>CM072996.1:136850292-138293417 GCA_037038555.1 Rhynchonycteris naso
TCACAGATTGCCAGCAGGCAAGAAAAAAGGTTGTTTCCGGCATATAGCTCAGAGAGCCTACTATGCCAGAAGAAGAAAGCCAAACTTATTAATATCCACTGACTTTTCAAAGTCCAGGCAACAGGAAGAATGCATTTGAAGGAGAGGAATTCGTTGGTTTGGCAAGTAGGAACAGAAAAGTCAGTGACCTCTTGACAAATCCTTCCCTACACACCCTGATAACTCATATCAGCAGGTTTGCAGGGCCTCCGTTCCCATTCTTCTGGGGGTGTGCAGACATAGAACTCAGCGGCAAGTATTAGTCTTTTCCATGAAGAAAGGTAAATGTTCTTGCTATGTTTATGAATTGGAACAAGGTCCTCTAGGCAGAATTTCAAAGGCTGTGTTATAAGGCCAAAAGTGAAAAATTCAACCTAACTACTTACATGATTTCTACATGTAATAGAATGACTAAGTGATAATATCATTTTAATGCCCGGTTTATGGAGATCAAGCTTCTTATATTATCATGGCCCAGACAAATGAAGATCTTCTTTAACAAAATGCCACTCTGTGAGTGTCATTTAAAGCTAGATTGTGTATGTAGACAAAAGCACAGGAATGGCAGGATATTAATTGTACCACTCCAGAGTATAGTGTAGCTAGTTTCTTACATTTAATGTTGTTCATCAGAGCAGCTAAACTCTCCAATCTGGGCTGAAAGAATCATGTGCCATATACAAGAAGGGAAGAATGGACTTATGTGCTCCCACAACATATATTTGTTTCCTTATAAAATAGAAGAGTTTCATTTTTTTTTTCTCCAAAATGTGGAGATTCAGAAGTGACTGCTGTGTTGGGAGATTTCCCAATGAGCTCCATGGTGCTAAACAGCAGCAAAAAATCATGAGAAATGGCAAGAGCTTGCCTCTTCCCTACTGAAAGATGCAATAAGCCAACTTTCTGAAAATTTAGACAATAATATTCATCTTCCTTCCTCCCTCCTTCTTTTACTCTTATTCTTCTTTCACTTCTCGCTTCCTTCTCTTTTTTCTTTCTCTTATCTCTCAATTTACTTCCTCCCTTTCTTTTTTCTTTCCTCCCTCTCCTCCCTTCCTTCTTTCCTTTCTACTTTCCTTCCTTCCTTCCTTCCTCCCTCTCTTCCTTTTTTCTTTCCTTACTTCTCCTTTCCTTTCTTCCTTTCTCTTTTCCTCTAGGCACTACTCCATGTCCTACTGATAGGGATAAGACAAAAAATGGTCAGACAAAACAAAGTAATATGTTCATCTTTCAATGTATTTTCCTTCTGAGGTTTGTAACTTAAATTCAAAGTAAATTCTTTAAGTTTAAACCTTGGCCCTTTCAAGGTATTGATTTCACAGCTTGGTGATGATTTATGTTAAAACTTGATATATTACATTTCACACAGAACTATAACTTTTAGATTGAAGGAGAAAACGTATATGTGATTTTTAATCTTATCATTTCAAAGGAGATTTATGTTAGAAAATGAAAAATGTATGGAGCACTGACCAATTAGGGAAAATGGGGCTTTGGGGTTTGGAGAATGAGAAGAACTCTTTATAAGACTTGGAAATAAGGACATTGGGTATTATTCAAGAAGCTCTCATAATGGAAGTACCATCCTCAATTGGTTATCTTGGTGTGTTTTAATTTATGGTCTCTAATGGATAGGAAACCTCTAAATAAGAACAGAGAACTATGAACTCTGGAAGAAGTTTTTATAACCTGACAAGGTGACTTTAAAGGAGACATTATGATATCCAGTGGACAAGAATTTACATATTGTTCTTAGAATGTGTAATTTGCATCAAAATCATTAAAGTTATTATCAGATAATATTTCTTAAGCTCTTTTAAGAATCTAGTATCTTAAGATCTATACAAAATCAAAGGTATAACCACACATAATTAATGTAAGCCACTTTATTTTTTAATGTTAACAATCTTTTCCCAAATATATCTTAACTCTAAATGCCAACTTCACAAGAAAAAATTTGCAAATACCATTTTGCAAAATGGTATGAAAGACACACACACACACACACACACACACACACACACACACACACACACACACACCAGAAAGTTGCAAATCCCTATTATTGAAAATAACACTGACTATAAATAATTCAGGACAACATTCTGAAAAAGACAAAAAAAATAAGAACAAAAGTAACAAGTCCACTACAGACTACCATCATCTGAAAAGAAAGATATTCACAAAGAACTCTGTGAACAACACTTGAGAGAGAACAGTTATAATCATGAAGTGGCTATTCTAGCAATCCAAGAGTTGTCAACTTGGTTACTTTTAGCCTACAAAAGGGTACTTTTTTCAGGATACTGTCTGAAGATCATGGGACAGTGTTACTAATCGCCGCTACTGATTTTAAAAGGACCCCACACAACTTTGAGGTATGAGGGTTGACAGATGAAAATGGAGTACACAAGACAGTGATAAACCTTATCAGAAATATTGCCATCCTCAGCATTAAGTTTCATGAAGATCTTTCTTAGCCTCAGCAATGCATAATATTTACAATTGCTTCAATACTGAAGGTCCACTATATTTATTTCCTGACTCTGCACTTAGTACTGTACCTTAGATACAGTGAACAGAGTACACTGGCCATGGGTATACTATTTTCCTTATTTTATAGTTGAGAAAATGGGGAGAAGAAGATTCACTTTCTGACTCTCCCATCAGCTAAAAATTGGTAAGCGGACCAAAGCTTGAGGGCAATGATTATAGGACCACACAGAACGAGGGAAACTGGAGCCATGCACTACCCTGACTTCCAGAGCAGTCGAATGTTTCACTTCTGCAATTCTGGACATGCCCTTTTAAACTCTGTTGGAGGAGGCTGGGACAGCATCACAGATCCATTTTTCAGCTATGGAAGTGGTCACAAGGAGGTTAGAATTTATGTGTAACTAATGTTAGACCTATGGTTCAAATGGGATTGTTCTAATCCAGTACCCACTCATCCCTCAAACAGACATCCTCCAAAAAATGTAAGTAGTGGAGTCCAGGGCCTGAAGGTCAAGCTGAGGAAGAGTTACTCAGCAGGTGCCCAGAAAATACTCAAAAGTCTTTAGATAAGCATTTCTTACTCATTTTGATCCTGTACACACGCACACTCAGGCACACCACAAAGCTACAAATTACTATCTGGTAATTGGCTATTATTGAAAGAATTATAGGCAAAGAATAAAGACAAACATTTTACTTAGTCTTGTTAATGTAGCTAGGCATGGAAAACTTAGATGTTTTGATGTATAACTCAATGTTCCTAGTCTTGTGCAAGCATGATTATAGACACTAATAGAAGCCATAGCTCTCCAGCCTCTTTCCAAGCTCTTTCTCTCAGAGGACATATTAGTTGCTTTTCTGTTTGGATCTGTCATTTCTGTCTTTCTGGCTCAGAGTCCCTTTGAAAGCTCTAAAAGTATCAGTAAGAAGGCAGAAGTGTTAAGATGTCTTCATGATGTCATTAATAAGGCAACACTGACCTCAGAACTTAATTCACCTTAAAGAGCATACATGTTGACCAACTTCATGCTGAGGAGAGGAAAAAATGTCATGTTCTGCTGGTAAGGAGATAATGGATTGGGGACAGGGTGAATGAGAGGGTCAGTGTCTGGCGTCCTGACAGCTGGATCATCAGGAAAAGTGTCAGATTACTCTTGTCCTTGCCAAATAGGCTTTCCCCAGTTGTTTCAGAGTCTTTAAACTGCTAATAAAAATACTTTCACATATTCGTTTGTATTGGCTGGGCTTGTATTAAAGCACTGCCAGCTGCTATAATAGGTAAAATTTGAAATCTCCATGTCTTAACACAATAGTGGTTTTTCATAATGTGCAAGAGGTGATGGAGGTAGATGTCATGGGGAGAGAGGAGGATGTGGTACTCTGGCCCAAACAGTTATTTAGAGACCCACACTGATGGAGAATCTACTATTTTCAACATGTGACATCTAAAGTTGCCATGAATGTCAACATTTTCTCTACCCACACAAGAAAAAATAGGTGGAGAAGCCACACCTACTTTCTTACCACTTGGGTCTTCAAATGGCACAAATCACTGACATTTATATTCTATAATTGAGAAGTACCCAAAGGTGGAAGTCAAGTCTCCTTCCATCACTATTTATCCCCCCTTTACCCTCCTCAACCTCTTCCACACCCTTTTCCCTCCTGCAATCTTCACATCATTGTCTGTGAGTTTTTTCCTTTTGTTCAATCCCTTCACTTTTTTCACCCAGCCCCCCAAACCCTGTTCCCTCAGACAGCTGTTAATCTGTTCTCCGTATCTATGTGTCTGTTTCTATTTTCTTTGTTAGTTAATTTTGTCCATTAGATTCCACATATAAGTGTAATCATATGATATTTGTTTTTCTCTGAATGGCTTATTTCACTAAGCAAAATATTCTTCAGGTCCATCCATGTTGTCACAAAAGATAAGATTTTCTTCTATTGTGTAAATGTACTACACCCTTTTTTTATCCACTTATCTATTGATGGGCACTTGGGCTGCTTCCAAATCTTGGGTACTGTAAATAACACTGCAATGAATTTAACCAAGGATGTGAAAGACTGGCACTTCGAAAATTATATGGCACTGAAAAAAGAAACCGAAGAGGATACAGACTTGTGGAAGCATATGCCGTGTTCATGGAGAGGAAGAATAAACATCATTAACATGTTCATACTACCCAAAGCAATTTATAAATTCAATGCAATTCCTATCAAGATACCAATGACATATTTCACAGAACTCAAACAAATATTCCAAAAATTTATTTGGAACCAAAAATTACCCTGAATAGCCACAAAATCTTGAGAAAGAAGAACAAAGTTGGTGGAATCATATCACCTGATATTAAACTGTACTGCAAGGCCATAATAATCAAAACAGCATGCACTGGCACAAAAACAGACAGATAGACCAATGGAACAGAATAAAGAGAAATAAACCCATACTTTTATGGTCAATTAATATTTGACAAAGAAGGCAAGTATTAGGAAAATTGAACTGATATGTGCAAAAAAAAAAAAAAAAGAAAAGAAACTAAACTACCAATTTACACCATACAGAGGAATAAAGACTTAAATGTTAGACTCAAAACCATGAAAATCCTAGAAGACAGCATAGGCAGTAAAATCTCAACCATTTCTATGCAATATTTTCTCCCATATGTCTCCTTGGGCAATGAAAACAAATGAAATAATAAACAGCTACACCAAACTAAAGTTTTTGCACAGCAAAAACAAAACAAGACAAAGCAAAACAAAAAAGCCCCATAAAAATGAAAAGAATCAACAAACTTAAAACAACCTGCTGAACGGTAGAACGTATTTGCCAATGATACATCTGATAAAGTCTTAATATCCAAAATTGATAAAGAACTATACAACTCAACATCAACCCTTTCCCCCCAAACAATCCAATTAAAAAATAGGCAAAGGACCTGAATAGACACTTCTTTAAAGAAGACCTGCAGATGGGCTAATAGACAAATGAAAAGATGCTCAACATCACTAAGCATCAGGCAAATGCAAGTTAGAACCGCAATGAGCACAATGAGATATCACCTCATACCTTTCAGAATGGCTACCACCAATAAGCCAGTTAACAAAAAGTGTTGGCAAGACAAAAGAAGAGAGAAACAACTTTTGGAAGGGGAGCACAGATAGTTGGTGGAGAGTTCATCTTCTCTGCTACAACATTCTTAAAAGAATCAACAAACTTAAAACAACCTGCTGAATGGTAGAACATATTTGCCAATGATACATCTGATAAAGTCTTAATATCCAGAATTGATAAAGAACTATACAACTCAACATCAACACCTTCCCCCCAAACAATCCAATTAATAAATAGGCAAAGGACCTGAATAGACACTTCTCCAAAGAAGACCTGCAGATGGATATTAAGAGTTTATCAGATGTAACCTTGGTATACCAAGGTTACAAAGTTTTCATTCCGCATAATCTTAGCAAAACAAACAGACAAAAAACACCTCAAACTAAGTTGCTAAAAACAACAAACATTTATTGCTAAGAATGTGGAGAAAAGAGAACCCTTCTGCACTGTTGGTGAGAATGCAGACTGGTGCAGTCACTGTGGAAAACAGTACGGAGTGTCCTCAAAAAATTAAAAATGCAACTGCCATTTGACTGAGCAATTCCACTTCTGGGAATAAATTTGAAGAAATATGAAACACTAATTTGAAAAAATTCATGAATCAAATGTTTTTTGTCCTCTTATCCCTCTATTAAATATTCAAATTCCAGGAATATGTGACTGGCTTAGCTTGGGTCATTCACTACTTTTCAGATTGTGTCCAGGGGTAAGTGCTCAAAGGGAGAGAATATTCAGCAAGCAAAGAAAATAGAATGAATGCAAGGCAGCCCAAACCACATTGTTCACTCTTCATCTTCCACAGCAGGTGCCAATTTTGAGGTAAGAGAGAAAGAAAAGAAAGCCAATTTCTACCTCGCAAAGAGCATTACTAAGAATAAAGGAGAGCGCTTGGAACTTGTGAATTTTTAAATGTATGACAGACCTCTGCAGTCAAAGAATGTAGTAATGGCCTTTATAATTATCACAATATATTCCTTTCCTTATTGTTTCTAAGAGACGATATCATTGTTCTCATTTATAGTGATACCACTGCCCATGAGGATTCCCTCTCCATAGTATCCGAGTTCTGTCCTGATGTTGTTTTGGTGGTTTGGTCTTTTGAGAGAGGGACACATACATAACAGAACACATCTTTCACCCCTGTCAAATGGAGGGAGTAGAGATCAGATATAGAATGCACTTTAAACAGCTTGAGAAGACAAAGTGCATTAGGACACTGAGTTGTGAGTCAGAAATCAACCTAAAACAGAATAAAAAGAATAGTGCCTGTGAGGTCCAAGAACTTCGGGTGTGGTTAGATCCAGGAGGTCACATGAAGTTATTAAAATTGATCTCTTAATTTTTTTCTATCTCTTTGTTTTGCTTATTCCCTGTTGGTTTTATTTTTAGGCAAGCTCTTATCACATGCAATTAAAAAAAGCACAACTCTGATTGTCCTTACCTGGCTTATGGAGCACTGCTCTTTCCAGGGACATGGCTACTTTGTTAGGCCAGCCTGTGTCACATACACACCTCTGTGGTGGGAAAGTGGGGGTCATGTGATTGACAGGCCCACTATGCAGGAGTAGCACCATAATGGAATAGAAAAAATACCAAGGTTACAAAGTTTTCATTCCACACAATCTTAGCAAAACAAACAGAAAAAACACCGCAAACTAAGTGGCTAAAAACAATAAACATTTATTATTTTTCCTAATTTTGTGAGTTAGCTGAGAATTTCTTCAGGTTTGGACTGGTTGTGCTGATGTCTGTAGAGAGCTGAGGACTCAGCTGGGCTGGAGGGCCTGTGGTGAATGGTCTCATTCACATACCTGGCAGTTGGCAGGCTGGCAGTGTGAATGGGGGCTGCAGGGTGGCGTGTAGGGACCTTCAGCTGGGCAGCCCATCTGTGCCGTGCACGGTCTCTCATCCCCCAGTAGGCTAGCCCAGGCCTTTTCACATTGTGGTCTCAGGATTCCAAAAGCCAGTAAGAGAGAAGACAAACTATAGTGCAGAAGCCCCTTTTCAGCTTCTGCTGTGTCACACGGCCATAGCAAGCCACACATAGCACTTAAGTCTAGATTCAAATTATGGTAAAATAAACTTCGTCTTGATGAGAGGACCTGCAAAGTTATTTTGCACGTGTGCTTGCCTATAAAGATAGAAAAATCTTGGCCATTTTTGCTGTCTACCACAGTGCTCATTCTCTCTTCATCTCTTCCTCACACTTGGCTTTGCCTTGTCTGTAAGTGACCTCACAAGTCCAGTGACCATGACAGCTTGACTGTAGTCTATCTTTTAGTTCAAAAGTGTGTGTGTGTGTGTGTGTGTGTGTGTGTGAGTGTGTGAGATAAAGAGAGAGAGAGAGAGAGAGAGAGAAAGAGAGAGAGAGAATGATTGGCTCCCCTTAGTCTATGGATTGTCTCTATTAATCAAGTATCAATAACTTACCCAAGCAGCTCTTGGGCTATGCCTTTCACTGAACATGGATGAAATCAGTGAAATTAGAAGAGGATATTGGGTATAGCAGGTAAAGTGGCTGGTGACTGCCATTGAACATAGATAGAACTAAATTAAAAGTAATTTTTCTTAAACTCTAGCATTCTGTTATGTAACTGTTGATATGTGAACATGCTTTAATATAGTGTTTTACACAAGGTAGACACACTGTAAATAAATCTCAAGTAGACAATTCACTTCTTAAGATTAGAAATTATGTTTTATTTTTCCTTTACATATGCTGAGGCATAGAGTAGGGGTTCAGTAAATTCTTGCTGAATGCATTAAAAAAAATTGTTTTTAGTACATGCATGTATGTGCACACATGCAAGAGAGACAGACAGGAAGGGAGAGAGATGAGAAGCATCAATTTGTTGTTGAAGCACTTTAGTTGTTCATTGATTGCTTTCTCATATGTGCCTTGACTGGGGGCTCCAACTAAGCCAGTGACCTCTTGCTCAAGCCAGTGACCTTGAACATCAAGCCAGCAACCATGGGGTCACGTCTATGATCTTATGCTCAAACCGCTGACCTCAGGGTTTTGAACCTGGATCCTCAGTGTCCCAGGTTGATTCTCTATCCACTGTGGCACCACCTGGACAAGCTCTAGCTGAATGCAATAAAATGGTGAAAGGGTCTAAACAGAAATCTTGATGTTGAGCATTTTTTCATATGCCTATTGGCTATCTGTATGTCCTCTTTGGAGAAATTTCCATTCATTTCTTTGCACATTTAAAAAAATTTTTTATTTTATTATTATTAATTTTAATGGGGTGACACCAATAAATCAGGGTACATATGTACAATGAAAACATCTCCAGGTTGTCTTATCATTCAATTTGTGTTGCATACCCGTCACCCAAAGTCAAATTGTCCTCTGTCACCTTCTATCTGGTTTTCCCTGTGCCCCTCCCCTCCTCCCTATCCCACCCTTCCCTCCCACCCCCCACCCCATAACCACCACTCTCTTGTCCATGTCTCATAGTCTCACTTTTATGTCCCACCTATGTATGAAATCATGCTGTTCTCAATTTTTCTTTTTTTCTGATTTACTTATTTCACTCCGTATAATGTTATCAAGGTTCATCCATTTTGTTATAAATGATCCGATGTCATCATTTCTAATGGCCGAGTAGTATTCCATAGTATATATGTACCATAGCTTTTTAATCCACTCGTCTTCTGATGGACACTTGGGCTGGTTCCAGATCTTCGCTATTGTGAACAATGCTGCCACGAACATGGGGGCACATTTCTTCTTTTCGAACAGTGCTATGGTGTTCTTAGGGTATATTCCTATAAGTGGGATAGCTAGGTCAAAAGGCAGTTCGATTTTTAATTTTTTGAGGAATCTCCAAACTGTTTTCCACAATGGCTGCACCAGTCTGCATTCCCACCAGCAGTGCAGAAGGGTTCCCTTTTCTCCACATCCTCGCCAGCACTTATTCTGTGTAGTTTTGCTGATGAGTGCCATTCTGACTGGTGTGAGGTGATATCTCATTGTGGTTATAATTTGCATTTCTCTAATGATTAGTGATGTTGAGCATTTTTTCATATGCCTATTGGCCATCTGTATGTCCTTTTTGAAGAAATGTCTATTCATTTCCTTTGTCCATTTTTTGATTGTATTGTTTGTCTTCCTGTTGTTGAGTTTTATAAGTTCTTTATAAATTTTAGTTATTAACCCCTTATCAGATGTGCTGTCGAATATGTTCTCCCATTGTGTGGTTTATCTTTTTATTCTGTTCTTATTGTCTTTAGCTGTGCAAAAACTTTTTAGTTTGATATAGTCCCATTTGTTTATCTTGCCTTCTATTTCATTTGCCTGTGGAGATAAATCGGCAAATATATTGCTGCTACAGATGTTGTAGAGCTTGCTGCCTATTTTTTCTTCTAAGATGCTTATGGTTTCACGGCTTACGTTTAAGTCTTTTATCCATTTTGAGTTTGTTTTTGTGAATGGTGTAAGTTGATGGTCTAGTTGCATTTTTTTGCAGGTAGATGTCCAATTTTCACAACACCATTTGTTAACGAGGCTGTCTTTACTCCATTGTATATTCTTTCCTCCTTTGTCAAATATCAGTTGTCCATAAAGCTGTGGGTTTATTTCTAGGTCCTCTGTTCTGTTTCATTGATCTATGTGCCTGTTCTTATGCCAGTACCAGGCTGTCTTGAGTATAATGGCCTTATAGTAAACCTTGATATCTGGAAGAGTGATACCTCCTGCTTTATTTTTTCTTTTTAAGATTGCTGAGGCTATTTGTGTTCTTTTTTGGTTTCATATAAATTTTTGGAATATGTGTTCTATATCTTTGAAGAATGTCATTGGTATTTTAATTGGTATTGCATTGAATTTATAAATTGCTTTGGGTAATATAGACATTTTAATGATGTTTATTCTTCCTAGCCATGAGCACGGTATATGCTTCCACTTGTTTGTATTTTTCTTGATTTTTTTTATCAATGTTTTATAATTTTCTGAGTATAAGACCTTAACCTCCTTGGTTAAATTTACTCCTAAGTACTTTACTTTTTGGCTGCAATAGTGAAGGGGATTGTTTCCTTAATTTCTTTTGCTGACAGTTTATTGTTGGTATATAAAAATGCCTCTGATTTCTGAGTATTAATTTTATATCCTGCCACGTTGCTGAATTCATTTATAAGGTCCAGTAGTTTTTTGACTGAGACTTTAGTGTTTTCTATATACAATATCATATCATCTGCAAATAATGACAGTTTTACTTCTTCTTTTCCAATTTGGATGCCTTTTACTTCTTCTTCTTGTCTGATTGCTGTAGCTAGGACTTCCAGAACTAATTTGAATAAGAGTGGTGAAAGGGGGCACCCCTGCCTGGTTCCTGATCTTAAGGGGATTGCTTTTAATTTTTGTCCATTTAGTATGATGTTCGCTGTGGGTATATCGTAGATGGCCTTTATCATGTTAAGGAATGTGCCCTGTATTCCCACTTTACTGAGAGTTTTGAGCATGAATGGGTGCTGGATTTTATCAAATGCCTTTTCAGCATCTATTGAAATTATCATGTGATTTTTGTCCTTCCTTTTGTTTATGTGATGAATCACATTGATTGAATTGCGAATATTGAACCAGCCTTGCCTCTCCAGAATAAATCCCACTTGATCATGGTGTATGATTTTTTTCATATATTGCTGGATCCGGTTGGCTAATATATTGTTGAGAATTTTAGCGTCTAAATTCATCAGGGATATAGGTCTATAATTTTCTTTCTTTGTGTTGTCTTTGCCCGGTTTTGGGATCAGAATTAGGCTCGCCTCATGAAAGGAGTTTGGAAGTCTTCTTTTCTCTTGAATTTTTTGAAATAACTTGAGGAGGATAGGATTTAGTTCTTCTTTGAATTTTTGATAGAATTCACTTGTGAAGCCATCAGGCCCAGGACTTTTCTTTTTTGGGAGTTTTTTGATAACTATTTCAATCTCATTTGTTGTAATTGGTTCGTTTAGGTGTTCTACTTCTTCCAGATTGATTTTTAGAAGGTTATGTGATTCAAGAAATTTGTCCATTTCACCAAGATTGTCTAATTTTTTTGGCATATAGTTCTTCATAGTATTTTCTTACAATGCTTTGTATTTCTGCTGTGTCAGTTGTTATTTCTTCACTGTCCTTTCTAATTTTATTTATTTGAGTCCTCTCTCTTTTTTTCTTGGTGAGTCTAGTTAAAGGTTCATCAATCTTGTTTACCTTTTCAAAGAACCAGCTCCTGGTTTCATGGAACCTCTGTATTGTTTCCTTAGCCTCTATGTCATTTATTTCTGCTCTGATCTTTATGATTTCCTTCCTACTACTTGTCCTGGGTTTTATTAGCTGTTGTTTTTCTAGTTCTTTTAGCTGCAGGGTCAGGTTGCTTATTTGAGCTTTTTCTAGCTTCTTATGATATGCCTGTAATGCAATGAACTTCACTCTCAGAACTGCTTTTGCTGTGTCCCATAAATTTTGAGTTGATGTATTTTCATTATCATTTGTTTCTAGAAACTTTTTTATTTCTTCTTTGATCTCATTGTTAATCCATTCATTATTTAATATCATGCTATTTAGTTTCCAAGTGTTTGAGTATTTTTCAGTTTTTCTTTTGTGGTTAATTTCTAGTTTCATGGCATTGTGATCAGAGAAAATGCTTGATATGATTTCAATATTCTTAAATTTATTGAGACCATTTTTGTGTCCTAACATGTGGTCTATCCTAGAAAACGTACCATGAGCGCTTGAGAAGAATGTATATTCTACTGCTTTAGGGTGAAAAGTTCTGAAGATATCTATTAAATCAAGTTGATCTAGTGTCTCCTTTAAGTCTGCTGTTTCTTTATTAATTTTTTTTCTTGAGGATCTATCCAGTGTTGTTAGTGGGGTATTGAAATTCCCTACTATGATAGTATTGCTGTCAATCTCGCCCTCTATATCCATCAAAGTCTGCTTTATGTATGTCGGGGCTCCTATATTTGGTGCATAGATATTTATAATAGTTATATCTTCCTGTTGAATTGTTCCCTTTATCATTATGTAGTGTACTTCTTTATCTCTTACTACAGCCTTTGTTTTAAAGTCCATTTTGTCAGATATAAGTATTGCTACCCCGGCTTTTCTTTCATTTCCATTTGCATGAAATATTTTTTCCATCCTTTTACCTTCAGTCTATGTGCATCTTTTGTTTTAAGGTGTGTCTCTTGTAGACAGCATATGTATGGGTCCTGTTTCTTTATCCATGCAGCTACCCTATGTCTTTTGATTGGATCATTTAATCCATTTACATTTAAGGTTATTATTAATATGTAGTTGTTAATTGCCATTTTATTCTTTAAAGCTGTATTCTTCTTTTGCTATATTCTTTCCTCCATTTAAAGTGTTCACAACAGGTCCCTTAGTATGTCTTGCAGAATTGGTTTGGTTTTAATGAATTCCTTGAGGCTTTCTTTGTCTGGGAAGCTCTTTATTTCTCCTTCAATTTTAAATGTTAGCCTTGCTGGATAGAGATGTCTTGGTTGTAGGTTCTTGTTCTGCATTACTTTGATTATATCTTGCCATTCCCTTCTGGCCTCAAGTGTTTCTGTTGAGAAGTCCGATGTCATCCTAATGGGGGCTCCTTTGTAGGTGATAGCCTTTTTTTCCCTAGCAGCTTTTAAGATTTTTTCTTTATCTATTAGCTTTGGTATTTTAACTATGATGTGTCTTGGTGTAGATCTTTTTGGGTTTCTCTTTAATGGAGTTCTGTGTGCTTCTTGAACGTGTGGAATTTTTCCCAGCCTTAATTTAGGGAGGTTTTCTGCTATGATTTTATTGAACAAAGTTTCCATTTCCTTTCCTCTCTCCTCTTCTTCAGGCACCCCTATGATGCAAATGTTGTTTCTCTTCATGTTGTCACAGAACTCCCTTAGAGTTTTCTCACATTTTTTGAGTTTCTTTTCCTTTTTTTTCTCTGCTTCTGTGCCTTTGTTTATTGTGTCCTCTACCTCGCTGATTCGATCCTCAGTGTGATTCATCCTGCTTTTAATTCCTTCCATTGTGGTCTTCAGTTCTGATACTGTATTTGTCATTTCTGTCTGATTCTTTTTTATTATTTCAATTTCGTTTTTATACTTGTTATCTCTTTATTTAGGTGTTCATAATGACTATCCATTGTTGCTCTAATTTCTTTGAACATCCTAACTATCATTATTCTAAATTCTGCTTCTGGTAATTTGGTTATATCTGGTTCATTCAGGTCCTTTTCTGGGGATTTCTCTTGATTCATTTGGTTTCCATTCCTCTGCCTGCCTATTTTGTCTGTGTATAAGCAAGTTGTGGCCACTGGGGGCCAGTAGGTGTTGCCTTTGTGTTCTCTAGGTGTGGTCTGTCTGCTGGCCCGCCACCCCCTCTGCCACTGCCTAGGGCAGTTGGGTATGGGCGTTGCCAGTGCCGGCCCACTGCGGCTTTTGCTGTGATTTCTGTCTCTCCTCCGCGGGAGGGGCTGTCACTCAAGCCACAAGTCTCAGCACCAAGGGTAGAGGTGAGCATCTTTGCTCAACTGTGGACCCAGCCTGTTTCCGAACTTCTGCACAGTTCCTGCAGTTAGAGCCTGTTCGCCACAGTTTCACTGGTTGGTCCGGGCTTTTGGTGTGCTCTCAGCTGTGAGCCTTTGCCTGTCCAGAATTTAGCCTCGCCCTCGAGGCCAGGGCCCTCCTGCGCAGGGTCGCAAACCAAGGTTTATTGGTCCCGGTGTGTTTTCTGGCTTCTGCTCAGCTGCGAGCCTCCGTTCGTCCGGGGCTCTACCCCGCCTCCGCGTTCGGAGCACGCTTGTGCATGCAGGATGGCAAACCGCGATTTCTCCGGCCGGGCGGGGCTAGTAGCGTGGGCTCAGATGTGAGCTTCCACTCGTCTTGAGGTCTACCCTGGCCCTGCATTAGGAGTCCACTTGCGCACCTACGATGGCAAACCGCGGTTTCTCTGGCCAGGTGGGGCTGGTAGCATGAGCTCAGTCACGACCCCCACCCGTTTTTGGTCCTAGCCCCGTCCCCACGGTCAGGGCCGGTTTGTGCAGGGGCGCAGAGCAGATCTCTGCCCATTCCTGGCCTCCCACTTTGTCCCTGCAGGTGGGATTACAGGTGGGCCCGCAGCTGCCGGACTGCTTTCGTGCGTCCCCTCTGCCCCTGCTGGGTTAGACTAAGCTCTCACCGGCTTGGCCTCCACCCACGCCGACAGAACCGCGTTTCAGCGTCCTGCCGCCACCATACACTTCAGCACCCTCGGCAGAGTAGGAAGGGCCCTAATACTCCACACTGTAGGCCTGGGAGCATCCTCACTTGTTTCACAGCTCAAAACTGTCAAACGCCTTTTCTAGGCTCTGGGACTGTAGGCTGGGGCTTGGTTCCTGGGACCCAGGTCCCTCCCTCTCCGCCAAACTCTCCTCCCGCCACGTCAGTCTCTCTGGGCTGCCGTTTGCTCCGGGGAGCTGGGCAGCCCTTTTCGCGTTTTCGCTATTCCTACCAGTCTCAATGTGGCTTTTTCTGTGTTCCTTGGTTGAGGAGTCCACTTAGTTTAGTTCAAAGTTGGTTTATCCAGATGATGGTTCTTAAAATTGAGTTATAATCCACTTTGGTTCTGGGAGTTGGAAGTTGGTACATCCGCCTACTCCATTGCCATCTTGCTCCGCCCTTCTAAACAGAAATCTTGAAGCAAGCATAAATAAAGTTAAGTAAATTCCAACACATAATTGGGAACAATTGTTTTTCTTTACTTGTTTGAGTCTCTAGAGATGGCCAAATTTAATATAATAAAAACACATTTATCAAGAGTATATCTTGTTTTTAACTAAAATTAAGAATATTGTGTGCCTTATGATTAGGTAAATAAAAATAACAAGGAGAGATAGAGTAGTACAATATAGGAAATGATGTAAGGACTTTAAAAGTCTTAGAAAGTAGAACAAATCATGAGGATTAAAATTCAATTTGACTGTGAAGATAGAAAAGTTTCCTTTTTTTTAAGCTTGAGTTTCTATTCTTTATTTCGCACCAAAAAATAGTTCCTCTTACTATTGAATTTAGGCGTAAAGTGGGCCTTGAATAAATGTGTAAGTGCCCCTTCATCCTTAAGTGGCACATGGATTAAGACAGAAATCAGGCACAAGGGAATAAAAGTCTTTCTTGACAGAGAATCTGGATAAGAAATGATGATACTTTAGAATGAGAAAATAATGTCTAATGACAGTTTCTTTTCTTGTCATAATATAATTCCTTAGTACAACTATTTTCTTTTTTCTTTGTCAAATTAGATAACACTGAATTTGCATACTTCATTTCTCAATTGTCCGTGGTAATAAGGAAAATGAATGGGGAGGAGATCATGGAAGAATGCAGATACTTGATATCAACAGATACTTTCCAAGCCTCTTACTTCATCTATTAATTTTAAGCTTCATCCCATCTGATCTTTTACCAGAATTGCAAAAAATGGCTCATCAACATTGCTTTGATTTTTAGGTCTTTTTTCTTTTCTTTTATTTAGAAAATTAAATTTAACAGGGTGACATTGATCAATAAGAGTACATAGGTTTCAGGTAAAAAATTCTATAGCATTTGAACTCTTGATTATGTTGTATACTTATCACCCAAAGTCAAATCATTCTTTGTCACCTTATATTTGTCCCTCTTTATACCTTTCCCCTACCTCCTCTCCCACATCTTCCTCCCCCTGTTAAACACTTCACTTTTATCTGTGTCCAGGAGTCTCAGTTTTATATCCCACCTTTGTGTGAAATCCTACAGTTCTTAACTTTTTATAATTTACTTATTTTACTCATTAAAATGTTCTCAAGGTCCATACATGTCATAAATGGCAACATGTCATTATTTCTTATGGCTGAGTAGTATTCCATTGTATACATGTACCACATCTTCTTTATCCAATCCTCTATCAAAGGACACTTGGGTTGTTTCCATGTCTTGGCCACTGTAAATAATGCTGTGATGAACATGGGGGTGCATGTGTCATTATGTACCAATTTTTTTGAGTTTTGGGGATACCCAGTAGATGGATTAATTGGTCATGTGGTAGTTCTATTCTTAATTTTTTGAAGAAACATCATACTTTCTTCCATAATAGCTGTACTAATTTGCATTCCCACTGGCAGTAAAATTTGACCCCAAAGGCAAAAGAAGTAAAGGCAAAAATAAATGAATGGGACTATATCAAACTAAAAGGCTTTTATACAATAAGAGAAACTGACAACACGACAAATAGGCAGCCAACTAAATGGGAGATGATATTTGCAAACAACAGCTCTGATAAAGGGTTAATATCCAAAATATATAAGGAACTCACAAAGCTCAGCAACAAACCAGCAAACAATTCAATTAAAAAAGATGGGGAGAGGAGCTGAACAGACACTTCTCCCCAGAGGACGTACAAATAGCCGACAGCTATATAAAAAGATGCTTATCTTCACTAGCTATTCAAGAAATGCAAATTAAAACTACAATGACATACCACCTCTCACCTGTTAGATTGGCTGTTATCAACAAGATAGGTAATAAATGTTGGAGAGGCTGTGGAGAAAAAGGAACCCTCATTTAGTTCTTTTTTCAAAGTGATCTGGTTTTTAAAAGGGACAAAGAGACCCAAAAGCAGCTTGCCAGAGAGAAGGATAACGATGCGAATTTTTTACATATTCAAGGGCAGCCACTATTAGATGTAAACCAGGTTATTGGGAAAAGGTCAGTCATGGTAATTGTATTCTACCATCTCAGCCTTGAATGAACATCAAATGCCAGGAGTGGGACTTATAAAGGGTGCGAACAGCACAGACAAGAAAAATTACTGAATACACGTTATAAGAACCAAAGGAACAAATTGCACTCCTAAGACATAGATGCTGAGGTTGGAGATGGAAAATTAAATCAAGATTATCACGATAGCAACACTCTCTTCATTTATTGAGTGCCTAACCAATGATATGAAGGTCGCAACAAGGAGCTCATCACCACACATCACCATGGAAACCTCTAAGCAGCCCGATAGAATAAATATTATCACTCACATTGTACATTGAATTCCAGTCCTGAAGATTTGCCTCCTCCCTGTTGAGAAGGTAAACCTTAGTCCTGGATTCCGTGAACTCTAAATTAGGTCTCGTTTATATCCATCAATAACAGCAGGGGACATCAGCACTGAACCCTGTCACAAAAAATGTAAGCATCAGGCCTTGGGGGTCTTTGTGCAACCAGAAGGAGCAGTAAAATAAAGAAGAGCAATGTGGTTCTAAATTCAAAGTTAGATTACTTTGCCAAACCAACTCCTTTGTGAAGAAAGACCACATTATTCTTTTTATAGTAACTTGTCCATAGGTTGTTTTATGAATGACTGTATTAAGATAAACTGGACCCTGATAATCCTCAGAGCAGCTTGCCAACAGCTTGGCACTCACCACTTTCCTTTCAATATAAGATCAAGCATTCACAAAGCACATCTTCTGTGACAAACAAGGTACTGGACCCTGTAATGTATAATGAAAGAAATACAAACCCTTGTTGTTTTACTGAAGTTAGGTCTTTGCTAGAAAACAATGCAATATCTAATAGAATGCTAGCTTAAGTGACATACACTGTGTATGTCATAAAGTTTTTTTGGAAGAATAATATGTGGGGGCTGGAATGATGAGGGAAGCTTTTGAGGAAGTTGGAGTTTAGGTTGGGAACAGGAAATACATAGACAGAAAGGACAGGAGGGAAGACCAAGAATGAAACTCTGATGCCAAGAGGTTCTTCCTGCCTGGTGGGGCCAAGGTGCCAAGGTGTTTTCCATTATTAAAGGTTGACTTGATTCAAAGATTGTGTGGGTCAAGAAGGTCCCTGTGTCCAGCTCTGCATTAGCAAATATATGGCACGCATGTTTTTTAGCACATTGTTTCAAGCAGGCACTTCAATATTTTAGCATTAGAGATTAAATTTGTTTGCCATAAATTTGTTGACTTTTGTGGACACTTGCCCCAAGATCCCAGCTGTAAAGATTTATATGCGGACAACAGAGAAATAAAAAAAAAAAGCAAACTCCTTTCTCTTGGAAAAAGATCTGTCTTACTTTTCTTTAGTTCTTTTTCTCACTCAACTCCTATTAAGGAAAAGTAATAAGAATTATATATATAGCTTTAAATAAATACTGATATTACAAAAAGTAACACATACCATCTACTTTAGTTATTTTTTATTTTTTTATTTTTATTTTTGTGGCAGAGACAGAGAGAGTCAGAGAGAGGGACAGATAGGGACAGACAGACAGGAAGGGGGAAAGATAATAAACATCAATTTTCGTGCAGCTCCTTAGTTGTTCATTGATTGATTTCTCATATGTGCCTTGACTAGGGGGCTACAGCAGACCGAGTGAACCCTTGCTCGAGCCAGCGACCTTGGGTCCAAGCTGGTGAGCTTTTAGCTCAAACGAGATGAGCCTGCGCTCAAGCTGGCGACCTCAGGATCTTGAACCTGGGTCCTCTACATCCCAGTTTGATGCTCTATCCACTGTGCCACCGCCTGGTCAGGCTACTTTAATTCTTTAAAGCATCTCAGAGGTAAAATCGGCATTGTTGGTGGGCCAGAGAGTCCCACCATGCTTCTTACTTTCCATAAGCGGGATCATATGTCCAATACAAAGTGGCTTGCAAAATTCATGGACTGAGAACCTAGTTGATATGTTGGATAAATCATTCTTGACAACTATCTAAATTTATGGTGGCTATCCTACCATTAAGGCAAAGCAATGGATTTTTCCTTGTGGGTTCCCTGACCTAACTCTCTAAAGTCTTTATTCCTTCACTCATTATCCCTAAACATATTTTTTAAACAAGATATTTAAAGAATGTTTACAAAATGCTTTTAGCTACTAATAGCTGCTGAGCGTTAGGAGGAATTTGACGTGACATGAACCTGTCAAATATGATCTGCTGAAAACTGGCTTCCAGAGGTAACTTGAATTATTGGATTCAAACTAAGGTTTGGATAGAATCTTATTGAAAAAACTGACTTGACTTGGCTATATTTATATTTTCTTCTGTATTGGGGAACACAAGGTAGAAAAAATAACAATTTACAAATACTGCAGAACAATTTTCAGAGTCAGCCGTGTTCTAAACCCAAGCCAAATCTTACTCCCCTAAAGTTATTTAAAAGAAAATATAAGAAGACAAGATAATTTCAGTTGGTAAATTATGGGTGTCAAGCTACACTTAACCTTTGGCTGTTACAAGTTTCTGTCATCAGATACATAGCTTTTAAATCAAATTGTTGGTGTTTGTAGGCAATCTGATAACCCCAGTGAAATACTTTGCTGGGCGATGTCCTTTATCTCCCTGAGTGGCGCTGGGGAGGGCTGTGTGTTTGTCGAGAGCAGGTGCTGCACTCCACTCTTCTTTGGGTCCCCTGCAGCACCTGGCACAGTGCCGGGTACCATGACACATCATGGAATTAAGTGATTTTAAATACTGTTTCCTGCCCCAGAGTTTTCCTTACATTTAATTACATGTCATGAATGTGAGTGGTCTATAATGGAATCTAGTGGTACAGATGAAGTTTAACCATTTCAGAGTAATACAAGGAACCCAGCCGACAAGTTGGTTTTCAGGTAACATTTGAGGCCAAAATCTTAAATAAAATGAATTTATATTAGAAAATTTCAATTACATCTTCTTGTTGCAAATAGGCCAACCATCATTAAGCCAAATTAGTGTAATAAACATGACTAGAGGTATAAGGGATACATAGATTTATTGATATTGATTGAGGTCTAGATTCAAATTCTTGATTCAAATTGATTGAAGTCTAGAAAGTAGGCTTTCTTTCATCAATAATATATAGTGACTCTAGAAGATTTGTAACTATTAAGGAGACATAAATGATTATGTCTGATAACTTGCTTAAATGAAGTTCTCTTAGTGTGTGAATAATTAATTATTGTAAGAGAAACTCCATTTTAAAAGATAAAATTAGAGAGCTGATATAATGTCATAATGTAATGTGAAATAGTCAGTATTCCTACTGTCTCTCTTCTATGTGAAAATTAATTTCTAATCATTTATTCAACAAATATGTATTAAGCACCTATTGTGTCCCTGGAATTGTTTTAGACTTTTGGAATAGAATGGTGAAAAATATCGAGCTCCCATAAAGCTTTCATTTTGGTGGAATAGAGACATACTATAAAAACATAAACAAATAAGTAGATAATTTCAGGTAGTTCTTTAAAACAACAAACAAGATAATGTTGTAAAGTAGACAAGTAGGTAGGGGCCTCCTATAGCTGGTATGGTTAAGGTAGGTAACATTTGAATCAAATTAATATTGTCAATAGTCATGTCATTATTTGGGGGAAGAGCATTCTGGGTAGAGAGACCAGCTAGTAGAAAGATCCAGAAGTGGCAACACGTTCAGTGAGTTCAAGAAACAATGACTACAGAAAAGGGTTGGCACCATGAGTGTAGTGAATTAGGGGAATGAGGAGGGGGAGGCTGGGGACTATGATACAAGTGTGAAAATACTCATTTCAGAGAGTAGGAAGTTATTTAAGAGAATATATAAGAATTACAAGTAGTGTTAAGTATTCATTTAAAATTTGTGGTTGTTATTTTAAAAGAAGATCAAGGAGTACTGGTTATTTCTCTCAGTAAAGAGTTCTTATTACAAATGTAGAGCAGATACTTGAGTTTAACCAGTTATGCTTTCTGCAAAAATATGATGATAAAGATGAAGGGGAAGAGTGTTAAACATGTTTGTTAAATGATGATTATAATGATGAATGATGGAATCCAGGATGGATTATAAGGACCAGAGTTTGGATTGTCTCTTCTTTACCCCATTGGTGAGGGAGGAATTCCTGCTGCCTAGGCTGATAAGGATGGTTGCACACAGGATACTTGGCACTGGACAGATGAGATGAACAGAAGTTATTAGTCACATGCGCACAGCCAGGAGAGGGAGGAGAACACCAGTTGCCATGCAGAGCCACATAGGTGTTGCACTTGGAAATGGAGTGAAGAACTAGTGGTTTTTGGAAGCAGGCTTTGTAGGAGTAGCAAGAGGATAAGGTGCCCTCTGGTTTCTGCTAGAGGATATAATTAGGCTATTTTAATAATTTTGTCAGCTTGCAAGAAACTCATACCTTCTATTCAGGAACTGTGCCTGGTCCTGTGATCAGGAAGGTTGTTTGGCTGGAACCTTATTTGTGGCAGCAGAGTAGGGAGAGAAACATGCATTTAGGCCATTTGAGCCTCTCCTGATTGTCCTCAGATACCAAAGTCACACATAATACCGAATCTTAAGTTGATTTATTTTTTAAATTGAATTTATTAGGGTGACATTAGTTAACAAAAACCACACAGGTTTCAAGTGTACAACTCAACAAAACATCATCTGTGCCCTGCATTGTGGGCCCATTGCCCAAGTGAAGTCTCTTTCTGTTCCCATTTATCCCCCGTTTGCCCTCCTCTCCCTCCCGAACCCCTCTCTTACTCTGGCTACCACTACTGAAGCTTAGTTTAGATCCTATGCCAGAGCTGGGAAGATAGAAGAAGTGATGCACAGTAACAAGGTCATAATGGATTGGAAATCTCCATATGTTTGAAGAATTAGTAGAATGGGAATAATAGCACAAGTGAGATGGTTGCCAGTGTGGAGTTACTGAAGCTGTGATCTTAGAGGAGTTTCAATTGTTTGGGATAGAATTAAGGGTGTGACCTTGGAAGTGGGTCACTGAAGTGGCATTGGGTTGTAGTAGGTAATGATAAATGACCTTGGAGACATGGAATTCTGGTGGTGCCAGTTATGAGATAGGATGGGGTTGGATTTAAAATCATTTAGACATAGATATACAATCAAGTATATACTGTCCTAGGTATTTATTAAGATAATGTAAAGTCATTGGGTAACTAGCTATTCTTCTCTGGGAGAAGGATGACCTCAAGGGAGCCCAAGTGACTTTCATGGAGGCCAGGTGGAGGTATGATCTCATTAGCAGCACTGAGGGTCCCAGAGCACTTCTGCTGAGCTCTATTACCCAGCACAGCCCCTGATATTAGGTGGAGAGTGCTCAATGAATGTTTGTAAAAATTATTTGAATTGAATGTATTAATTAAATAAAACACTGCTGATGGTGACTTCTAGAACCCCATCCTTACCCTTGAGGATCAAAAACTGATTGTTTTCTTTTATTTTTGCTTTTTATTCAGAGACAGACTCCTGCTTGTGCCCCAACTGGTATCCACCCGGCAAGTCTACTAAGGGTGATGCTCTGCCCACCTGAGGTGTTGCTCTGTTGCTCAGCAACTAAGCTCTTCTTAGTGCCTGAGGTGGAAGCCATGGAGCCATCCTTGCTCCAATTGAGCCATGGCTGCAGGAGGGAAAGAGAGAGAGAGAGAGAGAGAGAGAGAGAGAGAGAGAGAGAAGCAAGAAGGGGAGATGTAGAGAAGCAGATGGGCGCTTCTCCTATGTGCCCTGACTGGGAATCGAGAATCGAACCTGGGGCATCCACATGCCAGGCTGATACTCTACCACTGAGGCAACCAGACACAGTCTGATTGTTTTCTTTTAGGTCTATCAAATCACAAGATTCTCTTGATTACCAGGCTCAACCTAATTCAATTATTTAACATACATTTAATTTGTGTCTACTAGATGGCAGACATTGCACTAGCAGCCAAACATATCATGGAGAAGACAGAGACATTACACCCACCTCCAAGGAGACTTTTTATAGTCTGTAGTTTTTGGAAAATTTGGAACAAAAATATTTGGAAGCAGATGATTTTAATACAGTGTGATAAGTGCTATGATATGATAGGGCAAATATAGATACTTACAAGGGTCACCTAATCTAAAATTAGGATAAGAGAAATCTTCATGGAAGGGATAATACCTAAGCTGGAATCTAAAAGATAAACTGAGTTTGATTGTAAGGGTTGAGGTCAGGAGGTGAAGAGTCAGGAAGTGTGTTTCCAAATAAAACAATAGAATATATGCCAACTGTCGTCTGCACATTCTTTGTCTCTCAACCTTAAAATGCTTTTATTCTTGATCTTACATAATTAAAAGTATGCATTATATTAATTCTCATAATGATTTTAATATTGTATTCTGCTGTTTCTTTACTGTATATCATATACATCTATAAACTCTTGTAGGGGAGGCATCTAGCCTATCTCCAGAGAAATATAGAATTTGGAGCTTACTAAATGATAAGGCTGTCTGACCTGTGGTGGTGCAGTAGATAGATAAAGCATTGACCTGGAATGCTGAGGTTGCTGGTTTGAAACCCCAGGCTTGCATGGTTAAGAAACATAAGACAAGCAACTACTATGAGTTGAAGCTTTCTTCCCCCCTGCCCCCACCTTTCTCTCTCTATCTTTCTCTCCTTCTTTTTCTTCTCTCTAAAAACAATAAACAAAGTCATAAAAAATAAATAAGGCAAATAACTTTTTATTAGAGTAACAATGAGTATATACATCTAAACAGTAGCAGCACTGACAGGAAATGAAAATATCTTACTTATAAAAAGTGGATGTTTAAAAAGAAAATAGACTTAAATACACAAATTTACAGATACAGGCTCTAACTTAGAATTTATGTGAGCTACCATTTCTTGCATTTCTAAAAAATAGAAACAAAATCCAGACTTTCAAAAAATTTCTGTATCACAAACAAACTCCTAGACACAGACAACAGCATGATGGCTATTGGAGTGGAAACAGGATGCAGGGAGGAAGAAGAGGGTAAAGAGGGTCAGATATACAATGAGAGGGAAGGAGATTAGACTATGGGTAGTGAGCACACAACGCAAAATCAAGATGATGTATTATAGAATTGTATACCTGACTTATAAAATGCTGTACCAAAAATGTTAACCCAACAAATTTGAAAAAATGTACTTCCTTCAAGGAATACCTTTCTTTTCAAGAACACCCTACCCTATTTCCCCCCTCAATTTTTACCCAATGTGAAAACAGCTAGCAAAAAAATAGGGACATCAATCCTACAAGCTTGGAATCAGATCTTTCCCCAGTCGAGCCTCCAGGTGAGGATGCAGCCAGCTGGCACATTGGTTTCAGCCTTTTGAAACTTGAACAGAGAGAATCTGTGAAAATGTGC
This sequence comes from Rhynchonycteris naso, assembly GCA_037038555.1. Classification (NCBI taxonomy): domain Eukaryota; kingdom Metazoa; phylum Chordata; class Mammalia; order Chiroptera; family Emballonuridae; genus Rhynchonycteris; species Rhynchonycteris naso. The sequence goes on from CM072996.1 coordinate 136,875,056, forward strand.
CAGATTCCTGACCCATGGCAACTGTGAGATAATAGACTTATGTTTCTTTAAGATGCTAAATTTGTGGTGATTTGTTATGTAGCAATAGAAAATGGTAACAGAATGATAATTACATCTTTTCCTAGGATTACTTTGAGGTTCACATGGGATAATCCATCTGAAGTATTTACCAAAGCACTGGACACATAGTAAACACAGTATATTTACTTAACAGTATTAACTTTAGTTTAGGCAAGTGATTTAATCTAGCCAGACCTTTTTTCTTTTTCTTTTTCTCATTCCTGATATAACATTAAACTAGAGCTAAATTTTCATAAACTCTGAAATTTGATTCAAAGTGTCCAGGGATTTCTAAAAAACCAAACTACTGTTAGGACCTAGTCTTCTAAGAAGAAACCTTATGATACTTTGGAAGCAGGAACTACTATCTATCAGCATGATTAGCTCCATGGACCCTACACTATGCTTTATGCCTTACAACAATTGGGACTGATCACTGAGATGTACTTTGCAGGCACTTTGGTTTTTGTTTGTTTGTTTTTAAAAATGTACTTATTTATTTATCTAATGCTACCTTTGTGTGCAAACTGTGTGTGTGTGTGTGTGTGTGTGTATGTGACTGTTTTTGAAGAAAACAAAAGTCAGAATACCTCATGTCTATGGGACATTATGCCATAAGTATTTAATAGTGGCTTTTCATTTCTTTCAGAAAATAAAGCTTCTTTTATAAGCTAAATTCAAAAGATTGGGTTTTATTAGCCAATTAATAGTAAAAAAAGAACACCCCCAAATAAAACAAAAAAGGCTATGGTAAGTTTTAAAACTCTTTGAAAACATCAATTTATCAAAATAAGCCACCCGGTTCTGGGTTGACAGTAAAATGCATGATTTCAACTGTCGAAAGTAAAATTTAGATAATGTATTAACTAGGTGATAATACATCTTTATGAGGGCCCATTACTTAAAAATTAAGTTTTCAGAAAGTGCTCAGATTGGATCTCATTAACCATTCTTCTGTTTTAGGATGAGATGTTAGAAGTTAGTGAATTCTTGCAGCTGTTTAGAAGCAAGGTTCCTGGGTTTCACATTATTTGTTAACAATGTGCAAAGATCACCTATAAAACCTAATGTATTGGCCAAATTAGCATAATACCCCAGCCATGACGATTTATTTTTACTCTATGCTCATTACAGAGCCCACATGTAGCATGCATAAAAGAACAATGATAAACATACCTTCTAGCAACATGTAATAGAAAATTCTGCTCCTTCTATGGTGGAAGCCTGGCAGGAATGACTTCCTTAATTCTTTTGGTGGAAGTTTCATGTAAACTTTGATAACTGGAGAAAGAACGAGAAAAAGCAGCCTTGTTTAAGACCTAGTGAGATTCTTTTTTTTTTTTCATGGGTGTGCACATACCAGATTCAAGAGGACCACTAGCTAATTTTACTTTATTTATAATGACTTATACTTGAGTGTATGTATTTATAGTCATATTTAGCTTTGTCCTTAAAGATTACAGCCTATTGAACATTTACCTATGAGTTTCTGTGGCATTCCATTGGCCACTGGTGCCTGAGAGAGAACTGTCGAAAGTGTTACTAGACAGAGATTGTTCTCATGAAGAGTTGGGTTCTTCAATCAGTAACCCTCGATAAAGTGTAGAAGGCCTGCTGTATTTATTGGTCTAGTTAGTACCTGTACCCTTCCCCTCATTCATCCCCTCATTTGCAACTCTGATTTCTGATGATACACAGGCTTGTTTCCTGCTCCAGAGCTGCTGTACATTGCTTGAAGTCTCTCTCTCTCTCTCTCTCTCTCTCTCTCTCTCTTTCAGTAATTAGATGAAAGGCCATATTTTTCTTCCTAACTCTACTTCTTCTCAACATGCTCACTCTTCACTTACTGCCTGGCACAATGTATTTAACCTTTTGTGACTCATAACGTAAAACTATGAAATCTGCATATGGAGACCACCCCTGGTTCTAAAATTAAGTGGTCTTTCTGGCAGGCGGTCTTCCGTTTAACAATGCTCCCTATAGTTTGTGCTTCTAACACACATGGAATGATTCTTTGGGGCTAAAATAACCTATAATTATGCTACAGTCAATGTAGATGGCCCTGAACATCCTCCAAATTATCTTAAGGGTTTTCTGGGTGATCTTGTGCAGAGTGGGGGTCCCCATAATTGACCCCAGGAAACCTGCTCCAAGGTTGGCCAGAGCCTCTCCACGAATCATTAACTATTAAGTAGTGCCATTGCGGGGCATCAGTTTAGCTGTGAAACAGTTGGAAACCTGTTGTTCCATTCTCAGGGGTCTGGGAACTCAGCAGGAAAGCTTGAAACCTCGTGTGGGGGGGGGTTTAAGAAAAGCATTGCTTATGGAGAAGAGCATATATGAAGCTGGGACTGCCTAGGCAAAGCATTTTGTTCAATTCCTTTACTCAAACTTTTTTTTTTAAAATAGCCGAATGCACTGGGTAAACGGCCTGCATTTGTGTTAGGCAGGTGGTCTCTTAAGGCAGGTTCAGAAAACATTACTCCGATGGGCAATGAATTATATGCTTAGAGCCCTTAGCTATTTCAGGAGGTAGTTTTTGGCTATAGGTGGTCTCTTTAGCAATTTTTATTGTGCACATTCAATACATGTATTTGGTTAACGCTGCTTCATTTGTTTGTGTGTGCTGTATCTGTCTGCAGATGTCTAGTGGACAGGATCAGAACTAACTTGCTTTTTAAAATAGCCTGAGAGCAATTATCACTATGGCTATTTTAATGTGTTTTTAATTACAAAGTGTTCTGGTTATGTAAAGCTTATGGGTGGTGCTGCAGAAAGGGACTTACCAGGCTGACTGGTTGAGGACTGTCAAGTTACCCACGTTGGAGCCTGGTGTAGAGGATTCCGAGGGTCTATCCAGATGGTTATGGATAATCTCATACCAGAAGGCAGGTACATGATTTGAAATATAGGTAGACAAAATGTGTCAGTCAAGGCTTCATTGAACAGAGTATCATAGTGTGAACCAAATACTGAAGCAGTATGGCTTGACCAGGGTCCAAGTCATCATCTAGTACCATGGTATAAGATGACCTTGGGCTTCAGGTAACTCTGAATAAGTGGCTGTATCAGGCAGGGAGGAATATGGGAGTGAAAAGCTGTTCTTGGGGTGTTTCTGCCTGCATGTTTCATTTTGGCTTACCTGTACTTAAATAAGACCATCCTACTCTTTATCCTCAAAGAACTGAGTTATCAATCATTTTTAAATATTAAATGCCATCCTATTAAATTTAATTTTCTAAATAAAATTAAAAATAATAATAACATGGAAGAAGCTTTGATGTTAGGGGTGGGCTGAAAAACTACACTCTGACATCTCCATGGTAGATGCCTGTGTCTGACAGCTGATGTAGAGCGAGGCCTAAAGGTGCTGCGGTCTCGTTTGAGCTGTTTCAGTGTTGGTCTTCTGCCTGGTCACATTCACCTGGGTGCACCAGTTACCCCACACTCAGAATAGCCAAAATGAAAACCCCTGTGTTTTATACCAAAGCTTGTAGATAAATTCTCCATCCCAGGAAATAGAACCATTACCTCCCAGGGATTTGGGAGTCCTTCATGACTCTGACCTTCTCCCTCATTCTTTTAATCAATCAAGTGCTCAAGTCTATTGTTCTTGCCTTCTTCCAGTTCCTATTCTCAAACTGCTGCCCTGATACAGCTCTTGTTATCTCCAATCTGGATTGTTCCACTCTCTCCTGATGGCCTCCCTGCCTCTAGCTTTGATCTCTTCCATTTATTCTCAATAGAAGAATCTATCTATAACCCATATTTGGTCATTTTTCTCCCTTGCTTGAAACCTTTCAACAACTACCCATTGACTCCAGTCTGGCCCCAATTACCTCTCCAGTCTCATCTCTTGTTATGTCCTTTCTTGTATACCATGATGGAATTGCATTGCATTATTTCATTATAATTAATTGAAAAAATCATATTTTGTGCTTCCTGCCTTTGTTTATGCTCTTTATCAACCCTTCTTTTGCTTTTCATTTCAAGAACACCCTGTGAGCACCTACACATCTTTTCTTGCTTAGTTCAATGGTCACCTTCTTGGTGAGTGGGAAATTCCTGAAACATTTCTTCACATTCTTCATCCATCAACTGGAAAAATGAACTACTCCTTCCTCTGTATTTCACTGTACCAACTCTGTCACAGCAGCTCTATCACTTCATTTCTTCTGTTTATGTATGCCACCCCATCCCTTTATAAGACTGTAAGTTTCTTAAGGGCTAGGACTGTTTCTCATTCATCTTGCATAGTGTGTAACACCTAGAAGTGATCACAATTCTTTCTTCTTTCTTTCTTTCTTTCTTTCTTTCTTTCTTTCTTTCTTTCTTTCTTTCTTTTTCTCTCTCTCTCTCCTTCTTTCTTCCTTCCTTCTTTTCTTTCTTTCTTTCTTTTTTGAAGAATCGATTTTCAGCATATCTAGAGATCTCAGGTATGAGATTGATGTAATGACAATTCTCTTGGCTTCTTGCATCTTGATAGTGCTTTTCTTTATCTTATCAATATCATTATATAAAATAGAAAGAACAAATCCCCTTCCCCTAAAGTTTAAGTGATTTGCTTTTACAAAATAAATGGATTCAGAAAAATAATTTTTTCCAAGTGAGAGTAGGGAACATAGAGAGACAGACTCCCACATGTGCCCCGATCAAGATCTAACCATCAACCCCTGTCTAGGTCTGATGCTCTGCCCATCAGGGACTGTGCTTGCAATCAAGCTATTTTTAGTGCCTGAGGATGAAGCTCCACAGAGTCATCCTCAACACCTGGGGCTGATGTGCTCAAACTAACTGAACCATGACTGTGAGAGGAAAAGAGAGAGAGAGAGAGAAGGGAGAGGAGGTGTGGATAAGTAGATGGTCACTTCTATATGCCCTTACTGGGAATCAAACCTGGGATATCCACATGCCAGGCCAACATTCTACCACTGAGCCAACTGGCCAGAGCAGAAAAAGTTTTTTAAAGTTCAAATTTAAACTGTGTTGGAGGAGCTTATTGAGAGAACATTACCTCTGGTTGACCCTCAGGTTGAACCAGTAGAATTGGAGGCTCCTCACCCCCTCCCCATCTTGAAATGTTCATTCCACCCACTGCTTCTGTAGTGGAGACCTTTCAAGGACTTAGTCTTGAGAGAGTACTGTATTTTTGAGATTATTTGGGTGGTATACATGAAAAAACCCTGTTCAGACCTCTATACACACTTTTAAGATACTGTTGGGCACAGGCAGAAATCTACTCATCTTGTGAGCCACACGAGACAAACCCTGTAAGTAGGTTCCCTTGCTCAATAAAACTGCTACCAACCAATCTATAGTGATCTGCCTCTTTCTTCCATTTCTCCTCATCCTCCATGTAGGGGGTGCCAGTTTCAGATTTCACCTGGGAAGCTCCAGAGGTTTCCAACCAACAACTGGCAAAACAGTCAAGAGACTGAAGAAATGGTCCTTGGGAAAGACATCTGTTGGGGGAAATCTTGAGTTGCCTTTCAACCTTTATGTGGAGAGAGTGACCTATATGTTAGAAGTTTGTGGATTGTGTAATTACAGGGAAACTCCCAAATACCAGCTGCTTTAATGCATTTGTTTGAGGAACTGACCATAGTCCAATGTGGCAAAGAGAAACAAATGGTTGCCACAGTAGGCTGGTATCTACCACAGCAGTTGGCTGGCCACTGAGGCCCACTGATAGGCCAAAGCTCAAGTTTGAAAGTTGGAGGAAGAACTGAGGTTAGAGAAGGACCTGTAGTTATACACTATTCTGCTAGCTTTGGGCCTAGCAGACAAGGTGGAAGAGCAGGATAATAAGTTGGAGAACTTAGTGTGCTATTTTGTAAAGCTAAGAGGGTGCAAAATGCAGAGGATTAAGATCTGAGTGCTTATGACAGTGCCTGACTAGGATGCCATGAGGTGAAATCCTTGGGAAAGTCAGGAGAACCAAAGGGAGGATGTAGTGATTGATGGTGAAGCACCCTGGTGTCTGACCCCTTCTACAAAGGTATGGAGGTCACGAATCAGGAGTGGTATGCCACTTTCTTTTGTCTCTTTTTGGCCTCTGTGTATGGGGACTAGTTTCAAATTTCACCTGGTAAGCTCCTGTGTTTGAACCAACATCCTAGCCACATGCTGAATGTCTTACCAACTCCATTTTCGGGTTGGTGCTAGATTGTGCTGTCCTTCTGGGTGCTGTCTTTCTGGATGTTCTAAACACACAGACACACTATACACACACACATATACACACGTATATATATATATATATACAAATATATATACATATATATATACATATTATTCAACTTTAATTTCATTTTTCTATGTATATATTAATTTCATTTTCTTTCAGCATGTTTTTTATGTTATTAATGTGAGAAGTTGAAGATTGAGAACTATAGTAATTCTTTTTAAAAAAATAAATATAAAAAATGAACCAAATTAGTGAGTGAAATATCTTTGAGCTTTAAAATAATATATAGTTTACTTTGCACATCATGATTTTGCTTTGCCCCTTAAAGCATTTTTAAACAAAGCTCTATTCACCCCTCCTCTATTGTTCAATACAGTCTTTTAATAAGACCATAAAATGAAAATAATTTTACTTGAGAAATGTGGACTGATTTGTTATGAATACCAAGAATTATCGGCCAAGACCCCATCCGAACATTTTGAGCAAATAAAAGAACATTTCTAACTTAGAACTCATTTCATTTCAGAGTTTAAAGCAGGGGTGCCCACACTTTTTCAGCTTGCGAGCTACTTATAAAATGACCAAGTCAAAATGATCTACCTACAATAAAAATGCAAAACATAAATTTATTTCTTCTATATTATCATTATTTAAGTTACTATTATTACTATTTAATATTGTGTATTCTTTCACCTTTCTCCTTCTCAGCTCTCTTTTCAGAGGAAAGTCAATGTCATAGTTTTTATGAAGAGTCCCAAAAAGCCGCTCCACATTTCCCTTCTTTGGAATAGCAATGGCACACAGACAGATGAGGCAAACGCACTTAGAATATGACATAGTGAAAAAAATCCCCTCCCATTTTGTATGAAAGTGGTAGGTGTTAGGCTTCTTACTCGGACCAGCTATGGCACTCATTTTTATACCCTTTGTTATATTTAGTTTAAATAAATTGAAGGCTAACTACGCAGCAATGTAACTGAACAAGTTAGTGCGGTTTAACGCGCATGCGTAGGGTGTCAAAAGTTCAGATGTCAGATTGGCTACCCTTATGCCAATCAAAAGACAAATGTCTTTTTAATGTCATGCGATCTACCCACACTTCCTTCGCGATTGACCAGTAGATTGCGATCGATGTATTGAGCACGCCTGGTTTAAAGTAATCAGTCATCTTGGACTTTAAGATTTGTTCATGAAACTATTATTTCAATTGAAATGAAGTTGAACAAAAATAATAGTTCATCATTACAATTACATCAATTGTAGCCATTATAGTAAACAGATTTCATACATTTAATTTGTTTGCATCCCCCAAATTGAATCTTTTCAGCTCTTAAATGTATAGCAAGTTTATTTTTATTCAAAATGGGTTTTGAAAAGATTTCCCACCAGACATTTCTTCCCCTGATTTAGGAATTGTTTCTTCTGTTTTTTTTCCATTCTCTCTCTTCTCTCCCCCACACTTTAAAAATAAAGACCATTATCCTTTGTTCTTTGTCTATGGCTTGAGCAGGCTCACTGCATGGCTGTCTAATGAGAAAATTACCACAGGGATGTCGGTGGCAGTCACTCCCTTTTGCCACTGCAGGTTTGTTCCATTACTGACCAAGGATTTGGGCCGTGTCTGTAGCACATATGTTCTTCTGATGTCCTTATTTGGGATAACATTTAAGCAAAGCTTGCTATAGCAATGCCCAATTGCATGACCCATAATTAGTCTGAATAACATTTTCCATTTTAAAACCCTGATTTTACGGGGTTTACTACTTGGCCCATAAAATCTTGTTCCAAGCTTAGACTTGGCATAGTTTTTAGCATAAGCAAATTTATCATAGAAATAAATCATGAGCTCAATTCTCAAACCTATGGGGTGAAGAGCAAATGCATATTAATTGACAGGGAAAAGCCCCTGCAGGTTTGTGTGAGGGTGGCAGCATCTTTGTTGTTACTAGTTTTGTGCATTAGCCTTGTGACATCAGCAACAGACCTGGATTCAGAAAATAAACATGTTGGAGATGCTCTCATTTTCGAGGGAGTAAAGGAGTGGCTAACGATTCTCAGAGAAAAGAAGAATGCCATGAACATGGAGGGTGTCTCCCTATGGATTTGACAAATGAGCACAGGAGGTTCTCTAAAGAATCAACTCTTACATAAAACCAGTATTTTTTTTAATGATAAAACATGCTTATTTAAATATCAGCACCTGTCCCCAGCCAGAAGAACACTGGCCAATATCCACTTAAATAAATAGGCATTCCTGTTTCAATTTGCCTGTTTGACAGGACTATCTATGGAAGGATATCAGTTTGTTTTTAGCATCAGTTAGTGTCCGGCAGTGGTTCTCAAGGTGTAGTTCCTGAGCAGCACCAGTGTCATCTGGGAACTCATTAGAAATGAAAACTCTGGGGACTGTCCCCAGACCAGCTGAACCAGAAACTGTGGGGTAAGGTCCAGCCACTTGTGCTTTGATTGGAGGCCTGCCAAAGTTTGCAGACCATCGGTGTACTGGTTAGGATAATGGGCTGTGTGAGCCGGTGAATCAGGCTTTCCCCCTTGGTTCCGCCTCATCTTTTGCAATTAAGCTCCCTGACCCTTAATATTTTTACTTGTATTTATTTATAATGATGATGATACCCCAAGAATGATAAAGATAATGATAATACCTACTTCATAGGGTTTTTATAATTATGAAATGAGCTAATATATATGTTGAACCCTTAGCACATTGTCTGGTAGATATTGAATGCTCAATAAATAAAAATAATTATATTCATACAAATAAATAAAGGGAAAGTGGGAGAGGCATTTTGACTCTATTAAGATTTGATAGAGGGATCTCTTATTTCTCTTAACCCACATGGCACATTTTGTGGGGATGTGAGTTTGAGAATAGTGGGACTAGTAGCTTATGAACCATATAGCTAAGGCAATTTGCCTCTCACACTGTGCGTGTTGAAGGCTAATGACTCTCTTGGTACAAAATGCAAGCCCAGACAATGAGGGGAATGAAGGATGGATGGATAGTGTACTCCATAAATAGCAGAGGCAATTTAGGCAAAGAATAATAAACAAATAATTTGTCTTCCTAAGCAAGAAAAAATAATCCTCAGATTTTATGCTCATGTTAGATGATTTCTCAGTTGTTTTTAAGTTATGTAAATAGATGTTCATCAGTTAATAGAAGTATATTAAGTGTCAATAGGGGAGAGGAATTTACTGGTTCACATGGTGTATGAGAATATTTTTTAGCATTAATTAGCTAATGTTTTGAAGATGAATGTTACTATAGAAGTTACAAAAAACATTATGTCAAAGATTATGAATCTGTCATTACCAGGAACAATTACAATCTGTAGCTCTGTTATTGACTGTAATTGCATGTATTTATATCATAATTTAGCACCAAAGGAAATTCAGAACCTACCTTAAAGATTTAAATATAACTTCAAATAAAGAGAAAATATTCTAAATAAATAAACACTGTAATGGTAAATTCTTAAGCAGTTATCTGCGATATTAAGCATGTCAAAATTTTATCATTACTCTGATTAAAAACAATTAATTTTTCACTTTGAACTTTGGAATTTATGTTTATATTCTGAAGTCCTTTTGTATCTGAAAGTAGCTTGAATTGCCTTTCTCTCTTTGTACACACACACACACACTCACACACACACACACACTTCTCAAAAATAAATTCTTTCACACATATGCATAAATATTAAAGAGTTATTTTTCAAAATAAAAAAACTACGTGGGCACAATTCAAAATTTTCTTTCTCAATATTACTAAAGAGTGGAGATAAATATAATAATAAGGGGACCTAAGTCATTTAAGTTTGGGGTACAATATTTTAAACTAGATAAGGCATAGTGATATAAAATAAATTAACAGTAACCATCAGAAGGCAGTATTTGCTGTGTGAATGAGAGAAGTAGGGAGAATACTCAGATGGCTGGATTACATGATTACACAGGGCAGTCCTCCCATGGTGATGGTGAAATGTGGAAAGCTGGGCGATTTCCTCTCCCTAAATGTATGGTAGGAAGAATGGGGGCACTGTGTCAGGTGAGAGAGGCCCCTTTTCCCTCTTCCTCTTTATTTCTTGACTGGAGAGGATGCTGGAAGTGGCATGATATATGGAATGACAAGAATGGGATGTGAAATCATTGTGTCTTTGTGTGAGTCTCTTCTCATTACTTTCTAGCTGTGTGACCTTGGGTAGGTCACTTAATTATTCTGAACCTCAGTTTCCCAAAAGTTGTAAAATAGGCACATTGAGCTCAAATGTGTTAATATATATAGAAGCAGGTGGTGGTAAGGCTACAAATTTCAGTTGTTATTATCAAAGATGTTATCCAAGATTATGCCCATTTTCTTTTCTCCTGGAAAATAATTAGTAGGATGAGGAGCTTGTTGCCTTTCCCTCACCTTTATAGCATTCACTCCAAGGAAGGCAGATTGGACACCTGAACCAACTGAGCTCATAGGTGACTTTGATGCATGGATATGGTACTGGTTGCCCTGTATCTTAAACAGTAATATTTAAGAATACATATCCATGCCAGTTGGGTGAATTAGTATATTTTTCCAAATGCTCAATCTACTAATTATATAAAGACTCCCATCTTTGGTGATTGGCAATATTCATTTTCTCTATCTCAGGAGACACCAATTAGGAGGCTTCCAAATATTGTCTTTGAGGTCCATGCTGTAGAGGAGCTTCAAGAGGCATAACATTTTGTATAAAAGGCCCCTTGGAATTTTGCTCAGTCTCCTTCCTTAGATGGGACCAGAGGAGCCAGCATGTGACTTTTACTCTATTGGCATCTTTATGATGATGGTGTTTCATCACATGTTGGTGGTTTCCTTTAATCTGTTTGGGGATTTACCAGGGGTTGGAAACCCCAGTCAAGCTAATTTTAGGAACAAATGTACGATAAAATGACTTTCCACTTCCTTTCATTTTGTTTTCTTTATTTGTTTCTCATTATGTAAATGCCAGAAAATTAATCATGCATTAGAATAGGACAAGCAGGGCCTCTTTTGTCAGAGTTCTTCCTTCATCCGTGTTAGATGCTCAAATGCAGAGTCCAGCATTATATTTTAATGTCTTGAGAAGAAGTTGAGATTGAATATATTCTAGAATATCTTTGATTTAGTAAGGGATAAAGATCAGGCCCAGAATGTTTCACAGTACAGGGCTGAGAACAGAATATCACAATTAGTGATTTTAAGAAAGAAATTTAGCCTCTTCATAGGAGTTTAAAAATCAAAACATTTTAAATAAATATATCAGAAAATTTTTCTTGTGTTTTTTTTTTTTTTAGTTTTTACTGACCCATGATAAAACTCTGGCTTTGTGGCCCTGGCCAGTGGCTCAGTGGATAGACCATTGTCATGGTGTATGGATATCCCAAATTTGATTCCCACTCAGGCCACACAGGAGAAGTGACCACTCCTTTTCCCCACTTTTTTCCCCCCATTCTCTCCCTCATCTCCTCCTACAGCCAGTGGCTCAACTGGTTTGAAGGTGGCCCCAGGTCCTGTGGATAGTTCTATCAGAGCACAATAGCCTCAGGCACTAAAAATAGCTCTGTACTCATTGGCTCCAGACAGGGGTTGCTGGGTGGATCCTGGTCAGGGTGCATGTGGGAGTCTGCCTCACTATCTCCCCTCCTCTCACCTAAAACAAAACAAAACAAAAAAATGGAAATCTGGCTTTGTGTAAATCTAATTTCTGATTGAGGTTTTTTTGTTTTGTTTTGTTTTCTTTTTTCTGAAAACCCTCTGCCAGATAATTTTGGGGTAGATTGGGTCAGTCACGCCCTGTTTCACTTATTTTTCTCTCTTCTCCAATTTAAAACCACCCCCACCTTAAGCCCAGCTATTTAACTCCCATCTACAACTATTATTTATCAGCTATGTCATATAAACTGCCCACAGTGTTAGAAGCACTTATCATATATTATCGTATTTTAGTTTTGTAGCAATTCTGAGGATAAATGCTGTTATTATTTCTAGCTCATAGAAAAGGAAATTGAGGTGTAGCGATTAAGTAAATTGTCCAAGATCCCTTAACTAGTAGGTTGTGGAGCACAGATTAATTCCTAGAGTGCCTTTCATTCAAGAACCTAAGACCTACATGGTCCCTAATTAGGAGGAAACTAAAGAACTTAGTTTGGCAGCTCAGGTGACTCAGGTCCAACTCAATTTCATTATATTGATCTTGCTTCAGTTTCACATTTCTGCCTTATTCGTGGGACTAACTCCTGTTTCCTGACTTGAGTCATAGTCCCCTATAACTATTTCTGTCTTATTCCCTAAATCAGGCTTTCTCAACAGTGGCATTATTTTGGGCAATGTAATTCTTTGTTGTGGGGGACCGTTTGGTCCCCTGTAGGACATTTAGCAGCATCCTTAGCTTCTCCTCATCAGAACTCTGTAGCACCTGCTCAAGGTATGGTAACCAAAGTGTCTCCAGGCACTGCTTAGTTTCCCCGGTGGGGGAAATGACCCTTGCTTGGAAACCCCTGTCTTATAGCTTTATCCCAAACTGGGGGCCTGGTGGTTACCTTGTTCTGCCTAAACCATGACTGTCTGGTTGTGTCGGTTTTTGTTACATACCAGCCTGAGCATCAGTCCTGTGCACCACAACTTCCTGTGCTCAGCTGCTTGATGGAATCTGCATGTTTTCTGGGTCTGGATTCCCCATCACTATGCATCTCTGTCTTGGACACACTTGTCCAACTACCAGCAACCACCTAACTTCATGACACATTCTTGATAGACACTATGTTGTCTGATTCTGTGCTCACTTCCTGAATGGACTTCCGCTGACTGTCTTCACCAGCTCCATCCCAGCTTGTCTATCATCTGTCCCAACCTGTTCTATTGGATTGATGACTAAGTAGTCAGTCTCTATAGCTTTTGTCTTCTTGAGGGCTGCTGCCACCCTGAGTTGGTTCTAATTAACTTTCCACTTTGATCCTTGAATGTATTTAAACTTTCTCTTTTGGGAAAAGTTGGGATTGCATGTTTCATAAGAATTAAGGAGCTTCCCAAGTTGGTGGGAAAGGCAAAAATTTATAATGGTCAATTTTTCTCTTGAAAATATCCTATGAAACAATTGATTGAAGATTGACATTTTCATCTTTCAAGTAATCCATCCCAGTCATAATTTCCTCCAGCAATGGCATATGCTCCTGATGTATAATTTGCAAAGAATGGGTGTTTTAATACTAAAATTATATTCCTTATGGCGAAGTACTTATACCGGGAGAGCACATGGGAAACAAAACTGAGAAACTAACAGCACTTTAATCTTTGGTCCCTCACACTCACTCTGCACAGGACACTTGCTCCTGAGTGGAGTGGGGGACAGAATCACATGACACTGTTGTGTGCTTTCTCTCTTACTTGTTTTTCTTTGTTGTTGTTGAATGTGAATATGTTTTTACGGTAAATGTGTACGGAGCCATTCTGTTGTGACTCAATGTTTACTGGGTGTAGCAGAAAAGAAGGAGATGGTAAAGGATCTGCTCGTACAAACCAACATTAGTCAAACGCAGTGATTTCAAAGCCTCTTTCACGGAAGCCTCAGTGATCTTTCGTGGAACTTCAGAGCTGTTGTAGGGGGCACAGTGTTTGGTTCAATAATAGAAACTCTGCTTTCCTTTCTCTTCTCATTTTTGTAAAAGGTTTAATTGAGAAATAGTTTCAATGGCTAAAAACATATCAAATTGTGCAAAGCCCTGGAACTCAGAGCCACTTGTTGATGCTTGTTTTCCTAATTAATTGTTGTTTATGAATGCTTTGATTCACAGCACACATAAACACACAGTAGTTTCCAAGTATTTTTAAAATAAAATGTCATCAGACTTTATATTCTAAATCTATAACATTTTTTACATAACACTTTATCATGGTCATCTTTTCATGTCAGAACATATAAACTTACCTCTCTTAAAAATGATTTTGTGACCTTCAATAATACTAAGATAACATACTAGATTTTATCATTTGTTAGATCATCAAGTAGTCTCACAAAATTATTATTTCAAATAATATGGCAAAAGTTTTCTATATACTCAGTTTTTCTTCAGGATAGATTCTGGCTGACCAGATGGTGGCACAGTGGATAGAGCATTAGCCTGGGATGCAGAGGACCTAGGTTTGAAACCCTGAGGTCATTGGCTTGAGCATGGGCTCATCCAGCTTGAGTGCAGGGTTTCTGGCTTGAGTGTGGAATTATAGACATGGCTCCATGATTGCAGGCTTGAAGCCCAAGGTCGTGGGCTTGAGCAAAGGTCACTGGCTCGGCTGGAGCTCCCCCCCCATGCCCCCTCCCGTCAAAGCACATATGAAAAAGCAGTCAATGAACAACTAAAGTGCTTTAATGAAAAATTGATGCTTCTCATCTCTCTCCCTTCCTGTTTTGTCCCTATCTGTCCCTCTTTTTGTCTCTCTCACTGTCTCTGTCTCTCTCTTGCTAAACAAAACAAAACAGAGGATAGATTCTTAAAATAAGATTTAAGGATCTCAGGTATATGCATTTAAAGTTTTGATAGACTTCTAAGTTGCAATTCATAAAGCGGCATTTAATTTAAAATCAACCAATAGTACAAATCTTTCCTATACCAATAGCCTTATCCAAAGTGGTTATTAATATTAACTTAATTTCTGCTAATCAAGTAGGTGAGAAACACTTTATTTTTATTTAATTTCCCTGATCATTAGCGAAATTCATCATCTGTTCATATATTGACTATTTACATTTCTTCTGTGAATTGTTTTTTCACATGCTTTGATTACCTTTTTTTGCTTGGTTGTTAAATTTTCATATTAATTTTGCATAGCTTTTCACATAAAAAACAGTTTTCTGAATACTTTTTCCCCAGTTGCTTGTGATGTGTACATTGCATTAGTCTTTAGTTTACTTTCTAACTTTGATTATGGTCTCTTTAACTATACAGAAGTAAATGTTTATGAACTCAAATCTCTCATTATTTTCCTATCTGATGTTAGGTCCTTGTGTTTTGCTTAAGAAGGCTTTCCTCACTATAATACTTTGAAAATGTTAAAAGCACTATTTCATGTGAAAATTTTTGTTTACCTGTTATTTTTCCATATGGTAAAACTGACTCTATTTTTCCTAAACACATACCATATTTATTTATTTATTACTTACTTTTATCTGTTTTATTTTTTAAAATATTGTTGAGGTGATATTGGTTAGTAAAATTATATAGGCTTCAGGTGTACAATTCTATAATACAACATCTGTATGTTGTATTGTGTGTTTACTACCCAAGGTCAAGTCTATTCCTGTCACCATTTATCCCTCTACCTTCTTCCTCCTCCCTCCACCTCCTTTCCCATCTTGTAGTGGCTACATTGTTGTCTGTATCTATGAGCTTTTTTCTTAATCCCTCCATGTTTTTCACCCAGCCCTCCAACCCCTCTCCCCTCTGATATCTGTTAGTCTGTTTTCTGTATCTATGAACCTCTTTCTATTTTGTTAGCTTATTTTGTTCATTATATTTCACACATAAGTAAAGTCAAATGGTTTTTGTCTTTCCCTGACAGGCTTATTTCACTTAGCATAATACTCTCCAGGTCCGTTCATGTTGTTGCAAAAGATAATATCTGTTTTATGCTGAGTAGTATTCCATTGCATAAATGTACCACAGCTTTTTTATCCACTCATCTACTGATGGATACTTGGGCTGCTTCCAAATCTTGGCTATTGTAAATAATGCTAACATAACATAGATGTGCATATAATTGTTCGAATTAGTGTTTCAAGTTTCTTCAAATGTGTTCCAGAAGTGGAATCTCTGGGTCATATGGCAGTTCCATCTTTAACTTTTTGAGAAAACTCCAGACTGTTTGCCACAGTGGTTGCATCAATCTGCATTCTCACCAACAGTGCACGAGGGTTCTCTCTTCTCCACATCTATGCCAACACTTGTTTGTTGATTTCTTGATGATAGCCATTTGAACAAGTGTGAGGTAATATCTTCTTGTGGTTTTACTTTGCATTTGTCTGATCACTAGTAACTTTGAGCATCTTTTCATATGTATATTGGTCATCTGTATGTCCTCTTTATTGAAGTGTCTATTCAGATTCTTTGCCCATTTTTTCATATTGGATTGTGTGTGTGTGTTGAGTTGTCTGTTCAGTTTGTTAACGTTATCATTTGCTGTGCAAATTTTAGCTTGATGTACCCCCATTTGTTTATTTTTTTCTTTTGCTTTCCTTGCCTGAGGGGACTTATCAGAGGATGTCCAAGATTTTACTGCCTATGTTTTCTTCTAGGATTTTTATGATTTCGAGTCAAACATTTAAGTCTTTAATTCATTTTGAGTTTATTCTTGTGTATGGTGTAAGAAGGTGGTCTACTTTCATTGTTTCATATGTAACTAATTTTTTAAATATCATTTATTGATTAGGCTGTCTTTACCCCATTGGGGGTTCTTGACTCCTTTGTCAAATATTAATTGACCATATAGGTGTATCTTTATTTCTTGGCTCTCTATTCTCTTTCATTGATCTATGTGTCTGTTTTTATGCTGTTTTTATGATGTTTTGATTACTATGGTCTCATAGTAGAGTTTGAAATCAGGTAGAGTGATTTCTCCAACTTTATTCTTCTTTCTCAAGATTGCTGTGGCTATTCAGGCTCTTTGTGGTTCTATATAAATTTTTGTAATGTTATATAGTTCTGTGAAATATGTAATTGGTATCTTTATAGGAATTGCATTGAATCTTTAGATTGCTTTGGGTAGTGTAAACATTTTAATGATGTTAATTCTTCTTATTCATAAACACAATGTATATTTCCATTTATTTGTATTTTCTTCATTTTTTTCTTTAATGTCATAATTTTCTGAGTACAGGTTTTTCATACATTCTTGATTAAATTTATATCTAGGCTTTTTTTTGATTCCATAGTAAATAAGATTGTTTTCTTAGTTTCCTTGTCTAATAGTTCATTATTACTGTATAGAAATGCAACTGATTTCTGGATATTTACTTTGCATCCTGCTACTTTACTGAATTAATTGATCAGCTCAAGTAGGTGTTTTTTTTTCTTTTGTGTGTGTGTATAATCCTTAGGGTTCTCTATATACAGTATTATGTCATCAGCAAATTATGGCAGTCTTATATCTTCCTTTCTAATTTGAATGCCATTTATTTCTTCTTCTTGATTGATTGCTGTGGCTAGGACTTCCAGTATGATGTTAAGTAAGAATGGTGAAAACTGACATCTCTGTCTTGTTTCTGATCTTAAGAGAAACACTTTTCATTTTTACTCATTGAGTATGATGTTGGTTGTGGGTTTGTCATATATGGTCTTTATTACATTGAGGTATGATCCCTTTATTCCCACTTTGCTGAGAGTTTTTATCATAAATGAGTGCTAAATTTTATCAAATGCTTTTTCTGTATCTATTGATATGATCATGTAATTTTTATCCTTATTTTGTTTATGTGGTGTATCAATTTTATTGATTTGCAGATATTCTACCAACCTTGTGTCCCAGGAATAAATCCCACTTGATCATGTTGTATGATTTTTGTAGATATATTGCTGGACCTTGTTTCTTATTATTTAAAAAAAAAATTTTTTTTTTTTTTACAGGCACAGAGAGAGAGTCAGAGAGAGGGATAGATAGGGACAGACAGATAGGAACAGAGAGAGATGAGAAGCATCAATCATTAGTTTTTCGTTGCCATTGTGACACCTTAGTTGTTCATTGATTGCTTTCTCACATGTGCCTTGACTGCGGGCCTTCAGCTGACCTAGCAACCCTTTGCTGAAGCCAGCAACATTGGGTCCAAACTGGCGAGCTTTACTCAAGCCAGATGGGTCCGCGCTTAAGCTGGCGAGCTCGGGGTCTCGAACCTGGGTCTTCCGCATCCCAGTCCGATGCTCTATCCACTGCGCCACCGCCTGGTCAGTCTTGTTTCTTAATATTTTGTTGAGAATTTTAGCATCTATATTCATCAGGGATACTGGCTTATAATTTTCTTTCTTTATAGTGCCCTTATCTGGTTTTGGAATTAGGATAATGCTGGCCATATAAAATTAGTTTGAGAATGTTCCCTCCTCTTAATTTTTTTAGAATAGGTTAAGAAGACAGGTGTTAATTCTTCTTTAGATATTTGGTAAAATTCACCTCTGAAGCTATATGGTCTAGGACTTTTGTTTGTTGAGAATTTTAAAATTACTGTTCAATTTTATTAGTTATAATGTCTATTCAGATTTTCTGATTCTTCCTGATTCTGTTTTAAATGATAATGTGTGTCTAGAAATTTAGTCATTTAGTTTAGATTGTCCAATTTAGCATATAGTTGTTTGTAATATTTTCTTACAATCCTTTGATGACAGTTGTTACTTCTCCTCTTTCATTTTTGATTTTATTTATTTGGGTCCTCTATGTTTTTTTTCTTAATGAGTCTGTTTAGAGATTTGTCAGTTTTATTCATCTTTTAAAAGAAACAAGTTTTGGTTTCATCGATTTTTTAAAAAGTTATTTTAGTCTCTTTTGTTTATTTTTGTTCTGATCTTTATTATTTTATTTTTTATATTTACTTTGGGCTTCGTTTGTTCTTGTTCTAGTACCTTTAAATGTAAAGTTAGGTTTTTTATTTGAGATTTTTTTGTTTGTTTGTTTCTTGAGGTATGCCCATACTGCTATGAATTTCCCTCTTAGGACTGTTTTCACTGTCTTCCATAGGTTTTGGGGGTGTTGGGTTTTTATTTTCGTTTGTTATAAGGTATCTTTTGATTTCTCCCTTGATCCTGTTAAGCCATTTATTGTTTAGTAACATATTATTTAGCCTTCATGTCCTTGTGTGTGTGTGCATGTGTTTGGTGTTTTCTTATAATTGACTTCTAGTTTCATACAACTGTGGTCTGAGAAGATGCTTGATGTGATTTCAGTCTTTAAATTTGTTGAGACTTGTTTTATGTCTTAACATATAATCTATCCATTAAAATTTTCCAGGTGCATTTGAAAAGATCATGTATTCTGCTGCTTTGGTGTTAAATGCTTTGAAGTTATCAAATAAATCCATTTGATCAAGTATGTCATTTAAGGCTGCTGTTTCCTTGTTGACTTTCTGTCTGGAAGATCTCTCCAGGAGTATCATTGGGGTGTTACAATCACCTGCTATGACTGTATTATTGTTGATTTCTTTCTTTATATCCATCAATATTTGCTTTTTATTTTTAGGTGCTCTTATGTTGGATGCATAAATGTTTATGAGGGTTATAGCCTTTTGTTGGATTGCTCCCTATACATTATGTAATGTCTTCTTTTTTCTTTTTTGCATCTTATATTAGCCTTTGTTTAAAAGTTCACTTTTTCAGATATAAGTATTGTCACTACAGCTTCCCCCCCCATTTGCATGAAATATCATTTTTCAACCCTTTACTTTTAGTCTATGTGTGTTCTGAGATGGGTTTCTTGTAGACAGCACATTTATGGGTCCTGTTTTGTTATTTATTCAGCTACCCTTTGTCTTTTGAGTAGAATGTTTAAGCCATTTACACTCAAAGTGATTATAGATAAGTATGTATTTGTTGCCCTTTCATTCTTTTAACTATGTTTCTATGTTTTGTTTTCTTCTCTTCTTCTTAAAGAAGGTCTTTTAACATTTTTTGTAATACTGGTTTGGTGGTAATGAACTCTTTTAGCTTTTTTTAAAAATTGAATTTATTGGGATGGCACTGGTTGACATAATTATACAGGTTTCTTGTCTGGAGAGCTCTTTAATTCTTTGGTTTTAAATAATAGGCTTGCTGGGTAAAGTAGTCTTGGTTGTAGATTCTTGCTTTTCACCACTTTGACTATTTCATGTCAAAAACTTCTGACCTGAAATGTTTCTGTTGAGAAATTAGCTGTCATTCTTATGGGAGGTCCCTTATAGGTAACTGCCTTTCTTATCTTTAACTTTTACTATTTTAATTTTGTTGTGTATTGGTGTGGGCCTCTTTGGGTTCATCTTGTTTGGGCTTTTATGTCTTTTTTTTCTTCACCAGATTAAGGAAGTTTTAAGTCATTATTTCTTCAAATATGTTCTTGATCCCTTGCTTACACTCTTCTCCTTCTAGTATCCATATGATATGGTGGTTGTTGTGCTTTATGTTGTCTCAAAATTCCTTAAATTATTCTCACTTTTAAAGAATTCTTTTATTCTTTTTGCTGTTCTGATTGGGTGTTTTCTGCTACCTCATCTTCCCAATTGCTGATTTGATCCTCTGTTTTATGTGACCTACTGTTTACTCCTTCCAGTGTAGTCTTCTTTTCAGATATTGTGTTTTTTATTTCTGTCTGGTTCTATTGTATGCTTTCTATTTCGCTTTCCATGCTGTTGAGCATTGTTATAAGCATTACTTTGAAATCTATGTCTGATAAATTCCTTGCCTCTATTTCTTTTAGTAATTTTTCTGGAGATTTCCCCTGTTCTTTAATTGGGGGATGTTTCTTTGTCTCTCCCTTTTGGCTCCTCTTTGTATTTGTTTCTGTGTATTGGATAGATTTGTTATGACTCCTAGTTTTGGTGAGGTGGTCTAATGAGTAGGTGTCCTGTGTGGTCCAGTGGTGCAATCTCCTTGATTACTTGAGCTCTGTGCTCTAGGAATATCCCTTGTGTGGGTTCTATGCGCCCTCTTTCTATAATTGAGTCTTGATTGCTATTGACCTGTTCATGCATGAGATCAACCAATGGATGGCTGACTGTGAGGCTCAACCCTGACCATCACATGCAAACTGCTATTCAGGTGATGACCACATGAAGAGGAATTTGCCTTAGCATGGTCTCATGCCTGCTGAGACCTTATTTTAGATATGCTTCTTGTGAAGCTTATTGGACCCTACTCTGGTGTTGTCTGAAGTTGGCCTCTGGGTATGTTGGTTCTGGGTTTCTTAGGTGGGACTCTGGTACAGGCCAATGTCAGATACTGCCTGTGACTCACCCTGAACAACCTGTTTGAAACTAAAAACAATCCACAATTTGAGTCTGCATCTGCTGGGCTTGAGTGTGTACAGAAAGAACCAAGCTGTGCACCATGGTTGGCTTTTACCAGCACCAGGTCTGGAAGCAGGTCAGCAAATGTTCTAAGGTACCCTGGGAACAGCTTCCACCTTCTTCCACCTGCTGGCTACCTGTTAGGCTCAGTAACTGAAAGAGCATCTGGCAGTACGTGAGTTGTATGTTGCATTTGAGGCCATTTAGCAGATGTCCTAGGGTATAAAAGCTTAGCTACCACCTGCTGGGTGTTCACACACCCTTATTTTGGGGTGAGGTCTCATGAAGTCACCAGGGCCAAGATCAAAGCAATTGAGCCACTGGCTGCAAGAGGGAAAGAGGGAGAGAAGGTGGTAGGAAGTGGATGGTTCTCCTGTGTGCCCTGACCTCCCAAACTTGGGAGGTCTATGTGCCAGGTTGATGCTCTATCCACTGAGCCACTGGCAAGGGCCACATAGCTGATTTTTAAAGACCATTTTTTGAATAATTTATCATTTTCTTATCAAGTTCACATGCCACATTTCTCATTTATTAAATTTACATGTATATAAGTAGTCAACTTCTGATTTCTGTATGTTGTTTATTCATCTATATATTATTGTAACAATAGCAAAGTATTTTAATTAATTTAAAGTTTGTTAAATTTTCTACTCATTGTTCTTTTAAAATTTATTTCTTGGTTTTCTAAATTTCATCTTCTAGATGAATGTTAGAATTTATCAAGTATGAAAAATATTTGGTTGAATATGAACCAAATTTAAATTACTGATTACCATGAAAGAATTGATAGTTTTAAAATATTGAGTTTTTAAAAAATCAGTGTGCCTCCAGACCCAAGAATGCAATGATCCTTCCTCTACCAGCCTCAGCTCTTCAGAACCTTGTCTTCCTTTCCCTCAACTGGGCTACACAATTGAAAGTCCAGCAGTGAAACTAAACAACTTTATCACATTCTTCTTGTTTTTTTTCAAATAACTCTACAGAATGGTTAAACAATAATGGGAACTTAATTTTAATTGAGCATTTTGTTAGTTTCTAGTCATTTTTCTAGGTTCTATGGAAAGAGTTATGAATATGGCCAACACACTATCCATCCTCATGGAGCTGTATCCCTATAGGGAGTCCAACGTGGGGACACCTTCCACGGTTCTCTAGGGGTCCTTGTTTGTACTGGAATTCCTCAGCCTTTCAGGTCCTTCCACCATCTCCCAGACAGAATTTGCATTCACTTTTACTGTCAATGTGAGAGTGTAAGGAGTCAAAACCAAATGGAAACAAACTCTTTTTATTAAAAAGAAATAATAAACCTTACTGAAAGTTTTCATCTTTGTATAACTTTGTTATAGTGTTATGCACATGATTTATATATATCATATATATATATATGGTCATTTCCCCTACTTCTTTATAAATTGCTTTAGGAGCAGGGACTAATCTCATATTTTTCATTTTCTAGAGCACAGCCAGGACTCTTGTACAGAGTTGATGCTCAGTATTTGTCTTTCTGGATGGGGTAACTAGATAATATCCCTCAAATTCTTATTTCATCGCATTTAGTACGTTTCCAAGACATGTTAAGTGACTGCTCACTGCACCTTCCTGGAGGTTTGGAGTTTTAAAAAGGCAGGGGAAAAATTGGCACCTAAGTGAAGGTGGCAGCAGTTATGGTCTTGGGTGGCATATTTTGTTGTGTTAAATGAGAGAACTCACTCTCATCTGTGGTTTGCTAATTATTGTTTTTTTCCCCTCACTTCAGTAGAACAAAGAAGTAAAAAAAAATTCTTTTAAGGAAAAGCCAAAAAATTATTATAGATCTTTTCTTTTGACATTCCTAAACAAGAACAGGCCTAGATAGTGTCATTTTTAATTCTTGCCCTAACTGGTATTGATTTTTTTTTTATATTGCCCTGAATTTTTGCCTTATTTTGTTTGTGTGTTGGATGAACACTATTTCTGTATGGAACAGCTAAGGTGTATTAACTGTCTACTTCTATACAAAATATTATTTTGTCTTCTTCTGAGTTTGATTAACAACTAACTTTATTATATTATTAGCTATTCTTTGAGTTTTTCTTTTTGTAAGGATGAACTAACATCTAAGGCGTCCTGAGAAAAAGAATACATGATGATTGTATTTGGAATTTTCCCCTTATTATCTCCATATGGCAGACTTATAACAACAAAAAACTGGATGTTGTATTATATGATTCAAATATTTGTACTTTTGTTTTAGATTTTGTATGCTTTCTCTCTAGATTTTCTTTCTCTCCATCTGGCTTAAGAGCCCTTGTTGAAACTGAGAAAAGTCATAGAGTTAGTTCATAAGGAGATTATAAAAAACTTCAAAATATCATTTTTCAAGCTTCAAAAACTGCTTCAGGGGGGAGCAAGATGGCGACGGAGTAGGCGGACGTACCAACTTCCAACTCCCAGAACCAAAGTGGATTACAACTCAATTTTAAGAACCATCACCTGGATAAACCAACTTTGAACAAAACTAAGTGGACTCTTCAACCAAGGAACACAGAAGAAGCCACATTGAGACTGGTAGGAATAGCGAAAACGCGAAGAGGGCTGCCCAGCTCCCCGGAGCAAACGGCGGCCCGGAGAGACCCGTGTGGCGGGAGGAGATTTTGACGGAGAGGGAGGGACCTGGGTCCCAGGAACCAAGCCCCAGCCTGCAGTCCCAGAGCCAAGAAGAGGCGTTTGGACAGTTTTGAGCAGTGAAACAAGTGAGGGAGCTCCCAGGCCTACAGTGTGGAGTATTAGGTCCCTTCCTACTCTGCTGAGGGCTGCTTAAGGTTTTGGGGCGGCAGGACGCTGAAAGGCGGTTCTGTCGGCGTGGGCAGAGGCCAAGCCGGTGGGAGATCGGTCTAGCCCAGAGGGTCGGAGGGTAAGCGCGAGAGCGGTCCGGAAGCTGCGGGCCCGCCTTTAATCCCACTTACGGGGACAAAGCGGGAGGCCAGGAACAGGCAGGCCCTGTGCAAGCCGGCCCTGACCGCGGGGACCGGGCTAGGACCAGGGACGGGCAGGGGCTCGTGGCTGAGCTGACGCTACCAGTCCGCCCCCCCCCCCCCTGCCGCCCGCCGGAGAAACCGCGGTTGGCCAGTATACGTGCGCGAGCGGGCTCCGAGCGCGGGAACGGGGTGGACCCCGAGACAGGCGGAGGCTCACAGCTGAGCCCACGGCTGCTATCCCCATCCGGCCGGAGAAACCCCGGATAGCGTTAATACGTGCACGAGCGGGCTCCGAACGCGGGGGCGGGGTAGAGTCCGGGACCAGCGGAAGTACGCAGCTCGGCGGAAGCCAGCAAACACGCCCGCCCCAATAAATCTTGGTTTCCGACCCTGCGCAAAGGGCCCTGGCCTCGAGGGCGGGGCTAAAGCTCCTGACGGGCAAAAGCTTACAGCTGAGAGCACGTCAAAAGCCCCGCCTAACCCGCGGAACTGTAGCGAGCAGGCTCCGACTGCTGGTTCTGGGCGGAAGTCCGGAAATAGGCTGGGTCCGCAGCTGAGGAAAGGTGCTCGCCTCTACCCTTGGTGATAATCTTGTGGCTTCAGTGACAGCCCCTCCCACGGAGGAGAGGCAGAAATCACAGCAAAAGCCACAGTGGGCCAGCGCTGGCAACGCTCATACCCAACCACCCTAGGCGCCGGCAGAGGGGGTGGGAGGCCTGCAGATAGACCACACCTAGAGAACACAAAGGCAACACCTACTGGACTCCAGTGGCCACAACTTGCTTATACACAGAAAAAATGGGCAGGCAGAGGAATGCAAACCAAATGAATCAAGAGAAATCCCCAGAGAAGGACCTGAATGAACCAGATATAACCAAATTACCAGAAGCAGAATTTAGAATAATGATAGTTAGGATGTTCAAAGAAATTAGAGCAACAATGGATAGTCATTATGAACACCTAAATAAAGAGATAACAAGTATAAAAGATGAAATTGAAATAATAAAAAAGAATCAGACAGAAATGACAAATACAGTATCAGAACTGAAGACCACAATGGAAGGAATTAAAAGCAGGATGGATGACGCTGAGGATCGAATAAGCGAGTTAGAGGACACAATAAACAAAGGCACAGAAGCAGAGAAGAAAAAGGAAAAGAGACTTAAAAAATGTGAGGAAACTCTAAGGGAGCTTTGTGACAACATGAAGAGAAACAACATTCGCATCATAGGGGTGCCTGAAGAAGAGGAGAGAGGACAGGAAATGGAAACTTTGTTCAATCAAATTATAGCAGAAAACTTTCCTAAATTAAGGCTGGGAAACACTCCACACGTTCAAGAAGCACACAGAACTCCATTAAGGAGAAACCCAAAAAAATCTACACCAAGACACATCATAGTTAAAATACCAAAGCTAATGGATAAAGAAAAAATTTTAAAAGCTGCTAGAGAAAAAAAGACTATCACCTACAAAGGAGCCCCCATAAGGATGACATCGGACTTCTCAACAGAAACACTTGAGGCCAGAAGGGAATGGCAAGAAATAATCAAAGTAATGCAGAACAAGAACCTACAACCAAGACTACTTTATCCAGCAAGGCTAACGTTTAAAATTGAAGGAGAAATAAAGAGCTTCCCAGAAAAGGAAAGCCTCAAGGAATTCATAAAAACCAAACCAATTCTGCAAGAGATACTAAGGGGCCTCTTGTGAACAGTTTAAAGGGAGGAAAGAATAGAGCAAAAGAAGAATACAGCTTTAAAGAATAAAATGGCAATAAACAACTACATATCAATACTAACCTTAAATGTAAATGGATTAAATGATCCAATCAAAAGACATAGGGTAGCTGCATGGATAAAGAAACAGGACCCATACATATGCTGTCTACAAGAGACACACCTTAAAATAAAAGATGTTCATAGACTGAAGGTAAAAGGATGGAAAAAAATATTTCATGCAAATGGAAATGAAAAAAAAGCAGGGGTAGCAATACTTATATCAGACAAAATGGACTTTAAAACAAAGGCTGTAGTAAGAGATAAAAGAGGACACTACATAATGATAAAGGGAACAATTCAACAGGAAGATATAACTATTGTAAATATCTATGCACCAAATATAGGAGCCCCGACATACATAAAGCAGACTTTGATGGATATAAAGGGCGAGATTAACAGCAATACTATCATAGTAGGGGATTTCAATACCCCTCTAACAACACTGGATAGATCCTCAAGAAAGAAAATTAATAAAGAAACAGCAGACTTAAAGGAGACACTAGATCAACTTGATTTAATAGATATCTTCAGAACTTTTCACCCTAAAGCAGTAGAATATACATTCTTCTCAAGCGCTCATGGTACGTTTTCTAGGATAGACCACATGTTAGGACACAAAAATGGTCTCAATAAATTTAAAAAGATTGAAATCATATCAAGCATTTTCTCTGATCACAATGCCATGAAACTAGCAATTAACCACAAAAGAAAAACTGAAAAATACTCAAACACTTGGAAACTAAATAGCTTGTTATTAAATAATGAATGGATTAACAATGAGATCAAAGAAGAAATAAAAAAGTTTCTAGAAACAAATGATAATGAGCATACATCAACTCAAAATTTATGGGACACAGCAAAAGCAATTCTGAGAGGGAAGTTTATTGCACTACAGGCATATCATAAGAAGCTAGAAAAAGCTCAAATAAGCAACTTGACCCTGCATCTAAAAGAACTAGAAAAACAACAACAAATAAAACCCAAGACAAGTAGAAGAAAGGAAATAATAAAGGTCAGAGCAGAAATAAATGACATAGAGGCTAAGGAAACAATACAGAGGATCAATGAAACAAGAAGCTGGTTCTTTGAAAAGGTAAACAAGATTGATGAACCTTTAACTAGACTCACCAAGAAAAAAAGAGAGAGGACTCAAATAAATAAAATTAGAAAGGACAGTGGAGAAATAACAACTGACACAACAGAAATACAAAGCATTGTAAGAAAATACTATGAAGAACTCTATGCCAAAAAATTAGACAATCTTGGTGAAATGGACAAATTTCTTGAATCATATAACCTTCCAAAAATCAATCTGGAAGAATCAGAACACCTAAACAGACCAATTACAGCAAATGAGATCGAAACAGTTATCAAAAAACTCCCAAAAAAGAAAAGTCCTGGGCCTGATGGCTTCACAAGTGAATTCTATCAAAAATTCAAAGAAGAACTAACTCCTATTCTTCTGAAGCTATTTCAAAAAATTCAAGAGGAAGGAAGAATTCCAAACTCCTTTTATGAGGCGAGCATAATTCTGATCCCAAAACCGGGCAAAGACAACACAAACAAAGAAAATTATAGGCCTATATCCCTGATGAATTTAGACGCTAAAATTCTCAACAAAATATTAGCCAACCGGATCCAGCAATATATGAAAAAAATCATACACCACGATCAAGTGGGATTTATTCTGGAGAGGCAAGGCTGGTTCAATATTCGCAAATCAATCAATGTGATTCACCACATAAACAAAAGGAAGGACAAAAATCACATGATAATTTCAATAGATGCAGAAAAGGCATTTGATAAAATCCAGCACTCATTCATGCTCAAAACTCTCAGTAAAGTGGGAATACAGGGATCATTCCTTAACATGATAAAGGCCATCTATGATAAACCGACAGCAAACATCATACTAAATGGACAAAGATTAAAAGCAATCCCCTTAAGATCAGGAACCAGGCAGGGTTGCCCACTTTCACCACTCTTATTCAACATAGTTCTGGAAGTCCTAGCTACAGCAATCAGACAAGAAGAAGAAATAAAAGGCATACAAATTGGAAAAGAAGAAGTAAAACTGTCATTATTTGCAGATGATATGATATTGTATATTGAAAACCCTAAAGTCTCAGTCAAAAAACTACTGGACCTGATAAATGAATTCAGCAAGGTGGCAGGATATAAAATTAATATTCAGAAATCAGAGGCATTTCTATACACCAACAATGAAATATCAGCAAAAGAAATTAAGGAAACAATCCCCTTCACTATTGCAGCCAAAATAATAAAGTACCTAGGAGTAAATTTAACCAAGGAGGTTAAGGACTTGTACTCAGAAAATTATAGAACATTGATAAAAGAAATCAAGGAAGATACAAACAAGTGGAAGCACATACCGTGCTCATGGCTAGGAAGAATAAACATCATTAAAATGTCTATATTACCCAAAGCAATTTATAAATTCAATGCAATACCAATTAAAATACCAATGACATACTTCAAAGATATAGAACACATATTCCAAAATTTATATGGAACCAAAAAAGAACACGAATAGCCTCAGCAATCTTAAAAAGAAAAAATAAAGCAGGAGGTATCACTCTTCCTGATATCAAGGTTTACTACAAGGCCATTATACTCAAGACAGCCTGGTACTGGCATAAGAACAGGCACATAGATCAATGGAACAGAACAGAGAACCCAGAAATAAACCCACAGCTTTATGGACAACTGATATTTGACAAAGGAGGAAAGAACATACAATGGAGTAAAGACAGCCTCTTTAACAAATGGTGTTGGGAAAATTGGACATCTACCTGCAAAAAAATGAAACTAGACCATCAACTTACACCATTCACAAAAACAAACTCAAAATGGATAAAAGACTTAAATGTAAGCCGTGAAACCATAAACATCTTAGAAGAAAACATAGGCAGCAAGCTCTCCGACATCTGTAGCAGCGGTATATTTGCCGATTTATCTTCATGGGCAACTGAAATAAAAGGCAAGATAAACAAATGGGACTATATCAAACTAAAAAGTTTTTGCACAGCTAAAGACAATAGGAACAGAATAAAAAGACAAACCACACAATGGGAGAACATATTTGACAGCACATCTGATAAGGGGTTAATAACTAAAATTTATAAAGAACTTATAAAAAGCAACACCAGGAAGACAAACAACCCAATCAAAAAATGGGCAAAAGAAATGAATAGAAATTTCTCCAAAGAGGACATACAGATGGCCAATAGGCAGATGAAAAAATGCTCAACATCACTAATCATTAGAGAAATGCAAATTAAAACCACAATGAGATATCACCTCACACCAGTCAGAATGGCACTTATCAGCAAAACAACACAGAATAAGTGCTGGCGAGGATGTGGAGAAAAGGGAACCCTTCTGCACTGCTGGTGGGAATGCAGACTGGTGCAGCCACTGTGGAAAACAGTTTGGAGATTCCTCAGAAAATTAAAAATCGAACTGCCTTTTGACCCAGCTATCCCACTTTTAGGAATATACCCTAAGAACACCATAGCACTGTTCGAAAAGAAGAAATGCACCCCCATGTTCGTGGCAGCATTGTTCACAATAGCGAAGATCTGGAACCAGCCCAAGTGTCTGTCAGAAGACGAGTGGATTAAAAAGCTATGGTACATATATACTATGGAATACTACTCAGCCATAAGAAACGATGACATCGGATCATTTATAACAAAATGGATGTACCTTGATAACATTATACGGAGTGAAATAAGTAAATCAGAAAAAAAGAAAAACTGAGAACAGCACGATTACATACATAGGTGGGACATGAAAGTGAGGGTATGAGACATGGACAAGAGAGTGGTGGTTATGGGATGGGGGGAGGGAGGGAAGAATGGGATAGGGAGGAGGGGAGGGACGCAGGGAAAACCAGATTGAAGGTGACAGAGGACAATTTGACTTTTGGTGATGGGTATGCAACACAATTGAATGATAAGATAACCTGGAGATGTTTTCATTGTACATATGTACCCTGATTTATTGATGTCACCCCATTAGAATTAATAATAATAAAATATATATATATAAAAAAAAAACTGCTTCAAGGGTTTATAAAAACGTGAGGAGAGATTTGCTATTTCTTTTATATATTCAAACCAGAAATGCACTGATGTCCTAATAATTTAGTATTGGGCTGAAAGTTTCTCAGAGCAGATTTCAAATGAAGCTACAAATGGAATTTACAAGTGTCAATTAAAATTTTAATTTGTGTCAGTCATACATTAGAGATGTGACAAGAGTCTTGGTCTTAGAGCAAAGAGCAATTAGTGAGTAGTATTTATGGAATCTGTTCATCTCTCTGCTTTTATGGGCTAACCATTTTAGCTTTCTTTTCTAGGGTGCCATATCTATGCAGTGTGTCTGTAAAGTCATGGTGCATGGTCAAAAGTGCACCATGACTTTACGGACACACTGTATTTAAGATAAAAAAAATCCGGCTGAGTAAACAGGACATTCTTTATAATAAATAATTACATGTAGTATAGCAAAGATTAAGAAGAAGATGGTCTAAAGTCACATAAAGGTATCTCAGTGGGCCATTCATTATGAGATTAGCAAAACTTGAATTTGAAGGCAATGTTTAATTGAGAATGTGGATGTCTTACGTAGGTATAACTGATTTTAAAGCTGAGTTTATAAATTCCTCTCACTTGTTTAAGTCTCTTGATAAATGTATTTGTGAGAAGGAAAGAGGGGAAGAAAGACATAAAGATTTTGGTTTAAAGCATTTTTATAGGGTACACTCATCAAATGAACAAAGAAGAGAAATTGTAGCCAGAGAAAGAGTATAGTGAAGGAGAGTGATTGTGCACCCAGTATACATGATTTTAAATATGCAGTCTTGCCCTTTGATATTTTCTGAAGAGACAGTTAATTTACTCTTGAATTTATACTGGTATTTATAATTGCTAAACATGCTTTTCTTTTTGATTACTGAAATAAATGAAATGGTTGTGTGCCCAACGGTTAAACATGAACTTTAAATTCAAGTGGGTGCTTAGGCACTGCTGTTAGGTGTTTATTAATACAGTTAAACTTGGGTATCTCTTCTTTCCTACCCTAGATATTTTTGGTACCCTTTCAATTTTGAGTTAGTTTCTTTTTAATTCACTATGAAAAAGACGATTCTTAAATACTTTTAGGCATTGAGCTCTAGTTTTTGAACTGAGATTATGTTAATAACAATTACTAATCTTTATTGATGAGGTGCTAGATGCCCTATGAAGCATTTTATAAATATTATTTAATCTACACAGCTACTCTGTGGGGTAGGCACTCTTTATTTCTTTATTTATTTTGATATTGTGAAATTTAGGCACAAAAAATGGAAGTACCTTGTGTAAAGCTATGTAGCCTGTAAAGGGCAGATTTGGGATTTGAACCTAGGCATAATGACGACAGAGCCACAGTCTTCACTGGCACCTCAGAGTGCCTTCTTTTCTGGCCAAGGAAGCACTCATTAAGGAGACTGCATCAATAGCAAAGTCAAAGCACTTGCATTCTCTAGTGTGCTTGACACTTGGTTGTTTACCCAAGAGTCATTTCCACTTCCCCACAATTTTGTTCAGGTGCTGGGCAGCCAAGAACTTCAAGCCCTGCTCCAGACTCAGGAAGTTAAACAAAGATTAGTCTAAGCCAAGACTGGAAACTCCATTATTTTGTTATTAATTGCTTTGGGAATGGTCTTGTGACAGAACTCTCTTCAGTTAGATATAAAGATAATTCTACATAATGGTGTCTGGAAAAGTTGTACTTTGTTGTGAAAAATGGATAAGAGGTGCACTTAGTGGTGGGATTCAAGTAATTTAACAATCTGTTCTCTGCCCTAAGGACTGTTTTAAGTATAAAAAAACAGTATACCAAAAGGTAAATTATTATTTTATGCATTTAATACTTAAATAAGAATAATAAAAGAGGTACACAAAACTAGATTATGTTATAAGAAAGAGGTTTAAAATATTAATGAAAAAATATTAAATACCTGATAAAAAACAGTAATATTGCTTCTTGATTGGCACCCTCACTTATAATTCTCTTCACTTTTATCCAAGCATCAGTGGTTTATCCTTAACCATCTTTTCACTGTAGTATTTCATCCAAGTTTTATAAAATGAATAAATAAACATACTGCTCACAAAAATTAGGGGATATTTCAAAAATGAATATGAAATTATAAAATATCCCCTAATTATTGTGAGCAGTGTATTTCAAGCATAGTTCCATCAATTTTTTTTTCACATATAGACGGAATGAACATCACTACGGACACTTAGAATACTCTATTGTACAGATAAATGTTAAAAAAAGAGTAAGGAGTGTAAATTTGTGATTTCCACATTAGGCAGCTGCCCAGGTGCCCACCTTAGTGAGGACCTGGATTACAAGTGCTGTTTTAACAACCGATTCACTGAACTCAACAAAAAATTAGATATTGGTTTTTGCTGAACCGGTGTGAACCGGCTGAATCCAACCACTGGGTGCACTCTGTTCTCCCTTCTTAAGATTGATCAGTAGGACATAGAGCTGGGAGCAGCTGCAGCCAGCTTGCAACCATGAAGAGAGAGATTGAGGATAAAAACCCACTGAGGGTGGCAGAAAGAATGCGGGTCCTTGTGGATGTCCTTAAGCTGCTGCGGTCATTAATCCTGGAACAGCCTGACCTCTAAACCTCTTCCTTTGGAGAAAATAAGCGTGTCCAACCAAGTAAACTATTTTGAGCTTAGTTTTCTTTCTTTTTTTATTTTTTTATCTATAGCCCCAAACATTCTAAGTGATACATCTGGGTTCCAGACCAGGCTCCAACCCCACGTCTTCCACATCTTATTCCCTTCTAGGTGATAGCATGTTGTGTGTTTCTTTACAGTTTGTGTTAGGCCAGAAACTGGCTATAAGATCTTCTGAACAGATGTTGTAGACTTTTCCAAACAGAGGTATTTTGAACAAAAGTGGATAGTTTTGACTTTCAGAACTAAATATTTACAGTGTCTCCAAACCTCTAAAGCTGTCCAGGAAGAAAATTGTGAGTGAATGTTCTGTCACGTACAGAGCAGAATAAACAACACACATGAGAGCCCTCAGGGGACTGTCAAACTACATAAAATTTTACACATCTTTAAGGCAATCTACAGAGGCCAGTGCAATGGGAGCATGAAGCCCTTTGAGTGGGGTTGAGAGCCTCTCCGAGGAGTTCTTGCTTCTCTTGGAAATATCCAGGATTGATAATGTTCATCCATAGATATGCTCTTATTATCATCATGAGACAGTTTAGAGAATTCAGATAGAAGGTACACGTTCTCAATTGAAGTTTAAAATAGTCTTGATTGACTTGATCTCTGACCCCATGTATGAAGAGACCACAGCCAAATGGAAAGTGTTCATGAAAGCAAAAGGCAGATTTTAACTTTTTACTTTAATTTTATTTAAAAACTTTTTGAAGCATATGGGATGCCTCTAGGAAAAGGAAAGATGTAGTTCAAGGCCTCCTCAGCTGTGGCCCTGTTATCAGCAGCTGCAACACATCGTCATGTCAGCAGCACACATGTCACATTTTACAGAATGATACTCAGAGTGCTTTCTTTTGGAGTATAACCTCTTGGTGACAAGGAACATTTCTTATGAATGGTTTGCTTGATTTTGTGAGGGTAGGGCTTCTCAAGTGCTATCCTCATGAATAGGTTTGTTATTATCTCCAGTAGTGGCTCAGATAACCAGGCAAATTATGAATGTTGATTCTGCCCCCTGGATCCATGGAACCAAATATGTGTGTCTGGAGGTCCTTCCTACGGATCTTGGAGGTGCTCTAACTCCTTCTTACGAGGAGTCTGACTGTTAAGTAAATGTCTCTGCTAGTTTGTTCTGCTTCAGTTATTAACTAAAGATGGAAAGTTTATCTGTGTGTGTGGTTATATTTTTTAAAATATTTTTAATGAATGTGTCTCCTTCAGTAGACGGTCAATTCCTTGAGGAAAAGGCACTGTTATTTTTGAATCCCCAGCATGTAGCAGCATGTCTGGCACATCGTAGCAGCTGATCAATAAACTGCAAAACTGTTTTCCCCCTTCAGTTGTGTGAGGTCACCAGGAAAGACCTAAACAAATGCAGTGATGTGCTCTACCCTGCTCCTTTGCCAGAGCATAGAATCAGCTACTGAGACTCCTGC
Organism: Rhynchonycteris naso; assembly: GCA_037038555.1. NCBI lineage: Eukaryota > Metazoa > Chordata > Mammalia > Chiroptera > Emballonuridae > Rhynchonycteris > Rhynchonycteris naso. The sequence continues at coordinate 136,909,285 of CM072996.1, forward strand.
CCATTCGGTATTCTGTGTGCCAAAGACTTTCAGGGGATGGGTCTTCTCCTGGACTTGATTCGTCCTGGACAACGACGGCAAAAAGCCAGATGTATATTCATAGGAAATCCACGGTGCTCCTGTTACAACTCTCAGAACCAAAGCAAAAGATCCTTCCCTTTTCTGTAAGCAGCAAATTTTGGAATTGGCAGACACACACGAGGGCATGTCCATGGTGACAAAGGAATGGAAAACTAGAAAAATATTAAATCTCGGGCTGTAATTATCCGATTAACCGCAAGTGGTACCAAAATGGAAAATCTAATAAGGAAGCTGGCATAGCAAGCAGGAGGGAGGCTTTCATAAAACTGATCAGCATATTGGAACAGAAATGTATGAAGTGTGGTCCTTGGGATGTAACAAGATTAAAATCTTTCCACCCCCCAAAGGTTCCTAATGCAGTTCCAGAGATGAGGAAATTCCCGAGTGTCATGTGCTTCATTCTGCTGCTCCTAGGAATCAAAATTCAGGAGACTGCTGCAGAAGGTAAGGACAGCTGCATGGGTGATTACAAGCAGAATGTCTTTGTTGGAATATATTAGTTTATACTCATAATAAGGTAACTTCCGTCTCGCAGTGTTCTGGGAAGCATACAAAAATACTAAAACACATGACTTGTTAAGAAAACCAACGCAGAGGAGAACGAGGCAAGGGGAAGAAAGTTGGCACAGAAGATGAAACTCGACTCGTGTTCTCTGAAAGGGGCCAGGGAATATTTAGTGTTTACACTGGCCAACAGGAACATTCACTCAAAAATCTACATTGTTTGCTAGGCCAGAATGACTGTGTAAGTCCTTAGCTCTGGGATGGTGTCTGTGAATATATGCCCAGGTTTTCTTCAGCCACTGAGATTCCATCAGGAAAAGTGAGCATCTTTCAGTTTGGTTTTCTTCTCCATTTCATGGTTGCAGCAAAACATGATTTCTCAGTGTGACACTTCAGTGACCAGTGACTGGGGGAGAGCAGGATGTTCAAAGAGAAGACTATACTTATAAGGTGCTCGAATGGGTATTCCCACAAGATCGTCTCTCCTCCCTTCTCAGGCTCGCTGAGAAAGGACCTACCCCCCTTGAAGTAGTGGTGTATGCAGTTTGGGGATCTGGGCCTAGGAGATGGTAGGGGTACGGAAAGCACAGGGAGTGTCTGTGGAATGATGACAGGGCTGTTCATTTCTAACAGAGTTCATGCGGGGGAGTTAATAGGATTGCAGGCTCACAAGAAAATCCTGATGGATACCATCGATCCTTGACTTTGTGTCTGGCATGGCTCTAAGTGCTTCACTTCTATCATGTTATTTAATTCTCACAAGCTTATTAGCTAGGTATCAGCATTTTAGAAGCTCAGAAAGAATAAGTAGCAGCTTCAGTGAAGGTAACAGTGCTAGCAAGGAGTGGGCCCTGGATCTGTGTACAAGTAATCCAACCTGGAGATGACTCAAATCCCACATGGCAACCACCTCTGCTGGTAGAACACAAACAGACCATGGGGCCTGCACAATATATGTAATCAGTGACTCTGTCTGCTGTGTGTGGGTCAATGATGTGGAAACATGTTCGTGGTTGTGGAATGCTCTTTCAAATGACATTTTGCCAATATATATATTATACAGATAATAGTAAAAGTGCCAATATGCTAAATAGAGACATTCAATAGATGAAAAGATCAAAAGGGGGCGGGGAAAGGAGGTGGATCCTGCCTACTCAGCTGCTTTCTCTGCCCTGGCCCCCGGGGACTTGTCTGTGGCAGGCCCAGGTGGACAATAATGGCAGTGTGCCAAGGCCATACTGAGGGCTTTGAACAGAGCAGCATATCGCCGCATGGGGTGTTTAGAAGTGTTTCTCATACTGATCGAGGTGATGAGGGGAAGAAAGAGGAGGCCCATGAACAGCCCATCACAACGTTGCTGCGGGGACCCACGCCTCGTCCGACGAAGGCCCGCTCTGGGTGGGAGAAACAGAACAAGAGGCGGATGTGTAGGAAGACTTAGGCAGAAGATAAATAGTTTACAGTGAAGGGTTATGAAAAGGGAAAGCATCAACATTTCAGACAAGAATCCTTTTTCATTAAAAACACAAGGTGTCAAGAATCAAGGATTCTGTTTGCTGAATTCTTTTTAGTATATTATTGCTTTAGTTTATTTTCTTTTAGAATAAAAATGTTTATGTTGAAAACTTCTTTTTTTAGTTTAAAGAGTTGTTTTCCTGCCGTATTTCATTTTAAAAGGTATATTTCCGATGCAGGACGTATAGAACATGGTGTAATTCACAAGCACTCAAGCATTAACTCGAAGGACATGATTAATTTCAATCTCAGAATGGTCTGTCACTACTCTCTGGTATCAAACAAACAAGAGATTGATAGAGTGGCGCGGGACCCACAGAGGCAAACCCAACTGTGTCTGGTGAGCGGCAGGCTTGTGGTTCCACAGACCTGAATGCAAGGAATGTACTCCTGGTTTTAAGAATCAATAGAACATTCATGCTGATTACATCAAGCTCTTAAATCTCTTTCACCTCTTGATGTCAACCAATCAGATTATGGAATTTTTGAAAAATTTTCAGGCCAAAGTTAGATGGATATGTTGTTATTAGATGGATGAACTTTCTCCCCCCAAAACTACAGTTTAGACTCAGAATCATAAATCATTTTTAATTGACTAAAGCTGGTCCCTGAAGAAGAGTAATCAAAATATAGGGCTGGCTAATGAATCCACTGTGAAAGACAATTGCAGCACTTCCGATGGATGACATTGTTTTTAAACTGGCGCTAAATTGCTTCAATTAATTCCATTTGGATTTATGAATAAACATTCATTCTCCTTTGGGCTTTCTAATATGTCTTTGCCTCAAAAAACTCACCTCAGCTCCATCAATTCATGGTATTTTCTTCCAGTGAGTGATATGATTTATATACTAATGATTTTCTAATTTCTATTTTTTAAAAAAGCCTTTCTCTGGGGACATCATGGTTTTGGGTGGTCAGAGCGGTCTGCTGGGTAAAATAAATGAGAATGACTAACAGTCGGAGATGTTAATGTAAAGAGAAAGTGTGATTTAATGAGCTGCTTTTGAAACAAGTTAGAACATTGAAGTTGGGGAGGGGATCTCCCAAACCCACTCCTGGCTTCAGGCCTATTCCAGAAGCTGTAGTCAAGTATTTCTTTAAACCACTAGAGTGTGAAATCTTTCTAAAGCTTCTCAGAAAGCAAAAGGGGGATACTAATAAACACAAACTATAATACAATTCCAATTTTACAGCACACTAAACGTTGCTGATAGCTTCTTAGAGCACAATTAAGTCAAATTGGGAGGAGATTCTGGTAGGAAAATAGTCCTAGCTGAGAAAGTGGATACTCATTTAAGTATTATTTACCCTAGGTTGACAATGCACAAGTCAGCACCATGGAGTTTATATGGGGGTCTGCAAGAAGCTATTTAAGCTGTTTTGAGCATTTTGTGATTTCCTCTATAGGATAAAGAAACATCTACTTTGGGACGAGAGAAGAAAAGGGGCAATTATGTTTGCACACTTAACTTTCTCTCAATAGAGAACTAAAAAAAGGCAATACTACTCCATCCAAAAATATAACATAGTTTTCAAATAACAGGTTGCTTAAATTAACTTAGGGAGCAGTCTTATAGCAGAATACGTTGACTTTTAAATTTACTTTATTTTTATTTTATTCTTTTTAGAGAGAAGACACAGAGTGAGAGAGAGAGAGAGAGAAAGAGAGAAGAAAGGGGGGAGGAGCTGGAAGCACCAACTCCCATATGTGCCTTGACCGAACCAGTGCAGGGTTTTGAACTGGCGACCTCAGTGTTCCCAGGTCGACACTTTATCCACTGCCCCACCACAGGTCAGGCAGAATACGTTGACTTTTAAAAGCAAATTTCTCTGAATATTTTACTGAGTTTTTTTTCATCTGGAGCTTTAGAAAATAAAAAATGCTGCACACACTTTCTTCCAATGATTCTTACATTATACTTGTAAAGTGCTGGTTAAAAACAATGGGTAACAACCTTAAGCTTTGGAGGAAAAAAACATTGGCAAATCTAATGATGTAACTTCAGATTAATTACTTTTGAAGGTTTCCATCCACTGTGATGATTCCCCCCTGGAAACTGACAGCTTGGCCTTGCTGCTGTAGTCTGCTCCCATGCCTTCCGGCGATCAGAGATTCTTACTGCTGGTTCCATGGAAACTCCACGACTGGGTCTGAGTCCTCCGTGCCTCCTTCTCTTCCCTTCTCCCATCATATTCACTAGGCAGCAGTGGACTGGACTCTATGTGGAGGAACAGTATTTTTATACTATATTTGGGAGAGAGATTACGAATGCCTGACTCTTTGCTATCTTTGTTGTCTTTCCTCATCTTACTTCTTTAATTTTCAAAGACCTTTGTGTTCCAGAGCTTCTCATGTACCTTAAGTAAAAAATGTTTTACTTAAGGACAGCAGAATTATCAAATGGGTACATGTCAATGAAGGAGTTAAAGGAGAAAATTGCCAGGCATTTGGCCTCAAATTAGCACTCTGGAATGTGGGGAATGTTCTAAACATAAAAAAGCTGAGCTGTATATTATAATACATGGTAACTTTTTAAATGTTAGGGTTTCACATCGCAGAACATACACACTGGAAATTAAACGACCCATTGTTTTGAAACTTCTGCTGTTCATATACTTACCTAAGCACCAGTTACAGCTGATTTAAAGACAGAGCGGGAACCTCAGACGATTTGAGGTTCTGATTCCATTACTTTTTATAAAAGCCTGGATGAGCCAAATTCCCAAACATTGGTCTGAAGATTTAGAGCTCTTTTTACCATTACCTTTGGATTAGGCGAGTGTTTAATTTCTTGGAATGTGGGAGAAAACGAAATACGAGAGCAAATAGAGTTACAAATTGATTTTCGGTCTGCCCTTTGTTGGAAAAGGTTTTTTTTGTACATCAGGTAGGTTTCAAAGTATGAGATTTCTTCCACGGGAAATTAGACTCTAAGCTCTTTGAGAATCTGAGATCTATCTTATGTCTTTCTTGTAAACCTCACATACTTGTTTACTTTGCTGAGAGGCAGTAGATAGAGATCTTTGAAGAGTGGCAGAGAGCCTGTGATGGCCCAGCTGTCCTGCCACTGCAGACTGGTGGTGCCCCAGCGGTGATGGCTTGACAAGCATCGCAAAACCTGCCTTGTCCCAAAGTGCCTCCCCACACTTTGTCAGTTCTCTCACTCAGATGCTTCTCCTTTCCTCCACTCCAGAATTGCTGTCCTGAAGGTAGGGTTCCCCCACTGAAGTGACTCCCTCAGTTTTTTTTCCAGAAGGCCAGAGGGAGCCCATCCAGACCAAAGGGGACCTAGAGGGGATCAGACCTTTCATTCCTCCCTTTGTCCCCTCATTTCCCTCTTCCAAGTCTCTTTATTTTGCTATTCTGCCACTTACTTCAAAAAGGACCTAGGATAGTGATTCTTTCATTAATTCATTGACCTGAAATCTTTTGATACGATTAGGTGATTTAGGGAGAGAATGGAAAAGAAGCATTTGTCCTGCCTCCAACACAGGAGAAGAGACACTTTCATTCACATGGATTCCTGCTGGGTTTTATTAACACCTCCCAAATGATCCAGATTTGTCATAGATTTCCTTAGAGGAGAGGCTAGTTAGTCAGGGAGCAATGTGGAAATAATTGGCATCTTTTACTTTTTCATTTTTCCGGAAAAGGAAGGCTTGATAATAAAAGCAGAAAGCATCATGTGTGAAATTATGAGTAGCATCACTGAGTAGGAAACTTCATTCCCTTCAAAATAAATTTGTGTTGTATGAATGGCTAAAAAATCTTTGCCTCAGTTAGCCCAGGATGACACAGCAGACAATAGGAAAATTGTTTGAGAGAGCTAAGTTCCTACTGCAGGAGCAAAAAAAGATACAGAATTAGATATCAAAGTAAAAATAGAACTTTACAAGGTGTAAATCAGTGTGTTTTAATGCGATAAAAAGTCCTTCAGGCATCTGTCTATACAATCAGACAGAAATACTATAAATAAACCAGAACACCTCTTACGCCATTTGAAAGCTCATCTGAAATTGTCATGTTAATTTAATCACGCTTTCATTTTGAGAAATAATAGAACCTGCCAGAACATTTGAGAAGAGAATATAACTAGTGAGATCAAATTTATAGTCTTATACAAGGTTATCCATCATCTATCTATCTATTTATCTATCTATCATCTATCTATCATCTATTATGTTCTATTGGTTCAGTTTCTGTTGTGAAGTTAGAATACATAAAGGTTTTAAAGTTGGCCTGCAATTTCATGTAACCAGCATGACACTTCTCTTATCTTGACTATATTAGGCTATATTTTATGTTTTGGGTCTCCAGGTATGCTAGAACATATCCCCCTCCTCTCTTAACATGCTGACATTCCCTCTGACCACTGTTCTAATGCATTAACTCCATTATTATTACTGTAGTATATGTGAATTTATCAAGAACCTTCCAGAGAACAGGACCAAAAACGAGGAAGGTAGAAAGTTACCTGCAGGGGATGATGCTAGGTTTCAAAGAGAAAAGGAGTAAGTAAAATGATAATTAGGGTCTTATAGTATTTTAATTTTGGGGGCCACTGTTTTGGTCAGTAGTATTGCCACACTTATAGGAAGGTAAAGAAAGAAGTTAAATGACATATGCTCTTATGTGCCCCTTGTATGTTCTGATGTATGAGGAAGTATATTCAGCAAAACACGTATTATCATAAATTGATGGTGGTCTTGGAAATGTTTTGCTAAGAAATGCCTTAGTATTAAGATAGGAAGGCGGTTGTATTGAGGAGTAATGTTCATCTTTTGTTTATGTCACCATTAGAGAGAATGAGGTGGATTGTGCAGGGTGTTCAGCGGGTAAGAAGCAATTTTACAAATATTATGGATGCAAAGAACAAAGAGTTCCCTTCTGCAGTTCAGGTTCCAGAAGAAATGTCAAGTGTAACCACATCACAAAACAACTATGATAATAGGCCGCTGAATCATTTAACAGCATTGCCTTATTCTTTTGTTCTTGATACTAGTTTTTCTTTAAATTACTGAACATTTAACTGTTTATGGGCTTTATGGCTCAAATACCAAGTTAAATATTTGAGCAAGTTCATCATTACAATAAATTTGTTGAAGTGCAATTGCCAGGGTTTTTTGATGTTTATTGGCAATCTGCAGTCAAGCAGGGTTCTATTGATTTATACAGTCATCAATAGTGTTTCTTTCCTCTCAAATACTTGCCAATAAATATTCTAATTCTTTTTCAATATTTCTCAATGTGAGAGGTGAAAGATTAGATACATACTTTAGTTTCTTTAGCTCTTTAAATTGGTTACTTTGTTTATTTTTATTTCTTTGTATTTATTAATAAAACCCTTAAAGTGACAAATTTTTCTGTCAGTACAGCTTTTATCATACCTTTTGATAGGTAGCTCTCATTGTTGGTATTCTCTAAATAGATTACACTAATAATCTAATTTTTTTTTAAGTTTAAGTTCTTTAAAATTGCTAAGTGGTTGTTAGTTGCAGTTAAAAAGTTTAAAACTGTTTTACAAAATCACATCAGTGGGACCATATTATATCACTCAATGAAGTTTTACTTATACTAGTTTATGTTTTGGTAGACATTCCAAAACACTTGGAAAAAAAGTATATTTACAGTTAACATAATTTAGCAGATATCTATTACTAAGGCTTTTTATGTTATCCAAAACTTTTATATTTGTATTTATTGTCTAATTTGTCAAAGATAAGTCTTCTTACAATTATATTTAAAATTTATTTGTTGCATTTCTAGTAGTTTTTGCTTTATATACTTTGATAATCAACATGTCTATATTTAGTTCTGTAATCTCTTCACTACAGGGTATACTTTTCATTGACATGGATAACTCTTTTTTCATTATTTAATACCCCTGACTTGAAGTCAACTCTGATGTGTTAAAAAATAATTCAATAAGCAAATGTGAAGATCTAATTGGCTTTATTAACTGATTAATGCACATGGTAGCATTCCATCTAGCAACTGCACTGTTGTTTTTTCTTGGAAATAGCATAAAGTTGTGGTTTTGTGTGTGTGTGTGTGTGCGCGTGCGTGTGCACGTATTTAAAATTTTTGGATTTTTATTTTTTGCTTAATCAGAGAGAGTGTTAGCTTTTAATAAGGAGTAACTCATTTACTTTTCTCATGATAACCGATAAGTCTGGCTTTGCTCCTGCCATCTTATTTTATGTCTGCATGTTGTCCTCTCTTTTGTCCTTTGCCTCTCTTTGCTGTGTCAATTAGATTTTCTTAGTTCATTTCTTTGCTGTTTTGGAAGTTATGAGCTCTATATTTATATTAGTGGTTATCTTTAACATTTAAATAACATTTCAACTTGTATAGTATTTATTTATTTTTTAATAACAGAAAAGAAAATGTCATTTTTTTCCATTAAACACTATCCCATCAGCTTTTCTTAAAGTGTTTTAGGTTGTTAGATCTTAGAGCAATTTATATGAGGGTGTAATAAAGGGCCAAAAATAAAGTCTAATAGAGGGATTTAAGCTGATTATAAACAATGGTAGGAGTAAGAATAAAGAATATATTAGGTAGCTGGAGCAGACAGACTAACTTGAGAAATAACCTATTATTCCTCCATTAAAGAATCATTATTGTTTTATATTGATGTGACTAGACACATTATCATTAAATCTGGGATTGTTTGGGATGGTCTGCCTTAAAAGAGTACATGTGGGGGTAACTGGTGGTGGGTACCTCAGTGAGTTCAGTTCCAGAATGGTGACCTCTGTGGGTTTGTAACTGAGATGTTAGATGTGAGTCAGTCTTAGTAAAACTTGATCCAGGATAGCTGAAATGGGGATTCATTTATTTTATGATGCCTAATAAACAACTCAGAATAGCCCACAAAAGTACAAAAATAGTTGGATATACTGTAGGGATCAAGTGAACCAGCTCCACAAATTCTAGGGTTAAGAATTTAGTTTAACCTATTGGCTAAGAATGCATTGCTGCTCCCTAAGAAAGAAGTGACCTCTGAACCAACCAACACCTGTTATAGTACTCTATTTCCATTAGGTCTGGGAAGATGCTAAGAAATCACACATTTTTTCACCCTTGTGTTCATGTTAGAAAATGTCCTCAAACATAGGACTTTTAGTATGCACAGGAAATATTATATCCACAACATGTTTTATTTAAAATCTAAATTCCAGGATTTTAATTCCATACAGATGTAATTCTTATGAAGCATTCTACCTACTAATGAAAGAGTCATGATTTGGGGCCATCTGTAGTATAATTAGGTGTGCCTTGTACAGCCTGTTCTCTGTAAAATTATAAAAAATTTTGATTCCAACTTTTTCTTTTATATGCATTTATTTAATCAGCCAATAAGATCTATCGTGAGACTATTACTTGCCTGACCAGTCCTCTGTTTACTGAATAGGTTAAAAAATGATCTAAGAACATTGTTTTGGAAACGAACCAACACTTGCTTCATCAGGAGTCAAAACAAAATGAAGAATCAGGAAACAGTTAAAAGTAGCATGTGTGTGTGCGTGCATGTGTGTGTGTGTATAGAGGTTTGGGGCAGGGGTATGTTCTTAACTGATCTTAGGGAAAGCAAGTGAAGAAACATAAACCACTGCATTTGGTTTGTAAAAACCTGGCATGTTTGCCTGACCAGGCGGTGACGCAGTGGATAGAGTGTCGAACTGTGATGCGGAGGACTCAGGTTCCAGACCCTGTGGTCACCAGCTTGAGCGCAGGCTCATCTGGTTTGAGCAAAGCTCACCAGCTTGGCCCCAAGGTCGCTGGCTTGAGCAAGGGGTTACTCAGTCTGATGTAGCCCCACGATCAAGGCACATATGAGAAAGCAATCAATGAACAACTAAGGTGTTGCAATGAAAAGCTGACGATTGATGCTTCTCATCTCTCTCTGTTCTTGTCTGTCCCTCTGTCTGACTTTTCTCTGTCTCTGTTAAAAAAGCAAACAAACAAAAACATACTAGCAGAAAAACTCTGAGACTACATGCAAAATGTTTCTAAACCACAGCTACTGACATGTAATATACCTGTTATCCACCCAAATGATAATATTTGTAATATTAGCATGAAGTGTCCTACTTTCCATTATCCAGCTATCCAAATGCTATTCATTCTCCTTGGAATCTTATCTTATTCCTCAAGTCAGAGTTTTATGTACTTTCATTTGACTCCCCACAATATGTTGCTTATATACCTATTATAGCACTCTGTAAGGGATAATTTACATACAATAAAATTTACTTTTTCAAAATGTACATTTTGATGCATTTTGACAGAAGGTATACATTTGTGTAACTATTACTGCAGTCAAGATACAGAACATTTCCATCATCCCCCAGAAGTCCTCTCAAGCCCCTTTATAGTCAATCACCTCCCTATATTTCAAGACCAAAGATCTTTTTCTCCCACAGTCCTTTTTAAGTGTGATGGAAAGGAAGTATTTTTATCATTAAACAAATCATGAATTGATTATGTTTTACATAGATGCTGTATGGTAGCAGGATTAAGAGAATGAATCTGTCCCTATATTCTGTCTTTTACAAAATGTCTTATAAATAGAATCATACAGTATATATAGTCTTTTATGTCTGGTTGCTCTTCCTTAGCAAAATGTTTTTAAAAGTCAGCTGTGTTGTTGCATGCGTTTATAGTTCAGTCATTTTTATTGTTGTGTAGTATTCCATTTTATAGGTATACCACAATTTGTTTAGTGTTTTTTATTTGTTTTTATTAAAAATAACATCATCTGTAAATGTATGCGGAACACTTACAATTATATGCTAGTCTTGTCATGGGTACTGGGGGTAAAAAGGTTTATTAAGATATAGTTCCGATACTTCTGGAAATTTTATATGAACAGATAATACTACTATAATATGGCTGGGCCAAGATAAAGTTATATTCTGGTAGTATAGGAGAGGAATGTTTAGAGTAAGTTGAGCCTTTCAAATGAATAACAATGAGCACAAAAAAGGAAGGAGGAGAAAGGTAGAGCAAAGACAGGAAAGAGCATAGACATGAGAATGAAGACAGATAATAGTGTAGAAAACTATGATAGCTTTGCTAGAAAACTAAGTTTAAAGCCTGTCATGACAAAAGAGGCTAAGGAAATATGTAGTGGCCAGAAAACAGGAGACTTTAAATATCATGAAGCAAGCTTGGTCTTTATTATGCCATATTAAGGAGTCTTTGATGTGCTTTAAGATGGGAGAGATAGTTCGATTTGTATTTTGGACTGGATTCAATGGGACAATGCAGCCTGAGAGGACAGTTTTAGCTGTTCTTTATCCTACTGCAGGCACATGAGAATGAGGACCTGAATCAGCACAGGAGTCTTAAGGGCAGAAAGTAAGAATCAACTTGAGAAATAATTCAAAAGGAAAAGAAGAACTTAGCGATCGAGCCAAGTTATAAACAGTAAAATAACAGAGAAACAGAGCATGACTCCCATGTTTCTAAGACATGATGTTTGGAATGATGTTTGTGAAGGTTTGAGGAAGGGAGATGAAGATTTTAGTTTGGACGTAGTGTGTTTGATGTGCCTATTCGGCATTCAAGAGGAGATTTTTAGTGGGCATTTGTGTTTATGAGTGTTGACATCATGTGTAAAAATGTGGCTGGGTTTGGGAATGATTAGCATATAAATTAAAAATGGAAATGGAAGAAATTAAAGTTCTTTGAGAGCAGAGACAAAAATCCTACTTAAGTCTATGTTCTTCATGGCTCATGATACAGAGCCTGAAATGCAAAAGATGCTCCAGAAATATTTGTTGAGTAGATGAATGAATAGATGCTTATTTCTGAATTAAATTCTGTCTTTTGCCTTGCACACTGGAATTCATGGGAGTTACAGATATATAACTAAGGCATGAAATTGCATGACCTATTTAAAGGCAGCCAGATAATATTCTCTATCTATGGTAGATAGAACTCTGTGCAGTGAACAAACAATAACGTTTTAGTTATTTTCTATTTCTGGGATGCTGAGGGAGAGAGAGATGGCCACCTGGAGCCTGGATTGTATAGATTGCCAAACCACCATGATGTCTATCATTTAGTTCTACTCTGATTAGGCCAGAACTGGGTAATGAATGTTTCATCTTGCATTTTTCCACACAAACAGATGTCCATACCCACAGATAAATTTAGAAAACTGTGTGGTTATAATGAAAAGAGAGGTTATTTTTCCAGTTAAGAAAAAGGTGGCTGCTTATTATTATTCTTAAAGCAGTGGTTCTTAACCTTTTTTTGAGGTACCGAACCCACCAGTTTCATATGCACATTCACCGAACCCTTCTTTAGTGATAAATAAAATATGATTTTTTTTTCCAAATTCAAGACATAGGTATATGTTTTTTTACTGGTGCACAAAATGAGCCATGCATGAACATCACCTTGCTCAAAGAACAAAACCAACAAAGTGCATGAACTCACAACAAATTACGGTATTACTTTATTCTGGCCTCTGCGGCAGAGGCTTCTCCGAACCCCTGCGACCGACTCATCGAACCCCTAGGGTTTGATAGAACCCAGGTTAAGAACCACTGTCTTAAAGACATGTTTAATTTTCAAAACCCAGGTAACAAATCCACGCTCTTCCAAAAAGCCATCCCAGATCTTGCCAGTTGGAATGAAACTCTAGTCGCCATTTACTCTCATGTTTGTTTGGGAAGCTGTGTGATACATTGGAAAGAGTATGAATTTCGGATTTGAGTAGTCATAGGTCCTATCTTGGTTGCTACTTGGCATTGGTGGTTACTAAATGTCTCTGAGTCTTACTCTCCTTATCTGTAAGTTACCTGTAATGATGCATGTGGGGTTTGAAAAGATTCTAGAACCCCTCATAGGTTCTAAACCTTGAGAGATAGATACAGGAGACAGATGAACATAAAATGCTAGTTGTTTCTCCTTAATCTATCTATCAGTTAAGTCTCTCCTGCAAGGGGTTGAAGAGAAACTGCTAATGTGAGTCATGCTTTCTTGTTGAGTAGACATGAGGAATAAAGATTGCCTCATATGAGTATGTATTTTAAGTTCATCTATCCAGAGGCCCAGGAAACACACTGAGGGGTGTGGGTTGTACAGGAGAGAGGCAGGCAGGAGAGAGCCTCGGGCTTCTCTCCTCACTGCTCTTTACAGCGCTAGGTACAGGACTTGAATATAGTAGGTTTTCATTTGATGTTTGTTGAATTAAGTCAGAAAAAATTTAACATGTTTCATTAATACTTGATGTTGAATTTCTCTACAGAATTATACTCTCCCCCCCCCCCATATGATCTGTAGACACTAGGTTTTTACAATTTGCTTTCTTTAAATAAGTTTTAATTTGGAGTATAAATACATACAGAAATGTACAAGAATCCTAAATAGACAGCTTGAATCATAATAGCATATTGAACATACATGTGAAACCAACACCCATATGAAGCAATGGAACACTAAGGGCATCTTAGAATACTCCCTTGAGTCCTCTTCGAGTGATGGCCATTAGCTTTATTCCTGATCCTTACATTAATTATATCTGTTTTTGAAGTGTGTATGTGTGTGGTATTATTCTGCTTATTACACACACACACACACACATATACACACGTGTGTGTGTGTATGTATATGATGCATCTACATTGTTTATCATGGAAGGGACCTGTTTATTTTTATTTGCTGTATCATTTTCCATTGTATGAATGTATTACCATTTATCCATTCTACTGTTGATGAACATTTGGATTGTTTCTAGTATTTTGCTATCATGAATAAAGTTGCTATGAATACTTTTGTGCATTTTTTTACATATTCATCTTGGGTACATACCTAGAAGTAAGATTAGTGGGCTGCAGGGTATGTAAGGATATATTGAGCTTTAATAGATAACATAAAAAGAATTTTTCAGAGTGGTCGTACTCATTTACAATTCCACCAGCATTGCATGAAAATTCAATTGCTCCACATCATCATCAGCATGGGGGTTATCTCAGTCTTCTGAATACTAGCTACTCTGCTGAGGATGCAGGGATATCTCATTGGTGTAAGTTTGCTTTTACTTGATAATTAATAAAATTAAGCAAATATTCATCACAGGTTTATTTTTCATTTGGCATTTCATCATGTGAAGTTCTTGTTTATGTTTTTCATCTATTTTAATGAGATTATCTATCTATATATTTTTTTAATATTTTGTTATTTTTGTTTTGTTTGTTTTTTTAAATCTCTTTTTAATTTATTTTTATTTTATTCATTTTTTAGAGAGGAGACACAGAGTGAGAGTGAGAGAAAGAGAGAGAGAGAGAGAAAGGGGGGAGGAGCTGGAAGCATCAACTCCCATATGTGCCTTGACCAGACCAGTGCAGGGTTTTGAACTGGCGACCTCAGCTTCCCAGGTCGACGCTTTATCCACTGCACCACCACAGGTCAGGCGAGATTATCTATATTTTTATTACTAATATATAGTCTACTTTAGAACCCATTTTCTTTATGATTAAAGCTTTTTGTGTACTAACTTATCATATTGTTGCCTACCTCATGCCGTTAAGATACATGTCTACATTATTTTCTGGAAACTTCCCCTTTCCCTTTTACATAAACATCTACATTCTACCTAGACTTGATTTTTTTGTGTATGGTATGAGATGAGGTCCATGTTTATTTTTATATGAATAGCCAATTGATTAGGACTCTTTATGTAAAATACTTTAAAATTTTCCTATTGTCTTTAGGCCCTTCTTTGTTATAAATCAAGAGTCTATATATTAGGGTTCATTTTTGGCCTTCTATTATATTCCATTGTTCTGTTGTTCTATTATTGATTAATACCACAATGTTTTAACAGCTGATAATTTGCAATGATTTGATATCTTGTGGGATAAGTCTAGTTTTTCTTCAAGATTGCTACGGCTATTCTTGGCCAAAAATGTAAAAATGGAACTATCTTGGTTCTGCAAACAAAACAAAACAAAACAAGCAAAAAATAACCCTATTAAAATATTTTTAAAATATTTAAAATTTTGGCATAATTTTACACTTAGAGGATAGTTGCATAAATAATATAGTGCATTCTTGTGTATCCTTCATCTAGTTACTCACATTGTTAATATCTCATATTACTATGGTACATTTTTTAAAACTAAGAAATTGACATTGATATATTACTATTAACTAAACTTCAGGTTTTATTGGAATTTCACCAGGTTTTCCTTTAATATCCTCTTTCTTTCCAGGATCCAATCCAGCATACCACATTGCATTCTGTTGTCATGTCTCTCTGGTCTCCTTTGGTCCAGGACAGTTTCTCACCTTTCTTTGTGCTCTACCACAATTTTGACCGTCTTAAGGAGTACTGGCTCATTATTCTGTAGAATGACCCTCACCTGAGATTTCTCATTGTGTTTTTTATTATTATTCTGTGGTTATGTGTTTTGGAAAAGAATGCAAGAGTTAAAGTGCCCTTCTCATCACATGATATCAGGGATACATGACAACTGCATGAAATTCCTAGTGATATCAACCTTCATCATTTGGTTAAAGTAGTGTTTGCCAGGTTTCTTCCTTTTAAAGTTATATATTTCTTTTTCTTACTCTTTTTTGAAAATGAGTCATTAAGTCTGGTCCAAGCAGATGGTGGTGAGGGTGGGGTATTAAGCTTTACCTCCTGCAGAATGCACTGTCTTCACACGTTATTTGGAATTATTTTTATAAGAAAGACTATGTATGTATGTATGTATATCAGTATGGACTCATTTATATTTACTTTAAACTTTGGGTTGTAATTTAATACTACTTTTTAAATTTTATTGCTCAAATTGTCCCAGCTTTTGACATGGAAAAATATTTTCATCTGGGTTCTTATGTCCCTTTGTACCTATATTTGATGAAGGTTGACATCGCTAGGGATTTCATGCAGATGTCATGTATCCCTGATATCATGTGATGAGAAGGGCACTTTGACTCTTGTATTCTTTCCCAAAACACATAACCACAGAATAATAATAAAAAACACAATGAAAAATCTCAGGTGAGGGTCATTCTATAGAATAATGAGCCAGTACTCCTTAAGACGGTCAAAATTGTGGTAGAACACGAAGAAAGGTGAGAAACTGTCCTGGACCCAAGGAGACCAGAGAGACATGTGCCTATATTTTAATTTTTTGGAGCATTTTCTTATAGTTTTGGCATCAAAAGATGCTTCAGGCCCATTGTGCATATTCCCTGCTTCAGTTCTAGAATCAATCATTTTTCCAATGAGTCTTTGATCCTTTTATTGGAGAATGATAATTAGAAACCAAGATCTAAGTATTGGGTGTGTTCCCTATTACCATTGCTTTTAGATTTCATTGTTTTAGGTCCTTTCAGTGGACAATGTATATATATTCACACACATACACACAAGTATATATATGTGTATATAGGTATATCTATGAATACTAACTAATGTATATAAACACGTATAATTGTTCTGTGTCTCTATGTGTACATATACATACACAGAGACACAGACACAAAATATATATAGCTAAATATAAGTTTTTTACTGATTCTCAGCACTACTAGGTTCATTCTAACCTTCCTTTCATATTTATCTGTAACTCTCCTTCTGACAGTGAGAAGCTGGGTGCTCACCACCTGTCATCTATTTACTAATTTGTTCAACCCTAGTAAACAAGTAGAACAGTATATCTCTATGACAAAGAAATTTACCAACTAGAGTATAGTGTTTATATATGGTTCCTTTTGTCTATACCTTGTAATTTTTAGTCAAAACATTGTTTTTCAAGGGGTCAGGTCTTATTTTTTAGTTTGCACACATGCAAGTTTACTCTTTATAATGTACAGTTCTATAAGTTTTTATAAATGCATAGTCATGTGTCCATCACCCCAGAATATTTTCTTTACTTTAAAATCTCACTGTAACTCTCTTTGTAGTCGACCATTTCCCATGCCCCCAGCAACCACTAATGTGTTTTCATTTTTTATAGTTTTGCCTTCCTAGAATGTCATATGAGTGAAATCATACACTATGTAGTTTTTTGAATATGGGTTCTTTCACTTAGTATAATACATTTATGATTCATCCATGTCAGTGTATGAATCAATGGCTCATTCCCTTTTGTAGCTAGATAGTATTTCATTACATAGATGTGTCATTTTGTTTATCTGTTCTCCTGTTAAAGGACTTGTTGTTGACTTCCAATTTTTAACAATTAGGAAAAACACCACTAGATACATAAACATAGAGGTTTTTGTTTGCACATTCAATTTTAAGTCACTTTATTAAGTTCCCGGGAGTGTATCCCACTTGATCATGATGTGTTATTTTTTTAATATGTTGTTGTAATAGATTTGCTAGTATTTTGTTTAGGGTTTTTGCATCTGTTTTCATTAGAGATATTGGTGTGTAGTTTTCTTTTTTTGCATTGTCCTTGCCAGGTTTTGGTATGAGGATTATGTAGGCCTCGTAAAATGTGTTGGGGAATGGGAATATTACTTCTATTTTTTGGAAGACTTTGAGAAGGATAGGTACTAAATCTTTGAATGTTTGGTAGAATTTACTAGGGTAGCCATCTGCTCCTGGACTTTAGTTTTTGGGGAGGTTTTTGATAGTTGTTTCTATTTCCTTTCTGCTTATGGGTCTATTTAGGTTTTCTACTTCCTTGTGACTCAGTCTAGGAAGATTGGATAGTTCTAGGAATTTATCCATTTCCTCTAGTAAATGGATAAATTTGTTGAATTTGGTGGCATATAATTTTTCATATTATTCTACTATGATCTTTTGTATATCTATGATGTCTGTGGTAATTTCTCCTCTTTCATTTTGGATTTTGTTTATATGAGTCCTTCCTCTTTTTTTCTTAGTGAATCTAGCCAGTGGTTTGTCAATTTTATTGATCTTTTCAAAGAACCAGCTCTTTGTTGTATTATTTTTTTTATAATTTTTTGTTCTCTATTTCATTTAGTTATGATCTAATTTTTACTATTTCCTTTCTTCTGCTGACTGTGAGTTGCCTTTGTTCTTTTTCTAGTTCCTTAAAAAGTGTAATGTTAGGTTGTATACTTGGGATCTCTCTTGTTTCTTGATATAAACTCATCATGATATAAACTTTCCTCTTATAACTGCTTTTGCTGCATCCCAGAAATTTTGATATGTCATGTTGTCATTTTCATTTGTCTGTATCTTTTGATCTCTGCTTTTATTTCTACTGTGACCCAGTCATTTTTAGAAGTATGTTGTTTAATTTCCACATTTTTATAGGTTTCTTTACATCATTTTTACAGTTGAATTATAATTTCAAAGCCTTATGATCAGAAAATATGCTTGATAAAATTTCAATCTTCCTGAAGCAAGGGAAGTAAAGGCAAAAATAAATGAATGGGACCATATCAAACTAAAATGTTTCTGCACAGCAAAAGAAACTGACGACAAAACAAATAGGCAGCCAACTAAATGGGAGATAATATTTGCAAACAACAGCTCTGATAAGGGGTTAATATTCAAAATATATAAAGAACTCACAAAGCTTAAGAACAAACAAGCAAACAATTCAATTAAAAAATCGGGAGAGGAACTGAACAGATAGTTCTCCCAAGAGGACACACAAATGGCCAACAGATATATGAAAAGATGTTTATCTTCACTAGCTATTCGAGAAGGGCAAATGGAAACTAAAATGAGATACCACTTCATACCTGTTAGATTGGCTATTATCAACAAGACAAGTAATAAATGTTGGATAGGCTATGGAGAAAGAGAAACCCTCATTCGCTGCTGGTGGGAATGCAAATTAGTACAACCATTATGAAATAAAGTATGGTGGCTTCTCTAAAAAATTAAGAGTAGAATTACCATATGATGCAGCAAGCCCTCTACTGTGTATCTACCACCAAAACTCAAAAACATTGGTGCATAAAGACATGCACCCCATGTTCATCGCAGCGTTAATCACAGTGGCTAAGACATGGAAACAACCAAAGTGTTCCTTGATGGAGGATTGGACAAAAGAAGATTTTATACATATATACAATGAATACTACTCAGCCATAAGAAATGCTGACATAGTAACATTTATGACAACATATATGGACCTTGAGAACATTATACTGAGTGAAATACATAAATCAGAAAAAGCTAAGAGCTATATGATTTCTCACAAAGGTGGGATATAAAACTGAGACTCATGGACATAGATAAAAGTGAAGTGTTTACCAGGGGGAAAGGGTGTGGGAGGTGGGAAGGGGGAAGGTGTAAAAAAGGAAAAATATAAGGTGACAAAAAATGATCTGACTTTGGGTGATGGGTATACAACATAATCAACAATTCAAATGCTATAGAAATGTTCACCTGAAAGCTATGTACTCTTATTGATCAATGTCACCCTGTTAAAATTTCGAGATAAAATTTAAAAATTAAAAATAGAAAATAGTTCCCAGGAATGTAATTGTTGAATGGTGTGGTAGGTCTCTGTTTATAAGAACTGCCATTTTTTTCCCCGAATTGGCTGTACCATTTTGCATTCGTACCAGCACTGAATGAGACTTTCTGCTGATTTTCATCCTTGCCAGCATTTATTGTCAGTTCTTTTGGATTTAGGCCATTCTAGTAAGTGTGTAGTGATGTCTCATTGTGGTTTTAGTTTACCTTCCCCTAATGACTTAAATTGTTTAAGAATATACATATTCTTTTCTTTTTCCTTTGACAACTACATTATCTTTTTCAGTTAAGTGTCTGTTCACATCTTTTTGTCCATTTTCATGTTGGGTTGTTCCTTTTCTTTTCCTGAGTTTTAAGAGTTCTTTACAAGTCCTTTATCAAACATGTGATTTAAATATATTTTGTCTGTGGCTGTCTGTTCATTCTCTTAACAGTGCTTTTCACAAAGTTTTAATGTTAATGAAGTCCAGCTTCTCAGTTTTTTTTTTTATAGATTGTGCTTTACATATTTTATTGAAAAATGCATCACTAAAAACAAGTCATGCAGCTTTTCTTCTGTTTTACTTTTCTTCTAGAAAATTTTAGCTTGTTTTTCCTATCCTTCATTTTGATGAACTTTTGTATAACATATGGTTTATGTGTCCTTTTTGTATATAGATACCCAAGTATTGAAACATCATTTGTTGAAAAGAGTGTCTTTTCTTCATTAATTTACATCAGCCCTTTTATCAAATATCAATTTGTGTTGGCATATAGTCTGTTTTATTTGGGAAGGAGGAATTTTGATGGGAGTCCATATAAAAAAACCATAAATCACTTTAAGACAAAATTGATGTCCTTATAATATTGAGCCATCCAATCTACAAATATGATTTATTTGTACATTTATTTATTTCTTTAACTTACTTTACTTCAATAGTGTCTGATGTAGTGCTCATGTACATCTTTTCTTTGATTTATTTTTGAGTAGTGAATGATATTTTGATGAATAAATAATATTGTTTCTTAAATTTCATTTTCTAATAGTTTGTACATAAACATGATCTTGATTTTATAAAATATTGGTTTTGTATCCAGCAACCTTGCCAAATGAATTTTTCATATTTTTATCTTTCATAGTTCAATTCTCATAGTTTATCTAAAGATTAAAAAAATTTAATTACAAAGACTTTTCTTGTAAATAGTGACATTTATTTCTTTTACTCCAGATTTTAGTCTTTAAAAAAATCTTATTTTATTAGCTAGAATGTCCAGCACAACTCTGAATAGAAGTGCTAGCACACATTATTGCCTCAATGGAAAATCTTTCAATGTTGAAATTAAAATTATTATTTTAAATTCAGCATACAATGTTTCCTATGGATTAAAAAACCAACCAACCAACCAACAAACTTTCCCAGGGTAACTAACCCATTTATTCCCAAATGCTAAGAGTTTTTAATTATGAATACGTACATCTTGAATTCTGTCATTGCTTTTCCTGCATTTATTGAGGTAATTTTATAATCACTATCACTGTCTTTTATTTTGTTAATGTGTTCAATTGCATTGACTGATTTTTGAAAGTTAAACAAAACTATTATTCCTGGATAGCCCCTTCCTTGCCCCTCCCACTTGATCACATTGTAGCATCCTTTTAACTTATTACTGGCTTAGATGTTGAATTTAAAGATTTTTGTGTGTATACACACACACACGAATATTGGTTTGTAGTTTTCTTGAATATTTGTGTCTAGTTTTGATGTAAAGGCAGTGCTAGCCTCATAAAATGAGTTGGGAATAATTTTTTCTCTTTGTTACCTGAAAGATTTGAGTAAGATGGGTACTATATTTTCTTTAATTTTTTTTGAGAGAATTTGCCACAGAAATCATCTGGATGAATTCTGTCATTGGGAAGTAAGTACAATGTTCTATATATATTAATTAAGTTTGTTATTTATAACATTCAACTATATTGTTAGTAACATTTTTATCTGCTCTTTCTATTATTTATAAAGAATAGTGCGTTAAGGTCTACCATTGTGATTTTGGATTTTCAATTTACCTTTTAGTTTGATTATTTGCTTTATATTTTTTAAAGGTGTTCTAGATGAACAAACTAGAAATTATTATATCTTCCAGGTACACTGAACTATTTATCATTATTTGTCCACTTATCTCTTATAATGCTTCCTACTCCAAAATCTACTTTATTTGATATTAATATAGCTATAACAGCTTTCTTTTCATTACTACTTGATACTAAATACATATGTATATATCAATGCATAGATATGTTTAACTCAGCATTTCTGTGTTCTAATATTTAAGGTTTGTCTCATCAAGCAGCATGCAGTTTATTTTTATTTATTTTATAATTTTTTTTTAGATTCTATTTATTCATTTTTTAGAGGAAGAGGAGAGAGAGAGAGAGAGAGAGAGAGAGAGAGAGAGAGAGAGAAGGGAAGAAGGAGCAGGAAGCATCAACTCCCATATGTGCCTTGACCAGGCAAGCCCGGGGTTCCAAACCGGTGACCTCAGCGTTCCAGGCCAATGCTTTATCCAGTGCACCACCACAGGTCAGAACTGTTTATTATTATTTTTAATTCAGCATTTTACACACTTAATTGAAGTATTTAGTCTATTTTTAGTAATAATCTATATAGTTGTATTTACCTTTGTGATGTGTTTTCTATTTGTTCCAAGTCTTCTATGTTCTTTTGTTTTAATATTTCCTAACCTTCTTTTTATTTTTTTAAAGATTTTATTTATTCATTTTAGACAGGAGAGAGAGAGAGAGAAGGGGGGAGGAGCAGGAAGCATCCACTCCCATATGTTCTTGACCAGGCAAGCCTAGGGTATCGAACTGGCAACCTCGGCATTCCAGGTCAACGCTTTATCCCCTGCGCCACCACAGGTCAGGCTCTTACTTTCTTTTAAATTAATAAAATATTTTATATTATTTTGTTTTTCCTCTCTATTGACTGATTAGTTAATATATGTATTTTTTTTAGCTTTTGCTTAGTAGTTACTCTAGAGATTTCAACATAGTCTTGACTTGTCTAATATAAATTCATAGTTCTACCATGTCCCAGATAAGGAAGGGACCTCAGCACCCTTTCACTTCATTTTCCCCTCCCACTGTTTGTTATTGAAACACAAACTTTGAAACAAAATCTTGGTCCGTGTCTATTTGTGCTGTTTACCCATAGGAATTATTATTTCCTACAGTGAGTATTGATTTAGATGTACCTGCACTTCCACCCTTTGTATTGCTCTTCATTGTTCCCTGCGTTTTCATGCCACCATCTTATTCCTTCTTTCTGAAGTATTTGCTTTAATGTTTCCTTTAATGTGGTTTTATTTTACTTGCTTGAAAATGTTGTATTTTTTCCCTTTGATTTTGATAAATATTTTTGTTGGAAATAGATTCTAGGTTGGCATTCAGTGATTAGTTATTTTCTTTCACCACTTGTTTTCAATTCTGTTTTCAGGATTCCATTGTTTTTGCTAAGTAGCCAGCCCTCAGTCATATTATGCTTTTTAAAGAAAATATTCCTCCCCTGTTGGTTGCTTCAAAATTCTCTTTATCTTTGTTTTTCCAATATTTTTACTATCATTCATAAGTATAGTTGTTGTTGTTTTTGGTAATTTACCCTGATTAGGATTTGTAACAGTTTTTAATTTTGAGCCTTGATGTCTTCTTTCAGAGTTGTAAAATTAAAGGCCATTATTTCCTCAAAATCAGTTTTGAACTATTTTCTCTATCTTCTCCTCTGGGATTCCAAACATTATTCTGGAATACCATATGTCTTTACCCCCACCCCCCACCTTATATATTTTATCTTTTATTTTCTTGTGCTTCAGTCTAACTTTTTACTTTTGACCTTTAGTTTCACGAGTCATCACTTTGTGTCTATTTCTTCAATTAACCCATCTAGTACAGTTTTAATTTTAGCTAATGCATTTCTCAGTTCTAGAATTTTCATTTGATCCTATATTTTCAAGATAAAATTCTCCATCTCTTCAACTAATTTCTTCAAGATCATTTTAAAGTGCATGTCTAATAATGGCTTTTTGTTCTATGGGTTTGTTTCTGTTTTATTTATCTTTGTTTTTGGCCACATAGTGCTGTTTTCTGATATGCCTAGTAATGTTTGATTTACTGCAGGACATCAGATATGAACAATTGTAGAGATAAGTTGAACCTTTGTGTGGTGCTTTCTGCATCCCTAGAGAATTTAGTTATGCATCTGTTAGGCAGCTAGGGTATGGGTCATCACCTTAACCCAATTAGGGATTGAATTGATTAAAATCTGGGATTCAGTCTTTGTGAGCACTGATTAAATTTTTTTCTCTCTGTTCCCAAGGTGGAGGCCTTTTGTGATCTGAAATGAAGGCCTGGGTAGTTTAATAGGGATTTTTCTTTTTGAACTTTAACTTTTGTCCCTCAGTCTTATTATAGAACTGTAAGAAGTTTTGCTCAGATTTTTAGCCTTTTAAGCTGCTACATTTTGTTCAACTTCCTAATGTCTCAGCAAACACTTGGGAACCCAAAAATAATTTAAGGGAAAAAGCAGTACCAAATGTTGGCATTGACTCTCCAATTTTCCCATCTTTTTTGAGAACTTGGTCCCTTGGTCCTCACAGCTTTGGATACCCTAACACCTTCAAAGAAATAATATATGTATGTTATACACACACACACACATAGTTCATTTTTGTTTTGTTTTATTTTGTTTTGATTATGGTCTGCAACATACTTCTTGCAGAAAGATGTTATTAATTTATATAATTATTATATACTTCTCACAAAAATTAGGAGATTAGGGAATGTGCAGATACTCCAGTACTTTTAGCCTTTTGTATAGTGCATTTTCACCAATGAAATAAAAGTTGGTTTTGCATCTCGTTTGCATAATTGAACAACTTTCTTTGACTTGTTTGTCTTTCTGATGTCCTTGTTTAATAAAAGAAATCAAATGCTTCTTTTTTATCACTTCCTATTCATTTTAAAACACCCCCCAATTTTTGTGAGCACTGTATATGATATATCTGTAAAATGGGTATAATAATTCTGAAGATTATTGTGAGAATTAAATTAGAGTGTACTTGGAAAAGCTTGAACAAACTGGAAAGCTCTATGCAAAGTATTATTATCCTAATATAGAACATGATCTCTCTGAAGTCTGCAGCAATATGGCAGAGAACTATTCAATAATTTATCTGTTATTTTAAAAGATATTGATCTTTGCAAAGGGCCTGGGTCGATATAGTGAATGTTCTGTTCAATGTAGAAGTTGGAGAGTTATCAAAATAGGGATATTTATACCTGGGAACACTAAGGGATGTATTCCCTCAAGGAACCCACAGGTAGAACCATCACTTAAGAGGAACTTAACCAGTGATGGGCAATCTTTTGAGCTTGCCAAAAAACCGAGCATAACTCAGGTGGTGTGTCACTTTGAGAAAAACGGCCTAACTGAAAGTTCCAGAACTAGACCCTCTGTGCCAGAGTTCTGTTGTTTTGGCCTACAGACATCCAGCACAGAGTGTCTACACTACAGCAAATGTTTTATCCTCAGCTGTGCAGGAGCGGGGGATGAAACTTCCTTCTTGGCATGTGGCCCCATACTTCTCTGGTATACGGCCGCATGTGGCCGCGTGTCATCGAAAATGGCTACGCGTGTCAGTGCTGACATGCATGTCATAGATTCGCCATCATGGACTTAAACAGTCTTGGATGTCAGGAAAAAAAATGAGTAATAGATCACAAGCATATGTAATAAGGCCAGTAGGTGGATGAAGGAGAGGAGAGAATGAAGTCGGTAAGTGGATCACAACATAGATGATGAGCAGTGAAAGATCCTGAATTAATCTGGTGCTTGTCATGGGGCCCCATGGCTGTGAGAATAAAAGAAACTCAGTGGGCTATAATTTGCAACTTGATGCTTTTTGTGAGTTTTTAATTTTACATCTCAAGGTATCTATTACAATCATTTCTTTCTTTTTCTGTTTTTTTATACCCAAGTTAGAGATTGGGATGCATGACAACACTAATATACTCTATCAGAAATGCATTGAAGATTACTGTGAATGTGAACTCATGTTGACTGTGCTTTAACTGTGGATGCTGGTGGTGTGCTGGAGGGAAGATATGAGTATACAAAGGTGCATGTGTAGAAATGAACATTAGGACAACATGCCAGTGTTGAAATGGCTTATCAGTCAGTTTAATTAAAAAAATACTAACACAGTATACTTTCTGCTTAATGTTAAAAATTATATCATTTTCATTACTGTAGTTACTATTCTTTTTAAGTGAGAAGCAGGGAGGCAGACAGACAGACTCCCACATGTGCTGTGATTGAGATCCCCCCCCACCAACTCCCTACCAGGTGTGTGTTGCTCTGCCCATCTGGGGCCACTGCTCCGTTGCTTGTCAACTGAGCTATTTTAGTACCTGAGGTGAGGCCATGGGGCCATCCTCGGTGCCCAGGGCCAACTTGCTCAAACCATTTGAGCCATGGATGTGGGAGAGGAAGAGAGAAGGGGGGAGAGGGAGAGAAGCAGATAGTTGTTTCTCCTGTGTGCTCTGAAAGGAAATTGAACCTGGTACTTCCACATACCAGGCTGATGCTCTACCACTGAGCCAACTGGCCAGGGCCTTGTAGTTACTATTATTATTGTAATTTTTGAATCCTTAGGATCTGCCAATAGAGGTGGACTGCAATTCTGACAGATGTCCAAATGTGTGCTAACAGTGAAGGTCTTTCTCTCAGATCTTGTCCAGATTCTCAGTGAACAACTGCACCAGCCTGTAGCCCACCCACCCTGTCATCTCCTTCTCCAGTCTTGCTCAGGCATTTCACAGTCACCAACTTCCCACTTATGGCTTTCTTTCTCCACTACTTCCTATTAGCCCTAACTCCTCCATGAGCTCAGTGTTTCAGTACATTAGAAACTTTCAAAGGAAAAGAAATGAGAATTAGCATTTGTTTCATGGCAAGTGCTATATTTTGATGTATAGGGTCTCATAAACCTATTTCTAAAGAAACCTTACCAATTTTTTTCAAAGCAGATCTTTTAATAAACTGCAATAAGTATCGTGTATCAGCCTGGGTTGAGTTTGTATATGTCCTATATAAAGGATCAGAAGATTCAAATTAATTATTCAGATTTATCAAAGACACTTCCAATGATGAATAAAAGAACTGTCAACAGTAATATAAAAAACAGAAATACTGATTTAGAGTATGGGAGGTGAGTCCTATTGTAAGTACATTATTTGTCATAAAAGGGAGAAGACAGATGTAGTTCTATAAATCTGGAAATAGGGATGAAAGCACTTCATGTATTGCAGTTATGGCAGCTCCCAGGACTAAAGCTAGAATCCCCTGAGTGATTATCTCACAGGAGGGGATGGGGAGTGCTAGCGTGAGGGAGCGTTCTCCTTTTAATTGATCCCATACTGTACTCTGACGTTTTTATTCACCATGTCAAATCTTTCTTTTTTAATATAAATAGTTTTAAAAATGAGTTATACAAATATAATATAATAGTCTTAAAATATAGTTTTAAAAATAGTGATACAAATGCACATAACAAAAGAGTAATATTAATAAAAACGAATACTTCACAAATCTCAAAAGCTAAAGTCATTAAAGTGAATACATTCATAATTTCTTTGGTTAAAGAAGATAAAAACCAACTGTATAGTGCTATTTAGAAATGATAACTATACCATTGCATAGAAAAGTTGTACCGGATAGTTATTGGTTAAATTTCTATTTGCCTGTTAATGGGAAATTTTTTCAGTTTTAGGCTATTACAAATGTCTCATTTATTTACCCATGTAAGTAGCATTTACAGTTTTCTTAATTTCTTTCTGAAGATCCATATTTCTGTCTGGTATGATTTTTCAATTTGCCTGCAGGGCCTTCTTTAACGTTTCTTACGGTAGAGAACTGTGAGTCATCAGACCCATTCTTCCAGCTTTTGTATATATGAAAGAGCCTTTATTTAACCTTCCTTTTTGAAAGATACTTTTACAAGGTGTATACAGTGTTAGGCTGACAGGTATTTGCTTTAGTCCTTTGAAGATGTTCTCCCCTTCTTCTTATTTGCATTGTTTCCAGTGAAAAATCTTCTGGATCCTTATTTAGGTCCCTCTGCACAAGTGTCCTGTTTTCTCTGACCACTTTTAAGATATCCTATTTATAACTGGTTTTGAACAATTTATCATGTACTTTGGTGTAGTTTTCTTTATGAATGCTTTTGTATTGCTATAAATATTCTTAGCTATTTAAAAATTCTTTTTTCCTGTGCTTCTCACCATACCTACCTTGGGAAATTTCATTACATGTATTTTTGGCTGTATAAAAAATTTTCGACATCTCTGATGATCTGTTGCTTTTTAAAAATTCTCTTTCTTTGTTTGTTTTATTTTGGATAGTTTTTTATTACTATATATTCATGTTCAATAATCTTTTCTTCTACAAAATCTAGTCTCAAATTCATCCCATTCAGTGTATTATTTATATGATACAGAGCTTTCATCGTTAGAAGTTTAATTTATGCCCTTTTTATATCTTCTGTTTTGACGAACATGAAGTACAAATGGTTATTATTGTGTTTGTCTGCACACTCCACAACTGGGTTCAGTTATTGTTTTTATCAGTCAATTAATTTGTCTCTTTATTATGGGTCCCATTTTCCTGCTTCGTTCCATGCCTGGCAATTTTTGATGGGATGCTAGATATTATGAAATTTATACTGTTGGATGCTAGATAGTCTTCTAATCCTATTTTGGTCTTTAAAAAATCTCTTCCATATTTCAATTTAACATTTTGAACATAAGAACTGTTAAGATGTTTTAATGTAACTCATTCTAACATTCCTATTAGTTTTGGGATTGATTGATTCCCACCCCCCTACCCCCACCTCATTATGGGTCATACGTACTTTCTGGCTTTGGATGACCAGTTATATTTGATTGGTTGCCAAACGTTATAAATTTCACCTTTTTGGGGACTAGATACGTTTGTAGTCATATAAATAGTCTTGAGCTTTGTTCTGGAGTGTAATTCAGTTACTTGCAATCAGTTAGTCCTTTTGGGCCCTCTTTCAAGATTTTTAAGGAGGGACGAGAACACTGTTAAATCCAGGGCTAATTATTCCTCAGGACTGATATAAGTCCCTTCTGAGTACTCTACTCAATGCCTTATGAACATAAGATTTTTTAGTCTGAGTAGTGGAAACAGGCTACTTTTAGCCTTGTGTGGGTGCTGGGAGATGTTCCCTTTAATTGTGGAGGTAGTTCTTTCTTTCCCTGCCCTCAGCTAGTTTTGTCAAGCATTTGCTCTGATTAGCATGCTGCTGACTCAAGGTGACCTCTGGTGCTCCTTTCTTCGCGACTCTCTCCTTTTCAGGATTCTGTCCACTTTGGTCTCTGTGGACAATCTACTTTGTACCCTCAACTCAGGTAGTCTACCAGCCTCTGTCTAGTGTTCCCCATTTTTTTCTACCACTTCCTGGAAACTCCCTCAAGGAAGTAAATTGAGGCAATCCTAGTGTTTTCCTCATTTTTTTTTTTCTATCTCAGCTCCAATGTCATAATTTTTTTCTTTTTGGTTGTTTTAAGCAGGAGGGTAAGTGCAGTCAGTGCTTTTTATTCCACTTTAGTCAGAAGTGGAAGTTAATAAACTCATTTTAAAATGTTAATTTTAGAAAGTATGTTAACAAAGATATCTTTAAATAAAGAACTAGCAAAAGAGGTATGCAACCTTGAGACCTGCTTTAAATCATTCTGGACTGGGTTTACTGCTGGACTTCTACTTTTGTACAGTCATAGACTTCATACAATTTCAAACTTTTCTAAAAATAATCTGCATTCATTATTTTGATTAATATATGAGCATGTTGTTTAAGTATATAAATATAAAAATTCTTATCACAACTTACTTAATGATAAAAACACCTCAATTGAAAAAAGAAGCCTGATTATGCTCTAGGCATGTTCTTTATTTTACTTATTTATTTTTTTTACAGAGACAGAGAGAGAGTCAGAGGGATAGATAGGGACAGACAGACAGGAACGGAGAGAGATGAGAAGCATCAATCATCAGTTTTTCATTGCGAATCCTTAGTTCAGTGGTTCTTAACCTGGGTTCTATTGAACCCTAGGGGTTTGATGAGTCAGTCTCAGGGGTTCAGAGAAGCCTCTGCCGTGGAGGCCAGAATAAAGTAATACCGTAATTTGTTGTGAGTTCATGCACTTTGTTTGTTTTGTTCTTTGAGCAAGGTGATGTTCATGCACGGCTCATTTTGTGTACCAGTAAAAAAACATATACCTATCTCTTGAATTTGGAAAAAAAAATCATATTTTATTTATCACTAAAGAAGGGTTCGGTGAATGTGCATATGAAACTGGTGGGTTTGGTACCTCAAAAAAGGTTAAGAACCATTGCCTTAGTTGTTCATTGATTGCTTTCTCATATGTGCCTTGACCGACTGAGTAACCCCTTGCTCAAGCTAGCGACCTTGGGTCCAAGTTGGCGAGCTTTTGCTCAAGCCAGATGGGCCTGTGCTCAAGCTGGCGACCTCGGGGTCTCGAACCTGGGTCCTCCACATCCCAGTTCAATTCTCTATCCACTGCGCCACTGCCTGGTCATGCTAGGCATGTTCTTTAAAACATCAATCTCTTTGATAAATTTCCTCTAACATGTTGCTTTGGGTTTATAATATCTGCTGATAACACCACATAACCAATACATTAATTTGACCTTGCTTTACTATATTTCAGAAGATTTTTTAACTATATGAAACACAAAATGATAATATGAGGTATTTGCTTATTATGCATATATATAGCAAACCCAGTTTTGATCTTTATTAATGGATTACTTTAATTTAGTTGCAAAATTTATACCTTTTCACATTATTTGACACCAGTTAAAATCATAAATTGTTACCTTCATTTACCGTCAGTCAGTGTTTGACTTCAGATGAGACCAAAGTGAGCCACATGCTAAGGTGGAGGCATTTTAGTCTCTCTCACTCTTTGTCGATGGTTTTTCATTTTCATTTCCAATCCTGTGGTAGAGCTTTCAGTCAAAACTGACACTGGGTGAGGAAGAAGAAAAACATTGTGAGCTACAAGCAAAGAGGAGAATATAAAAGGAGCTGGAGTGGGGGGCGAGCCTAGGTAACAGACATGGAAGACAAAAAGAGAAGTTCTACAGAGGAGGCAAAGGAACATTATAGAGTCAAAAATTATCTCTTGCATATTAACTTTGCCAGAGACTTCTCAGAGGAAATGCTTTACCCAGAAATACATTAAAGAGACAAAGAACCAATAGAATTCTTTTTAAGTGGCAGGAAGGGAGACAGAGACAGACTCCTACATGTATCCAACTGGGATCCACCCAGCAAGCCCCCTACTGGCATGCTCTGCCCATCTAGGTCATTGCTCGGCAACCAAGCTATTTTTAGCATCAGAGGAATGCTCCCCCCTCTGACCCATCCTCAGTGCCTGGGGCCACTCACTGGAACCAATCAAGCCATAGCTGTGGGAGGGGAAGAGAGAAAGAAAGAAGTGGGAGAAGGACAGGGTGAAGAAGCAGATGATTCTTGACCAGGAAATGAACCCAGGACATCCACTCACCAGGCCGATGCTCTACCACAGAGCCAACTGGCCAGGGATCAATAGATTTTTAAAGCTGGAATGAACATTTATCTGTCAGATAAAAACAATTTAACAGGTGAGAGAAGCATTTGCTAAAAATTGTAATTAGAAAATAAGAACAAAAAGCTTGCAATTCATGAATGGCTCTGCTTGTTGAGTTCATGTTTTATGAAAGTTTCTTTGTTCTATTTATAAATTATAATTAATGTATGCTATTTATTTGTTTTTATTATTTTTAAGTGAGAGGAGGGGAGACAGACAGACTTCCACATGTGCCCCAACCGAAATCCACCTGGCAACCCTGCCTGGGCCCAATGCTTGAATCAACCACGTTATTTTTAGTGCCTGAAGCTGATCAGCTCAGACCAACTGAGCTATCCTCAGCGACCACCAATGCTCAAACCAATCAAGCCACTGGCTGTGGGAGGGGAAAAGAAAGATAAAGGGGAGAGAGAGTAAGGGGAGTGGGAGGAAGAAGCAGATGGTCACTTCTCTTGTGTGCCCTGAGTGGGATTTGAACCTGGGATGCTCATACACCAGACTGATACTCTATCCACTGAGCAAACAGCCAGGACCTAGTATTTAGTATTTCTTTAAGTAAGTCTTGTTTTTATTTTTGTTTGTTTGTTTTTGTAAAGCAGATTATATATAATTCTCAATGCAGTCATTATTGACATGAATAATGTTCTATTTCTTTTGAGATGCAGAATATCTGTGTTTTCAAAAAATAAGCATCTACTAAATATCATTGTCTAAAGTAATCTTTGAAAATGCAGACCTTTATTTGAGTTTCTGGACATCTGTAGGGCTACAGATACCACTTTCAACCAAACTTAGTTATCTTTCTGTTA
This sequence comes from Rhynchonycteris naso, assembly GCA_037038555.1. Lineage (NCBI taxonomy): Eukaryota > Metazoa > Chordata > Mammalia > Chiroptera > Emballonuridae > Rhynchonycteris > Rhynchonycteris naso. The sequence continues at coordinate 136,941,342 of CM072996.1, forward strand.
CATTTATCCTTTGTACTTCAGTTCCTTGAAGTGAAACAGGGTAAGTCTATCCATTTTAGGCATTTGAAGATAGCTATGCAATCCCAGCTCTCCTTTAAATTTTCATTATATGGCATGGCCCCTTCCCCTTTACCTTCCTGATTATCCCTTTACATTCCTGATTAGTTTTCTAGATTCAAGATAGCCAATGTGTATATTGAGAACAGGGTTAACAAAGAAATATAAAAATGTTACATGAAATATTGATTCCTTCTCCCCCACAATGCCTGTCACATATCTTTATGCTCAATGGGCATGACAGGTTAACAGCTACAAAAGAGGAATTTTAAGAAATCAAATCAACCTTAGGAGACTGGTGATAGTGAGAATTTGGTTGCAGCATGTGCTGTCCAAACATATATGCCCTATGAGAAAGGAATGAATGCCACATAGTGAATATATTCAAAGATATTTTATTTATCCATTCAGACTTATAACATTTCTCAAAATATGTTCTGGGGACCACTCTGCTGCGAAAAGTATTGTGTGGTTCAGTAAATTCTGCAGACTGTGTTGCCCCTTTGAAATTCCATGCAGTAATTTTCACATAAAGGATTCTGATCAATCATATAGTAGAGAAACTCTTTTGACATTGTTTCAACCAACCTTTCCAAACCTTATTTTGCTATGGAAAATTTAATGTTCAATATTCATTGACTTCTTGTAGAACATAATTTGAAAAACTCTGTCTTAAGACATTAAACTGCAGAATTGACTGATTTTCTTTTCTTATTATATATATATATATTTTTTAGCAAGAGAGGCAGAGACAGAGAGAAGGACAGACAGAAATGATGGACAGGAGGAAGGGAGATGAGAAGCATCAATTCTTCGTTGTGGCACCTTAGTTGTCCATTGATTACTTTCTTAGTTGTGCCTTGACTGAGGGTCTGCAGCTGAACCAGTGATCTCTTGCTCAAGCGAGCAACCTTGGGCTTCAAGCCAGTGACCATAAAGTGATGTCTATGATCCCATGCTCAAGCCAGCTACCCCTTGCACAAGCTGGTGAGCCTGTGCTCAAGACAAACCTGGGTCCTCTGCATCCCAGGCCAATGCTGTATCCACAGTGCCACTGCTTGATCAAGCCAGAATTGACTGAAATTTTTATTCCAAATATTTCAATGTGAATATAACTATTTTCATGAACAATGATTTTCACGGGAAGACTGAGGAGCATCTGAACTTGACTCCAATTTCGACTAAAGATTTATCACAAAACCCCTGTGAGAGGGGAGTTGAGTGAGGTCTAAGAAATAGAGAGAACCAGTAAAGTACACTAGCATGTGATTTTGAGGGAAATTCATGATGGAGCTAGAATGCAGGCATATCTTAAAATTGAAAAGCAACTTGAGAGATTCTTTTGGTCTCTATTCCATGGCTTTTCTTTAATTAAGAAAGTATTTATTAAACAATCATCCATCATGAATATATTCTGACTAAGTTAGAGTATTTATAAATCAAATAAGTGAAGATGAAACCATTGTTATCAAAACACTTAAAATTTAACCTTAGAGAAAAAGCAATATATTCACAAAATAATCCGATAATAATATAAGGCAGCATATAATTAGTTGTTGAGTTGAGTGGCTCCAGTTATAAATACTCTGGAGTGAAGTAAGTTATCCCTTACTTATGCGAATGGAGTTAGAGAAGGTTTTCTATTTTTAAGAACTCCTCAAGGGACAGTTTTAATTTATCTTAGTAACCATTGTTGCAAGAGAATAACTGTCTCAAGATTATTTATGTTAAACAATGGTATTTATTGCTGTAATTCATACAAATTTCTCTTGGCCAGGCTTCAGTGGGAATGGTGAAAGGCCATCAAATATATTAATGCTAGGAGAATATCTTCATGAAAAGATCATTACAATTCTCTTTTGTCACCAGAGGGTTTCAAAAAAACATTTTCATCAACAATAGATAAGTCTGCAAATCAATGACAGTATTTGAAATGTTGACTTTAGAGTGTATTTAGGAAAACTAGAAGAGTTATAGTAAGAAATAAATAAAAGATAGGATAAAAATCTAACAAAGGCAATTTGATGTAAGCATCAGAAATAAAAAGAGTTAATAGGGAATGTGTGTTTAAGTAACGGAAAAAGATGGGAGAAAAAGATACACAGGAAGCAGGTCCACAGAATCAGTAAAAGGCCGGGATTAACATATGGAAACCAGACAGCAGGGATGGGTCAGAAGAAAGGAACAGCCACCTGGGGATGATACAGCAGCAGATAAGAAGGAATGGAAACATTGTGGATGGGGGTTTATTTCCTATTTGGAAAGATGGGGGTGGGATGAACTAGCCACTTTAAACAGTTTAAAAAGTATTATACTTCCTCCTTTCACAAAAGGTTATGTAATTTGTAAGTGCTAAAGTAGACCTTTAAAAAACACCGGCATCACTCTTCAAGTTGTTTTTATAAATCCTTTCATTCATTAAGCACAATTAAGCTCTCAAGCCCTCTGTGTTAACTATGCAGAACACAGTTCCCACACCCAGGAGCACACAGCATATTAGAAACATCACAAACAATTCTGAACTTGCACAAAATGTAATTGGCCAATTTGGAGACATTGTTTTGCACAGTGTGATGTGTCTCATACATTTTTCATATAGAGGCAATACGTTTTGGGAGACACACAATAAGCATATGGAAATACATTCATTCTTAGAAGGCTAAGAAAAACAGGAGAAGGATGGGAGACCAAGGACTGAGCTAAGCTGTGTGACAAGATCTGTGAGCTCTGAAACTTGACAAGCTTAGAAATAAAAAGATTCTAGGTAGGCTTTCCAAGGCACTTACAACGCTAATTATATCTGTTGGACTCCATTTTTCTTTGCTATAATTTCTTTACTGGTTTTAATTAAGTGCTTTTAATGTCTATTAAGGAAGTGGAGGAACAAGGTGGGTGAGAATTTGCTTACCAGGCAAGTTTTGCCTTGCCCTCACTCAGTCTGTGCTCCACCCAACCTGGGCCTTTGCTAATCTTTTATATGATTCCCTACCATTTGCACTAATTGATGGCTTTTTTATTCTCCACTTTGCTAATTCTACAATTAAGCTTCTACTTAATGTTGTCAAGTTCAATCAATATCCTTTTTTAAGGTGTATTAGGGTAAATGGGTAATAATCTTTTGTTGATGGAAATGTGGTAATGTTAAAAATTAGCGGTGCCACTTGAAAGTATCATTGCAGAAAAGACAGGAACCGCTGACACATGTGAGAAAATAGCAGTCAGTAGACAGTGAGCCCCTGTTTATGTGTACAGACTTGGGTCTGGGATACAGAAGGAGCAGACAGCTCCCTTCCCTTCTGCATGAACGGGGTCAACACCAGCTGACCACCTTGCTTGGAACAATGCACATTTGTAATAATTTCAGAATTTCATTTGAAAATTTCAAGCTGAACATGTATATATAGCATTTAATTTGTTATGTTCAGTTGTATTTAAAAAGAAGAAAGAAAGCCCTTTTGATTTATTCACCTGATCACCCAATATATATTGTGTACTCTGTATGTGAAGCACAAGAATCAAATATGGAAATGAGTGGAATGAGACTGGCTCACCAAGCTGACATTCTGATAGGGAAGAGGGAACTTGTGTGGAAATATGAATTATCCATGGCATCCATTCTTTTTCTTCTGTTCTATTAAGCAGGTATTAGCTGACTACTCTGTGTCAGGAATGGTGCTAGAGGACATGAAGAGGAAAAGTACACAGTATGTATTCCCAAAGGATTTGGTAACTGGGACAGGGGCACAGACATGTAAATAAGCAATTATAGCAAAGAGGAACTATTATTATATAATTGCATGCAAGTAGTTCTCAGAATCCTGGGAAAGAAGTAGTGAACTCTGCAAGTGGGATGCAGGTATGGCTTCCTGGAAGAAAAGAGAGAGCTTCTCAGTGTAGTTTGAGTCCCTAGTTCCAGACACTTCTCACTCTCCTGTGCTAGAGTATGTGAGCCAATAAATAATCCCCTTTCCTTTTTAGCCTAAGTAAATTTGAGTTGGATTTCTATCACAGTCAAAGGAATCCTGTACAATTCAGAGCCAGACAGAGACTTGTATATCAAAAGTATTTGAGAGATGCTAAGGAGTCATAACAGTCTATTTGTTTTGTCTTTTAAGTGAAAAGATTATATTACTTACATTTAGGTTATCTTCTTGCACATTTACAATTTATACTTATTTCATGTTTGAATTTATTTCTACCATCTTACCTTTTATGTTTTTTCTTTATCATGCTTTTTGTGTTTTTCTGATTTTTACTGGATTGATTACATTTTTATCATTCTTTGTTTTCTCTTTACTTATTTGGAAGTTCAACATTCTATTTCATTTCTTCTTGTAGTTTCCATTACTTTTTCTAACATTAAAGGTTAAGGAGAAACATTAATCAATGTTCTATCCTTCTCTGACCAGTACAAATACTTGAATGCTGTAATGTTAATCACCACTTTCTTCTATGTAAAAAAAAACCAACATTGTTTGGCATTGTTTTTTTACCACCACCCCACATTAATTATTATTACTATTATTATATTTATAATCTATACTTGTGTAGGTTTATTACGTGTTGACAAATTTTATCAGTTGTCACATTGTCTTTAAACTATTATTTTTTTTTTGGACTTACTTATTTATGAAGGCAGTCCCTGGGTTATGAACATAATAGGTTCTGTAGATTTGTTCTTAAGTTGAATTTGTATGTAAGGTGGAACGGGTACATATGTTTGTCTTAACACAGTATTTATTTTTACCTTTCTGTATCCAAATACTTAAACATTTTCAAATCTACAGAGCCTATCTCATTCATAAATATACATGTACTTTACCAGTTATTTTATATATCTACTACAGTAAAATCTCTTAGTCTTTGTTTGGAAAAGTTTATTTCGACTTTAGATTTGAAGAACAGTTCTGTTTGTGCAGGATTCGGTCATGACGGTCATACTGGTTATTATCCTTTTGCCCTATCTAGACACAGTCTCTACCCTTCTACTTTCTGCTCACTGCCCCTGAAGCTGAGCTACATAGACTGAATTAATGTCTTTTTGGCTTCACCTTGGCTAAAGCAATGGGAGACTTTGGCAGGAGAGAGTTTTGAGGGAGGAGAAGTAGAATGAGGCATTAATTTCCTCCACTCCTCTCAGATTTGTTACCATAGGTCGGCTGCTTCCCTTGACCAAAGGCCAAAGCTACCCATAGGTGGCCCTCCTTGTGCACTTTCTTTTATTTTTTTAAATTGAGTTATTTTTTGGGTGACACTGGTCAACATAATTACACAGGTTTCAGGTGCCTAATTCTACAACACATCTCTGCATACCTTATTGTGTGTTCACCCTCTCAAGTCAAGTCTTCATCCATCACCATTTATCTCCTTTGTATACCTTCCTTCACCTCACCCTCCAATCCGGGGCAATCACCATAGTATTGTCTGTTATTCATGAGTGTTTCTTTTTTCTTTTTTGTCCTTTTTTGTTCAATCTCTCCACCTCCCTCTCCCAAGCCTGCTGGAAAAATTGGACAGATATCTACAAAAAAAAAAAAAATGAAACTAGACCACCCTTTTACACCATACATAAGAATAAACTCAAAATGGATTAAAGACTTAATTAAATATTAGACATAAAAGTATAAAAATTGTAGAAGAAAACAGGTAGTAAAATCCTAGACGTTTCTTGTAGCAATATTTTTTCAGATACACCTCCTCAGGCAAGGGAAATGAGAGAAAAGATAAACAAATGGGACTACATCAAACTAAAAAGCTTTTGCACAGCAAAGGAAACCATCAACAAAATGAAAAGACAGCGCACTGAATGGGAGAACATATTTGCTTTGTGCACTTCCTACAGGTTCCAGTGATTACTCTTCCTTCTTATTTCTCCAGGTTTAGGAGTGTATCATTTTCAGCCGTTATTAAGCCTGCAGTACTATAGCATCCTTTGTTACTTTTTCTAAACCCTACTCTTGTTTTTGGAGCTAGTCAGTCCCTGTATTAAATTCTCCTCAATCATGGAGATGAGAATGCCACTTTTTCCTCCTGGTTGTAAGAATTATTTTTCCTTCACCATTTTAAACACCTTTTCTCAATCTCCTGGCTCTGTTATTGGCAATGAGAAGTATGCTACCTGTCTAGCCTGCCTTTTTAGGTTATCTATCTTTTTTCTCTGGTTGCTATTAAGATTTTAATTGTGTCCTTAGTGTTTTGCAGTTGCACTATCACGTATATAGGAAAGGGATTCATTTTTATTTGTGCCCCTTGATATGCTTTTTTAATTTGAGAATTTATGTCTATTTATCAATTCCAGAAGTTTCCTAGTTATTATCTCTTTAAATATTGCCTCTCTTTCACTGTGCTTAGTCTCTCCTCTTGTAATTCCTATTTGATGTGTGCTGGACTGTCTCATTCTATACTCCAGCTAGAGCTTGTCTTAATCTGTCTTTTCTATTCTCTACCCCTTCGTTTCTCTGTGCTCAAGCATGCATAATTTTCTCAGAGCCATATTCTAATTTCCTATCTGTTTCTTCAACTATGTTTAATATGCTATTCCCTGGTTCATTGATTTTTTAATTTCAAATACTAAGTCTTCCATCTTATGATGTTATAATTGCTCTTTTTCAAAATGCCATTATTTTCAGATTGCATTTTCCTTCTTTACTTATTTATTTCCTTCTTTTAACTCCCTGATAGTTTGAAGGAGAAAGTTTTTTTTAATTTTTAAATTTTTATTATAGTCACTTGCAGATTCTTATTTTACCTTATATTCTTGGTGGTTCAGATCTCTCTGGTACATTTGTTGATTCTGTCAGCAGATTATTTCCTTGTCTACTGTGAACTCATCTCAATCACATCTCATTTATTTGTGAGGGTGTCACATGCATGCTGAGTGGCAGAAGGGTTATGATAGATATTTGTGCCTCTGCACCTGTTGATGCCAATGGTTTCATTGATCCAGAAACAACATTCATATTAAAAACACCATTGTCCTGTATAGTCTCCCAGGCTTCAGGTAATATAACACTGTATTCCACATCTGTGTATGGGAAAGGCCAGAGACTTCAATTATGGGAAACTTTTATCTCTATAACAGCTTGAGCAGATATAATCTTCCTTCTCACTTCCCTAAAGCAGGTGACTGTCTTTCCTGAGTCCCAGTTAAAGAGTTGGATCCAGATCTTCACCTTTATGGGCTCAAAGCTATTATCCCTATTCGTCCTTGGGTATTTTCCTTATGGCCAAATCCAGTCTTCCACTAGGCTGTACCATGATTTCAGCTTAATGTTCTGGATTTGGGTCCTGCTTTGTTTCTAGTGGATTTTTCTATTTGTCTATTAAATTTAGCTCTGTATTAAAGTATTGTTACATTTTGTTTTATCTATATATGTCTGGAAAGGGAAGGATGCTTTCTGCTCTGTCCTCTGTGATGCTTAAATAGGTCATCTTTTTAAAAACAGAAAGTTTTAAAACAGGGTTTTAAAATGGTTCATTCCCTCCCCCCATATAAGGTGACAGAAAATGATGTGACTTTGGGTGGTGAGTACACAGCATAATCAACAGTCCAAACACTATAGAAACGTTGAAATGTTTAACTGAAACCTATGTACTATGATTAATCAATGTCACCCTGTTAAATTTAATTTTCTAAATAAAATAAAAAAGAATCGTGAAAGCCTGAACAAAGATAGTGCTGTGAAAGCAGATTTGAGTAACATTTAGGAGGCATAGTTAGTGTTTGCAAGAGACTCAAGCCTAAATGCTTGATGAGGTTTTAAGGTAGTGGTAGTTTGATTTGAATCACTTAGAGCTATTGACTGAAACCAGGAGGAGGTAAAATCCACATATTCTGGTATTTGTAGGATATAGAAGGAGGAAAGTCCAGAACTCAGTTGGAAATAGTGGTCCAGAGTTTGTGGCTCTGGAGATAAATGAGAGACTTAATCTTGTAGCTAAAATTTGGAGACAAGGCAATAGATTAAATTACACATGGAGGGTGTCTACAATGAGTAGAGTCTGTTATAATGAGTGCTATTGATATAAAGATTAGAGAATTGGTCAATGAACACTACTAATATAATGAGGAAGAAGATAATGATATGAGGCCAATCAAGACAGACACTTTTGGAGAGCACTGATATTTCTTATATATGTGAAAAGACGGCGATTTGAGAGTGAAGGATGGACAATAAAGACCAAGTAAGTTAAACTTTTAAAATGCAATATGATCACTTTTGCTGATATATCAACAAGGGAAGGAAGTCAGACCATGATACTTATCACAACAGAAAGTGTTTGTTTACAGTCAGATGATTATGAGTAGGCTTTTATGAATGATGAGGCACTGGAGATGGCTTTTAATAATCCATCTCTAATCACCAAAGTCAATGGAAGAAGAGAGTTAGATCTCGCTTCAGATGGTATAACATGCTGTTCCTATTGATCCATTACTAGGTGATAAACAATGGTTCTTAGGATGCATTCTTCATTTCACCATCTATATTGTGTAGCTGACTAGACCTAAATAGAAATTATTATAAGTTAGTACCCAACCCAGGAAAGAGTATGTCTATGTCTCTAGATAAAACCAATTCGGGAGTTTTAACTATTTGGGGCTTTAAAGCTATCAAGCTGCAAAACTGTGCTGCTTCACCAGGACTAGTAGCCTTGTTTATCATACAAGAAATACTCTAGAGCCAATCACCTCTGAACATTTTCAGGTTTCATGCAAACTAAGACCTGCTTTCTTCTCTGCTTAAATCACAGATCTCTCACTCTGGCTGGTTAGCTCAGTTGGTTGGAGCATCATCCTGACACACCAAGGTTGCAGGTTCCATCCCGGTCAGGGCAACTATAGGAATCAGTCAATGAATGCATAAATAGGTGGAACAAATAAGTGTTTTTCTCTTTCTCAAATCAATAAATAAATTCAAACAATTTAAATCAGAGTTTTCTTCTCTACTATTCTTTTCCTGTGAACTCTAGTTGCCTGGGCTTCCATGGACATTCAACTCTGTCTCCTGAACTCAGTCAGGGAGGCTCCCACATGCTGCCTAGTTTCCTTCTTGGTCCCTGAGCTACCGCCTGAAAAATCTCTAAAGGCAGCAAGCTGGGGTCATTGTAGGGCTCAGCCCTTAGAGATCATTGTCATGTGTTGCCTGATGTCCAGTGCTTTAAGAATCTATTTTTTCCATATATTTGGTCTGTTATTTTAGTAACTTTTCCATCAACATTGCATCTCCTTTTTTTCTTGCCTTGATACAAGTAATTGACAAGAAATCCATGTATCTTGCATTTGAGTGACTTCAATATACTTTAGTTCCACTTTTTGATTTGACCCTTTGGTTTGACATATTTTTCTTCATCAATTTTAATCATGTTAATAGTTGGCAGTAAAAGTGCAACTGCATAAAAGCCCTATATTTTACATGTTTATATAAGTTGTTATTCTTTGTTTTTTCTTGTCAGGTGTTAAAGGTGGGACCCACTCCACTCCTGAATCTTATATCCAGCGCAAGAGAAAATGATACCATCAGGAGGCACAGTAAACACGAGGAGGACGAGGCTGCTACTGGTGCAACACGGTGCAGCTTTTATACTAAAAAGCCAACTCTTTAGTAAGTAGAAAGAGTACTCTCAAATAGCAAAAAAAAACGTATAGTTAATATATAAACCAATCACATAGTCATTTATTATCATTATCAAGTCTTATGTACTAAACATAATTACATGTGTTATAATTCTATATGACTGGCCGCGCAATGGTGTTTGAGGTCCTCCTTATCACAAACACGTGAGTAATACCTTGCGCTGCGTCTTATGTCTGAGACCCAAAGCCACTAAGAGACAGGAGGTTGTCAGCTCCATTATAATCTATGGGCCAGCTCCATTATAATCTTTGGGTCATTATAATCTATTGTCTTTAGAGTATTTGTCTCCATTTTTGTCTTCCCTCACAAATGTTTAAGTCCTCACATCAGTAGTCTTGGTAGCGGCAGCAGCCCCGGGCCGGCGGGCGGCTCACCTGCTGCAGCCGCACCTGGAGGAAGCGCCTCTCACTGGCACGGAGCTGGCCCCTGAACATTTCAATCTGGAGAGGAATTATTGCAATAGATTCCTGCTACTTCCTTTTGGGTAAGAATTAGAAGTTGATTTTATGCGTTTTCAACTAATTCTTTTTATTGGCCTAATAAAAACACACACAACCGTGTTCAGACATGTATATCACTTATGAGACAACTCTCTCAATAAGTCTAGTACCCACCTGGCACCACACTTAGTTAATACAATATTATTATTGACTATATTCCCTATGCTGGCAAACACATCAGTTTTACTGAACTATCTCAAACAGGGCAAACCTGATTTGGAATCATTGGTTGAAAAAATTGCTGAAAATTAATAAAGAGTTGGGAAAGTATAAAAGGTATTATCTTGGACTACTGGTAATTACAATCATAGTTGCTTTTCAGTTGTGTAACCAGAAGTTTGGATAAAATAAGCTATTAGAACTGAGGGAAAGAATGAAGAATATAGAGATATTATGAAGACTAGGAAATTGTTTTGTTCATCATTGTATCCTCAAGCCTGATAATGTGTCTAGTAGATTACAAGACTGCATAGATATGTGTGAAATAAAGAATAAATAAAAGAATGAATGCTGACTCACTGAAGGCAGGGACCATACTTACCTTGCTCCTTGTTATTTACAACAGCTAGGTTTGTGTCTGGAGCATCGTACTCAATGAATTTTACTGATTGGATTAATGGATGAATTAAGTTTGTATAGCCTACAGATAATGTATTTTCATGTAAATTTTAAAATATATCTTCAGTTCTGAACATTTCTAGTCACTATAGAGCCGAGAAGTTATACTAAGAAAATGGGAGGCAATATGAGTAAATGGTATAATGGTTGGAGGGTTAAACATAGTCTTTTCCAATCTAGTGAGGAAAGTATGTTGAAAGTATACGAGTTGTGCTCCAAAAGCTAGAAATGTGACATAGTTCATATGTAGGCAGTCCCTTTTTCTACAGTGTGTCCGTAAAGTCATGGTGCACTTTTGACCGGTCAACCGGTCAAAAGTGCACCATGACTTTACGGACACACTGTATTTCCTTTTGAAGTCCATTCCATAAAGAAGGAATGGAAAGATAAAAGCACTGAAAAAGCAGACACAGGAATTTAGAGAGAAAGGAAAGTTAGTCAGCCACCCTGCACCACAAATCACCACTCAAACAGTGAAAACCATGAGATCAGAAGGTTGTTCCGGACTAAAGAAATTGCAAGGCCAAGTGTAGACCTCAGGAAAACAGGAGGGAACTATTTCCTGAGGCTCCCTCCCTCCCTACTCAGTTCACAGGACTGTTTTATCATAAGCTCCTGGCTCGTTCTAAGTAGGAATGCTCAGTGTTCTTCATGCACCTCAAAACCAGTTGTGGTATCAGTGAGATGCTCTTAATGTTACTGAGTCACTCTCAGCCAGCATCAGTGGGTGAGGATGCTTTGAGAGGGCAGGCCAGGTCCAGTGCTTGGACAGCATTATCACTAGTCTTGTTCCTATCTGAGGCACCTGAGGGGCTTTCCTAGCATCCCAGCATAAAGCTAGCTGCCACGAAGGACTCAAATTGCCACAAAACGGGACTGTGAAATACTAGAAATGCTAATTTTGTAATTGGGACATTGTAATCTTATTCACGGATGTTAGACTCCAGCCTTTGGTGGAGAGGATTCCGGGAAGTGAGGTTAAACACACGCATGCACACACACACACACCTGCCTCAGGTCAGGTGGCTCTCCCCTCCCTGCCATGCCTATTATGTTAGAGAATGCGTGCAATCCTCTGATGCAATAGCAGCTCTCCCTCCCTTTTCCCTTTGGACCCCAAGGAAATAGTAAGACCTAGTTCATCAACTGTTTGATTGTGGGGACTTTGCCTTTCCTCTACTCAGCAAAAGACAATTTCCTGTGTTGCAGCTCTCTATTTGGCAAGAGGATGGGAGGGTTGGCACAACCGGACCTGGCTACTAAAAGCAGGCACAGTGAAACCCCACAATGATTTGCCTCTTTTTCAGCTTGGCACATCCTGTTAGGAGCTGGAATAGAGAAACATTTGTAATAAATTGCAGTTGGGAGGAGAGTGATGGCGCTTCTGTAGAAGTCCTGTGTTCCTCTCGCCACCCCCTTTCGGTGGCATAGTCATGAGCCTCACTTTTGTTTTTCATACTTTAAATCCAGCCTGTACTGAACTTGCCACAGAAATAGATCTGCACCGACACTCCCACTCTCAAGCTGCTGGTGCTGCAGTCGCAGGTTCTGACATGGCTTGAGCCAGAAACTGGAAAGTTGAAGGAGAATTAAAGAGGTAGTAGCTGTGCGAATAGACCCACTTCCCAGTTGGAAAACCAGGATCATTTTTTATTTCCATCAGTGACACTCTTACAGATCTTCAACATCAATACTAGGCTCGTCACTTCGTAATTACCTACATTCACAAGGTCTTGCTAAAAAAGGGACTTGCTTTATGACACAGGCATATTTTTTTTTTTCCTAAGTGAAAGGGTACAGTGGGCCTTGTCCTCATTTGGACAATGCCGCTGCAGATGCCTGGTTCCTGGAAGTCAGACTGATGGAACCCCTGGGTGAGGGCCAACCCTCAGAGTGGGAGGTCAGCATCAGGGAGGTCCTAGAGGGAGGCAACAGTTGGTCCTGGCAGGTGAGTGGATCAGAGCATCAAAGGTGGAGGCCTGGAAAGGCAGCCTAAGGTTTCAGGGAGACTTGCCAGTGGTAATCTCACTCTAGGGCTGAAAACCAGAGCAGCCCTTAAGCTTTTGGATGAATGCTAGGTTGGAGTAGGAGGAAGGAGAGATCAGAGCTCTCTTCCTAGAGATCGATATCAACTGAGCCTGGTACTGGTTAGCAATATTCTACATACGGGCCACAGCTCTCATCAAAATGCATTTCATCTGTTTACTCATTCTTGTACCTCTCACTGGATTATATACGGCTCACAAAAATTAGGGGATATTTTATCCCTTCCTATTCACTTTGAAATATCCTCTAATTTTTGTGAGCAGTATATATTCCTTGAGGGAAGGATCTATGTCTTGATCACTTAACAGAGAACCTGGTGTGTAGAAAGTGTTTGGTAATTATTTGTTGATTGACTGAATAACCTTACATCTTTCAACAACCCTACAAAATCCATGTTCCTGTTGACTGAACTAAGTGTCAGAGAGATTGAGACTTTTCCAAAGTCACACACAAAGTAATTGCGCAGGCAAGTTTTGAATGATTTTTATATTAAGCCACGTGACTCAAGGGATCAAGTCAAAATGTAAGAATAAAGGTGCAAGAGAGGTCCCAGAATTTGGAGATGAAGTTCAATGTGGGGAACTTTTCAAATTAGATGTTCTGTGGATGGTAAAGTGGAACCAACACTGGGGTTGACTTGCTATAAAACTCCTGAGCTACTGATATTGTGCTAAACACACTCCCTGTGCCCCGTACTGCATATGTGACAGGGATAAGGTTGCCAGACAAAATCTAGGGAAACCAGTAAAATTTGAATTTCAGATAAACAACAAATAATTTTTTAGTGTAAGTATGTCTCAGAAATACTTGTATTTAAAAATTATTCACTGTTTATCTGACTTTTAGATATAACGGACATCCTGTATTTTTATTTGCTGACTTTGGCAACCTAGATGGGGGCTTGTTTTAAGGACATGTGGGGAAATCAGGAGGTAGGTTAAACCATCGCAACAGCCATAGACCTAGTTATGCAAGGTACCAGCACTTCCATGGTTGGGATGTTCAGTGGGGAGGAAGGAGTGCTTGCAACACCAGTTGGAGTGCCTCACTGTTCCCTGCTCAGAAGGGAAGCCTATTATTGTTTCAGGTGCGGACACTTCCTTCCCACTGAGCGTCTTGCTGGGCTACACTTCTCCAAACAGCACGTGGCTGGGCTAGTGTGTCACTGTTTAGCATGGAGGACCTGGTACAGGATAGATGCTAAGTAAATATTTCTTGAATGAATGAACAAATAAGTATTGAAATATGTCACCTACTTTAAATCCAGACTGTTCATGGTCAACTTTGGCTGCATATTCTTGGGCATAACCAGTTGTGGCTCAGGTATTAGGGCAATTAGAGTCTCAGTGCCAAAGCAGAAGAGTGGATTTTTTTATTTTTTATTTTGCTTTTCCTGAAAGAGATGGTTGGGCTGCTTTTTTTTGAGGAATCTGTGGGTATGGCAAACAATCTCGAACATTTTACCATGTCTGGTTTGCATGGCCTGTTTGATACACCTGTTCAGTACACACCTGTCTGATAAACCTGGTCTGTCCAGAATGCCATCCTGAGACTATTAATAATCAATGAGCTCTCGTCACATTAATGTTAGGGTGATTATATAATTTATTATTTAAACTAGGATACCAAGATGCATAAAGAAGATGCTATTTACCCTGGCCTGATAGCTCAGTTGCTTAGAGCATCATCCTGATACGCTAAGGCTGCAGGTTCAATCCCTGGTCAGAACACATACAAGTATCAAACAATGAATGCATAAATAAGTGGAACAACAAATTGATGTTTCTCTCTCTCCTTTCTAAAATCAATAAAAATAAATTAAAAAAAGAAAGAAGAAGATGTTATTTATAATGCTGCTAGGAAACAGGATATAAACCTGAACTGTTTTGGGCAAACTGGATCATACTGCCATCCTTGTCTTTGTGAATAATAAATACCTTCAAGAATCCCATGGCTGCTATAATTTCTAAATGACACTCTTTGGACACAGTGACCATATCACCCAACCAGCTGGAGTGTGACCCTGTATTGCTTTTTCTGAAAGTAGTTTATCAGGAGAGATTCTATAAGAGTTTCTTCACAGATCTGATCATACAATATTTTGCTGAGCATATTTCTGTCTCTGTCACTTGATTGGAATCTCTTAAAGATGCTGGTCTGTGACTTTTACTTTTGTATTCTAGCAGCTGGCACAGTTCCCTATGCTGAGGAAGTAAACTTATTTCATTAGTAATATGCTGTTAGGCTGCAGTAATAAACTTCCCTCCAATTTTGGTGATTTGTAGGAAAATGAATTATTTTATTCTTTACACCATATGTCCACTGTTGGTCAGCTTGGGCTCTGATGTCCTGTTTAATCTGGAACCCAGGCTGATGAGCAGTTTTTATCAAGAATGCTGCAGGCCTCCCGGCAGAGGGAAAATAGACCATGCGGAATCACAGACTGTCTCAGAAAGCTTCTGCTCAGAGGAGATAGTCACTTCTGCTTGCATTTCTTTGTCAAAGCAAGTCATGCGGCCCAGTTTGCTCCACTAAGGAAGGAAAGTATAATTCTCTTACAGGGAAGAAGAGAAAATGTTTTGAACAATAGTATAAAATCTGCCACAATAGATTTTGAATCGAACTGTGAATAGAATTACTCTTAGCATTATTATTTAACTCTATACCCCAGACTTTCCTGACACGAAGGTGGGATAACATGGCCTGGGGATGGGATAGAGGAGAGAGCATACTCTTGTGTACAATAATTGGAGGAACACAGCATGTATGTGCACCTTTCTGCTTTTTATTCAGGCACATCTGCACCCAGGAAGGCTGACCAAAGCTTCAATTCTAGTCTTTTCCTTCTTCATCTATAAGGATTATCCTTCTCTTTTCCCAGGGTTATGACTGAGAAGAGAGTCTAGCTATCTTAACAGGAACTGAAGAGTTACTTTCTGATTCTAAACCATTTTAGCTGGAGGAGGGGCTATGATATGAATTTCTCCAAGTAATTGACTAAGTGCCAGGGGCCAGGTACTATACTGGGGCCCATGAAGGTTTCAGTGTTGCCAAGGTCCTTGCCTTCAGGTAGTTGGCACTTTAGTAAAGGAGCAAGACATGCAAAGCATTCTATATAAGGTGGAATATGTCAGGCTCTTGCTGCTTGTGATTTCTGCATTACAGCCCACTTGCGGCTCTCTGGTCTCAAGTCCTGTCCAAATTAGTCTTAACAGAAGACCAGCTGCCGATGGAGTCCCAGTGGTTATTGCAGTGGATCCTGCCTTCTCCAGGAAACTTTTCTCAACTCAGGCAGAGGAGGCTTGAGTTCCTATGAGACTCAGTCTGATCCCTTCATTTTCTTCCTATGCTACAAGCTTTGATTCTAATTATAAAGAAATTTGATTGAATTATCTGTCTAATATTTGGCTGTATCATGGCCCATGTGATCAAATCCCTTGAAATATACTTACATAGATACAACTTTTCTTAGTGATCTCACATCAGAAGGGGGGTGGATGCGTGGGAAGACCTGATTACTGTCTTAGGAAGGCCATTCCTATGCGGAGGGGCTAATCAGACAAGTTAGACGTGAGCAGGGAGCTCTTACGATCCACCCTGGGCAGAACACAGGCGTTCTCAGACTTGATAGGCCCCTTTCTAAGACCATATTCTAAAGACCATAGCACTACTCACAGAGAGGCACTTAGCTCCTAGGTGAGCCATGTGTACCATCCATATCTCACTAAGTAGTTTTGAGAAATTTGAGAATTATGTAAGGTATCAGGACACATCTCTTCAAAAGACCAAGGTTCAACTATACTTCTAGACGTATGTCAGTGGATTCTAGAGCCCTGATCTATTAATTTTCTGGTTTCATACTGACATCTCAGACTTTCTATTTTACTCATGAAAAACTGAAGTCCAGAAAGATTTAAGCAATTTTCCCAAGGTCACACACTTGTTGATTGAAACATTCTACAACTCTTTAAAATTTTTTAAAAATTTATTTTAAAATTGGATTTATTGGAGTGACATTGGTTAATAAATTTATATAGGTTTCAGGCATACAATTCTATAACACATCATCTGTACACTGTCTTGTGTGTTCACCACCCAAGTCAAGTCTCCTTCTATCGCCATTCATCCCCCCTTTACCCTCTGCTATCCCCCCAACCCCCTTTCCCTCTGTTAATCACCATACTGTTGTGTCTACAAGGTTTTGGTTTCTCTTTTTGCTTAATCCCTTTACCTTTTTCTTTCTAAAACTCTAAAAGGTTACCCTATATATGAAATGAAATCCGTTAGGACAGTTGGTGGCAAGAATGACAGGAGAAGTTTTCCTTAGTTCTGTGTTTGAGAACAGATCTCTTTTTAGATTTTTTAGTTTTTAAGATGAGCATGTACTGCCTGTTTCACAATAGTATTGGTTCTTTAAAAGTCAGATTTCTGAGTCATATTAAGTTATTCACACAAACAAAAACTGAACTTGGCAAATAGAATAACAGGGACAAATACAGTGACATCACATGTGTCTTCTATAAAAAGCTAAAGAGATCCAGAAAGGAAGTTTCTACAGAAATTAGGGTCAAGTTGAATTTGAACAACATCTAGTTATAATAATAGATAAAGAAGAATTATATCTGGTAAGCTAGACAAAACTGAGATAGTGTCTTTAATAAGTAAAAAAATGTACTATTGATATGAAATTTACTTAACAGTTAAAACTAAACTGGATATGGCCTGACCAACCCATGGTACAGTGGATAGAACATTGACCTGGGATGCTGAGGACCCAGGTTTGAAACCCTAAGGTTGCTGGCTTGAGAAGGGGCTCATCCGCCTCGAGTGCAGGGTCGCTGGCTTGAGCATGGGGTCATAGACATGACCTCATGGTCACTGGCTTGAGCCCAAAGATCATTGGCTTGATGCCCACAGTCGCTTGCTTGAGCAAGGAAGGGGTCACCGGCTTGGTTGGAGCTCCCCATCATGGCACATATGAGAAACAATCATAGAACAACTAGAATGCCACAGCTGTCAGTTAATGCTTCTCATTTCTCTCCCTTCCTGTTTGTCTGTCCTTCTCTCTCTGCTAAAACAAAACAAAACAAAAAACAGAAAAACTAAACTGGATATGAACTTCACTTTACTGGCTCTGTGAAGATCCTGTTACTTCTTAGATCCCTTTTTGGACCCTCCTGCCCCTTGTTCCTCTAATGGCAATTTGAATAGGCATTATTTATATTCCTCATATCCTAGCTAAGCACATATAATAATCATCTTCACATGTTGTTTCCACTGCTGTATAAACACCTGAAGACAGAATGCACTTTACCATGTCTGAGTGCCTATAAGGTCTATCACTGTGCCAATTTCATACTCTATAATTCAGGGGTCCTCAAACTTTTTACACAGGGGGTTAGTTCACTCTCCCTCAGACCGTTGGAGCGCCGCCACATACAGTACTCCATACACTGACCACCAATGAAAGAGGTGCCCCTTCCGTAAGTGCGGTGGGAGCCGGATAAAGGGCTTCAGATGGCCACAATTTGGCCCGTGACCGTAGTTTGGGGACCTCTGCTCTACATTCACCAAATGTTTGAGCAATGAAAGGAAAATGAATTACATTTGAATTGATAGGGTCAGGGCTGAGATAAAGCCTGAAAAACATTGTCTACGGCTATAAAAGAAACCAAAAAAATATAGAGAATTTTAAACATCAGAGTTAAGATGGAGAACATGTACTTTTAAAATTTGAAAATATTTTTCTTCTTTGTATTTTATGTGATATGATTAATACACATTATCAAAATGATTTAATTATATTATGTTTTGTGTTCATAAAGTGTTTCCCTATGAAAATATTGAAAAGATTATGAAATATATTCTTCCTTTTCTATGCTTTTACCATCCTAAATAATAGAGGCCACATTCATGACCTGTGTTAGAAAGGTGGAAATTCTTATTATAAGGTATGTTTTTGTTTAAATTCCATGTGAAGTCTTGATAGCACATTATTTATTTATTTTACCCTCCTTATTCAGTGGTGGAATAGAAGGCTATGCCATGTAGAAAAACTGGCATATTTTATGAGTAGACAGTGCTAAAGCTAGCTCAACCTAGGGTGAGAAAAAAGATTAAAGGGGCAAAGACCAGCTCATGACAACCTGTCAGCCGTGGGCCCTGGTCAAATGCCTGGAAAATGTAATGCATACTTCCCTATTGTAGATTTCTAGGGGAGATGTAGCATTCCAGTCCAGGGTGAGATTTTGTATAGTTGAGTATGTAGATTTAGCTTGTGTTAATAAAGAGAGTTTGTACAGAAAATATTTCAAATCTATCGATACTTTAGGTAGTGTATGTGTTATAGGAACCAATACATAGTGGGAATGAATAAAAGAAATAATATATTTTGAGTACCTACCATGTACTAGGTAATGTGCCTTTGAATAATAATGGTGATAGTAAAAATAATAAGTTATTTTGGATGAGTGCATATCGTGTGCGCACACTGAGACATTTAATCTGTTTAGGAGCCTTACAATATGTTCTGTTCATTTCACAGATAGGTAAAGAAACTAAGTGATTTCAAGTAAACTGTTCAGGGTCACACAGCTAATTAGCGCCAGAGCTAAGATTGGCCCAAATCTAAGCAGGGATGGTTTGGTCAGAGCTCATCTCAGTCAAGAAACAAGAGTTCATTAATTAATTAATTAATTAATTTTTTTTTAACTTTTAGCACTGTTTAGGCAGAAAAATTCTGAAGATAATGTAGAGTTCCCTTACACTCAACACTTTTTTGCTTATTAATAACATAAGAAATTAGTATAGTTTGTTACAATTAATAAATCAATCTTGAAACATTATTATTAACTAAATTCCATAATTTATTCATATTTCCTTAGCTTTTACCTAGTGTCCTTTTCCTGTTCCGAATACTTTCCAGGAAACCATGTTAAATTAAGTCATCATGTCTCTTTGGGCTCATAGCTATGATGGTTTTACAGACTGTCCTTGTTTTTGATGATATTGACAGTTTTAAGGAGTTCAGATTGGGTGTTTTGTAGACTGTCCCTCCAATGAGCATTGTGTGGGTTTTTTTTTTAATACTTTGACTGGGGTTATATGTATTTGAGAGATAGACCCCAGATGTGAAGTACCATTGTCATCACATCATACCAGTTACATTATATCAATGTGACTTAACATCGTTGATGTTGACCTTGATTACCTGGTTGAGATAGTTTTGCCAGGTTTCTCCACTTTAAAGTTATTTAAAAGAAGGTCTTTTTGTTGTTGTCATTGTTATTGTTGAAATAATGTAGAAAAACCTCACAGAAATAAATAGTGGGTTCCACAGAAATTGAAAATCATCAGGAAGCCACTGTCTCCAATATTTTTTGGTGGGGGACTGTATGGCTTCTCATTTCCTTTACTTTGGTGTTTTCTTAATTATTCCTTTTACTTTTTACTAAGTGGCGGTAGAGTTCTGGCTCTACATTCTGATTCTTGATTTTCCTTTTCTCCCTCTGCTTTGTGACTTGGCTGCCAGCAGCCTGCTCCGTATCCCTCACCGTTTCCTGGTCATGGACCAGTTTAGCATATATCTCACTGTGTTTTGTTTCTTTTGACCATTGTTGATGCCACTGGATTCCACCTAGTGCAGGACACTGTCTAAGCACTTGTCCCTGGGTTAATCAGATTCTTAAAACAACCTTGGGAGGTAGGTAAAATTATCCGCATTTTATAGATGATTAAAATAGGGTCTAGAGCAGGTTAAGAAACTTCTCCCAATTTCTATAATTGATAGGCCAGCACAGGAAACAAGGTTTTCAGACTCCAAAGCCTTTGCTTGAAAGTGTAAAGGCTAGCACCATTCTTAGTGCCGTTCTATACTGTTCCACTTGCACTCCTGACAGTCCTCTGAGGGCAAAGAGTTTGCCTATGATTAGCCAGTTGATAAGTGGTGGATCTGGGCTCAGATCCTTGGGTTTTGCAGGCTGAAGTATACTGCACCAGCTTACCTTAAAAATATTGCAACATATAAATTAACCTGACGGATGTCATTGTTTTTGGCGTGTTTTGAAGTGAAAATAAAGATGTAAAATATGTAACCCCTAGCTGTCTCTGGCTGAATCAGTTCAGATCACGGCTTTAGCACTCATTGGCATTCATCCTGAGCAAATACTCAATACAGGTAAGGGATTGGTAGATCTGAGCCTTGCGATTAAAATGTGGTAGGACATTTGGTAGGCTAGTACTGTGGATGGGAAAAACTGAAAGATAAATAAACAGTAAAGAATATGGAACCTCTGATCGGTGGCAAATATGTTTTGTGAAATTCGATATGTATGTGTATGTTGGCCTAAGATATTGGTGTAAATGGCTAGGAACTATGAAAGCTGAGGGTATGTCCTGATCCCCTCGATAGCTTGGGACATTGAATGATTGCTTTGGCCTTAAACTTGTAGGGGACAGTCCCATTTAATCTTGACTTTCCTTAGTATGGTAGTGATTATAATAAAGACAAAGTAGTAACAAAGGTGAAAGATGATGGTAGTTTGGATTTGGTGGTAGCAAAGGAGATGAGAAAAAAATAGTGCTTTAATGTATTGAATATAGAGGTAAAGATGTAGGAGTTGTTGAGGATGATGGGTGGGTTATAATGTCTTTTACTGAGATACGGACACTGGTAAAAGACACTATTTTGTTGGGGCAGGGTGCAGTGATCATGACTGTGGATATTTTTTAGCATCCCAATGGAGATGTCAAGAGTAAACTATTGGATATGTGGCTAGTAGTTGGGGAGAGAGGTCTGGGGTAGAGATGCACATTTGTCAGTCATCTGTAGACCAGTTAGTAACATTATGGGTTTGTCGAAAGCTTTAGAGAGAGAGAGAGAGGAAAGAGTGAAAATATAAGAAGGTTTAATGTCTATGTAATGATTAATTTTTAAAGGGAAAAAATAAATAATAGGCTAATAAATTGGAGACAAGCTAGAAAAAAGAATCCAGAAAAAAATATATTATTACTGAAAATAATCCAGTGCTAGGACTGAGACTATTTCCATAAAAGAGATAAATGACAGTCTAACAGACCACAGAGTCATTTTTTTTTTCAATAAATCAAACAAATAGTGAAATTTCCTTCTGTAGTAAACAACAACTAAAACCTGGGACTGCGAAGACACAGCTTCCCTGAGTTGAGTCAGGACTAGGTGTGGATTGTCCGTTTTGGCCATTCTTCTCTTTGCTTCTTCTCTTTTATTTCTGTCACTTCCCTGCTTCTCAGTACTTTCCTCAAGGGCAAGGTGGGGAGAGGGAAAGGAAGTTATGGCAGAAGCACTGTTTTTTTGGAAGTTCTCTGGGGCCAATAAACACTTGGGACTTGTGGTGGCTTTTAAAAGCCCCTGTTTATTTTATTTTTGTCACTGCATATCAGAAGTTGGTGTTACTTAAACTTGACTACAAAGTATCAAGTAAAAATATATGACTAGCTCCATATATTTTTCTGATCAGAGTCATACAGTATTTTAAAGTAATTCAAGCAAGCTTCGTATATCAAGAAAAAGTAAAGAAGTTAATATTATTGAAGAGGCAAACTACACTTGCCAACTATTTAAAATTTCCATATATTTTTAAATTTTATATTTATTTTATTCATTTTAGAGAGGAGACAGAAAGAGAGAGAGAGAGAGAGAGAGAGAGAGAGAGAAAGGGGGGAGGATCTGGAAGCATCAACTCCCATATGTGCCTTGACCAGACCAGTGCAGGGTTTTGAACTGGCGACCTCAATGTTCCCAGGTCGACGCTTTATCCACTGTGCCACCATAGGTCAGGCATAAAATTTCCATATATATATATTTTATGTTCAAAATGTCTAAACATTTAGAAGGTAATCACAATGTAAATTAAATATAGGATAGTATGAAACAGTGTCCTATTAATGAAAGTATTTTTCTTCTTCAAGAGATTGCTAGCCCAGAAGAGTAAGAGTCCAATGTTGTTGCACTGGGATGGGATAGTATAATAACTGAGATGAAGTTAAAAATACATTTAATTAAAGAGAAAACAGAATTTATTTTGTGAGGGTTCTTCTTTTATTGACAAACTGCTTATATTCTTAATGCATCCTGACTAACATTGACTAAACATGACCTGGGATTATGGCTTTTAGACTGTTGTACTTTTTGGTATGAAATGACACTACTCAATCAAAAGGCAGTCTGTTTGTTGGTGAGCATATCATTTAAATCCAATACCTGTCTTGCTGCCCCACACCAGAAACAGAGCCAGGTGTAGCATTAGATGCCGTGGAGTTGGTAAAACTCACTTCCTGATTCAAGGTTTATCCAAATACTCTGTCCTCCAAAATGTCTCCATGCTCAGCACCCACTCTCAAACAGCCATTGTAACAAACATTTTCTATTACTCACTCTTTCAAACGAAAGCACTAATGTGTAAGTACTATCTTGGAGTGATAACATATAATGTTTTTTAAGATAAGGAGCCTCATTACCTTCTGGGAATGAAACATTTAGCTGTGGGAAATAGTTAATTAAACACTCAGCACCGTGTTAACCATCGTGGATTCTATAGAAGTCATATATTTTATTCTCTGTCCTCCATCAATTTATATTCTTATTTTAAGCTATACCAAATAGATAAGAACTAAGTATTCATCTTGATATTGTGAAGACATAGAAAAAAGTAAAACCTACAAAAACAAAATATTCTTAAAAGGAAAATTGACCAAAAGATATGCTAATTTTGAAATAGGTGTTTTAGTGACCTTCTAAGGAAAATAAAAGTAGCCAGGTATCTTATGCAGAAACTTCAAAATTCCATGTTAATTGGCCCATGAATTTGCCATTCCTTGTTTAGCAATATTACTATTATTAATCTTTGTTCTCTAGATCAGCCACTAATTTTTTTATTTTACATTTTTACATATATGATTGGTCTTACCTTCCCCCACCACCAAATTGACTCCCAGATGGGATTTTCTGTAGAACTTTGTTCATCGTACTGCTTGTCACATCTCAGCAAACTGGGTCCCCAACAATCTCAATGAACCTTGACTACAACTGAGGTGCTAGGACTCAATAACTTGGGAGTTACCCTAATACCTGGGCCTTTCTGTGCATGAACAGAAAGGGGCCAACTTGCCAAATAGTACCATTTCCCTACCTTCCTAGGACTGGGGGCTTGGCTTCTGCCAGCTTCCTCCAGCTATGGACCCTGGAATATAAGGAACCTTCTTCACTTCCTACTCTCCTGCTCTCAGCCCTGAGCTTTGTTGTCTGGTGATCCTAATCAGCTGCACTCTAGCTCAGTATCCAGCAGGTCCACGTCTCCCTCGTGGCCTGATACTTATCTGCAAGACTGACTCCTAAATGCTCTGTACAGTGTCCTTCTGGATGACTGTGGTCAGTAACCAAAAGCTGAACAACCAGGGAGTCAGAACATATCAGGAATGCGTGGAGAAAAACAGTTAAAGAAAAATTATATGGGTGGAAGATGGAAGTCCAATATGCTTTGATTTGATTTGGCTTGGAGTATAGTATTAAATTATGCAATTATCCATATTTATAGCCAAAAAGTCATTTTTGTGGTAGCTAAATATAAAAGAAATCTGTAATAAATACACATCCATAAATAAAATCAGCTGCCTTATAATTTTTATTGGCTACAATGAGAGGGTAACATAAATAATATTTTGTTTCTATCATAACACAGTTATTAAGGCAGAATAGTCAAACATTATTATAGTTCCTCCTAATTATATAATTACTATTATATAAACCAATTTCCGTTCTGCTGGTTAAAGAAAAGACTGTCTATTTTATAGCAGTTCAACAGTGTCACTCTGTGTTAATAAAGTACTATTTGTATCATTCAGGATTCATTCATTATTTTATACTTAAATAATTTTATCAACATTATCATTACCTTTCTATGGAAGGTAAGAATTTAGTCCTGAAGAAAAATACAGATTTGCCTTATTCTTATGGTGACTTTTTATTAAGAACTTATTTTCATACAAAATAATTGATGAATGTTCTTTTCAGCTAAAGAAGACATTGCAATCTATAGTGTGTTCTTTCTGTAGGGATCCTGTGTTTCTATCTTTATTCCTTGACTTGCATTAGAAGTCACTGCCAGATTTAAAAGGTCCATTTGAGATGTTCTTAGGGTCTCCTTAATCAAATAGGCAGGTCAGGTAACAGTTTTAAAATGATATCATTCCTGTAATGCTTGTTCACAGTGCTTTGTAGTAAAGACCGCAGATTTTCTTCTTACTTCTTGGGCATGACTAGAAAGGTGACTTACGGTACTTTAGTGGAGCTAGGAGCTCTGTCTCTGTGATGCTGGTAAAGACATTTAATATATTTGTGTCTCAGTACCTTTTCTGCAAAGTAAGAAGTGGAATAGGATATTCCTTAAGTTCCCTTTAAATTGTATAGAATTGTGAAAGGCTGGTTAAGCTGACTTGTAATGCTTATTAATGAGGCTCTTTGAACCAGATGATGGAGGAGAAAGCAGCCAAACAGTGGAGGAAGAAAAACTGAAAAATGGGGAATGTGTGGGAAGGCCTGGGAATGGCTCATCATGGCTAGCAGCCTGGCTCTTGTTCCTCCCTCTGCTTCCGATCATTTCCTCCATGATACACTCTGAATGATCTCACATCAAGAAGAAAGTCTGAGTGTGGGTTGGAAAGGAAGGGGGTTCATTTTACTGGTTGAGAATGCCAAGCGTAGTCTAAAATTCATTAGTTACTTATGTGCCAAAGTGATAGAACATTAGGTCAAGAGGTTCAGTAGTTAAGACAGGCAAAAATCTGTGCTAATACATAATTCCCCTGTAAGGTCATTCAAGGCAAAAAATTTACCAGATTAAAAAAAATTAGTTACATCACTTATATGGTCAACATATGTCACACCCCTAAAGCATATGTTTCTCTTTAAAATGCTGCTCAGAGAATGTTTTTTTCTTTCCTAAATTTTTATCCTAGCCACTCTTTCACTATGTGTGTGTGTGTTTGTGTGTGTGTGTGTTTGTGTGTGTATGTGGGCACATGGGTGCATGTGTGTGTGTTTTTTTATAAGGCCACCTGGAAACCTATGCTGGTCCCAAATAAGTCTGCCTGCTGGCTTAGGTACATCACCTCTGTGACCGTGTTTCCTCCAGCTTCGTGTTTGCTGCATGTGCTGCAGTGGGTTTTCTTCATTTCACTGCCTCATGCCCTCATCAAAAATGTCCCTTGGGAACACAGGTTATATCTTCTTTTGTTTTCCCACAACCAAAACTTCCCCTGGCTCAGGGTGGATCAGGCGAGGTGTTAGGGCAGGTGATGGGCAGATTCAGGTTCAAACGTAGGTCCTTTTAGTTCAGTGGGGGAATCAAAAGCAAAAAATGTCTATGATGTCAACATTCTCACTGCTATGTGAGCTGGGAGACAATAAGTCATAAAGTATTTGGTTGTAAGGGCAAAAGAATGAAGAGGTGGTCATCGATTAGTTTGCTTTATAATCACTGGACATTAGACTTTTTCCATCACCACTGGACACTACATCACCAGGATGAGAAATGCTGAATTAGCGGGTCAGTTTCCTTACTTCCAATGAGATAACGATGCTCCATAGTTATAAGCAGGTGCATGGTGAAGTAAGCCTCACCTTACCTCTCATTCTCACTACATGGCTTACACCCCAAAGTGGGAGAAGAGGAATGCTGTGACCACCTCCAGCCTCTGTCCACACAGTTTGTTCTCTAGGTCTGAAAATTCTTCCCTCCACTTTTCTTTCTGATGCATTCTCACACACCTGTGATAGATGAAAGATGGCTGAAAATCTTTGCTACTCTTATCATTGAGAGATGGAGAGTGTATCTCTTTCCTTTGAACCAGGTTGGGCTCTATAACTGAACATGACAAGCCTAAGCTTTGTAGATTGTCAGCTTCCACTTCCTAGCTCTTGTAATGCTAGCTCTGGAAGAAGCTAGTTGTCCTGTAACAGGTCTGGCTACACGGAGACTGCCATGCTATTGAGAAGCTCAAGCCCTATGGTGAGGCCCTGAGGGATGAGCTGTCATGTAAAGAAAGGGAGAGACAAAAGAACACAGAGGTACCAAGCAGACAAGTGAGGGAACATCTTGGGAGTGAATGCATCTGCCCCAACTGCCTCAGCTGATACCGCATGGGTTGGAGATGATCTATTCACCTGAGCCCTTTCTGAATTCCTAGCCAATAAAACTCAGAAGCAAAATAAAATTGGTATTTGTAGCCAGTAAATTTTTGTGTAGTTGTAACAGAAATAAATACCCAAAGTAGTATATCCTTCAAGACCTACTTGACATATTATTTCCCCTGGGCAGTCCTGTTTTGGAAGCATCATTAGTCTTCTTCTCCACTTCCTTCATGTCCCTGTGTCCAAAGCAGCAGCAGCAGCAGCAGCAGTTACATTTTGTTAAATATCTTCTATATGTTAGGCACCCCATGAGATGTTTTACATACATTTTCTCACCAATCTCTTAAATCTATAAAGAAGACATCATCCTTAATTGACCAGGATGTTGGAATGCAGAATTATCCAAGATTATTGAAGATTGCTAGCAATATGTTGGGGAGCTGTAATGAGACCTCAGTTCTGATTCTTTCCAAAGTAGGGTCTTGTATTCATTTAGCAATTGTTGTTCCAGATTATAACTATCTCCTTATGATTCTTTCTCCCCACACCACACAGCAAGGGGAAGTTTCTATGGACCACCATGCTTCCCAGAGCCTAGCACAGTGTCTCATGCTCAATGTTCCTTGAATGAGTGACTACTTTGTGTAGAAATTTCTAGAAAATCAAATATAAGGCCCTAATCATGTAGAAACAGAGAGTTGCTTTCGAGTGGAAAGGCAATGAGTCTTAGTAGTCTTTTGAAATCCAGATTCTGCAGTCCCTACCTGCTCCATCCTGAGAATGTTACTGATGGTAGCAGTGGATGTGTGGCCACAGGCCTGACCTATCTTTACCAGAATCTCGAACAGACAAATACCTCAGTAGGTTCACTGGGAGCTAATATTGTTATCTGCAGTTGCTGTGAGAAACACCTGTCTAATAAATGAGCTTGGTCTAAACAATAGTGAACTCAGTCACCTCTGCAGCAAGGGCATTCCTCTATCTTTTATTGCTGAAGCCAAGGGAACCGAGAACGCTGGGCTGTTGCTTGCTTAAAAGCAGGGAGACAGATAAGCAGCACTGGATAATGCAGCACAGGCTAGATGGAGATAAGATGTTTCAGAGGCTGGACTTCCCCACTGGCTGGTGCGCTCACACTTATTTATTACGGAGATAAAAATTTCCTGGGTCCCCTCAATCTTGCCATGGCTGACATTGTCCTCCCTTTGACACTTTGTTGGGTGGGCTCCGTAAGCATTTGCTAACAGGATTCAGCAAAGAATATTTAAGAGGCAGCAGCGCAGCCCGACTCCTTTTATGAAAGCAGAGCTGATGTAAAGGATTTCCAAGTGGTGTGAGGCAGATAAAATGCTAGCTTCGAGTTTAAATCCTGCCAGATGATCTGAGATAACGTATAAAACGTGCCACTCTCACAAGCATGTTTGCAGGCGGGTAGGCTACAAAAGGAGCGAGCAACTGTATGCAAGAGAAATTAGACCTTGAGATGTTGCTTGCTGTGTCGTGTGGGTACTCCTCAGTGTGCAGTTACAGACACATGAGTCAGTTTGGGGAGGGTAGAGATTTTGTTGATTTTTGTCCTATATTAAGAGAGGGAAATGAATTCCCATTATAGTACCTTTACATTTTGTTAATGGATTTGATAAAAGGGAAAGATTTTTGTGATGGATTGATTTTTAATTAGCTTCTTGTTTCATTCTCTGAGTACACTGAGGTTTAATAAAACAAAGAAAAGAAAAAACAACCACCATAGTCTTATTGGGGTCAAGCAGCTGTAATCTTGTGGATTTTCTGATGGGCAGGTACCCTTTTGCTGGCCAAGAGGGCCTGTACTCTTGTCAGTAACATGTCAGTATTATTGCTGGCTGAGGCATGTGTTTGAAACTCAAGGGGAAAATGTAGATCATCCACTGGTTATATTATATTTCTTTCTTTGCATGTCTGTCATTTCTTTAGAACATTCAGTAAAATTAGGTCAGTTATGGTTTCAGTTAGCAATGCAGCTCTTGTGTTGTACACAAATCATATGATGTTTCTAATTATCTCTGCTTTTTAACATTGATCTGAAACCAAATCCTTAATTATGCACGGCTTAGAGGTGTTTCCCTCTCCCCTTCTCTCTCTTTTTTTTTTTTTTTTGTTTTGACTTCTTTCTGGGGTGAATATGAAACTTAATCTTACAATAGAAAAATGTATTTTTGGTTTTATAGGCAGCTCGAATGTCCAGAGTTAAGGGGGAAAGAAATGGATAATTACTGGATTACAGTTGTAGGTGGAAAGTTTCAGAGTAATTAATTTGGTGATCTACCACTCTACTTTTAAGAGGTAGAGTGATGCTTATTTGAACTTGATAGCCACACAGACAAGCCTTTGGAATGTCAGTGGTCTGCCTGAGGCAAAGAGCTCTAGGTTTCCTGACTCTTGAGCTGTGTTCAGTTTCCAAGGGTAGGGAAGCAACTGGAATGAATTTCTGAGGGTCTCACTGTGGGCCTCTGTGTGGTTGGCAAAGGGAGGAGAACCTGGGAAGTGCAACATGATGTGTAAGGAAACATTAGTTTGTTGTTGTTTAAACAAGTGCTAACAATAATGGCATCACAAAAGGAGGTTTTCAAAAGTATTTCTCCCTTGTTTTTTCCCCATTTTTATTGAATTTATTGGGGTGACATTGGTTAATAAAATTATATAGGTTTCAGGTATACAGTTCTATAATACAGCATCTGTATATTGTATTGTGTGTTCACCACCTAGTCAATATATAATTGTGTAGTACATTGTCATTAAAACAAACTTAAAGAACAGTGTGTATTTCATAATCTTATTCCACACATGACCGAACTGTTAGCCAGGCTCGTTTACTGAGGGTTGCAGACTACAGAAAGACTTCCATTTTTCTTTATTATCTGAAGTCTTAGCAATGTGGATGTATTGTCAGAATAAATGGTTGGATTTTTTTGATTCTCCTCAGTCTGGTTTATCAGGTGCTAGGACACTAACTGTGTAGAGTTGCCTTGTGGCAGAGACTAAATGACTTCTAAATGCTTTCAGATCTGCAACTCTAAAAAGACAGGAAGACCTTTAGTGTCACCTGGCCTTTGGGGCTTACCCTTGGTAATGTTTGTTAAAAGTTGTAGGCATAGAAGACTCTTAGAAGCTTAAGGTCAGAGAGTAACTGCGTATAAAGAAAATAGAGACAGTTTCACTTATAACCCACCTGGTTTTTTCTTTCTTCACAAATGTATTTATTGAGTGCCTAGTGGGTAGGAGGAGCTGTAATAAACTATGGGGATTATTCAAGAAAAAGGAGTAGGAGATGGTCCTGGCCCTCAAGAAATCTGATAAAGGAGACATACACGAGAATGCATTATTATCCGACAGAGAGAAAGTGTGGTGGGTTGAATTGTGTCCCCCCAAATGATATGGCTTTGTCTTAATACCCAATTCCTGTGAATGTAAGCTTATTTGGAAATAGAGTGTTTGCAGATGTAGGTAAGTTAAAAGTCTTGAAGTAAGATCATCCGAGATTTGGGCAACCCCTAAATCATTGCCATGTTTGTATAAGAGAAAGAAGAGGGAAATTTGAGACACAGGGGGAAGACCATGTGATGACAGGGCCAGAAATTGGATTTCATGCAACCCCAAGCCAAGGGGTGCTTAGGTTTTCAGCAGCCATGAGAAGTTAGGAAGAGGTAAGGAGGGATTCTCCCTCAGAGTCCCCAGCGGGAACCGACCCTGCTGACACCTTGATTTTGGACTTCTGTTCTGGGCCCCTGAACTGTGAGAATATGCATTTCTGTTGTTTTAAGCCACTTGTGGTAATTTGTTGACAGCCTTAGGAAACTGTTACAGGTCTGTATAAACTTCTATGCAGGAAGGACCATGGAGTAACTGTGTCTAAAAAAATTAGGGAGGGCTTCTCAGAGAAGGTGCAATTTAAGCAGAGTCTTGAAAGGAAGGCAGTTCACTAGTTGCACAAGGTGGGGAAATACATTATAGGCAGACAGAACATAATGGCAAATTCAATGTTAATAAATGTGATGTCTTCAGGAAATGCTGTGTAATTCAGTGTCACTGGAGTATAGGGCGTGATTTGGGGAATGAAAAATAATAAGAAACATTGAAGCAAAATTGTGAAGGCTTTGTATGGCATGCTAAAGTGAATTGAATTTTTCTCTAGGCTATTCATCCTTAATTTCTAAGTCACAATGAAGTATGCCTGTGAGATATACTGCAAGTAATTTATTTTGAATAATAAAATGCTAAAGTTTTCTAAAGTAGTTTTACTTTTAAGTAGAGAAGATTTGATGAAGTGTTTCAGGTAAATACGGTACCTTCACTCGTGTTTTGATGTGTTTCTTCATTGGGAGAGCAAAGGGTGGGGTTGTGACAGACATCCAGAGAGTCATATAGAGCTGTGAGCCATTGGCACGTAATGTTCTACGTGTGGCAGAAAAGAGGTTGAGAGTCACCTCTTTGCTCAGTGAGGATCCAACAGAGACTTTGAAGTTAAACAGCGAGAAGAAAATGATTTTGACTTTTCAGGATAACTTTGAAGTGATGATGAAGATGGACAGAAATGGAAAGATGTTTGTCTTAGGGATCTGGGGATAATGGTTGTGATCAGAATCAGTGGCAACAGTGATCCGAACAGTGACCTTAGGGATGGCAAAGTGAGGAGTTCAAGAAATCTTTCTGAGATAGTGATGGATAGTCTACGCAGTAACGATTCCCTAAATGATGGGAAGAATAGGGAGAGGATGGTGTCATTGACTGAGTGAGGCAATCGGGGCTGAGGAGTACGTCCGTGGGAGGAGATAATACGTGTGAGTTTGTATATATTAGATCAAAATGAGGACATCCAGAAAGCCTGGGTTCTTGCAGAAGATGGAATATCGAATATTATCACCCATTACGGAGTCTGATACCAAGATGGGGACTGCTTGGTGTAGGTACACTGTCTGGGGCTTATAGAAGAGGACCAAGAACAAAGTTTGCAGGAATGTTTTATTATAGAAGGCAGGAGAGGATAAGCCGGCAGAGGGCCCTGAGAAAAACTGGTCGTATGTACAGTATATGGTAAGAGGGGAACACAAATGAAAGTTTCCTTAGAAACCAAGGATGAACAGGAATATTAGTTTCCTAGGGCTGCAGTAACAATTTACCACACAGTTGGCTTAAAATGAGAGAAATGTATTCACTCACAGTTCTGGACGCTGGAAGTCTGAAGTAAAGGGGCAGGACAACACTCTGGGAGAAAATATTTCATGCTTCTTCCAGCTGCTGGTGGCTGCTGGTCTTCTTTTGCTTGGGCAGTAAAACTCCAGTCTCTGCCTCTGACTTCACATGGCATCCTCCCCTTATCTCTGTGTCTCAAAGCTCCCTGTTCTTTTCCTTACAAGTACACCAGTTACTGGATTTAAAGCCCACCCTAAACCTAGGAAGCCCTCATACTGAGATCCTTAACTTAATCACATCTGCAAAGGCCCTATTTCCAAATAAAATTACATTCATAGGTACCAGAGGTTGGAATTAGTTCATGTTTTTGTGGAACACAGTTCAATCCAGTTCAGTAAGTCATATGTCACAGCAAATGTCAGGGAAATGAGGGCTGAATATACAATGGGTGTGATGATGAGAAAGTTATTAATGACTTGAATCAGAGCAATTTCAGCAGTGCAGTGGTCTGGAACCCAAACTAAGGGGTCAAGCAACAGAGAGAAAATTCTTTTTCTTTCAAGAAAGTTGTTCAACTTGTGACTTGAGAGGCCTGCAGGTATTGCTATGGCCTAGTGTTCCTCTTAGAACAAGAAAATTTCAAAAGCAGAGCGGGGAAGATCTTCAAGTTTACAAGTGATTTGATAGAGGATGAGAAACATTAAGTATCTTCCCAAGGTCACATAATTGAAGTTCAGCCTAGACAGAATTCAAGATCTTCAAGCTCAAAGTTATTTTGCATTATACAAAAGTAAAAAACATTTAAAATTCCATAGCTTTAGAAAATGATCTGATAGAGACCTTGAAACTGAAGGGCCCCCTTGCCACAAGGGGAATAGGGTAGCTGACCATTTTCTCTTTCCCTGGGATGGAAAGTTTTCTGGGGATACAGAACTTTACGAAGAAAACCTGGGGCAAAATGGGATGAGTTGGTTCCTGTAATTAGGGGAGTGATTTACTACTGGGACCTAGTAAAATCTGTGGCCAAGGGGCAGGGGTGGCAGGACAGAAGCAAAATGTAGCCACTAATGAACCAAGGCCTAGCAGGAGTGTGGGGGTGGGGGAGGCGATGAGAAGTGGGAGGCAGGCTTGGGGCATATATATCCCATCTTCCCTCTCCTCCCAATCTCCAGTCTTCCCATGTAACTAGAAGGTGAAGGAACCCAGGTTTGAGGTCCACTGGGGTCATTCTCCAGGGCACTCAGCAAGCCAGAGAAGGGATCTGGAGGAACAAACAGCAAATAACACCACAGGCATCAACGATGTGCTAACATTGCGCTTGGTGCTTTATGAAAGTTATCTCCTTTAATCCTCAAAACTACATTGACAGGTGAAGATCGTTAATCCCAGTCTTTACTGATGAAGGAATTTAGGGTCAGGGAAGTAAAGTAACTTTCTTAGGACAGACAGGCTATCAAAGAATGCCTAAATTTCTTTTAAATCACGTAATCATCCTAGTTACTCAGACTTGACTTAGTTGCTTCTAAATCTACATATTTGTAGCTATAATTGTATTGATAATTTCTAGGGTTACGTTAACATTTTTCTCTTAGGTTTACATCAAGAATTTAAATTATATAAGTTAAAATAAATGTAATTTAATAATAAAAAGTCAAGAAAAACAAAAAATGTAGATTTGAAAGAAAGTTAGAGTGAAGAAAAAAAGCAATATAAATAATTAAATTTCAAAATACTGTCGGTTGCTATAATTGGGCTAATAAATTTGACCTGAATGTCCTGATGGTCAAAACAAAAAGTTGAACATGGGAAGTTCCACAGTTTTTATTCACAAATAATAAAAATGGGTACTTACTGTGAGATAGATACTGTTCTGAGTGCTTTACATATTCATCTCATATGACCTCCAACAACAACCCTCATTTTGCAGATGACAAAATAAAGGCACCGAAGTTAAATAGTTTGCCCATGATCATATAGCCAGTAACTAGCAGAGCTGAGCTTCAAACCCAGACAATCTGACTCCAGGCTCTGTACTGTTAACCACTATACTAAGCTGTTTCTAAAGAAAACCACATATGTTCCTGAGGGAGACAGAGAGAAAAAAAAGAGAAAACTTTTCCAAGAACTTAGTTCTGTGTTTTCTAGTGTGGGCCATTATAATAGAGAACCAAGAAAGACATAGTGGACTAACTTCTTAATGACCTTTCTTTTCTGAAGGTAAAGATATGATAAAAATGCAAGTCAGTGGATAGATTCCTTCAGGAAACCAAGACAATGTGGTGTACAGTTGGATATTTGCATTTATGTATTAATCCTTCTTAGTCTCACTAACAGTTTTCATGTTCACAAAATACTTTGGGTTTTTTTTTTTTCCTGTACGTAATACAAAATATAAGTCATGCGTGTATGCACCATAATGTTAGTGAGGAAGATGAATGAAGAAAGGAAAGGCTGACTCTTTATAGAAATTCACACTAATGCAAATTAAATGACCAGGGTTTGCATTAGGGATTAAACATTATGAACTGAAAAGCTTCCATGGTGGTCGTCTATTGCTGCTTTAGCCTGGATATATGGAGTAAATACATGGACCATAATAACATTGTGATGTGATTTATTTGCTGTTATATTGAAAGGTCTTTGAACCATAAAAAATGTCCCATGATATGTCCCATGGCATTTTGTCATTACAATTTTTCAGCTTAATTAAGATCACTGAACATGGAGGAACACACATTTTGACCAATGTATTTTTCTTGTCATGTGCGTAGAATTTAGAGGCCTTTAGATCTGTACATACTTGGTTACTCCACATGTGCCTTGCAAACATTTAAATCAATTTTATACACAGTCCACATTGTACAGCTAGGCTTAAAAATATCTAGCATTGAGAGACCTTTTACTGCTTGTTTCGGAAGCCATTGTCCAGTTTTCTGCAGTGTTATACATTCAAGTAATAATAGGCTTCTACTTCAGGCATTAGTTAGAATAGTCATAGGTTTGACTTCCTGGTTTTTGTTGGTTTGTTTCAGTTTTGGAGAGGCCATTTACTCTGTCCTCTCTGCATGCCTAGCTGATATACGCACTTTTGGAAGGTGGAAGGCCCAGGGCATGTGAGTTCCTTGGCAGAGGGGGCTGGCATAGGTGCAGGTTGTTGACTGCTGGGAAACTTTAAGCCGAAAATATACGAGACAGAGGCAAGGACATTGCTGTGACACTGATTATTTTGGCTTTGGTTTTTGTGACTAAATTTAAAGGTGGGAGGATCTTGTGGGTGTGTGTGTGTGTGTTCTACATGAGAAAAAAAAAGTTGTTCGATAGTGCTATGAAATTTTTATTTCTTCACTCAGGTACATGGTAATTCACATGGTCTCAAGCCACAAACATTACCTCATAAATGGCACCATGGAAATGTGTCAACAGAATTCAACCTACTCAAGTCAGGTCTTAGAATAACAGCTGCTGGTGCTCTGGACCAAGAAGCAGGTGTGAGACCACCTACGGGACCGACTCAGAAAGCATTCTGTCAGGAGGAAGTCGGCCTGCACTTCCCCCCCCAAGGTGCCAAATAACGCAGGAGATAAGGCAGCCACAAGAAGATTAAAAATTAATACAATTTACTTTTCACAAGTACTTGGGTGAGTGCCAGAGAAACAAATTAATTATAAAATAACTGTTCAAACCAAAGTGTTGAGCCTGCAGCTAATAGTCCAGGGCCTGTTTCTGAACATTTATATTTCTGTGTTTATGATTTGCCAGGCTATGAAAATCCCTGTGGATGGTGGTAGGGTACAGCTAGGGCTGGTTTAATCTGTTGTAGGACAGCACTTCGCCTCTGTTTTTACAAGACAGAACACGTAATGTAAAACTGTATGTGTGTGTGCTTGGGGGGTGTGCGTAGGGGTGGGGGGGCTGATTAAAGTGGAAAACTGAGAGGACCATCGAACATGGAGGGAGCTCGTCAGTCGGGGAGGTCCAAGGTTTTATTGCCTGAGAACTGTGTAGCGCACTGCCAAGGGGAAACGCCCCCCCCCCCCCCCCCCCGCCTAGATGAAAGCTCCAAAAGCAAAGGACAAGGGGAGAACTCATTGGCAATCCTTGTCTAAAACATAGAGCTAGCATGAGCGCTCCATGCTGTCTTCTCCGAGATGCCCTGTCCCCCACCCCTGCAGTACTGAGAGGCTGGTGGCCTCGTGTCCACCGTGCTGTAAAAGACATTTTGCAAACGCTTGTAAAATCTTGAAAATTTGGCCTGTTTTTGCTTTCCACCCTGATCTACATGGAGGGAGGTTTTGTTGTTGTTGTTTTTCTTAAATCACGGCATGCTTTCAATAGCAATTTATCTAAAAGCTCTGGTTAATTTTATAGTATAGTAAGAGTCTAAGGTTTTATGGCACAACCAAGTATGGGCCAGTATTAAGTGTCAGAGAAAGGAGCAAGCTGGGTGACTGAGCTGCAGGAAGCGAGAGGCAGAAGGCTGGCTAGGAAGTTTTGTGCCTTACAGATTTCATCCTGAATTGAAGAGTGTCTGGATTCAAGCTCTCTTGTAAGTAAGGTTGTCTACAACAACACCATAGCGCATGGTGGTCTGGGAGTGTCTTCAGTAAGTTGTTCTAAGGGATTTTTTACCTGCTGCAATTGATTTGCCGTGAAATTGGTACTTCTGAATAAAATGGAGTAGTTTATAGTACCAAGGCAGCAACAATTACACTGATTAAAAGTGAATCCCATTACATTTATTCTCTTTGGAAATCCCGCACCCTCTGGTAAAGGAGGGCAGATCCTCCAAGGTTTCACTACTCCATCCTTTGTTCAGCTTCAGCTCTTATTTTTGGATATAGAAAAATAGAAATCTAAAGAGACCATCTAAGACTCTTCTTCTGCATTGGAATGACTCTGCCATGGCCCAATAGAACAGAAAAACTTATGTCCTCGGTATAAGCTCTGGACAGGTCTATTCATTAGGCATTTAACATTTTACAATTAATAAACTTTAAATTCTCAGAGCTGTTTTAGGTTCACAGCAAAACTGAGCATGAAGTACAGATTTCCCACGTACCTCCTGGCCCCCACACATATAAAGTTTCCCCACTGTCAACTCCCCCCCCCCCCTCACACTGGGGCATTTATTACAATGGCTGAACCTCCACTGACTCATCAAAATCAGTGAATGTCCGTAGTTTACATCAGGGTTTATTCTTAGTGTTGTATAATGACATATATCCACCACTGCAGTATCATATAAAATGGTTTCACTGCCTTAAAATCATCTATGTTCTACCTTCTTATCCCTTTCTTTCCCTTACCTACTGGCAACTGCTGATCTTTTACTGTCTCCATAGTTTTGCCTTTTCCCTAATGTCTTATGATTGGAATTATACAGTATGTGGTATTTTCAGGTTGGCTTCTTTAACTTAGTAATATGCATTTAAGGTTTCTCCATGTCTTTTTATAACTTGATAGCCCGTTTCTTTTTAGTGCTGAACAGTAATCTATTGTCTGAATGAAGGTATTTAATTTCAGGTTAAGGATTCTGCTGAAATGGAAGAAACAGAAATGTGATTTGTGCAATATAGGGCAGGAAAATGGGCTTAAACAAACAGCTATCTGCACCAGTGAAAGCAGAATGGATGAGGCCACACCATTTTTCTTGGTAGAACAGAATTAGGTTTTTCATTTCCGAATATGCCCTCCATTCTGGGAGTTTCCTTTGTATCACCAGGCAATCCCGTCCTTCTGAGTCCTCTAAACGTTTGGACTGTATTTGTTAGTGAGGACAGAGCATCTCTTCAACCATAGCACACTGGGTTCTCTGTCCTGCTGGGCTGGATTTTTCAGTGAAGAGAGACAATTTCCAGAAGTCAGGTCCCATCACGTGAAGATTGTGAACGTCATTAATATACCATCATATTCTGGAGGGCTGGGTACTATTTTGCCACAAAGAATAGTTCTGTACTGGTAAATTTTAGCTTTTTTGCTTTTGTTGGTAAACTTAAAGGAAACCTTTTCTTTTTTGCATTTGAGAGTGAGAGAAGAAAATAAGTTTCACGTGAAAGGCAAAACTGACACAGAGAGATGTTTAAAGTCAGTATGAAGATGTGAAGTTGTGGGGCCATTAGAAGAATTGGTTATGTAACTATGGTGTGGGATAAAGCAGATTAAGGAGATGATTACCACTTTCCTGATACTGTTGGATTTAGGATATTCGGCTTTGAACGTTTTCCAGCTTGATGCTGAATGTCACAGGAGACACGTGGGTTTCTCAGTGTGTTAATGATCTGTTGTTGGCACTCAGCTGAGCACTGACATGGAAGAGCCGGTGCTGCTGACTCAATGTAGTCAACATTTGACTCATCCTGACAGAGCTCTTTTCAGGATGAAGGGCACCACCTGCCAGAGGGATTGCCAGAGAGTGATGTATAGTCCCAAAAGATCGCCACCAATCAGTTCCTGATTCCTTCACGCTGCCTGCTACCTTTCCAATGCCAGAATGGGCATCATCTTGTCCCATCCTATGATCTTCAGTGCTGAAATGCTCTTACCCTGATGTTTGGCTCCATGTCCCCATTCCAAATTCTCAGCCCCTCAGTTCTGTTCTGAACTGAGGAAGACATTTTATTCCAAAGTTGGTTTCTGTTAGCCATTATAACCAGGCATGTAGCAGTTCCAAGAATAGACCCTGAAAAATCATCTGTCTAAACATGAAGAGAAACAAGAATCAGTAAACAGTCACATTTGATTAAAACAGATTAAACATTTGCATATGTCAAACACTGAGTTAGGTACTGAGGATATATGAATGAGTAAGACGTAGCCCCTAAACTTGATTGAGTGTGGTAGGAAGCCATAGAAACAAATGATTAGAGTATAGCCTGATATGGGCAAATGTGTAAATATCAACACCAGAGTAATTAACTTTGTGGGGTTATCAATGTGGGGTGTATGTAATGGAAGGCTCCATTTAATTCACTAGCTAAAAAAAAGGAAGTGGGAGGGAGCATTCTAGGCAGAAAGAGTTACTTGTTCAAAACACAGAAGTATAGTATGTTATAGTAATTAGAAATATATTATTGCTCAGGGTAGGACATCTGAGTGGCTACACATCCAAGTAAAGCCACATCAGGAAACTGTTTTGTGCCATGAAGAAACTTGTGTTTATCTTGTAGATAATGGGAAAGCATTAGAGCATTTAATCAGCCAAATGACTTGCTTCCCTTATATTTTAGAGAAGTATTTATGAGCATGGTAGAAGGTGATTTCAAAGAGTACACGATTGGCCAGGCTGGTTAGGAAGCTATCATCATATTTTGGGTGAGCGATGGTAGCTTCTATAACAAGAAATATTGATGATATGATGAAACAAAAGACAGAGTTAGATGAAAAATGGATAGAGCTTAAAGGTGTGGTTGAAAGTGGGAAATGGGGGCGGAATCTTCATGTCTCCCAGTTTTCTGCTATGGGGAAGAAGCCACAAGTAAGGTGGAACCACATGGGGAGAAGCAGGATTTGTGAGTTGTATGGTGGAGTAGTAATTATGGTGACATTGAAAAGAAAGAATTCAAGGCTGAGAACTCTGCATGTTGGGTATCTGTGGGACAGCAGGTAAAGGAGTCCAGTATATAGTGGAATGTAAACATCTGGGCTATATGGTCAGGTTGGCATACTTAATAGGGACTCTCAGCTCTAGGCGTTTTGTTCTTTGGAAAAAAAAGACACCAGAACTTAAGTAAGTATTTGATATTACTTGTCAGGAGTTCAGCTTGGCTGGATTCTTATTTCTAAGATATTTGTTATTCTAAATGACACCAGAAATTTTTATTCCAGTTTTTATTTTAAGTGCCTATAGGTAAGACAAATATCAGTTCCTAGTCTTGTTCTTTACTTTTTCTTTTTAAAGTGTAGAATATTGACAGCATCTACTTTGAATGAAGCAATGATATGCCCTCCGTCTAATATTCCAATTTCATCTTATGTCTTTTTCTCTCGCTTTCACTGTTCTCTAGAGTCACCACAATAAATGCCACACCTGCCCTGTGTTATCTAGCTCTCATGGCAACTCACTACAGTAAATGCTTTTCAGCTCCATTTTAAAGATGAGAAAATAGGCTGGGATAAGGCGAGGGAATTGTTATTGACAAACAGAGCTGGAGTTTGTGTGGCTGCAATTTGAATCTAATTTCAATGCCTATGTTCTTAACAACTAACATTGACATATATTTCTCATGATTCATTGAAATAAGTTAAAACAATTTTTTGATGTATTTCAGTAACATTCATTTAATATTCCATGGAGTTGAAAAAATATGAACAAAGGAATCCAGTTCAACACAACTCTACCACTTTTTAAAATCTTTATTTACAACGCAAGAGTATATAACATACCTAGAAAAATTCTATCTTCGGATTGGCCCAAGATAATGTTTCTACTTATAGGAAAAAAGAGAAGAGCCTCATTTTGCGGTCCGTTAGCGGGAAACATCTCAATTTGCCAACCTCACTGTGGGAGTTCCAAAGAGTGGCAGCGGATGGCAAGTGTGAGAACAGGAGCTGGGCGGTCCGGGAACCCTGGGTCTGCTCTGATTCTATCTCTGTGTGCTTTTAAACAGTTCCTTCATCTTTCTGGGCCACAGTTTCTCTTTCATGAAATGAGAGGTTTATATTAGATTAGTTGTTTCCAAACATTTTGAAGCAACAGACTTCTTGCTTCTGATGACAGCTTAAAAGGAAACCCAGTATAAAAGACAGAAAAAGGACAAGATGCTTGGTTTAAAAAGAATGAGGGTGTATAAAACCCCAACTGTCTGTTGTATAAATTCTGATGATGCCTTGAGAAAAGGAAAAATTTCAAACATCATAGGCTTGACATAAATTATTTATTTCCATCATTGATTACAATATAATTAAAAAGAAAAGAAGCCAGCAGCAGACAGTACTTTCAAACTGGAGAAGGGAGAGATGAGAACTTTTGACCTAAGAGGCAGTACAGGTGCTGGAGTCAGACAGAGAACACATCCAGCTCTACTCGCCACTAGCTGTGAGGTCATGGGGTAAATCACCCTGTCTAAACCTCAGTTTGCTCCTCTCTCTGAAATAGGGTTAAGAATAG
Organism: Rhynchonycteris naso; assembly: GCA_037038555.1. NCBI lineage: Eukaryota > Metazoa > Chordata > Mammalia > Chiroptera > Emballonuridae > Rhynchonycteris > Rhynchonycteris naso. The sequence goes on from CM072996.1 coordinate 136,982,640, forward strand.
GATCTATCTTACAGCAACATGGGAGGAACGATTAGGGTGATCCTTATAAGATGGTTAGGGCAGTGCCGGACACAGTAAGAACTCAATAACTGTTATCTGCGATTAGCATTATTTTTCATTATTATTGAAAGCATTTTAGTGCAGTGCTTGGCACAGAGTGTTTGACAAATGATTGCTGATATGATGAGAAGATAAAAATGACCGTGACCAAAAAATACCAAACCAAAACAAACAAACAAACATACAAAAAAACCCGAACTCCAGAATAAGTACTTAAATACCCAAAACAAACAAACAGCCACTTTAAAATATTTTTTTGTAGATTCTGGCCAGGCTGTGGCAGATTGGAAAGAGTGTCAGACTTGGACTCAGAGCATACAGATTCGAAACCCTGAGGTCGCTGGCTTGAGTGCGGGCTCATCCAGCTTGAGTGCAGGATCACCAGATTGAGTGCAGGGTCACTGGCTTGAGCGAGGAATCATAGACATGAACCTGTGGTTGCTGGCTTGAAGCCCAGTGTTGCTGGTTTGAGCCCAAGTTCGCTGGCTTGTGCAAGGGGTCACTCACTCTGATGTCGCCCTCTGGTCAAGGCACATATGAGAAAGCAATCAGTGAACAATTAAGGAGCCGCAATGAAGAATTGATGCTTCTTATCTTTCTCCCTTCCTGTCTGTCTCTCTCTTTGTCTCTCTTTCTGTCTCTGTCACACACACAAAAAATCTTTTTAGTAGAATTAAAGGGAAATCTCTTTTGGACTTTAATTTTTAGAAAGGTGATTTTAAATGTCAAAAACAAAGCTTCTGAACCCTTAGTAGAAAATATAGGTGAGTATATTTTAGACCTTAGGATTGAGAAAACTGATCAGTATCTTTAATGATCAAGGAAATGCAAATCAAGATCTCACTTAACAATAATTTTACAGTCAATTGGCAAAATTGTAAAACCTAATATTATCAAGTGTCAGAGAATCCAAATCACACACATTGCTGGTGGGAATGTAATTAGTACAACTACTTTGGAAAACAGTTTGATATTTCCTCCTAAAGCTGAATATTCACCTATTCTGAGTTCCAGTGATTTCATTTCTATGTTAATTTTTTTTTTTAAAATAATAAAGGTGTTTAGAACCCCACTGTCCCTCTGCAAGTGCTGAGAAAACTCCTTGGTTGGAGTACAGCTTGAAAACCATTGAACTGGATGATCTCTAATGGTCAACAATTTTAATACCACCTGATTGAACCTTGATCAAAGCTGTGGTAGTATTTAGTTTTCTAATAGTTTTATGTATTATCAACAGGGTACTACAATTTGATGAGTTTTGACATTTGTATTACTTATCAACATATCTATCACTCTCCACAATTCCCCTGGACTCTCCTCATGGCCAGGCAACCTCTGACCTGTTTTTCTTTTTTTAATATTTTTATTTATTGATTGATTTTTAGATAGATGGCAGAGAAAGAGAAAGAGAGAGAGAGAGAGAGAGAGAGAGAGAAAGAGGGGGAGAAGCAGGAAGCATCAACTCATAAGTAGTTGCTTTCCATTTTTGCCTTGACTGGGCAAACCCAGGGTTTTGAACCAGCAAGCTCAGCATTCCAGGTCGACACTTTATCCACTGTGCCACCACAGGCTCTGACCTGTTTTTGTCATCATAGAGTAGTTTTGCATTTTCTAGGGTTTTATGTAACCATTTAATAGTAAGCATGCATTTTTTATGTTTACCTTCTTTTACTCAGCATAATTGTTTCAAGATTCATTCATGAAATATCTATCCGTAGTTCCATTGCTAAGTGATATTCTCTTGCATAGATATACCAGTTTGTTTATTCATTTATCTGTTGGTGGACATTTTGAAGGTTTCCATTTTTTACTATTGAAATAAATCTGCTATAAGCAATCATGCATAAGCATTGTATACACATATGCTTTTTCCCCCTCTTGGGTAAATACCTAAGAGTGGAATGGCTGGGTCATATGGTTGGTTAAATTTCTATAAAGCTGCCAACTGTTTTCCAAAAATGATTACATGCCTGGCCTGTGGTGGCGCAGTAGATAAAACATCGACCTGGAAACACTGAGGTTGCTGGTTCGAGGTCCTGGGTTTTCCTGGTCATGGCACATATGGGAGTTGATGCTTCCTGCTCCTCCCCCTTCTCTCTCTCTCCCTCTCTCTCTCCTCTCTAAAATGAATAAATAAAAAATATTAAAAGAAAAAAAAAGAATCACCAGGTCCTAAATCAGACTGCAAAAAACTATCTTCTAAACACACACACACACACACACACACACACACACACACACACACACACACGATTACATAAATTTATATTTCTACTGGCAATGTGTGAGAGTTCTAGTTCCTCTACATCCTTTAAGCACTTGTGTGGTGTGACTTGTTCATTTAGTCATTCTGCTGGGTGTGTAGTGCTATTTCGTTATGGTTTGCATTTCCCTAAGGACAAATGATGTAGACCATCTTTTCATGAGCTTGTTTGTCAGATATAAAACTTCTCTGGGAAATGTCTGTCAAATAATGCCTATTAAAAAAAAAAAACTAGATTGCTTTCTTATTATTGAGTTTTGAGAGTTATTTGTACATTCTTGGTACAAGTCCTCTGTCAGACATGATTTGCAAATATTATTTTTCTCAGTCTGTGGTTTGTCCTTTTATTCTCTTAATAGTATCTTTAAAAGAGTAGTCATTTTTAATTTTGATGAAGTTGAACTTGCCAATATTTTCTTCTGTAAGTTGCTTAGGAGGTTATATCTAATGTATGCATTCAGTACTATAAATTTCCCTATAAATCATGCTTCAGTGGTATCCCACAATATTGGTACGCTATGTCCTCATCTTCATTTAGTTGTAAACACTTTCTAATTACCCTTTTGATTTTTTCTATGACCCATGGGTTATATAGAAGTGCATTATTTAATTTTCTAATAGTTGTGAGTTTCCATATAATTTTATAATATTGATTTTTAATTTAATTCCATTCTGGTCAGCATATGGTTTGTATAAATTAAAACCTCTTAATTTATTGAGACTTGTTTTATAGCTCAGAATATGATCTATGTTGAAAAAATTTTCAGTGCACTTAAAAAGAATATCTATTCTGATGTTGTTGGGTGGTCTGCTCCATCACGGTACCTTAGATCATGTTTATTGATACTGCTAAGTCTTCTTTAACCTTACTGATCTTCTGTCTACTTGTTTTTATCAATTATTCAGAGATGTGTATTGAAATCTCTCTAATCATAAATCTACAGTGTGTCCATCAAGTCATGGTGCACTTTTGACCTGTGACCAGTCAAAAGTACACCATGACTTTACGGGACACTGTATTTCTCCTTGAACTTTCATCAGTGTTTGTTTCATGCTGAAATTCTGTTAGTAGGTGTTTAAATTATGATGTACCTCTTAATGAACTGACCCCTTCATTATAACAAACTTCTTTATTAGTAGTAATGTTGTTTGTTCTGGAATCTGCTTTATAAAATTTCTGTTAACATTTTGCAATATTTTATTTTTTTACCTGTATATGTCTTTATACTTAAAGTATATTTCTTGTAGGAGCTTAGATTGGGTCTAATTTTCTTTTTAGTCTAATCTGACAATCTCTGCCCTTTAATTGAGGTATGTAGTTCATTTGCATTTAATGAGATTATTGGTATTATTAGGTTTAAATCTATCTTCTTGTTATTTGTCTTATCTGTTCTTTGTTCTCTGTCCTTTTTTCTGACTTTTGAATTGACAAAAAATATATATACTTTTTTAAGTGAGAGGGGAGATAGTGAGATAGACTCTCGCATGTGCCCCAACTGGGATCTACCCAGCAATCCCTGTCTGGGGCCAGTGCTCAATCAAACCAACCATCCTCAGTGCCTGAGGCCAATGCTCAAACCAATTGAGCCACTGCCTGTGGGAAGGGAAGAGGGAAAGAAGGGGAAAAGGGTTGGGGAGAGTAGCAGACAGTCGCTTCTTTGTGTGTCCTGACTGGGATTTGAAACCAGGATGTTCATATGCTGGGCTGATGCTCTATCCACTGAGCAAAGTGGACAGAGCGACAACATATTTTTTAACATTTTATTTTATCTCATTTGAGGGCTTATTAGCTATGACTCTATTTTGTTATTCCAGTGGTTATTCTTTATTTACAGTGTACATCTTTAAATTACCACAGTCTATTTTCAAGTGACATTCAACCACTTTATGAATTACAGAAGAATTTTTTAACTTAAGAATCTTAAACTTCCATTTATTACTTGCTAAACATTGTGCTTTTATTGACATGGGTTTCACTTTTACATATGTCACATTATTATTTTTGTTTTACCATAAATCACCTTTTTAAAAGATTTAAATAACAATAAAAACATGGTATATATTTACCATGTAGCTACCATTCCCACTGCTCTTCATTCCTTTATATAGATCCATATTTCCATCTGTTATCCTTTTCTTCATGCCAAAAGGACTTGCTTGAACATTTCTTGTAATGGAGGTTAGCAGGCAATACATTCTTTCAACTTTTATATGTCTGAAAAAAGTATTTGCTTCACCTTTGTGTTTGAAAGACATTTTTACAGAATTTCAAATGGACTTTTTTTTTCTTTCAGTACTTTTAAGATGTTGCTGCTGTCTTCTCACTTGCACAAATTTTGATGAGAAATTGGCTGTCATCCTTACCTTTGTTCCTTTTTATGTAACATCTTTTTTTTTTTTTGGCTGCTTTCAAGGTTTTCTCTTTATCTCTGGTGCTCAGCTGTGAAGCATGCTGAGATCTTTGTGTACTGGCCAATTTAGGTAAAGGAAACTGGGAATAGGCCTAGATATTGAGATATGGTCTGTAGAATCCAGACCACCCTGGAAAGTAGATGGTCTGTTGGTCAACATCCCACCACAGGGTCGGGAGCCTCAAGTCATGAGTTTACTGGTACCATGTGGGCTATATGTCTAAGTGTTTGGGCACACTGAATCTAGATGTCCCCGTGTTTCTGGCATCATGGTTCATTCTGGAACTCTGCTGTTGATGACTAAAGCATGGAGGAGAAAGTGGGTATGGCTGAACCCAATAGGAGGGCAGCAAAGATCCTTTTCGAAAGGGTGGGCAGTGGCAGAACTCAAGATAACTCCAAAGTAAGTAAGAATAGAACAAAATAGTAGAAGTGATTAAGGGGAATTAAAGGTCTAATTCCAAGGCTTTAACTCTACAAAGAAAACATGTAGACTTGTATGTGTATGTGTTTGTGTATATTCATGTTTGTAGATCTGCCTAACAGACTTCCATTACATTTTCAAATGGGCAGAAATTAAGAACCACTGTGTACAAAATAACTAACATAAAATATTTTTTGGAAAATATTTTTAACATCACAAAATAATAGTATTATTTAAAAAATAGTTTTTATTTGAGACTTTGAAATAGTATCAGAAGTAAAGAATGCAAAAACCCCCACAATCTTTTACTCTTCCCACTTAATAAGTTTAAAAATCCTTTTAACATTGTCCGTCTGATGGAATTTTGTTTTGATTTCCTATTTTTTGCTTCTTGTTTTGTATGGACAAGTTTCTGCTGCCTAAAGCCATCTTTGCAAACAGAAAACTCTTCTAGCTTTTATTTAATCTGGTCAAATAAATCACTAATCATCTTTAAGCAGGGACAAGTCCAAAGTCACCACGTAAGGGATAACTCATAATAGTTTTTTTAGCAACAACTTTCTCTGTTTCTTGCCAAAGTAGTCAGCAGTCTGGCAGTTGGCTTTTTTCGATGAATCAGAATTATGTGCCAGGCCATTTGCACCATCTGCTGCAGGAGTGTCACAGGAGAGAGAGTGTGGATACCTGGTGGGTTGACGTAGAAATGTCAGCTTGAGGGCAAACACCAGTCTCACTGAAGGAAGGCCAAGAAAGCAAAAAAGCCTGGGAGGACAAGAAGCTGCTGGTAGCAGCAAAAGATACATACCTGTTTCTGAGCTCGGAAGAATGTACATAGGCATGCATATGTGTGTGTGGGTGTGTATGTATGTATATGTGTATTGATGTATGTAAGTATTTTCAGTGACTTTTCAGAATCTGAATTATATGATGTGATTAAATTCTTGGGAAAAACAAAAGACCATCAGGAAACATTACACATGGAAGTTCTAGTAAAGGCAATTGATACTATTTGTAGAAAAATAATTGGTACTTTTGTAAAGCATGCATATACTTATGTTTTCTATGGGTGACTTAGATTGAGATTTTTCCAACTGCATCCTTTGGGAATAAAGCTGTAACCACGAGGTCAGAAAAGCTCTTTTAATTCTTTTCATGGCACGTGCTATCCAATATACTTAATTTTGCTTTCTTTTTTTTTGTTCAGGATCTATTCAATATCCTCCTAATTTTTAAGGCGATTAAAATATCCAGTAGTTAAAACCAACTGAGAAATTCTTGAGGTTGCTGGTTTTGAATAACACAAAACACCTGGCCATGATGGGGAAGGAATTATGAGTCATTTTCTAGTTATGGACTCTTGAAGTTGGTTCACTACAGTGACAGTTCCTTGTAAAAATAAAAATAACTGTCTTTCGTGTGCCTTTATCCAGCTTAAATGTGCACACACATTCCCATGCGCGCACACTTTTTTCCTTCTCTCTGGTGGTAACTCAGGAGTAAAGATCATCATAGGTATCATGCTTGAAGGGATCCTGAATTTGCTGGAGTTCAGGGTCACATAGTCAGTAGTGGAGTCAGCTTTTAAGGCCAGATCCTCCCAGTTCTAAGGACCATGCATATTTACTCTACCCCTGCATTATTAGGTCTCTGTATGTTAGCTCCAACTTGCCTCATTGTTGGCAGGAGGGCTAAGGATTTCTCTCTAGTAGCATGTAGTTGGCCTCACTGACATTCATTTTCAAAGTTCAGATCCTATCCCAACCATTTCTTACTTCCTAGAAGAGTAAACTTATTGTAATGACCATAAATATAAGTAATTTTTCTGGGCTGCTATACAGTTATAGTTTTGGTATACATCTAAAAATCCTATCTCTAATTTTTCCATTTCTACCCTCTCATCCCTCTCAAATCTGCATCTGTTTTTCTCTTTTCCTATCTTAGGTCAGTCTTTTACAGTTTGTACATGGAATGGTACTCTTTCCCAATAGGCTTTCCTCCTTCTTCTCCTTATGGCACAAAAGATAGCTTATGATATGATTTCTTAAACTGCACTTTTTCCCTAGGATTCTGAATTTCCCACTGTTTTCTAACTGTAAAATGTACAAGTCTATTTTGTGCTCCTGGATACTTCTCTCTTCTCTGCTCCAAGCTCCTCATCTTATCTGCCTGATGAACTCACTCCTGATACTCAGCTCTAAAGTCTCCACTTCCATGAGGCTTCTGGCTTCAAGGATTATACCAGCCTTTTATTTTCTTGCCTTTGAGCATTTTGTTTGTCCTAATTACATGGCTCTAATTATTAGTTAATTGCCTGTCACCCCTGCTGCACTGTGAGCACTTTCAAGGCAGAGCCTGAGCTATAGTCATGTCTGCAGCTCCAGAACAAGCATCGTGCTGGGCAGACAAGAGGTATTTAATGAGAATTTTGGGGGTATATTGTTACTGAATGTTTTCTGAAACCTTCAGGAAATATGGTTGGTGTTTAGGGGAAGTATTTATCTGTGGTGTGTCTTCAGAGGAGATATTAAACACAACTGGAAGCTACGGAAAGAAACTTGACAAATTATTTACTTTATAAACACAACTAAATGCCTAGGAATTGGCATACTTTCTCAACCCTGATGCTTAGGGGATGAGAGACTTAAGTCACTATATACAAGCAATGATTCCAGCCTTTCCCTGCTGCTCAGAGAGCTCTTTGGAGGGAATGCCATATCTCCACCCCAGAGTTCTATTAAACATGCCTGCTTGCACACCTCCGGGACTCCTACATTCTTTTCTCAGCCACTGCACAGAATGGATCGTACCTAGATACCCAAGAAACAACCTGGGAATTATTCTGGAATACCTTGTCCTCCTCATTCTTCTATATTCAACAGTCATCAAGACCAGCTAATTCTCCCACAATAATGATACTACAAAGCTGTTTGCTTTGCTCCAATTTTATAACCATTTCCCGCTTCGGTGTCCCCATTTTTCCTCATTGGATAACTGAAAGAGGGTGATTTATTTTGTCTCCTGCCAGTGTCTGTTCTCTACAGTGCAGTTGAGTGATGATCACTTGTCCATCATACATCAAACTGTCTGTCTGTGGCTCTCTGTCACCCTCAAAATAGAGTCTGAGCTCCTCAGCTTGGTTTCTAAGGCCCTGAGTTGGCGCCTGCTTTTCCCGCTGGCTGAGCTCTGCTCACTGCCCTCCCCACTCCCAGTGCTTTAGACATATAACATTCTTTATTTCCCCATGTATAAGATGCTCCCATATATAAGATGCACCTTAATTTGGGGGCCCAAAATTTGAAATTAAATGTGTTACATAAAGTTACTGAACTCAAGTATTATTCATCATAAAATTCATGCAACTCCTCAACAAGCGCATAAAAGTGGGAAATGCAAGTAAAAAAATCTAAAACCACTGTATAAGATACATGCAGTCTTTAGACCCCAATTTTTTTCCAAAAACAGTGCATCTTATACATGGGGAAATATGATATTTGCTTTATTCTCCCAAAGTAACATATTTTTGTTTTGGCCTTCACGTTTTTAATTTCTTTATTTTATTTTATTTTATTCATTTTAGAGAGGAGACACAGAGTGAGAGAGAGAGAGAAAGAGAGAGAGAGAGAGAGAGAGAGAGAGAGAGAAAGAGGGGAGGAGCTGGAAGCATCAACTCCCATATGTGCCTTGACCAGACCAGTGCAGGGCCTTGAACCGGCAACCTCAGTGTTCCCAGGTCGACGCTTTTATCCACTGCGCCACCACAGGTCAGGCACCTTCACTTTTTTAAACTGATGTTCTCTTTTTCTAGAACAGTGGTTCTTAACCTTTTTTGAGGTACCGAACCCACCAGTTTCATATGCGCATTCACCGAACCCTTCTTTAGTGATAAATAAAATATGATTTTTTTTCCAAATTCAAGACATAGGTACATGTTTTTTTATTGGTGCACAACATGAACCGTGCATGAACATCACTTTGCTCAAAGAACAAAACCAACAAAGTGCATGAACTCACAACAAATTACAGTATTACTTTATTGTGGCCTCTGCAGCAGAGGCTTCTCCAAACCCCTGAGACCGACTCATCGAACCCTTAGGGTTCGATAGAACCCAGGTTAAGAAACACTGTTCTAGAATGATAAAACTCTTCTACCTCCCTATTCTCATCTTCAATATCCTACTCATCTTTCAGTCCTTCATGTAAATATTATCTCTTTTGGAAGAATTTTTTCTTTAAAACTGGGTTAACTGCTCCTCTTAAGTGCCCCATGAGCACATTTATAGTGATTCTTACCACAAGTATCATGGTGATCAAATCTGTGTTTGTCTCTCTCACTAGACTATGAATTCCATTGTACAAGGGTAGATATTGTGCTTTATTATAATCCTAGTTTTATTTCTAGCACAGTATCTGGACATAGAAGTTGTTCAAGAAGTATTTTTTGACTAAACAAATAACTGGTAATACACTAACCGCATAAAAACATTGGGTAGCCTGACCAGGCAGTGGTGCAGTGGACAGAGCATCAGACTGGGATGCGGAAGACCCAGGTTCGAGACCCCGACCAAGGTTGCCAGCTTGAGCGCGGGCCCAACCAGCTTGAGCAAAAGCTCGCCAGCTTGAACCCAAGGTCGCTGGCTCCAGCAAGGGGTTGCTTGGTCTGTTGAAGGCCCACGGTCAAGGCACTTGTGAGAAAGCAATCAATGAACAACTAATATGTTGCAACGGCAACAAATAACTAATAATTGATGCTTCTTATCTCTCTCTGTTCCTGTCTGTCTGTCCCTATCTATCCCTCTCTCTGACTCTCTCTCTGTCCGTGTAAAAAACAAACAAACAAAAAAGAAAACATTGGGTAATTTGCAAATACTTTGGAGATCTCCTCAGACAAAATTTCCTAACCAATACAATCTTGATATTTGTTGCAATCCAGATACTTAGTGTAAGGTATCTTTCCCTGCCGAGGAAGAAGGAAGGGAGTAGCCACCAAGTGTGGATAAGCAAAAGTTTTATTTAGTACAGCGCTTCCCGGACGATGTTCTCTGGTTTGGGGGCCAGGGGCCAGAGAAGTCACATGGGGTGATCTGCATGGGGGAAATTTATAAGGTCAGCAGGGTGAAGGCGAGTTGATATGATGTAGGGAAATCTCACTGGCTGGTGGACAGTAGCTCTTTTCCAAAGGACTTCTGGGAAGTTTCTTTTGGTGCACATGGGTGTGGGTGGTTCTAGCCAAAGTTCCTGGTCTGGATTCTGTATTTGTCATTTCTGTCTGCTTCTTTTTTATTATTTCAATTTCATTTTTTATACTTGTTATCTCTTTATTTAGGTGTTCATAATGACTATCCATTGTTGCTCTAATTTCTTTGAACATCCTAACTATCATTATTCTAAATTCTGCTTTTGGTAATTTGGTTATATCTGGTTCATTCAGGTCCTTCTCTGGGGATTTCTCTTGATTCATTTGGTTTGCATTCCTCTGCCTGCCCATTTTTTCTGTGTATAAGCAAGTTGTGGCCACTGGAGTCCAGCAGGTGTTGCCTTTGTGTTCTCTAGGTGTGGTCTATCTGCAGGCCCCCCACCCCCTCTGCCGGCGCCTAGGGTGGTTGGGTATGAGCGTTGCCAGCGCCGGCCCACTGTGGCTTTTGCTGTGCTTTCTGCCTCTCCTCCGTGGGAGGGGCTGTCACTGAAGCCACAAGATTAGCACCAAGGGTAGAGGCGAGCACCTTTCCTCAGCTGCGGACCCAGCCTATTTCCGGACTTCCGCCCAGAACCAGCAGTCGGAGCCTGCTCGCTACAGTTCCGCGGGTTAGGCGGGGCTTTTGACTTGCTCTCAGCTGTAAGCTTTTGCCCGTCAGGAGCTTTAGCCCCGCCCTCGATGCCAGGGCCCTTTGCGCAGGGTCGGAAACCAAGATTTATTGGGGCGGGCGTGTTTGCTGGCTTCCGCCGAGCTGCGTACTTCCGCTCGTCCCGGACTCTACCCTGCCCCCGCGTTCGGAGCCCGCTCGTGCACGTATTAACGCTATCCGGGGTTTCTCCAGCCGGATGGGGATAGCAGCCGTGGGCTCAGCTGCGAGCCTCCGCCTGTCTCGGGGTCCACCCCGTTCCCGCGCTCGGAGCCCGCTCGCGCACGTATACTGGCCAACAGCGGTTTCTCCGGCGGGCGGCGGGGGGGGGGGGGCGGACTGGTAGCGTCAGCTCAGCCACGAGCCCCTGCCCGTCCCTGGTCCTAGCCCGGTCCCCGCGGTCAGGGCCAGCTTGCGCAGGGCCTGCCTGTTCCTGGCCTCCCGCTTTGTCCCCGTAAGTGGGATTAAAGGCGGGCCCGCAGCTTCCGGACCGCTCTCGCGCTTACCCTCCGACCCTCTGGGCTAGACCGATCTCCCACCGGCTTGGCCTCTGCCCACGCCGACAGAACCGCCTTTCAGCGTCCTGCCGCCCCAAAACCTTAAGCAGCCCTCAGCAGAGTAGGAAGGGACCTAATACTCCACACTGTAGGCCTGGGAGCTCCCTCACTTGTTTCACAGCTCAAAACTGTCCAAACGCCTCTTCTTGGCTCTGGGACTGCAGGCTGGGGCTTGGTTCCTGGGACCCAGGTCCCTCCCTCTCCGCCAAAATCTCCTCCCGCCACACGGGTCTCTCCGGGCTGCCGTTTGCTCCGGGGAGCTGGGCAGCCCTCTTCGCGTTTTCGCTATTCCTACCAGTCTCAATGTGGCTTCTTCTGTGTTCCTTGGTTGAAGAGTCCACTTAGTTTTGTTCAAAGTTGGTTTATCTAGGTGATGGTTCTTAAAATTGAGTTGTAATCCACTTTGGTTCTGGGAGTTGGAAGTTGGTACGTCCGCCTACTCCGTCGCCATCTTGCTCCCCCCCTGGTCTGGATTCTCATGTGACCTTCCCCCATTGCCCACCAACCTTACATTCCGACCTTTTATGTTAAATAGAAACACCGCTATTCATCTGGCTACTTTCTGCTGGTTAGAGGCATTGTGGGGAGATCGGAAGGTGGTGGCTTTGAGAGGAGTCGTGAGGAACATCTGTTTGACCATGACTCGAGAAACTTCATGGGTGCGGTTCTGTAAGAATTAAAAAAAGAGTAAATATGAGTAATATATGGATAATTAGAAGAGAATTTAGGATAGGGGCAGCCCAGGTGAGGATGGGTGGCTGCCATCAGGGGTTAAGCGGGTTGTACGAGGAGAAATTCTTGCTCAGTTTCTCTCGCAGACGGTTGAAGAGATTGATGTTTTCTTACATCAGGCCAGTCCCTTTGAACAGCATTGCTCTCTGCTTTAGCTCACTCTGGCAGCAGGTTCCCGGTGAGTGGAACAGAAGCAACAGGAGGGTCTGCAGGGCCCAACCTTTTGGTGAGCCAGAGACGGGTAGGGCCCAGTGGTTCTGACTGCCAGCAGTCCTGCATGGGGCAAGCTTGAGGCAAGAGACATGGTTAGAAATAAGGGTAGTATTGATTATGGGGGAGCCCTTGGTAGTGAGAAAGATGTCAGCTGGATAGTGGTTTAGAGACTGTGTAGAATGTCCTAACTCAGGAGGGGTATAGGGTATGATGGCATAAGTAAGAAGGAGTGAGAAAAGGGGATTCTGTCCAAACTGCATATCAGGAGTGGCATGCAAAGGGGAAAAGAAGGGGTCCCATCCACTCCCATAACTGAGATCTGTGAGGGAACTAGAGGTTCAGAGAATGATGGCAAAACAGAGAAGATAGCCTCCATGTCCACAAGAAATGAGATGGACTTACTTGCTCCTACAGTATTACCCAGGGTTTGGCGTGGGTGATGGGGGTCTCCAAGTATAGGCCACATCAGTAGTCCATGAGGTCGAGGAGTTCGAGTGTTGGGCCCGCCTGGCTGTATTGGCCTCCCATTTGAGTGGTTTGTCCTCCACATAGAGGCACTAAGGAAAAGCCTGTTGCCCAAAGGGGCAATAGCTCTGCCAGCGATCAGGCTTTTTGTAATCAGGGCAGGGCTTAGTGGGCACTGCTGGGACCAGTGACTTTCCTTGCCATACTTAAAGCAAGCTCCTGGAGGGATTCCTCTTTGTGGCCCGGACTTGGGTTGGGTACCTCCTGTGCTTTGCCCCTGTTGTTCTGCCAGCCTCAGAGATGCCACAAAAGTCTGGGTTTGGAGCATCACCTTCTGCTACATGTGGGCCTGGTGAGTAGCCTCAGCCATTTTTTACTAGCTGCGAACATTAAAAACTTTAAACGCCATGTTCACAGGTCTCGGATAGGGTTTTGGGGGTGAGAATAAGAGGAGGGGGGCTCCTGGGGAGCCCGGCACCCAGATCCAGCTGGAAACACCAGAGCCAGAGACAGGACAGGGTCAGGCCTTCCTGCAAGAAGACTGGGGTTGGGCTGTGGGGTCAGGAGCCCTGCAAACTGGCGTGAGGGTCAATGCCCGGCAGAGGAGGAGGACCTGATGAGGAAGAGGCTTAAGAACACTGTGGAAAAGAAAGGAGGCCCCTGACTGGCAAGGGTGGGGGGGCTTCCTGGAGGGAAGAGACCTGAGCAGAAGAGGTCCGTGGAGGAACCAGAGAGGCGTCCCGAGAGACGGGCGCCCCCCCCCCCCAGGGTCAGGCAGGAGGGGGAGAGAGTTGGGGGTTGATGAAGGAGGAAAGATCAAGAGCGGAGGGTATAGGTGAGGTTTCTCTGGCCAAAAAGGGCCTGTGCTGTGTAGCAGGTGGCACAGAGATTAGGACAGGAGCACAAATATTATTAGAAGCTCTGAATGTAAGGAATCTCCAAACAGTTTCCAGCTTTTTTGGTGATAGTTAAATTGGTGAGGATGTTAAAATTGAAAGTCCCTTTTGGAGGTCACCTGGTTCGATTATCCAGTGGGTTCTGTGGCCTGGCCACAGCGGAGAAGAACAGTTTCTTCTTCTTTAGGGAGAGAAAGATTTCAGATAAAGCACTCCAGGAGTGTTTTTGGATCAGGTTCAGATTCCTGTGCCTCTAAGGCTGCCCTCAGTTCTCAGAGTGGTCAGAGATGAGAATTGGTGTCCCACAACTCAATCTCTGGCCACCAGACGGTTAGGTAGAGTGGGAGTGACCGGGACATCTCCATGGGCACACACACACTCAGAATGGTTAAAGAGGTCCCTGACACAGCTGTGATTACAAACAGGGAGTCTCAGTGGAGAGATCAGAGGGGAGGCTAGAGGCAGGGGACTTACGGCACGGTGTCCCGAAGTGGGTGGAAAGTTGGAGATCCTGATTCTTCCTTGGAAGGGAAGGGGAGAGGAGCAGCCCCAGCAGGCTTCTACTCCTCCTGAGTTTCAGCACCAAATGTAAGGTATTTCTTCTCACTGAGGAAGAAGGAAGGGTGTAGCCACCAAGTGTGGATAAGCAAAAGCCTTATTTAGTACAGCGCTTCCCAGACAATATTCTCTGGTCTGGGGGAAAAGGGCCAGAGAAGTCGCATGGGGTGATCCAAGTGGGAGAAATTTATAGGGTCAGCAAGGTGAAGGCGAGTTGATATGATGTGGGAAAATCTCACTGGCTGGTGGACAGTCGCTCTTTTCCAAAGGACTTCTGGGAAGTTTCTTTTGATGCACATGGGTGTGGGCGGTTCTAGCCAAAGTTCCTGGGTCTGGTTTCTTACATGACCTTCCCCCATTGCCCACAGAACTTACACTTAGAGCATTTAAAAAGACTCACCTACTTCATTGATATCTTCTTTATCTGTTTGCTTCTGAAGGGCACATAAGTCAGTCTAGTCCAGTGGTTCTTAACCTTTTTTGAGGTACTGAACCCACTAGTTTCATATGCACATTCACCAAACCCTTCTTTAGTGATAAATAAAATATGATTTTTTTTTCCAAATTCAAGACATAGGTATATGTTTTTTTACTGGTGCACAAAATGAACCGTGCATGAACATCACCTTGCTCAAAGAACAAAACCAACAAAGTGCACGAACTCACAACAAATTATGGTATCACTTTATTGTGGCCTCCGTGGCAGAGGCTTCTCCGGATCCCTGAGACTGACTCATCGAACCCCTAGGGTTCGATAGAACCCAGGTTAAGAACCACTGGTCTAGTCTAATTCAGAATAAAAAAGGTCTGTGATGTGAATCCTGGCTATATAACATATATTTGAAGAACATGCTTTTTTTTTTTTTTTTGCCTCTGCCATTAATATAAAGGTAAAAGGGGAATGAAATTAGGAGAAAGTTCATACATCTTCTTTTTTTTTTTTTTTTTTTTTATTAACTTTAATGGGGTGACACCAATAAATCAGAGTACATATGTACAATGAAAACATCTCCAGATTATCCCATCATTGAATTGTGCTGCATACCCATTACCCAAAGTCAAATTGTCCTCTGTCACCTTCTATCTGTTTTTCCCTGTGTCCCTCCCCTTCTCCCTATCCCACCCTCTCCTCCCTCCCCCCATCCCGTAACCACCACACTCTTGTACGTGTCTCGTAGTCTCATTTTAATGTCCCACCTATGTTTGAAATCATGCTGTTCTCAGTTTTTCTTTTTTTCTGATTTACTTATTTCACTCCGTATAATGTTATCAAGGTACATCCATTTTGTTATAAATGATCCGATGTCATCATTTCTTATGGCTGAATATTGTTCCATAGTCTATATATACCAAAGCTTTTTAATCCACTCGTCTTCTGACGGACACTTGGGCTGTTTCCAGCTCTTCGCTATTGTGAACAATGCTGCCACAAACATGGGGGCGCATTTCTTCTTTTCGAACAGTGTTATGGTGTTCTTAGGGTATATTTCTAAAAGTGGGATAGCTGGGTCAAAAGGCAGTTCGACTTTTAATTTTTTGAGGAATCTCCAAACTGTTTTCCACAGTGACTGCACCAGTCTGCATTCCCACCAGCAGTGCAGAAGGGTTCCCTTTTCTCCACATCCTCGCCAGCACTTGTTCTGTGTTGTTTTGCTGATGAGCGCCATTCTGACTGGTGTGAGGTGATATCTCATTGTGGTTTTAATTTGCATTTCTCTAATAATTAGTGATGTTGAGCATTTTTTCATATGTCTTTTGGCCATCTGTATGTCTTCTTTGGTAAAATTTCTATTCATTTCTTTTGCCCATTTTTTGATTGGATTGTTTGTCTTCCTGGTGTTGAGTTTTATAAGTTCTTTATAAATTTTGGTTATTAACCCCTTATCAGACGTGCTGTCGAATATGTTCTCCCATTGTGTAGTTTGTCTTTTTATTCTGTTCTTATTGTCTTTAGCTGTGCAAAAGCTTTTTAGTTTGATGTAGTCCCATTTGTTTATCTTGCCTTTTATTTCATTTGCTCGTGGAGATAAATCGGCAAATAAATTGCTGCTACAGATGTCGGAGAGCTTGCTGCCTGTGTTTTCTTCTACGATGCTTATAGTTTCACGGCTTATGTTTAAGTCCTTTATCCATTTTGAATTTGTTTTTGTGCATGGAGTAAGTTGATGGTCCAGTTTCATTTTTTTGCAGGTAGATGTCCAATTTTCCCAGCACCATTTGTTAAAGAGGCTGTCTTTACTCCATTGTATGTTCTTTCCTCCTTTGTCAAATATCAGTTGTCCATAAAGCTGTGGGTTTATTTCTGGGTTCTCTGTTCTGTTCCATTGATCTATGTGCCTGTTCTTATGCCAGTACCAGGCAGTCTTGAGTATAATGGCCTTGTAGTAAACCTTGATATCCGGAAGAGTGATGCCTCCTGCTTTATTTTTTCTTTTTAAGATTGCTGAGGCTATTCGTGTTCTTTTGTGGTTCCATATAAATTTTTGGAGTATGTTTTCTATATCTTTGAAGTATGTCATTGGTATTTTAATTGGTATTGCATTGAATTTATAAATTGCTTTGGGTAATATAGACATTTTAATGATGTTTATTCTTCCTAGCCATGAGCACGGTATATGCTTCCACTTGTTTGTATCTTCCTTGATTTCTTTTATCAATGTTTTATAATTTTCCGAGTACAAGTCCTTAACCTCCTTGGTTAAATTTACTCCTAGGTATTTTATTTTTTTGGCTGCAATAGTGAAGGGGATTGATTCCTTAATTTCTTTTGCTGACAGTTCATTGTTTGTATATAGAAATGCCTCTGATTTCTGGGTATTAATTTTATATCCTGCCACCTTGCTGAATTCATTTATAAGGTCCAGTAGTTTTTTAACTGAGACTTTAGGGTTTTCTATGTACAATATCATATCATCTGCAAATAGTGACAGTTTTACTTCTTCTTTTCCAATTTGGATGCCTTTTATTTCTTCTTTTTGTCTGATTGCTGTAGCTAGGACTTCCAGAACTATGTTGAATAAAAGTGGTGAAAGTGGGCAACCCTGCCTGGTTCCTGATCTTAAGGGGATTGCTTTTAATTTTTGTCCATTAAGTATGATGTTTGCTGTGGGTTTGTCGTAGATGGCCTTTATCATGTTAAGGACTGTTCCTTGTATTCCCACTTTATTGAGAGTTTTAAGCATGAATGGGTGCTGGATTTTATCAAATGCCTTTTCTGCATCTATTGAAATTATCATGTGATTTTTGTCCTTCCTTTTGTTTATGTGATGAATCACATTGATTGATTTGCGAATATTGTACCAGCCTTGCCTCTCCAGAATAAATCCCACTTGGTCATGGTGTATGATTTTTTTCATATATTGCTGAATCCGGTTGGCTAATATTTTGTTGAGAATTTTAGCGTCTAAATTCATCAGGGATATAGGCCTATAATTTTCTTTCTTTGTGTTGTCTTTGCCCAGTTTGGGGATCAGAATTATGCTCGCCTCATAAAAGGAGTTTGGAAGTCTGCCTTCCTCTTGAATTTTTTGAAATAGCTTGAGGAGGATAGGAGTTAATTCTTCTTTGAATTTTTGATAGAATTCACTTGTGAAGCCATCAGGCCCAGGACTTTTCTTTTTTGGGAGTTTTTTGATAACTGTTTCAATCTCCTCTGTTGTAATTGGTCTGTTCAGGTGCTCTGATTCTTCCAGATTGATTTTTGGAAGTTTATATGATTCAAGAAATTTGTCCATTTCATCTAGATTGTCAAATTTTTTGGCATAGAGTTCTTCATAGTATTTTCTTACAATGCTTTGTATCTCTGTTGAATTAGTTGTAATTTCTCCAGTGTCCTTTCTAATTTTATCTATTTGAGACCTCTCTCTTTTTTTCTTGATGAGTCTAGTTAAGGGTTCATCAATCTTGTTTATCTTTTCAAAGAACCAGCTTCTGGTTTCATTGATCCTCTGTATTGTTTCCTTAGCCTCTATGTCATTTATTTCTGCTCTGATCTTTATTATTTCCTTCCTTCTACTTGTCCTGCATTTTATTTGTTGTTGTTTTTCAAGTTCTTTTAGCTGCAGGGTTAAGTTGCTTATATGTTCTTTTTCTAGCTTCTTATGATATGCCTGTAGTGCAGTAAACTTCCCTCTCAGGACTGCTTTTGCTGTGTCCCATAGATTTTGAGTTGACGTATGCTCGTTATCATTTGTTTCTAGAAACTTTTTTATTTCTTCTTTGATCTCAATGTTAATCCATTCATTATTTAATAACATGCTATTTAGTTTCCAAGTGTTTGAGTATTTTTCAGTTTTTCTTTTGTGGTTAATTTCTAGTTTCATGGCATTGTGATCAGAGAAAATGCTTGATATAATTTCAATCTTCTTAAATGTGTTGAGGCCTTTTTTGTGTCCTAACATGTGGTCTATCCTAGAAAACGTACCATGAGCGCTTGAGAAGAATGTATATTCTATTGCTTTAGGGTGAAAAGTTCTGAATATATCTATTAAATCAAGTTGATCTAGTGTCTCCTTTAAGTCTGCTGTTTCTTTATTGATTTTCTTTCTTGTGGATCTATCCAGTGTTGTTAGTGGGGTATTGAAATCCCCTACTATGATAGTATTACTGTTAATCTCGCCCTTAATGTCCATCAAAGTCTGCTTTATGAATGTCGGGGCTCCTATATTTGGTGCATAGATATTTATAATAGTTATATCTTCCTGTTGAATTGTTCACTTTATCATTATGTAGTGTCCTTCTTTATCTCTTACTACAGTCTTTGTTTTAAAGTCCATTTTGTCAGATATAAGTACTGCTACCCCGGCTTTTTTTTCATTTCCATTTGCATGAAATATTTTTTTCCATCCTTTTACCTTCAGTCTATGAGCATCTTTTGTTTTAAGGTGTGTCTCTTGTAGACAGCATATGTATGGGTCCTGTTTCTTTATCCACGCTGCTACCCTATGTCTTTTGATTGGATCATTTAGTCCATTTACATTTAAGGTTATTATTGATATGTAGTTGTTTATTGACTTTTTATTCTTTAAAGCTGTATTTTTCTTTTTTTTGCTATATTCTTTTCTCCCTTTGAACTGTTCACACTAGGCCCCTAAAATCTCTTGCAGGATTGGTTTGGTTTTAATGAATTCTTTGAGGTTTTCTTTGTCTGGAAAGCTCTTTATTTCTCCCTCAATTTTAAACGTTAGCCTTGCTGGATAAAGTAGTCTTGGTTGTAGGTTCTTGTTCTGCATTACTTTGATTATATCTTGCCATTCCCTTCTGGCCTGAAGTGTTTCTGTTGAGAAGTCCGATGTCATCCTAATGGGGGCTCCTTTGTAGGTGAGAGTCTTTTTTTCTCTAGCAGCTTTTAAGATTTTTTCTTTATCTATTAGCTTTGGTATTTTAACTATGATGTGTCTTGGTGTAGATCTTTTTGGGTTTCTCTTTAATGGGGTTCTGTGCGCCTCTTGGACATGTAGAATGTTTCCCAGCCTTAATTTAGGGACGTTTTCGGCTATGATTTGATTGAACAAAGTTTCCATTTCCTGTCCTCTTTCCTCTTCTTCAGGTACCCCTATGATGCGAATGTTGTTTCTCTTCAGGTTGTCACAGAGCTCCCTTAGAGTTTCCTCACATTTTTTGAATCTCTTTTCCTTTTTTTTCTCTGCTTCTGTAACTATGTTTATTGTGTCCTCTAACTCACTGATTCGATCCTCAGCGTCATCTATCCTGCTTTTGATTCCTTCCATTGTGGTCTTCAGTTCTGATACTGTATTTGTCATTTCTGTCCGGTTCTTTTTTATTATTTCAATTTCATTTTTTATACTTGTTATCTCTTTATTTAGGTGCTCATAGTGACTATCCATTGTTGCTCTAATTTCTTTGAACATCCTCACTATCATTATTCTAAATTCTGCTTCTGGTAGTTTGGTTATATCTGGTTCATTCAGGACCTTCTCTGGGGATTTCTCTTGGTTGATTTGGTTTGCATTCCTCTGCCTGCCCGTTTTATCTGAGTGTAAGCAAGTTGTGGCCACTGGAGTCCAGTATGTGTTGCCTTTGTGTTCTCCAGGTGTGGTCTGTCTGCAGGCTTGCCACCCTCTCTGTCGCTGCCTAGGGCGGTTTGGTGTGGGCGTTGCCAGCGCCGGCTCACTGCAGCTATTGCTGTGGTTTCTGCCTCTCCTTTGCGGGAGGGGCTGTCACTCAAGCCACTAGCGTTAGCGCGCAGGGCAGAGGTGAGCACCTTTGCTCAGCTGCGGACCCGGACTTTTTCTGGAAGGCTTACGCCCAACCCCCTCAGTCCGAGCCTACTCGCCACCGTTTTGTGGGTTGGGCGGGGCTTTTGACGTGCTCTCAGCTGTGAGCCTTTGCCCGTCCAGAATTTAGCCCCGCCCTCGAGGCCTGGGCCCTCCTGCTCAGGGACTGAAACCTAAAACCGGGGATTATTGGGCCGGGCGTGTTTGCTGGCGTGCGCACAGCGGCTAGCTTCCGGTCGTTCCGGCTCCTACCCCGCCCCCACGCTCGGAGAAAGCTCGCGCACGTAGGGCGGTACTCCGCGGTTTCTCCGGCCGGGCAGGGAGAGCAGCGTGATCTCCGCAGGGAACTTCCCCTGATCTCAGTGTCTCCCTCGCCCCCGACTTAGGAGCCCGCTCGCGCCCACAGATGGCACGCCGGGGTTTCTCCTTCTGGGCGGGGTTGGCAGCGTGAGCCTCGGGCCCCTCGCCCGTCCCTGGTCTTAGCCCGGTGCCCGCGGTCAGGGCCGGCTAGCGCAGGGTCGCAGGGCTGATCTCTGCCCGTATTTTTCCCCACAAGTGGGGTCACAGGCGGCCCGCAGCTGCCGGACAGCTTTAGCGCGTCACCTCTGCCCCTGCTAGGCTAGCCCGAGCTCTCACTGTTCGCCCACACCGACAGGACTGCGTTTCGGCGTCCTGTCCCGACCATAGGCTTCAGCAACCTCAGGGGCCTAGAAGTGCCCTAAGTCTCCACACTGTAGGCTTGGGAGCTCCCTCCCTCTAGGCAGGTCTGCTCTAATTGCCGCGGGAGAGCTTGTTTGGCTAGTGTCCTGTCTCCCTTTGCTGGTATTGCTAGCTCCAGGGGAAATATTCGTTTTCGATTAGGGAAGTGACTTAGCCCATGGGTCGGGGTGGCTGTCCCTCAGAGTGTCCTCATGCCTTCAGTCCACTCTTTGTTCCCGCTGCTCTGTTCCTCTCCTCTGTCCCAGTTCCCTGGAGCCCCGGGTGCGTGGTTGTGAGAGAGGCTTTCTGAGCTGTCCCTTTAAAAAGATTTTTGGGTCTGAGAAGACTCTCTCTTTTTTCCAAATAGTATCCTCATTTACTTCACAGCTCGATACTGTCCAATCGGCTCTTCTAGGGTCTGGGACTGCAGTCTGGGGCTTGGTTCCTGGGACCCAGGTCCCTCCCTCTCCGCCAAACTCTCCTCCCGCCACGCGGATCTCTCCGGGCTGTCGTTTGCTCCGGGGAGCTGGGCAGCCCTCTTCGCGTTTTCGCTATTCCTACCAGTCTCAATGTGGCTTCTGCAGTGTTCCTTGGTTGAAGAGTCCACTTAGTTTTGCTCCAAGTTGGTTTATCCAGATGATGGTTCTTAAAATTGAGTTATAATCCACTTTGGTTCTGGGAGTTGGAAGTTGGTACGTCTGCCTACTCCATCGCCATCTTCTCCTCTCCATACATCTTCTTATAGTGGGAGCAAATTATGCATTTAACATAAAGAAGATTATTTAAATAAAAAATATTTTGACCTTGAATAATTAAAAGTCTGAGAAAAGTTTGTGTAGATAGAGAACTAATATTAATCTTCTTGCCCCAGGTTACTGCTGAGGTCAGTATTTACAAATGGTGTCCAATTTGAATATGGATGACCTCTTTAAAAGGTGTTAACACTCATCTATTGTTATCTACACTGACCTGCTTTCCACTTTAGGCGCAATTCATGAAACTTTTCTGGAAACATCAGGGAGAATAGTTTAAAAAGAGTGCATACACACACACACACACACACACACACACACACACACACACTACTTTGAGTTAGCCCCTAAATTAGTCTGTTTTATGGATAATTTTTTTAAGTCCTAAAAAAGTAAATGAAGTATTTGAAAAAAAAATTGCATCTATAGTATACTTGGATAAAAAAGTCAATTTCCAAAAATGTAGAAAAATATTTATAATCCCAGGATTTGTTGATGTATTGGTACTGGATAAAAGAGACCTTCATAGTGACAGATCTTTTGGAAAATATGGTTGTAGTCAGCCAGCTTGGTGATTTGTTTTTATTTTCTGTGTATATTTCATGCCAGCTTACTTATGCTCTGACTTATTCAGCATTCCCAGTTCATTTATTCAGTATAAATTGAAAACATAAGTACCATGTAACCCTTGGGCATGTAAAGTTGCCTGAGATGGAGATGCAGTTCATGATGCATGCCTAGACTCATAGGTTAGAAACACTTACTGACATAATTAAATTCAGCAGTTTGGGTAGAGTGACTAGTTGTGCCTGGGGGGAGTGGGAAGGCTTTAGGGCTGATGTGGACTTTGGCTTGTATTAACTCCTTGAAGGTGTTGTCCAGGCTTTTGTTGCGGGTACAGAGTGCAAAGTGGACAATGGGACGCGGTGTGAGGAGAGACCATTCTAGCCATCAAGAATGGCATGGGAAAAGCAGAGAAATACAAAGGTGCATGAGGTGTCAGGGAAAGAGTGAGTGTTCTGTAAAGGCAGTGGAATAAGATGTTTGAAGAGGAAATGATTAAAGATGAAGCTGTTTTCAGATTTCAAAAAATAATGTGTAATAAAATCAAGACATTATTAGCCCATTTTATTCGTTTCTCAGACATTTTTAAAATTAACTTCTAAACCAATCCAAATTTTATACATAAATTTTATGTTCATACTCTTAAATTGACCAATAGTTCGATTAGACTTACTACAAAATGTTATTCATTAATTTATTAATTTATTTGTCAAACACTAAGATTGCTCATATATGCCAGATGGTCTACATACTTTACCAATATTGCTTCACTTCAAACAAAACACACTTGGAATATTTTGTTGATGGAACTCCTGAACTTCCTTCTACCTCAGTGAGAAGTAGGATGAAGACCAAATGAAGACTAACACTCAGTGATAACTTGGGAAGAAAAGAATGTAAAATGGTTGAGTCCATCATTATATACCTTAACAATATAAAAGCCCAATTTAGATACATGGTTGCTTGAATAGCTGAAAATAATGATGGAAACCTTTCTAGAACATTCTAGAGCATGTGCTAATAAAGGACCTACCTCACAAAACTGGCTTGATATGTCCTAAGTGTTTATATTGCAGAAAATACATCTAAGTATAAAACTTAAAATAAAAATCTTGAGTTTGTCCAGATAAAGATTAGACTTGTGTATTCACCTAATAAAATGAAGGCTCAACAAGGAAGATTTCAAATCATGTGGGAGCATGACAATCAAAATTTCTTCTATCATAGGAGAACTGCTTAGCAGTGATAGGTCTTTCCCATTCATTTCTAAAACTTGGCTTCTAGCCTTGTATCCCCTCCAATAAGGCTTTACAAAGAAAGAAAACTAGTTGTTTGAAGTAAGAGCTGGGGTCTTTAAATTGGATAAGAATCTCTGACATAGGCTGTCGATGGAACTGGCATACACCCAAGGAAGCTAGGTAAACATTTATCTGGTCTATGGAGGTGAGGTGACTCTCTTTCTGTCCTTAGGTTTTCCAACTTGAGCCATGACCAAAAATGTAGGCTTCAGCAGGAATACATCAGATTTATGTTTTTAATAGTCCTATTTGCAATGTTTCCCACTTTGGCTGGTGTATCCTCTTTTATTGTAACACAAGGGTGTGGGGGAAGCCATTCCAAGAAGATGTTCTCCTGAATCTGCTGAGAAGGGAGAAGACCATCGTGGAAATAAGCATATCAGGAGCGGGTAAGTTTCTAAGTGATGCAAACAGTCCGGCCAGTGGCCATCTGCTTTCCCTTCTCCTCTGAGGAGTTTCAGGGTCATCTACCTACTCACTTAGGCTTGGCCCCATGTTATTACACACAGGGATTCTTTTTGTTGATTTTTTTCAGTAATCATTTCTCCTCAGCTTGCAGAATGCTCTTGAGCTTCTTTGCCTAAAGCACACTGAGGTCATGGGTTTGAAGATACTGTTTCTCTTTTTTGTTAATTAAGTTATTTATTTTATCTTTTAACCCAGTTCTACAGAGGCTAGAGGACCCACAGGGAGCAGCAGCAAGGCAGCCTTTGGCTAGTGGGAGGTACAGGAGGTTAGGAGCCGAAGGTGAGGGTGGGGAAGAAATGCTCAACATCGACAATTATGGTGATTGGGGCGTTTCAGGTGCTACCATCCCTTGATGTTCATCATAAAAAGTGGTAAAATCAGGAAACAATATAAAACAGTGGTTCTTAATCTGGGTTCTATCAAACCCTGAGTCGGTCTCAGGGGTTTGGAGAAGCCTCTGCTGCGGAGGCCAGATTAGAGTAATACTGTAATTTGTTGTGAGTTCATGCACTTTGTTGGTTTTGTTCTTTGAGCAAGGTGATGTTCATGCACGGCTCATTTTGTGCACCAGTAAAATAACATATACCTATCTCTTGAATTTGGAAAAAAAAATCGTATTTTATTTATCACTAAAGAAGAGTTCGGTGAATGGCATATGAAACTGGTGGGTTTCTCTACCTCCAAAAAGGTTAAGAACCACTGATATAAAAGAAGGAAAGGTGAAGGAAACTTAGAAAAATGAAAAGGGACAGTTGGTTAAGCAGAGGTTAAAATTTAAAGAGAGAGAATAGGTAAGCAAAACTAAGCTAGGAGAGAATAAAGTGAAAACCTAAACGGGAGATTTAAAATCCCCACAAAAGGTTAAGAGTTTAAAAATACGAAACACATAAGATTTAAAAATAAAAGATAAAATACTATAAGCCAATGAGATAAAAGGTTAAAACATGAGTAGAAGCTATAATGGTTTAGGCTAAAAGGCTAAAGCCCATGAGATGAAAAGCTAAAAACAGACCATTCCTAGGGATTAAGGCTTTGGAGCAGGAAATCAGAACTAAAAAGGCAAAAGACAGAAAATTTAAAAATTAAAGTTATAAGACTAAAATGGATTAGGGGCACATTAAAAAAAATAAATTAACATAAAAACAAAAGAGAACTGGTTCGAGGATGTGGAGTCTGTGGCAAAACTCTCAGGACCCCCAGCTTTCCCTGTGTGGGCGGGGCTGGCTGCGGAGGCAGCCAGGGTGAGGATGCGCGGGCAGGGCTGGCTTGGCCTCCCGAGACGTCAGGGAGAGGCAGGCAGCTCCTCCTTTACCTTTTAAATATTTCCTCTCACTTGCTCTCCGTGTGCGGTTCCCATTGCCATTCCAGCAGCCTCTGCCTTCAGCACCTCCTCGCTAATCTTTAAATTGGCTGTCGCCCAAGTCCTTTCCCTTCCAATCTCTCCCCACACTGCCACCAGACTAATCTTCTAAAAACACGATTTGGGTCATGGAATTATACTGTATGAAAACCTTCTGTGCTTATCGTTTTAAAGACCAAGCTCTGCCTTAATGTACTGTTTCAAATACATTAGAGATCTTCTATGTTTGTACTGAAGTTCAACCTTGTCTACCACTTTACTTGTGCTAACCCCTCGAGATATCTGGAAGGTGTTTTGAAGTTCCGAGGTTGATCAGGAGATGTGGAATGACTTCAGAGAAAAGGAGGTCCTGATTCCATTTTGAAAAAGTCAAAGTAAGTTAATATACTGGTCATAAAATTAGGGGATATTTTATCGCTTCAGATTCATTTTGAAATATCCCCTAATTTTTGTGAGCAGTCTTTTTTGTTTCAGCTTTTGGTTCTGAGAAGGGGGGGAGCAAGAAAGAGAGAAGGAGAGAAAAGAGGAAAAGAACTAAAATTCACATGCTTCTGGGAAAATTAGATTTTTGTTTTGTCAGTATTAATGTTGGATTCCCCGTCTTAGCTTCTTCCCAGAAAGACTTTCTTTTCTGAGTTGAAGGGTATATTACCTTTAATCTTGAGCATTTCTTTACTGAATTCTGAAAAAATAATAAAAACTTAGCTTCTTTTAGGGTTTGTGAGAATAAAAAAAAAAGTTTGGGAGGAAAACTAACCGTATTTAAGATTATCCCAATGAATTTTTTGCCAAAACACCAGATGCCACTGGAAAAAAATGTTCAGCCACAGTTTGCTCTCTGGGAACTGTGCCTGACTTTCTAGCAGGATAAGGAGAGCAATGTAAAAGATTGAGGTAAATGGCAATCCTACCCTAAGTAACCAGTGCTTTTATGTAAAAAATGTTCAAGTTAAGACTATTGTTATTATAACACTAATTCACATTAAAATTCTGTTATAATCAGGAAATACATCAGGGCAAACATAATGCTAAATGCTGGTCACTGTCATACTTAGCCTTCCTCAAAACATTTTTATATCTTCTTAAACTTTCTAGAAATAGTATCAATTTCAATCTCGGAGTATTCTAGATTCAGAACTTAGCTTTACATTTCCATTTTGTCATATTGATTTTTGTGTTTCTTTTAATTCCTACATTACATTACAAGGGTTTGGATATGTCCAAAGCCCTTTATAAATCTATGTTGCATTTGCTAGCTCCATATTTAGATCCCTTTCGTCTCCTTTCAGTGAGTGAAAGCATTATAAATAGCGTTGAATTTTGAGAAATGGAATATGTATAGCTTAAAGTAAGGCAATTAAACCTCAAATTAGAAGAAAGTTCCAACTTATTATTTTTGAGCATTAAAAAGTGCTCAGGTGACTCATGTCCTCTCTCTTCATGCAGTTCTGCTACCTGGCTGGCTCCAACCTACAGCAATGGCAGAAGTTCTCATAAATTGTGGAAGGCAGTCATTTTTTGCCATGCTCCTCAAAACTCTTTAGGATATGGAAGAAAACCAGAAGGAAGATAGGATTTAGAATTTCCTGCCTTCTGTTTTTTCCCAGCTTTACTCAATCTGAGGTTTGAATTGTTCAGTTGTTCATCATTCAAAATATTTGTTATGGACTGAATGTATGTGTGACCCCCAAATTCATGTGTTCAAACTTTAACTCCCCAGTGTGTCTGTCTTTGGTGTAGAAAAGTGATTTGGTTTAAATAAGGTCATAAGAATGAGGCCTTGATCAATAATAGTAGAGTCCTTATAAGAAGAGATACCAGAGAGCTCCCCCTATCCCAGCATCTCTCCCCACTGCACTTGCACGGAGGAAAGGCTACGTGAGGACATAGTGAGAAGGCAGCTGTCTGCAAGCCAGGAAGAAATCACTCACCAGAACCCATATTGGCCAGAAACTTGATCTTGGATTACCCACTTTATGGCAATTTGTTATGGTAGCATGAACAGACTAATACAGTATTCCTATTTGGACTATAATAAAAGCAGATATATTAGTTGCAATAAGGAGATAGGTTGTAAAAGGGGGCTGGGATCTTGTTTGACTTATTTAATAACTGTATCCCTAACACCTATAGGAGGGCCTGGCTTGTTAAATGAATGGATGAATGAATGAATCAGAAGGTAAAACATTGAAGCTTCTCATGATAAACTAAATTAATCATAGAAGTAGATTGCAAAAGGGAGTGCTGAGTTTCTTCCCTTAAAATTTTTATATGTATGCCTATCTTGTTTTGGGGCAGTCCCAACTAAAGGCAATCCTAAGTTTTTAAAAATTTTTAACTCCAGATTTTATTTGGATTTCACTACTTTTTCCATTGTTTTTCTCTCTTCTTTTCCAGAATTTTATTTTTTTCTTCTTTTCCAGATTTAACTCAGCATACTTCATTGCATTTGGTTGTCATATCTCCCCAGTCTTCTTTAGTATTTTATTGTTTCCAAGTTGTTTTTTTTTTATCACCTTGAGGAGTACTGAGCATCTATAAGACCCCCAACCTAGATTGGTCTAATGTTTTTCTCATGATCAGACCAGGATTATGGGTTTTGGAAAGACTGTCACAGAGGTGAAATGCACTTCTCATTACCCGACATGAGAAGGCACGGGATGATATCTACATGAAATCAGTAGTGATCTTAAACTGAAAGTGTTTGGACCAAATTATTATGATTACTTAATACTTCCACAGTGTTTATAACAGTAATACTTTGCATCTTCTGATTAGACATAGAAGATTTTAATCTCATCCCCTTAAATACAGAAATGAAGATGTCTCCCTTTCCACTAATGTTATAAGAAGTAAGATTGCAGGTATATCTTTGTGTGTGGTCTTATAATATACATAATGAATATTATCTTTATAGCCAAATCTTTTTCTCTTTGTTTAAAGCACCATAGTGAAATATGCTAAATAAACTAAGAAGGAGGAAATTTTCTCTAAGGTGCTTGCTTCATTTCTAAGATCCCGATAGGAACTTGGATGGCATAGAGCCTAACTTCGCCCTCCCGGCATCAGCGCATTAGGCACCTTATAAAATATAATTTATTTAATGTCCTTCCAGCCATACCACCCTAGAGTGTGATGTCATCAACACATTAAAGAAAGACGTTTGGGACCTCCAAAATATGAGTTTTGGCAGGTAACCCAGAAAGTAGTATGGAAGCAGTAGTGTGGTCTCCATTTGGCTACACCTGAGCAATGCACTCGTGAGCAATGCAGAGGGTCAGGCGCTGTGTGCCGATGGGTAAAAGCAAAGACACATAAAAGCCAGAGTCAGACCACTTTATTCTAAAGTGATTGAGATGTTTCCCTCAGCCTTGTATGTTGTAGGAATATTTATATTGGAACTTATCCAAAGTTGAGTCAAATTGGGGTGAGTAAAGCAGCCTCTGGGGAGAGAGTGCTCGTCCAGAAGGGGCGGTTCCCTTGGCCAGGGCTTGGCACATGAATGAACACTTTGCTCTCAACGAGGTATTTAACTTGCCTGGCTTCCCTCTTGAATTGGGCCCATTGTGCCTCCCTGAACTCTTGAAATTGTATCGACTATTCACAGTTGACTTGCTGTCTTGGGATATAATTTAATGCATTCACAGTCACAGTGCAAGCAAGAAGGGCCTGTGACTCCAAAAAGGAGAGGTCACTAACTACAGATAGATAGTAATTTTCTGGATTAAAGTTATTTTTGACCATGAATGTTGACTCAAACTATGATTTCAAAAAGAGCACGTTTAAGTATTTTTTGTAGTTAAAGAACTCTTTTTGAGTGTATGTTTTGGGCATATCATTATGTTAGATCTAAAAGTCTATAGAAGATATACATGGGCCTGCCTTCACATAATATATTGTTAGACAAAACTCAAATCCATACTCAATCAATAATAAAACCCATAATATTAAGTATAATAAAAACAGAATAAAAATATACTAATAGACTTTATAAAGTTGTTATTGTTGTTAAAATGGATAGAGATATAATAATTGGATGGACATTTTCCTTTATTAACAGGTAAAGTAGTTCCTGGGTGAAGTGACCTGTATTAGGTCACTCATATGCATTTTTGAATATCACAGATGAAACTTCACGATTGCCCATGTGATTTTTCTTGTGGGGAGATTATCTCACCAAACTGGAAGTCAACCTTAGACCTTTCAGCTGCATAACTTGGCAGTTCTCAAAACTGCACCCACATTCTTTGGCAGAAAATGGCTCTAAAGAATTCTGAGTTCCTAACCTCAAGTTTTCTTGGAAGGGTGTCATCAACCACACCTATAGTCAGCATTGTCATTTCTTTGGCATTCTCCTGAGCTAGGTACATATAGCTAACCTATCTAACAAATATTCTGACTTTCAGAGTACTCAATGATGCAATAAATTCAGGAGGCTTGCAGGGAAGGGGAAAAAAACTTGTGAAAAGCATTATAGTGATTTTTATCATTTGTCAATTCTGACCTGTCTTTCATAATCTGTGGCTCTAAGTAGGTCCTATTTTAGAATGCACTGGCCAGCAGTGAGGACCCTTATCTTTGGTTTCTATGCTTGGCCTTGTTTTCCAGGATATCTGACCTGTTTTCTTTACTTCTAACACATTTTTTGCGGAAAGTGAGAGGGTGAGAACTTGGGAATTTTTCTTATTTTCATGTATTCTCAACAATAAATTTAAAATAATTATATTTTATTCAGCATTTAGGTTTTCATTATTGAAGATCTTTTCAAAATAGCTAATTCACTATACTCTTCAAAGTGGAAGTTCTCTCCAGAAACTCTAGAAAAAGGAAATGGACTAAATACATATGACTTTATCTCAGTCCTTTCAGCTTTATCTCATCCTCTACCAATAAAAGACTCTTTGCAGTGAATAAATGAAGTGCTGTAATCGGTGTACTGATATTATTGGAAAGCACGGAGAATTCCGTGAGGCTCTCTCCTTTACTTTCTGTAACACCCTCTTCACTTTGCCATCCCCATAGAAACTTCACATTGCTAAGAAATTTTAGTCATTTTCGTGGAAATAAGAAATGTGACCTGGTCCTACCTTGAAAGAGCAAAAGAAAGTCAGGTCTCCTCTGCCCGTTTTTCAGCCAGGCTTATCTGATGGAAGAATTTGGAAGAAAGTTTCATGGTGGATCGTGAATTGATACACCATTTTGAAGGTTGTTGATGAAGTTGGGGTACGTATGGTCAGAACAACCAAAAGGGTCAGAATAATGATGATGTTTGTAATGACAAAACAAAACAAAACAAAAAAATTCCCCAAATTTTTATATTAGTGCTTATGATCTGTAAGGTATTTTTTATTTTTAGCATTTAATATATTTAGACAATTTAATGCTCACCACACCCCTATTAGGAGGTACCCTGGTTTTCTCCATCTTACATTGTTTATATACCTTGCCCAAAGTCATCCAGTGGGCAAGTGGAGGATCCAGGCCTCAAGTCCATGTTGTAAATCTCCATGGTTTATCTCATTGAATCGCTCAAGATGGCTAACTCTATGACCTGTGATCTTAGGTTCACACAGTCATCTATTTAGAATTAATGGGGGCAAATCTGTAATTATAATGTCCCCAGGCACATAATTGAATAATATGGAAGAAAATGAGAATGGCATGAAATGAAACTCAGATACCTGTTGAATGGTGAATGAAGAAAAGCACAACTGGCTACAGAGCTTTTCCATCTTGCCCTTTGGTTGTGAAACATTGAAACTATTCTTTGTATCTTGCTTACTTTCATTCCTCATGTTAATGATTGCCCTGATAGATCTCAATTATTTTTTCAAGTTTTATTTTTCTTTGCAAAGAATTCAACAGATCTCTATTTTGCTCTTGTTTAGGAACATCTATTGCAAATCTAGTGTTGAGTTTATTTGAAACTAACAGCTGTCCAGTAGCACCCTGGGAGAAACAGCCTGGGTGAAAATTTCCTGCAGATTCCTTCCTAATAGGGCTAGTTCTAAAAATTGACCTTCAATTACATTTAAATTGCATGATACCAGAATGACAGCAATTCTCCCAAGTTAACATGACTCATCAGTGTTTTGTGTTTATGATAATCCTAATGTATTTAATCCAAATATTTCTATACTTAAAGACTATGAAAGAGCGAAAAAAATGTTATAATTTAAACTGGAAGCAACTGGCTTATCTGGCTCTTCTTGGCTAATGATTTCCCAGGCTAGTGCCACTACCCAGACTCGACAAGTTTCTTTGACATTTTCCCAACTCATGTCTGCCTACAAATCACTTAAAAATAAATGTGAATGGTCTAACAATCTGAGTCTTTGAGCGAAGCTTACTTTTCAGAACTGAGCATACACAGCTACTACTAAAACAACCATTCAAAAGGAAACCACAAAACTACTGACTACCAGACTAGGCTCTACAGATCCCGGGGCCTCTGATGCCCAACTCAGAAGTTTTAGCTCATTCTTCAAAGAACATTTCTGAAATGTTTGCAAAGTCTCCTCTGGACACATAAAACACTACAGCAATAATATGCTCTTTAAACCATGGATTTGTAGAATTGCTCAACAACTAAATAGGACTTACACTCATACAGCTAAATCTTTGTATAAAGTCTATTACACTAAGCTTCTACACATACTGTCTCTTACTCCAGACAACAGCCTTGAGAGGTGAGATTATGGCTAACCTTATGTTGTAAATGAGGAATAGACGATGAATAACTCATTTAAAGTCATGTAGCAAACAGATGGGCAAAGTCTAAGGTCACTGAGCTAGCAAATGGCAGGGCTGAACTGAAGTGCAGGCTTTCTAATTCAAAATTGTATTTTCCTTACTGCAATTAAGGACTTGTCTTTTAGGTATCTGCCTTGAGAATTTACAAAAGTAATAAGAAGACATTAGGGCAAAATTCAAGATGCAAAAACTCTGGGTAATTCCATGGCAATATGCTGGTTTTCTCTTTTTACTCTGTCCCCTGAAAGTGCAACAATTTCTAACTTCTTCCTTTCTTCCTCTTGTTCTTATACGCCTTATTTCCTTTGGTCCCTGTGTTGCTTATTCCTACTATGTACTAATATGACAATTCTTCCTAAGTGCTCATCAGAGGCTGCAAAACTGTCTATGTATCACAAGAGAAAGAAGAACTAAAAAAAAAAGTAAGATCAAAAAAAAGAGTATGAGGAGATCGAAGGATATCATTCAACCCTCAAAGTCAAGTTTTGTTTTTCTGTACTTTTCCAATTAAATGGGCATAAAGAATCATTGACTGATGGCATCAGAGAGTTGGAGAGAAACATACTTGTAATCAAGTCAACATCTTCACTCTAAGGATGAAAGAAATGTGTCCTAGGGAGCAGAGGTAACACCTAACTAAGGTCACAGAGATCTGGGGCTTTGCCATGAGAACCCTCATGCTTAGTTTATGCTCTCTTTTCTAAATCCACGTGGCAGAGGTCTCCTTCACAGCACACAGACTGTTTGGCTTCTGTCCAAGAAGGAGACTGCATGCCGTAGGGGTCAAGACAGGGTACGTTGTTTTTAAGACTTTGAGTTCTGGAATCAGGTAGTCCTGGGTCCAAAGCTTGACTTTACCACCCAATGGCTGTGTGATTCAAGACATGTCAACCTCTTTAAAACTTAATTTTCTCATCTGTAACAAGATGATGATGTTTCATGCCTCCTGTGGTCGTAGAGAGAATTAAAGGAAATAATGTTTAAAAACTGTTTGCTTGCTCTGTGTCATATTCTGTGGTAAATGGTTTAAACTGGTTTTTTTCATGTAATACTTGTAATATATGCTAAATGCATAGACCATATAGTAGTAAATGTGTGTGTCCCCATATACATTAGGAATGTCACACACACACATGCACACATCCTGGTCAGGAATTTCATTTAAATTTTATCTACTTTGACATAGCGTATTTCCCCATGTATAAGAAACACCTTAATTTTGGGGCCCAAAATTTGAAAAAAAATGTATTATGTAAAGTTATTGAACTTAAGTTTTATTCACCATAAAATGCATACAACTCCTCACCACTGTCAAAACTCCCATCCATTAGCTTGTCCTCATCTGCGTCTGATGATGAATCACTGTCTTCATATATTTGCCTCATCCTCAGTTCCATCTGTGGTATTTGAAATGCCTCAACCACTGTATAAGACGCACTTAGTTTTTAGACCCCAAAATTTTCAAAAAAAGGTGTGTCGTATACATGGGGGAATACGGTAAATAAATAACAGTATCTTGTGGTGGGCAGTTCAGGGGTCTGTGGTTGAACCATGAAGCTACCCTGGCCCACACTCTTTCTGTCTTTTTGTCCTGCCATACTTTGGTAAAAGGCTTTCACTCTCTCAAGGTCACTAGGTGACTGTTAAGTCATACTACTTCCTACGCTTCAGGCAGTCAGATAGGAGGAAGGTAGACAGTAAGGAGCAGAGGGCAAAGCATGCTCTCCTGGAAACGTTGACAATGATATGTAAATGCTCCTGCTGATGTATCATTAACTAAGGTGACCAATCATCCTTTTTAGGGAAGACAGTCCTTCTTTTGTAAGTTTTGTCCTCCCTCAAAAAGTGTCCTCCTACATGTCCTCCTTTTTGATACTGGAAGACTAATCTGTAAATGTCCATATTCGATTGGTGCAGAGTCGATCCATTGCAGGTGATGTGACATATTTGTATCTAAATGAGTACCATTTTCTTACAATATTATTAAAAATAGGCATGTAAGCATAATTACAATATAAAATATTACAAATGTTTTTATTATGCATTTATCATATTATAGTGTATTATTGTTGCAATGAGTAAAACGTTTCTTTTATTTATGATATTGTTTTCTTCAGTTTATTTTTGTCCTCCTTTTCATTGTAAAAAGTTGGTCACCTTACATTAACACCACAAGAAAGTCTGGGAAAGATAGTTTTGGTTTGGTCATACTTTAACCACAAGTGTATGAAATAAATAGGTGATTAGCGATTTCTGCCACGTGTTTATCAAGGTCAGGTAAAGATTCTGTGCAGCTCTCTCCAATTTGTAGTGTTCACACAAATATATTTTATTGTAAAGAAAACACAGGTACTTATCACATGCAGATCTGGGGGTCTTAGTATATGCAAAGGTCATGAATGTGTAGATAATTTTCACACCATCCCAGTGAATTGGTAGCTGATACTGGGAGCAAGGATTAAGCAACAACAACAACAAAAGAAAGTGTTTTTTTTTTGTGTGTGTGTGTGTGTGGTTTAGAGCAACTCAAGCAGGATTGAGAAAGAATATAACAGCAGAGAAGAGACAGATCAGCTAGAAATACAATCAAAAGGATAAGGAAAGAAATTCATCTAGGTAGAGAGAACTTCTCTAGGAAAGAATGCCATAACTAGGAAATCTGGTACTCTGAATCAAGAAGTTAGAAAACTGTGTGGGGGTGTGTGGTTTCAGCTAACCTTGAGATCAACAGATGGAGAAACTGCAAAGGGATGGCCTGGCCTCCTCACTGATGGGATAAAAGCATGAGAGAGAGAGAAAGAGAGAGAGAAAGAAAGAGAGATCTAGTTACTATCAATATATGTGGAACAGGAGGGAGTCCAAGATTAGAAAGGAAATATAATAGCTTGTAATAAGTTGTTCCAAGTCGGGTTGAATAATGAATCTGTATACTTATGCTTTGTGACATACAATAAAATAAATTTTTCACACTCAGTGCTTTCCTGATTTGGGTCTTTCTTCCATGCCCCTTACTGAGCAGGGCCATTGGGGCAGACAAACAGCACAGGGCCAGAGAGCCAAGTCTGAAGACTTACTGGAGACTCTCCTGAGACATTGACTGAGAACCATACAAAGTTACTTGCGGAAGAAACATTCTGGAATTTTTCCATTCTAAGTTGCTCTGAGCCCATTTTGTCATAGGCCATTATGATTTGACAAATGAATGACATAGTGAGTAGTTTCTGCAGCTTATTAAAGGACAGCCTGAAATTTTTGAGTAAATATATCAATTCCTTGTTAAATGTGTTTGAGGATAAACATGCTTAGCATATAGTAAGCACTCAAAACAAATGGGATTAAATTTATTAATTAAAATAAATGAATAGCTATCTAGAGAGTAGTTAATATGGCTCCAGCAAATAGTAATATGATTAGACTTATTATTTAGCTATTCATATTGTTGCAAAAAGCTAGCTTGCATAAAGTATAATTTGAGTGTTTATTTTCTAGTGTTTTGTTGAAATCATCATGAATGGGCTATCCCCATAAATGAAAAGGCACTTTGGAGGAATGACAGTAACCATTGCTTTAAAACAGTGGTTCTTAACCTTTTTTGAGGTACCGAACCCACCAGTTTCATATGCGCATTCACCAAACCCTTCTTTAGTGATAAATAAAATATGATTTCTTTTTCCAAATTCAAGACATAGGTATATGTTTTTTTACTGGTGCACAAAATGAGCCATGCATGAACATCACCTTGCTCAAAGAACAAAACCAACAAAGTGCATGAACTCACAACAAATTATAGTATTACTTTATTCTGGCCCCCCAAAATATTTCGGCCCCATAAAAGAATTTCAGCCCCCCAAAATATTTTTTTACTATTTTACTAATTAAAAATTAATTCGGATTTTTAAAAGAATTTAAAATTTTTAAAAATAACTTAATTATTTTAATTTTAAATTTAATTTGTTTTTTGTCGTTTTGAATCCACAAAAATACTTTTTTGGGGCCAGAATAAAGCATTGCCTAAATTACATACCTGCAACTGTTGTTTTTGGGAGACCAGTTCAGATATGCGTGGTTTCACCTTGGCAAGTGATACTCTCATGTCATCTTCACAACAAAGTCTGTTCCTTTTCTTTGTTTTTATGTCCAGCATCCTTGAAAAGAATTGCTTGCAAAGATATGTTGAAACAAATGGTATAAAAAAGTCCAGGGCTTTCTTAGCAATAACTGGGTACTTTTCCATTTGTCAACACCAAAAAGTTGAGAATGTTGTTGTTCTGAAGAGTTGTAGTTGAACCTTGCTCTGATGAATTTCAATGATTTCATCAAGGTATTCATCATTGACATCCGCTGTCTCAACAGTAAATGTAAATGGCTGTCTCACCCATGCTGGATATGACTCTATTGTAGGGAAATATCTGTCGAGAGACTTTGCAAGCTCATATAAGTGCATTGAAATTGTTTGCTTCAGTTTCATGGGTACAGAACCATCTCCGATTCCAGACACATCTTCGATCTTACTTACACAGTCGTCCAGAAGGGGAAAGTTTGCGAAGTTATTGTTCTCTATTCATCGTTTCCATAATGGTAGTTTTTTTTGAAAAGCCTTCAGGCTTTCTTCGGCTTCCATGATGTTGACTCCACCACCCTGCATCTGCTGATTGAGATGATTGAGAGCTGCGAATATATCAGCCATGTACACTAAAATCACAATGAATTCAGGAGTTTTGAAGCAATCTGCATGACAATGTTGCTGCTCTTGCAAAAACATGGCTAATTCCACACGCATGGCAAAAACACGATTCAGCACCTGTTCCCAGGATAACCACCAAACATTAGAATGGTACAGGAGTAACTCGAATTCAGAGCCCATTTCTTTATACAACTCACTGAAGATGAGGTGCCTCAGAGCACTATTTCACACATAGTTCACACATTTCACCACAGTTTTTTAATACATCTGCCATTTTTGGAGGCAAGGTTTTAGTTGCCAACGCATGCCTGTGCAGAATACAATGCAAAACAGATGTGTGGTGCATTGGCTTTTACTAGTGCACCAAACCCAGACTTTCTTCCCAGCGTGACTGGAGCTCTGTCCGTACAAACTGCAGAAACCATATCTCATGAAAGGTTGTTGTCTCTGAAGAAGTCATCCACAAGCTTCTTCACATCGGCTGCCTTACTTGTTGTTGTAAGAGGCTTACAAAATAAAAAATCTTCTTTTATCACGTCTTCTTTCACATAGCACACATAAGCAAGCTGGCTTAGATTAGAAATGTCTATGGTCTCATCAAGTTGAGGACTAAATTTTGCCGGACTTGAAATTTGATCTGCAACTATTTGAACCTACATGTCTTTACTCATGTTCTCTATTCTGTCGCTGATGGTGTCATTTGAAAGAGGAATTTGGGATAATTTACCTTCGGCCGCTGTTCCAAGTATCAGATTCGCCATCTTTAACGCAGCTGGTTTTATGAGTGTTTCACCGATGGTGTGTGGCTTACCCCGCTTTGCGATCAAGTAAGCAACTTCGTACGATGCTGTGAGGATCGGTTTGTTAACGGGTACAAATCCAAGAGCAGGCAGAGTGGCTCTTTCATTGAATCTGGCTCGTTTCACCTTGAATTCAGCAGGCGTTGTGTTCTTGTATTCACCATCTCCATGCAGCTTTAAGAAGTGTTCCTTTAGTTTTGCCAGTGTGAGACTAGAGTTGCTCAACTTGGCATTGCATATCATGCAGATAGGACACTGACTCCCATCCCATTCCATGATACATGTGAATCCATGTTGTACATATTCGTCCGACCACTTTCTTTTTTTGCTTGACATATTTAGTATGGATTAAAATATTAAGAAAGAAACCACACGACGTACAACTATGACAGCCGTTGACTACTGTGTGCACTAAATTCCCCACAGCACTGGTTGGCCAAGCAATGCAATGTGATCCTCTGCAGCAAGTGATGGCCAAGCGGGGCGTATCATCACGACTTTACACAAGTTTGTCTTTACCTCCCCAGCAGAGGCTTCTCCAAACCCCTGAAACCGACTCATCGAACCCCTAGGGTTCAATAGAACCCAGGTTAAGAACCACTGTTTTATAGTGATGATTCGCATAGGGTCTTCTGGTAAATAGGGAAGCAGATTAGTGTTATTTTAAAAAGTTTTGACTTAGATTTTGATATCTGTATTCAAGTTTTCTAAACTGCTTATATCACTAGCCATGTAATGTTGGACAAATGATCTCTCAGAGCCTTTAGTTTCTCATCTGTAAAATGAAGATAATAGTAGTATTTATCTCAAAAACGTGTTGTAAGGACTAAATGAAATATGTTTATAATGAAATCACTTAGAATGAAATGGGAACTTTGCATCATGCTGAGTTCTAGCATTATCTCTCACCAACTTTATCTTTCTTACCTTATCCCTCACTGGCTTCACACCAGCCACGCTTCCTCCAGGTCCTGCAAGGCACCAAGCTTTCTTGGCCTCTGGGCCTCAGCAATGCTGCTTCTTTGTCCGAAATGCTCCAACACCCTAAGTCATCCACTAATAATGACTTATCCCTGAAATTGCAGACCAAATGCCTTTTTCCCCCTGATCCTAAAGTGTAAATGAGTTCTATTCACTCTGCAGCTTTCTTTCTTAGCTGCCTACTGTTTTCTTATAGAGCTTGTCATAATTTATAAATCTATATTCTGCTGTATTTATATATTTACCTTCCTCACTAGACAGCAGCTCATGGGAGTTAAGGATCTTATCTCTTTGGTCCATCACCATGAATTCAGTTCAGCACAAAGCTTGGCACACAGGATGCACTTTAAATATTTGATATTTAAAGAATAAATAAATAAATGGAAACATGACTTTTCATGTAAAGTATTAATACTGTGTTTGACTCTTAGTGTCTTTTAAATACCAGTTTTTACCATTTTAAAGAGCAGGTATTTGGATTTAGGTTTTCAGTGAGGTCAGAAATATTTTCTTAGAAGAGATGACATTGGAGATAAATGTTAAAATTAACTTCTTTTATCTCCCGTATTTCTGGCTTTCTAGAATTGAGGTTTTCAGGCTATATAAATATGTTTAATGGCAATCCAGAAGACTTATAGGGAAAAAAATGAGAAGTCACTTCACTTTTGAAATTATTTGGTATATTATCTTCTAAGTATTGAAAGCATTGCTTCTCATTATCTCTTTGAGGGAGATAGCAGGAAACATGATTATTTCAGTTTCAGAAGTGAAGAATTATGTAACAAACAAAAAGAAAATCAAGAGTTAAGTCAGGCTATGTGATGGAAGAGACAAAGAACTAGAAACCAGAGAGCAACACAGCAAAGTTGAAAGCCTGCCTGCAGGTCAACGAGACGCTTAGTGAATTCTCAGCAAGTTACATGTTTGGCAGCCATAGGCTTCCTGGCAGAGCTGATCCACCCAAAGAGGGAGTGCCTGAAAAGGGAGAGGTCCACATTCTAGCAGGCTGAACCCCCAAGTCAAACTCACTAGAGCCTCATTAGGAATTATATGCCTCTGTCTTGGTGGGCCTTGGTCTTGATCCTGTAGACCAAAATGACCTCCAGTATGTCAAAATTAGACTCTCATAAACTATCAAGGGCTGTAAAGGTGCTTCAGGAACTTGTTTTTTCTTCCAGAAATACTGAAGATTTCAGATTTGAATGACTTTTTATGGAGTTTTGTAGGAGACGATCATTCTACCACATACTCTAATATTTCAAGTTTTCCAATGTAAGCTCATGTAAAGAATTTAACATAACCAAATATAATAAAGTTCTTAGCATCTGTTTTACTTAAAATGAGTGGAAGGCGGAAGGATTAGATCTTTTTTGGGGAAAACTCATCAAAATTTACAACAGAAAGAAAAGTATGATTTCCATTCAAGTGAGAAAAGATGAAAACAGAGGCTTCCTTCCTTTCTTCCTTCCTTCCTTCCTTCCTTCCTTCCTTCCTTCCTTCCTTCCTCCCTCCCTCCCTCCCTCTCTCCCTTCCTCTTTTCCTCCTTTTCTCCCTCCCTCCTTCCCTCTTTCTCTCCCTCCCTCCTTCCCTCTTTCTCTCCCTTTCTTCCTTTCCTTCTTTTTTTTTCATTTTCTTTTTTTTTTTGAGAGGAGGGGAGATAGTGAGGCAGACTTCTGCATGTGCCCTGACTGGGATCTACCTGGTAACCCCATCTTAGGCTGATGCTCAAGTACTGAGTTATTCTCAGTGCCTGGGGCCACACTTGAACCAATTGAGCCACTGGCTGTGGGAGTGGAAGAGTGAGAAAGGGGGAGAAGGTGTGTAGGGGGGAGAAGCAGATGGTCACTTGTCCTGTGTGCCCTGACTGGAAATCAACCTGGGACGTCCAGATACCGGGCTGATGCTCTATCCACTAAGCCACTGGCCAGCGCAGGCCCAGAGGCCATCTTCTAAGCCTGACTCCTCAGTTTTCTGTCTCAGCTTTGGCTGGCTTGTTCCAGCCCATCTGAACCACTGGATTCAGTGTCATTCTGGAAAAGAATATAGTTGATTTCTCCTGCCTGACATGCCAGTTTTATAAATTGAGGCCTTGATGCCTTTGAGTCAACATTTATTTAGTGTTTATTATAGGAAAACTCTAAACTAAGCTATAGGAATGCAAAGGCAACTCTAATTTATAGGGTAGGAAGAAATGCCAACAATTTGTCTCAGTGTGATAAGTTCTCCATCTTAGACACACTTTTTATGGAAGCCCGGGAGAGAAAGGCTGGTAAATCACTCATTTACTTACAGTGCATCCACTTAAGGCAAAGCCTTGCCCTGTAGCTAAGTAAGCCAAACCTTGAAAAGAAGATTGTTTTTTTTTTATTTATTCCTCCAGGAATGATGTATGCTCCTATGAGAGGTAAACACATAGATAAATAACCCAAATAATATATAATGAAATCTGTTATTGTTTCTTCAAAATAACTGAAAAAGTGCTTTGTGTCTGGGAGGACATCTATGTCAAGCGTTATGACTAACTAAAAACCCTAGAACTCTCCCACAACTAAAAATCCTTAGTAAAATATTTTAATATATATTTTTAAATGCATTGCTGATCTAGGAATGAATTAAAGACAATCCTGAGAGGCTAAAAAATCAAGCAAAGTACTAATTTATAAAGTCAAGCCAGTGATAAAAATGAGCTGTTCCTCTGAAATCAGTTATCATATCCCCCTGACGTGGAGTGTGGGTTTTGTTGCTAAATATGGGTCATGAAGAAAGACTGAGACTGAACCCGAAAGGATAACAGATTAGAAATGAAAAAAATACAATGAAATAAAAAAGCTAGATGCCCAAAATTACAGTCAGTGAAATGGTGAACTAGAACAATCCCTTCCTTGACCTTGAATTCAGTGGGCGGGATAAATTTTCCTCTGAGCTGGCCATCACAATCATTTGGGGCATTTTGTGTTTAAGATATCTTAAAATTATTTATTATAAAGTGACCCCATGTTGTCACTGCCTCACAATGCTTGGAAGAAGCAAATATAAATCCTCTCTTAAAGAATGTACCTTTTAGCATTTTTAATATTTTTATTTATTTATTTTAGAGAGGAGAGAGAAAGGGAGAGAGAGAAAGAGAGCAGGAAGCATTAACTCCCATATGTGCTTTGACCAGGCAAGCCTAGGGTTTCGAACTGGCGACCTCAGCATTCCAGGTTGATGCTTCATCCACTGCGCCACCACAAGTCAGGCAAGAATGTACCTTTTAAATATACACCTTAAAAATTCCCATTGAAAATGTGTATGGAATATATGCTAATGAAAACTAAATCATAAAATTTAGGAAAAGAAGCAACAAAAAACATGACTCAGTAAAAAAAAAACAAACAGACAACAACTAAATAACAAGACCCATAAAACAAAACAAAACAGAAACCAAAAACATGACATCCAGACCCACAGAGATATTAGATATTGTAATTATTAATTTAGTATGTTGAATGTGTTTAAACAATAAAAAATATTAGAAATAATGTGTTTAGAACAAGAGATTTGAAAAAAATTAATAGGTAGTTATAAAAAGACTCAAAAATTGTAGAAATAAATATATAATAATTGAAATGGGAAACAATTAATAGGTTAGATAAGACATTAAACAACTGAAGAGATAATTAGTAAACAGAAAGATACCTGAACAAATTCAGAATGTAGCAAGAGAAACAAAGAGATAAAATATTATGAAAGAGAAATTAAGAAGTATGAAAAGATTCAGTGAGACAATGTAAGAAATATCTAATTATACTTCCAGAAAAATGCTGAGATAATATAGACAGGCACTGTATGAATGGAGAAAGTGTGAGAATTACCCAGAAATGGTAAAAGAACCCTGAATCAAAGAAGCAGAAAGTCCAAAGAGTTTCAAGCAAGTTAAATTCAAAGAAGTCCACATCAAGTCATTTTGTAGCGAACTTTCTGAATGCCAAAAAGAAACAAAAACAACTCTTAAAAATAGCCAGAGAAAGAGAAAAAAAAAACCCCAAATAAGAAAAACAACCCCCCCCCCACAGACACACACACTGGTTATCTGTGAAAGAAAAAACAGTTAACTTGACATTTAACTTCTCAAAAATAACAGTGTAAACTGAAAAAAACATAGGAAATAATCTTCACAGAGTAGAAATAATACTTGTCAACCTAGTTGTGTGTACTCAGCAAAATAAGCTTTTATACTTGAGAATAACATAAAAGTTTTTTCAAGTGACTGATCTATGTTTGGCTAAATAAAGAACAGATGAACACAAATGATTTGAATACATGATAACAATACTGTATGATTCTGTGGGTATAATAGTGATATAATAAAAATATTGTGGTAATTAGATTTCCTTTGATTAAACAGAGATGTTAAAATTTCTAGATAAATGATTAAAACAACAAAAGAAGAATCTATAATTTCAAACAAGTTGTGAGCAGGAACAAGAATGAGAGAGAGAAAAAACCACACAAAATATGCAAGATTAAAAAGGATCATAGAAAAAGCAGAAGGTTTAGAATGCAGAAAATAAGAAAGTAATAATGACTTCTGTTAGTAATTGTAACATAGATTATCTAAAACAGTGGTTCTTAACCTTTTTTGAGGTACCGAACCCGCTAGTTTTATATGCGCATTCACCGAACCCTTCTTTAGTGATAAATAAAATATGATTTTTTTCCCAAATTCAAGACATAGGTATATGTTTTCTTACTGGTGCACAAAATGAGCCGTGTATGAACATCACCTTGCTCAAAGAACATAACCAACAAAGTGCATGAACTCACAACAAATTACGGTATTACTTTATTCTGGCTTCCGCGGCAGAGGCTTTTCCGAATCCCTGAGACTGACTCGTCGAACCCCTAGGGTTCGATAGAACCCAGGTTAAGAACCACTGATCTAAAATAACTCTCACAACTCAGTAGATAGGTGCTTCTGTCATGTAACATTTCATAAAGGGGGGAACTGAGGCATAGGGAGATTAAGATCCCACAGCTAAGTGGTAAAGTCGGGATTTATACCTAAGCTGCCTGATGGAACATACTTTTTAAAACATAATACTTAAATACAACGGGATTCTCAGTGGTGGGTGAGGTTTCAGCATGCTGTAGCATAAAGAGAGTGAGATGAGAAGAGGGATTGTGAAGGAAGAGGGATGGGTGCAGCAGAGAATAGGAGGTGCTGGAATTAAACAGGAGGAGAGGTGGGAGGGATGTTCTGTGGGACCGGAGAAAAGGAAGGGGTGATAGAGGGACTTTGAGGTGTGGGTGGCACAGGAAATCATGGGGGCCCATTTAGGGTAATTTGGCATTATAGTTTGGCCATGGAGATCATCTGTTGAGATAGAGGGAGACCAGTGCACCTTGTGGCACTGAGCAGTAGTAGCCCAGCTGCTGG
Source organism: Rhynchonycteris naso (assembly GCA_037038555.1). Taxonomy (NCBI): domain Eukaryota; kingdom Metazoa; phylum Chordata; class Mammalia; order Chiroptera; family Emballonuridae; genus Rhynchonycteris; species Rhynchonycteris naso. Next base: position 137,027,073 of record CM072996.1, read on the forward strand.
GGACCACAGGGGCTGAAACGGTGGCAGTGCAGTGGAGAAGCACATTACTTGGGGTTAGGTTCTAATGTCAGCACATAAAGTAGAAATCACATGCAATCAAAGTTACTTTTGAAAAATCCCTTGTCTCCCATAAGTATAGCATACATGGTCTGTGTGTACTGTCTTGTGTCTCAGTCTGACAGAGCCAGCTTTCTCTCTAGCAATGAAACAGACGACCATTTCTTTGGTTGAGCACCAGAAGGAGAATGACTTGCCTTGCACTGGGCCTTTTGTATGAAAACTCTGTGCACACCTCCACTCCACGCTGTAGGATGGCGTGACAAGGACTGCCTGTGTCGGCACACTGGGGTGTGTGTCCTGGTCTGACCGATTGCCTGTGTGATGGTGGGCAACTTCACCGTAGTGTTCAGTCTCTCTTCCCATTTCTGTAAAAATGGTATGAGGCATAGATTAGATGCTCAATTTCTAGTAGCAAATAAGAAAACCTAGTCAAATGGTAAAACCAGCCGGTGTGAATAAGGAAATGAGGAGGCTGAAAGCAAGGACTTAGTTGAGGTTGGGGAGCCTGAAGCAGTTTTCCGTTAGGCCTTTGCCAGGGGTGCTCATGACATGGACCCTAAAGTAAGAAAGCACATGATCAGTTGTTTACCCAGAACTGAGGATTGGTATCAATGCTAGCGGGCAGCATACGGGTCTAGGGCATTGGCACATTGGGCCCTTATAGGAGAAAGTGTTGGAAACAGGTGCCTAGGAGACTACCTTGGGTGTTCACAGAGGAGTGGGAAGAGTTAAGATGTGAAGAATAAAGAAGACTCAAGGAACTAGAAGTCATGCTGGTTTTAAGAGCAAGATCTGTCAGGGTGAGGGAAGAAAAGAAGTAAAATATGGGAGGTGATGGTGTAGGGGAGGAAAGACTTTTCCTCTATTCTCTTAGTTTCTGGGCTTGGGGCCTACAAATGAGGCTGACAAAGGACTGCCTAACAAGGGAGAAAGAAGCAAACAAATTGTGTGTGATTTTCACATTGTTATGTCCACAGGGAACTTCTAAGGAATAAGCAAAAACCCTCAAGAAGAAGATAGACCCAGGGCTTATATCCTATTTAAGAAAGAGCAATAAGTTATGCAGAGATGACAAGACAAAGGAAACGGGTTTGGGCCAGGGTCAGTAAGTTCTGGGAAAGTGACTAGGAACTCTATGGGGGAAAGTCATGACGGGTGAAGCTTCTTCTACTAAAGTTTGTTTGTACAGACTCATCTTGACATCAATGCCTCATCTCTGGTTATAAGAATGTTTACTTTCTGGTGGAGGGAGAGCATCTTCCTTACTGAAAATTTATGCCCTGCTTTTAGTTAGAAGGGAGGACAGAAGACCCTTCCTGCATCTGCTATTTCTCAATTGCCTTCAGCTCAAAACAATTAATACACCAAGTGGCATATTTTGGGGAAGTCTGTTCTGATCCTCCGCAGTGGAATTCAGGGACAGCTTCTGGAGTCATCCTCACTGATTTGGAGCTCTTCCTTCCACAGTGATGCCTTTCATGGACTGGGGGTAGTCAGAGCCAACAGAACATTTTCTTTCTAAACTAGGATTTGAGTAGTGTGTCACAGCACATTTCCTTGAGCAGTCATGGGAGCCTTGTTATTTTTAAGGATGACAGCACTGTGTGCTGTTAATATAATGAAGTCTGGGACCAAGGGCATGGGGTCTGGCTGGAATCATGCTATCTAAGGTCAAATAGTTGCTCTTCCATTGACCAGCTGTATGATTTTGGTCAATGGAGCTAACTTCTCTGTTTGTCGGTTTTCCTGTCTATACAAAGAAAGTAAAAGTGGTTGTTGAGGGACTTAAATGAACAATAACACACTTGGAACTGTGATGAGCCCTTAGGAAGTGCTTGAAAAGTGAGCTGTTTATTTATAACAATTGGAAAAAAGTTCATTTACTGATGTTCACTAAACTTTTTCTGGGCTAGTTCTAGTTTGCTTGTCACCATCAATGGTATGTACCCAGTGGTGGGATTCAAGTAATTTAATAACCAGTTCTCTGCCCTAATGACTGTTTTAAGTATAAAAAATTATACATGGTTTATTATTTCATGCATTTAATACTTAAAAACAATAAACAAGGTACATAAAACTAGATTATGTTATGTGTTTTAAAATATCAATAAAAATAATTAAATAATACCTGACAAAAAACAATAAACTGTTACTTAAGATATTGCTGCTTGATTGGCATCCTCACTTGCAATTGTTTTCACGTATGGACGTATGGACGGAATGAACATTACTATGGGCACTTAGAATACAAAGTTGCACAGATGAACTTTAAAAAAGAGTAAGGAATGTAAATTTGTTATTTCCACATTGGGCAGTTGCCCAGGTACTCAATTTAGAGAGAACCCAGATTACAAATGCTGTTTTAACAACCGGTTCACCGAACTCAACAAAAATTAGATATCAGTTCTGCTGAACTGGTGCGAGCCAGCTGAATCTCACCACCGTGTGTACCTTTGAGTTTGTTGGTTAGGGTTAAAAAGGTCACCTGTGGCTGTGGAGCATACTGTGCTCTGCCAAGGGAATAATTGGGGGTGGGGCTTAGGGGGCGGGTGGTGCAGGGGGGATGAAGGATGTAGCCTGTGACTGTAACTTTAGGAGCACTGTGATTGGCTCAGCTGAGAATGTTGCTATCTGTCGGCACCCTTCCTTAGCCATGACAACGACAGAGCTCTTCCTCCACATTTTTTTTCCCCAAGACATTTTCATCTTTTTACTGGAAGTCTATTTATCCCCAGGTCTTCAATTACCTTTACTGAGAGAGACCTGCACAATCATATCTATTGTTTGGTTTTGGCCATAATTTAAACTTTTTAAAAATTTGTGTAGTTTGCAACCTAATGAGTGTTTCTGTAACATCCATCACTCTGACAGAGATAATAACACCCAAGTAGAACAAGGAATGAATAATTTAACAGGAAAAAATGGGGTCCCAGTATAAGCTTGTTCAAAGAGATTCTCGGAATTAAAGGTGAGGTAATTTGTTTGCTATAGAATAAATTAACCCTTTCTTTTGTCTTCAGAGCTCCTTGAAGGATTGTTCATACCTTATATGAATGAAATTGAAACAATTAGGTATTGTGTAGGTATCTAAAAGCATCCGTGCAAGATACTCTTATAAAAAGTCTCTGGAACAGTCATTGCAACAACCTATCTAGCTTAAATGTCTAAACTAGGTCCCCACCTAGACTTGAAAAATGTGTTTCACAAGATAGGACCAGAAGCTATAGGGCTTTCTGAAGCCACATCACCTGTGAATCTTATTGACTGGAAAAATCAACCTGCTCTGATTCCTTCTACAAGGTTTGGAAACCCTGACTCTGACGCTATGCCATCACTGTATGCTCTTCATGTGAAGTGGGGGAAGAAGCTGTTTCACGATGCTCTTTTCTTAACAGTGTTTGCAAGTGTTCGCTAATGGAAAATAGCACAGGAGAAGCCTCTGTATGATATTGGTATTGCAAAGCTCCAGAGGGATTAAGGAAAATGTGGGGGCCTCACTGAAATGCAAGTTTAAACAAAGAAGAAAGATGATTTATAGTTTAATACACTGTTATAATTCCTGACTTTACAATTTCTTCTTGAACTAGAAGTCTGGAGAGTGATAGCCAGGTAAATAGTAGTAGAATTTAAAGGAAAAAAAATGTGTTTTTGTTTGTGTTTCAGTATCTCTTTTAAATCATGCCTCAAAATAAGAAATGCATGTTTAGGTCTGCAGCTGGGAGGTCAAAAGGCCAACGGAGAAGAGGTTCTTTTTTTTATTATAAACATATGAATTAATCATGACTCAAATGGAATCAGGCAGAATCTGCAGCTGGAATCAGCAGTTTTCATTTATTTATTTGTATAAATGCATGTACATACACATATAGACACATGGTATAGATATACATTCATACTCATCATCTTGTTTCTGAAAATCTTGACCTCAGGTGTGGATGTAATACTGACTTGACACAAAGAAAAAAACAGCATTCATATTTTTACATTGGGTTCACGTTATTAAGAATCTGTGCTTAAGCAGGAGACTTCTTAACAGGATTTAATACAAAAGGATTTCCTTACTCTTATGTGCACTCTAATCTGATATATTTTCAAGAGAAAAAATTAAATTAAATGCTATGTGAGCTCTTGTGTGACAGTCTCAGAATTCTAGATGGCAAGCAGCTAGAGGGACATCAAACCAGCAGGAGGTTAACCCTGTGGTAAATGGTTCTTCACTGCTTTTAAGTTTTTTCTTTTAAAAATCTATCTATCTATTTATTATCTATCTATCTCTCTATCTATCTATCTATCTATCATCATCATCATCATCATCATCTATCATCTATCATCTATTTATCTCTACCAAAGTGCAATGCACAAAGACATGGAACTTTCATTTCCACAATCTTAGTTTTGTTTTTTGATTTTTCTTCCAAATTAGACTTTCAGAATTTACAACCCAGAATACTGACTCTAGTCAATGTGGTCGTGGGTTAGTTCTCTCTCACAATTACTGGCTACTCCAGAGGGCTAGGGTCAGAGGCTTGATTAAATAAATTACAGCTTCGGGTCTCTTCCAATAAACCATGTCAGGCTTTGGGCACCACACAACAATGCTCCCTGTTTTAACCTATAATGGGCAGTTGAGTTTAGTAAATGGCCTAATCACTGCAGCATAAATATTTATGGGAGAACTTTTCCAATTAAGGTAGAGGCTTGTTTAGATGCTATCAGTTTAGAGAGGGCTTTTCCAACAAGAAAATTACTGTTAAAAGACATCAGGAAATGGTTAAACTCCAGAAGGCTAAAAGGTCAGTGAGTCTGCAATGCGCAAAGCCTGCATTCTTATTACTGCTGTCTATATGCATTAAACCCTCCCTCCTAACCCTTTAAAAGGGGGATTAAAAAATAGTCCTTTGTACCTAAGAAAAAATGTTGGTGCATTCATATAAAAATATTTATGTTGAGAAATAAAAATGTGGGCAATGACTCAACCAGATTTGGTGTTATCCCAGCTTTTACAACAGGCTGCACACATAGGTCATGCTTGTTTGCTAGGTCTAGTGTGGAGGGTGGTGCCAATAACAGCAGTGAATGATTTCTGTAGTAGGTGCTGTCTTCAAGGACTTCAAGGATTCCTGTTGCACACACCCTAGAAAGAGACGTAAACATGCGATTTGTAAGCCATATTTCCAAAAAAGAGCTGTATAAAATCTGAAATGTGGAGTACAGGCAGAAACTCCCCCAGAGGAGAAGAATATGTAATCTCAGTGGGAATTCATTAATCTGCCAAACAATGTACATGCATGTCTGCCATATGGTATTTTACTCTAAAGGAAAACATAAAGAGAGAGAGAGAGAGAGAGAGAGAGAGAGAGAGAGAGAGAGAGAGAGAGAATGGAAGAAAAAATATCCCGGTAAAATGTGAATGTGAAGTACCTTTGTCTGAAAAATAAACATACATTTATAGCAGAGGAAACACAGGAGAGGATCTTGAGCTGAGAAGGTTTCAGAAACCTTGCCGTCTGATTTTGATTCTCCTTGGAAAGTGACATATAGTATTAAAGATTAAGGTTATTTAGCAACAATTTCAGCAGTTAGTCATGACATCAAACATAGCACAAACCATATAGGACGGGGGATGACTTGGGTCTGCTGAAGCCCAAAGTACAGACACTCCTTCCAAGTCACAGCTGTGGCAAAACAAGAAGGCAGTGAGACACCTGAAAATATGTGAGACCATAAAAAGAAACATTTGCAATTTTATAATTAAAATGGAGGACAATCTACTCTTGAGTCCTTGTCCAACCCCTACCTCCACATGGCCCCATCCTTAGTGTGAACATGTTAAGTATTTTAAAAATATGCCTCCAAGGTCAGCCTCAGCAATTACTTTGGCTCTTGCCCTAATGGCCCTTTCCCTCCCAGGACTGTGGATTAACCAAGCCAGAGCTTGGAACAGCGCAGGTGACAGAGCCCAGGGGTTCCTGGAGCATCTCTACATCAAGAAAGTGCACACCTAAAGATGCACAGAGTGTTCCTTTGAGGCAAAGCCCTTTACAAAAGTGACAGACACTTTGTCAGGGCTGCTTCTCATTCTGTATAGGCAGCCTCCAGGCCTGGGGAACACAGGGCAGTTGTCTGCTAAAGTCTTGCCCACTGGAGTTGGTGTAGGGCAAGGAAATTTGAGTAAAAATTTTCTGCTACTTTTTTTCCTCTTCTTCTTCTACCTTCCTTTTAAAATAACATGTGTTCATACGTTTCCCCTCTCGTTTTATATCTTCAGTTAATGATATCAGTTGCTTTAGAATTAGATTTCTCTCATGAGGGAAGCTGAAGCACTCATCCGTGGATAGAAGTCCTCCTAATTTGGGACAGAGGTCCCTCCATATGCTACCGCAGGAGAGGGAGCCAGTTACACAAATCTCAGTGGATTCCTACTCTACTCAGACTCATGTCTGATTATGTAAATTATGTTTGTCATTAGAGAACTCGAGTTTCTACTTAAAAGAGACCATATTTTATAACATGGGGGATAGGAGTCAGCTCGGATCTCTAGCATGACCCTTTTCTCTGTAATGTCAGTTAGTCTAGATTTGGTGGAGGGTACACATTTTATGCGACATCTGGCTTACAAACCAACAGCAGGGAAATAACTGTACTCAGAAGATGTTCCTTCTAGATTAGATCACTAATATATGTGGAGATTGGAGATTTGGGCAGATATGATTAGGTTTTCTGGTTTCCCATTTAGAAGTGTCTCAGAGATCAACCCAGTGATGTTGATAATTGCTTTAGGAAAGAACTATAGAGATACAATAGGTTGAAGACTCATTACTAATCAGGGAAAGGAAATTAGGCTTCCTTCTACATCGTCTTAGATCTGTTTAAAGAAACCATCGCAGACAACTTTAAGAACTTTGACAGGAGTGCTAGATCACTGTGATGATCACACTGGGGCTTTGGTGGAGGGGCAATTTCCTTCCTTGCCTCTAGCTAATGCATATTGCAGTCTTGACCATCTGCAACACACTATAATACTTCCTTTTCCTGACATAAAGTCTTCAGTGTGAGTGCTTATTCAGAAACTTTTCAAAATGCGTATTTATATAATAAGAACTGTAATCTGTTATTTTTTTTAAAAGCCCACAGATTATAAGAACAGGCATAATGTTCTTTAGGTTCAGCAAATAGCATGCTGCAAATTTTTACTCAGATAAGTTTTCCAAGTGGTGATTTTCACATACTTTCTGTGTATGTAGAGCTCTCTAAATTAAGTGAAGAAATGACAAAGAGGACATGCTGGGTTTAACTCTGATTTGTCTTCTGAACCTGAAGACTGAACAGACAGTTATTCTTGGTGATAAGACTTTTTTAAAAAAATAGGGATGAGTAGGGCACTGTTTAACATGCTTTTTGTTTGTGAAGTGGCTGTGATAGCCCAAACTAAATAACTAAATTGTCAAATTATAAACAGAATAACAAAACCAGAACATGTATGCAATATCTTAGGAAGCCTACTGTTTGTATGCACATAGTGAATCCATCTGAGATTAACAGTGATCCCAAGCCATGCATCCTTTTCAGCCCAGTGAGCCCAAGTCTGTGGTGAACGATATTGGCCAAATGGCTTTGAGTACACTGTTTATTTTCAGAAACAAAATCAATTCTTTTCTAAGAATTTAAAGCATTATTTTAGTGCCGTTATGGAAAATACTAATGTTCTGCACACACAGAGAAATCAGGACAAAACTAAAGAAGGTTTGGGATCTAATAGTAGTAATTCAATACATTCTTTCTTTTTTTGCTTTGTTCCTTTTGTTTTGTTCTCATGGAAACTACAATTTATGAGGAAATTTTGAGCTCATTTTCTATTAGCGTAAGTATGTGCTATGTGAGTCAAGTGATATAAAAATAATCTTCATAAAGTCAATTTAATCAAATGCTAATTTTGAGAGTAATATGGAATTGCTTATAGTTTGATAAAGGGGTTTAACATCTTTTAAAGTTTAAGATTCTTTTTTTCGGCCATTTTCCATTTTATTTCATGGGTAGATTTTTTTTTTACAGCACATCATTTTATATCAAATTCAATTACAGCCACCATTAAAAATACATACAACACAAAAAAGCATTGTAGTGAAAAATTCAATCCTAATTTTAATAATATGTTACATTACTGTTATGCTATTAAAGTAATTCCCAAATTTATGTTTTGTTTGTAATGTATTATTTTTAAAAAAATAAACCCACAATAAAACACTATTTGAATATTACATTCATGTAGTACTTGAAACATTTTGAAATTGTTTTATATATACTACTTAAAAACAACTTTGAAAAACAGTAAAAGAAGGCAAAATGATATTTACTGTTTTGGGGGTGACATATAATTGGTTCTTTCTACCATTGTCCCTGATAGCTAATGGCTGAGATGACTTTTTAAGCAGATCACTTAAATATTTGTTTTTATTTATTTATTTATCTATTTATTTTTGATGATTGTCATATTAGGGTAAAACAATTAGATTACCAAAATGTCTCTGTGTACAAAAGGAAAATCTATACTGAAAAAGAAGGGTTTTTTTGTTTTGCTTTGTTCTGTTTTTAGTAAATGGGTATAAATGATTTATGTGATGTTTGAAACTCTAGATGACCTACTGGTTTTTAAGGAGCATAGCATAATGATTTATGATTTTTTTCAAGATTTAGGCTTAGTGTATGATTTTAAGCAGTAAATTTTAATCATTTTCAGAAAGTAGGCACTAGACTAGCCAATTTAAAGTTTCTGAGACCCAAGTTTATAACGTACGAGTTGGCACTTTGGACAACTGTGGCACAGGTGACATTGCTATAGCTCACATACTTCACAACTAAGGAATGTGTGTATGAAAATTTCCTTTTGGAATATGTTGTTCCTACTGTTGATAACCGTGGTGTTGAGAGTTATACTCTAGTAGTTTCCCTTGTTCCATGGCTAGTCTGACTGTGGGAGAAGTCACGTGCTCCGACAGCTGGAGCCTCCTTCCCTAAGACCTTTCGAAAGCACCCATCCTTCACCTCCCTGTACACCTGCTGACAGTTTCTGCCATGGATCAGCGGTTTCCTCGCTAGTCTACAGAACTGATGACAGTTTTCAAGGGGGTATGAGAAATAGCCTGGCCTTGAAGTTGTTTACACCAATATTCACAGCTGATAAATTGGGCTGTCATTCTGATCTTACCGTAGAGGGCAAGAAAGGGAATTTACCAGTGGTGTTGATCATGGTGATACGAAGCACAGACTGATCTTGCATCCATGACCAGATTTCTGCACTGGCCACCATCTGTTGTTCTCCATCTCTGCCGAGCGTAGGCCAAGAAGGGCTAACCTTCAACAGAAGCCTGCAGGTTATAGCAGAGAGGACAGGATATCTGGGAAATAAAGGGTATTGGATCCTGAACTGAACACCTGAGAGAGATTCTGAACCCTCCCTACTCTAAAGGGTTTTAAATATAAACTGGAAACTCAACTGTTTGGAGACTAGTTGACTGAACAGTCTTGTTTAAAGACAGATGAGGAGGAAAATGGTCTTGCAAAGGTTGTTTTATGATTTTGCTTCTTTGTTGCACTCTCTTCCAAACAACTGAAATAGATGGATAGGCAGGCTAGATTATTCTAAAATATAGGGGTGGGCACAAGGAGGATTACAGCTGTTCATATGAAAAACATACAAAAATAAACCTACTTTTGCCAAACCCTGCGTAGTGCTATATTTACAATTTCTTTATTTCTGATTAAATCTCTACACCCCTGATCTTCAACTAATAATGTGCAATGTCAGAATCATATGGATAATTTTTTCAAACTATAAGCCTGGTCCTTGCAACTGCAGTATTACTGAGTGCGATTCTAGGGACAAGGGTGGGAAGGGTTAAGACTGCCGAGGTTTGGTCATGGTTAGCTACTGTCCTGCTGGTCAAGAAACACTACTTTAGATAGGTCAGTGTTTCCTAAAATCTCAGCTTACAAGGATCACCTGGGTAGTTTTATCTAAATATAGATATTCAGGTCCCATTTCAGCTCCCAGCTACCAGAACCTTTAGGGGGTAGTAGAAGAGGAGGACCTATATATCTGTATTTTGAAAAATGTGCCCAAGTCATTCTAATGCCCTCGCAGGTTTGAGAACAATTACCCTGGGTAATAAAAGAAATTGATGGAATGAGAGTAGCATTTTTAATGATGAAAAGGCCACCTGGCATTGAAGAAGAAATTCATGGTGTATTCAAAGCTGAGATTTGAGATATGATGAAGACTCTTTTCATTAGATCAGTTTTCTGCTGACAGTTTCAGTCTATCTAAATTGAAATATATTTTTGTATTTTTGACAATCAAAAATATTTATCATTTTAATAGTGTCAGTGAAAGCACATTGATATTTCTGAACCCTAGGGTAGCAAAGTTTAGAAATGACCCCTAATTTAGAAATATGTCTCTGTGACTCCACCTGGGGAAAGACTGAGGCAAAGTGCTGGCTATAGAAAGACATAAGCAGTTGTCTAAGTTGGCAAAGTGCTGTTTTAGGGGTGGGTTGGGGCAGGGGTAAGGAGAGGCTGAGAAATTCGAGAAAAATGTAGAAGTCACTGCACAGTCTACTGTAGGTTGAGGCAAATAGACTTCTATATGGGTCAGGTGGTTCTGTTACACCTCAGTTTTGTCATCCAGTCAGGCAGATAATGCAAGCTCTTTCTCATTTTCCACTTTTTAAGAATAATCTATTAACCGCATTAACATTAAAACACAAAATTTTTGTTTTAGAAGGGTAGTTGTACAAATGTAAATTCCTTGGTTACAAATATCTCTTTTGGAGCTTAGACCTGGCAGGAAAAAAAAATAACCCTGGCATTACTAAGTAACATCACCTTTATCAGGAGTGGCCCATCAGTCTCAAAGTTGGAGTTATGGGAACCATTATATATTATGCAGAAATTGGATAAGAAATAACTGAAACTGGTTTTTCCAAATGGCATAGATCAGACCATTTGGAAGCCGTAGACTACAGTCACAGAAGGACTGAAACTCTGCTCTGTGAGCCTGACTCCGAGTCCCATTGACGGAAGAGCTAAGCGGTGACGAGATGGATGCAGCAGGGCCAGACCTGCTTCCTTCCGGAGGGGCAGCCCCAATTCGAATGCTGCTACCCCCACCCTTTCCCCCTACTCTCGAACTTATGGATGTTTGCTTGCTTTATAATACGTCAACATTCAAGTATTAGATTCTAAAGGAACAAGGACTATTTCGCTTGAATGTTTTTTTCTTCTATTTCTTTTATTGTGATAAAATACACATAAGATTTTCTGTTTTAGCCATTTTAAGGGTACAATTCAGTGGTGTAAGTACATTCACCATGTTATACAAATGTCACCATTATGCATTTCCAGACCTTTTCTATCAACCTGAACGAAAACTCAATACACATTAAATAATAATATTCTCTACTCCGCCAACAACAACCATTCTACTTTCTGTGTCTATGAATTTGACTAATCTGGGGACCTCATATAAATGTAATCGTATAAGATCTGTCCTTTTGTGTCTGACTTATTTCACTTAGCATATCTTCAAGATTCATCCATGCTGCAGCATGTGGCATGTGTCAGAATTTCCTTCCTTTATTTTTGTTTGTTTGTTTACTTATTTATTTATTAACAGAAACAGAGAGGGACAGACAGACAGGAAGGGAGAGAAATGAGAAGCATCAATTCTTCACTGTGGCACCTTAATTGTTCATTGATTGCTTTCTCATATGTGCCTTGACTGAGGGGGCTACAGCTGACCGAGGGACCCCTTGCTCAAGCCAGTGACCTTGGGCTCAAGCTGGTGAGCCTTGCTCAAACCAGATAAGCCCTCGCTCAAGGTGGCGACCTCGGGGTTTTGAACCTGGGTCCTCCGTGTCACAGTACAAAGCTCTATCCACTGAGCCTCCACCTGGTCAGGCTACTTTTTTTAATGTATGTTTCCCAATACAGTGGATATTTTTAATTAATACTAAGTAACTAAAAAGTTTAAATTATATTTACCTCCCTTAACGTGTACTTCAGAAGTAATCTATTTTTATGAGCTTTCTTAGAAGAGATTCCAGGGGGTTTCAGAGAAACTTCTTAGATGCCTGAATACCAGACTGAAAAATGGCTTTTGCTTAATGAACTCAGGCTTTCTTGTAGGGGCATTTGTACAGAGTTAATATATAGATTAATCAACTATCAATATCACATTAATAAATACAGCTTAGCATTTAAATTCTCCCGTGGGAAGTGTGTATGGGCTCAGGGAAAAAGGGTGAAAACCTAAATCACATGGACTCTACAAGAATGTTATTCAACTCAATTAAATGAGTGTTTGAGGAAATATCTGCAAAGCTGACTAAGTTTTCAAGACACTAGAACACTAGTTGAAGATTCAATATTTTTCTATAATTCTGATACTTGCTGACTGAGGAAAAGAGCGTTCGATTCCAGGACCTGGGCTAGATTGATAGCCCCCAGCCAATAGCCTAATGAATAATGGGGTCTGAGCGATAAATGAATGTCAGAAGGAGCTTAACAATTATGACTTACAAGCAATAATCTGATTTAGACAAATATTAAATTAGGGTCTAAATGGAAAGTGGTGCTTAAGCAGTTCCATTTGAGGGACCCAGATTGTACTCTGCTAAGTGGTGTCGGTGGGCAAAGGCCGTTTGTTTCGGCAGTGGCAGTAGCATGATTGATGCAGCCGCTCCTGCAAGCCTAGTAACCAACTTATTATTACAGCAGCTCTGAGGTTTGTCGCCAGGCTGTGCAAACAAATGATCGACATCATGTGGGAATGGCAGTAAGTGGAAGGGCCTCGGTGGAAAACATCGTTTGTGAAACAGGCTTTTCAGCCCAGAAGTTAGCTACCGAGAGTGTAAAAACAAAGGTCTTTGCAAGAGAGACAGTGAGCAAAGCATGATGGATAATCTCTACCACGCACATAATTGCTTCCAGGTGTCTGGCCACTTTATTACTCTTGGGGCTAGGCTACCACCCTGACAATGTTTTCTTTCTCAAACACGATAACTCCTCAGAAGGCTGGTGCCAGCAGTTACTGTTACCTACATCACCCTGGGTTTGACTTGGTTATGGCACAGTCTCCAGACAACTGACACATTAGGGAGATTTAATAAGGTGTGCATATAAAACGGAGTTCAGGGAAACCCCATGTAAAGTCAGCTGAGTGCTGGAAGTTTATTTTCTCCATCTGCGTTAAGCTGCCCATTGCTAGAGGTATTGATCATTCTTTTCAAAGGCAGTTTTTATTTTCCTCCTCTGTGTAACACTTTTAGATGAAAAGCTTTCTTTCCTTTAGCTGATTGGATTTCTAATGCCATTTTCAAAGATTTTTGGTATCCACAATTTAGTCTTTAATGATTTAATTCAAATACAGAGTGAAAACATAGTGCGTTCTTACCTGGATGGCAACATCTAGAATGTTGGAGCAGTTTTCTTAACTACCCATTTTTCTAGGCTAGAGAAAAATGATCATGAAATCTTAAAAATAACATGCCACATTTCATTTCTAAAAAACTTGGACAAGAATAATCAATACAAATTATTATATCTTTTAAATTTCTTGATATAGGCAGATTTAGGGGTTTAAAAAATTGATATCTGATTTTAAAAATTGCTATAAAAAGGTCAAAACCTTGCAAATAAACATAAACGCTACAGACATTTTGTAGCTAATGACAGTTTTCCCATCCTAGAATCTCTAGAATCAATGGAGAGAGAAGAAATATTTTTTTGAAAGTTGGAAATAAATGATAGGTTTGATGAAAATATTATGGTATGTGGGAAAAATATAATAACTCTTCTAATCTGTTTCATCATGAGGCAGTATTTGACTTAAAACACCCTTAAAATAAATATATATATTTTATACTCATTTTAAACTCTTACAAGAAAAAACATAATTAAACTAGGGGAATAATTTTACCTCTTTAAAATTTTCTTATTCCTCTATTATTACTTTTTTTGAATGGATCATCATAGTAATCAAAAATATCTTTTATTCTGTACATGGACTGGCATCTACAAGACGAAGGTCCTGACCTTGGGACAGAGGAGGACGTTACATTGTAGGCACCTCCAGTTGAACCATCCGTCATCCATTTTTCCACGTGTTTTTGTTCCTTTTCTCTTTTCATCCTTATCTCCGAGATTCACAATTCAGGAAAGAGCGCAAAGGTTGCATCATGCATGTAAAAATTCAAATGCATTTTTACTCACATGGCCCAATCAAGTTCTACACTAACAATGAATTGTGTTGGAATACAGACCTAATCCCCAAAGGTGCACTGAAGCATCACTTTTGACCTGGGTGAGGCCAAATGCATCTGCACGCTGGCAGGGGGGCCACAGCAGAAAGCAGGATGGTTATTAAAACACATAATGGTGTGAGAATTGCAATGAATTTTAATACACTTATCTTTCTGCAATTTATGTCCATTTCTTCTACAAGAATGTATATATAGAAAAGGTCCTTCCTTCTTATTAAAAAGATAATAACAATAACTTTTCACTGTTCAAGTGTGCCAGGCAAAATGCTTTTATTTTGTACAAAGCAATTTCAGCAGGGACCCGAAGTAAACCATTTAAATTTTCATTTAGAACTGCAACAGTTTTAATGATTTATCTCAATTTATTTTACATTCCTCAGGACCAAAGTGGTGGGTCTAGAATATAGAACAGCCTGCAAGAATGTCCTTCACAGATATCCAGCCCGATTCTGCCCTTTCCGGGCTGCCATTCCTTTGGCATGGCATGCTTCTTTCCATCCTGCCCTCATCTACTGGCCTGTCCTTGAAGGTTTCTCTTCCTCTGCAGCCAGTCACATGACTGATCCTCTTCTCTGGGCCCACTGCTTCTTGACCACCCCTTCTCATTCTCTTTCGTGATTGAAAGGAACATCTGAGTACTAACTCCTGGCTCCTGCCCTTGAGGGTACTGAACATAGTCTGTACCACGAGCACCCCCGGGGATGCTTGCATTCGCAACATCAACCCAGCTTGGGGCCTTCCTCTGGAAACCTTACCTGAAAAACTGAAAAGTAAAAAGTGAAAAAAGGAGGCCCTGGCCGGGTGACCCAGTGGATTAGGCATTGTCCCAGCATACCAAGGTTATGTGTTTGATCCCCCATCTGGGCACATAGGAGAAGCAATCAATGGGTGCACAACTAAAGTGGAACAACTGAGTGGAACAGCGAGCTGATGCTCTTCTCTCTCTCTCTCTCTCTCTCTCTCTCTCTTCCCTTCTCTTCTTCTTTTCTCCCTTCCTTCTATGTCTCTCTCAAATCAATGAGGAAAAGTGAAGAAGTAGTAAGTGTCCCTGGAAGGAAATGTCCAAGAACAAAATGTCTCCTCTTCACTAAAGGCCTCAGAAAGGCTTTCAGCAAAGGAATGATGTCATTGGGTCATTATTTTTTAATGGTGTTGAACATTCTAGAATAAGGCCATCAGGAAACAGGTGAGAAAGTGGAAGCTTCATCCCTTATAGCAGGAGGGTTAGTCTGACAGTGAGACTGGACCCTACCTTCTGGCAGTTTGGGGAAGTTTTGTATGTTACACAAGCATCCAGGAATGTGAATACTTAACAGTTCTGTTTTCAGAAACAGACTGCTTAAGGCTGAGGCGGTCCAGAAAAAGAATGTTCTGTAGTCATTGGTTTATATCAAGGAAAGGGCAATTTGGACTTGAGTATGACCATTCTTTTTACCTATGGGCTGCACAAAGATCTTCAGCTGTTATCATAGCACTGACTCCTGTCTTATAAATGCCCCTGACTGGATGGATAAGCCCTCCAGGGTTCAGCTTGCCGGTGCCGACCCTCTGAGACTGGGCTCTTGCGCTTTCTCTATCTCCAATGTTCTCTCCGCTCTCCTCAGCCAAACTTTAGCCATTCCACATGGCTTAGATCAGATGTCATTTCCTGAAGTTTTCTCTGATCACCTTGGCAAGAATTGAGCTCTCCTTTTGAAGTGCATATGGGCTGATTGTAACACTTCCCTCCCCTCTAGCCTTCTAGTGCAGTTATTTGTGTGTGCTTTCTTGTCCTTTTTGGATTTGTACTCACTCATTAGAGAGAAAATTCATGTGTGTCAGGCAGTGTGTTACAGACTGTTTGTATCTACTCTCCTTTATTCCTGGAACTATCTCTAGGAATTATTGTCCTCACTTCAAAAATGGAGGAAGTAAGGACAGAAGGTTTAAGGGACTAGTTCTGGTCCCGTGGGTGGTAAGTGATTGGGTAGAGATTTTGACTCAGTGTGCTTGACTGTTTGGCCCATGCTTATTCCCACTGTTTTACGCCGACACTCTTGGAGTAAGGATGAGAACTAACTTTTATCCTTTCCTGGGATGACTTAGTATTAGTTGATTTAATTAGTGATTTTGACAAATCACTTGACATTTGGTTTTGTAAATATTATATCCTAAAATGGTTTTAGATGGAATTAAATAAAAAGGAGTGGATTTCGTATTGACATTGTGGTTAATTGATTGTATGTCATCATAGGGTCCAGTGATAAGGTAAAATGATGGCAATAGCAAGATATTATTGATTTGACTAAAGGGTCTTAATTTTTTTCTATCATTTTAAAATATTTTTAAAATATGGATGAATTAAAGAAATTTAGGGCCCTGGCTGGTTGGGTCAGCAGTAGAGTGTTAGTCCTGCATGTGGAAGTCCCAGGTTTGATTCCCATTTAGGGCATACAGGAGAAGCGACCATTTGCTTCTCCACCCCTCCCCCCTTCTCTCAGTCTCTCTTTTCCTCTCCCACAGCCATGGCTCATTTGAGCAAGTTGGCCTCAGGTGCTGAGGATGGCACCATGGCCTCATCTCAGGCGCTAAAATAGCTGGGTTGCTGATTAATGGAGCCACAGCCCGAGATGGGCAGAGCCTTGCCCCCTAATGAGCTTGCTGGGTGGATCCTGGTTGGGGCGCATGTGGGAGTCTGTCTTTCTGCTTCCCCACCTCTCACTTAATAATAATAATAAAATAAATTTGGGGGGTAATTTCTTTATCTAAAATGCCAGTAGCAAAGGGGAGGCATGGCCTTCTGATTTTCTTTAAAGAACATTAACATTTATCTAACATGATAAAAAAAAAAAGAGATATAAATATTTGCATTTAAACAATATTAAGTAGCCTCTAGTACTTACATGCTGTGTTCATTGTATAATATATACACAGTGAGCATAATTACATTTGTACACAAACTAAGTACTGGATTTGAAAACCTGCTTATTGCTGGATACATCTCTTTCAATGAAATATAAACCAGTACTTCAAGAAACAGTAACTGATAACATTTGTGTCTAAGCTGACAAGAGTGTGACAATAACTGCTGACATTGCAATGTGACTGAAAAAGAATAGCAGAAAACAGGACATACTTCACTTAGCAATAATAAAATGACATATTTTAAATATCAATATAAATTTTTTACAAATCCAGTGTGAAACAAAGCATTGCAGTAGCTAAAATGGGAAGAAAAAAGAATAAACAAGCTTCATTGGAAATAGCTAAAAGGATGTACTGAAAAAAATAAAAAAGAACTATAACTCCACCTAGACTTTAGAAACATCAAAATCTGAAAAATCCTCAAAGCAGATTAAGTGGCTGTTGAACCCCAGGTCACCCTGAAGGCAGAGAAAGCACACACACTTGGTCTGAAGTCACTATTTCTGGGGAGGGACTCGTTTTGAGTGTGGTTTAGTGTAGTGTCCCTGAAATGGAGGTTTATTTTAGGGGAAGCTGAGCCAGAGGAGAATAAAAATGCATGACAATAGACGGACCCCAAGGCACTCTGTTGTTTGTGACTGAAGAAGCACAAGGGAGGCAGTTAGGTAGGGGTAGGCTGAGTTCGCAGAAGCTGAAGAACCCCTCAGGGTAAATTAGAGGAACAGTGTGACTTTTAAAAGCAGGAAGGAGAGGGTAGCTAATATCTCAAGGATAGAGACCAAGTCTTCCTTGATCATCCTTTTAATCCCCACTACCTAACAGTTTGCTTGGTCCATAGTGTTCAAAAAATACTTGCTGAATGAATGGCTGTTAGAAGCTGCCATGGAACTGTGCCTTTGCCAAAATACAAATTACGTTACATAACATGTTATATGGGACCAAGAGACCTGTTATTTGTGAATGCATGTGGGACTATCTCAGGATTACTCTGAGTTAGGAGGAAATTGGGAGCTGAGGGACTGTGATTTTCACAGTGGGAGCTAAAGAGGTGATTAATGTTTCTTTTCTTTTGATCCCATTATTCCCCTAGTTGGTACAGCCCTAAGAAATGTGAGTACCATGCTCATGTATTTGTGCTGTGGTTTACCCCCTGGGAGATAGCTCCCAGGATAAGAAAATGAGTACTCTTGACAAAACTGTTTTGTCATTTTCAAGGATTTTTAAAGTAAACTATACTATTATTTTTAAAATCTTAAGTGGACCCCAATGTGACCAGAAAGAGTTTATGTAACTTCCAAAAATGCCTTATATAGTCCTAGTGACTGATATAGTTCTAGGAGAAGCAATTTCCAAATTTAGTGAACAAACACCATTAAATGATCTCTGTGGTAGAGACTGGTATGAATATATTATAAAATTATTTAATTCGGCCCTAATTTTAGCACGTATTTGACTTGCATCGATAGCCCGGTCTAGTACTTCTAAGACTGCTGATGATTTTGAATGCCATTTAGGGCTTGTAAGCCTTTTAAAAACCCCATTTCCTTAAAAGGAACAAGAAGCCCTGCTTTTGTCCTTCGCAGAGGAATTTGTGCAGGAACCAAGAAGGTAACAGGGTTAGTTATTTGAAGCAGATTCCTGCTGTGTGCAGCATCCTTTTTGCATTTGAGGCTCCAAAGACAGTTTACTCAAAATAAGTATATGAGTTCTCCTTGTTCTTAGAGAACAAATGAAATCAAGAACACACCACATACCTTCTGCATTTCAGAATTCCTAGAAATGCTTCTGCTTTTTTTATTGAGACATGATGTAAACTTTCATGGTGAAACGCAGATGTTCTTAATTAGCACCTAGAAATATTGCTGATAACTTATAAGTTTATACATTTGGTAGTAAGTCCCTAAATGAACTTGAGAAGCAAAGACATATTTTGAGGGAGGAAGAGGGGAGAGGCCTAAGAAAATGGAATTCTGTCAGAGTTGGAAATGGCCTCAATTCTCAGTTGATAATAAGGTTCTTGTTTCCAAGGAGGTGACATTTATTCAGAAGAAATAAGCAAAGAGAATAAACCTCCCACTGGAGTCATGGTTTCCTTGGCTTATAAGGCAGAAGGCAGCAATTAGATCCTGGCACATGGTTATGTCCTGTGCTGTTGCATTTTCAGAGAATGTCATCATGTTGCACCTATAAGGCAGTTTGTGTGTTTTTTTGTTTGTTGACATTGCTGACTAAGACAGTACCAGTCTCCAAGGTCTCTCACCAGATGGCCAAAGAATTATTCTCCATGTGGCTTTGGTTCACTGGGGCCATCCATTTCTCTGGTGTTTAGAAACAAAACCTAATCAAGCTTGTAAAATAGCTGAGACTCATCCAGAGAGGCAGCCTCGTTATGAAGGAGCAAGGTCAAGGTTATGAGGACGAAGCCAGATCTCAAAATAACGTTGGGTTACATGTGGCAAGAGGCAGAGTGGAAATAAAATAAAAAATGGAAAATCAAGGTCAGAGTTGGAAACCAGGGCAAGGCAGGAGAGAGGGTCACAGGGCAGGAGGACGCGGGAGCAGCACGGTGCCTTTTTTCTCCTTGAGGAGAAGCCAGCTGCACCCTCTATGACAGAATACTCCTGCTTTGAATTTATGTAGAACTTTTAGACTGAAGAACTTGGTTCTAGGAAATATGATTAGAGAACAAAATATTTTCTTAAAATGCTTTATTCTTGAGAGTTTTTGAGGCAATAAACATTTCTTTGAAATCTAAAATAAAAACTCTATAAAAGAAAGGGCTGCACTTCTTTCAGCACGGGATTCCCAACACACAGGAACAGTACCTAGTAAACATTCATTAAGTGAAGGAAACGCTCAGGGGCCGGGAACTAAGCTAGCATCTATGGAGACACACATATCTCCAGGTGATTTTGGACACCTTCATAAATAACTGCATACAAGGCAGAAAATGGTATCAGAAGAGACTATACTCAATGAGTTTAAAGTGAAGATGAAGTCCTCCCAGGGGGTGGGAAGTGGGGGTAGATAATGGAAGATTCCATATGGTTAATTATATTTTACTTATGCTTTGTAAGATGGGGTGGGGTGTAGGAATGGCAAGGATGGAGTAAAAAGTATTCAGGCCAAAGAAAATACACAAATGAAGGTATGTCGGAAAGTGTAGGGGATCCTGAGCAGTGTATTTCAGCTAAAGTGAAAGCTGGACCGTAGGGGGTCTGGGGGAGGAGTAATGTGGGGAAGAGAGTCAGCTTAAATTAGCTGACTTTATCACAGAAAAGATTTTGAATACTACAGTGAGGAGCTTGGGATTTATTTCTGTAGGATAGAGAAGTATCGAGAGTTTTTAAAAAGGAACAACATGGTCACGGGTGTACTTTTGGAAATGCATTTGACAACAGGATGAGCAATGAATTTGAAGAGAGTAAGATTAGCAAACATTAGGGAGCCCTCCATCGGTCCCAGGAAAAAGGCCATGGGTGTTTGAACCAGGGTGGTGATAATAAGGGAGAAATGTGAAGGTCAGTGTGAGAGATCTCACAGAGGGAGGGGCCATGGGTGCTGGATGTAATATCCAGGAGTATTTGTTTGATGCAGAGCTGGGGATGTGGAAGCAACACTTGGGAGAGAAATAAGAAAAAGATTTGAAAGCCATTTGTATAGAGCTGTTAGTTGCAGGTCTAAAATTGAACCAGGCACCAAGTGAGTGAAAGTAGAACAAACAGGGAATTTTGCCAAAGATCTTCTAGGAACACCTGAATTTATGGAGACAATTAAATAAAAAGAACTAGAGAAGAATTCGCAGGAAAGATGGTCAAAGACGTAAGAGAATGAGGAGCGTGCATTTTGGAACCATACCGTAGGGGGAGAATTTCAAGAAGTGAGAGTCCAACGGCTTCTTGTGAGTTAAGAGGGTGAAGGATGCAAAAATAAGAAAAATAAATATAAAGCTCTGACAACAAAAAGTTTATTAGAGACACAAGAGAAAATTGAGTCAGTGATATAACCAACTAATTCTGGAAGTTTGGAGATGAAGAGCAGGGAGATACAGTAGTACCTCGATGGAGTGCTAAAGAAATTGGGAAACACTTATGGATAGCACAAATTTGTGTTGCTTGTTAGATAAATCAAAGGATGAAAGGAGGAAGATGAGAAGGGAGGGAGGGAATGGTAGGGGGGAGAGAGACAGAGACAGAGACAGAAAGAAAAGAATATTTGATAGCATAAGGTACAGTGAAGGAGCAAGGTCCTTAAATTGAGATTCCTGTCTACAAATTAAAAATATTCTGAAATCTTTTAGCACACTATGTTAAAAATGCAGAATGAAAGTTGGAGATTCAAAGGGCTTCTTTACTACATCAGTTTGTTTACATATTTGTATGTGTATTTCTGAGAGAGGTGAGGGACAAGAAGAGAGAGAGAGAGAGAGAGAGAGAGAGAGAGAGAGAGAGAGATGGGAAAATGAATGGAGCATTTGGAAAAATTCTGAAATTATTAGACATTGTTTTTCTCTCCGATGCTTTCCAGTATGGCCTGGAAAAGGGGCTTGGTAAATAAAGAGACACCAGATGGTCTGTTGAGTATGGAAAGATCACCTGAACTCTGCTTTTGCCAATAGACAAATTATGTTTTTTGCAGAAATACTTTTCTCTATTATTTTCTTAACATTTGTTGACTGGAGTGTCCCCTGAGTGCACCTGGTGTGCCGGTTTGAAAACACACACCCAGACTTCTAAAGTATAAAACTTTACTGTTGAGGCTGTCGCCATGACCTGTTCATTCATGTGAATGACCCAGATTGGAATGGCCTCATCAAGTCATTTTGTACCTTTTAAGGATTATTTATGCTTATTTCTGGGCCTGGGTTTGGGTTGCTTTTGAAAATGGAAGCCAATGCCAAAATTATACACATATTCATAAACTATAAACAAACACAATTATATATACACAATCTGACACACCCCCTATAATAATAAAATGAAAACCAAAGGCACCACACAAAATACTTTTTTGCTTTGCTGGCAGAGGTTGTGGAAGGCTTTTTGTAATACTGGGCTCAATTTTCAGAGTTTATTACAAGTCCACAATTAAAGATAGTACACAAAAGAATTAATCTCAGATGTAGGATTGCAGTACGGTTTGCAACTCAAATGTGCATTATCTGGGACGCTGTCTGAGGTTCACAACATAAGACTTATAATTGTATGTAGCCCTGGTCATGTTTTCAACGTATTCTTGGAAAAGTTCTTTTATTTGCTTTTTAGCATACATGGGACTTTACAATTTGTTCTCCTATTTGGGCTGTATAAACAGCATCAAGATGCTGTTTTCCCTTTATTCAAACAAACAATGGCTTTGTAACTAAGAAGAAAATTAGTAACAGGTGAAAGTTTACTTTTAATGATGTTGAGATCAAATTGCTGTTTAACTTACAGAACAAACTCCCCCCACGTCTCTTTTAATGTTTCAAAATTATTTATAAATTAAACTTACACAACCTCTAAACATGCTCAGAGCATAAATATGGCCTCTTTATTCTGTATTACTAACAGAATATGAAGGACATTGCTTTTGTTATGATTTGGTTTTTTTGAAAATTTGTTTTTAAAAGATATTGCATTATAAAAATTTACATAACGCTGTCTTGAAGATTTTTAGTTTTGTACTTGTATGAAAATCAAAGTTCTGTGCTTAGCATTATGCTATTTTTTAAATTTATACTAATGTTTGCTTTTATTAGGTGTGTTTCATATTTCATTATATTAACATGATTATGTCTTTTGGGGACTTTTCTTTGTTATTATCCCATTTCATTATTGTAATTCAGAGAGTTTATAACCACCAATCTAATAACTACTAAAGGTTAAGTCCTCCCTTCCCCCTCACCCTTTTCTTTAAAAAGTCAAATTGGTTAGCACCTATAAATTACAAAAACAATATAAATCAACATCTGGTTTTATCCAATATGTTCCTACTTCTATCATAAATTTCTATTGAAATAAATCCAATTTTGAATGATTTCATTAATGTTCTATATAGTTTTATAAGGTGTTTGGGACAGAAGGAAGAGCAATCTCAGCTCAAACAAAGAATGTTTTAAAAATCAAGAGCTCTTTAGAGATGAATGGTGGTGGTGAAAGGTGAGGGTCCCTATAAATGGGTTGTTGCCTCCCTGGGAGGAGGCATCCCTCTTAGGTGGGAGACTGAGGAAAATTGCCAATCTCAGGTTGGACTTATATGTGTTGCTAAGAATTCATCTATCTAGGAGAACTGCAAATTTGAAAAGAATCCACAATGGATCTAACTGAAACAATGCAGATTCCGAATATTGCGGTATGACATGGGTGAATAGATTTAAGAAAGGAGAAGTTGGTTTGGCCTTGAAAATGACTAATGACAAGTTAAAATTTCATTTTCTTTTTCTACAACATTAGGGATTTTCTATCCCTTTTTTTGAAGGCTTTTACTTTTAACACTGTACAATACATATGAATGTCTCCAAACTAAATGCTTTTAATGATCTCATCTTTTCCCAAGTTAGAAAAGGTTGATTGAAGTGTAAACTCTTGTGGGATGAGAGCATGTCTTCCTCATCTAGCCCTGGGCATAATGTGCAATACTCTGTAAATTATTGTGATTAGGAGATTCTGCAAGTTCTGTACGGATTTAATTCAATTCCCTTTAATAAACAATTTATTGGATACCAGTTATGTTCAGTAATTATGCAAGCAGAAGACACAGTCCTATAATCAAGGCTTTTCATCTAGAGAAATAAAAAGTAGGTAGAAGACATGGGTATGTTTACTTCTCTTCTACTTTCTCAGCTCTATTCCCCTTCCTTCTTTTTCGTACTGGCAAACTGAATGAGTAAATCCAGACTAGGGAGCCAAGGGTGGTTTGAGAGCAGTTTAGCTTGGCAAACAAGTTTTGATAATGGAGGCCTCAGTGAAATAGAGGTGAATTGAAACATGGGGAAAACTGCAAAATTCTTTTAGGCCAGGAAATCATTTAAATTTATCTATCTATGGTCAGTGTCCCCCTCATTGAAGGCACCCATCCATGTTGATTCAAGCAATGAGTGGGCAAGACGTATTTCAGTGTGGCTCTGTCCCCTAGTTTGCTGAAGCTTTTCTTCCCTTCCCTTCTTTGGCTTAACACTTATCATCCTACTATTATGGGTCTCCCAAATGCCCTCCCTCTTTCTACTCCAAATCCAAACCACCATTCTCGAAGGAGGTTGTTTTGATTAGTCCTGCTCTGGGATGAATGAGTCCCAGATTTCTAGGAGGTGTTTGTATTGTAAAGCTAAGTATATTGGTCAGGTGACTGTGGAGCTAGCATGAGAAGACAGTGCAGAGAACACAGTTCTGAACTGGAGGCTCCTCGCCTACTCTTCTTCCACATCTGCTGGCCTTACCTTTTCCAAGGACTAACATGTGCAATTAGCTTTACAAAAACAGATCATTAACTGCTATTTATTCTTCCTATTTTTGTAGATGCTGACTCCCAGAGTCCCAGAAGAAGAAAGAGTTCTTGCTTAGTGAGGGAGTGTATGTTGCCAGAATATATCCCACATATTTAAAACATGGGCTCCCAAGTGTGGGGGCCTCTTTTAAGTTTCTTGCAGCACAGTTCCAAGCACATTATTAGTGCTGCTTCAGCTACCGATTGCTGCTTGCTGCATAAAACCCACCCACACTTAGGGGTGTAAAACAACAAGCATTTCACTATGTTCGTGTGTCCGTGGTGAAGAGTCATGTAGAGCAGAGCCCTATAATACTTGGGGCTTCAGCTGCAAAGACTCAAATGACTGGGGGTGACTCACAGGACTGGGGCTGGAATCACCTGGAGACCTCTTCTGTCACATGCTTGGCATCTGGGCTGGCATTACTCTAAGGCTGGGCTCAGCTGAGATTGTTTTAAAAAAAACAAAACGCTACATGGTATGTCTCCATGTAGCTTGGGCTCCTGGTAATGCAGTAAATGGGTTAAGAAAGAGAATGTTCCCAGAGGAGTGTCAAGAGAGCAAACATTCCCAGATTCTCTGGGAGGCTGCAGGGCTTTCCCCACCTAGCCTGGGAAGGCATGAAACATTGCTTGCTCAGTCTACATCACACTAGGGTAGAGCACATGGGATAGGAGTTAATGGTGGGGTCATGCTCAGAAAATACAGTCAGCCACAGCCCTTAACAATGTTGCCCCACATAGGTATAGCCTGTGCTATACTAATAGATACAGACTCGAAGCCTCTCAACCAAACTGCAAGGTAAACACTAGCCTCATTTCTGAGCTAAAGAAACTGAGGCCCAAAGAAGCTTAGCGACTTGCCTCAGGCCACACAGTGATAAAGCCAGGATTGTCCCCTGAGTCTGTTTTACTCCTAAACCCATACTCCTTTCATTACACATTTTTATATTAGATTATATGGGGAGAGGGTAAAATTATGTTTAATAGAACTAGTTTTAACTTGCTAGGGTAATTAGCAAATTATAAAAGATTATTTAAACTGAAATAAATATGTGTTCACATTTGAGAAATGAAAAAGTTTCACACAATACAGGTCATTTTTTCTTCTTAACTGATTTTTTTGTTCTACACTGGAACACATTGAGACTGTGATGTAAACACGAATGGACACTTTCTACATGTAGGTTCGGTGCTATTTAGGCAATCACAGGGTAGTCAAATTCTTTGGGAGAGGAAGAACAATACTTCCAAATTTTTGTCACTGAACAACAGGCTATCTGAAGATGTGAACAATGTGTGGCAGACACATAGTGAGAGAGAAAAAGATCTAGATTGTTTTTAACCACATTCCTTGTTTCAAAATTTTCCAGTGTGTCTCTCTAGCAGACTCTCTGACATTAATCACAAACAACTTGTTGAAGCGTTTGTGATGTATTAGAGTTTGAAGAAATTTATTTTCAAAGGGACAGCGTAAATGACAAATGCTCTGTTTGTGTCTGTCAGTGTATGTTCAGGGCTGTGACCTGGAGAAGCTAACAAGATAGAAGATAAAATTTTACAAAATGTATACAAATCCTAAATTTCTGGGGCTAGCGTCTTTGTGTTTGTGTGTCTGTGTGTCTGTGTATGTGGCGGTGGGGGTGAAAGGGGAAGCTGCTTGGAGAAATGCGCTGCTGTTTCTGTGAGGAAAATATATTGCTGGAAAACGAGGCCTGATTTATGTAACTTGCATATATTTACTTTAGAGAACAAAGAGTAAATTATCAGGCCTCCGAGTGACCGCTAAATTCCATGGACACAGATTTCTCACAAGACTGTGCTGTTATGCTTTCTAGATAAATGTGTTAATAATTTATAACTCCCAGGCAGTTGGAGTGGAGATTCTGAGGTATTTTCAGGGCACCGCAACTCTGATATGTGTCATTATTGCTAATTGAGCATTTTGTCATTATTCACAGTTTGATTTTCCAGTTTCCTCTCTATCGAGTATTCTCATAGACCACTGCTGCAAGTGACTGATTTATAGGATTTATGGACTTTACATTGGTTTTCTAGGGTTGCTGTAACAAAGTACAACACATCAGGTGGTATAAACAACAGAAAGGTTGTTGTCTCACAGTTCTGGAGGATAAAAGTCTGAAAGCAAGGTGTTGGCAGGGTGGGTTCCTTCCGAGGCTGTCAGAGAAGGATCTGTTTCAGGTCTCTACACTTGGCTGTAAATGGCTGTCTTCTCCCTGTATCTTCACATCATCTTCCTCTATGCATGTCTGTTTCCAATTTCCCCTTTTTATGAGAGAGCCAGTTATATTGCATTGGAGCCCACTCTAATGACCTCATCTTAATTTGATAACCCCTATCTCCAAATATGGTCACATTGTGAAGTACTGGGGGTCATGACTTCAACATGAATTTTATTGGGAGTGGGCACAATTCTGCCCATAACTGATTCTACCCCAAGCTTTTGTCTGGAAAGATGCATGAAATCCTCTAGGTGTTTGAGCATCAGGCTGTTCAAAATCACCCTGAGAAAGAGGAACATTAAAGTTCTTAGTGCAAGGGTGACTCTATGATTTATAATTCAAGCAGGGACACTGAGAGCAAAGCAGGAGGTGGGGGGCACTAACCAGATTACATGCCAAGCCCTGGGACATCCTGGGACTGTCACCACTTCTAAACAGACTTATGTGATTTCAATAATCCCTAATGGAGAATGGATGCATTCCCACAAATGGCACTGCCCCCTCCAACTGTCGGACAGTCCTGTGCTGTGTATGGCATAGTGACAGCAGCAGCCACTGTTCTTCGAGCGGCAGGAGTAGGCTAATTCCTTTCCATATTTGTCTCATAACTTCTATAATGTTGAAGGCAAGTGTTATTTCCATTTTACAGTTGAGAAAAATGAGACTCAGAGAGAGTGATTTAGTGAAAGTCACAGAGCTACTAAAAAGAAGAGCCTGGGTCCCTACCCAAGTTATTCAATTCCCAAGCCTGTTTCTCTCTCTCTCTTTCTTCTCCTCTCTCTCTCTTTCTTCTCCTCTCTCTCTCTATCTCTCTCTTTCTCATCAGCATTGAACACATGCCTCATGGAATGCAGCAAACTAATGTGGAGGAACTTTTTGAGTCTGAATTCCCATCTGCCATGAAAGACTAACCTAGTAGACGTGTACTGTGAAAGAGTTGTTGGTCTTGTGTACATTCTACAACTACACGTACCCAAAGTAATCCTCACTGTGAAAACACGTAGTCACAATACATTTTATTACATGGATTTACATAGCCTCATAGAGACTTCTTTGAAAAAATGAGACAAATGGTGCACACGTCTGCTTAACTAACACAGGTTTGGTGAGCTTATACCTCCACCATGCCGCCCGAAGCCTTTGCCACTAGTTATATACTTGGGATCTTGTCTCCCTTTGTGCACAATGAATCATTTTAAAGCTATTTAGCAGTCTAAATCCTGGTACATGAGTGCATATATAGCACTTAGCAAGGTTAATAATTATGCCCTTTGACACAAGAAAAAGGATTAAGTGATTCAATTCACATTTAATCATTTTTATTTCATTCTGATGCAGAAATCCATTTCCTTCAGAAAGAAATAAATGATTCAATCTTCCTCCAGGGAAGAGTTAAGGTAAATGCAGTTGCCACATAAAATCCAAATGGCTCAAGGTAATATTACATATTTCTAAAAGTAGGCAGTTGGAGATGGAAATGAAATTTAATAATAATACTGCAAGCATGCCTTAGGATTTTATTGTAAGTTTATTGCGATCATAAATATGGAATTTACATGCAATATATATCCATATTTCAATATTATATTTTGTTAAATTAGTTCAGCATTTAGTCATTAACCTGTTGGTGGTATGTTACTTATAGTCCCTTTACATTACATATTTGTCTTCTGAGACCCACAAAATGAATTAAAAATCAATTTTTTACCTTCATAATATATTCTAAAGCAGACTTTATGTATATTCTCAGTGTTTTAACCACTTAGGAGGTTTGTGGCTCAAGCACCTGTGAAAAATTAAATCTATTTTGTAATCCGTGTGCTTTTGTATGTGTGTGTGTGGGGTGTCAAATTGAGGCTTTGACATGGAAACAAAGCCATCAATGATCTAGTGAGCCACCTAATTATCTACAAAGAAATCAAATTACTTCCTTTTCTAAATTCATAAATAAAACTTCCAGTCTATTACATTCATTCACCAGAGAAGCCCTCATGTCTGTGTCTGACATGTTCTTAACACAGGCTTGAATGTCTGGAACTCAGGATGGTTGTCACTGTAGTGCAGTGCGGGGAGGAGAGCTTGTGGAGATGGTTTTTTATTCCAATCTTCTTTTTGTTTCTGTAGCACATCTCCCTCTATGCTTCCACACATCTTCCACACCTCCTTCATCCCCTGCCCATCCTCCCCCAACCTGCCCTGGCTCATTAAGCAGCCAGAGAAGGGCAGCCAACAGTTTCCCTAATTTCCTATTCCAAAGCCAAGTCAATAGATCAGGACAGTGTACTTTCCCTTGCTTTGGACTACCCTGGGTCTTCACAAGAATTATCATGAATTTCAGGGTGAGTGTCAGAAAAAGATTTCCTTTTAGCTAATTCTGTCTATCCCATTGCTTCTTAGGAAGAATTCTATGTTAAGTTCCATTTAGTATAAGCTTAGTACACATGGTTTTAGGAAAGAAAAAATATTTCAGAATGATTCTATTTGCAATATTTATTAAAGCATATAATGTTCTTAAACCTCATAAATTTATTTTAGGGTTCAAGTCACACAACTGTACAAATACAATGTCTTCCAGGTCTTTTTGTAACTATATTTACTTGGCTGAAAATCAAGATAGATCAAGTTTATAGTCACAAATTGAATTGTTATATCCCAAATGTAGGTTGTGTCTACACCCATACCACCTACAAGTCAAAGCATGTAGACAGTGAATAGTGACTACAGGATTTTTGTAGTGGAGTTTGGGGTAAAAAACTAGAACTTGTGGTAGGGAGCTGCATTTGCATAGCAAGCACATTTTTAATCTAGAATGTGTGTTACAAATCAATTAAAATAACACTCTTCTATTTCCAGATGCTTTTGTTCACACTTTAGCAACATTGAGAAATGTCAATCATCTATATTGAAAAATATTATTTCATTTTACTTGAGTGGTTGGAGGATTGATAGATAACACTTGTTTGTGAGATTCAGGCCCTGCCCCACATGTGAGCCACCCCTTGGTGCTAGGTTAGTGAAAGTTAAAACAATTTAAGAAAAATAATAATCAAACACAAAAGTGGAAATTTGATTATGTGAAGTGATTGACTAATTCAGGTCTGTTTCCTCATTCCCCACCTCCCATAGCTTGACAAGTATCAGATGATGTAATTATTAGTGTAACATAATTATGGATGGAGAAATAAAATATTAAACCTTGATAAGAGAAAAAAATGCATGTATAAAGCATGAGAATATAGAAAAGCTTCTAGAAACTTAAAAATTCTAAATATGGTGACTGTTTTCTCCCACTCACTTATCTCACTATGCCTGGGAGTGAGGTTGGTGTTCTCCTTGCTTCTCATACTATCTTCCAGCTCATTCTTCCTCCCTTTTCCCTACACTCCTCAGATTTTCTTACCTTATCCTCAGACTGCCACCTAAAAGCTCTCCATGTTGAAGTTAGCCAAGAGCTATGGTTATTCTCCCTAATTACTGAGGAATTTTATTTTTTGATTACTGGCTCTTTATCACCTTTCAAAATTTATGTGTATTTAATATCCACGTAGACAATCCTTCTAATGCCTTCAAAGTTTCTCTCTCCCATTTTTTTTGTCCTCCATCCTACTGCAGTTTTCAACTCCTACGGTCATCTACCATAGGTCCTTTAACTAGCAATAACAGCACCTCCTTCATAGCAATTTAAAGCATCATGCTCTTCAGACAATATGTCCCTCCTCCTGTCTTTACTCCCTCTAGAACTTGGCTCAAATAGTTTCCTGATCTCACTGGGATAAATAATCCATTAATTCTACTATCTTTCTTTGTTTTACATTCCATTCCTGTTCCTATTTATCTCTTTACCCAACTTTTATTCCAAGATCTTTCTTTGTCATCATCATCATCATCATCATCACCACTATTGTTATTGACTCCATTGCCTTTCTCCTCTTTCTTTTCATTGTGCTCAACTAGAAAATCCTAACTGCACATCAACCCCACATCCATGCAAATGAATATGGCTGGAGGGAGAAGCTCATTGTGCCACCAGGTCTCATTTTTAAACTCATGACTGCCATTCTCAAGCATGTTTTCAGTGCTGTCAGACAGTCCCATCACATGCCTTTAGTCTTTTCCTTCCGTCATTCTTCTAAATGATTATTTCACTCCTTCTTCCCTTCCTTAGGCCTCTAACACCTCTTCCCCCATTTCTACTCTCAGTTGATGGCCTTTCTTTCTCTATCAATGAAAGTCCTATCCTATATTTCCTCCACCATATCTCCCAATCCACTAGTACTTTGTCCATATACATTAGTATTTGCCTTTTAGTTTGGAATGAATGTCTCCACTCTTACCAGCCAAATCTTTCTGATTGTGCACTACCCAGATGCCTTCTCCTCTCCTTTTCTCAAGGACAGCACTTTGGCAACTTACCCTCTTTCTCTGGAATCTACAGATTTTGCCTTCTCTGGGAACAGAATTTCACAAAGATACAAAGATGCTCTAATACCTATCATCTAAAAAAAACAGAACACTGCTTTCTCCTTCGTATATACTGTTCCATTTCTCTTACTCTTTTCTAAAACAATTCCTTCAAAGAAATTAAAATTATAGTGTACTAGCTTTCCTAAAAACTGTGTGTTAATGGCTAAGGAATTCACACAAACTGTAAAGTTAAAAATGCACAGCAGTTTAAAAGGGGGCAAAGGCTGGAGTAGAAACAGGTGTTTCTCAGTCCTTAGCTTTTCTAACTTGATAAAACTTTCTGTTCTTCTCATCTCTCTCTCTTTATACATCATAATCATTACTATTCTTGTCCATACAAATTGAGCTTAAAAAGAGCTCAAAACTTAGGAGTGTTTGTTTTTATGTTGCCAGCACTATTTTATGAGAAATATATTTCATTCCCAAACACTGAAAGTTCTGGTAAACTTTAATCAGCATTTTGTATGGTGAAAACCTTGCAGGGAGTTAAATGAAAAGTTGCTGAGCACAAGGGACAGGCAGGAAGAAATATCAGAACAGAGCTTATTCTGCATTTATTATAGTTCTTTCTGTTACAATTTTCTAAATATTTAGAATAGACAGCATATTCATTCGAGTAGCGCCTGATGACCATAAATTATATAAAAAATATTTATTCAATCATTGCTTACAATTTTTTTTAAGCTTGGCAACTAAAATGAAATCCTGCCTTCATGCCATATTTCCTTTTGGTGTTTCTTGAAAAGAATATTTTGCAATCCAGTGCCCACCCACCTTGCTGTACAAGTGACTCAAACAGAAAAGGGAAAAAGAAGTCAAAATTCCATGAATAAGTAGAATAAATTGGGAATTCAAAGAATAACACAAAATATAAATCCCTTGGACATTTGAATTTTCCAGGACTGCAGGTAATGAATTAGCCAACTTTGAGAAAGATAGGTCTTAAAATTGATCCAGTCTTCATTTTATATTCTTGTGGGAAAAGACAAAATGCTGATATTAACATGGTTTTGCACCTCTTGGATGTTTTGTCTCTATAGTTATAACATTTATACCATTGCAAAATGTAACTAAACATCTAATTCATGAGTCCAGAAATTAGCATGTTTCAGTAGTCAAGAGACACAAAACTGCTGTTGAAATGAAATCTTGCTTGGGAAAGCTATTAGGAACATAGCACTTGAGGGTCCCATTGATTTATAATTTTACATTTTTATGTGTATATGACTTATGTATTTACTTATTCATTTTTTTCCAGAAAAAAAATCAGCATCAAAGTCATTCCTTGAGGCCGTGTATAAAAATGTGAAAACCAAGGCCGAGTAAGAATAAACAAAATCCATGTGTATCTGATCGAGCACTTTGAGGCATGCAAAGTAGATGCTGTCTTTAAAAGTCCTACAGGCAGAGCTAAAAAGTGACCCAAATAGCATCATTTCTTAAAACTAGATCTGTTTTGATTGATCATACAAAATTAATGCTCTAACTGTTCCTGAGAGCCATGTTTCTCTTCTTGTTCTCTCTTTCTTATGGATACTTCATAGTAAGAAGAAACAATGGTGACTTTGACTTTTTCTTTTTTCTGTTAGTGCCTGTCCCCTCCTCTCCCCTTTGGCACTTTCCAGGTCAGCAAAAACCTTGCATAGATAGCCCTCCCTGAGCTGGGACCTACAGCTACCTGAGGCCAGAGATCTGGCGAGAATCCTGTTCTTATCATTAAAAGTAACTGTTGTTTCTTCTCTGAAGGGGATAGGAAAGGGAAGACAATTTCATGCATTCCTTATAGCCAAAATAAGTCTTTATTTTGCATCTGTGCAGATAAGATCCTTTTCAAAAATCTCTACCCATACAATGTTATGTAAATCTTGGAAGTTGCAGAAACCAGATTTCCTAACAGTAGTTGCTTTCTATAATTTATTTGCTGACTGTGTACCAGAGATAAAATAGAGAAAACCCTATTTATAGTCCAGGTTAAATCTATTTTTGCCATCTTCTCTTTATAAAATGTTTTAGTCATACAAAATAGTGGTATGAAATAACAGAATAAATAACTGGGTTTCTAATATTCAACTAAGAAATGAAACATTGTAAGTACAGTGGAAATCTCCCGAGTACTTTCCCCAGTTGCATTTTGCTCCACTTTTTATCTAACTTAGGGATAACTATTGTCTGAAATTCAGTGCTGATCATTCCTACTGTGACTTTATACTTTTTTATGCTAAATCTTCAAAATAAATTAACCGACCCAGGTCAAAGCACACGAAGCAATATAACAAGAAAGCAAGAATCTCTAAAAATAAGAGAGTCTTAGAGCATGTTTCCATTCTAAAATCCTTTGCTCAATAACGTGTGGAAAATGCTGGGCATCAACTCATTCCTTAACATAAAATCAAATGGGAAATTTGAAGTCCAGCCCAATCTCTCCCATTCCTCTATTTTTACTGCTTTGCATTTATTTATATTTATCATGTTCTAATTTGATTGAGTAAATTATTCTTGGAAGTTATGAAAATGAAAAAATTTATGTTCCTAGGTTTATGACTTCTTGATTCCTTCTCAGCTATCTTTTATTGATATATACTTTTAAGACACAGCTCTTACACTGAAAGAATAGCAAATCACTTCGAACATTAAGGACCCAGTGAGGCTGTGAATTCAATTTGCATTGTAATTCAGCCACCTGCAGGATCAGGCTTTGAGTTTGATTTTTAGATCCGAAGCTTCGGATGTAGTGGCTGTGCGGAGGTAAGAGCTTACCTTGAACTTCACCAGCTTCCCCTTGTGGACCTCTCTGGTAGCTGGACAGCCTAAAGCCCCAGACTCACTAGCAGATTCCACCTCGCCCATTTGCACCAGGGCTTTGGGAGAGCTTGTTATTGGTTTCTCTCTGATGTGTCAACTTAATCTAGTTGACACAGGTGTAAAACTTTTCAGTCCCTTTTCTAGACTTGGAGCATAAAGTTGAAAGGCTGCGTTTATGATTTTCTTTGCCCATATTCCTCAGTGCATTGAAAAGCAACAATCTGGAATATACCCTAAGAATACCATAGCACTGTTCAAAAAGAAATGCGCCCCCATGTTTGTGGCAGCATTGTTCACAATAGCGAAGATCTGGAAACAGCCCAAGTGTCCGTCAGAGGACGAGTGGATTAAAAAACTTTGGTACATATATACTATGGAACACTACTCAGCCATAAGAAATGATGACATCGGATCCTTTACAACAAAATGGATGGACCTTGATAACATTACATGGAGTGAAATAAGTAAAACAGAAAAAAAATGAACAGCATAATTTCATACATAGGTGGGACATAAAAATGAGACTCAGAGACATGGACAAGAGTGTACTGGCTACCAGGGGGGAGCGGGAGGTGAGGGAGGGGGTAGGGAGAGGGGAGGGGTACAAATAAAACCAGATAGAAGGTGACAGAGGACAATTTGACTTTGGGTGATGGGTACGCAATATAATCAAATGTCAAAATAACCTGGAAATATTTTCTCTGAACATATGTGCCCTGATTTATCAATGTCACCCCATTAAAATTAATAAAAATAAATAAATAAATAAGCAACAATCTAACATATTCTTTATTTCCACCAAACTATTACATGGTAGTGATTACTTGTTGATTCAAAACCTTATCTTCTATAAGTATTTGATTATACGTGATGATAAATGATTATATAAACAACTCTTTTGCCACAGCATGCCATGGACAACCAGTGTCATTTTTATCCATAAGCACTGATGTGTTTAAATCCAATTTGATCAGAACAACATTTCCAGATTTCCATCTTTACAGTTCTGTTTCCTGGAGCCAATTCTGGAAGCAATAATTATTTAGTGAATATTATGGGATAAGGGGTTTATATAGGAATTTGGTCTATACAATTGTAGGAGAAGATGGGGATAGAAGGGACTATAAAGAGAAGCTGCAGGATCAGAGAATATTCACTAAACAGCCCTCCTAAAGCCAGGCACATCCACTGTCAGATGTAAGCACAGAGGAAGGCCGATGAAGACTAGGGAAGGCCAACATTTCTACATCTGTGGACTAGCCTGTCCGGAAGAAGAGCTAGATGTGGAGTGGAGGAAAGGGACAAACAGTTGGAACCCACCAGCACCTGCACATCTGGTTGTTACTGCATCTAACTACCATGCCTCTCAGAGTGTAATGGCTGCTGTGGCATTTCTGACCTCCAAATCTTGTACCAATTCTTTTGTTGGCCGATTCCAACCTAGAACCAGATAGGAAAAGGGGTTCTGGGAAAGAGAGTTTACCCGAGTTGATACAAAACAAAACCACCTCACTTTATTATCTTCAGTACCTGGTTCTAATTGCTGAGTCAGAATCTATCCATAGACTCAGATTTTCTCATTCTCACTCAAATTTGTTTACCATATATGCCTACTATTGCCATATATTTGAGTTAGGGGTACTCTTTGTCTGTATATCTGAGTTAGGTGTGTCCCTATTTCTGACTTCATCTCAAACACCAGGCTTTCTTATTCTATCTATATATCCCCCTGTATCTAACTTAGCCCCTACAGCTATTTATTATATTTGTGGCCACCAGCATCTTTTGAACATATTTTTTTCACATTGTGAGTCCTTCTATCCCAAAATAGAAGCTACAGCTTACCTTCCTAGCCTCCAGTGATCTGGATTCTAGAAATAAAAGTCACTGCCATGGTCCCAGGCTGGTGTTTGAGTTCTGGAGGCAGCGATAGCAGAAGTGCTGGTGGGTCTGTTCCATGTTGGGCATCCCAGGGGAAGACGTGGTGCCTGTTCCCACAGGCCTAGAGATGTTGTTGAAGACATGCCTATAACAATCCCGATAGTGAGATATGCATAGTTCCAGGATGCAGATGATTCCCTAGTCCTCCTGAAGGTTCAACAAACTGCCTAATATTCCTTCAATGTACAGCACTTCTCAAACTTCGATGTACATATGAATTAGGTCTAGAATGGGGTCTGTGAGTTTGTATTTCTAATAAACTTCCAGGTAATTGCAAAGCTTTTGGTCTAATTGACACAGTCCAAACCTGCTTTCAAGCTTGCTACCTTTGTGCCATAAGTGCTGAGGCCAGGGAAGCCCTACTAAGCTGGGATTTTAGTGTGGTGAACCTCCTGCTATAAATAGGACAAGTGTACTTCCTTTCTATCTTGAGGGAAGAAAGATTTCTTACAAAATTTTACTTATTATTTCACAATTTTCTAATTATGATCGGCAATGATAGATGATCTTATAACTTTCTGGGCTCTATGTTGAGCCCAGAATTCACACCTGAACTCTAGACTTGTATATCCAACTGTCAATTCAACATCTTCACTTGCAAATCTCATTTTAGATCTAGCACAGCCCAAACCGATCTCATGAGAGTGTCCCCAGACCTACTCCACTCATAAACCTTTCTCAGTTCAGTTAATGGCAACTCCACCATTTGAATTGTTCATGTTCAAACCTTAGAGGCATTCTGACTCCTCCTTTTGTAACTAATATCCAATTCATCAGAAAATTCTCTTCAAAATCCAGTTCTTAGCACTGTCACTGCCCGCACTCTGGCTTAAACCACTGTCGTCTCTCATCTGGACCGTAAGCCTCCCAGTGCTTCTCGCCTTGCCCTGCTTGTGTCAGGCACAGAAATGCCAGTTTTGCCAATACAACAGATTCTCTGCTTAAAGCATACCAGTGACTCTCTTTTTCTTTCAGAATAAGAGCCAAACTCATTACTGTGGCCTACAGGGACCTACATTATTTTGTCTTTGTCAATGTTTGGCTTGGTCTTCTATTACTTTAATCTTCTGCATATTTAGCTACAGACAGATTGGCCTTGCTCACTCAAAAATGCCAGTGATGGACCTAATTCAGGGACTTTACACTGCTTAGTCTCTCCATCTAGAATGGTTTCTTCTTAGTTTGATCCAAGAATACCTTCAGGTGTTACTGAGATATCCCAATTTTCTCAGTGAAGCCTTTACTGGCCATCCTATCTAAAATTCAGCTCTCTCTCTTGGCCTTTTTCAAAATCCCTTCTCTGCTTTAGGTTTTCCCATGTTCTTGTTTCCATTGAGCATACTATCTATTTTGTCTTGTATATATATATTTCTCTCACTAGAGTGTAAGCTCCATGATGGAGAGAGTTTTTGTGTTTCATTTATGGCTCTATACACAGTGCCTAGAAATGTGCTTGGCACACAATAGGCCATCACTGGGTATCTATGGATGATTGAATTAACAGAAATAAACATAAATTGGTGTAGGCCTACCAGCCAAGAGTAAGTGAATTTCTGGCCTTTCAGGTAGACTTAGTCATAAAGTAGGAGTATTTAGGAACTGTTGTGTAAGCTTACACTGTATGGAAGCATTTGTTTATGATAACAATTATTCAGTACTAGAAAATGTGGGATACAGGATGTGTAGAACATAGTTATTGCTCCTGGAAATCTAGAAATCAAATTAAGAAGGGTAATATCTCCACAAATAACTGTAATTCAAGATGGATGTCAGTTGGCGGGTTCTTCTAAGAATGTGCTGTAAGCAAGTAATTGGTTTCAAAGTTTACATGGGCGCACTGCAGCACAGGGGTTAATTGTAAAGCCCTGTATAATTAGATAATACCTGTCATCATGTAGCTCAATGCTTAGTAAGTGGTAACTATCATAAATAATAGCATATTATTGTAATAATGGCATTAGAGATAGGAGAGAGGCTGAGTGAAAGAATGCCTATCTCAGAATTAGCACTAAATTCACATCATTTTTCTGATTAGTTAAGCAGTACTTCTTATTATATAAAATTGGGAAATTGAACAAGGTCAAAATATCAAATGAAGAAATTGAGGTTCACTAATAATTCTACTGCCCAGAGTTAAATGACTTTGATGCATATGAATAAGATCACATGGCATATTCTGTCCTGTATTTTATTATTTTATCTAGAACATTTTCCTTTATCAATAAGCATATTTTCAACATAATTTTAAATGCCTACAAAATGTTTCATTTTATGTGTCTTATATAATTTTCAAAGTTATTTTTCAATTTGGGATCTTTATGCCATTTTCCTTCCTCAAAACTATGTTTAATAACACACACTTTCCTAATATTTTCTTCTTAGGATGATTCCACCAAATTATATTAGTCTAATATTTGATTATGTTCAAGGCAAAAAAGAAAACACAGAAAAACAACAAAAGAAAACCATACTGCTGTAGACATCTTCAAAAATATTTTACCAATGTTCTTAGTATGTGAATGAATAAAAAATTGAGATGGGCATTTTTACCAGCTACATAATTAGAAAAATGTGCTTTTCCCACTTTAGAATACAGGTGCTCTCTATTTTTTATTTCCTGTTGACTTAATTAGTGTCCAGCATCCTTGAGCTCCATACAACAATTTCATTGTTGTCTGGAAGAGCTGGAGGTGACACATTTGGACACTTGGGGATATGGTTGTGCTTTGCTCATCTGGTTTATACTTATTATCAAAAGATTTCTCACTCATGACAACAGTGTATTGAAAGTGTTCTCTCTGAATCAGTCCTGCTTTCTGCCAGTGATCTGTTTGAGAGAGGTGAGGAGACAGTGTGCATCCCTTGCTGCCTGCTGGCTGCAGGCAGCCTTGGGAAGCCTCGCGATGCCAAAGTAAGCTACTGTATAATGGCGTCTTCTCATCTTCAGAAGCATCTGCCAGTACTGACCCATTAACCTTAATGTTATCCCTCACAGGGGCAAGGCTAGGTGGGATGAATGAACTAATCATTATAAGACCCCTTTAAAATCAACATGCTGTCTTAATGCTGAATACCAAATCATTAAAAAAAAGCACAGGTAAATATTATTGTCCCAATTTTATAGACTGGGGAACTAGGTCATAGGTATTAAAGATTAAGTAATGGTCTACTGGGGACAATATAACTCAGGGTATAGAAGAATTCATAATAAGAACTAGGCATCCTCCGGTCTGAGAGGCTGTGCTCAGAGATTTGGATCAGGACTCTTGGCAATGGTCTTATGCACTGGGAACTATTAGGAATTGGTAACTACCAGTAAAGATCAGAGGCTTAAAAGCAAAAGAGTCAAAGCTTGTACTGAATTCTCTTAATGCTTGGCAATAAAAAAGCTAGTTGCAGTTGAATTCATAGCAGGTTCGTGGCAGTTTCCTCTTCTGAGCTCCTATTACACATTAAATTTGTTAATATTATAGCACCTCTTCCTCATAATAGCTATTTTTTTGACATTTGTGTGTTTCACTAAGGACATACCTTAGATCATGAATTACATTTTTAAAAAAATCTTTGGTGCCTAGTTCAGTTCTGGGTACATTGGTGGTGTGAAATAAAATTTTATTGAACATACAAAAGAATAATAAATAGTTAGAAATATGATAGCATAATTTCATACAATGAACCTACCTCCTGGGTTAGGTTCACTTCCAAATCAATTGTAAAGCTATTAAACAATACGGTGTCTTCCCAAACCCAGACTTTGTAATTTATAATTTCTTAGATACTTTTAAACAGGGCTCTATACTTGATCTCATTGCTCACTACTGATGAAAAACACATATAGTCTATTTCCTCAGAAAATTATTCAGCATCCTGTTGTGACCCCACTACTGAAGTACATACACAAAAAATTTTTTATAGTACATATCTAATGTAATGTGAGCAAGATTGATGGAAAAGGAGGAAGAAGTCACATTGATTGAGCATGTTCTATGTGCCAGGCCTGTCCTAGTTGCTTACATAGGTAATTCTATTGAGTCACAATACCTGCACAAGTAGGTGCTATTATGCTAATTTTCTTCATTTTAAAGATAGGAAAATTGGACCTCCATATTTCAAGCTAAATGCTAATAACTATTATTTCATTGATTTCAACTTTCATTCAATAGAATTGTGTGCAAATATACAGTGTGTCCGTAAAGTCATGGTGCACTTTTGACTGGTCACAGGAAAGCAAGAAAAGACTATAGAAATGTGAAATCTGCACCTAATAAAAGGAAAACCCTCCCAGTTTCTGTAGGATGATGTGGCAGCATGTGCGCATGTGCAGATGATGACGTAACATCGTGTATACAGTGGAGCAGCTCACGGCCATGCCAGTCGAGATGTGGAAGGTACAGAAAAAAGTTCAGTGTGTTCTGTGGCTCACTAAATTCGAATTCGTGACCGAAGTGCAATGTGAATATTGGCGCGTTTATAA
The DNA here is from genome assembly GCA_037038555.1 of Rhynchonycteris naso. Taxonomy (NCBI): domain Eukaryota; kingdom Metazoa; phylum Chordata; class Mammalia; order Chiroptera; family Emballonuridae; genus Rhynchonycteris; species Rhynchonycteris naso. The sequence goes on from CM072996.1 coordinate 137,067,746, forward strand.
CAAAGCGCCACCACATAGGAATAACATTACTCGGTGGGATAAGCAGTTGAAGGAAACCGACAGTTTGGTGGAGAAACTCTGTTCTGGTAGGCCATCAGTCAGTGACGTGTCTGTAGAGGCTATACAGAATAGCTACCTAAGAAGCCCTAAAAAATCTGTGCATGCGTGTGCTCGACAATTACACCTAAGCAAGACTACAGTTCATAAGGTGTTAAAGAAACATCTCTGCTTTACGGGGTACAAATTGGCGGCTGTTGCACACTATCAAACCAGCGGATAGACCCACATGATGTGTGTTTGCTACAGATATGCTTCGTGAGATCGACAATGATGCAAGATTTTTGCAGAAGATTATGTTTAGCGATGAGGCAACCTTCCATATCTGTGGACATGTTCATCACCATAATGTCCGAATTTGGGCTACTGAACATCCTCATGCCTACGTTGAATACGAATGTAACACCCCTAAAGTGAACGTGTGTTGTGGCCTGATGCATGATAAGGTGATAGGCCTATTTGTTTTCGCGGAGCAGTCTGTGATGGCAAACACCTATCTTGACGTGTTGGAATTGTATGCAGTGCCCCAATTTTCAGAAGGTGTCATCTTTCAACAGGACGATGCTGCTCCACACTACGCCACCATTGTTCATGAGTTTCTGACTAGAACATTCATTCCCCTGGCAGTGGATAGGCAGGGGTTCTGTCAAGCCATGGGCACCACGATCCCTGGATCTGACGCCTTTAGACTTTTACTTTTGGGGTTATGTGAAGCAACATGTGTACATTGAATGTATCAATGACATTAATCACTTAAAACAGAGAATCACAGACGTTATTCACTTTGATACAACGGATGTCCTTACTCATGTGTGGCAAGAACTTCACTATCATTTGGATGTGTGTAGGGCAACAAATGGAGCCCACATCGAACTGCACTGAATAGGTATGAAACTGGGAGAGTTTTCCTTTTATTTGGTGCAGATTTCACATTTCTATCATCTTTTGTTGCTTTCCTGTGACCAGTCAAAAGTGCACCATGACTTTATGGACACACTGTAGTTTTTACTTTTGCTATTAAGATATTAAAGATATTAGGATTAAGTTTCTTAATTCTGCTGCACTGTTGTCTTTTATTTAGTAAATATTGAGTTTATTCCTATTATTTTTCAATCACTATGCTAGGTCCTATCCTTCGCATTTGAATTAAAAGCTTTACAAAGGCAGAAGTTTATTCCTATTTTTCCTCCTTCCTTTGTTCTTTTCTCTCTGTTTTAAAATATAGGTTTTATTATAGTTGGGCAGAAGAAGCCAACAGATCAGGAGATGACAGCTGCCATTGAAAAGAGTTTGTTACACATAGTTCCCAAGAAGAGGTGGCATGCTATGCGAGTCAGAGACACATGAGGAAGCAGGGTTGGTCAGGAGGCAGAAGGAGAGATGGTGGAGCATGGGCGAAAGCCTTTGATGTGGTTTCTATAGGAAGGAACAGGACAGGAAAAGTGAGCAAGGTTAGGATTAGGTAGTTTGAATAATTTCAGTGGACTCTGGCCTATATGAGTAGTCTCTAGCTGTCTGAGACCCAGCTCTGGGGTGATTCAGGGCATAGGAAGTAGGTGAGAGCAAGGATGCATGACTGGTTGATTTGCATATAAGTCTTGCTCTAGGTAGTTGTTTGCTGCCCCCTAGGAATTAGCTAACCGTGGGTAAAGAAGTCCCTCCCCATGTCCACAAGGTGCAAGATGTTAAAGCTTTCAAAACTTAGAAAATTAAAAACAAAAAGAAAAAATAATGCAATTTGCACACATCTTTTTTTCTATCATAGTCACACTGAAGTTATACTCAGTGTGAAGTATGACTCAATACTTTTCTTATTTAGCACCTACAGCAACAAAAGAGAAATGAAGTTGTGAACATACCTGTAGAATATGCATACCAGATTTCAAACTAAAAGTCTTTACCTTTAAAAGAAAATTTTAATTTAAGAATTAATGGTTAAATGTCAAAAGATTTAAACTTGTATTTCATTATAGTAAAAGATGTGGAAACAAAGACAACTTGAGCTAATGACCCAATGAGAAGAAAATGAAGGTGCAGAAACTGTGACCTTTGTTTTTAAAGATAAAGGAGATTACCAGTTTGATCTCTGAGCTTAGAAAGATTTTGTTTTTTCCAAGAATAAATGTGCTGATCCAAGTGCTCAGAACCATTGATCACAGTGTAGCTCTATTGTCTTAATCATCACAGCCCCTCCCCCCTCCCCCAATGGTCTCACAATAATTTAAGACCCAGAAATATGTTTTGGAGTAAGAAGATAATCATGTAATTAAACAAAGGAGGAAATCTATGTTTTAGAGCTGTGATGGCGAACCTATGACACCTGTGTCAGCACTGACATGAGTAGCCATTTTCGTTGACACGGGGCCGCATGAGGCCGCATACCAGAGAAGTATGAGTCTGCATGCCGAGAAGGATGTTTCATCCTCGGCTCCTGCATAGCCAGGTGCAGTAGCCGAGGATAAAACATTTGCTGTAGTGTAGACACTCTGTGCCGGAGGTCTGTAGGCCAAAACAACAGAACTCCGGCACAGAGCGTCTAGTTCTGGAACTTCCAGTTGGGCCATTTTTCTTGAAGTGACACACCACCCGAGTTATGCTCAGTGTTTAGGTGAATTTTGACACACCAAGCTCAAAAGATTGCCCATCACTGTTTTAGAGTATGCCCAGTAATCACCGCCATCATGGCCATTCATATGCAGGTTCCCATTTGATTCAGGCAGATAGTAAAGAAACGGTGGAGCCAAAAATGGTGGGCCGTTATTCAAGTCTCACACCAGCAAATGAGCAAACACTCAGGGCTCCCAAAGCCACTGACACATTCTTAGGTTCTACAACCAGGAGAATCTTCTCTGGTTTCTCCTAGGATCAAAGGTCACACCAGTCTCAGTAGAGCTCACAAAGCCCCTCACCTCTGCTTCCCCATCTGCACACCTTCTCTTTCCCTGCCAACATGGCTTTTTTCTCTTTGCACAAACTGGCTTCTTCTTTATCACTCTGCATTCTCTCTGCTCTCTCACTCTGCAAACATGGCTTCTTTATGCCTCTCCTTCTCCTTCTCCTTTCTCTTCTTTTTCTGAACTTTTTGGCATGAAAACCTCTCCTCCAGCAAACATTAGCAAGAAAATGGCTCTTCCCAAGCAGGAAGATAATTTGCAATTTCACAGATCACATACCTGGTGCTGCCCAGTACTATTTTTAACACTAAAGGTGAGCAAACTCAAAAAATACAAATTTTACAAACTCATTTGCCTAACATTTAGTTTGTTGAAAACCCTTGAATAATGTTCAGCCAATATGAGTCAGAATATATCCAAATGTCAGCTTTCTACTCACAAAGAAATTAATAATGAATAACAAGGAGAAGTTGGATTCACTTAGAAAATAAAAATTATTCCATGTTTTCCCTGGCAGAGTAACTCATGATATACTGGCTGGAATTTTTTTTCTCTTTAATGCACTTTTTTCTTTTTCAGGGCATAAAGAATTCAGGAGGCAATATCCATGATTGGAATACCAGCTGTTTATAAAAGGGGATTAAAGATAAAAAATTCTCCATATAAAATAAAAGATTATTAGAGAACAGGCTGGATAACTTTAAAAAGCCTTACATAGCCTCTTCTCTAAAATCATTAGGAAATAAATTATGCTCATATAAGCTGCTTCTTTAATCAAGCAATCCCTTTCCAATTATATTCAGTATTGCTCTTGGAGTGGTAAAATTGTGTTATTTTAACTAAAATGGTCAAAACTAACATTCTTAGGGCCTCTGTGCATATTCACCTCATTCAGTGTTCAGAACAATTCCATAATCCAGGCTACTGTTTTTATTTTACAGAAAATATAAGTGAGGGTCAAAGGTTTATACTACAACCCAATATAAATTCTCAGTAATTGACTCATCTTAGATTCAAGTTCAGGTCTGGTTGGCTACCAATCTTATTCCCTTTCAACCACCTTATTCTGCCTTCTTGTTCACTACTGGTCCTGGACAAGTGTGTGTTGAAATATACTAAATTGACATCAAATTTGAAGGAATTCCAAAATTATAGAGAGATTTTTTAAAGCAATCTTTTTCTTTTGAAATTTAAAATAGTGAGAGTAAAAAGTGGACTTGATACCAAACACATTGATCATTTTTGACCTGTGATGAAGAATAAAAGTAAGACCATAAGGGTACAACTCTCTATGGTACTTAAAAAATTATTTTATCTCTTCCTTTAGGTGTCTACCCTGTCTGCAGCTGATTTGGGAGATACAGAAGAACCTTCTGTGTCTTTTCCCTCGTCTAGATTAACCCTAGTCTAGTTATCAGTGGAAGAGATAAATTCTCTCCATCTTTGAGGTGTTCATGGAAAGGAAAAACAATGGATATGACCTAGCATAGGTCTTTGAGACCAATCCTTTTCACTAACTGTTGGATTAGGAGGTGTGCTCTTTAGCAGTGATAGCCATGCGCAGTTACTTCGCCATCCTTGCCTGTCTCCTGGAAAAGCTCCCCAAATGATTCAAAACCTAATGATTATGCCATTAGTTTCTGCCAGGTGATACAAAACCCATTCCAATCTGACAGTAGCCACCGATATTCAATGGCTGCTTCACTTTGACTATCAGCATTCTCCTAAGAAATGACTACTGTGGACGGGATGTGTGTGGAGTAACAGAGAGATCTTAATGCTGAAACACCAGAGAAATTTACTTTTCCTAGAAAATATCTTTTAGGCCCAAGTTATTTCCTTTGTTGGAGTACCACCTTTGATAAAATGGGGTAGGGCAGAAAGCAGTGGTTTGTGTCATTTTCTAATTCCCTACTGTGACTCCAAACTGACTTCTTGGTATAGATCAAGTTTCCTCTCAATAAACTCTTGTATCTACTTCTTTATGGTTATTTATTTGTTTGTTTTTCAGAGAGGAGTAGGTCCTACCAATGTGCCTTCTGGCTCATAAACTTGATGAGTCTGTGACTAACATTAGTTCTCTGTCAAAATCTCAGTTCCACAGCTAGGCTAAATCAGCTTATTTTGATTACATATGGGCTCCCATCCATCTTGCATTTAAGAAAAATGCTTTTCTAACATGCTTCAGAGCTACTCTCTAATAAGCCTAATGGCAAATCACCTTCACCAGAGGTCACGGACAGCATCTTAATTCAAAGCTTGATGGAGCACTATTGGCATTTAATTGTGGCAAATGCCACTCACTAATGTTGCTTTTGGCAAAGTGCTTTTGGCGTTAAAATGGATTGCCTCTAGATTTTATAGCCTGAGGATGAGATACAGCTTAATAGCTCAAAAAAAAAAATGGAGTAAATTTTTACTAATTTGGTGAAAGGGATATAAAGCTACTCAAAGGAAACTCAAATAAGAACCAAATCTGTTTTCATGATATCTATGGCAGGGAGGAGAGTGAGTGAAGGGAAGGAAAGAGGAGTTTTGTTTAACATTTGCTGCCCTGTGTAGTAACTCTAGGTCAAGTGGTAAAAGAAGCTCAGTACTTGTAATATGCATGTAGATCATACCAAGTAGTTTTATAAATGTAGTCTATTTTGTAACAGAAATTCCAAATTTTAGATTCATGGCCTATGGTGCACCCATAATTTCTCACAGATACCACTTCTAGTGTTGTTTGTTTTTCCTATTGCACCTGGCGCATCCTTTTAATTATATGAATTATATAACTTCAGTTTTAAGACTAGTATAGTAAAATATTCTAGTTTATTGACTGGAATTTGTAATGGTTAGATACTTACTAAACTTTATAATAAAAAATGTGGGACAAGAAAGTTGGAATAGTGGTGTGATGGGGGAGTGATATCAACAAATATGTTCATATCTGAGTAATTGCTAAGTAATCATCAATATTGCTGTGTACATATGCCCCTCGGAGTCAAGCCTATCTGCTTATAGCACTAAATGGTGTGTCTCCAGCTTCCCAGCTGAAACGAGATGGCTTAAGATATATGCCCATCAAACTTGTTCAGAGCCCGTAAAGGAAATTAATAAAGCCAGATACCATATTTCTAATATGTCTTCAACATGCCAGCAAAATTAAATATTTAGAACTTAGCAGATGTCAGTTATGAATGAGGTTGACAGAAGTTTAATCTCAATAGGAAATAGTATGTGCAACTGACTTCCAGTTGCTACTACTGATCAGCAGGCAGGGGAAATCCACAGAGTGTATATGGACAATTATATTTAGTGGTGTAGTGGTGTTGAAATGCCATTATGCATATGGTATCCTTTAGCTCATCCAGAGCTTGACACATCTTGCCTAGTGATCTTATTAGGTTGGAGAATGAGCTTTCTAGGAATCCAATGCACAGACCTGTCCTTTCTGTTTTCCAATATGGTGGTGATCTGATATAAGTCATATAACTGAGAGCAGAAACACTGGACTTCTGCATGCTCTTGGCTTTTGGCCTAAGTATTCACATTAGTAACCCTAAATTAGTAACCCAAGATAAATTATAATGAACAGTAGCTTTAGTAAGCAAAAAGCCATAGTATATAAAGCAGGCTATAGTTAGCTGGAAAGGTGGGGCACAAAATACTTTTTAAAAACCAGAATCTTCTCAATGATTATAGCTCTTTATGTCAAAATATTCCAGGCTGAAATTACTGAAACCCACAAGGGCAGGTGTTCTGACTAATAATCTAAGGTATAATTACAGTTTCTGAAGAACACTGGGAAGCGCAGTTAATTGAAAGATACTATATGGTTAATCATGGGATGATTTATTAAAAACATTAAAAATAGACTGACAAGCTATATAAAACCCCTTTTCCAAATCTCTATTTTGACTAAACATAAACCTGAAACACATTGCTACTTTGATTAAAAAATGTAAACAATTTAGTTACGTCTTTAAAATGTCTATAATTATCACACTTTTTATGATATTACACCTCATTATTTACATAATATGTAGGTTGTTTCCTAGGTTCGCAAAACCACGCTGAGCACATAGATTATAGGGATAAGTGGTAGGACAGTGCTTTAAATTCCACTTGGATTAAAGGACTTTTAAAATGCAGAACAAAATAGAGATGTAGTCCTCTCCTCTTGGCATATGTAACCACCTTGGGTATTCATATTTAAACCACTGTAATCTTTATGTGTCTATCAATAACTTCTTAGTCACCTCTTTGATTTTTTCAATTCCCCCAAAATCTTATATAGACCTCTGTAATTAGTATGAAAAGAATTTTAATGGATGATGGTAGGTGCTGGTAGGACAGGTCAGAACAAGGATCCTTCAGAGGAAGGATTCATTTGAACACTGGTATATGGGGACAGGGATCACACATTAGTGATAAGAAGGGCATCATAGAGTAGCACTGGAAAGTTTATTGGGGGCATCATACTATACCCCTTTATTATATGAATGATAAAATTGGGGCCCAATGAGAGTAAGAGACTTTCCCAAAGAGCAAATATAGAGCATTAAATTCATGGAGAAAACAATTTGATCAGCAATTAATAGTTTGGCATAATTTGTTTAAGAGAAGGAGATCTTGCATTCAGAAGCAGGAAAGAAAAAAAAAGTAGTGTTTCATCATATGGCTTTTAAAAACAGAGATTGAGAATTTTCAATGGATGAGATGAGGGTCAAGAAGAATGACAAGGGGAAAATATTCTTCTGTGAACAGTGACCTTGTGGCAGAAAATATGGGACACCTTAGAGCAAGGTTGCTCAACTCCAGCACTACTGGTGTTTGGGGCAGATAATTCCTCATTGTCGGGGGTGCCCTGTGCATTGTAAAATGTTTAGCAGAATTTCTGGGCTCTCTACACACTATTTGCAAGAAGTACACCCATCCCCCCACTCTCGAGTTGTGACAACCAAAACTATTTCCAGATTTTGCCAATTGCTTTTGCAGGGCAAAATTGCTCCCCTAAACTCTTTAGAACCACTGCATTAAAGCAACAGAGAATCTTGGGGGAAAGTTTGGTCACTATATATATTAGTCACTCCTACATGCTTGTTAAATATAAAAAAGAAAGGAAGGATGACAGGGAAAAAGGGAGGAAAGAAGACAAAAGGGCAGGATATATATATATATATATATATATATATATATATATATATATATGCTCCTGAAAGCTCCATGACTAAACTAAAAGCCATTAAAATAAAAATAAATGTTAATTAATTTTATGTTTTTACTTTGGGGCAGAAAATCCAGTCTAAAGAAGGTTTGTTGTATAAAATCCACCTAAGGAAGGTGGAAGAATGGATGTGAATGTTGGTGTGTGGGTGGTGGTGGGCTATGAGGGAGTCAATTATTGGAGAGTAGTAGAAAGTCAGACGATCCACATTTTGTAGACAACCTTTTTTGTGACTCATGGTTGTATTGTACTTAAAATTTAAAAATAAAGTCATAGCACAGAAAAACATCTTCAGGGCAAAATGAAGGTTAAAAATGAGAGTGTTTTGGGACAGATGAAAACAGCACAATGAGCACAAGACAGTGAAGAGGAGTAAAAGTTTCTATCTCTTTATCTCACTCAGAAAGCAACAGGTTTTGAGTTAACCAAAATATGATGCATAATTTAAATTTGCTCCTTTTAATAGTCTCAAACCAGGAATTAATGTATCAAGTCAGTTGGTAAGAGTAAGTTGTTCTGAAAGTAATATCAGAGTGACACTTCTTCAAGTGCATTTTTGAAGGGTTAGAGTATTAAACTGTGAAAGAAAAATTACAGACATCTTCAACTACCTTTATGACATAAAACAGTTAACTGAAGAAACGCTTTGTGATATTTCTGTATATGTCAAGGCTCATGGTGGACTGAGCTGTGAAGGTAGAATGGAGACATATGATTTAACAAATATAGTCAAGTACATGCAACATAAAGATGAAAAAGATGGGGAACCTATCATCTAGGAAAAATTGCTGTAGACATCAGAGAAGTGTGAAATTAAGTGTGACCAGCAGACCTTTGAGGGCTCCACAGGAAAGGTGAACATAAATGAGTATGAGCCCAAAAGATTGTGTAGGGAAAAGTATGTTCTAGGCTGAAGAAAGGCTGGAGGCCAAGAGGCCAGAGCAGGTTTGTGAAATAGAATGGAACCTGCAGTTTCTGAACATGATGTAGATGTGAGGCGATGTGAACATAGGGTCCTAAGCCACTTCAAAGGGCTGCTTGCCTGTGCTGTGAACAAGTTAGGTTTTGTTGTATAACAAAGCACCCCTAAAATGATATTACAAAACAGCAAACATCTTTTATTTCTCATGATTCTGAGGGTTGGCTGGGTAGTAGTACATCTGGTTTGGGCTGGGTCAGCTGATTTCTATAGTATACTAGCAGCATGGCCTGGTGGGGGTCTAGAATGGCTTTATTCAAATATCTAGTCTTTCTAGGGCAAGAGTTAGCACAATTCTTCTATAAAGGATCAGATAGTAAATATTTTAGACTTTGCTGGCCAAAAGGCAAAATTCAGGATATTATATGTAGCATATATATGACAAGAGACAAAATAAATCTTTTTAATTGACAAAATTCAAAATAAAATAATAATAATTGAAGTATAATTATTATACATACAGGTCTTCTAATGAGATGAATAAAAATTTTGCAGGGAAGGATGATGTACTTAATTGGGGTTCAAAATTAGGGTTTCTTGTCATCAAATCAATTGATACAGCTTTTCTATAAAAATCATTCTTAGCTGGATTTGGTCTGTGCACTAGAGTTTGCTCACTTCTATTCTAGAGGGCTTTGATTAATTATCCAGAAGTTCTCCTTCTCCAGTATGCAAGTGTGAGCTTCTTCACATGGGTTGACTTAAGATTCCAAGAGAGCATGAGAAGACAAACTCCTCAAATGTGTCCCATTTTCCAATGTTCCATTGTTCAAAATAAGTCATATGGGCAAGGCCCTATTCCAAGGGTAGAGCAATAGACTCCACTTCTTGATGGTCAAGACGTGTGTACCAGGGATGGAAGGAGCTGTGACCATTTTTGAAAATCATCTCCCACACCTTGTTAAGAGTTTTTAATTTATTGTGCTGACGGGAGGTGGTCAGTGAAGGCCTTGTTTGTATTTCGGTTGTATGTTTTTGAGCTGCAGGAAAATCCAGGTGGTTGTGTAAGAGAGATGGTGATGGAGGAGACTAGAGGGGAAAAGACCAACTTGGGAGCTACTACAATTCAAGCAAGAGGTTTACAAGGCCCTGGTTAGCGGAGTAACAGTAGAGAGGAGGGGATGAGTGGGAGTGTAATTGGAGAGGCTCCACAGTGTAGACTTTGAACCTTGAAGTTGTTCAGTCCTGGCTTTGAACCCCGACTAGTTCACATATGCTTGAACACAGGAAAATGGCTTAATCTCCAGTTGTTAAAACAAGCTTTTAAAACGGTGAGGATTAAGGAATGAGTATAATGTGTGCAATATTTTGGAAAAAACAGACACAAATGTTCCTGTTTCTTTGCAGTTTCTAGCACAAAGGTCTCCCTTGTCAGCTCTTACCATGCATCTCTGGGGTATGTGTGTGTGTGTGAAGAAGTGTACTCATAGCAGGGATGGAAAGCTAAATAATATATTACTCTTCAACATCTGGCATCCAAAATAAAATTTTGCAGTAACATTGTATTATAGAAGACAGGCTTTGTGGAGAGAAGATAAAAATACCTTTATGTCCCATTTAAACAAATCAAGAGGCAGACGTGGCTGAATTGGAGTTTTATGAGAAAGGGGCCTATCTACCCACAAATAAAAGGGGAGGGGTGTTCTTCTACTTCAGTTCCAGGGGTTGTGGGAATAGGAAGATGGAGGGAGGTGGGCGGGCCCAGGGTTAGGTCTCTGCCTGTCTGTCCTGTGGAGGAATGGCTGACTCTGGGCTCTCCGGGCAGTACTCAACCAAAGCAACTCTGTTCAAGTGGAAGGAGAGCCAGTGTTTACATTTTCCAAGCTGTTTTTGATTTCTGGATTCTGTGAACTGGAACTAGAATGTCCCAGAGGCCTACAGAGGGCCATGGACAACAGCTCTGAGAGCCAGTCTGTCCTGCCACCAGTATAGTCACAGTATAGCCATGGGGAGCCACATGGGGAGCTGCAGGTGACCAGCTTAGCCAGTGGCCAATGGGAGGAACTGGAAGCATTAGTGGGTCTTTAGTACCAGAGAGAACAGTGTAGCGGTACAGATGACTGGGCCAGAGTTGTAAGTCCCAGACTTCAGAAACAGCTCTTCAGAAACCAAATTCCCAGAGATGAGACCAGTGCTGGCCCATGGTCACCAGTTCACAAAGTAGTTCAATGGGCAGTGAAGACACACTGTTCTGCGCAAGGATTGCCATCCAGCTCTCTCACCATGAGGAGAGAGGTGTAGAGGGAGAAAGGTAGATGTATAAGGGACTGAACATTTTTGCCCCACAGGTTACATATACTATAATTTTTTTCTTACTACCTTTCTAATAGAGCTCATGAGAAAAAGTCAGAACAGTATCAGAGAACAATAACAGCAACAACAACAAAAGCTACACTTTCTTTGCAAAACCAGAATGCAGTGTGAGTAAATGTGACCCCATTTTATGGAAGCACAGGTTGGTGTAGAGCAGGCATTCTAAAAACAATCATGATTATTATAGGGTATGATAACTGATTGGATTTGGGAGACCGAGAAAAAGAAGAATCACAGAATATGCCAAGAGTTTGAGCTGAATGATATGGGAGAATGAGGGCACATTCATCAAAAATACGGACATCAGTTAGGTGAGTTTGTTTAGGGTAAAAATGAAGTCTTGCAAAAGGAAATGTTAATGAGTTCTAGAGCATGGAAAGTTAAGAGCAATGATGACAGGATATGAAGTGCTGCTTATATATAATGTTAAGCAGCAGGGGATTTTGAGGATCAGGGAACAGACTATTTATAGGCACTGGAGCCGTATAGTTGAAAAAAAAAAGTAATAAAAGACTTGGTGTTGAGTCACAGATTTTACTCTTATAATTCTTGGCTTCAGAAAAGTGGCCTATCCATGAATTGATGATGAAATTTTTATGTGCTTAAATGCAGCAAATCCTATATAGCCATCAGTTGGGGTTGACAAACTATTAAATGCTCAAATAAAATTTAGGAGGTTATCATTTTTAATATTAGAAACAAACTAGCTTACTCATTGTCTTTTGATTCTTCTGGTTTATGGAGGAGCAGTTGGGGGAGGGGCAGGAGAATTGGAGCAGATAGCATGGTTCTTCTCTCCTTGTTTTTCTTCTCCATCATGTAATCTTGTAGCATTCCTATTTCTTAACACCTGCAGTGAAGGAACAAACTCTTCTGGAAGCTCTCTCTCTCTCTCCATTGTGAGAGGTCCAAACATCTAAAATTTATTAGAGTCTGGATCATTGGAACACAATTCCTTCATTAGCACTTTTTTATTTTAATTTGAAGAGCATCTTCTCAAGTGGGTCTTTATAAGAGTATTAAAGTATAAAAGAAAGAACTTCTAACAGAATGTGGGAGGGAATGCACAAATATTGTCTATAATTTGCAGACCAACAGGTTTATTGACAATTGTAAGTATGTTGTACAGGAGAGACTTTAGAGAGGTTCTTGTCACTGAGCTTCCCAGTGCTAACATTCTACTCCTATCTCCTGTAAAATGTATGACTAAAAAGTTCACAAAACCTTCATGGCTTTGAGGATGTAGGAAAAATGTTAATGATTCTTCCACTGGCAATGAGGAAAGGAGAATATTGAGAGTGGGAGAGGGCCCAAAAGAAATATATTAGAGAAGAACAGATGATCTTGTGGTTAAAAGCAGAATTTAGTCAATGGAAGAGATCAAGTGGGAGGTGAAGCTGGAAAGAATAATGTAATTTAGAAAATTAATTCAGAGAAAAATAAGAATGGACAAATATAGGTTTTGAAAAACGTGAATTAAAAAAATCAATTGCTGTAGTAAAGTACAATGACTATACATAACAAATATATCCAAAAAATGTTTTACTAGGTTTCTGTAAGTTTAGTATAATATGTGTTAATGTAAAGAAAGCAAAGTAATTCAGGAAGACAAACATATCTCTTAATTATAAGAGGCCTTTTCTTTTTTTAATTAGCTGTTCTGAGGTGAAAACCTTAAAACAGAATATTTAACAAGCCATAAAATGTTTTGCTAAACAGAATTTCTGTCAGATAAATATTTGCTCTTCAAATACAGTGAAGTACTTCATGTTACCAGTGGTCCAGGTGAAAACTTGCTTCCAAATCTCAAACAGAAGGTAGTGCTAGTACCTTTGAATCACTGGCTAGCATCTGTGTTTTTGGTTCAACCCTCTTCCTGTTGGGTTGAATAATTAATTTAATGTCAATATCCCACCTTTCCACTCTCCCTCCCTCCTTTTCTCCCTTTCTACCTTCTTTATCTCTCTAGTTCTGTCTCAATTCTGTTCTAGCTCTCTTCCCCACCCCCGCCCCCCATTTTTATCACCAACAAACCGACAGTGTAACCAGGTATCCAGAAATTATTTATAGTGGTCACATTCTGTTAGATAAAGAACATACATGTGAAAGAGTCATAAGACAGCAAATTTTTGTCAAACAACACACTTCCTACACACTACTCAACCCCCTTTAATCTAGCTTCCACCCCCAACATTCCTGAAATAACTCCAGCTAAGGTCATCAATCATCCTAGGGCCCCAAATTTAAAGAATACTGTTTAGCCTTTATTTTATTTGATTTACCAGCCAATTTTCACAACAGTGAGTCATTCTGTCCTTAAAACAATCTTTTCCCTTGTCTTCTAGGACAAAGCCATCTTCTCAGAGTCTCCTTTTTTCAGACTCTTTTTGCTGGCTTATTTTACTCTGCTTGATCTTTAAATACTAAACTTCCTTAAGGCTTGTTTCTAGAATCATTCCTCTTCTTATTCTCTACTCCTTCGTATTGCTGCAGTTATCTTTGATGTGTCAATATGCCCAAATTTATATTTCCAGTTTGATTGAGTCTCTTTAGAGTCTCAGACATGTATATCTGGGCTACTTGATGTCCTCACCTGGAGATCTCACAAATACTCCAAATACAACATGTTCAAAACTGAAATTATCATTTTCTCTGCAACTTTCTTCAGTACTTCTTACCAGAGTAAGTGTCACCATCATTCATAGAGATTCAAAAGCCATAAATCTAAACATAATCCTTGACCAAATTTAATCCTTCTTAACATTGTCACTCTGGCCAAAACTATCATCAACTCTTGCTTCAAGTAATGCAGTTACCTCCTAAATGATCTCCCAAATGTCCATTCTTAGTTCTTTGCAAGCTGCTATTTTCAGGGCCACCCAAGTAATCTCTTAACTATGTGAACTTTATCACATCAACATCTTGCTCAAAATCCTTCAGTGACTTCCCATTGTTATTAGACTAGAAAACCTAATCCTCACCTCCCAACACTCTCTCACCACCTTCTTCACTTTTCTATGGCTCACATATTGACCTTGTTGATTTCTTTGAATGTTTCATATTTTCTTCTTACCTAATATCTCTGTGTATACCTATCTCTCTACTTGGGGTGTTTCCTCCTTTCATTGCTTCCACATTTCACTGAACTAATTTCTACTCATCCATCAGATTTCATCTCTATTGTCATGATTCCTGTTGTGTGCAATGTTACATGCTCTCACAAATCCCTGCTTTTTCTTTTCTTTTTTCTTTTTTTGTAGAATGTATTGAAGTTTGCAATGCTCTGTGAAATTATTTGCTTATTATATGTTTTTCTTACTAGACTTCAAGCTCTATGGGGAAGGATGGGAGAGACCACTTCCATTTTACTGGCCATTATGCTAATTTCAGTACCTGACTCATAATTGACACTCAAAAGTTACTGCTGAACCAACGAAGAGGCTATTTTCTCTTTTGGTTTCTGACTCATGCAAGAAAAATGAGTTAATTTTATACATACCACAAGTCTTGATATACACACACATTTGTAAAACATGAGCTTGTTAGTGAGTGCACCAAAATAACTTTATCTAATGAAGCAAGAACATATTACATCTAGATAGTATTCAGCCTAGAGTTTCCTCAAATAGAGACGTACATTTTGGGGGTTCTTTTGGGGAACTATTATTTTTAACTGTTACTGTTCCTTTGCTGAAGTCCACATGATCAGTGTATAAAGTAGAAGGGCATCGGTGATAGTGTGCATAGTTATGAGCTGGGACAAAGTGGGCCATCCTCAGTGTCTTGCATCACTGACCATCACAGAAGCTCATGGTGTATCATGGTGTACCTGAAATGTAAGTTGTGGGAGACACCCATGCAGAGCTGTCAGTGGTGGGCTTCAAAATACGTATGCTGGAGGCCCTGGCCTGTTGGCTCAGCAGTAGAGTGTCAGCCTGGCATGTGGAACTCCCAGGTTCAAATCCCCATCAGGGCATACAGGAGAAGCAACCATCTGCTTCTCCCTGCCCCCCACCCCTCTCTCTTTCTCTCTTCCCCTCCCACAACCATTTAGAAATATTTCTTCATCCAACCTGAACTGAGACAAGTAGATTGTCCAAACTTCAGTCTGTGGATCACATTGCTGAAAAAATCAAAGACTAAGTGTTGGAATTGGCAGGTGTTTCCTTTTAGATTTTGCCTTCAGGAAGAACCCAAAAGTAAATAAAAGTGATGGTTATTCCACTGATACCAGAATAACATACATATATATAGATTGCTGAATTTTAGTATGAGCTGTAAAAGATGAAGTTAGGAGTAAAAAGAACTATTTTTCCTGCATTTCCTAATTATTTTAATAGCTATAACATATATGGATTTAATATTCAGAATCGTAACTCTTATAACAGTCAGTAAAGAGAGAAGACTCCATTATTTAAAATACCTTTCGTGTAGCTGGTCTTGAAATTTTGCATTTTCTTTTTCAAGGTAAGAAGTCTGTTTTTGTTCTGTTTACTTTGTTTTAGTCATGCCCCATGGAAATGAGGTATGTAAGTTAATTATTTTAATCCCAGTAAAATGATAACAAACTATAACTATATAATGCTCTCCCCAACTGGTCAGTTTATTTAAACGGTATGTAAACTAGATTTCTTTGGTGATTTGTAAACAATGTGCTTAAATGTGTTCATGGAAATGGATTACTTTTAAATCATGCTATCATAGAGGAAATCTGAAGTTGAGTAAGAAACAAAATCTCAATTCTGTTTTATCCCAGAAATGTTATCTACGTTATTATAATTGCCAAAGATTTAAAACAGTTGTTGAGACCCACAAGCAACTATGCTGAGTTATTATGGCATTACTACTTTTACCCCTTAGGGACAGTTTTTAAAAAATTTCCACCCACTGGTTTTTATAGAGAGAAGGGAAGAGAGGGGTGGGGGAATGGTTCATTGCTCTACGCATTCTTGCATTCACTGGTTGATTCCTGTATATGCCCAAACTAGGGTCCAAACTTGCAACCTTGGTGTAGCAGGATGATGTTCTAACCACCAAGCCACTATTTTTTATGAGTGTAAAACTTGGTGTAAAATCTCATACAATTTCTTGAGACCCCTCTTATAAAATAATTGTCATCTCTAGGAAACATGGGTTTTCAAATTAACATCATTTATGTATCACAAAGAATTCATAGCTATATACTTTTCCAATGAATAAAATTTTAAGATTAATAAGCTGAATAAACCACCAAGCAAAGGAACAAAAGTCACTTTACCTGTATATTTTTGTACGGGTTGAATAGTGGCCTCCCCAAATTCATGTCTACTGGAGTCTAAGGATGTGATTTTATACGGAAAGATGGTCTTTGCACATGTACTTAGGTTAAAATGAGGTCATACTGGATGTTATAGACTGATTATTTGTGCCCTCAACTCCCCAAAATGTATATTATATGAAATCTAATCCCCAATGTGATGGTGTTTTGAGGTGGGGCTTTTGGGAGGCAATTAGGCCATGAGCATGGAGCCCTCATGAATGGGACTAGTGTCCCTCAAAGAGGAGGCCAGAGAACTAGCTCGCTCTCTTTCCACCATGTGAGGATCCAGGGAGAAGCTGGCAGTCCACATCCCGGAAAAGGGCTCTCACCAGAACTGAACGATGCTGGCACCTGATCTCAGGTCTCCAGCCTCCAGAATGGTGAGAACTCAATTTCTGTTGTTTAAACCACCCATTTTATGGTCTTTTATTTTAGCAGACAGAGCTGAGAAAAATACTGGATTAGGGTGGAGTCTAAATCCAATGACTGGTATTTTTCTAAGAGAAAGAAGGGGAAGATCCAGACACAGAGACATGGACACGGTCGTGGACACAGACACGGATGCAGACACAGAGAGTGAAGAGGATCATGTGAAGACAGTGGTAGAGACTGGAGTGCCACAGCTACAAACTAAGGAAAGCCAGTCATTGCCAGGAAACCCCAGAAGCTAGAGAGGCAAAGGGTAATTCTTCCCTTGAAACTTCAGAGATTTGCTGGCCTTGTCAACATGTTGATTTCAGACTTCAAGCCTCCAGAACAGTGAGAGAATTAATGTCTGTTGTTTTAAGCCACCCAGTTTGTCGCAATTTATTATGGCAGCCATAGGAAACTAATACAATTTCTCCAGCTCTTTTTCTGTCTTCTACACTTCCTAGTTAAATGTATTGACAGAATGCCTTACAATTCCGTTTACCTCTTTATGGCGAGGCAGTTACTCGTCAATCCCTGCTGTCTGGGGTCTGCCCTCATCATTCCACAGAGATTGCCTTCACCAAGGTCCCCAACAGCCCCTTTTGGCTGTCTTCAGTGGATACTTCTCAGCCTTTGGATTACTTCCTCCTCTTCAGTATTGGGTTCTCTTCATCACTTCCTTCAGGACCTCTGTAATGGCATCCCCAAAATGTTTTTCCTACCTTTCATCTAGCTCAGTGCTATTCAAACTCCTTTTGTTATCATTGTCCCTTAAATGTTGGTGTTTCTCAAGACTCTGCCATGGACCCTCTTCTCCCTTGAAGTACTCTGGGCGGCTTCCTCAGACCGGATCTCTCTCCTGAGCTTTGGATGGTTACCAGCTCCACAACTTCAGTGGGACATTGCAAGTTAAGTGGGTCATGACTCCCCTAAAATCAGTGTGTTCAGTCCTGAAATCACCATTTTCTCACTCAAACCTGCTCCTCCTCCTTTTTTTCTTTTGTCTGAGCCTCAGATCATAGTACCACATTTATACTAGTTATTAAAATCAGAAGCTTGGGAGACATTGTTGATTCGCTCTTTCTCTCATAACGCGAATCCCATCTTTCTTTTTATCCTCACAGACAAAGCTCTTGGCCCATCTGTTGGCATCTCCTCCTTGACCATCTTTAAGAGTACACTACTCTCTTATGTACCCTGTAGTGATTGTCCAGCATTGCTGACAAGACCCACATGGTCATGTCCCTTAAGTTTAAGCCAAACAATAACCCTCTATGGGCACACAAAACAATCAACAAACAGTTCAAATTCCATAGAAATGTTTACCTGAAATCTATGTACTCTTATTGATCAGTGTCACCCCATTAAATTTAATATGCTAAAAAAACAAAAAACAACAACAAAAAACCCTTTCTCAGTACTTCAAACATGCCAAGTGCTCTTTGGAGGTGAATGAGATGTAACCCCAGGAAGCCTCTTTTGCCTCCCATAGCACTCATTTCACTGCCTTCTAGTTCTCTGCTTCCCCCAATGGTCCTCTGAAATACAGGAGCTCATCTATCCATTTACCATGTGTCTCTCATGTCAACTACAGTGTCTGGAGTAGAGAGGCACGATAAATATTGGCTGAATGAATTGCCCAATAAAAGTACCCCCAAAAGGAAACCAAGACTCATAATAACTCATTACACCAACAAATGCAAGTGATGGTCAGATATTTCTAGTGCCTTTTCCATTCTTATATATCCCACCCCTCTTTTTTAAGAAAGGAAAAAAACCCAGTTTCCATTATATAAAATTAAATCATAACTTTTAGGAAACATCACTTCTAAATTACAACATACAAAATTGCGAACCAATGATAATAACCAAGAAAGGCTTAGCTTTAAATACTATACACCTCATTACCAATTTAAAATAAGTTCTTTCTTCTAACCACAGCCATGTTTAGCCACTTTTGAAGCTTTGAACTTTTCTCCCTTAGCTTGTACTCAGCTGCTGGTTCGTCCACAGGTGTCAAATGCCACATTTCTCCCTACGCTCATTCTGAGCACTAGTAGTGCCCTCAAGATGCCTCCTGCACATTTTTAGCTTAATCCACCCATTTGTAAACTCCTGCACTGCTCTGAACTCTCTCTCACCTTGCCTGCCTCTGAGCTGCCTTTGAAGGGGCATGCGTGTCGTGGCTTTGAATCTGCCACAGCTGTTCCCAATTCTTTCATTCCTACAGCATTCATGCCTCAGAGCTGTCCTTGCTTCTTGAAGGAGGGGCTGTACTGAGGAGAAGTGGGGAGTACATGAGCTCTGCTCTTCTCTGAGAATTGCTGACCTAGTTGTTGATGCAAATTAGTTGACTTTGTTTGGCTTGTTTTGTTTCATGAAAAATACTTTTTGTTGTTGTTGCATTAAAATAAAGTTGGCTATAGAGAAAATCAGAAGATATTCCACAGCATATATTGTCTCACCAACCAGTCACCACTGCCGTTAAGATTTTGATATATTTCCCCTCAGTCTTTTTGTCCATTAAAGTATAAAACTTTAATTTGGACATAGTTATTCTACTGTGCATACAATTTTATGTCTTTTATTTTCACTTAACCTGGATGTAGTCTATTTTGCATAATATCTCATTGAGTAAATATGCCAGAAAATAATTATTCTTTTCGGGTTACATTTTTAAGTTGTTTCCATTGCCATTGTGAAAAACAACAGAATAAGTCTGATTTAAGCATATAGAAGGGAAAAAACAGCCCCGAGAAGAACCTCTTTATGCCTAACATCTTGTCTTTATTTTAAATGCTTTCCTTAAGATTTATATCCAGAAGTAAAATTACTGAGTAAAAGGGAATGAGTATCTCCAAAGATCATATTTCATTTGCTCAAATTGCTTTTCAAACACGTACCAATTTATATTGCAACTGAGTATGTTCTAGTGGCTATTTTATTCATCTTTGTCCCGCTGTGGCTGTAGATTTTTCTCTCTCTCATTTTATGGAGCAATTATGGGACCATTTCTTTGATTCCTAAAGAAGCTGAATGTTTTCACAAATGTTAGTTTATATTAATTGTATTTCTTCTGTCAATTTCTTTTCATATCCTTTGATCATTAATGCCCCTGAGACTTTATACTTACGTTCTGTACATCTCTTTATTTAATAACAGCGTTGTCATAGTTGCTGCTAACGTGTTTCCCCCTCATATTGTTAATGTTTTGAATGTTTACTTATAGATTTAAATTTTTTACATGATCAAATCCAGTTATTTTTTTAATTTATGGCTTTCTTAAAGTTTAATAAGTACTTTTTATTCTGTCTGCTCCACACTCCACCCAAACATTTAATAATATTCACTATTGTGTTATCTTCTACCATATTATGTTTTAATATATTTTTATATTCAGCTCTTTAATTTATGTGGGAGTATATTATAATGTGTAAAGTGAGAATCTGTATTTTGTTTTTTAATTTTTTAACCAAATGTTCTTAAACAATTTCTAGAACATCCTTTTTCTCATGTATTGTTTTGTGATTCTTTGTTAAACGTGTTTTCAATTCTCAAATACCTGTATACTGGAATTTATTGTTGGATAATTTATAGTGTTTCATTGACCTGTGGCCATTTTTATACCAGTAATCAGAATTTAGTACATTTAAATTTTATAATATGTTTAAGATTTTGGGTAAAGTTTGTACTTATTTTACAAAGTTTATAAGAAGCTCCTATATAGTTTGCAACAGAATTTAACTTTCATATTTATAGGGGATAGAGAAGTTGTCATATTTAAAATATTTATCTTTTATTTAAGAGCATAAAACAACTTATGGGTTAATTATTTTAATGTTCTATCTAGATTTTTACTATATATTTTTTGTCAATGCTGAATATGTAAGCCCTGGCCGGTTGGCTCAGTGGTAGAGCATTGGTCCTGGCATGTGGATGTCACAGGTTTGGTTCCCGGTCAGGGCACACAAGAGAAGTAACCATCTGCTTTTATACCTCTCCCCCTCCACCCCTTCTCTTTCTGTCCCACAGCCATGGCTCGATTGATTTTAGCACGTTGGCCTGGGCACTGAGGATGCCTCTACCTCTACCTCAGGTGCTAAAAATAGCTCAGTTGCAAGCATGGCTTCAGGTGGGCAGAAAACAGTCTGAGACAGAGGTTGCTGGGTGGACCCCGGTTGGGGCACATGCAAGATTCTGTCTATCTTTCCTCTACTCACTTAGAAAAGAAGAAAAAGTGATACTGCATATGTAGCCTTATTTTGCCATTACATTTTAAATGGTTATTTCAGTCCTCTACAAAAATGATAAAATTTTATGTATTGATTTTGAATAGGCATCACTTCACAAAATTAATTTTAGAACAGTGGTTCTTGACCTGGGTTCTATTGAACCCTAGGGGTTCGATGAGTCGGTCTCAGGGGTTTGGAGAAGCCTCTGCCGCGGAGGCCAGAATAAAGTAATACCGTAATTTGTTGTGAGTTCATGCACTTTGTTGGTTTTGTTCTTTGAGCAAGGTGATGTTCATGCACGGCTCATTTTGTGCACCAGTAAAAAAACATATACCTATGTCTTGAATTTGGAAAGAAAAGCCATATTTTATTTATCACTAAAGAAGGGTTCGGTGAATGTGCATATGAAATTGGTGGGTTCGGTATAAAAAAACATATACCTATGTCTTGAATTTGGAAAAAAAAATCATATTTTATTTTTCACTAAAGAAGGGTTCGGTGAATGCGCATATGAAACTGGTGGGTTCGGTACCTCAACAAAGGTTAAGAACCACTGTTTTAGAAGTATTTCCTATTGGTTATTTTTTCAGATATATGATGCTATCACCTGAAAATAATAATTTTATCTCTCTCTAGCAATATTTTTCATTTTCTTTATATCTAATGGAATTTTTCAGATCTTTCTTATTAAAAATGAGTTTATTTCTAATTTTATTAAAATTACTAAATTTTTATTACCAGAATTTTATTGACTACTGGCTTGAATTCAATTCGGCTTGTCATTTTATGAGACCATCCATCTATTCTGATTTTTTTTAAAAAAATTTAAATTAGAGATGTTTTTAAAACTATTTTTTGAAATTTGTTAAATAAAATTATTTAAGATACTGTTCATATGTTTAAAGTGTTAATTGCTAAGTGCTTTAGTTTATATATACAGGGTGGGACAAAGTAGGTTTACATTTGGTCATATGAAAAATAATACAATAATTAAATAATCATACATGAATAAACTTTCTGTTTAATGTATTCGCAACTGTAAACCTACCTTTTCCCTGCCCTATATTTAAAATTTTTATTTGCTTTTTTACTTATTTTTCTATTTTAATTTACTAATAGTTTATCTACCTATTTGAAAAAAAAATGCTTACTTATTCCATGCTACTCATTCCAACATAGTCATTTCTGTTTTTAATACATTTATTACTGCTTTCCTTAGGATTGTTAATTTCAACAGCTTGAATTAAATGTTTACTTCATTTATTTCTTCCTCATCTCTTTTGAGATAAAAGGCCACATTTGTATTGTAATTATTGTCTAAGCAGCATGCTGTTATAGTTTTTATTTCTTACTTGAATCAATAATAAATTGAATCTTCTCCATAATTTTGATTAGAATTTTTGTTACTGTTGGTTTGGATTTTTATTTATAATTTGTACTTTTCCTTGTGGTTAGAAAATGTAAAGTTCAAATTTTCCTTTATGTTTTGGAATTACTTTTGAGTTTTTCATAAATGTAAGCCTTATTATAAATGATGACGTATTTCTCTTTAATTTCATAATGTTTTATTAATATTCTAGATCAAATTTTAGATGAAATATATTTTGAATATTTTCAGTATCTTTAAATCATTTCTCTTGTCTCTTGTTCTACCATAACTTAATAAGATGAAGCTGAACTTTCTACAGTTATGTTTTGTTGATTTATTGTTGCCTTTTGAACTCATTTGACCTGTTACTGGTGCTTTCAAAGTTCTCCACTGTTATGTTGTTTGTGCATATTTTGTCTCTATAAAATGATCTTATTTATTCATTAAATACTTTCCCTTGTCAATTCTTTCTTGCTTAGGATTTCTGTAGACACTCTTTCATTTTTATATATATTTTACATATCTTCTTGCTAATCTTTTAACTTTGTTTTTTCTTTTTAAATTTCCTTCACCTTGCATTTATTTTCTAATATGCAGAGTCAGTTTTGTTGACTTTTATCTTTAAAAATTTGCAAAGCAGATAGCATTAGTTTTAAAATGTGTTAGTGTAATTATGATTCTTAAAACTGAAAATTGCATTATGAAACTAGGAAAACTTTAACATTAAAAATAAAACACCCAAAAATCTTTGACATTAATTGCATGATCATTTACAAGTAAGATAAAACTACTTGCAGAAGTAGTTGAGTGCTCCCAATAGGCAATTTTCTAGCTTAAATTCACCATTCTCAAATTCCACAGCCCCAGTCCCGGCCAGGTTCCTCCTATATTCCTCTGGCTACTCTCAGTTTCCTTTGCAGGCTCCTTCCAGACTCCAGAACCTTGAAGCAAGCGGAGTTCCTAGGGGCTTAGTCTTGGGCACTTTCTCTGTAGGAGTTAGGCTGTCCAGATGTCTCATTATTTCCTTACCATACACTATATTGCTAGTGAGATTAAAACATCTTTCAATATATTTTTTAGTCATTTATAATTTCTGCATTAATTTTTTAATTTATTTATTTTAACTTATTATGACATAGTTTCAAGTGCATTAATTTTTAATTCTGTTCACCTTTTTGTTTCTATGCTTATTCTTTATTGATTAGCTAGAGCTGTTCATATAGTAAAAGAAAAAAATTGCTTTTTAAAAATTTCACATGGCATATGACTGAATTATTCTGGTATTTAGGATCCCTGTTAAATATTCCATTTTTCATTTAGATGTTTACCATTACCAGGAAATTTGTGTCAAGGACAGACAGCTCATTTGTGACAATAAGATTTACATTTTATTCTTGTAATGTTATCAGTATACTGTCTAAGAAGTCTAGGGGATGTACAACTGTAATCATTAGAGCTGGAATAATAAAGCCATTGATGTAGTTCTTTTATTACTTGCTTCTACAAAGCATTGCACTTACTTAAAGGGATATATTAAACTTGGAAATTATTAGACTGCAGAATTCTTACCAACATCTCTGTTTTTTACAACTATAGAGGTTTAGAAAAACACATTCAATAAATAATCATAAAAGTTATAGTCTAGTTTTTATATTTTGTTTCTACATTGTACTGAAAAAATATTTTTCCTATGGCATGCATCCATCTGTTAAAAAGATAACCAAGAAAATAACCCATAAAATGAACAGATTAAATCAAGGTAATAGAGAATATACTAGCTCACCCCCGCCCACTCTCTCTCATTCTTTTTCTCGGGAATATGTAAGAAGCACAAATTGGGTAGAGTGTGTCTTAGGCACTTTTTACCTTTGAGTTTTTTTCATAGAGGAAATCTTAGTGACTACAATATCTTTTAGTGTTATTGGACTTGTAGTGAAATCCAGTGTTAAGTTGCAAGAATCTGAAGTGCAAGATACATCAATTCTAGGCTTTAGTTGCACATTTGTGTTAACTATTCCTTAAAAGGAATCACTTATCCACTCTGTTGTCAATTTCCTATCTGTGGAGCTTGTAGCTACCTCACAGGTTGGTGACAGACCTCCAAAAAATATTAAAGCAAGTCAAATACAAAATTTATTAGTCATTATTTTAAAATTTGGTTTATAGGGATAAATTTGAAATTTGTAGTGAAAAAATTAATTACTTTAGGAAAAGTGTGTTATGAAAATCCAAGGCATTTCCATTCCCAATCACCCTGTTTTCCAGTAGGGAACCAGAAGTAAAATTTTTGTGTCCTGGATTATGCTTAAAGATTCTTTCTGATTCTTTCTGCAATGTCTGGTGGCAGGGGATCACTTGAGCATCTTTGACTGATCAGCTTTTCCTTTCTATCCTATTCTCGTCTCAACTTAATAAAGTCCTATGAGCACAAGATAATTGTACAAACAATGGATGGCTATATAATTGTATTTTATTTTTAAATTTTGTGTCCTTTGAAGAAATGGAAAAATGATCAGAGACAAGTATGCTCTGTGTGAGGCTAAGACAACACATCCTGGAGCACTCTTACTGCCCATAAATCCCTCTCTGCTAAATTTTCTGCTTTAGAAAGTCCCTGGTTATTTAGTTCAGGCTGGAGTGTTCAGCAAGACCTTGCCATAACTATATATTAACTTTTAAAAATCTGATTAAGGGAGAAGATGGAAGAAGATGCTCTCTCACATTGGGTTAGTCTTCACTGAGCTGAAGCCAAATTTTTAGTTCCAAGATATTTTGTGTGAGATAACTGTTAACACAGACACATAAGGAAAAAATTCATAGCAATTGTAGCAATCATGGCTTGAAATGCATTTTGCTTAAAATAAGAAATTCAGTGGCATAGGTTGAGCATTAGTAGGTTTGGGTGCAGATGGGCAGCACGGTAATACCTATGATGTATGAAGAAAGAATGTTCTGGTCAATAACTGATTGATATTTTACACTTTTTTTTTTTTTTACAGGGACAGAGAAAGAGAGAGTCAGAGAGAGGAACAGATAGGGACAGACAGATAGGAACAGAGAGAGATGAGAAGCATCAATCACTAGTTTTTCATTGTATTGCGACACCATAGTTGTTCATTCATTGCTCTTTCACATGTGCCTTGACCGCAGGCCTTCAGCAGACGAGCCACCCCTTGCTGGAGCCAGTGACCTGGGCCCAAGCTGGCGAGCCCCTGCCCAAGCCAGATGGGCCCACACTCAAGCTGGCAACCTTGGGGTCTCGAACCTGGGTCTTCTGCATCCCAGTCCGATGCTCTATCCACTGCGCCACCGCCTGGTCAGGCGATATTTTACACTTTTATTGATAAAAGTGATTCACTCTGCCTTTACCCTGGCTTAAAAGACTGTAATTATTTTTCTGAAAACATATACAAAACAAAACTCTGTTTAGAAGAGAAATAAATTTTCCAGGCAAATCCATCTAAAAGTGTCTAGATAACTTTGAAATAAAAATATTAAACCTAACAAATTAAAGAATCATTACAGAATGTTTTCTTCTGTTCTTTTTTATTTACAGTGTGTCCGTAAAGTCATGGTGTACTTTTGACCGGTGACCGGTCAAAAGTGCACCATGACTTTACGGACACACTGTATTTTTACAAAGTTAGGGGAAAGGTGACGCTTCAAGGCATAAGTCCATTTCGGTGTGAGGCGTGGTCCCAAGCACCAAAGGAAATACAATGACGAAAACCAATCATTTGTTTCATTCAGTTATATTTGAAGCTCATTGCACACTTTAATATTTATAATTCATTTTGACCTTTTAACTGCTTTGGGAGGGACAACTGACAGGGCATCATTATCATTCTTATTGAACATAGAGGAAGAAACAAGACCAGAGGCAATAATTGCCTTGGCCAAGGTCAAACAGCTATTTTGACAGGGCAGTGTCTTAAGTGAATTAATAGTGCTGTGAAGGGTTTCTAAAGAGACCCTGACAAAAGAAAGATCCATTTCTGCTACAGAAAATGAAGGTACCAGTTCCAGCTGGGAGAAATAAGACTGGCCTTGGGAATGTTACAAATTACAATTAGTCATTTCAGACAGAGGAAATGGTGTGAAATCAAAACGTGGGTTTACATTAGGGTGCTAGAGGATGGAGGGGAGCCTTGCTGCAGAAGTGTAAAAGAATGAGGAACCATCAAGTAGACTTGAGAGAGCTTCTTGTTCATGCAGTGAGACTCAGTATGCCAGGGTTCAAATCTCAGTTCTACCACTTATGATTTATTTGATCTTGGGCTTTGCCTAGACCTTAGTTTCCTCAATAATAAAAAGAGTATAAGAGTCACTACTTGGAAGGATGGTTGTGAGGATTTAAATGAGTAAAGTGCATTGGCCTGGAACATTGCAACTGTAAATAATTATTAGTCATAGATACAACATGATCAGAGATGCATTTTAGGAAGGCTATTATGGTGTGAACTGACACAAGGCAAGGGTGAGGCAGAGGGGGTTAGAACAGCAGAAGTTCTATCAGAAGAACTTGATAGAGTGGGAAGTCAAGCAGAAGTTTAAACAGCAACTTGGAACCTATAGCAAGAGTCTAAGTGGTATGCATTGAAGGCCTGACTTGTGATACCAGAATTGGGAATTTCAGATGTCGAGTATTTTAAAACCTTCTACAGGAGAAAAAGAAAATGTAAAATGTGGTTTCTTATTGTCTGAAAATTAAAACCTCTCCCTGGTGACTGGCTAGGTTTAAAAATTTGATGACCAAATGTATAATGATTTGTTCCAATCCAAATAATCCTACAAATACAACAGATATTTCCAACCTTCGCACATATTTAAACTGCAGCAAATATAAAAGAACCAGTGGAAAAACCAACCCTTTCCTCTCCTTAATCAGGTTCCATTGGTTTTTTGCAAACAAATGAGAAACAGTAAATCACCCGAAATGTACTTTTTAAAATCCCAGTCTATAGGTCTGATTTGGGTGTTCTCAGCTGACTGAAAGCTATGAGGCCTCACAGCTGGACCATAAAATGGTATTGTAGCTCCAAGGATGTTCCTTAGGACCCTTTGTTCCCACCAGAGCTTTGGACATTTGGCAGTATATCCTCTTGGCCCCAAGACTAACTTTTTTATTATTTCTTTCACAAATCAATGACCCAAACCTCTAAATATTAACAAACAAAAACAAAAATCAGCCCAGAAAACTCATGAGGAGGTCAAGGCTGCCCCCAAACCACTTGGTTTATTTGGTTTATGGCCCAGGAACTCAACAAACCTGAAATCTGTCTTAGCAACTTGTCATTAGTACAGGTGCAGTGAGCTGGCTTTCTTTCAGTGACTTCTATTCCGTATGATGAGCTCTTCCCAGAAGGCAAGTCTGGTGATGTGCTGTTCCATTTGGGAGCCATGATTCATGTGGGGCTACTGAGCACTTGAAATGTGTCTAAAATCAAAATGTACTGAAAGTGTAAATTATACACTAAAATCAGAGGCATAGTGCGAAAAGAGACAAAAAATAAATAAATAAAAACATCTCAATATTTTTTTAATGGATTGCATTTTTAAACAATAACATTATAAAATTTCACTGGTGTCTCTTTTTTCTTTTCCTAATGGGCTACTAAACAATTTAAAATGACATATATGGCTTATATTATATGTCTATTAGAAAGCACCCCTCTAAAGGTAGGATGTCATTACTCTCTCAGATTCTTCTGATAGAGTCTTCTGATAAATCTAGGAATTCTTGATTATTTTCCTGAACACCCTTTGGTTGAAGATATAGCCTAACTGTTATAGTAGCTGATTGTTTTAATCTCTATTACAATCCTGTAATTCATCATTGTCCTATAAATCTGACACCAGTGCAAGATGACTTCCATTTTGTCTTAATAAAAGCTGAAGGGACCAAATTCAGGGGAGGATGAACAAATAAAGGCAGTTGGGGAAGAAAAAGGAAGAAAAGAGAAATGCACTGTACTGGGAAATCCCTGCTCAAAATACTTCTGTAGGATATATGTATTTTTGTTTTTTATAGAGGAAGAAACCTTGGAGAGATTAACTTTCCCCAAATAATGCAGTTCCCACCTACCAGAAGATTCAAAGGTGTGATAAATTCCAAAACACAAGCTCTTTCCCTTGGTCATAATGCCTTTCTGCTACTGAGGCCTTTTGAGAAAATTAAACAGTAACAATTGAGTTTGGATATTTTTTTATTAATCACAAATGTCCTTATTTAAGCTTGTGCTGCACTTGTCAAATTATTTTATTATTGATTAAAGTGTGTACAGCAAAGTTTCTTCATGGGAGGTTTTATTCTTGAGAGGCCAGCAAGTTTTCCATGAGCTCTCTTCTTTCTCTCTGGGTAGTGTAACCTCAAATAGCCATTTATGCAGCATGCAGTTAATGACAAATTTCATAGGGCTGTTGAGGGGCTAAAAGAAAGCTCTGAGGGAGAAAATGCCCTATAGAACATAAACTTTCCAGAGTCAACCTTCCCAAGACCTTCTTCCACCCCTGGAACAAAAGTAAGATGACTTCACCTATTCAGCTACATGTATATTATATTGCCAAACATTTAGGTCACTTTTGTTTTATCTAAAAATGAGATACAATATAAAAAAGCTAGAAATTTTAAGGACCTTCTGGGTCAACTGATTCCTCTCTTAACACGGTCTTTTTGACTAACTGTAAGCAAGTCTCATTGTCTCCTTTCAATAATCCATCCCAGCTCCTTTGATCTTTTTACTCAAAACATTTTTTTTAACAGGAACAGAGAGAGAGTCAGAGAGAGGGATAGATAGGGACAGACAGACAGACAGGAACAGAGAGAAGTGAGAAGCATCAATCATTAGTTTTTTGTTGCCATTGCAACATCTTAGTTGTTCATTGATTGCTTTCTCACATGTGCCTTGACCGCGGGCCTTCAGCAGACCGAGCAACCCCTTGCTGGAGCCAGTGACCTTGGGTACAAGCTGACGAGCTTTTGCTTAAGCCAGATGGGCCTGCGCTCAAGCTGGCGAGCTCAGGGTCTCGAACCAGGGTATTCCGCATCCCAGTCCGACGCTCTATCCACTGCGCCACTGCCTGGTCAGTTACTCAAAACATTTTTATTCCCTTTCTGCTAAATTAAAGTTTCCTCATTAATTACTTTGGATGAGAATGAGAAAGATAATGGAAGATTCATGTCACCCCAGAACTTTTTCTTCTTTAGTTTAAATTATCCTATAGCCTTTTCTTCCTATTGACTGTTATCACCTGAAAGCCATTTACATGAATTTTTATTCAATTGGTTCTTATTTATTAAGTATGTAGAAATCCTAATTACAGATAGAATGATGTGTTGCTACTATTATTTTAGAAAGGTTTCCTCTAATGCAGTGGTTCTTAACCTTTTTTGAGGTACTGAACCCACCAGTTTCATATGCGCATTCACCAGACCCTTCTTTAGTGATAAATAAAATATGATTTTTTTTCCAAATTCAAGACATAGGTATATGTTTCTTTACTGGTGCACAAAATGAGCCGTGCATGAACATCACCTTGCTCAAAGAATAAAACCAACAAAGTGCATGAACTCGCAACAAATTACGGTATTACTTTATTCTGGCCTCCGTGGCAGAGGCTTCTCCGAACCCCTGAGACTGACTCATCAAACCCCTAGGGTTCGATAGAACCCAGGTTAAGAACCACTGCTCTAAAGTCAGTATTTGTTTTCTTGCTTAGGCTATACTCTGGGAGAATGATTTAAGGATTTTAGGAATAATGATCAACAATTTGTTGGTTTGCGGCTCTTGACTTGGTTTGTTTCCCATTTTAACAATAGAGAGAGTAAAAGATAAGAGATAGTGGATCAGGAAGAACAAGAGAAAAAATTTCATTTGTTCACCAGACATGACTTGGAGTCAATATAGTGTAGGTAGTGGTGGAATTAAACTGAAGCAACCAAAGTGTTTCATCAGGTCCCTTAGGCCTTAAGGGTTCCACCCATGCAAATTTCTTCTTGCCATGAGGGTTGGAGTCATTGCCAAGGTGAATGTGTTAGTAACCAAAAAGAATAAAATATAGTAAAAAACAAGAGTGGCTCCACAATTTTTATCTTATTGATTTACTATCAAGACACTTTTTCTTTTATTTAATTTTTATAGGTTTAGAGATTAAGGTTCATAAGGGAGGAATGTCCCTATCAAGGGACACAGCAATGGTTCTGTTGAAATGGAAGTTGACTGTCACCTGACTCCCCTGAGCCTAACCTCATGCCACTAAAACAGCATGAATAAATGGATATGTGGCTAGGAAACTGGTCCTGACTATAGAGGGGAAATTGAGTTGGTCTGATACAATGGCACCAAAGATGAGCATGCATGGAACTTGGAATATTTTCTGAATGTGTCACTCAAGTTTCCCACGTTCTGTAGTAAATAATACAGTCATGACTGCTAATGACACAAGCCCATCAGGAACAAAGATGTGAATTATCAAATTAGGCTGAGAACCAAGACGACCTGAGGTACTTGATGAAGTTAGAGACAGTTTAGAATAGTAATGTAAGAAGTATGTTTTAAATACCAACTACAGCCATGTGAGTGATTTCACAAATAAAGGCTGCAGAAGTCATGTGTCATGTGTATTTTTCTTTTTGCATTGGTGTGAATATGTTTATGTATATTAACCAATCTCTTCCTCTGCTCAATTTTATATAATTTAAGATGTGTGAACAATGATTAACCCTGTATCTCACTATTAAACAACAGGATATCAACAGGGTGGTGTGAATCATCGAGAAAAAATAAATAAATATCTCCTTAAGATGCGTAAAATGATGTGAGACTTTATGTTTTATCTTTTGTGGAGGTTAGCATGTCTTCCGTTGAATAGAAGATTGTTGCAATATATTAGGTGGAAACAATGTTTTGTCTTTAGTTGGAAATTAAATATGGGTAAAGTAATGTTTACAGATATTGAGTTGATCCAACCCCAACACTTCGAAGTCTGGTAACTGTATTTCTAAGAATTTGTGGCCCTCTCCCCAACTTCTGGCATGGAATTTGCCAACGAGAAGATCTACTGGAAGATTTGGAAGTTGTAAATAAATCAGAAGACACTATTCTTGGGAGGACATGGTAAGAGGATGCTGGACAGATGTGTTAGCTCTCTAGACCTGTTCAGGAGCCTGACTTTACAGCTATGACTGCCAGACATGGTAGCATCCCAGATATCTCTGAGCCCCTTCTCCACAGTGATGGTAGTCATATGTGGTGGCTTCTTGATGTTCTCAGTGACTGACTAGGCTGCCTTTTCTAGTGCTGTGGCCTGAAGTCATGAGTAATTGTTTCTCTGATATTCCAGCTGTGACCTTCCAGGTGTTTACCACCTAGCTCTTCCCACATTCATAAAACTTCTAATTCCTATCTTATTTATATCACTTTATCTTCAACACATGTAGTGGCTCTCTTTCCCTAACTGAACCCAGACAACAATAGTATGTGATCAAGTGATC
Organism: Rhynchonycteris naso; assembly: GCA_037038555.1. Lineage (NCBI taxonomy): Eukaryota > Metazoa > Chordata > Mammalia > Chiroptera > Emballonuridae > Rhynchonycteris > Rhynchonycteris naso. Next base: position 137,100,008 of record CM072996.1, read on the forward strand.
ATTGAGCTTTATAACAATAATTCCCTTATTTTGGTTCCTTCAACTGAAATTACAGCAAGTCTTATGACCTAATTTTTTATTATAATCATTATGCTTATAAATTTTTGATGTCATATTTGTAAATAAGTGGACAACTATAATTTTTGCTTGCTAGAACATTGACCTGGAAATACTTTGAAACAGACTGGTTAAAATGATGTTAACATTTAACTCTTTAGGACTCTAAATGAGTAATAAAAAGGATAATGGGGCACATACCAATATTTTATACTTATAATTTTCTTCTAGGTAAAATGATATTCAGTAGGTGGTAGTTATGTTGATAGTGACACAAAACATCTAGATGAATGCTGAAGAAATCAATCATCTAATGTTTGAGTACAGAGTGTTAAACACTTTGATGCTTTCAATAATTTGGAGTTTTTACATTTTGCAGATAAAATGCAAAAAACACTCATTATGCTTTATACTTTTAATCCAGATGTTTGTCACAGTGCAATTAAAGTAGAATAGGTAAAAGCTACACTGCCATTATTTTAGTTCCAAATTAATGCAAAAAAAAATCTAAGTAATCTAAATGCTAGGCCACTGAATTAAGCATTAGTTCTAGAATTCAGACAGTTTTATCAAATGGTCTTTCTATTTTGGTACTCACATTTAATCACTTTGGTTTAATGCTGATTTCATGGGAAGAAAATGACTAGTTAAAATGTAATGAAACATGAATAATTTCCCATTTCAGTACTGTAAGCTAAAGCATATTTAGGTGTGTGCTGGTAATCATGAACAAATAGGTTCTCAAACACAAACCTGTCCCTGATAAATCAACCAAGAAAATACTGGCTTTGCTGAATATGTCTACTGTATCAGTTAGGAAAATCTTAGTTTTGAGTGACTAAAATTTCATTGAATTCGGCTAAGATAATTAAGAAAATTTAGTATTTCACAAAACATATATCCTAAAATTCCCATGAAATGAATAATGCTAATTTTTAAACTTGTTTAAATAATGTAGAGGCAAGCCTCAGGGACAGACATTTAAAACTATATATGTTGCCAATTATAAAAAAACAAACACAAAAACTATATATGTTGAAGAAACAATTAAATGGATCTGTCTGAGGGAGTTTTTTACTTTTTAAAAGCAAATTTTTATAAAATTTTTAAAATTCCAGTTATTTCTGGAACTGTGCTCACATATATATCCAATAAAAATAGATATTTATAAAAATTATTGCTATAATTTTGAATGTTCTCATTAAAAGGTATTTATTATATGTCAAGTATAATAAATTTTTACAATCATAGAATCTCAGGATTAGAGTGGATCTTAACATTCATAGAATGAATTATATATATATATATATATATATGTGTGTGTGTGTGTGTGTGTGTGTGTGTGTGTGTGTGTGTTAGAGAATCAAAGCTTAATAAACTATGTTTAACATAAGAAATATCAAGCATTATTTAATTTTTGTTCTTAATAATAAAATACTTAAGGATATAGCTGCAAGGTCTTATTATGATTACTAGCTATCATACTCAAAAATGCAAAAGTTCAGTTAATACAGTATGTAGGTAGTAGAGTGTCACATACTCCAACTTTATTCATAAATCTAAATAATCATTTTTGTCAAATGTTCCCAAGAAGTTATAATCCTAGACCACTGTAGGCAATAGTAATCTGCCAAATGCTAAAACTCCACAGAAATTTGCTGACTTGATAATCTTGTCCTAATGATGCACTAATATATAGTATTAGAAAACCTCATGAATAGCTAGTCAACATCAGGACAAGCTAAGTGAGGGTATTTTTTAAAATTTGTTTATTGATTTTAATGGGTCTGACCTGTGGTGGCACAGTGGATAAAGTGTTGACCTGGAACACTGAGGCCACTTGTTTGGAACCCTGGACTTGCTTGGTTAAGGCACATATGGGAGTTGATTCTTCCAATCCTCCCCTTCTCTCTCTCTTTCTCTCTCTCTTCTCTCTAAAATGAATAAATAAAATCCTTGAAAAAAAGAATTTATTGGGTTGACACTGGTTAATAAAATCATATAGATTTCAGGTGCACAACTTCATAATACATCATGGTTCTTGATCCTTTCTGCTTTCTCAAGTTTGTATCTGCTTGGAGGCCATTCTTATCTCTTTCTAGAATAACTCTTTGGGACTAGATTATAGTGGTCCTTGAGGCTCTTTTTACCCTGAATATCTGCTTCTGTTTTTCCTCAGTTTGAAGTCCTTGTTTTAGAAATATGTTTTACTTCACATTCTTTTTTCAGGTTATTGTCTTGCCTTACTCTGATGAACACTATATCACTGTATGCCTGCTGACAGAGAGACTGGCATCTGGCTTTTGGATGCTAGTCTAATAGCTAGGGGACTATAACTGGCAACTTCCCAGAAGTGGACAGCCTTCATTATGACCATTAAAATGACCACATAATTTACTGTTCAAATAGGAACGCATTTGATGAGATTAGGGGAGCACGATTAAACGTTATGCCTGCACGAGAGACATAAACTGGAATTGTCCCAGGCAACCTACGATGTGTGGTTACTCATGGATTCCTTATCTCCATACATGCCCACCAGTTGCGGTGCTTTGTGCTACATCTCTGTGACTGATTGCCTGCTTGCGTTTGTGGTTGCGCTCAAGGTTCTTGCTGTAATATAGAACCTTAAATTCTGCGCTATATAAACCTCATTGTAATGTTAGTTGAGAAAAATGCTATTTAATAATATTTATGAATGAATAGTTACAAGGCATGCAACTTTTCCATTCTTCTAGGATATTCTAAATTAGGTCATTTATCAAACCAGATGTTAGAGCCCTGCACTTTTGGAACCCAAATTAATTGCCATCTGGTATCATTTCCTTTTAGGATATGTTGGGGCATGTTTTAAGAAACAGGTGGTTAAAATTTGTTGCTTTATCAGTTGTTGACATGGTGTAAGGCAAGCACTTTTCCCCCCTCACTGTTGTCTTTATGAGGACAAGAATAAATTCTTCTCTGGTCTTGATTTAAGGAGAAGCAGCTATGTCTCTCTGGTTTATCTTTATTTGTCAGACACTGAGCCTTGTAACATTTTGTGTTCCTCTCTTTGCTTTGGTGACTAGTGAGCTCAAGACCAAAATTTGCCACATTTCTAACAAATCTGCAAAGCTTTGTACATTTTTCTTATGCCTGGTTTTATTATGTTTTGACAAAATCTCCATATCTGGTTTACAGTTTTGTAAAGCAAGTTTTAGTTTTGTTATTGCTATGTTGTTAGCTACCCCAAGCCCTTGTAAAAGGATGTGGAACTTAAGTATACAGCTGACCCTTGAATAATGCTGGGTTAGGTACATAGACCTGCATCCATTGCTTCCAAATAGAAAACAAAATTTTCCACTCCTGGTTAGAAAGCCACAGTTATAATGTGGTTGGGAATAAGAAAAATACGGTTTCAATCCACAGTTGGTTGACTCTGTGGATGCAAAACCCATGGATGAAGGGCCAATTACATTGATTGAAAAAAAATCTATGTATAATTGGACTTGCGCATTTCAAACTCATGTAGAACTGTGTTAGTAAGTGAAAAAGAATGACTAGAAAGTACTATATACTAATACAGAAAGACAGTAGTATAGATGTGGGGAAAATGTTTATTTTTTTATTAAGAAGTAAGCCCTAACCAGGTTATTCTTGAAAATATTTTTGTTTTCACCTGAGGTCATGCTTTTATCTCCATGTTCTTTTACACAAGTTCCCTTTCAAAAGTGACTACAAGGTTTCAAGTCTGACTTTTCTTTTTTTAAATTGAGGTAACATTGGTTGCTAACATCACATATAATTCAGATGTACAACATTATAATTCGATGTCTATATACACTATCGCATGCTCACCACCAAAAGTCTAGTTTCAATCTGTCCCTAAACATGTGCTATATTTTGCCCTTTTTGGCTCCTCCCCCCTTCTCCTCTGCTAACCACGAATCTGTTGTCTGTATCTATGAGTTCTTTTTTTCTGTTTTGTTTGTGATTCTATCTAATAAAAAATATTCCGGTATGAGTAAAATAATGATTTTGCTCCTTTACTATCTGACTTACTTACTTCTCATTATACCCTCAAGGTCCATTTATATTATTGCAAATGGCAAGGTTCTATTTTTTTAATGGCCTAGTAACGTCCAGTATTCTATTGTGTGTATGTATGTACAAATGTGTGTGTGCATATATATAAACATTTATATACATAACACACACACACACACACACACACACACACACACACATATCAAGGTCGGGAACCTTTCTGGCTGAGAGAGCCATGAACGTAACATATTTTAAAATGTAATTCCGTGAGAGCCATATAATATGTTTAACACTAAATAGAAGTAAATGTGTGCATTTTATGTAAGACCAACACTTTTAAAGTACAATAAGTCTCTGAATTCTTTTTAATAACGTTGTTATGCTGTTGCTAACCAATGAAAAAATAAAGTACTTCTTACCATTAATGCGACTTTTGGTGCTGCATGGTTTTGCTGATGGCTTTGTAGTCTGGTTGATATGTGATGAGGTTAAGCTTCATGCAGGCGGTGAGACTTCCATTTGTTAAATGTGATCGTAGGTTGGTCTTAATGTTCTTTAGATGTGAACAAGACTGCTCACATGCATACGTAAAGCCAAACATTGTCAGTACAGCAATATTCACACGCTGCAGTGTGTGGTATGTGATGGGAAGCGCATTCCAAATTTTGACAATCAGCTGGTCCACGGGTTGAAGTTTTTTCATTTCTCCCCACTTGTGTTTGCTCGCCAACTCTGCCTGCTGTCGTGCAAGTCTTTCCAAATCTTCATTCAGTGACTTGAACATACTCACCCACATGTCTGAGGCCTTCAGGTCAGCAGCTTGTAGCTCAAAATCTCTGACAGAGACACTGGGGATAGAACTCAGGTTGGCGTTGTGCACTGCACTGCACACTCGTATGGATGGGTGACAAACTTAAAAAGTCGAGTGCAATCACAAAATTCTCCAAAATGTGCTTTGAATGACTGTAGGAGTTAAATGTGAAGCACTCTTGCTGCTGGAGACCAAGAAGTTGAACAGGGTCACTTGCTGTGCATATATCTTTAAACTCTCCCAGTTTTTTAAAGTGTAGTAAATGACCTGTTTCAATGCTGGTGATGAAGAGTTCCAGCTTGTTTTAAAATGCAAACACTGCTTGTTGAAGGGATAAGACTATTTCCAACGCCTTGCATTTTCACATTGAGCTTGTTCAGATGTTCAGTCATGTCCACAAGATAGTAGAGAACTCCAGGAGCCACTCAGTGTTAGCTAACTCAAGAAAAGTCTGAGGTGATATCTCATTGTGGTTTTAATTTGCATTTCTCTAATGATTAGTGATGTTGAGCATTTTTTTATATGCCTATTGGCCATCTGTATGTCCTCTTTGGAGAAATTTCTATTCATTTCTTTTGCTCATTTTTTGATTGGGTTGTTTGTCTTCCTGGTGTTGAGATATCACCTCACACCAGTCAGAATGGTGCTCATCAGCAAAACAACACAGAACAAGTGCTGGCAAGGATGTGGAGAAAAGGGAACCCTCCTTCACTGCTGGTAGGAATGCAGAATGGTGCAGCCACTGTGGAAAACAGTATGGAGATTCCTCAAAAAATTAAAAATTGAACTACCTTTTGACCCAGCTATCCCACTTTTAGGAATATATCCTAAGAACACCATAGCACTGTTCGAAAAGAAGAAATGTGCCCCCATGTTTGTGGCAGCATTGTTTATAATAGCGAAGATCTGAAAACAGCCCAAGTGTCTGTCAGAGGACGAGTGGATTACAAAGCTTTGGTACATATATACTATGAAATACTACTCAGCCATAAGAAATTATGACATCGGATCCTTTACAACAAAATGGATGGACCTTGATAACATTATACGGAGTGAAATAAGTAAAACAGAAAAAAACTGAGAACAGAATGATTTCATACATAGGTGGGACATAAAAATTAGACCATGAGACATGGACAAGAGTGTGGTGGTTACGAGGTAGGGGAAGGGAAGAGAGGGTGGGAGAGGGAGGAGGGGAGGGGCACAAAGAAAACCAGATAGAAGGTGACAGAGGACAATTTGACTTTGGGTGATGGGTATGCAACATAATTGAATGATAAGATAACCTGGAGATGTTTACTTTGAACATATACACCCTGATTTATTAATGTCACCCTATTAAAATTAAAAATAAATAAATAAAAATAAAGTCCGTATTTCGCTCAGACAAGCCACGAAAGACTGAGCCCTTTCCTCTTGACAACCAATGCACATTGCTGTGCAGAAGCAGACCAGGATAGTTATTTCCAACTTCATCCAGCAGTGTTTTACACTGGCGATCATTTAAAGCTCGGGCAACAATAAAGTTGACCACCCGAATGACCAGCAACATCACCTCACCAAGCTGCTCACCACACATCTGAGCACAATGCTCTTCCTGATGTAGGATGCAGTGAAAACTTAAGATGGGTCTCTTCACATTCACAGAGAAGCGCTATGAATCCTCTGTTTTTCCCCACCATGCATGGAGCACCATCAATACACACCAAAAGAAATTTATCCATTGGTAGATTTTTTTCTTTAACGAACTCAGTGAAAGACTTGAATAAATCTTCCCCTTTGTTGTCTCTTTCTTAGGCAAAACAGCAAGACTTTCCTCACATAGTGTGTCACCAATGGCATACCTTGCAATCACACTGAACTGGGTGGGATAAATGGCTATGTCTGTTGAGTCATCCAAAGCGAGAGAAAAGAATGGTGCTGCATTTATGTCCTTCACTTGTGTTGCCTCAATTGGATTTGCCATCATGATGGTACAATTGTGAACAGTTCTTGCCAACAGAGGCATGTCTTTTATTCATTTGATTATCTTGTCTTTACTCAAAAAGTCATCAAAAAGTTCATTGGCAACATCAAGCATGAATGTTTTGGCATACTCCCCATCTGTGAATGGCTTTCTGTTTCTCACAATTGCTAAAGCACCAGCAAAGCTAGCCAAATTCCGGTCACCTTGTTGGGTCCAAACATGGAGTTGCTGCTGACTAGGCTGTACTGTGCACAGTAGCTGTGGACATGCTTTCTTCCTGCTGTCCCCTGCTGGATATTTCGATGCAAATGTAGTATGGCGTGTGTCGAAGTGCCACTTTATATTTGACTGTTTCATCAATGCAAATTTATCATTGCATATAAGACGCACTGCAGAATCTGCTCTCTCCACAAAGGTGAATTCCTGTCCATTCCTGCCGAAAAATATGATACTCTTCATCTTTTTATCTTTTAGCCATCTTCGTCAAAATGGTTTCTGCAATTAGCTAGCTGACTACTTGATTAAAAGGAGGGAAGTTTACCTCCTGACCTCACATCGACCTGTGTACATTATGCATTATCCAATAAAAATTTGTTGCTGTCCTGGAGGACAGCTGTGATTGGCTCCAGCCACCCACAACCATGAACATGAGCGGTAGGAAATGAATGGATTGTGATACATGAGAATGTTTTATATTTTTAATGTTATTATTATTTTTAGTAAAGATTTGTCTGCAAGCCAGATGCAGCCATCAAAAGAGCCACATCTGGCTCATGAGCCATAGGTTCCGGACCCCTGATATATATATGTAACTTCTTTATTCACTCACTGGTGAATGGACTTTTAGGTTGTTTCCATATATTGGCTATTGTAAATGGTTCTGCAATGAACATAGAGGTGCAGATATCTTTTCAAATCTAAAATCCTTACAAAACTAAAATTCTTCCTTTCGGGTTTTAAAACTAAAATATCAGACCCCTGCCATTCTCTGATGTCACTTTCCATGTTGAAAGCAGAGTCTGTAATCATTGTATACATTTCTTCCCTTTTACTTCCCTCCTCACTGAAATGGTCCCCATGGGATATCAGCCTGCTTTCTCAGTGTTCAATGCAAGGGCACTTCTGAGTCCCGGACTTACTAAACTCTCAATTCATTTTCCTCAGAGTGGCTTTTTCCCATGGAGTCCCTGACACCATAAGCTTCTGTAATTAATCTGATTTATCTCCTAACATATCTCTGGCCTGGTAACTTTCCTGTTCTTAGCTGTCTATCAGAGACAGATGTCTAGATATCTTGCAGGTACCTCACACTCAGGAGCTTTCATCTCGGTCCTTGCCTCTTGGACCTAATAATCCTTTTTTTCTTACCTTTGAGTATGGTACCTTCAGATGCCTTCTTATCAACTCCAAAGTTCTAGGTGTCTTCTTTGACTTCTCTTTGTCTTTGCTCCAAACCCAAACTGGTGATTTATTGCCCAAACATCTATTAAGTCGCCATCATGCAGCATGACCCCACCATAGGGGCTCTATTCTCTTGCTCACCTTGAGATCTCCTGTGCTGTGCATGGTGTTAGAGACATAATAAGTACTCAAAATATTTCTTGAGTGAATAATTAAATCAATTTTAGAAAACTGAAAAATATTAGATAACAAATAGAATATGGATTTAAAAAATATACTTCATCTTATTAGCACATTATTTGTTTTAACAAGCCAAGAGAGTCCAATATTTTTATGCTGAATTGCTTTTTGGAACATCTATATCAAAAATATATACTTAGAAATATATTTTTAATGATTTCCAGGAGGCTGTTTCTCTACAACTGAAGTAGGAAAATGCTATGCAGTAAGAAATTTAGTCATGTGTGCCTTTGGCTGAGATTTAACATGTAAACATTTAACATAAGAAAACACCAAAATGAAGAAGCAGTGTATAAATCAAGGGTTGCTACAATGAAATTTCATGTATTTGGGAAAGCAAGAACCACACTTATAAATATCTTTGAAAACTACCTGTAAAAATACGTGGTGATGAGAGTTTTTTAATGTGTTCTAATTTATAAAAGTAAGTTCAGCTTCAGTTTGGTGAAAAAATTCTAATTGTTCAATATACATGTGTTGATAATGATGCAGCAAAGAGAGCGGGTAATTGGGTAGCTCTTTTGAAAATTGAACCCTGGTAATTTATCTACTAATTAGTAACTCAATGCTTCACTTTTCCAGGGCACTACTTTTAAAGATTTGCTGAAAGCTTCTGCAAAGCAGTATTCACATCTAATATTCAGTCCTTATGTCCATCAAACACTACAGACGCTGAAGGAGAGAGAAGGAGAAAAGATTACTTACGATGGGCCATATGTGGAAGAGTGGGTGGGTGAATAGCATTATGTTAGGATACTCAACAGTCAGGGTAGGATGGGATGTTTCAGAGGTGAATTAGAGACTCTGTAGCCTGGAGGCTGTGAAGAAATTGATATTTAAGGATTGATCAGCCATGATGATTACCCCTGTGGATACCCCTGGGAAAAAAAAAGAAAAGAGAGAGAGACAACTGCTCATCACAGTTAAAATCATTAATAAATTATGTTATTTCTCTTGATTGTTGGAATTTTGACTTGGTATTATGCTAAATAAACTCAACTTTAAAGTTAGGGTTGTTTAGACACTGGATGGGCAGATTTCCAGTACACGACTGAACACTTGCATTTTTTATTAGTTGGAGATTCCTTTGACCTTGGTGAAAGCCAAAGGAGAGGAAATAGCATTCATGGAGGCAGAACTTAAAATGAAAAACACATGAAATCGGAGTTCTCTGTGGAACTGAAGTATGGATCACTGATTGGGAATGTGGTGGTGTTTGCCCTTGCACAGTGGGCCTGCCTGACCACTCAGAGGAATGTCTAATATTAGATTGTCCATGTGGAGTAGGCACACTGAAAAAGAGGTGATGATTGGGCATTTTTTACATAGTTTCTCCAAAACATAAACTATTTTTTTTTAAATCACATATACATGTCTGAAATATTCTGTGAATTTGTTAGTGGCTACAAAGTTCATATGTCTTTCACATTATTCATTTGAAGACATCAAATTAAAAGGCCATTGACTTCTCTGATCCTTTCATGTTGTACAAGAAAGAGCTTGCATAACAGAAGGCAGGTATTTGTAACCTAGATTAGAAGCTTTGTTACAGGTGGCACTGACTGCCTAGCAGTGGCCATTCTGTGTTAAAATTGCTTATGTTGTTAACTGACATTAATGTCTCATGTAATGATAACATTGGCATTTAAAAAAGAAAATAGGGCCTGACCTGTGGTGGTGCAGTGGATAAAGCGTCGACCTGGGAACACTGAGGTCGCCAGTTCAAAACCCTGCACTGGTCTGGTCAAGGCACATATGGGAGTTGATACTTCCAGCTTCTACCCCCTTTCTCTCTTTCTTTCTCTCTCTTTCACTCTGTGTCTCCTCTCTAAAATAAATAAATAAAAAGAAATTAAAAAAAAAAAAAGAAAATAGGTCAGTCACTCATATGAAAATTAATCTGTTGAAATTAATAGTTAAAAAAAAATCCAAAAAATAATTTTCTGTCATTCTACAGGTAGAATTGTCAGGAACCTAACATACATTTTTTAAAACTTTATTATTTAATAGTGAAATTTTTTTTTCGGTATATTATGATCTCTTCTACTAATATTATTGCCTTGAAGTTTTTAATCAAAGAATATAGTTTTTATACTAAAATTAATAAGTTAAGTTTATTGCCTATTATGAGGTATATATAACTGAACAAATACCTACCGTGTTCTTATTAAAGGAGGAGTCTGCTCTACACATAAAAGGAAGTGCTAGTTTTTTCATCTGTTGCTTCCTCCTCCAGTCAAAATGATGATAAGATTTTAAAAACTGTACCTCACATGTCCTTACTTATCCTATTTTTACTGTTGATTTCTCTTTCCCTCTATTCTATGTTTGGTGAAACCCTATCCATCCTTCAAAGGCCAATATAAATGTCATCTTCATGAAAGAAATTAACTTGCCTTCTCATGAGTTTCTTTTGTCCTGGGCCATAGGGCCAGGGCAGCATTTATGGCAAAGTTTTGCTGTTTGCTGTGGTTTTTAAAGAAGATGAGGATAGCACTTTATTTGTGACCCATTTGAGGGTATAATACCTGTCATAGAATGTTTGACTTAAATGAGGAAGCATAAAATAAGCTGATGATCTTAAAACATATTCTAAATAAAAATAGCATTAATTTCCTAACTCAAGGAAATAAAAATTTTGCATCAAATAAAGAAAGATTTATTACATTTATGTCCTGAGAGATGGGATCCATGTGTAAAGGCTTGTATTTTATTTGGCTTCTCTTGCTGTACTGGTTTTGGGAGTAGATGAAAGATCAAATGGCTAAATATCAACAATGTTTATAAAAAATATTGTCTATTTGCCTAAAATGGCTCTATTGTCTCCAATTTTGGTCAAGAATCATCTCTTGTTATATGGCTGCAGGTATAGTAGAGCTCAACCCAATTATAACAATCAACAGTAAAATATCTGTTACCTGTGGCATGATATAACTCACCTTTTAAGATCAGCTTTACAAAGTTTCATGAGAGGTTTTTATTGTGCAGTTTGTCCTTATTTTTACCTTTCCCATAAAAGATGATTAAAATATGAATAAAATTTGAAAATAATAATACATAATGTAATAATAAATTCTAATATGACTATTTTTATATTTGCAGTGACTTTCCTTATTTACATGTATAGACACATTTTATATACCTATAATTGTATTGAAATACCATTTTGTATTATTCTTTTAAACTGAACTCTATCATATTTCTCATATTTCAGCATGATCTTTGTTAATTTTAAGAAAAGTTTATTTTTTATGTCATTGTGCTATATGCATGCAATACATATACACTATATACTATATAAATACATATATATACTGTAAAATCTAAATGTAAGTTAAATTTGTTATTTAATTAATGTACATTTAAATAAATACATACTTGCTTATGTATTATCTATCTATCTATCTATCTATCTATCTATCTATCTATCTATCTATCTATCATCTATCTATCTATCTGTTTCACCTGGCTAGCTAGCTAAACATCTATCCAAAATCCAAAATAAATATTTCAGGCTACCTAAATGAAACCCAAAATTCTCTTTTATTTTCTAATGATTTTGTTTAATTATCTTAGAAATCTGTATCAAAGTTCATTAATAAATAAAGGAATAATAAGAGAAGAGCTTTAAACTGAGGAATTTTTTTCAGATAAATGAAATATTTTATTTTCTTTATAATTTTTTTGAATGCTTACTCTGTTTTAGGAACTGGAATTTCACTAGGACCACAAAAATGAACATGATCAACAAATCCATCAGCTACTTGAACTGATATTCTGGTGGACGTAAGAAACAAAAAAGGTAAGTTGAAAAGTAAATAATATATTTATCATTTATAATATATCAAGGAAGGGTTTTTTTTAAACTCACTTTAGAATATGTCTGTTTGCAATGAGAGGTTGATGAGCTCCTTATTGGCTTTCTGATTAAGTTACAGTAAAAGAGTCAGGATATATGGGGGAAGTTTTCAGGCAAGAGGAACAGCAAGAAATAAAGCTCTAAAGTGGAAAGGAGCTTATTTGAAAGACTGGGAGTGGAGTTGTATGCAGAATGAGCTTCAGGCAGTGAGCAGAAAGGAAATAGCATTAGACAAGATCAAAACGATAGACAGGATCAGACTGAGGGACAAGATAGTGTTGGATTTGTTGGCTGAGATTAATAATGGGAACCTTGTTCTTGTGAAATGTGATGCCTCTGAATGATTAATCAATGTAGTAACATTGTTTATATTCCAAATAAAGAAATTTACTTTTTATGCAACATGGAGAATGAATGGAGGGGACAAGAATGTTGAAGGAGACCATGTTGGAGTCAGTTGCAATTGTGCAGGTCAGACATATTGGCATCATGGAGTAGGGTCATTGCATTGGAAATGGAGAATAGCGGGCACACTGATACAAGGTGATGTTTAGATGTGGGAAATAAAAAGAGAAATCAGAATGACTGTAATATCTGACTTAATCAACCAGTTGCGGGTGGTGATATTTACTGACATGGGGGAGACATTGGCTAGGAAGGTAGTTAGCAGTGATGGTGTTAAGTGGTCAGTTAGAGATAATCTGGGGATCCGAGGAGTGGCCTGGCTGGAGGGGTGGGAAGACTTGTTAGGTGATGGCAACAGGCCTATGACCAAGGTCCTCTGACAATGTGTGTCCTCATCTTAACTGTACTTTTAAATTTAACACAATGGTAAAATCAGTTAGGAAGAAAGAGTAGAGAAAGAAGAAAAGTCATCTTAACACTAAGTTTGAAAATACCAACATTTAAAGGCTAGATGGAGTTGGAGAAGCTGGCAAAGATTTGACAAGTAAAACTAGCTAAATCTATACTGAATCTTTAAAAATTTGAGATAAAATTACAAAATACATTGATACATCTGGATTAGAGGTACATAGGTATTCATTCTGTCATATAACTGCAGTTCTAAAATTATGTTTAAAATACCTCTTAATTTAAAACAGTTAAAAATTAAATGATGGAAAGCTTTGCAAAAGCTACTTATAACATAACATTAGATAACACAAACCTCACAAACTCACTCATTCTTTATTAGTTAATGACTGATAAACGATCATTATAAATGTTGGAATTAACTGGAACACTGAGGTTATTGTAATGCTAAATGCTATAGATAGTAAAATATAATAGATAGGGTCACCTATTCAAGAAGTTTTAAAATGACCATAAAAAGCAATTTTCTGAAATGAGACTGTCTTCAGTTCACATTCTCCATCTGCTGTGACCCATCCGTCCCAAAGCAGGAAGGGAATATAAAGCCATCTAATCCATCACACCATTTTCTAATGGAAATACTGACTCCAGAGATGCTGAAGGGATAGCTCACAGTCTCTACCAGTTCTTCCAAAGTCGCACTTTTCATGTGGATCCATATAAAGACACATTTAGATGACATATATCCAGGGACTGTTTTATGCTGTATTAAAAATACATGTTCGACCACACATTTAGCTCACATAAAGTTTGAAAAACTCAAGTAGATCATTTTATATTATAAGCTTGGGTTCTAACCCCTTTCTGTGCATTTTGTTATTAATGGTAGGCTGTGAGAAACTTTTTTATAATACAAATAATAAAGAACTATGAGATATATTTTGATTTAAGCAAATTGATTAAATAACAAATATACCTAAAAGAAAGAGACACTTAACCACATCACAAAAGAAATTTTAACCTTATACTGTTACTCCTTATGCTATTTCCCTAATCATCAAGATCTCCTAATATAGAAATATAGAAATGGCTAATAGATTTAGTGCACTAGGATGAGGGCCTCTTCCCTGCTGTGTCTTTGTCATTGCTGTTTCAGTTGTATGTAAATGCTCTTTTAGGTAAGAAAATCCCTTTTATTGGCAAAAGTTCAAGAATATTATCATAGCCTGACCAGGCGGTGGCGCAGTGGATAGAGCGTCGGACTGGGATGCAGAAGACTTAGGTTCGAGACCCCAAGCTTGCCAGCTTGAGCGTGGGCCCATCTGGCTTGAGAAAAAGCTCGCCAGCTTGGACCCAAGGTCGCTGACCCCAGCAAGGGGTTGCTCGGTCTGCTGAAGGCCCCCTGTTGAGGCACATGTGAGAAAGCAATCAATGAACAACTAAGGTGTCGCAGTGAAAAACTAATGATTGATGCTTCTCATCTCTCTCCGTTCCCGTCTGTCTGTCCCTATTTATCCCTCTCTCTGACTCTTTCTCTCTGTCCCTGTAAAAAAAAACAAAAAACAAAAAACAAAAAACAAAAAAACAAAAAAGAATATTATCATAGAAAATGAAATAACTCAAGTTATAAAGATTTTTTTTTAATTTGAAAGGCAGGAAGATAAAGACTTTATATCTCATGAAAGTGTTTTCAGTAAATGTACATTTTACTATTGTTGCAAGATTTTCCAAAGAAGTTATTTTAAACGTTTACCACCCATTCCATCCCATTATATGATCCTGAGTTTTAGTCCACATTTACTATGCATCCCATCTATGCCATAGAGACATTCTTCAGTGGTCACACTTTTGTACTTTTTCTTAGAGAAATTGCTGTCTGGATTTTTTTGTTCAGTAATTAACTGCCGCTTATAGTTTCAAGATTAAAATGCAAACTGTCAAAAATATTTAATTATCATTTGCTGGATCTCCTTTCATCTATCATGTTAGTTTTAATCCTTTAAGTGGTGTGACACATCATAAACTTCTGGTGACTTCATCAGTGTCTCATGTAATTTGATATACCGTAACCCCAACAATCGTACTATTGTATCAAATAATTCCTATAGTTTCAGAAAATGATGAGGCAAAGTCTCATTTGAGGAGTGGTTTCAGCTATAGATTTCAGTTAGAGAAGATTTGAAATAAGACTTAAGATAATAACCCTTGCTATAAAAACATCTTAATATAAGAACATTTAAAAATTTTCAGACATAATAAACCTTTAGAAGTAAAACAATGGTAAAGAAAGGAATGATACTTGGATAATATTTGACTTAAACTAAATCCAACCAGTATTTTTATTAGAGTGTTCCTTTTGTTCCCCTTGAAAATGTTTTATATTATTGAATATCACATGTCTTTCTGAATTTCTGTTTTCAGGCACGTTTCCTGCTAGGAACATATGGAAAGGGTAAATGTCTGGAGTACAACTTGAATGATATTATAAAGTATGAGAGAGGATCTTGAAGGATTAATGCAGTTAAAAGAGCTAAAATTGTGTCTGCAGTTAGATTCAGACAACCATTTTGCTTATCCTATTCTTCTTTTATAGAATATGAAAAAAAAATGTGAAAAGCAGAACTTATAAAATCCTGTTACTTTATGTGTTTACATTTTGATGTTGGTATCAATTTACTCTCCTACAGATGCTTAGTGCTATTATGTTTTGAACACAGAAAATTTCATGTGTGTAAAACTGCAGAGAATTCTTAGTGGTAGACATTTCTAAATTGCTTAATGATTTCCATGGAAAACTTTCACTCAGAACTCAGTGCTGATTCCTACCTGTGGATCTCCTGAACAAACTGTAGTGTTGTGATCCTTAGAAGCTAGAGGTGAATTTAAGAGTCACGACCAAAAGCAAGGGTAGTACGAGCAATTACTTTACTAAATCTGGCGTAAAATGTGCTGTTAGTATTTGGCTCATTTAGTCTTCAATTCTTTACCTTGCTGAGGTTGTAAAGACATGGCCTTTCTTCCCTTTCACAATTTTAAATTTAGATGTCCAGAGAAAAATGTGCCAATTCATTGTCTTCCTGTAAGAACTCCCATCTCAGAACCACTGCTGGCTAAGGCACAGTGAGTGAATCAGCCAATGTGGGACTCAGAGGCCAGGACAGATTGCACACTGGGATTAGGCACCAACCTGGAGAGGTAATAACACTAACTGCACATTTTATCACATGTCAGACAATAGGTCCCACATGCTTTCGGAGAACCTTGAAACCTAAAAGGTAGGTTTATTTTACAAATAAGATAGCTAGTTTAAAATTTACTTGCCTAAGGCTTCAGAAGTTCAAACCTAGGATTAGAATACAACTCTTTGTCCAAATCATGCTTTACTTTTGTTGTATGTTTGCTACTATTTTCATTACTGAACCTAGTCTTAAACATTTTTGAGTTTACTTATCCAGCTTATGAGTGACTTGCTCCATGGAAACAATATGACATTATACTGTTCAATGTGAAGGGACATTGAATATTTTAGCAGCTCTCTAAAGCAGGTCATCAAAGCATTTGAATTCTTGTCATAGTGTCCACTCACAAAGCTGAAATACATGTAGGATATGCCGATAGTGGAGATGAGTGGTGTGTTATATATGATCCTATAATGCTCTGAATCGATGTGGTGGTCATGTAGGCCTAAAATTGGTCGTCATTCAAAATTCAGGGCAGATGGTCTATAGAACTTTTGTGTACCCCTGGGTATTTACCCATTAGGATTCAAAAGCAGCATTTTGCCTGTTCTCTTTAGGTAATTATATTAAAAATATTCCTTATCACAGGAAAGAAAAACCTAATTATCAAATCTTGATTAAACTTGTGCCAGAGGCTAACCTCATGACCAGTGCCATATGACCATGATAAAAGGAAAGCAAGCCAGACAATTCCTTGGGAGGACTGACAGGGGCCAACAAATACCCAGGCTCTGATCTTGAAAAAGAGTTTGCTCTCTCTATGTTTTGCTGTTTCCTTGTATCAATGATTATAAATAATATTAACATCATTGAAATCACATCTATTATTCACAACTACAACAGTTTTCCCTACATGTGCGTCTTGATTCTGATGTTAATCCAAAACTCTTCAAAATAGATTTTTGAAGAAAAGATTTGGTGGTCCACAGATGAGTACCAACATGTTTTCTGAGTTCTGCTTCCTCTTTGTAGTTAGAGAGACTAAGTTTGCATTGATACACAATTAGAAAATAACTTGCATTTGCATTTTTATTGATTCATCTATAACAAGAGTCTGTTCTTAACATCATATAATAATTAGCCTCTCCCCTCCCTGCTTTGGCCATTATTTAGTTTGTTTAATTTGGCTTGTGGTTTATTTCATAAGAAAGAAAACTCCACATAGTCTTCCTTATTTACCATTGTTTCTCAGTGACTGTGGCTCCACACTTGGCATTTAGTGGTTGCTTAAGAAATATCTGGAGGTGGGATGAATGCATGAATGAGTGGATATATACATGAATTAATGACTGAGAAGAAGCAGTAGAGCAATGTGATCAGTGGTGTATTTTATCTGGGTCACTTCTGATGGGGTCCCAGTATGTTTAATTCTGTAGCCATTGGCAGCTGCCGACTGTGTAGTGAATAATAAATAACAACAAACATCCAGCAGGCAGATTTGCTACTGCTACCATAGGCCACTCCATTTATTAAACTTGTACTATATGCCAGACTGTGTGCTACTTGTTTCATTTTTCATTATTATTTTTTTAGTCCTCTCTGTAACACTTGGAAGGTCAGGACAGGCCTCACTAAGAAGGTGATATATGAGTAAAAGAGAAGGTAGAGAAGAAAAACGAAGCAAAGATTTGAGCTATATACAGGTAATTCAGGCATAAATTATGCTATTTGTAATTGGCAGATTTGAACTTTCATTGTTTGTGTTCTCTTGTGGAGAGATAGTCCCCCCCACACTTGGGCTACTAAGAAAATAAAAGGCACAAACTCACTGTCCTATGGTAAACGTCCTTCTGCAGAGCAAACCTGGTGCTGTCACCGTGGTACTGAGAAATCACATTCCAGCTCACAGTTTAATTGGCAGAGGCAAGAGGCAGATCAGTGACACCCATACATGGTTAGCAGGTGGGCTGTGCCAGCTGCAACATGTGTCAATCAGCCCTGCATGGCTTATAGTGTTAGTCAGTGTGATGAAAATCAGTGTTCGGAGAGGCCTTCAGAAAGTGTAAGTGTATGCAGCTCATAGTAAATGACATTGCAGAGTCTTGTCAGAAAGAGCTTTAGTACTTCCCTCACTTCTCCCCTCACACATCACCATGTATCAAGGCGGAAGAAAATTCAGAACTAAATTTCTTGTGATGAGAAGTAACTGCAAATAGATGAGTTTTGAAAAGCCAGGTAAACTGACTCTATCCTTTCAATTGTCTAAGGAACCAAAAGAACTGTTTGAGCTTTGGTATGCAATTCTGACATCTGAAGTACATTAACACTTTTTTTTTTTTCATAAAGCAATATAAAGAACAGAGATGTATACCAGTTGTAGTCTGTTGCTTGGCTAGTCACTTTTGTTTGAAAGCAGCAGATTAATGGGCACTCTGTATATACTGAACTAACTTACCTACAGTTCCTTGCACTTGCTAGTATAAAGAAAGGTGGATAATGAGATCAAGGCCAAAAGACTTATAATAGTTCATCTTGCTGTCAAAACCTATCATTTAAGTAATTGGAAACTTCTGAAACATTGAAATAAAAGTAGTCCCCAAGGGAGTAAAAAGGATTTTTTAAAAAGGAGGAAGAGAGGGAAAATAAGAAAATTGGACTTTGGGTGATAATGACATGTCAATGTATGTTCATTCCTGTAACAAATGTACCACTGTGGTAGGTGTTGATTGTGCAGGAGACTGTGTGTTGGAGGGGAGGGGGTAGGTTCATGGCTATATTTTTTGCTTAATTTTGCTGAAAACTTAAAACTCTAAATATAAAACCTTTTTAAAAATATAAATGGATCCGGTTAAAAAAACAACAACCATGCATTCTGTTGGGAAACTGCAGGTTGCAGGACTTACATATTCACATTGATTACCATGTCCATGTGAATGACCACACACTGAGTGGGGAAGCCTGAACATTCAGCTACCTCTGCTTCCTTCTTGTGAGTCCCTCGGTCAAAAGGCAGTGACCTTATCACTTCTTCTCTGATCTATACTTCCATATCACAATATCATTTTGCTCTTATCTATGGAAATTTACTATTGAAGGATGTCTGACAAGATTATATTTGAGAGTTCTGAAAGAATGCCTCCCAGGACAAAATATATATCAATCTGAATAGCAAAAGTCTAAAGGTCATTGTGAATCAAAAGCTAAGCAAGCCTGACTGGTGGTTGCATTGTGGATGGAGTGTTGACCTGGGAAGCTGAAGACCCAGGTTGGAAATCCTGAGGTTGCTGTCTTGAGCATGGACTTATCAGGGTTGAGCGTGGGCTCATCAGGCTTCAGCACGGACTCATCCAGCTTGAGTGTGGGCTCACAAACTTGAATGTGGAATTGCTTGCTTGAGTGTGGGATCATAAAATTATCCCATGGTCACTGGCTTAAGCCCAAAGGTTTCCGGCTTGAAGCCCAAGGTCACTGGCTTGAGCAAGGGGTCACTGGCTCATCTTGAGCTCCCTGGTTCAAGGCACAAATAAATGAAAAGCAATGAACAACTAAAGTAATGCAACTATGAGTTGTTGCTTTTTATCTCTCTTCCTGTCTCTCTCTCTCTCTCTCTCTCTCTCTCTCTCTCTCTCTCTCTCTCTCATATTACTAGTACTACTACTACTAAAAATAAGCTAAAATCTAAGCATAGATCAGGAACCCTGATGTATGCCTTGGAAAATTCAGTCCCTGGGTTCTCACAATTGGTTGGCTAGTCTCACCAATTATAGTAACTCTTTCTCCATAATCTAGAAAAAAACTTTCAAGGTCTAATTTCCTTGGTTCCATGGAATTTAAAGTTTAGGGCTATGTTTGCTGTATTAATTTATGAAATTCTTGTTTTGCTGTGGTTTCTCTGATAAGAATGAGTTTTGGAAGGTGAGAAAATTCATTGTCTCCTTTTCAACTGATTTTAATGCTTATCTCCAACTGTATGTCTTACAAACAGTGCTTCACATTTTTCTATGAATTCTTCATTTCAAATTGATTATTATCATGAAGAAATCTTCATGTCTCTTGAATAGAATATTAAAAGATATTTATGAAATGTTAAAGTTACAAATCAGAGAGGTACAATTTTTTACCCTTTTAATTTTGGCCAGTTGCTATACATATTGTTAAGTAATTTCATTCCTTGTGTTTTTAAGAACTCTTTAAATATTTATCAATGAGTAGTTTAAAAAATATTAGAATGCTGTAAAGCCAGTAGCCATGGCGACTATCACAGCGGCCTGGCCAGTGCAGGTTCACATTAGATTCGGACAGTCGGTAATGAAACAACGGAGCCAAGAACTGGTGGGCCATTATCTTTAATCCTAGCTTGCACCAGACAGGCAAGTAAAAACACATGTTAGGCTCCAAAACCCACTCATTCAGCTCACAAAGCTACTCACTTATCCGAGTTTCCTAGAATCAAAGGTTTCTAGCTCACCAGACTTATTCACCTCTGTTTCCATCTCCTTCTCTCTGCACAAACTCTGCACAAACTGGCTTCTTCCTCAACACTCCGCCATCTTGGTTGCTTCTCCTGGCCTCCACGTGGCCTTACTCTGCTCTCTAACAGCATAAAATCCTCCTAGAACACAATCACTCTTCCCTCGAACAACGTGATCTCTCTTTCTTTTAAAACCTTTTGGCTCGAAAGCCCTCCCCAAACACATATTAACATAATCACGCCCATTCCCAAGCAGGAAGGGCAACTAATATCATCACCTGGGCAACAGGCCTCCACATGAGCAGTGCCATCTTTAACAACGTGAGCATAATATATTTTATCTGCCCAACAAATGCCTTTCTCAGTTATCTCTTCTTTGAGAATTTCAAAATTATAAAGTCTGTTGAATATATATATATATATATATATATATATATATATATTTCCATTTCTAAGACATATTAAAATTGCTTTGGGAACTGTTTCCTAGATACCAGAAAATATGTGTCATAATAAAACCCCAACTGTGTACAAAAGGCACTGGCTAATATAGTTTTTTTTTTCTTAGATACTGAATGATTCATCAACTATTTATTGGACTTCAGAAAGAAGTTCATAAAAATGGAAAATTACAATTAAAACTCCCTGAGGGTTATTAATTACCATCTGATTTTCTTGAACCCATTACCTTATATACTAAAAATAATTTCTACACAGTATGTCTCTCTGTAATCGGTATGAACGCACACACACTTATAAACTCAATTATCTTTTCTAAGTAATAGTCTCATGTTATGTTTTTATTTTATTATTATTCTTAAAATAGAGATGAGCAGGAAGCTTTCAATTCTGAATCTATTATTACAAAAAACCATTTATAAGCCTCTTTTAGTTGATGCTGTTTGTGTTTAATTATTACTAAGTCTTCATTTCTTGTGGAAAATATCAAATAAATATTACAAATATTTCTTCAGATTATATTATTTTAATTCTTTTATATTTGGGTTAAATATTTGTAAAACAGTCTTTTTAGCATAACTTCTAGTGGGAAATATATAATTTCAGCACTCTGAGATTGAAATAAAATTTTCTTCCTATAATGTTTATCCTCTGGAAATCCATTCTCATGCATATACCTGACAATTCTTCCTTTTTTCATGCTTCAGTATTTTCTTCTTTGTCTTATTTGGAAAACATTGTGAAAAAGTTTCACTTTTTCCTAATTCTTTTGTTTAACAACCATAAATACTCCCTTATATCTGCTGTTTATGAAATCAGTATAAAAAGCAACATTCTGGAACTTAGAATATTTATTACTAATGTTTTAACTGACATTCCTGTTACTTAAACAGAAAACACCTAGTTAAAAGGTTGCTTACAATTAGGAGACCGCTTATGAAAGCAAAACAATCTATAATAATCAAAACAAATAATCTATTTTGGCAGAAAATTGAGTCATTTGATTATGCATCTGATCTCAAGTTTTCCCCCAACTTGGATTTGTAAAAATAGTTTAAGGCAATGTTGATTAGTGTTTTCTGAAGTTATCCTGTATGTGAATCACCCAAGGATTATGTAAAAGGTGCAGATCCTAGGATCCAGCACTCCACTAAAATAGCTGTCTCAAATTTCCCATTGATCCCTGTCTGGTCAAACACAATTACCACCTGACTACTCACTAGCACAGGGGTAGGGAACCCATGGCTCGTGAGCCAGATGTGGCTCCTTTGATGGCTGCATCTGGCTCACAGACAAATCTTTAATAAAAAAAATAATGTTAAAAAACATTCTCATGTATTACAACCCACTCATTTTCTACCACTCATGTTCATGGTTGCGGGTGGCTGAGGCCAATCACAGCTGTCCTCCAGGACAGCAACAAATATTTTTTGGATAATGTTTAACGTACATGGGTCATTGTGAGGTCAGGAAGTAAACTTCCCTTCGTTTAATCAAGTAGTCAGCTAGCTAAATGCAGAAACCATTTTGACGAAGATGGCTAAAAGAAAAAGAGATGAGGAGTATCATACTTTTCATCAGGAATGGACAGGAGAGAGAGCAGGTTCTGCAGTGTGTCTAATATGCAATGATAAAATTGCATCGATGAAAGAGTCAAATATAAAGTGGCACTTTGACACACGCCATACTTCATTTGCATCGAAATATCCAGAAGAGGACAGCAGGAAGAAAGCATGTCAAGAGCTACTGTGCAGAGTGCAAGCTACTCAGCAGCCACTCTGTGTTTGGACCCAACCAGGTGACTGGAATTCAGCTAGCTTTGCTGGTACTTTAGCAATTATGAGAAACAGAAAGCCATTCACAGATGGGGATTATGCCAAAACATTCATTCTTGATGTTGCCAATGAACTTTTTGATGACATTTCGAATAAACGCAAGATAATCAAAAGAATGAAAGACATGCCTCTGTTGGCAAGAACTGTTCACAATTGTACCATCATGATGGCAAATCCAATTGAGGCAACACAAGTGAAGGACATAAATGCAGCACCATTTTTTTCTCTCGCTCTGGATGAGTCAACAGACATAAGCCATTTATCCCAGTTCAACGTGATTGCAAGGTATGCTGTCAGTGGCACACTACATGAGGAAAGTCTTGCTGTTTTGCCTAAGAAAGAGACAACAAGAGGGAGGATTTATTCAAGTCTTTCACTGAGTTTGCTAAAGAAAAAAATCTACCAATGGATAAATTTATTTCGGTGTGTACTGATGGTGCTCCGTGCATGGTGGGGAAAAACAGAGAATTCATAGCGCTTCTCTGTGAACATGAAAAGAGACCCATCTTAAGTTTTCACTGCATCCTACATCAGGAGGTGCTTTGTGCTCAGATGTGTGGTGAGGTGATGTCGCTAGTCATTCGGGTGGTCAAACTTTATGGTTGCCGGAGCTTTAAATGATCACCAGTTTAAAACACTGCTGGATGAAGTTGGGAATAACTATCCTGGTCTGCTTCTGCACAGCAATGTGCATTGGTTGTCAAGAGGGAAGGCGCTCAGCCGTTTTGCAGCTTGTCTGGGCGAAATCTGGACTTATCTTGAAATGAAAAATGTCGAGCATCCTGAGTTAGCTAACACTGAGTGGCTCTAAAGTTCTACTATCTTGTGGACATGACTGAACATCTGAACCAGCTCATTGTGAAAATGCAAGGCATTGGAAATAGTCTTATCTCTTCAACAAGCAGTGTTTGCATTTGAAAACAAGCTGGAACTCTTCATTGCCGACATTGAAACAGGTCGTTTACTACACTTTAAAAAACTGGGAGGGTTTGCCTGACCTGTGGTGGCGCAGTGGATAAAGCGTCGACCTGGGAACACTGAGGTCGCCAGTTCAAAACCCTGCACTGGTTTGGTCAAGGCACATATGGGAGTTGATGCTTCCAGCTCCTCCCCCCTTTCTCTCTTTCTCTCTCTCTCTCTCTCTCTCTCTCTGTGTCTCCTCTCTAAAAAGAAAATGAATAAAATAAAAATTAAAAAAAACCAAAACATATACCTTAAAAAACTGGGAGGGTTTAAAGATGCATGCACAGCAAGTGACCCTGCTCAACATCTTCATCTCCAGCAGCTAGCGGGCTTCACATCTAATCACCTGCAGTCATTCAAAATGTGCTTTGGAGAATTTCATGAGCGCACTCATCTTTTTAAGTTCATCACCCATCCACATGAGTGTGCAGTGGAAAGCGCTGACCTGAGTTCCATCCCCAGTGTCTCCGTCAGAGATTTTGATCTACAAGATGCTCACCTAAAGAACTCAGACATGTGGGTGAATATTTTCAAGCCACTGAATGAAGATTTGGAAAGACTTGCACGACAGCAAGCAGAGTTGGCGAGCAAACACAAGTGGGGAGAAATGAAAAAACTTCAACCCGCGGACCAGCTGATTGTCAAAACTTGGAAGCACTTCCTGTCACATACCACACATTGCAGCATGTGAGTATTGCTGTACTGACAATGTTTGGCTCTACGTATGCATGTGAGCAGTCTTTCTCACATCTAAAGAACGTTAAGACCAACCTACGATCATGTTTAATGGATGGAAGTCTCAATGCCTGAATGAAGCTTAACCTCACCATGTATCAACCAGACTACAAAGCCATCAGCAAAACCATGCAGCACCAGAATTCGCATTAATGGTAAGAAGTACTTTATTCATCATTGGTTAGCAACAGCATAACAACGTTATTAAAAAGAATTCAGAGACTTATTGTACTTTAAAAGTGTTGGTCTTACATAAAATGCACACATTTGCTTGTATTTAGTGTTAAACATATTGTATGGCTCTCACGAATTACATTTGAAAATATGTGGCATTCATGGCTCTCTCAGCCAAAAAGGTTCTCAACCCCTTCACTAGCACATGCCGCAGTGCCATTTTCTCCTGTTGATGCACTTTCTTCTCAAGGCATTTGTGAAAAGGCCTTCTCTCTACTTCACAGCAACAGCTCACTTCCTGGCCTGGTTTTTCCTCTTTTGAGAATCTGCTGTTATTAACCAGCATCCCATACTATTTCCCTTCCCCAAGATATGGTACAGTAATTCTTTGTTATCTTAATTATAGTTTAACTTCTAGGAGCTGATTCATCATCAGTACATTTTAGATTTAGAAACTACATTGATTTTAGGAAGTTACATATAAATGTCATTAAAAGAGATTCCTGTTTATAAGTAAAATATATATAATGTCATTAATTTAGAAAAGTAAATAAAAAGCTCTAAGCAGACAGAAAAATATCATCCAGACAAAGCAAGCAGCAAACCATTTGATGAAGCCATTAATAATTTAATAAAAGGCAATAGAGATTTCACCCACTATAGAGAATGAATTATTACATATATGATTCATATAATTATGCAACTCCCACAGCAAAGAAGGTTGGATGGCTCCGTAGGGCTATGTCTGATTCTTTGATCTTATTACATTAATCACAAATAGTACTTCTTTATGAAGTAGCTCATACTGCATTTTATTATAATTATGATGCTGTGTCTATTTTTATTGAAAGGAAGGGTCTTTAGTGTTTTTTCCACCTCCTTATCTAAAATTCATCTACTCTATAATCAACTGCAACTGACTTCCACCTCCACCAGTTCACTTCATCCGGTACCAATGCCCAATACAACAAACTGTGCTGAGTCTCTGTATTACCTTATACGTCTTCTGCTTTTAGCTCTTGACATTTTTTCCCTTGAAACTATTTCCTCTCCTAGTATCTTAGATTTTGTATTCTGGTTAATCGCTCCTTTTAAGTCTTCTTCCCAAGTTTCTCTTCCTCAGCCAGTCCCTTAAATGTTGGCTTACTTTAGAGACTCGTCCTTGGCTTTTTCAATTATTTCCCTCATCACATTTCCTCTGGCTGAAATCCTTCATTCTTATGAATTTTTTTCTACAAATAACTTATGTCTCCTACAAAATATTCCTGCTTTTTCTTCCATAATGTAGAGAGACTTTCCAACCAAGGACTGTATTTTCCAGAGCCAGTCCCTTTGGATCCAGGAGATGGCACAAGACCAGTTCATGACACTAGAGTATAAGGAGAAGTGACAAGGTATTTCTGGGCCTGAAGCTTAAAAAAAAGTTCTTCGGACTTTTCCCAACCATCTGTTTGCCCTGGGAGAAACTGTAATGATATAATGAAAGTAACCTGGGACCCATAAACAGGATGTGACTAACCACCAGTCAGAAACATTTATAATTGACATTAATGTGAGTCAAAAATAAAATTCTATTATGCCACTAGGATTTGGGAATTTATTTATTACAGAAGCTAGCATTAATCTAGAAGCTGATAACTTAAAGTGTGGTGCTATAATTGAAAGAATTGAAATATGTAAAATTTGATTAGTATTTGGTTAGCAGGCAATAAGAAGTCAATATCAGTGTATAGAAAAATTATGACAAAGTCACACAATGATAAAATATTTGTAAGTTATTGCCTGTAATAATTTGAAAGGCATCTAAGTCTTCTGTTTATGGTTAGAGGAGTAAAGATTGGAAAACAGAACTTTAGTACTATTTATTAATTGATACTAGTTGAGTTTAACAAGGTATGAGAAGAAAAACATGAAGTCAGACAAGAAAGAATCATTACACAAGCAATAAATGAAGGAAGTAGAGGAAGTTCTGAAGTATGAAAGCTCTCAAGATGATAAAACTGTACAACTTTTAGAACCAAGTCAAAAATAAATGAGACTGAAAAGGTTTTGAAGAGATATAATATCAAAGGCACAATCTATGAAAGAAATAATTGATAAGCTGGACTCCCTTAAAAATTATAAACTTAAGCTCTGTGAAAGACAGTCATGTGAATAAGAAGACATCACAACTGGGAGAAAATATTTGCAAAAAGAATATATTTGTTGAGCCTGACCTGTGGTGGCACAGTGGATAAAGTGTCAACCTGGAACACTGAGGTTACTTGTTCAAAACTCTGGGCTTGCCTGGTCAAAGCACATATGGGAGCTGATGCTTCCTGCTCCTCCTTCCTCACTAAAATAAATAAATAAAATCTTATAAAGGACTATTATCCAAAATATACAAATAAATCTTAAAAATTCAACAATAAGAAAATTAACAATGCAACACTGAAAAGTGGGCAAAATATTTGAACAGACACCTTATCAAAGAAGATATGCAAATTAAAAATGAGCATGTGAAAAGATGCTCACATCATACATCATGAGGGAATTATAAATCAAAATGATGAGATATTATTACACATCTATTAATGTGGTAACAATGCAAAATACTGACAAGACTAAATGCTAGTAAGGAAATAGAGCAAGAGGAACTCTTATTAATTGCTGGTGGGAATAAAAATTGGCACAACCTCTTTGGAAGACAATTTGGCAGTCTTCTATAAAGCTAAACACACTCTTACCATATAATTCAGTATTCACCCAAAGAATTGAAAACTTTCTGCACACAGATGTTTACAGGAGTTTTTTTGTAATTGCCAAAACTTAAAGGCAACCAAAATACCTCTCAGTAGGTGAATGGACATAGAGTGGAATATTATTTGGTGCCAAAAAGGAATGAGCTATTTAGCCATGAAAAGATACAGAGATGAAAGTGTAGACATGATAACTGATACCACAGAAATACAAACGATCACAAGAAAATGCTACCAACAATTAATTATATACTAATTAACTGGATGCTCTAGAAAAAACAACATATTTCTAGAAAATGCAACCTACCAAGACTGAATCATGAAGAAACAGAGAATATGATCAAATAAATAGCAAGTAAAGATATGAGAGCATTGGCCTGATCTGTGGTGGTGCAGTGGATAAAACATTGACCTGGAACACTGAGGTCACCGGTTCAAAACCCTGCACTTGTCTGGTCAAGGGAGTTGATGCTTCCTGATCCTCCCCCTTTCTCTCTCTCTCTCTCTCTTCTCTAATATGAATGAATGAATAAATAAATTAATTAATTAAAATTAAATTTTAAAAAATGTTCTCTAAAAAATAAACTTAAAATCTCCCAAAAAGAAATACCAAAGACCAGATGGCTTCATGGGTGAATTCTGTCAAATACTTAAAAGTGAATTAACAGCAGTTCTTCTCAAATGCTTGCAAAGCTTCCAAATAATTGAAGAGGAGGACCTCCAAACTCATTTGATAAGACCAGCGCTATCCTCATACCAATGCCAGATAAGGGCACTATAAGAAAATTATTGGCCAGTATTTCTGATTAACATTGATGCAAAAATCTTCAACAAAATACTAACCAAATTTGGCAGCACATTGAAAGGATCATAAACCATGTTCAAGTGGGATTTGTGTCTGAAATCTGTTGCAGACTAAAAAATCAATTTTTGATATAGATAAAAGATCACACCTCACCCTATCTTTGATCTTTAGCAGTGGTAAACTCAATGTTTGTGTGATTATTTTTCCAGTGAAGGAGGGAGCAGAGCAGACAGGGGAGGATAGAGCAAGAGACAATACTGTGGTTGACTAAGCAATATGCTAGAATGGTCAAAGCGATGACTAATAGTCAATTTAACTTGATTTTATTTTTGCAAAATAAAGGCCCTCTGTCATCCAGGTCATCTGTACCTTCTCTTCTGTTCACAAGGGGTTTTCATGGGAGTGTTTCCTGTTCATTTCCATAGTTGTGTGATGTGTGTATGTTTTTGATGAAAATCAAGTAAAGGTACTGAGTTTAAGAAATACCTTTAAGTCATCAAATAAAATTCAGAGGAAGTTGGAAGAGGTAGCTAAAAGTTACCTTGAGACTCCACAGTTCCTGACTATAATTTACAAAAATCCGGGGAGAGACTTGGGACAATATGGTACAGTTTGGAGCTTGAACTCATCTAATTTGGAGCTTAAGGAAGTGCGTAATTCTCTCTGATGCCTTAATCATATAAAGCATTTGTACTTTAACACCAATCAAGATGTTAAAAGATGACATTTCTTGCTGAAATTTGAGGCGCCCTATAGAGTAGAGATAATTTGGGGTGCATGTCAATGGGACTGAGAGAGAGAGAGAGAGAGAGAGAGAGAGAATAAGGAAAAAGTGAAAAGAAAGTCTCAATAGAGGGTCACTAGAAGGAAGAGAAAGAAAAAGAGTCAAGAATCATTTCCACATGTCCATTTACACAAGTGGCCCTTGGAGGCCTGGTTCCCTTCATGTTCCTATGCTTCAGTTTCTTCCCTTGTCCCCCCTTGTGGAGCCTGCTGTCACTCATGGGCATCTGCTCCTTTTCTTCCTGGGCAGAGCACTGCAGGGCATTTCCCAATGCCTGTGCATCTAGGTCAAATCATGGTATCTGGGCTAAGGGAATGTGGGCAGAATGTTGTAAACTCCTTCTTGTGTTGGTCTTAAACTATTTTCTCTTTCTTCTTCCAACTTCATGGCTAGATAAGAAGATTAAGGGGGTACTTCTTAGGAGAGCTCCTGACTGGGGATATCTGCCTTTGATTGTATGTAAATGATAAGCTTTCTTGTTAACTCACTGATACCTTGTTTTTGTTTTTGCAGTAGCAATTGCTACCCTGACTTGATACCACAGCTAATGTTGACTCCCTCCACCTCCATCTCCCTCTTCTAACTTGCTTTCTCAAACTCCCTATCTATTTTCCATCTGGTCAAAATCTTTTCTGCTTAGTGTCTTCCATTTTGTTTATGTGACATTCATAGGTGGATCAGGGATGAAGGGGACATTAAAGGGGGTCAATTTTAGGGACTTACTGCAAATTATAGACTAGGAACTCAAGAATTCAGGGCACGTTAGAAAAGGCAACTGGAAGCTACCATGAGATGCTTCAGTCTTTATCATATGCTACATTGAGATTCTGTGCTACTATCAGTACTATGCCCTTTTGTATTGCCTTCCTTGAAGGGGCTGAAGAATATTTGGAAGATTTTATTTTAAGCTGAGGACAGGGAGTACATATCTTTGTAGCTTTATATTTTATTAATTAAAAGTTTAAATAATAGAAGATGCAACTTGACAGGCTTAATGAAATTAAGGAAAGCACTGGATCTGTGTCCAAGATTCTGATAAAAAAAATACTTAACTTCAGTCACTGAATAAAACCGAATAAATTTTCATCCTATTATAAGCATTTTGTTAAAATATATTTAATCCTTCCCAAGGTCAAAACCACCCACTTTATGCAAAGGTCTTGATGTCAGTGGTTCCTGTTAAGGCCAGATGGGTTGCTTCGAAGAACTTATCTACTACTGTCTCTTGTTAGGCACTGTGGGCTGCTAAGGACATATTTGAGATTCTGTGGTGGTTTTTCAGTGCATTCATGTACACGAGATTCATTTTAAATCCTTTAACACATTTTCCTCATATAGATGTTTCTGTTACAGTCCCTTGTGAGAACATGTGTTGGTTATGTTAGAATTAGACTCAAAGTAACAAATTGACTTCCTTTCAAAGGCTTTGGAAAATTTTAACCCTCAGGAATAAATCCCTAATTAGGTGGTTAAGTCTTAGGGAGTAAGTGATAATAGACCAGGGGAAGTTTTCTAGCAGATTTCCCACCTCTGAAAACCCATCCTTGGGGGAGGGAAGGTTGTCAAGAAACCACTATTCTCTCTTAAAGTCTTCCCAGTTACCTGCCAGTATGTCCTGTTGTGCTTAAGTAAACAGTCTTAGATGGGGAATGAAGGGAACATGGCAGTGGGCCAGTAACTCTGGGAAGCAAAGTATAAAAATAAATGTAGAATAGCCTCTTTGTAAAAAGAAGAGATTTAAAGGAGATAACTTCAATAACTAGTATAAGTAAGGGCAAAGAATTAACTCATACAAAATAATTTTCCTGTTCTAGACCTGAAAGATATCAATAAATCAGACTCTCTACTCTTGCATTGCCCTTTTTTAAACTGGACACCCTTTGACCTACTCCAGGGCATGCTTCCATATTCACAGTATAATGTATCATTTCTCATGCATTATCTCATTTTATCGTGACAGTAGGCATGTGAAGTAGGATGTGTCTCCAGTTTATGCCTCAGGCAAGAAAGGTTCAGAAAGCTTATAGGTATATTTTGAATGTCCTACAACTAGGATGCTTCAAGTTTGGGTCATTTGTTTCTAAACCTTATGACTGATTTATAATATGTTCTTCACCAGCCTAGGAGTGTCTTTATGGTCTAGTTCTTCTCTCCTTCTCAAGCTATGTCTCTTATCACTTTCTCATTTTGCAATCTGTTATTCAGTGAGACTGAATATCTCTTAGTTTCTCACTTCTGCCACAGCCTCTCTCAGTTCTGAGTATTCACTCGTGTTCTCTGGCCACCATTTCAAATGCTTTGGAAAATTTTAACCCTCAGAAAAATGTAATATTCTGGCCACCATTTTGTCTGCTTAACTCTTAGTCAGTCTTCTCATTTTATCATATATGGCATCACTTCCAGGGAATTTTTACTGAGCAATCCTCCCTGTAGCATTCCCCAGAGTACCTTGCTTGCCTTTCATCTTCGCATTGTTCATGCTGACTGTGTTGTAACTATATCACTCACTGGTCTGTGAACTATGTGAGAAGATCAGACCACATCAGTTTCACTCAGTGTCTAGTTCATAGTAGGAGCTCCATATATATTCTTCGACTGACCGAAAAATTGAATGAGTGAATGTTAAATAGTTCTTATTCAAATTTAACCTTTCTTCCAGCTTGTTTCCAATTCTTCCTTATTATTTTCTCAAATGTTTTAGCATAATAAGAATAAGAGTTAAGTTGACTTAAAAGTATGTCCTATATTTACAAAGATGAAGTTTCTCTAGTCATTCTGTGGCCTTCTGACAGCAATGGAAGTTGAGAATTGAGAAATAACTTTGAGAAGAAAGAAAAAATAAAACAGCCCTCTTTGCCACTTTTTTTCCCACCACCCACTTTTCAGGTCTGAATTCCAGTTAGTTTTTTTTTTTGACCCATCCTTCAAAATTTATGACTATTTCCTGTGAACCATTTGCTATCGATACAGAGCTAAATCATAGATCAAAATAACAATAAAATGCAAATTTATAGGAGTTTCCTATTAAGTGGAAAAGATTCTTTGATGATCAGGACATACTGTAAACTTAGATTTTGCTAAAATCAATTCCCTTGAGATTTTCTACTTCTAAGTTTAGTAATTTTCATCTCACAATTTTTCGCTATATTGTTCAGTTCTGTCTTACAATTTTGAAAGCTTAGGCATTCTCTGATAGAGATTTTTTAAGACCAAAAGAATAAAAGCTTCTTAAAGGTTGTCTATCAAACTATGTCTATGTTTCCTCATGAATGGGCTATATAAAATATTCCCATATGTTCTTCTTCATACTGGTACATATAAATAGATATTTATAAAATGATCTAGATATATTCACTGATTGGTGAAAGTCATTCATTTCTGAATATTTAGATAACTCAATATCAGGTATTGTTTGATTTAGCTAGACAGGTGAAATGTGGTTAAAACAAACCTTTGGGTCTTATACCGTGGGCCCCTTTTCTTTGGCATGGAAAAGTTCTGGGGAGCAGCTGGCTGCCAGCTGGAGCCTCATACTGTTTTATTGAAGTGGAATTGGGGCTTTAACAAGCTTAATTATAACAAGACTTCACCTGCATCACAGAATCCATTACCCTCCCCCCTCCCCCAACACATTGCTGGTTATTTTGAAGTCTGTTTTCAATATTTCCACCCAGAACTTATTTGATCTGAAAGCATTTCAATGATACTCTTGATTTAGTTTCAGTGGCACAAAAGGGTAAATTAAATCTAGCTATGTTTGTATAGGTAAGATCAGGAATGGGGTGCAGAAACTTGGAGATAACGGTGCCATCTATAAACTTGATTTAAGTGGTAGATCTCTGGCTGGATCGTCTGTCTTAATGAGTTGATGAGGGAACCATGTGTTTGTATCATTAGCACATGTATCCTGAGGGCTTACCTTTATTTTGTTTTAGGATTCTGTTAAGGATATTATATAATGTAAGCCTCACTTTTGATTATAAGCGCTTCTAAGTACTTCCCAAAGTAGCTGATACAGTTCTCAGCATGCAACCGACCCTTAAGAAATATCAATAGCTTGATTTATTGGAAGTTCAGATGGATTTGCAAAGAAGGTTAATGATTACATGTTTAAACATTATATTATAAACTCTTGTATTTTTTTTAGCATAAACTGCTAAATGATGATTAACAACTATTTCCTCTGTGTTGTGTTTTTAGTGCATGAACAAATGATTGTTCATCTCTTTAGAATGATGACCTGGGAGAGAGAGTTTAGAAAGAGATTTGAAATTACTTTTTAAACATAACGAGAAAAAAGTGATGAGACTTTCTGAAGGTGACAACAGTAATAATACAATGTGAAAATGTTGTTTAAAAGTAATAATCCCTGTCGCTTCTTGTGCGAAAAGATTTCTAGATCTGAGGCAGCCTGGAAGGGCACAAGGCTACCTGAATAAATTAGATGTTAGCATGAAATAAGTGGGGTTAACCCTTTTGGGCTTATGTTTATAGCTTTTTTGTTGTCAATAAGGTAATTACATTTCTATTTGCCTGTAACACCTGGGATTAGATATATATATATAGGTCTTGGAAAAGGAATTCAGGATTGTTGGTTCAGTCCAACAACAATATTCCAATAGACAGAATTTTCTAAACGGAAAATTGGATGAAAGAATCATCTATGTTATTTACCATGTACTCTGTTATAAGAAGTTTATCTAATGCACAATATTCAGTGAGAGACAGGGAAATGCCCTATTGCCTTAGACAATCTTATAAGGGAACGTGATCCTGGAATAGATGAAAAGAAACTATGATTCTTATAATTATTATATGTATAATACTACTTAGTTTGTTCAAATTATTTTCATGCTCAAATTCTATTTCTCTCAAGTTGGAGACTCCAACATGATCTCTTCCTTGCAGCTTCTCTTACTTTCTTCCCACTCACCCCACCACCCTTCCAGCAGGATCACCGTCTCCTTCCTCTCTGTTGACCTTGCTTTCCTCTCCTCTCCCAGCACTTCTCAAATTGCATTGTAGTTATTTGTTTACAGATCTGTCTCCCTCACCCCACCATGAGCTCTTCAAGGACTGAGAGAGAGTTTTATTTCATTCCCTCGGTATACCCATAGCTTGTCGGTGTCGGACACATAATGGGCATATTAGAAATGATGAAAGAATTTTTTTTTTAAAAGGTGAGGATTAATGAATGAATGTAAATTATTGCCATCTCTGATTTATTTAGCAGTCATATCGTAGTGTGCAAATAAAGAAGCACCCATCTGATTACTCCTTCCATGTCACGTAGTCTTTTCTAGGAAACTGAGGAGTGCTTGACTGTCCCCTTAATTCATATCACATAATTCCACAGTAGTGATAGCAGCACTGTGATTAAAGTGTAAACACTACCGAATCATATTGTAATTATACCTAGATGCAGTCCTGGAGTCTGAAGTGTGGTTTTTGGTTTTGACCGCAAATCATTTGAGAAAAGAAACAAACCAAAATATGATGCTTGATTGGTTATATAAAATTTGGTAACTAATTGTTAGACTTCAAATTCATTTGCATTCACAAATACTTTAAATTAGAATTTATTCTTAGGAAAATAAATAGAGGATTTATTAAGCAGGCACTGAGGCAATCAAGTTACATGGCTTATTGGTAAATGGTCCACTTGCTCAAAAACCGAGGTTCATATGGTCAGTGGGTAAGTAGGATTGTAGCTGAAACACCTGCTAAGTATTAAGTTCATCTTTTGAACAAATGTTTTGGTTTCATTATAAATGAAAATGCACTCCACTCAGATTTTCTTGTTATTATGTAAATGTATGTGTATTTAAGAAAAATTTAATTATTTTATTTCACTCATGTACACTTGAGTCCTTATATAAGATAGTGGGTAAGAGGTGTCTCTTTCTTGGCTTTGCTCTTTATTATTTTAAACCTCCTAAGATGTTTTCTTCCTCACCTCTAACAAACTTAACCAATTAAGTCACCTGACAGCAGTATAATCACCTCCAAAACAAATTTTTGATGGAAAAAATTCTATTACTATCCTTATTAAATGATGTCTGGTAGGTTCCATTGTTTTTATAAACAGACTTATGTACAATTAAACAACATGTAAAATTTCACCATGAACATTTATAGATCTTTGAAAACAGGGACCATGATTTCTTATTGTTGGTTATATTATCAAGTCCTAACAGAATGGCTGGGAGGAAAATGAAACTCAATAAATATTGAATATGGATTAATTGATAAATGCACCAATAAATGTTATAAGATGACATAAAATTTTTTTGTTTGGCGATTAAGCCAGCAAAAGGAACTGCAAATGTCATTTCTGTATTTGAAGCATGTGAGGAATTTTAGTTGTAGTAGGAGGCTTGCAGAGAGAGCAACTTTGATTTATATTCAATGAACATTTTGTACGCTAGATAAAAAATAGAAGGGTTGCTCTTAAAGGAAAGCAAAGGTTTCACTAAAATAACAGTTTCTGATTAGCCAATATTGGGACTAGAAAAAGGCTGAAATGGAAAGATAAGAAGTGTTTGTTCTTTTCTTTCTCCTCAGATTTCTCTAATGACCAACATAATTGTGGTTACTAGCAAGTAGGCAACAGCTAGTTTACATAGTCCCTGAATCAAATTTTCCCTCTCCGAACTAGAATTTTTGAACTCTCTAAAACTACTGGTGGATAGGGAATCTGTTCTATTTAACATGCTCTGGCTCCAGACCAGTGGCGTCCAAAGGACCATGCATGTTACACAATAACTCTCTGAATCATTGAGTAGCGTGTGAAATGAGACAATTCAAACTGTCATTTATTTTTATCTAAAAAAATTAAGATGCTGACTTAGTCTTTGGAGGGTTTTTAAAAATTTGATAGGTATAACATACATACAGAATAGTGAACAAAAGGGGAAAGGGATTAAAAAGTACAAACTTCCAGTTACAAAGTGAGTGAGAGGGATCTAATGTACAGCATAGAGAATAGATAAAAAGAAAAAAGTGAACAATGAACAATGTATAATTAGATTGATTTTTAGATTTATTTTCATAAAATAACACACATATAACTAACAAGGTAAGAAACAGGTATTATCAGCACCACAGAAGACACCTGCCTTGTTTCCTTTCCATGACTAACCCCTCAAAGAAATTCACTGCCTTGACTTCTAATACAATATATTCATTTTGCTTTAAAAAACTATTTTTTAGATAAATGGAATCTTTTTATATGTTAGTTATATCTGGCATTATTCTAGTTATCAGTATGTTTATGAGATTTATCTTTATTGTCACATGTAGTTGTACTTTGCTTTCAGTGTTGTCTATTACTCCACTATATGCATGTATCACAATTTATCTATTATACTATTGATATACATTAGGATTGTTTGATTGTTTTTGATCTTTGGCTCTTAAAAATTGTGCTGCTATGAACAGTATTATTTACCAATGACTACCTAGGAGTGGTATTCCCGATTTTCAGGGTATGCATATATTAAGTGTTAGTGAAGAGTGCAAAATAGTTTTCCAACATGGTCGTACCAATTTATACTTCCAATAGCCATTGTATGAGAGCTCTAGGTACTTCATATCCTCATCAACACATGATATAGTAAATTTTTTAGGATTTTTGGGCATATATAATGACATTTGACAGTGGTTTTCCTCTCTGCTTTCCTCATGGCTAATGACTGTTTACATTTGTTCAAATGCTTCATGACCATATAGATATTCTTTTCTTATCGAAGTGTTTGGCCATGTTTTACTAGGTTGTTAGCCTCTCTCCTTACTAATTTGTAAAAATTCTTTACACCAGTGTTTTGCTGATATATATGTCTATATGTCTCAGATATCATCTCCATTTCTGTGGCTTGTTCTTTCATCCTCTTAAGGATAAAACATTACTATTTTGTTATGTGGAATGATGTTGACATCCTCACTGCACATGCATGTCATATGGTCACTTACTGCAGACAGAATGTGTGACTGTGTGTCTGTGTTTGTATGTATGTGGGGGGGTTGAGATGCGGAGCTGGATGGTGTGCTTAACTGCAGTGCACTCAGTTGAACCTTTATTTTCAAGATAGTGTTATGCATTATAGTTTAATGGGTGTATGGTTAAATTAATTGAATGATTTAGTATCCAGTATTTACTAGGTTATTTTTAACAAAATGGATAAATGGCTTTAAGATATTCTTTTAAAGCAAATGTAAATTGAAGAGAATGTTAATAAAGCAAGAATTTGGGCACTTTAAGAATGTGTTGATTTGATACTTCTTACCCAAATAAGAGCTTTTCTTCACCTTGACAAAGAAAATTATAAATTAATAATATCTGAAAAACTAGCTCAAAAAACCCCCAAAATTATCAGAAAAGCTACTTAAAATACTCATGTCTACTTTAGTCAACAGTGAGCTTTATCCTAATATAGTTTCCCTTAATATATTAATGTATAAAGTCACCATGCTCAACAAAACATTGAGTATGTTTATTTAAATCTCATCCTTTTTAATTTTCTAGTTTTTGATATTACACATATAATTTATAAACAAATTAATATACATCTATTGGGGTCATAATCAAAATAATTTAGA
This sequence comes from Rhynchonycteris naso, assembly GCA_037038555.1. Lineage (NCBI taxonomy): Eukaryota > Metazoa > Chordata > Mammalia > Chiroptera > Emballonuridae > Rhynchonycteris > Rhynchonycteris naso. Next base: position 137,137,922 of record CM072996.1, read on the forward strand.
GCACTTCTCTAGAAAATTTGCTATTGATGACCGCTGTGTAGAAGCATTACCATAAAAACTTCCAGGCAACTTTTAAAATGGACATTTACAAAGCACCTTTTTCATTTTAGTTTAAACCTGGCTATTTGAAAAGCACGCCAGAGAGTTAGTGTGTGCTGCGGAGCGGAGGTAGTTTTGTAAATAATAGAAGCCTTTGCTCTGAAAGCTCAACTCAAGCTGCCTTAAACCACCTCATATTCCCAGGTAGGTAGGATTCCTGAGAATGGAGTATGCCCACCGAGAACGGTAGATTTCACTGTGAAATGGGGGACTCAGAGCCGACGCGGGGATGCCCCAACTAAGGCAGCGCAGCAGTGGCGGGGGGAGGAATCGCCATGCAGTGGCAGGGGAGTATTTTGGGGAGAAGCCAGCTTCTTAAAAGACACCTAAAGCATGCTAGATTGTCAGATGCGTGGGTTTTTTTTTTAAATATTAAAGAGTGTAAATATAAATACAAATAATGTAAAGAGAAAAAGTTATTGGATATAATTTTTTTTTCTCATCCTGTTCCAGAGATTTTGCAAGGTTTGGTGACACTAACTGGGCAAACAGTTTTGTTTGTGAGTATTTATTACAAAAGTCTCTTTTCATCTGAGTAATTTCAGGATTCACCTCATCCCTCCTGCTTGTCACTGTGACCGAGAGGAGGCGCCCTGGAGAATGAGTCTTCAGTTTCTCCAGAAGGGGCGTTTTCACATCCTTTCCACAGACCCCTGCAGTTGTTTTCGGCTGCACACATGGTAGATAATTTTTTTTTCCAGTTGAGCCTTCTTACATCATATACTTGAAATGATATGCCTTCCCCTCACCCCCATCCCAAATGTAATGAACACTTTGGAAGAAAAGAGCTGTGGAAATGTGAAGCCTTATTTTAGGAACAGAATCTTTGTTACTGCGGAGCTTTTGCAACACACTAGGTCTATAGGCGAGGTATCTGCCACATCTGTTTGTGTGTGTGGGAGGCACACTGTATCATCCAAGATGAGTCACCTCGTAAAGGAGCATAATCTACTTGAGCTTTTGTGTTTAAGCTGCTGTCTGGTAGAGTGAGCTGTAGTATTTAAGCCTTAAGTGGAACATATCGAGGCCTCCTGGTAGCATCCTGCCAAGAGCAACAAAAGCTACAGAGGAGAAAAATCTCCTTCTTCCATTTCCTCTCAGTCTTTCCTTTCAACGTTGCTGCTGAAGCGACAGCAGTGCAGATCCTCAAGGGGTGCTGCTGGGAAGGACCGAGCCTTCCCACACCTGTTCTGGAATCAGAACAACTGAACTTGGCAAGACAAAAATGCAAAAACAAAGGACAGCAAACCCAGAAATGTTATTTAACAAAGTAGTTAAATATCTCTAACCAATCATTAAACATCCCAAGTACTTGATGTCAGGGTTTCTGAAATGTGGTCCTCAGACAGGATCTTCAGTACGTAACCCTTGGTATATGTTATTGACACCCTACAGCAGGGGTGCCCACACTTTTTCAGCTTGTGAGCTACTTATAATATGACCAAGTCAAAATGATCTACCTACAATAAAAATGCAAAACATAAATTTATTTCTTCTATATTATCATTATTTAAGTTACTATTATTACTATTTAATATTGTGTATTCTTCTTTCACCTTCATCCTTCTCAGCTCTCTTTTCGGAGGAAAGTCAATGTCATAGTTTTTATGAACAGTCCGAAAAAGCCGCTCCACATTTCCCTTCTTTGGAATAGCAATGGCACACAGACAGATGAGGCAAACGCATTTAGAATATGACATAGTGAAAAAAATCCCCTCCCATTTTGTATGAAAGTGGTAGGTTTTAGGCTTCTTACTTTGGCCAGCTATGGCACTCATTTTTATACCCTTTGTTGTATTTAGTTTAAATAAATTGAAGGCTAACTACGCAGCAATGTAACTGAACAAGTTAGCGCGGTTTAACGCGCATGTGTAGGGTGTCAAAAGTTCAGACGTCAGTTTGGCTATCCTGTAAGCTAATCAAAAGACAAATGTCTTTTTTTAAATTTTATTTTATTATTATTAATTTTAATGGGGTGACACCAATAAATCAGGGTACATATGTACAATGAAAACATCTCCAGGTTGTCTTATCATTCAATTGTGTTGCATACCCGTCACCCAAAGTCAAATTGTCCTCTATCACCTTCTATCTGGTTTTCCCTGTGTCCCTCCCCTCCTCCGTACCCCACCCCTTAACCACCACTCTCTTGTCCATGTCTCATAGTCTCACTTTTATGTCCCACCTATGTATGAAATCATGCTGTTCTCAGTTTTTCTTTTTTTCTGATTTACTTATTTCACTCCGTATAATGTTATCAAGGTCCATCCATTTTGTTATAAATGATCTGATGTCATCATTTCTTATGGCTGAGTAGTATTCCATAGTATATATGTACCAAAGCTTTTTAATCCACTCGTCTTCTGACAGACACTTGGGCTGTTTCCAGATCTTCTCTATTGTGAACAATGCTGCCACGTACATGGGGGCGCATTTCTTCTTTTCGAACAATGCTATGGTGTTCTTAGGGTATATTCCTATAAGTGGGATAGTTGGGTCAAAAGGCAGTTCGATTTTTAATTTTTTGAGGAATCTCCAAACTGTTTTCCACAGTGGCTGCACCAGTCTGCATTCCCACCAGCAGTGCAGAAGGGTTCCCTTTTCTCCACATCCTCGCCAGCACTTATTCTGTGTTGTTTTGCTGATGAGTGCCATTCTGACTGGTGTGAAGTGATATCTCATTGTGGTTTTAATTTGCATTTCTCTAATGATTAGTGATGTTGAGCATTTTTTCATATGCCTATTGGCCATCTGTATGGAGAAATTTCTATTCATTTCTTTTGCCCATTTTTTGATTGGATTGTTTGTCTTCCTGTTGTTGAGTTTTAGAAGTTCTTTATTAATTTTAGTTATTAACCCCTTATCAGATGTATTGTCAAATATGTTCTCCCATTTTGTGGTTTGTCTTTTTATTCTGTTCTTAGTGTCTTTAGCTGTGCAAAAACTTTTTAGTTTGATATAGTCCCATTTGTTTATCTTGCCTTTTATTTCATTTGCCCGTGGAGATAAATCGGCAAATATACCGCTGCTACAGATGTCGGAAAGCTTGCTGCCTATGTTTTCTTCTAAGATGCTTATGGTTTCACGGCTTATGTTTAAGTCTTTTATCCAAGACAAATGTCTTTTTAATGTCATGAGATCTACCCACACTTCCTTTACGATCAACCAGTAGATCGCGATCGACCTATTGAACACCCCTGCCCTAAAGATTCTTTTTGGTTTCCCGGAGTCTAAACAAAAAGTGACTTAAGCTTCTTTGCAGTTCTTTCTTGGAGCCTTTGGAAGAAAACAAAATCGTTTTATTATAAATCATTCATGTTTACAAATAATATTTTTTTTAATTCTAAAGTATTGGTGAGGTATTTCACTAGCTATTGATCAATTGTAAGTATGAGATAAGCACATCTTTTGAAAGTAAATATGTAGCTTGATCATTTTTTGTGAAACATGCACTGGTTTCCATCTGTAGGGGTTTTCCATTTCTTTACACTTGGGGACCAGTAAAAATAGGAGAATTATTTCAGGGATTGCTAAGACAGAAATTACCCTGAACATAAGCAAATTTGACTAAGATCATTGGGTCTGTAATATTCATACAACATCAGGGTGGTTAATTTTTTGCGGACCAACACGAAATTTCTGGTGGACCAGTCCATGGACCGGTGGTTGAAAAATCACTTGATGTCTGAGGTTTGTCTTCCATATTCTACTACTTGGTAAGATTTCTCACCTAGAACAATGTAGGTATATGACCTAAGTTGTGTTGAGTCTGTGAGTGTGACAGAAGCCATAACATTGTCCTATGTATTAGATCACTGTTTTACCCCCAGGTCCATCCTTCAGATCATGTTCAAAAGGAGAAAGATGTAATCCAAGTGATAATCATGTCTGCTTCTCTTTAGAGGCAGTTGTGCAGTCAGTCTGTAGACAGAGGGTTTAGCTGACAACTTGCTATAGTTTTTGTGTGTCTCTGTGTGTTTGCCATTAAAATTTAGTTCTAATGCAGTCTGGGTCATAAGTTTATTCCCCACTGATGTTCAGTTATCTTTAACAATGTGTAGATAATCTTTTCCATAGTATAACTGGCTTTTTGATGAGGTAATTGTGACTCTGTCTATTGGTTTGAGAGACATAGGAACCTTCTCTTTCTATTCCATTCCAAGAAATGGATGGGCACCATTGCCTTTTTTTTGCTTGTTCCTGACAGGCTAACTTTACTCTTATTTGGGTTTAAGTAATGCAGTTCTTCTTAAAAAGTAAACATAAATTAGAAGGCATCAAATATCAGGGCCCTACCAACCCTTATTTTTCTACAGGATTTTTTTTTCCATCACAAAAATGTGAGGGAATGCAACTCTGGTAAAGGGGAGAAGTCCAGGAACAAAGAAATATAGTAAAGTCTCTGTAGAGAAAAATAGTGGATTTCTTACAGGACTCAGGGAAAAAGTGGGAACTTGGTTTCTGATTGCAGGAAGGTACAAATAATGAAAGAAAGAGCACAGAGGAGTGCCAAGGAGAAAGATGCCTACTTTCCAGTTTTTCTCACCCTTTTTTTACTTATTATTCTTGTGAGTGGGTGGTGCTGAGGGTCAGGGGACCTGTAAATAGATTATGGATGGCCCAAAAAAGGATGTAACCAGTAGTGAAATACTGTAAGATGTCTGACTGTAGGTCAAGGCACTTAAGATGAAAGTGTTCAGAATATATCACACATATTACAGACCATATAATATACATCTTCGTCTTTTCTCCTTTTCTTTTTTCCTCTTGCTTTTCATCTCATTTTTATCCTCCTCATTCTTATAATTGTTCATGTTGTTGTTTTTGTTACTTATTCTCGTTACTTCCTCCTGGCTTTACTGCCAGTGCTGGATATTCAGGTCTTAACCAACTACTAATGTCATTTCTCTAGTATTTAAGTTCCACCTCTTTCACCAAACTGTCTATAACTAATCCTAATCCACCCTGTCATCCCATTTTGGGGTTAGTATTTTGTTGCACCCTGTCTTGGATTATCCCCTTTGTGATTTCATGTATTATTTAATCTTGTTAGCTGAATAAGGTCAGAAATATTTTGAAGGTTGAAATAATATTCTTATTTATTTCTCTGTATTTACCACAATAATTAGAACAATGCTGGGAAAATGTCCTAAATAACTGTTTATCTAAAAAATTATAGATACTTAATAAATACTGTTGGGTTGACTGTCTTCCCCCTGCCTGCTCAGGAAACCATACACATTTTACTGTACTGTGAGCAAAAGGGAGAAAAGGATTTATTAATGTTCACAATTTACTTGGCATCCTTGTGTTTCTATCCTGCCAGGTTAAAATCTATCCTTTACTTGCCACTTAGGCCAAAAGAAACAAAGACAAAAGAAGAAATAAAAATCCCCCAAAGAAATAAAAATACCAAACAATAACAACAAAAATACAAAACCAAAAAATGCAACCAACAAATTCAAATACTCATGAAATTAATAAAAATAATACATTTATAGGGTCAACATAGATCATTAGAGTGCATATTGCAACTGGCAAAGAATTACTCAGTCAAGGTTATGTTTATTATCCTGGAATTGAAGCAAATATTTGGAATGAATTAATAATGGATAGAGCAGCATCTGATTTTTTCCACATAATCCATTTTAGATCAGGAGTACTTTGTGGCAAGAACATGAAATCAGTTGAGACCAGCTGACCTTTGCAAAGAATTGTGGCTGGTTAACTTCATAGTTCACTTCATATTGTATTTGAGACATGAAAGAAAAATCTTCCAGTCCCCATCTGCTGAATTATTTCCCTCTCCTCCTGCATAACCCATACAGAAAACCATCTCTACCACAACCTTCAAATGGAAGACGCATGTGAATGCTTTGCTCTGTCTTGTTAGAGCACTGAAACAGTCATTTCAACTCTTGATTAATTCAAGCAAACAAGAAGACAACTCAGTTAAGTATGATTAAATGTGCGGCAAGGCGTTTATTCTTTTTTCCTTTTCTTTTAAAAACTTTTGCTTTGCTCTTATAGTTTGTCAAATCAACTCTGAACTAAATACACTATATGATAAAGAGCGATTGGTGGTTTTGGGGGGTTTCTTTTGGTCATGTTTAAATGTTATGAGTTAAAGATACAAACTCCACACAGTATCTGCTAATGTGTCCCACCAGGTTATTATTATTATTATTATTATTTCTTTGGCTAAAACTAAAACGTTTTCTAAATGCTTGATAGCAGAATGCTTCCAAGCAATGTTAGAGGTATAACTCTTCCCAGGTTGAGTAGTACAGACTTCTCTAAAGCTGAACAAAGTGTTGTTAAGTGCCATTTTTTTCTTTTATCAGGTCTGTTCCTCGATGCTTCCCAGGCAGACCACAGCTGGAGGAACACCAACACCAGCATCCTCCAAATGTTTGGCTAAATGAGATAGTTTACAAAAATTCCATTTACGTGGTGGAGTTTTGGCTTGGCATGATAAAATGTGTTTTTATGTCTGCATTCATGCCTACTTCTTTGCATCTCTGAATTTGAACTGTTATCCTTAAATGTTCTGTTGCAATGTGCCTAGTAGAATATGACCTCCTCTCTATTTAAAACTAAATTACCCCTTTAAAAAACTTATTTCTACTCTAATGGAAACATTGCTCTCTCATTAAGGATCTGAATTTCCATTATTCTTTTCCATGAAAGTTTCATCTCCTACTGGCCCTGGCTAAAAGGGTTGAAGTGGTAATTGGCTTTCTTTTATTCACCATTTCTTGATCAATGAACCAGCCGGGTGAGCAAGTAAGGTTCAACCAAAGAGACATTATTTTATTTTATTTTACTTTATTTTCACATGTTCTACTTTCTTGTGTTAATAGTTAGAGTAAAGGAGCCTTGCTTGTCTTCTGAAACACCTCACGTTTTCATCACTTAAAGGTCATTATTTCTCTCTGTGTGACCTTTCTGAAAACATCACCACTATTGTTTACCACACCCTTGAATTTATTTCAGGTTATATAAATGTCTTGGCGCAAAACCTTCCTTTTCATGTGTTTCCTGCAAATTTCCTCAAGAACTTCAATACTTACACTTTTGACCCTGCAGATTCCTTGATTGGATTGCTTTCCATTTCTGACCCTGTGGACCTGAAGCTCATTGTTTCCTGAGCCATACAACCTGAAATTTATCATTCACAGGCCAGTATTTTTCTTTCTGAGATCTTTAATTCTGCATTTCCCTCCCATTTGTCTCTCCAGCTTTATATGCACAGCCAACTTTTTCAGTTGGCCTCTCTGATCCTTCTCTCTGCCCAACTCATCAACTCTCAACCCTGGATAACCTCACCAATGGCTTTCTCTGCCTTTTTTTTTTTTTTTTTTGAGACCACAGAATGTTTTTAGAGAAGGATAAAACAAATATGAAGAGTTGCCTAACTATTGAAGTACTCTACTTCCAATTTCAATGCTCACTAATAATAAAAAGTCATTTCTTAATTCAGCTGTAACACCCAATTTACCAGTATTGTTTCCTTTCATGTCCTAACACCATCACAATACCCCACTATTTTAGGGAGAAAATGCCACCAGGTCTATCCACCTTTGCTTACTCCCATGTCCCTCTCTCTTCTACTCTTCTCCCATTTAGATTCATGCCTCTCTCCATATTCTAAAGTCCAAACATTTCCAGTGTTTTTAGGATATTGTTATCACAAAGTATCTACTTTTTAATCTAACAGCTTCACTCTATCCCAATCTGCAAATACATGCATTTTAAATAAAAACAAAAACAAAGCTCATTTATTCAACAAATATTTATTGGTTACCTGCTCCATGTGGGCACTTCTGTACCTGTATAGGAGGCAAGAAAATAAGTCAGTAAACACAAACTTCCATGCACTTGCTATCTTTTCTATATATCAAATGAATTTTCTACCTTCTTCAAATACTTTTCTTAAATTTACTTTATTTTAACCTTTCGTCAAAAAATTGATGACTTTCTTTTGTCTTACTAGTTTTTCTCTGTCTTTATTTTTCTTGTTTACTTCATTTTGCTTTATAGTCTGTTTTCTATTTTTTAAGTCATGTCTCAGACTTCTCCTTTATCTCCTCTCATACCTTAAGACTGATTGTTCTTTAAAGTGTTGTCCTAAACCCTATATTTTCTCTGTAGTCATTTTATCAAGTAATTATATTTTATATAGTTCTCACTGTCATCCCTATGTACCTGTGTCATAATTATATCTCAACATTGGCCTTGTACCTATGCAGCCCATATTTAAAATGTCCTGACCAGTAATTTTATTTGGGTACACCACCATACCTCAAATTCAGCAGGACCATAGCTATGCTGTAGGGTCTGGGACATTCTGAACTATAGAAGAGCAGGAACCCTCATTGGAATGAGAGCACAAGGAGAATCAACCCTTTTATAGAGTCAGATCCACCAAGATCAGCTGGAAATGTCTCAAGGCATTAGTCCAATGGATATAGCCATTTTATGTACAGTTCAGGCAAAGGCAAATTAGTTGGACTGAAAAATGATTAGGGAGATGGTTTTCAGGGAAAGGGTAGAAATGTAGAAAGCTGTTTATACTTAGCAAGCCCTCAATTCATGATTGGCTGTATAAAAAACATAAAAGAAATATAAAGAAACAGATAAACAAGAGACATAGAAGCATTTTGGATGCATTATTAGCTAAAATTTATGGGACTGACCTAAAACAAAAAGCAAGGTCACAGAACTGAATACATACAGACTGTTGGTCAGGCCACAACCAAATGACATGGATGTTGAAAATCAGACACGTGAAAAGAAAGAGAAGGGTCAGGGAAGAAGTGTCTTTTAACTGAATGACAATAAAGGCTTCTAGGTTATCTTATGACACATACGTGGTAAGGGCCACATTTTGCTAATCAAAGTTCCTGTGCTGTTGCAGTTCTGATCTTATTGGACATGTCATTAGCACTAACCCAGTCAACCAGGTATGGAATCTTTAAAATCTCTATGTGTTAACATCTTTGAGGCTGCTCTTCTTTGACTCATTTCTTATTCCCTAAATATTTCTTCTTAATCTTTCTTAAGTGTTGTTCCTTCCTCTTTTTGCATTCTCAAATATTCATCATTCTTTTGGATTCTATCTTTGGCCATCTTTCCTTTTCTCTATTTTCACTTTCCTTGGGCAAGCTGACTCAGTTTCTTTAACTACCACTGTATCCTGTTGATTTGTAATCCAGGTCTATAGTTTTGGTATCTCCCTTGAGTTTCAAACTTATATATTTAACTACATTCTAGTTAAACCCATTTAGATGTCTTACTCATCCTGTTCAAATACAATATGTTCTAAGTGGATCTGAAAAATTTCCCTTTCTCTCCCGAAGCCCACTCTTCCTTCCGATATTCTCTATGTTAATTAATTTCAGTATTATTCATCTAGTCACTGGAGCCAGAAATTTGGAGTCATCCTAAACCACTTCCTCTCCCTCATTCCCCACATACAATCAACCAACCAATGCTACCAATTTTACCTTCTGATTATTTCTCAGTCTCTTCTTATACTCTCCTGGTTGGTTTGTTATAATTTCACACTTGGAATTCTTCACTATCCAAATCCCCATGCTCCCTGATTGCTGGCTGATTTCTCCACATTGCATTGCTGTTCCAACAGTCTGGGTGCTGTATCTCAAATTCAGATCTGGCCAGGTCACTTTTCTGCTTCTAACATTGCCAAGGTTCTTCACTGTTTATTTGATCAATCTAAGTTTCTTAGTCCAACTTAAAGACCCCTCAGATTCTGGCCCCTATCTGGGCTCTTGGTATCATCTCCTATTGTACCAAATTTTAAACTACTTGCCTAAAACTGAAGTCATGATTTATTTTTACTGACTTCTCACCCTCCTCACCCAAACATATACCTTCTCTTATAGTCATTATAGTTTTACTCAATCTTCTAAACTTGGAAAGAAGTCAATATATACTCCTTTACCTTTCACATTAATAACCCCAAACAATTACTCACCAAATTTGATTAACTTTATTCTAAATTGTAATCTCTCACACCGGGACCCTTTATTCAATTTCCCTTTTAATATTTTTTCTCTGAACTGAAAAAGCATCTTGATACCATAGAGGTTAGCTTTCTCAGCATTGGATGGACCCATTCTATGTTGTGGCTTAGAGCCATCCTAAAAATGTTCCTAAAATTATGGAACATTTCAGGAGGAAAAGGACATATTACACATAAATCATATGTGCCACCACTAGGTTACTTCATTGACATATACTTAGCTGAAATTACATAGAGATATATGGTGAGAATCATTCAACCATTGTTCATGGATATAAGGTAACCTTTATCTCCCAGATGTTTTTGATTGCAGAAGGGATTAACATAACATAAGGATGAAAGACTTTTTTCCTTCTAACAAAGAACCACAAAGAATTTATTATAAAATAAAGAGATATGACAAAATGCTCATTGTCTACATAATCTCAATGTCATTTATACTACCTTCTTGCCCTGCAGAGTGATATGAATATGTAAAAAGTGTTTTGAAGATATCTTGGCATTTAAAGAAATGCAAACAGCTGACTACAAAATTTAGGAAAAAAATTATTCAAGAGAATCTTTCTTTCTGAAAATTTGGTGCTACCTTTTGTTTCTATTTGACCAAGAACACTATTAAAAATAAAACAACTTTCTGGAAAAGGGTATCTGTGAAAATCCTCTTTCCCTTTTCCTCCTGCCAATTTAGTACAAGCAACTCCAAATTCAAGTCTTAAGTTCAGTCCTGATTAAAAACTACATGCTTTTAATAATTCAATAGCTTCACGAGTGGTCCCTTAAGGCATGAACTTAACTGTAATATACACAGTTAATGAGGATAGGAAACTTGAAAATAGATGAAAAGTGAGACTGCTTCAAAATGGAAGATGGTATAAAGATGCCCTCTGTTTCACCAGTTAAGTAGCAATTAGAAAAAGTGACTGCTTGCAAAGTTCAGAAGAAAAATTTCTTCTTGTTCTGTTGGAAGGTACAGATACTTCACACATTTCACCAGTTCATTTGGGGGTCCTGCTTTTCACCACACCTCTCACTGGACATTTAATCATAAAGACTCACATTTCACTTTTCACCAACATAGCTACTCATCTGGTGGCATACACCCCCATCTGACAGCACAGGCATAATCAGGAAGTAATACAAGACTAGCCAGGCTGGGCTTTGCAGTAATCTTCTTTAAGTTGCATTTGCATCAAACACTTTGTGTCTAAAAGTGGGGACTGCCTTTAATGTTGGCAAGTTGATGATGGGGAAGAAAAAAGTGTCTAAGTTCGCCAGGAGGATAACCTTATCTTGAGTGTGAGTTTGTTTGGAATGTCAGTAGCCAGTCTGAACAAAGAATTCCTTGTACGGTAAATACACCTTTTGAATTTATTTTCCCATTGAAGAACTGAATTGAAGACAATAGTCTCTGGGGAGAAAATGAAGTTAGACTACATTTTAGATCCCTGGTATTTACAATTAATTATAATTTTTATTTTTCCTGGCGACCCAAATAGCAGGTATATGCCATTTTGATTCAATTATCTACTCTCAGCATTTTTCCCATACCGCCAATTTAGGCAGTCTAGACAGTGTGGTTGCTCTCTGGTAAGTGGGCTTCTTTCTGGGAATTGATTTCTTTTGGATCACTGAGGAAGTCTCAACAGACCTGGATAACTCTTCCCACACACTTCCTTTGCCAATATATTTCAATATCTATGACGCCATGATAAATTAATACATCTGTATCATATTAATACTACATTAGAGCAATGCAACAGTAACACGATACAACAGAAACATTGCTAACCCCCTAAGCCTTTCACAGGGCTCTGCTGGACAGTAAAACCATTACTGTCAGTTTCAGCTCACAGACTTTATGTCTGTGAAAAGGCAAAATAGACAGTGCCCTGGGTGCCTTTGAGTAGTATACACTGTCTTGTTATCAACACCAACACTGCTGTCCAGAGATAAGGAAAGCAGACACTCAGACGAGTTACTCTGTGAGCTCTGCATTTTTTTTATATCCCTAGGCACTCTCCTCTTTAGCATTGTTAGTTTGTCATTTTCTGGATAATTGTTCATAAATCATGCCTTAAATTGCTCGTGACTCCATAATGTTTCTTGCCAAAAAGTATTTCACTGAATATTTGATAGATTTTCCAAAAATAATTTACTTATAAAATGCTTGTATTTCAAATTTTCAAAATGATAGGAGAAAAACATAAAGAGAAAGAAATTAAGACTATTTCTAAAAGCCAAGTTTGTTGGATATAATTTTTATTTCTGGGGGTGAGGGAGGTAGAAGAAGTTAAAGGGGGGATAAATGGGATGGATGGAGGGTTGGCTTGGGGTGGTGAACACCCAACAAAATATACAGATGATGTATTATAAAATTGTACACCTGAAACCTATGTAATGGTATTAAGCAATGTCACCCCAAGAACTTTAATTTAAAAAAATGCGTAACTCAGATGAATGAGTCTTAGCCAGACCCTTTCTTTCTAACCACATTCTTAACTATGTATCTTTTCTTTCTAGTCAGCTCAAAGCATAGTACCTTTCCTTTCTATGGAAGTTGATTCTTTTCACAGACATTTCCAAAGAAAAAGGAAATACCATAACATTTTGGGTTATCTATGTCTACTGTTATATAAAAACTTTACAAAGACTAACCTAAACCTTTATGCTACATTTGAAATCCACTGTTCTGTACTTTTGCCATCCTAAATAAAAATCACAAACAGCTGCTTACCTCTCTCCATTCCTTCTCATAGCCTTGAAATATGTTGATAGGTTTGCCCCTTCATATTTCTACACTAAATAGGCCCAGTTCCCGTGACCTTTTTTCAAGGAGACAATTTTGCAACTATTTAATCAATTTCATTGCTCTTCTTTGGACCTGCTCCAACTTCTCTTTCTGTGGGTGGGCCATCAGGGGTCAGAGTGCTGTGGTATAGCCTCCTAAGCTGTACTGACTAAGTGGAAAATTACTCCATTGGAGGCACATAGCATAAACCTCATGTCACTCTATCCATGTGGCTACACCTCATTTTGTGCAAATCCACTATGTGAAAATCCAGATATAGCTTAAAAATAAACTTCACAAGAAGATTCACCATGAGAGAACTTGTAGAAAAATACTCTAATGTATTTAAAATATTATTTATTTTCTAAAAGCTATGTACGTACAAGTTTTTAGAGAACATCTTTTATGTGAGAGGAAATAAGATCTATCTATTTATTCACTCATTTATTCTTTCATTTATTCAGCAGCATGTGTCAAATATCTAGTATATTCTAATAGCCACAGGGGGATATAAAAATGAATACCTCACCTCTTTTATTTTTATTATCTTCTTACCTTGAGGAGCGAATAGGCCATGGAAATATAGTGTAATTAGTTTGGCCTTTTGAATAAATCAGATCTGTGTGAAAACTGTGGGCTTATCATTTACTCACTGCAAATCATCAGCACATACTTTCTCCAACCCTTAATTTCTTCATTTAAAATGAACATAAGGACAATTTCTATTTCATGGGGAGTAACACAGTTTAAATAGGAAATACATGTGAATAATGTGACAAGCAGTTTGTTATTCTAAAGGCTTTTCATATAGCAGACAATTTTATTTATTGACTGAATGAATAAATAAAAGAATGAATAAATAAGTAAAACATATGAAAACTGATTAACACAATACAATATAATAAGGACTGTAATAAAATTATGAACAAAATCTCCTGGGAGAACAGAGAAGCAAAAGGCTAAGCTTACTAGTGGAGACTCTAGGAGACATGTAGGAAACAATATTTAAATGGTGTCATTAAGGACAAGTACAAGTTTGCGATGTGGGGAAGGGCATGCCAGGCAGAAGAAAGAACACATGTAAAGGCACTGAAATAAAAATAAATGTGGCTGGTGAAGGAATTGTGAGAGTTCTGAATGGAAGGGCTACATAGAGAGTTGTTGCAAGTGATGGGGCTGGAGAAATAGTCTAGGATAAGAGATGAAAGGTCACAAGTGCATGGTTAACAGTTATTCTTTAGGTAAGGGGAGGGGACACTGAAATTTCAGCAGGAAAATGGGGTTCCAAGAAAAGTTGGAAAATACTATTAGAAGTATAATTGCCAATGGGGTAACTGATATATTTGGATAAAAAGAAACTAGTGACAGGAGACCAATTATTAAATGGAGTCTATTGAGGTGATCGAGTGATGGCATGAAAAAAGGTCTGAGTGAACGAAGGCAGTAGGAATAGAGCGGAGAACTCAGATTTGGGAGATATTTTCTGGTATAAAATTAATCAAATTTGTAAGTGATCATTTAGGGCTATTGATGAGGGAGATAGAGGAATATGCATTGATCTTTTCTAGTGTAGAAGATTGGATAAAATGATAATAAATATAAGGGGATGAGAAGTGGATAAAAAGAAATCATGAGTTCAGTTTTAGGCAAACAGTGTAAGGTTTTCTCTATAGAGATGATATTTAAAATCTGTGGTTTGAGAGAAAGGTTTGGATCAGAAATGTGAACTTGCAAATTGTTAATATAAAGATAGCAAGTGAAGTTTGGGTGTGGATGAAGTCACACACTGAGGTTGGAAACCTTTCTGGCCCCTATCTACCATTGCCATTTGTAATCCATATCATACTTACAAAAAATGTTCTTTCAAATGTAAATGACCTTAGACTCGTCCCTTTGGTGTTAATAAATTACACACACACACACACACACACACACACACACACACACACACACACACACTAGCCCCTTTACTAAAGGCACATCTCTGTCTTCAAAACCACTCATGCAAAAGGACTTGGCACAGAAATGTAGAACTACATCAAGTACACTCCATTTCTTGAGGCACAGATGACAGGAATATGTAGGCATACTGGGCTTTGTTACATGAGCAGGTAGCATTAACTAAAATGGGAAGAATGATAACTGCTTGTGAGGTCACTGTGTAGAAAAACATTGATTAAAGATCCATTTGGCACTATTTAGAGCACACCATTACTCAATCAGTTCTATTGTTCCTGAAGTCCAGATACATTCCATCCAAACCCAGCTTCTCTGTCTTCTAGGCTACAGTAAAATTACCATATCTAAATTTGTGAGCATTGGATTGCCCCTCTGAACCTCAGATCCTTTGTGCAGTGGTCACATGACTGAGGAGCCAAAGAAATTTAGAGCCATTATAAGCTGTTGGCTTCTGTTAATCAGCTATAATCATACACAGGATTTTTTCAAATAACATCATTTCTAAATTATCAATACACGATATTGTTTAAAGTGTTAATTAAAAATTTTTGTGAATTTATTTCTCTAAATAAATCTGCTCTCTAAGACTCCCTGGAATTAAATATATATCTTAATAGTGATTGGACTCTTTATAGTATAAGAAACCCTCTTAATCATCTCCCACTTCCATGTTTTATTTATTTCTCTAGCCCTTGGGTAGGGAACAAGGGGAAAAAAACTTGGCTGCAATTAAAAGTTTAAGTTCTAAGGATGTGCCAAAAATATCATTAAAAAAATAAAAACTAAAGATTGTTCTAGTCAGACAAAACTCTGAAGGCAGGAAATTTTTATAGTACTAAATGTTTTTTCCTAATGTCCTGCAGTGCACACAGTCTAAACATTCACAGTACCTTTGTAGTAAAGTATGAGCATTTGTACCTTTTTATTTTATTTTAAAAAGCCTACCTTATAAGAATAATTCTTTCCTTCGGTATTAAGTAGTATGTGAGCTGTTTATTTCTTGTTTGGAAATAATTCCCCACATTAAAAATTTTTTTTATGTTTCTGGCTTTTCATTTCCTAATAGCCCATTGACTCATTTCTCCTTGCCCAATTTTTAGTAGGTAAATGCTAGCTAAAATTAGAAACAAATTCATGTGAATGTGTGTATGGGTGCCAGTTCACAAACAGAGGAAAGAAAGTGGTTTCACACAAAAGAAGGATTTCAAAGATGAGAATTCTATGCCCTCGGATCATTTGCAAAAAGCTAATTCATGAGATGAAAGCTTGGAGCACATTGTTGTACACTGATCGATATAATTGTTCATCGACCAGTGATACGTGCCTATAATTGTGCATTCTTAGTGTTTAGCCTTCTCTCATAGCTGCCATTTAGTTTATGCTTTTCTACCATGTTTTTTCTAAAGAAAATCAGTTTGGAAAGTTATTTAAATAAAAATATTCCTTTTCACATATGAATACACAATAAAACCAACAAAAATTAGAAAACAAAACATATTTTCTATAAGATCTTGTCATTTCTCTTTTACTAGACTCATCATTACAGAATTATATGACATTTTAGGTATCCTTAATACAGTTACAGATAATTTAAGGTTTTAAAGATGCATTCCATCCTTTTGGTAATAGCAAGTTTATTTCTCATTACATATCTTCTTTAACCTCTAACAAGAATTTTGCACAATTATTTAGTTATAAAATTGAACATATTCTTTGTGGGGATCAGAGATGCCAAATAGTAATTTAAATTTTATGTTTGTAATTTCTTATATTTAGTCCAAGAATTAGTAACCTAATTATTTAGTTCATGATGCTCCCATTGACTAACCCACATCTGTTTCATAAATCTAGAAAGAGTCTTGAGACTTATCCAGCATTTTTATGGGAATACATAATGGACTAAGTCCAAACCTTTTTTTGTAGACATGTGTGTGCATGATATATGCAGGCATACCTTGGAGATATTGAGGATTTGGTTCCAGACCAAAACAATAAAATGAATATATGCAATAGAGTCCCACAATTTTTTTATTTCCCATTACATATAAAAGTTATGTTTATACTATATGCTAGTCTATTAAGGGTGAAATAGCATTATATCTAAAAAATGTATTATGCATATCTTAATTAAAAATTATTTTATTGCTAAAAATGCTAACCATCACTTGAGTCTTCAGTGTGTCAGAATCTTTGTGCTCATCGAGGGTCTTGGGTGTGTGTTTATGGCTGCTGACTGATCTGCTGCTGACGGTCGCTGAAGATTGAGGTTGCTGTGGCAATATCTAAAAATAAGACAGCAATGATATTTGGCATATAGATGGATTATTCCTTTCCCAAACAATTTCTCTCTAGCATGCAATGCTGTGTTTTTGTTTCTTTTTAAATTCAGTGAGAGGAGCAGAGGCAGAGACTCCTGCATGCACCCCAACTGGGATCCACCCTGCAAGCCCACGAGGGGGCAATGCTCTGCCCATCTGGGGTGTTGCTTCATTGCTCAGCAACCTAGCTCTTCTTAGCACCTGAGGTAGAGGCCATGGAGCCATCCTCACTGCCCGGGGCCAACTCACTCTAATCAAGCCACAGCTGCAGTAGAGGAAGAGAATTGAACCCCAGACATCCACATGCCAGGGCTGACACTCTACCACTGAACCAACTGGCTAGGGCATGCAATGCTGTTTGATAGCATTTTACCTACAGTAAAACTTCTTTCATAATTAGAGTTCATTCCTCTCAAATCCTGCCTCTGCTCTATCTAAGTTTATGTAATATGATAAATCTTTTGCTGTCATTTTAACAATCTTCACAGCATTTTCAGTAGAAGTAGATTCCATCTCAAGAAATCACTTTCTTTGATCATCCATAGGAAGCAATTATTTATCTGTTTAAGTTTTATTATGAAATTGTAGCAATTCAGTCATATTTTCAAGCTCCACTTCTAATTCTAGTTCTCTTGCCACTTCTACCACATCTTTAGTTGCTTCCTTCACTGAAGTCCTAAACCCCTCAATGTCATCCATGAGGGTTTGGATCAATTTCCTCCATACTCCTGCTAATATTGATATTTTGACCTATTACTGTGAATCATGAATTTTCTGAATGAGATCTAGAATCCTTAATCATTTCCAGCAGGTTTTCAATCTACTTTGACAAGATCCATCAGAGAAATCACTATATATACAAAATATATTTCTTAAATAATGAGACTTGAAAGTCAAAATTACTCCTTGATCCATGGGGTACAGAATGGATCCTGTGTTAGCAGACATGAAAACAACATGAATCTATTTGTACATCTCCATCAGTATTCTTGAGTGACCAGGTGCATTATCACTGAGCAGTAATATTTTGAAAGGAATATTTTATTTTGAACACCAGGCTTAAAATGTTCAGTAAACCATGTTGTAAACAGATGTGCTGTCATCCAGACTTTGTTGTTCCATTTACAGAGCACAGGCAGAGTAGATTGAGCATAATTCTTAAAGGATCCAGGATTTTCAGAATGGTAAATGATTATTGGCTTCAACCTAAAATCACGAGCTGCATTAGTTCCCAACAAGAGAATCAGCCTGTCCTGTGAAGCTTTGAAGCCAGGCATTGACTTTTCCTAAATATGAAAGTCCTAGGTGACATCTTCTTCCATTAGAAGGCTACTTTGTCTATATTGAAAATATGTTGTTTATTGTAGTCACTTTAGCTAGGTCTTCTGGATAACTTGCTGTGTAGCTTCTACATCAGCACTTGCTGTTTCACCTCACATTTTTATGTTATGAAATTGGCTTCTTTCCTTAAACCTGATGAACCAACCTTTATTATCTTCAAACTCTTCTTCTGAATCTTCTTTACCTCTCTCAGCCTTTATAGAATTGAAGAGCACAAAAGCTTTTCTCTGGATTAGGCTTTGGCTTATGGGTATGTTGTGGCTAGTGATCTTCTATCCAGGCCACTAAAACTTTCTCCATATCAGAAATATGGCCACTTTTCTTTCTTATTTGTGTGTTCACTGGAGTATCACTTTTAATTTCCTTAGAGAACTTTTCCTCTGCGTTCACAACTTGGCTAATGGTTTAATTCAAGAGGTCTAGCTTCAGTCTATCTCAGCTTTCAGCAGGACTTCCTCACTGAGTTCAGTCATTCCTAGTGTTTGATTTAAAATGAGAGATGCATCACTCTTTCTTTTATTTGAACACCTACTGACCACTGTAGGGTTATTAATTGGCCTAATTCCAATATTGTTGTACCCAAGGACTGGATGAGAGATGAGGAAAAAGTGGAGTAGAATATGCACAATTTTTATTAATTAAGATTGCTGTCTTATATGGATGTGGTTCATGGTTCCATAAAACAGTTACTATAGTAATAGCAGATATGACTAATCACAGATCATCATAACAAATGTAATAATAATGAAACTTTTTGAAATATTGCAAGAATTAGCAGAATGTGACATGGAGACTTGAAGTGAAAAACTGCTCTTGGAAAAATGGCTCCAGTAGACTTACTCAACAATGCAGGGTTGCCACAATAAAGCAAGTTATGCCTATATATTCTTTTCTGGAGGTACCTTCTGTATCTAGAAAAATAGTTATAATGATAAATCTAAGAGGAGTAATCAGAGAAATCAACAGTTAAATTTTTACTAATATTCAATACCCTCTTCAATTTAGCCCAGGCCTCAATCGGTGAGATAAAAATTTCAAAATCAGAGATTTTTAAGTCAAAATATCTGTGTTAATATTTTAGATGCTATTACTTTTATTTACTCGCCCATTACCAAATATTTACTGAATATGTATTATGTACTGGGCACTGTATTAAATGATAAATAAATATATGCTTACTCTAGCCCTGGCTGGTTTGCTCAGTGGTAAAGCATTGGCTCGGCATGTGGAAGTCCGGGTTCAATTCTTGGCCAGGGCACACAGGAGAAGCACCCATCTGCTTCTCCACCCTTCCTCCTCTCCTTTCTCTCTATCTCTCCCCCTCCTGCAGCCAAGGCTCCTTTGGAGCAAAGTTGGCCTGAGTGCTGAGGATGGCTCCCTGGCCTTCACCTCAGGTGCTAGAATGACTCTGGCTGCAATGGATGAATTCCCCAGATGGGCAGAGCATCACCTCCTAGTACACTTGCTAGGTTGATCCCGGTGGGGCACATGCAAGAGTCTGTCTGTCTGCCTCCCACTTCTCATTTCAGAAAAATACAAAAAGAGAAAACAAATATATATACTTACTTTGTGTGTAACTTTGAACAAGTTAATTTACTGAGAGCTTCAGCTTTAGAATCTGCAAAATAGGGGAAATAATGCCTTCAGAGTAGGGTTGAGGGAAGACTGTATTTTTCTGACTTAATGGTGAAGTATTTCAGGGCACATACATGTGCCCATTGATTCCCATTCATGAACTTGGGAGATCTTCTGAAGTTGGAAGTACTACATAAAAATTTTCTAGACCAGAACATAGAGAAAACAGTTGATATTGGACTTTGGTGTCATGGTTGTCTATGACTTTGCAATAAAGAAAAGAAAGGTGGCATGAGGAGTGAAAACACAGCTTATTTTCCCAAGGAAATTTAGACAGATGTATGTTAAAATCCTGAACTCACCTAATTATTAGGTGATTGACTGTGTGTTAGTTATTGGTCCTTTCTGAGACTCAGTTACTTCACCTGTTAAATTGGACAATAATATTGACAACATAAAATTGTTGAATAAAATGTGGTGATCCTTGTAAGGAATCCATCCCAGTAGATGGCAATAACTATTGTTGTTGTTGTTACTTTTATTAAAGATTTCTTGAAAACTCTACTAAGTTGGTTATTTATATGAACATCTGACTTTTTTAAATTATGCTTTTCCTGAGTTAAAGGTGGAATTGCAAATGGAGTAATAAAATTGCAGGGGAATTTGAGCAATCTATCTCTAATAAATATTATTTTCAGAAAATTCTTTCTTTTCTAAAGAAAAAAATAGCAATAAGAACAATCCCTGAACAGAACTTCTGTTATCTGCATATGCAGGTGAGATCATACATTGACTTGCGTTAGATCTCTAGGTGGAGAACATAACCAACACTTTTCTACTTAAGCTTTCCAGGCTTTCTTTGAACAAGTTCATGGCAGCTCGTAAACTGAAGGAAATGTTATTTCCTCTGAATGAAAAACAATTCAGCATGTTCTGTTTTATCTTCTTAATCATTACTAGTTCATGTATTCATATTTTAAACTTGGTTTGTGAAAGGACTGTTTATTTTCCTATGTCAGCATTCTGTTCCTTCTCATGTGTGCATTGCTTATCTACAGAAAATGATAGAAAATCCTTCATATAAAAGGTTTAGGGAAAGTAACAGCACCAACATTCTTTATCTGTGATGATGGAAAGATAATCCACATGTGAAAGCACTTGGTGCTTCAGCTTATTTTGAGTGACAGAAGCATAATAGAATCTCCTAAGCATTAACATTCTACAATAACACATCATTGTCATCCTTTGTCTGATCCTGGCTCATACTAGTCTCGCTCAGTGTTTCAAATTCTTAACAAAAACTACAGAAATACACCTCAGAGCTATTATATAGAAATGGATTAGGCACTGCTCTAAATCTTTAAACAAACCCTTAATGATATGAAAGTCCTGTGTATGTACTTCTCAAGAGATGTTAATGGACAGGATGAAAATTAAGTATCTAGATCTCACAAGCAATTTGCATGCCTAAATCCTATATATATTTTGCTTCTCAAACTATTAGCCTTTCCTGTCCTTTCTCCACATTTGATATTTTGGCTTCTTAAAGGTGTTCTGCAAACAGTTTTAAGAATGCTGAGAGGAAAATTCTTTATCTTTTAGAATTGGAATGAAGAACATTATGTCATCTTCCATTATTTCCTGGTTTTTAATTTTAAAAAACCAAAGCTATTACCTTTGGTTATGATCCAAATATGGCAATCCTTTTGCAAATTTTGAAATAGGAGGAATTTGTCAGTCTTTTCCTCCCACATCTCTTTCAGTGCCCACCTCATAGGAGCTGAGAACTCCTGCATTGTTCCCCTGGCTATCCTGAACCCTTGTCATATGCACTAAATTGGGACCTTATTTCCAGGCAAAGTTATCTTTTATTCTTTGTACCTACTGAACCTTAACCATCTTGGTTTTTGTGCTATCAGCTTTCTGTTCTTAATCAGTACTCAGTGAGGCAGCATGGTAAAAGCAGAGAGAGTAATAGGTTGGAGATAAGGGATTTGAGTCAAAGTTCTGATCAATACTTGTGGTGTGTGTACCTATGCTAGGTACTATTTTAAGTGCTGGCCATGCAATTATTCATTCAATTCTCACAGTCGTGTGAAAAAAGTAGAGGAGGGTTGACCCACTTGCCTAAAGTCACAAAGATGGCAAGAGGGGGAACCAGAATTCTAGTCCAAGTAGCCTTTCTCCAGAGCGTATGTGTTTAATAACTAGTCACTGTGCCAGCAGTTTACCCTGTGGATTTCTCTTGGCCCCCGTTTCTTCCATCAAATAGGAGGGGTTAGAGAATACCAACATCACTTTCCACTATATGACTGTATAGTTTTAAGGAGAAATTCAATTGGAGCAACCAACTTACATTTAAGGCTGGACCTGCAAGTGCTTTTTAAACATTTTTTAACCTTTTTTTATTGAGGTATAATCAACATATATTATAACAGTTTCAGGGATACAACATTTGATATTTTATATATACCTGTATTGTGAAATGATCACCACAATAAGTCTAGTCTGTCATCATACATAATTACAGATATTTTTCTTATGATACAGAGTTTTAAGGTTTACTCTCCTAGGAATGTTCAAATTGGCAATACAGTATTAACTATAATCACCATGCTGTAGATTATATCTCTATGACTTATTTTATACTGAAAGTATGTACATTTTCACCCCCTTCACACATTTCACCCACCTCCTACCTGCCGCCTGTGGTAACTCCCAATCTGTTTTCTGTATCTTGGGTTTTTTTTAGACTCCAAATACAAATGAGACAAAATAGTATTTGTCTTTCTCTGTTTGACTTATTTCACTTAGCATAATACCCTTAAGGTCTATGCATATTTTTGCAAATGGCAAGATTTCATTTTCTTTTTGTTGTTGCTGAATAATATTCTAATATATATGTATATATAAGATGTGTTTGTATCATATATGTATATATATGATATATGTAGATATATCATATATATGATATATAGATATATAATATATATGTATGTCACATTTTTTTATCCATTCAGCCCTTGATAGGCATTTAGATTGTTTCCATTCTTAGCTATTGTAAATAATGCTGTAGTGCATATGAGAGTGAATATATCTTTTCAAATTAGTGTTTTTGTTTCCAACAGATAAATACCTGGAAGTGGAATTTCTGGGTCCTATGGTAGTTCTATTTTTAATTTTTTGAGGAACCTCCATACAGTTTTCAGAGTGGCTATACCAATTTATATTCCCATTAACAGTGTTTTTTTCCTAAAGATAGAGGGCACAAAATAATATTATTAATGTGTATCACCATCAGAGGGTGTGCTGCTGACAGCTGATTCCTGGATATATAAAAAAATATATGCATACCTATGTATCGCAATGTAGTCTAACATGTTGTATCAGTTAGAATTCTATTTTGCTTCATATACAGAAAACCCAAAATATTTACGGTTTACACAGAACAGAAATTTACTTCTCTCATGTAAAAGAAGCCAGGAGGCAAGTGTTCCAGAAACTGAGACGCCTTCATCACCCAGGTTCCTTCAGTATTTCCACTCTACTGTCTTAGCTCATGGCTTCATCCTGGAGATCAAGACATGGTCTAAGGTGGCTGCATTTCATACAGAAAGAAAGAGAAGGCAGCAAATACCAAAAGTCTTCCTCCCATACGAGTCAGCTATCTTTAAATAGCTTTCATTGAAGACTCATCAAGCACTTCCATTTAACACTTTTACTTATATGTGTCTGGCCAGAATGTATGGCCAATTTTAGCATCAAAGTAGGCTGGGGCATGTTATCTTTTAGCGAGGTTCTTTGCAGCTCAGAATTAAATGGCAGTGAGTAGCAAAAGAGAGTCTTATTAACCATCTATGAGGTAATTACAGAAACCTCTGAAAAATAATACCAGTAACATAGAGACATCACATTTGGAAAGTATTTAGGTAGAGTTAATAGAACTTGGTGATGGAATGGATGTGGTAAATAAAAAGGATGGAAGAGTTAACGTCAATGAGTAAATTGAAATGACAAAGTAGATGGAGAAACAATTCTCAGATAAAGATGAAGAGAAGAAACTGACTACACAGAGAGTATGATCCAATAGCTTTTATTTTTTTTTTTGAAAATTCAAGTATATGTAGATGAATCAAAAAGGAAATGCCAGAAGATTGGATATTGAGAACCAAGCTCAGTAATTTTACCTGAGTTAGAAGTATGTAGATATGTGAGCACCTGATGTGATAGCAATGGAAATAATTGCAATTGGTAAATTCATCTGGAAAGAGTGTGAATGATAAGAAGAGTCTACAGATTAGGATTTTGCTGCTGAGGAACCATTGCATTCAAACATCAGGAGATAAAGACAAGCCAATAAAGATGCAGAGAGGTTAGAGGAAAGCCAGGAAAGCTTGGGATCATTCAAGACAAACTAAGAGTTTCAAATAGAAGGGAATAAATAATAGTATTAAAACTACTGAGGAGCCAAATAAAATAAGGACTAAAAAGATATTTTAAATTAAAATTTAGTCCCAACCAAGTTCATAATGGCCTTGAAGAAAGTAGTTTTACAGCCTCTTAATGAACAAACAAGAAAACAAATGAGATAAAAAAAATGTACAAAAGGCAAGGACATAGAAATAGTATGAGCAGACCACTTTTTCAAAAGTTTCCCGTGAAGAGTAACAAAGGATGATAGCTGGAGGAAGATATGGAATGAAGGTGGAGAAAATCAATACAGTGAGGTTCTCCCATGCTGTCGCAAAGTTAGCCTGATTACTTTTTTGGCGGGAGGAAAAACATCTAATTTATTGTGATAGGAAGGAAGAGTGAGAAACTGCTCTGTTTATTTGTAGATAATAGGAAGTTAAAGGCATTCCATTTGATGGCTTTATTTTCTCCGCGAAGGTGTAGTCAGTCTCACCTTCTGAGAGAAAGGGTGGAGAGTTAAAAACTGTGGAGCAGTCTGAAATGTATTTGAAGAATCTGTGTGAATATATTGGCCAACAAAGCATAAGGGATGCTGGTAACAGTTAAAGGTATGGTTAAGATCAAAGATCTCAGAAGACCTGTGATCTCTTTCCTCTCTCCTTCTTTCTAACATACACATATTTACTTATTTCTTATTACTTTTTCCCTAGGTGTTTTGTATTTTCATTTCTGTTAGAAGATTTTAAAAATACTAATTTTATAACTAGTTATTGCCAATATAAAATAAATTCATTTCAATTTATGTATTAATTTTTATGCCTCCATGTTGAAATTTGTTATCTGGAGTTGTTCAGGTAAAAAAGAAAATACCTCCACAAATAATCCCTCCTTTCTAAAACACATTTCTTAACTTCCAAATAGTGATGAATAACAAAGATTACAGAAATAATCCTTTTCTTGTTTCTGGCTTTAATGAAAATGCCTCTGGTGTTTTATTATTTATTAGGAATCATTTATCCCATAAATATTTATCAAGCACCCTTCATATGTGGTCTTTGTGTTAGGTACTGGTTATAATGTGATGAAATAATTTGACACCATTTTTTATTTAAAGTCTCATGAAAAGATAAAATTTTTTTTTAAGGTTATAAAGATATGCTTTCATGATTATAACTTGTGATAAGGGTAATGAATAAAAAAGGGGCAATGCTATGAGAGAAAAATATGTGAGCCCTAATTTAGTTTGGAGGATCAAGTAATTTTTCTCTAAAAATGTTATATTTAAGATAAAATCTATGGACCCAGAATTATGGAAAACTCAAGTGAAGGTGTCAAGCTAGAGGGAGTAAGAGATGTGGGCAGTTAATTAATGTAGAGTATTAAATGAGTTTATAGATTGAAATTACTTTGTACAATGCAAGAGTTTAAAAAAGAACAATATTAGAATGTTATTAATAAGCCCTACAGTTGTATCTTGAAATGATCGTATGGTTTTTTTTTTCTTTTACTTATGAGTGTAATAAATTGTGTGAAGTATCCATTCTTTCCAAAAATTAATCTCACTGAACTATGAGTTTTTTGTTGTTGTTGTTTTTGTTTTGTTTTGTTTGTTTGTGTGTGTGTGTGTGTGTGTGTGTATGTATTTTTCTGAAGTGAGAAGCAGGGAGTCAGAGAGATCCATCCAGCAAGCCTACCAGGGGCAATGCTCTGCCCATCTAGGGCTTTGCTCCATTGCATCTGGAACCATTTTAACGCCTGAGGTGGAGGTTATGGAGCCATCCTCAGTGCCTGGGTCAACTTTGCTGCAATGGAGCCTTGGCTGCCGGAGGGGAAGAGAGAGATAGAGAGAAAGGAGAGAGGGAAGGTTGGAGAAGCAGTAGGCGCTTCTCCTATGTGCCCTGGCTGAGAATCGAATATGAGTTTAAATTTAATTGGCTTGTGACTTAGAGATTTTGTAAATATATTAATAAATAGGTTTATAAGAGTTTTCTGGTTATTGTTTATTTGTTTGGGTTCACTTGGTGTCATTGTCAGATATATCATTACTAATGTATTACTAATTTTTATTAAATAAACTGCAATTTTTCTATTTTTTAATATTTTAGAATAGTTTCACCAGCATAGGAATTTTTCCAATAACGTGCCTATGAAACTACTTGAGCTTTGTGTCATTTGGGCACATGTGTCAGTTGAGCACACATTTCTTTGATAATTTCATTAGTTTTTTCTGGTTATATGCCTACTAAGGTGTTATGCCTTTTTTAGAGTCAGTTGTGGTAATTCATGTTATTCTGATTTAGGTAACCATTAGTTCTACACTGGATGGTTTACAACTGACTTTTATTATTATTATTATTATTCAGTGAAAGGAGGGGAGGCAGAGATGGACTCCAGCATGTACCCTGAATGGCATCCACCCAGCAAGCCCGCTAGGGAGTGATGTTCTACCCATTAAGGGTGTTGCTCTGTTGCTCAGCTACCAAGCTCTTCTTATAGCCTAAGGCAAAGGCCATGCAGCCATCCTCGGTGCCCAAGGCCAACTTGCTTTAACCAAGCCATGGCTGTGGAAGGGGAAGAGAGACAGGGAAAGAGAGAGACAAGGAAGAAGGGGGATTGAAGAAGCAGATGGACTCTTCTCCTATGTGCCCTGACCAGGAATCAAACCCATGCCATCCATATGCTGGGACAGACACTCTACCACTGAGCCAACCATCCAAGGCCTACCACTGACTTCTAACTGGTCTTGAAGCCAGTTCATTCTTTTCATAGTCAATATAATTGATGTGATCTCTCAGAATTGTATTCTAATTAATTTACTTCTCTGAAAACCTTTCAACAACTCTCCATTTCTCTCAAGATAAAATTATTTACACAAGATAGGAGTCATGAGTCTCTTCATTATTTCTAAATTTACATCCGTTATCTTTCTCTCCTTTCATTTCAATACTTAGAATATGTTAGGTTCACCCTCCTCCTGGGCATCTGCCTGTGTTTTTTACTCTAGCTGAAATTTCCTTTTATTTCTGCTTTTCAATCTCTGGATAACTCTCCTTGACCTTCAGGTTTCTACTCAGGCATAAACTTCTCCAGGAAGTCCTTCCTAACTCTGAAGATTATATTGTGTGTCTCTCATATGAGGGACCTGTACCTACAGAAGAACAATAAGAGAGTATTTGGCCACTTATATATGTTTCATACAAGGGTCTATAAGCAAATAGTGAAGAAAAACATTGCTTTATTCATCTCTGTATTTTCAGTGTCTGGAAAAAAGATAGTACTCAATAAATATTAATTCAATATTGAATGAATGACAGGTGTGAATAAATTCTAAGTACACTGAAATTTTTAACAACTCACACTTATTTAGCTTTTCCAAAGTATTCAACTTAGTTACCATAGAAATAACATATTTTCTCTTCTCACTCAAATATCATAATTCTATATAATAATTAATTTAATTATGTAATAATAAAAACAAGTGCAACTGGCATAAAAAAAGCTTGACACTTCCTAGATATAAACCTTGAACTCTTGCTACGTACCTGAATGGACACATGAAAACAGGCAATTTATCTATGAGCACAGGGTTGGGCAACATTTTTTCATCTCTGAATTGATTAAGTAGAGGTCTTTTAGAGAGTTTCTATAAGATATAGGAACAGCTCACAATTTAGAAATAGTTGTTGAATTTTATTTTTAAGTTTGAAGAGTTGGTTCCTAAAACATATTTTGTCATGCAAGATAAAAAATTGATAAGAATCACAAGATTGGGCAAAAAGTCTTCACTAATAGAGATGTTGAATTAATACTACATTATTAATGCCTGATTTTTTGTTCCAAGGAGCTTGCAGCTATATAATAGAAAAAATCATATAAAGAAAAATCTCTTTTGGTACTGGACTGGCTCTAGGAAAACTTTCACAATACATTTTAAAAATTGTATTTGTAAGCCCAGATGCTTCTTCACATTTCTCCTATTTCTTATTCAGCCTCCATCTTGGGAATTTCAAATTATTTGGAAGATCCTGGTTTTTAGAATTCATTTATTTTTGTTTTTCTCTTACTGGCAAACCACCACTTAACCATGCCACTGATATATTTTAAAGAAATAATTTTTTACACCTAAACTGGATGTAAGTATAAAACGTCTGATTTGGCAAGTATTTGGCCTGCACAATTTGGGACTTATCTTTGGATTCATTCACTATGTTACTGCTACTGAGGTCATGCATATTTTATTTGAAAGGTTCAGAACTCATGGCACCTGTCAAAGGGATGAGGAAAACTAGATGAAGCTGATTTACAGTTTTGTAATTCCTTTTATTTATTTATCTATTTCCGCAATTTTAATTTATTAGAAATGTCTAATCAATATCTCCATTTTCACACATTGCTCTAAGGTAATTTATTTCATATTAAATTTCTATTGAAAAATGTATGCAGATATCTACCAGGGAATTCTTTGTTGGCCAGTTGTAGAATTTTTCTCTATCTATCATCTGTCATCTATCTGTCATCTATCTATCATCTATCTATCTATCTATCTATCTATCTATCATCTATCATCTATCTTTCTATCATTTATCCATCTAGCTATCTCTATCACTATCTCTCTATCTCGGTAACTTTCTCAGGACTTGGGAGTTGGCATATTGAGTCAGTTTATTGTGGATATTGACTGAACAATTACCTACAGGTGGACTTCAAGTTTGTACCAAGACCAATAAAAGCTTGCATTTATGGAAGAGCCAAACTAACATCTTTCTAGGAAAACAGGTTAAAAACAAAGCAGCCATGCAGAGATGGGATGTGGCTACAAAGAGGAAAAGGCAAAGAGGCTGCCTGATGACTTTGAGATCAACTGGAACTCAGGTATACTGCACATACTCTATTTCCTTGAGAGTCTCTATTACCTTTTCAGTAAACTTGCTAATTGGCATAGTTTAAGCAGGAATGTGTTTCTTGGAACCAAATGATTTCTGGCTTGTTCTTTGTACCATAGTGAAAATTTGAAAACAAATAAGAAAACTTTCAGATGAGAATGTGAGTCATTGGAAAGACAGAATGAAGAATGAGAAAAACATCGCCCCCTCAATCCCCATCCCTGCTTTTGATATGTTTTTCCTTAGAAATGATAAGGTTCATGACCCATACTGGGAAGATATCAAAGCCAGAAGCTTGCCTTTAATGCTCTCATTCTTCTTATTATTCATTCTCTAACTTCTAGAGGTACTACCTTCTCCTTTTGGTACTTAGTCACTCATGCTCTTACCTTTCTTCCTCTTATCATAACCGATTTCAGAGAAGTATCTGACACAGTCATTTGCACAAAGGGAAATATAATGTTAAAGTGAGTTCTCCCTCTCTTGTTATTCAGGCATGTATATCAGAGAATTTTCCTTCTAGCAATATTCAAAATGTTGGGATTCAAAATAAAGTTCAAATTGGGAAATTTTAGTTAGTAAAAGGACTTACATTTTGTGGGCAACCTAAACATGTTAGGAATCACACTGCAGGGATGGTTGTCTTCTCTGTGTCCGTGTTAAGTCTTGCTCTGATTTGAGTATGTCTGTGACAGTGTGTGGAATGTGAATATTTGAGAAGAGACCACCCTGCCTGTTTGGATTAGTGTCTGTATCTATTTTAACAAGTATGGTGCCTGGGAGTTCAGTTATTATGAGTTCAACTCTAGTTAGGGGTTCTGCATACATTTCAAGGGTAAAGGCCAAAGTACTTGTAGTTTTTTTCTATGCTTCATAAGTCTCTTTGAAATACAATATTTTCTCTTAAGTGGACATGTCTCCAAAATGAGCCAGCTAGTTGACAGATAACTTGCATATGCTTATGGAGAAGTATATTCATAACATACAAATATTAAAAAACGCCAGAATTGTTTTCTCAAAATTCACTTTTGCATAACTCTGGTAATTAACTTACTGGCATAAACTTGAATCGCTTTAGTCTGCAATTTCTGAGTTTCTAAAAAGCTTGAATGGAGATCAAACAAAAATTCTTAACCTCATTAATGCCAGTGACAATAAAAGACCAGCTTCAATTTTTTCCATCATATAATCAATAAAATCAAATGAATTTGTCAATAATCCTGTCAAATTTCTGCATATATATATATATGTATCTTCAAACTTGAGGTAACTTGCAAGATCACAGGAAAAAAGTCTAAGGAAATCTGGTTTTCTGTTAAACTCATCCAGACTCAACTTAAACCTGGTGTGTTCAGATTCGTTTATTTTAAGGTATCATGTCACAGTTTCCTGCTACTGAATAATGATGCCAAAGAAGTTTCACTAGACTCTTTTTTTTCTGTAAGAGAGTGCACAATAGAATCACAAAAGCCCAAGCGAGCTAATTAGAGCTGTGGGCTTTATTTCAAGTCAGATTTTTGCCTCATGATAGAATTACACATCTTGTTCTTAAATTTTTCCATTTGGAAAACAGGATAATAACATTAACAGTATCCAGAATTGTCCAAGGCATTGCAATGCTGGGTGATCTGATGAGTGCTGATCTTAATTAACCCAAAGTCAGAGACCTTGTTTTTGTCCCTAACACTACTGTCTTAGTGCAGATTGCTATTATAAAATGCCATAAAGTGAGTGGCTTATAAACAACAGAAATTTATTGCCCACAGTTCTAGAGGCTGGAAGGTTCAAGATTAAGGTGCCAGCAGAGTCAATGTCTGATGAGGATCTGCTTTCTAGTTTATAAAAGATGGGCCATCTTTTCACTATACTCATATATGACTGAAGGGGAGAGGACTCTCTCTGGGACCTTCTTTATAAGAGTGCTAATCCCCCTCACAAAAGATCTATTCTCATGACCTAATTACCTCCCAAAACTCCCAACCCCAAATGCACTCACTTTGGAATTAAATTTTAATATATGCATTTTAAAGAATACATTCAGTATATAGCAGCTACTCTAAAAAAAATTTAAACATGAGATCATTAATCCATTCATTTATTCCACTAATCTTTTTTGAGTTTCTATTAGATCCCAAACTCTGTGCTGGGAAGAAAAAATTCAGAGATGAAAAAGTTACAGTCTAAAGAGTTTACGGTTGATAAACAATGTGGTGGGAATATGCAAAGATATTATATGAACCCTCAGGAGTGATACATAACCCACTTTGGGATGGGAGAGGAAAATAATAAAAAAGAAGAATTGAGGTGATCATGATACTTGCATCGAATCTTTAAAGATATTTAGGTGGAAACCAGACTTAGAAGAGAGCTTGAACAAAGGAACCCATAAAAGAAATAGCAGAGTGTAAGCTTTTGGTGTCCTGGGGGTAAAGATGAGTTAAGGGCACTGGGGCATTGGTAAAACCAGAGAGACAGGTAGGGGCCTAATACTGGAGGTCCACAAGTACCATCCGTTTCCACAAATTTTCTAATACAAATATCTTTCATAAGATTAGGGGGTGAGTAACCATTTCTTAACCTTCTAGCTCCTAAATTTAATTCAGACCTACCACTGAGTAAATTCTTTATATTGCCTGGTGTTATTCTCAACCTCTAGCTCTTTAATTTATTGCTGTCATTAAAAATAGGCATTTTTACTTTTAAATCACATAATTTAGTTATAAAGTTGGCTGAAAATTTTTAGTATATAAAATAATGTTAGACATAACTTTATCCATTGTTTTGTCTTACAGATTAAAAAATGTGTAAGGCAACACAAATTGATTTACAAAAATGAAAACAAAAGCACCTAATGAGTGGTATCTTGGTGCTAAGCTCTAAGCTACAACTTGGCCTGAGTTATGTAATGCATACAAAGCCTCAACAAGTAGGTCCGATTATCCTCACTCTACACATAGAAAAATGGGGGTCAGAGGTGGGAAATGGCTTGCCATGTTCAGTGAATAAGTCCAGAAGCAGGATTTGAACCTCAGTCTGCTGGCTTCAAACCCCTCATACATATACCACAACTCCTCCACTGCTAGGTACACAAACAGGAAAGAACCTCATTTAGATTATTGTAAAGTTTACTCACACACACACACAGAAGATAGACTTTTATTTTCCTTCATTAGGTTATATTTGAGTTAAGATTAACAAATAGTTTTAGGAAATGTTTGACTGAAAATTTTAACTAACATTATATTTCATATAGCTTTCATTGATCAGGATCATCTGATTTGAGGTTGCTGAAACAAACTCAGTATATCACTCCAAAATCTTTGGAAACTACCTCATGACTAAAGCTGCTTTAAATTGAGTTGAGAGAGGGAACTTGTCCTTTTTCCTGTAGTTCTTGGAGGGCTTCTGCTCTCTTTGTGGTTAAACATGCCCTCCACACATTTTCCTTCCAGGGAGATTGTCTGAATAGTGGCATTCAGGTTGTCAAAACTCCCTCCCTGCCTGTGACTATAAAGCCAGGGCTTAAAATGTACAGTTTGTTATTTGGAATAAAAAAAAATAATATTAAAGAGAGGGCTTATGATATAAAGTTTATTATTTAGAATTATACCCAGTGTCTCTTCTGAATAGAAATGAGAGAAAGAATAAATGAACCATATCTCATCAAGACAGGAAAATAATGTTAGCCAGACAAGATTTATATTTGAAATAAATGTATGTAGGGCAACTGAATTCACACCTTGGGTTGTTTATAATGTCTATGCTTTATTTTTGCTAAAAAAAAAAAAATGGTGAAAGCAACTCTAACCTCTTTGCCTGGGGCTCAATATATTTCCAATTTTGAGTTATTCTTCCACTAAAATGCTTGCATAAATACTGGTAAAAAATATAATAATTTATTTTTAATCTATCAATTAACAGCTTTCTTTCTCTTTAGTGATTTTTTTTCAGTATGGCAGCCAAATAACGACTTATTTCCATTTGCTTATCCTTAAGCTTTTCTACCTTTCATTCTTTTCTCTTTATTGTTATTATTATTTTACATTTAGATATTCTCAATATTCCTCTGCTGAGAGATACAGCCCCAAGTTGCAGAACCTCAGTAGAACGCCCAGAATCCACACAAGAGTAATTAACATATGGAGAATGTGATGGTTAATTTTTGTGTCAACTTGTTTGGGACCTGGGGTGCCCATATGATAACATTACTTCTGGGTATGTCTTTTAAGATATTTCCAGAAGAAATTATTATTTGAATTGGTGATCTGAATAATGTAGTTTGCCCTTCCCAATGTGGGTGGGCATCATCAAATCCATTGAGGGGCTGAATTGAAAAGAGGAGTGGAGGAAAGGTGAATGTCCTCTCTCTACAACGGCATGAGCTCAGATGTGGGTCTTCTTCTGTCCTTGGACTAGAACTTAGGCCATTGTTATTTCTGTTTCTCGGTCCTTCATTTTGGACTGGAATTTTACCTCATTGGCTTTCTTGGGTCTTAGCTTGCAGATGGAAGATTGTGGGACATCTCAGCCTCCGTAGTCACAGGAGCCAATGACTTGTACTAAATGTCATTATACATATAAATATGTACATGTATATACATAATATCCTAATATAATATATATTAATTATGCCTCTTGGGAGAACCATAACTAATACAGAGGGCATGGGCATCTTTATATCATTCTCAAGAATGTTACACTGGGGAACGATTTTTTTTTTCCATTTTTTGTTGCATGAGGTTTTAGAACTTTTTCTATATATTTCTGCATCACTAACTTCAAATCTGAAATCTGTATTATGGTGCATGCTCTAGTTTTCATGCAATTTTAATTTATTCTTGTTACAGTTAATGGCATGCATTAGTTTTTAAATTGAAGCTAAAGGGCAATGACTATTGAATTGAACATAACTACAAGGCAATTAATGTTTTACAAACATCACTTTTACATAATTGTAGTTGTTTTTAAATGTAAAAAATTATTTGATAAAAGCACCCTCTTATTTTGTTCTAAGAATGAATCATGGCTTCTTCAAGTAGGCGTAAATTAAGAATAGTCCTGACACTTTCTGTTATATATGTGGCTGTTAACACATTTCAACGTCAAAGGCGCAATATTTCATCATATGTGACACGTGCATATACTGCCTATTTTCAAGTTCCCCTTGGTGATCAAGACAAGAATTGGGCTCCGCATATTGTGTGTCATAATTATGAGAAAATGCCTTGTGACTGGACAAAAGGAAAGTGCAAAGGAATACCTTTTGGTATTCCCATGATTTGGCATGAACCTAAGGACCACAGCAGTGACTGTTCTTTCTGTCTGATCCATACAAAGGGCATTGGCAAGAAAAAAATGGCATATGATCACATATCCTAATATTCCTTCAGCAATACGACCTATACCACACTCTGAGACACTCCCGGTTACAGTTTTCAATAGTTTTATTTCTTCTAAGGATGAAGAAAGTGAACATGGTGATCAAGTGTATTTTGATAAGATGCATGAGGAATGATTGTAGAATCTGAAGGGTCTTCTTCTGATGCCAAGCAGTCATTAACCCCTTAGCAGTTTAACCAACCCAAATTGAATGACTTAGTAAGAGATTTGGGCCTATCAAAGAAAGCAGCTGAGTTATTAGCCTCCACACTTCAAGAAAAGAACGTACTTCACCGGTCAGCTAAAGTATCCCATTTCAGGAAGCGTGAACAAATTTTTGTGGACTTTTTTTCCAAAGACGGACACTTTGTTTACTGTCATGAGATCAGTAGTCTTCTCAGCCAGCTAGGTGTTACCACTTACAGTCCAACAGAATGGTGGCAATTTCTTGACAGCTCTAAATGCAGTCTGAAATGTGTTCTCCTACACAACGTTAATGTTAATGCAGCAGTTCCAAATGGTTATTCAACTCATCTGCGAGAAGATTCTAATGACATAAAAATTGTCCTCGACATTCTGAAGTATGAGGAGCATAACTGGATCATTTGTGTAGATCTTAAAATGGTAAATTTCTTGCTAGGACAACAGAGAGGTTTCACAAAGTATCCTTGCTTTCTGTGTTTTTGGGACAGCCAAGCTCGGGGGAAACATTGGGCACAGAAGGAGTGTCCAAAACAGAAAGCTTTGGAAGTAGGGATGCAAAAGATTGTGATTGAACCTGTAGTTAATTGAGACAGGATCATTTTTCCCCCACTTCACATCAAACTTGGCTTAATAAAGCAGTTTGTTTAGGCTTTGAATAGAGAAAGTGAATGCTTTCAACATATTGTTTCTACTTTTCCTGCCTTGTTTTTTGAGAAGATAAAAGCAAGTATATTTGATGGACCTCGAATTCGAACCCTCATACATGACAAAGAATTTGCCAGGAAGATGAATAAAGAGGAGAAAGCAGCATGGCAGTCTTTTGTGGCAGTTACAAAGAACTTCCTTGTCAACAAAAGCAGAAAACTATGAACTTCTGGTTCAAAGGATGCTGTTGGTTTTCTGTGACATTGGATGTAACATGAGCATTAAGATTCACTTCCTGAACAGTCACCTTGATAAGTTTCCTGAAAATCTTGGAGCTGTTAGTGATGAGCAGACTACTGCTAGAGCATCAAAATGGATTGTCCTCAACAAGTACACCAACACAAAAGCTACAAACGCAAATTTTTGCCTGAATAGCATTTAATTAAGTTTTGTGCAAATTTTATGATTAAAATAACTGTTTTAATATGTTCTATTTTGAAATTGTAGACAAATTCTGATGCAATCTTATCTTTTAGTGTATTAGTCTATTTACTACATTATGTAATTATTATATTTTTGCCTGACCAGGCAGTGGCGCAGTGGATAGAGCGTTGGACTGGGATGCGGAAGACCCAGGTTCGAGACCCCGAGGTTGACAGCTTGAGTGTGGGCCCAACTGGCTTGAGCAAAAGCTCACCAGCCTGGACCCAAGGTCGCTGGCTCCAGCAAGGGGTTGCTCGGTCTGTTGAAGGCCCACGGTCAAGGCACATGTGAGAAAACAATCAATGAACAACTAAGGTGTCATAACGGCAATGAAAAACTAATGAGTGATGCTTCTCACCTCTCTCTGTTCCTGTCTGTCTGTTCCTGTCTCTCTGTCCCTATCTATCACTCTGTCTGACTCTCTCTCTCTGTCCCTGTAAAAAAAAAAATTATTATATTTTCACAAAGATGATACCAAAGAAGACATTCTACTTCATTATGTTAAACCAGTGGTTCTTAACCTTTATTGAGGTACCAAACCCACCAGTTTCATATGTGCATTCACCGAACCCTTCTTTAGTGATAAATAAAATATGATTTTTTTTTCCAAATTCAAGACATAGGTATATGTTTTTTTACTGGTGCATAAAATGAGCCATGCATGAACATCACCTTGCTCAAAGAAAAAAACCAAGAAAGTGCATGAACTCACAACAAATTACAGTATTACTTTATTCTGGCATCCACAGCAGAGGCTTCTTCGAACCCCTGAGACTGACTCATCGAACCCTTAGGGTTCGATAGAACCCAAGTTAAGAACCACTGTGTTAAACTAAATGTTGAAAATTTTACAATAAGATGAAAACCTAAAATTTGAATTACAAAAAACCCTGTAGCTTACAGAGAGAAACTAATGTCAGATTTGATATCAGCACACTTGAGTTAGGTAAGAACAAGTGTTTTTGTGGATGCACCAAAATTTTTTTCCTCCAGTATTATCTTTTCTCTTTTTCCCAATATTTGGGCTTGGGTCCTTAGTGCATAGACCCAAGACAGCACACAGTCTGACAGTTCCATATACACTTGAATCCTTAGAATTCTTTCCCCTATCTTCTTCCTCCTTCAAAAGCTTAGATATGACTAGAAAGAAAGTAAGCCAGTTCCGTTGCCCGCTCTCTTGTCCTTCCTTTCTTCCTTCACCTTTCCTACCTCTAAAATGTCTCCACTCTGACCACCCTCTGAAACTGGATCTTTCTTCTCCTATCATTGTCATTGGATGTTTTCTCTCAAGTTCAAGAAAAGTTCATTAGCACATTAATTTAAAATACATTATTGATGGCTAGTAATAAGAATGTATTAAATTGGCTTGCTCTTCCTAAAAGAGTAAGTGATATGATATTTTGACACCTTCTCACAGTGAAAGAAGCAGCCATAACAATCATGTCCTTGCCTCGGGACAGAGTCTCCTCTAGACCAGCGTGGGTTTCATCCTGCCACTCAAATATCTCAGCCCTCAAATAAATTCTCCCCATTTCTTCTTTAAGACTGAAAAGTATGCATCGATGCTTTCCATGTTAGTGAAAAGTATTTGGTAATATGTTTTCTACGTTGGATTTTTGTTGTTTTTCTTTTAGAGCTAGGAAAAGATTAAGTCAAATATCAAGATTCTATTACCAGATAGCATCTGTGAATGCACTATACATTTTTTTTGTTTTGGTCAGTGAAATATTTTAATCGAAATTATAACATCTAAAGTAACTATAGAGGACTATGTTGCTCTAACCTTAAGAAAGAATGAGAAATTCAGATTAAAATGTGGTATTTTATCATACGACACATAATATCCCAGCATTAACTTTGGGTCCACGTGGCCCTTGTCCAACTTGTGTGTTTATACTGGCATCTCTTTTTGAATTTTTTAAATAAACAATTGACCTCTCACTATTACTTTTTTCTTAACATCTTCTGTAAGAGCTATGAGCCATAAATGCATTGCTTATACTGTATATAAAGGAGACTCTTTTTTCTGTTATTTGGTAAGAGCCTTAGATTTACAAAGAAGAATTTTAAAATTTCAAGAGTATAAACTATGTATATAATATAACGTAAGACCTACACCAAACATTTAAACACTTGTAATATTTTCTCTCTTAAAGAAGATATACTTTTAAAATATTGTTAGAATACTTTAAAAGCCATACCCCCTTGGATTTAAACTTATTCAAAACCTGTTCAGTTTCCATTCTCTGTTTTATTTTGTGCTGAATGTGGCATTAAAAGATAATTTAGTGCCTAACAGAAATGGGAATGCAAAATTCTCAGCCTAGCAATCTCAGGGTTTCTGATAGCAGTTTCAAGTGATACCAGAGTTTGTGTATGAAATCATGCAGGACACAGAAACTGAGATACAAATTTATATAACAAAGCAATGGTTGACTATTTTTCTTATAAGGACCAGACCTAGGTTAGACACACGATTTTCCCAAATCCGTGCACCAATCCTAGAAGGTAGAATTCTTGCTGTGCTTTTTTAGAAGGGGAAACAGTAGAGAGTTAAGTCTATTGTATTAAGGAAATAAGAGTTCCCAGGTTTCAGAGCAGTGATTTAAAGCTTAGTCTGTTGGCTCCCAAACCCATGTTTTGACCT
Source organism: Rhynchonycteris naso (assembly GCA_037038555.1). Lineage (NCBI taxonomy): Eukaryota > Metazoa > Chordata > Mammalia > Chiroptera > Emballonuridae > Rhynchonycteris > Rhynchonycteris naso. The sequence continues at coordinate 137,176,704 of CM072996.1, forward strand.
TTAAACATCTTACCTTCTTATGATCAAGAAAGATGTGCCCCTGAAATAGCATTTGGTGTTTTATTTTATTTTATTTTTTTAAAATTATTTTTATTATTTATTCATTTCAGAGAGGAGAGAGAGAGAGAGAGAAAGAGAGAGAGAGAGAGAAGGTGGAGAGGAGCAGGAAGCATCAACTCCCATATGTGCCTTGACCAGGCAAGCCCAGGGTTTCAAACCAGCGACCTCAGAGTTGTAGGTCTAGGCTTTAATCCACTATGCCACCACAGGTCAGGCGCATTTGGTGTTTTAAAAATGGGATCTTATTTACTTTTTATATGATATATTTTCTGGAATAAATAAAAAAATAATGGTATCTGGGATAATGTTTCAAGAATCTCAGTGAGTCTTTTCTTGATAAATCTTAGAGTCTTTTCTTGGTAAAGATCATTTTCAGTAACATATAAAGGTTTATACAAAAGTTATCTAACTATACATATTGCTTGGCAACCTGATTATTTTTGTTTGTTTAAAAATTATTTTTGAAATCTGTCCATGTTGCCTGACCTGTGGTGGTGCAGTGGATAGTGCTTTGACCTGGAAGGTTGAGGTCACCAGTTCGAAATCCCAAGCTTGCCTGGTCAAGGCACATATGAGAGTTGATGCTTTCTGCTCCTCCTCTCTTTTCTCTCTCTCTCTCTCTCTCTCAAAATAAATAAATAAATAAATAAATAAATAAAAACAAAAAACTGAAATCTGTCCATATTGATATCAGTAGCCTTTATTCTATTCATTTTTTCTTCAAAGTTTGTAGCTACAGCTAAATTATATTTTAAAGTAATTGTGCCAAATTATACCCCTTGCAGCAGTGTATGAATCTTCCCATTTTTCCACCGTCTTGCTGTGGCAGACACTGCTAGTTTTCGATCCAATGCCCATTTCCATGTTTTTCTTACTAATAGAAGACTGATTTCTTTTTCCAGTGGCAACATGAACAACTTCCAAAAGTATATTTTCCAGCCTCCTTTGCTAATTAGAGGTGGCTATGTGATGCAGTTCTGGCCAAGGTGATACCTTTTTCATCTGTCATGCAATCCTTCTTGTGCTGCTTTCTTGTTTTGGAACTATCCTGGAGTGCAGACACGAGGTTAGAGACAGGACAGTGATCTTGAATCCAGGAAGTATCAGTCTGAGGGTGAACAATTTACAATAAGGGTGATGTAACAGAAAGATAAAAGCATCCGGGGACACTGATGAAACTGCGGTCCTGGCTGCAGACTGTCCATCTCTGTACTCTGGCTGATGCAAAAGCAAACCCTTATTAAGTAAAATCATTGGTGAAAAACATGGAGAAAAATGTATCACTCTGACTATTACCATTATATTCTGGGCTGATTATTGATATATTTAAAAAGATTATTTTTGTATTTCACCCAACATTTATAAATATTTTATGTGTAAAGATGTTCAGGTATCTAACTGCCATTTTTGCCAAGAAAATGAAACCTTTTTTAACTCTTTAAACTTTTAATTATGTTAATACTTTGAACACTGGTTTAAAAATTTAAAGTTTATAGTAACTTAATGACTCATTTGAATTATTTTCCTCATTTCATAGAGACTGATCTGCTTTCTGGTCCACTTTGTCATAATAAAATACTATAATTTTCTGTGATCTAAGTAATAAAAAAGAAGTTGGGAGGAGAAGCACTTTTGGAGGGAGTGCATGAGGAGCTCTGTGGACCCTCTCCTTGTAAAACAACCAAAGGGAAATTCATTTAAAAATATTTACAGTCTCTGGAAATAGTCCTAAGGGTACACAGAAAATGGAGAAATATTTATTTAGGAAAATCTATTAAATCTCAGAAGAGTGAGAATCTGTGTCATGTGAGTCATGACCCACTCTACCCTACCCCCTAGGCCAAAGTGGTGGAAGCTCTTCTCTGGGCTAATGCCACCAAAAAGATGGGGGCTCTTTTTTCCATCAGGTCCCAGTCTAAGGTTAGTTTTTATCCCAGTAAGGGCAGGCCATCAGCATTTCTTATCCTCCCCAGTACTATGTGGTAGAAACTCTATTCAGGTAAGTACTGAAGTCTGAGACTTTTATTCTACCAAATTCCCAACTATAGAGCCAGGTATTGCCTTTACCCCAGTATATTCACAGGGTAGAGATTCTGCACAGGAAAAAAAAATACAGGGACACCAAGGGCTACTGCCTTCACTTAGTACCCCACCACAGAGGAGAGATATTTCTCTTAGACAAGCAGATCATTGTATAGGTTTTACACAGGGAGGCTATAAAAACAGACTTCTGTACCTCACCTCCAGGGGACTAGGTTTATTTGGAACAGAGTGTGGAGTACCTCAAGCCTAAAAATTTTGTGAAAAGTAAAAAGGAGATTTTGGTGGTGAGCAGTTAAGGGAAAGCTGGTAGCTCCATGATACTGATAAGTAAAATGGTAACTTCACCACAAGTTTAGAAAAGAGAACCAGGAAAAGAAAAGCTAAGAAGAGCTTTTCCATAGAAGACCAAGCCAGAAAGATTTGACCTGGGGCAGGGGTGGCGGGGAGATGAACACACAATACAGTGCACAGAAATGTGTTATAGAATTGGGTACTTGAAATCTGTATAATTATGCTAACCAGTTTCACCCCTATAAATTCAATTTAAAAAGACTGGCCACAAAGACTACCCTTGCTAAAAAGCTGGTTTTAATTGGTCTAGATGGTGTAGTGATTTATGCCCTCAAACATTTTCCAAAGGAAAAAAAAAACATTTCAGATAACATTTATTAAATTTTAACAACTGGGGACTGGTAACATTAGAGGCAGGCTAGTAAGTATCTTAGTGTAAAGATCAGGAAAGATAATCCATCTAAAACCACTGTCATCTCTGAGCTAGATGGATTTCAGGGTGACAGTGCACATGCCCAAGGCTATGCCATGTAAGGAGTGACATTAAAATTTTCACGTTAAAGTAGAAATACAATTCACTAAAATAGGCCAGAAAATCACTAAGCAACTAAACATGAAGCAAGTACAATAAACCACATGTTGACAGGAAATCACTATCCAGAGTTATTATGTCAAGTTTTCAACAAAAAAAATTGCAAGACTTGCAAAGAAACAGGTGAGTGTGAACCATATATAGTAAAGAAACAAGGAACAGAAACTACATTTGATAGGGACCAAATGTTTGATTAACAAAGACTTGGATTTAGCAGCTATTATCAATGTGTTCAAAGAACTAAGGAAAATAATCCTGAAAGAATTAAAGAAACACATGATAACAATGTTCTATCAAATAGAGAATATTAATAAAGAGAGAGAGAAATTATAAAAAAGAACTATGGAATTTAGATTTAGAAAGTATAACAATCAGTATGAAAAATAAAATTAACTTGAAGAAGTCAATGGTAGATTTAAATTGGCAGAAGAAAGATGCAATGAACTTTAAAATAGATCCGTAGAGATTATGTAATCTGAAGAACAGAGATGAGAAAAATGTCAAAAAAAACAACAGGGCTTCACAGAACTGGGCAATATTATAAAGTATAAATTATATAGAAGTATCAGAAAATATTTTAAAGAAAAAGGAATAGAAAAACTATTTAAAAAAATGGCTGGAACCTTCAAATTTGATTGAAACAATCTATAAGAAGCTTAAAAAAGTCTAAGTAGGAGCTACATGAAGAGATCCACATCTACACACATTATATTCAAAAAAGATTGAAAAACAAATACAAAAGGAAAATCATAAAAACAGCAAAAGAAAAATAATTCACCATGAGCTTCAGTTTTCCCACCTAAGACCAAGAGCCAATTTGTCATACAAAACAAAAGAGGCTGGAAGATAGGAGGATGATATATTTGAAGTGCTGAAAGAAAATATTATTAATCAAAATTCTATGTCAAGCAAAAGTGTCTTTCAAAAATTACAGCAAAACTCCCATATATATAAAGCTAAGATAATTTTTTTCAGGCTAACCTGTCTTATAAGGTATATTTAAAAAAAGTTCTTCATGTTGTAGTCAGTATTCTCAAACAATAATTCAAATTTACATGAAAAAACAATGTTGGTGAGGTGATTATATAGGTAATTATAAGAGGCACTATAGTTGTATATTTACTCCCTCTTGTTTTAACTTATTTTAAAAGCAGTTGTATAAAATAATATATATGTAATTTTTTGTGCTTATAACATATAGAAAAACAATACAGTCTGACCAGGCGATGGCGCAGTGGATAGATCATTAGACTGGAACGTGGAGGACCCAGGTTCGAGACCACGAGGTCTCCAGCTTGAGCGCAGGCCCATCTGGCTTGAGCAAAAGCTTGCCAGCTTGGATCCAAGGTCGCTGGCTCCAGCAAGGGGTTGCTCGGTCTGCTGAAGTACAGTGGTTAAGGCACATATGAGAAAGCAATCAATGAACAACTAAGGTGTTGCAATAAAAAACTGATGATTGATGCTCCTCATCTCTCTCTGTTTCTGTCTGTCTGTCTGCGCCTGTCTACCCCTCTCTCTGACACTCTCTCTGTCCCTGTAAAAAAAAAGAAAGAAAGAAAGAAAGGAAAATAATAAAGAGGTGAGCAAAAATAGAGTTTCAGTTGTGAGTCACATTCTTTTGAGTTAATAGGGCTATTATAATAATCATAACTACATGTCTTTTTTTTCATAAAACCAAAAACAACTACTTACTTTTGAATATACTTTACATGTATATTTACAAAAATAATGGGTGGGAGCAAAGCTGCAATGGAGTGATAAAATGGCACCAGATCAGACTCAAATTTTCAGGAAGCTAATAAGAACCAGAAATATTAAATGAGAAGGTTAATATAACAAACACTATACATAAATATTTTTCTCTTTTCTCATCTTAGTTCTTAAAAAGACATAAAATTATATGAACTAATAAGTATAATAATATATTGTTGTGTACATAATGTGTATAATAAGGTAAAACAATGGTAGCAGACAAAAAAGATGAGGGAAAATAGCATTTATAAGGATTATATTTCACTGGAACTAAGTAGTATAAATCTGAGGTATATTCTGATAAATTAAGATGCAAATTGTAGTTCTAGAACAACCACTAAGTAACTCAAAATGTATAGTAAAAGAATTATTACAGAAATTAAAATAATAAATACTTGATCTCTTATTCTCTCAACTTCATAAAATGCATATGATTATATAAAATAGTAATGTATTTTAGGGTTTGTAACCTAGCCTTAATATGTATAATAATAGAAGCATAAAAAGAGGGAAGAGAAAATAGTGCTGTACATTTCTATATCACTGGAATTAAGTTAGTATAAATCTGAAGTAGATCCTTATAAGTTAATATGTCTACTGTAAGCCTAGAACAACCACTAAGGAAATAACTTTAAAATATAATGAAAATAATGAATACAGGAATTAAAATGATACACCAAAGTTATTAATAAGCTATTAATAAAATTAATAAAAAATAAAGGAGGAATAGAACAACAACAAAAGATATGAGACTAGAACAAATAGTAAAATTGCAAATGTAAATTCGAACATATCAATATTAACTTTAAGTATGAATGGATTAAACATCCCAATCAAAAACCAAAGATTTTGAAGCTGGACTTAAAAATAATCCAGTTAAATGTTGTCTACAAGAAACACATATAAGATTTAAAGATACAAATAAATTAAAGTAAAAATTTGGAACAGATATAGCATATGAGCAGGCATCAAAACAGAGCTGGAGTGGCTACACTATTATTGGGCAAATAAGCTTATATACAAAAATAAAAAACGTTATCAGAAAAGAAAAAGAGGGACATTTTAAAGTGAAAATATTTTCAATCTATTACATATTATATAATAATTGTTAATATATATGCACCTTACAACAAACGTGTTTGAAAGTACATGAAACAGAATCTGATAGAATTAAATTAAGAAATAAAATATTAAACAATAATAGCTGGAGACTTCAATAACCCCACTTTCAATAATAGAAAAATTAGGTCAACAAGGATATAGAAAATTTGAAAAATACTATAAACCACTTAGATTAATAGTAATCGCTGGAGTATTTTATCTAGCAATAGCACACATGAAAATTTCTCAAGACAGATTATATACTAGCCCATAAAACAAGACTCAATACATTGAAAGGGATTGCAATCATATAACCTAAGTTTCTAACCAAAATGGACTAAAATAAGAAAACAAAAGTAGAAAGAAATTTGAAAATCACAATGATTGAAGTGAACACATTTCTAAGTAACCAATGGGTCAAAGAATAAATTACAAAGAAATTGAGAAAATACTATTAAATGAGTGGAAAAACCCCCACAAAATTTATGAGATACAGCTAAAGTAGTACTTTGAGGTAAATTTATAGCTGTAAATGCTTATATTAAAAAAGTATCTATATAAATTATTTAACTTTCACTTTAAGACATTGGCGAAGAACAAACTAAACCTAAAGGCAACAGACTGAGGGAAATAATAAATATTATAACAGAAATTAATTAAATAATTAAAATACAGTAGAAAAAGTCAGTGAAACCAAAAATTTGTTCTTTGAAAAGATCAGCAAAATTGACAAACCCTTCAGTACACTTGTCAAGAAAAAAGAGAAGATGTAAATTACTAACCTCAAGAATAAAAGAGAAAGAAAGAGGGGACATTATTACTGACCTTACAGAAATAAAATAGATTAGAGAATACTTTAAAGAACTCCATGCTTGCCTGACCAGATGGTGGCACAGGGGATAGAGCATTGGGCCGGGACATGGAGGACCCAGGTTCAAAACCGCTGAGGTTTCTGACCTGACCACATGCTCATCTGGCTTGAGCATGGGCTTCCTGGCTTGAGCATGGGGTTGCTGGCTTGAGCATGAGATTATAGACATGACACCATAGTCTCTGACATGGGCTCAAAGGTCACTGGCTTGAAGCCCAAGGTTGCTTGCTTGTGCCTAAGGTTGCTGGCTTGAGCAAGGGGTCACTCACTCTGCTGTAGCCCCCCGGTCAAAGCACATATGAGAAAGCAATCAATGAACAACTAAGAAGCCACAGTGAAGAATTGATGCTTCTCATTTCTCTCCCTTCCTATCTGTCTGTCCCTATCTGCCCCTCTCTCTGACTCTCTCTGTCTCTGTAAAAAAAGAAGAAGAAGAAGAAGAAGAAGAAGAAGAAGAAGAAGAAGAAGAAGAAGCCCATGCTTATAAATTAGATAACTTAGATTAATTGAACAAATTCCTAGAAAGATACAAACTATTATTATGACTCAAGAAGAAATAGAACATATGAATAGACTTAACAAATAAAGAAATTGGGTTAGTAATTGTAAGACTTTACACAAAGAAAAGCCCAGCTCTGGATGACTTTACTGGTCAAGTCTAAGAAACACTTAAAGAAGTAGCACGAATTGTTCACAAACTTTTCCAAAAATACAGAAGAGGGGCAATACTTTCCAATTCATTCTATATGGTCTGAATTTCCATAATATATCTGATACAAGTTTTTAATCCAGAATATATAAAAGACTCTGACAACTTAATAAAAATATAAATAACTCAATTAAAAATGGGCAAAGGTATAAATAGACATTTCTGCAAAGATAAACAGGTGGCCAATAAATGCACAAGCAAGACATATCAAAATCACAATGAGACACCACTTTATAACCACTAACATGGCTAAAATAAAATAGACAGTTAATAAAAAATGGTAACAATGGTGTTGAGAAATTAGAACTCTCATCCATTGCTGGTAAAAATATAAAATGATACAGTTGCTTTAGGAAACAGTCTAACCCTTTCTTAAAGACTAAATATAAAGTTAAAAATAACCCATCATTTTCACTTCTAGGTATATGATGAAGAGAAATAAAGAACCTATGTCCATATAAAACCTTATACATGAATGTTTATGGAAACATTATTCATAATAACCAATTGATAAGTCTTTTTCAGTTGAATGGGTAATGTGGTTGGTTTATCCATACAATGGAATATCATTTTTCTATAAAATGTATTGAAATTACAACATAAATGAACCTTGAAAATATTATGCTCATTAAAGAAGCTAGTCATAAAAGGCCACATGTAGTATAATTTCACTTAAATAAACTATTCAGAATTGACAAATCTATAAAAACAGAAAACACATTTGAGGTTGCCCAAACCTGGGGAAAGAGAAAGTAGAATTGGGAGATTGACTACTAATGGTACAGGATTTTTATGGTGGTGAGTGATGCAGTTTTCTGAAATTGATATTGTAATGGTTGCATGAAGTCTGACTATATTAAAAACTATTGAATTGGTCCTGGCTGGTTTTCTCTGTGGTAGAGCATTGGCCCAGCATGTGGCTGTTCCTGGTTCAATTCCTGGTCAGGGCACAAAGCAGAAGCAATGATCTGCTTCTCCACCCCACCTCCTCTCCCTTCTCTTTTTCTACCTCTCTCTATCTCTCTCTTCCCCTCCCACAGTTATGGCTTGGTTGGAACAAGTTGGGCCCAGATACTGAGGATGACTCCATGTCCTCGCTTCATGCATTAAAATAGCTCTGTTGCCAAACAACAGAACAATTGCCCCAGATGTGCAGAGCACTGCCCCCTAGAGGGCTTGGCAGGTGGCTCCCAGATGAGGTGCATGCAGGAGTTTGTCTGTTTATCTATCTGCTTCTCACTTATAAAAATAAAATATATAAAAACCATTGAATTGTAAATGGGTAAATTGTTGTGTGAATTATAGCTCAATAAAGTTGTTTAAAACACTTAGGAAAGCAAGCTACTAAAGCAAACATTAAATTTTTTAAAATTGTATGACTTTTTATATGTTTAGCATGTATTGATGGAATTTCTTTATCTCATGATTGATATAATGTAATAAAGTAGAAATGAGAAAAAAAAGAATCAAAAGAAGCATATTTATGTTTCCTCACTGATAGTTTACATAATGAATTGTGAAATTGCTTTCTAGACTGTGACTTCATTAGTTTAGCTTATGATTGTAGTTGTGATGCATCATATTCAATGCCTCATTATTTGTTTGTACCTGGATTCATCCAAATGCAAAATACTTGTGTCTAAGAACCATAGCTTTACCCTTAACAACAGGATTTGGTCTTCACTCCTTTACTTTCAAATTTAAAATTTTTTATTTGTGAATAAAACTACAGCATTTATTCATGCCTGATACACTTATTTAAAAGCATTGTCGAGCCCTTATTATCTACCAATGTCTAGGCTCTGAAATTGCTGTCTCTGCATGAAACCACAAATATGAATAAAATAGATATTTTACATACAACATGGGATACTAAGGTAGAAAAATACATATTACCCAATAACACAAAGCCAAATTGAGTCAAGTGATATGGGAACATAGAATAGGAAGCAATTAACACTGTTTAAAGGTAAGACTGTTTCTGATAGAGCTACAAGGTGGAGTAGGAAGAAGTGTCTCAACAAGAGGGAAGAGCATGAGCTAAAGGAGAGATCAAGTTAAAAAGTAGCCAGAAGTGCAGTACCAGGGGAAAATATGGGGAAGTACTTGAAGAGAAACTATTAGTTTAAAAATTTTAATCTATAATTTACAAATAAAAAAAGCAATATATCTAAAGGTAGCAGTTGGTGGATTTTCACAAAGAGAACAGGCCTATGTAGTCAACAAACAGCTTAAGAAACGGAATGCTATTGACCACCCAGAAAAGTTTCTCTGTCTCTCCAGATGCTAGTTCCCTGAAAAAGTAACCTTAACCTCATTAAAAGGTTTAAAGAGAAAATGAGATATCAGTGTAGAGGACCAACCAAAATAAACAGGGATTAGTAGAGTAGAAGAAATATTTTTAGCAAGCTGTAAAATGGAATAGGTAGAAGATAAGAATTTTAAGTAAGGTAATTCAAATAAGGATGGAGAGAAAAAAAATAATTAGAAATTTAAAGGCAATGTTTCTCCTACCCAATTGTGAACCACAATTATCTGAAAGCTTGAAACAGAATTTTTCTGTTCTAACATCCATGGAGTCCCGAGGTTTGAGTACCAAGAATAAGCATTTTCTAAGCTCTCCTCATATATTTTCTCATGTGCAAGAAAATTTAGGAACCACTAACTTCAGAGACAGAACTCACTGGTCACCATACTGGTGGAACTGTAAGAAATGAGGAAAAGGGACAAGTCAATGGAAACCATAACATTTCTATCTTGGGCAGCTGAGGGAATAAGGATAAAAATATTTGTTGAGGTTAAAGTTACTTTATAGCATCAGTAAATAGATAAGCTGCTGAAATTATTAGTTTTGAGTTAAAGATAAACTGTGATAGCCTGACCAGGCTGTGGCGCAGTGGATAGAGCGTTCAGACTGGGATGCAGAAGACCCAGTTCGAGACCCCAAGCTCGCCAGCTTGAGCGCGGGCCCATCTGGCTTGAGCAAAAAAAGCTCACCAGCTTGGACCCAAGGTCGCTGGCTCCAGCAGGGAGTTGCTCGGTCTGCTGAAGGCCCGCAGTCAAGGCACATGTGAGAAAGCAATCAGTGAACAACTAAGGTTTGCAACAGCAACGAAAAACTAATGAGTGATGCTTCTCACCTCTCTTCGTTTCTTTCTTTCTGTCCCTGTCTATCCCTCTCTCTGACTCTCTCTATCTGTCCCTGTACAAAAAAAACCAACAAAAAACAAAAAACAAAAAAACATAAACTGTGATAAAAATTTGGGAAATTTTAAATGTATGTGGTGGTCGATTCAATTGTATTTAAAATATTATATACTTATTTAAGCCATTTCTCAATTTCATTAGTGTTGATGACAGAGAAGTGACTATACTTTAGTTATTTTTAACTCAGTATCTACTCCTATTTTACAAATGAAATGTTAGGTGACTTAGAATAATTTAGCAAAAATAGATTTCTATGACATCTTTGAATGTAATTAATAGCCATGCGTATTCTCAATTTAGTTTCTCCTGCTATATCTGTTTCTAGTTTTGAGATGAAAGGAGAGGTAATTAGAGAAGAATATAAGTATCACAGCAGTGTTATACACACAGATAAATTTTTGCTTGAATCATTGGTGACCATATATAATTAAGTGGTAGAATAATGGAATTAGATCGAAAACTGGTTTCACTAGTGCTCCTCCATATGTTAGGAATGAATATTAAAAACTCATTTTAAGAAAAAAGATTTAAAGAAAGGTTGCTTTACTCAAAATATGAAAAAGAGAAATATCTTGGTCTCTGTGGTATGTGACCTGGAGGCTTCTTTCAAATTTGCAAATATGCTTTGTTAAACCATTCAGAATTAAAGTAACATTGAAGTAAACATAATCACAAGGAAAAATATTGCAATCCACTTCTAAATATTTTTGTTTTAAGGTTGCGTTAAGATGCTTGAATAAACTTACAGATGTAGTCCTAGAACTCTGTGTTTATTGCCTTATACTGAAAAACTAAGCAGTGGATTGAAGACTCCAATATTGTTTTACTACGATATTATGATACAATCACAATGAAAATATTATTTGAATTTTTTCAAGGGTTTTCTTCCAACAAAAATTTAAGCTCTCTTTTATTACTTGATAGCTTTCCATGTGTGTTAATGTAGATATAACCATAAGTGTTTAGCAATAATTTAAATTAATTATTTAGGCATTTGACTTTGATGATGGGCACACAACACAATCAACTGTTCAAAAGCTATAGAAATGTTTACCTAAAACCTATTTACTCTTATTGATCAATGTCACACCATTAAATTTAATTTTCTAAATAAAAAACTATTTAGGCCCAGCTGTATTATTATACACATTAAGACAAATGTCACCATTTTTAAACTACTTTATCAATGTCAATACATTTCACTGGGCTCATCAATTCTCTGTCCGAATAGTGAAAACTAATAAATAAATAAAATAAATAAAACCTCAGGTGAAATCCATCATTTTTGGTTTCCCTTCTGTGCTTCCATAGCACTCTGCGCATACTGCTGTCTAATGCTCTCAGCACCAGGGCCTCCTTGCTGTCCAACTTTAGGAGGATTCACGCTCTGGTCTTTTCAATAGCTAGAGTTCAATTCTGGTGTATCGTTCATATAGGCTGCAATGTGAATGTGCCCTTAGAGTGGTGCAATGTGGTGATCCTGCTTATATCATTAAAACTAAACTGTTCACTTCCTTTTCTGTTTACCCCATTAGAGCGAAAGCTCCTTGAGGACTGGAATCATGTCATACTCAGCTTTGTGTCCCTGTCTCAAGCAAACTTCCTGGCGTATTAGCGGCACTAAATAAATGTTTATTGTGCAAGAGAATGTCCAAATGCAGTTGATTCACGGAACAGTTCTCTGGAAAGCAGCCACAGGGTACAGAATGTAACATATGTTTCAGATGTTCTTGCAGTTATCTTCCCTTCTGAGCCCAAAACTTAGTTGCTTAAAATAAGAACCATTTCATTATATCATGTAATTTTTGTGAGCTAGGAATTCAGGGGGCGTTCAGCCGGGTGTTTCTTTTGTTCTACATGGCATCAGCTTGGGCCAAAGGTAGCTGGTCTGGTCTGGAGGATCTGGGATAACTTCATTCACATGCCTGGCCCCCTGCACTGACGTGGCTGGATCAGCTGGGGGCTGGCCAGCATTGCCTTTTCTCTGCACATGACTAGCTTGGGCAGCCCTGCAGCAGAGCAGTCTCAGAGTAGTTGAACTTCTTACATGACAGGTCCAGGCTTTAAAAGCAAGTGCTACAAAAACACTAAGGCAGAAGCTGCAAGGTTCACTTCCATTGCATTTTGTTGGTCAAGCAAGCAGCTAAGGTTGGCTGAGGCTCAAAGGGAAGACAATTAGATACTACCTCTCAGTGGGAGGAAAAGCAAAGAATTTTTTAGTCATCTTTAATTTATCACAAATAGTTACATCTAACCTCTGTTTTTCAAGAAAGAGGTTAAGTTAATTGATATTAGGTTAAGTTAATTGTATTACATGACTTCTATTAGGATTGGCATCTCTTCTACCCAATGTCTCAAATCATCTACATCTGCATCAATAGCTGTATATTTGTAAAGATTAGCATCTAAATAAGAAAAGGCATCTTAAATCTTTGAGGTCAGTTTTACCATTGTAAGTTTTCTTTACAATTCTTTTGAAAAGTACCCTAAAAGTTTAAAATATGTTTTATGCATTCTGTTGAATAATGCTGAAGAAAGGTAGCACATAAATATTTTCATTAAAATTTAGGGGAAAATGTCAAAGATAATCTCCTGTCCATATATAGAAATTTTAAGGTGCACTTTCAGGAATATATAATTTTTGCCTATTACATGCAGGAAAGTGTTGCAGAATACTTTATGGAATCAAGTATGCATTCTTGTTGGTTCACCTGCCCCTATTAGGATGGTCCATGTATCACTGTCCAAGGGTAATCTTCTTGCTCTGCCTATTTATTTCCTCAACTCACTGTAAATTGACTCTATGGTGGTCTTCTACCCAGGGACTTATATTTGTTTGTTTTCTCAGTCTTTAGGGTAGAGCAGCAATCCTACCCACCACTCAGCTGTTAAAGCCTGTACTCAACTGGCTACAGATGCAGCTGTTCTCCAGCTTCTCGCCAGGAAGTGTGGTCCCTTGCCAATAAATACCTTTGAAAGCTTGGCTGACAGAAATGATATTGGTGAAGGGTGTCCTGGAAAACATCCATCCCATCATCTAGAAACTCACAACTTTCCCCCTTGCGTAAGCCAGAAAATCCTGAAATAACATCTTAGAACGCATCATGTTGAATTCTAACAGACCTGCCTATCATGAGAAACAATCTTACAGAACTCCTTATAACAAAATAAGGATGCTGACTGAGTATGTGGCTGTGAGTTCTCAGTACACATATCAAACAACAACAACAAAAATTACCATTTTATTTCAGTATCAGAAATTGTGAACTCTTAGGTTTGTTTTGGTATTGTGGATACCCTGAGCCATATAATTGATCAAATTTTTTCTTTTGCAGTTTCATAGCAAGTTTACAGACAGTGGTCTGACCATAGCAAGTATGAGACTTTGTAGCACTAGATAATGTGCAGGTAATCCCTGGTCCCACTAAAACCTTCTAACCTTACTTTCCCTTTGCCCACTTTCCCTTAGTTCTAAACACACGGATTGTCTTACTATGTTTTAAGTGAATCCATGAATTGCTTTAAACAGTTTGAGAACAACAGTGTGGTACAAATTAATAAAAATTCAAATGAATAGGTTATGAGGACCTATTGGCCTACTTTTTATCTATCCTGGGAAAAGGTAGCTACTTTTAGATTTGAATTTTAAACCTTTGGTAGAATAGCTTTATTATTTTGTAAATAGAAATAAATAGTACTGTCTATGGAGAGATATCTTCTCTTGCACAATTATTGCAGCCTCAGAGAGTTAGCAAGTTTGGGGAATGGGAGGACACCCCTCCCAATTCTCAATGCTCAAATCATGTTGTGCTAGTGCTGGGCTTGCAGAAGGTCTGGTTCTGTTACTGGGGCTTGGGGCAAAGATTCCTGGCATCCCAGCCTGGCACAGGGACTTTAATTCCCACAGAAACAGTGTTCTAACTTGTAATTATGTGTGGTAAAAATAGTACTACCATACACATATTTGAGACACATAAAGTGCACATAATTTTTGAGCTTTTCTGAATATCTAATCATAATTTTGCAATATTATTTCTATGAAAAAATGTAATCCTAGGACCAACTAGCCATATTAGTAAATTTTCTGAGCAAAATTTAATTGTGATCTGGGATTCTTTTTTTCCTATATTTGTGCTTATATCAAATGCAGTTTGTGGGATAAGAAAATGAGCATAGGCTACATATTCATTTAATACAATTAATATAAAAAGTATGCTATTTGCAGTTACTTACTCAGAAAAGGGATTTTCCTGAGTGGTATTTGGTATTTGTTTCTTTACAAACTATAATATCTAAATATTTATGTGTAATTTTCTTTGCATAGCATGCCAAATAAATATATGACTGAAATAGAAGGGGATTGAAAAATCTTGAAACTATCATCTATTTAACAAATATTCAACTAGAAACTGCTTAGTAATCAAATCAGTACTGCATAAAATTATATCTGGGACCACATTTAAACAAGTGAAACCAAGCAGATAGCAATGATTAAAAAAATAAGATGTACAAAGAAAGTGGAACTTCCCACAGCAACAGCTCTCAGCTATGTCTATTTTGAACAGAGAATAAAATCCAATTCGCTTCTCCTTGTCATATGATAACCCTGTTTATACTGTGACAACCATTTTGCCACTCATAAGGTCAGAGTGGGTGTTCAGAAAGGTCCATAATAGCTCCCAAAAGGGAAAGCCCTGGAGAAAAAGGGCAGCAGGGCACCGTGATGATTTTCTGGGTATATTTAAAGAAGTGTATGTGGTATGTATGGGGTAGGAAAAACAGAGAGAGAGAGAGAGAGAGAGAGAGAAAAGAAGTAACATTTATCTATTAATCTTTTATTGGCAGGGCATTGTTCAAAGAAAACCCAGAGTGAGAGAACAAACAGAGTAAGATGGAGAAGGAGGAGGGTGAACAAAAGCAGGGAGGTCTGTTACCAGGCCAAACATAGCATCATGAAAGGCATAGCTTACTGCTTGGCCTGATGCAGCATCTGAGAGACAATATACCGCACCTCAGCACAGTCCACTGTAGGAGGAGAAGGTAAACCATTTATCTGTGAGTCCTTTCCCCTCTCCTATCACCCAGTGTTTGGCCCCATGGAACATGATCACTCCTGAACTTTCACCTTGTGTTATGAGATGGTTCTAAGCGGCTCCTGGTGACAGCCCCTGGTTATAGCTCCTGAGAAGAGCTTCTCGGTGGGTGGCAGTGATGATGGTAGTGACTTTGCGACTGCTGTGAAAATCTGGGCCATCTCTGTGGCCACGCTCACCAGGAAGCAGGAAAAACTGAGCTGAGCTGGGGTTGTGTGTAAGCTGAGGTCAGTACACACTTCAGAAAATCTCTATGCTTAAATTTTGCATAAACACCAACAATAATAGCTAACATTTATATTTGTTACTGACTATATTGCGGGTTTCATTCTAAGCATTTGATTTACATTGTTCCTTCTAATGCCCAAATAAAGGCATGTTAGAGAGGTATTATTGTTATTTCTTTTTTATAGATAAGTTAACTGAGGCATAGAGGGTGCAAGTGGAGTTGGGTGGAGTTGCCTACAAAATCTTGATCACAAAAATTCGAAGCCACACTCCACCACAGTTCTATAGAGCAAATTGAGTCTATTGAAGAAAGAATATATTTATTTGAATTACATTACTTTTCAAATAGTTGACTTAAATAGATTCAGATTTCATAACCACTTTAGGGATAACAATTAATTTATAAGAACAACTTCCAGTTAAATAGGTTTTTAGAAACTGTTGCCATCAGTGTCTCCTTGACCAGAGTCTTTAATATTCACTCCTCTCTTCAAGTGTCTTCCTTCTGATAATTTCACTGAGAGTCAACATCTCCGTCAGAAGAAACAAGAAACAAAGTGAAGAAATTCAGCAATCCTTTGTGCATTATCAGATTTCCCAAATGGCTGGATATGAAAAGTAGTTTCGGTAAAATCCTTTGGATATCTAAAATCTTTATTCAGCGACCATCTTCCATTGTCACAAATAATTTAGTGTTGATGGTGTAAAAGAGTCTTTGAGTAGAGTGAGCTTGGAATTACTTGATTGCAAATTATTGCACTCTGATCATTCATTAGTAACTTTCAGAAGAATGGCCACTCTGAATAGCATAGCAGCCAACTGGAAACAAACAATGCCATCAGCAGAGTTGATTATTTTGTTATTATTTGATTGATGAATAAAGTGGATGTGGGCTTGGTGTTATGATTAGTAATAGGTCACTTGGTTATGCATTTTGTACATGAAGAAAATGGCACATCTTGACCTTGAGAGAAAATAGTCCTGCAATTTTGAGGGGTAGTCTTAATATAATTATTACCATCTGGGCCTTCCACTGACTTTTCCCCCCATTTCTAATATTGTTAGCAGCAATATCCTTCATTGTGTTATGGAAGATCCCTTGGAATAATAGTGACCTCACAGGAATGATTAATGACTTAATCAGAAAAGGGAAGAGGCTTCCAAGCCCCAATTCAAACACTGAATATAATTAGCATATTCACTTTTCAGAAGCCAGTCACTTTTTATTATAGCTTGTGGTGTAGTTCTTTGACCAAAACTTGTAAGTAATTATTTCACGTTCCTTTATTTATTGCACTGACCTCTAATGCTAAGCATGCTTTTAATTTTGGGAGAAGAGTGCCTGTTATGTGACTTCTTAGGGTCTATGCTTTTGATGTAGGATAGTTTATCCTTGGTAATAGTCTAATTATCCCTCTGGAGAAGATGTTTTGTTTTCTAAGGGATTATTCATGGTTTAAATTGTATACCCCAAAGCTGCCAAGTAATAAAAGAGATGGTTAACATTCTAAATCATCTTGCCTAACTAAAAGCCAGAAGTGTTGGTGTTATTTTGGTGACCACACTATTGCATTCTTCCTGCAGAACTGCATAATTGAAAGGGTGGGGTCTGGTTTGCATTCCACCTAAACAGGCATTTATAGCCTTTAGAAAACTAGGAATCTGCTTCATGTTTAACATCCCTTTCCACAGCAGCTTCAGTTCATCCCCTTTTTACTTGAGTCATTGGAAAACTTCAGTGTTCAGTTTTTTTCAAGCCTTAAAGGGATGAAGCCCGTAAATATTTTTTTATGCTGAAATATGTTCCAATACAAAATACAATCCTTTATTGTTCATCTATTACTATTATACTCAGCCTTAATGTGCCAAATAATTTAATTCCAAATTTATTTCTCAATAAGTAGTAAATAACATGTCCTTGAGGGGCAAATGCATATCCAACATTTACTTTGATGAGTTATAGGAAGCATTCCTAAGTATTGGGCAAATAAGTTTGTAAAATATGTGTTATTTGATTTTGCTACTTTTATTGTTAAAAATGGCCGCTGCTCAGGTGAAACTGCTAATTATCTTCCTGCTTGGGAAGGGGCTTTGTTATGCTAATGTATGCTGGAGGAGGGGTTTTTGCACCAAAAAAGTTTTAAGAAGAAGGAGAAGGAGGAAGAAGGAGGCCATGTTTTTGCAGAGTTTGTACAGAGAGTAGAAGAGCGAAGGTGGGCAGATGGGGAAACAGAGGGACTGAGGCTGGTGGGGGGGGCTTTGATTCTAGGAAAAACCAGAAAAGATTTTCCTGGTTGTGGAACTAGAAAACATATGAATGGGTTTTGGTGCCATGTATATTTTTACTCACCGGCTGGTTGCAAGGCTAGAATAAAGGCATGGCCCACCAGTTTTTGGCTCTGCGGTTTCTTTATCATCTGTCCGAATCTAAAGTGGACCTGTACCTGCATGGCGGCGATGGCCATGATTACTGGCCATACACTAAGCATTTCTCTTCCCTACTTTGCATGTAGCATGAAAGAAACTTCTTGAGTCCAGGGTTCAAGTTCTGTCTCCTCTTCCTCCCTTCCCTTCTTATCTAGAGTTAACAGTAGATGGAAACAAAAGAAAAATCAAACAGTGAATCCTAGTCAAGGACCAGAAGGAAGTATCTGAGCTCAAAATCCAAGTTAGGGAAGCACTGATATAGTAAGTGATGAAAGGAAGAATTAAAGAGGAATGGCAAATTAAGTCTTCTGGACAGTCTACCAAAGCACCATGCCTGAGAACTCTGCATGAGTCTCTAATTCTCTCCCCTGAACCATTTCATATGAATCTAGCTTGTTCTTGTGGGAGGCAGATTTTCATACCTGCCTTAATGAAGATTTCTGTGCCTCTCTCATCTCTTTGTTCTTATCTAACCTAAGAGCCTACTGCCACCATTGAACCATTGAAGGTTAGTTATTGTTTTCTTTCTTTCTGAAAGAAAAATCATCACTAATCATGATGTAATAGTTTTTGTAAGCCCAGGACAGTGACTACGTTACCTTTCAAATACCTTCTCATCATAATACATTAATCCTCAAATATAATATTTCTAAGCAAGTTATAGTGTAAAATTAATGTGATTTCCAATTTTAGTCGAATATAGACAAAAATTCTTCAGGCTTTGTGCCATTTTCCCCATTAGCAATATCTTTTAATTTGTTTTTCTTTACTCCTAAAATATGGGAAAAGTTTTTCTTATAGTTGTATTTCAAAATGGCCCAAATATTCTTACTCAAATAAATACTGCAAGGCTTATTTTCCTTACAAGTTCCCCTCTCTTTAGTCCCATTAACTTCATTTTTTTAAACCATGTTTTGGCTCACTTTTCATTAACTTTTCTTCTCCTAAAACTATTTTTTAAAACGTGAAGTTTATGACTTTTAATTTTTTGTGTCTTATTGGGGTCTTAGCTGTCTGCAGCCATTTTCATGCAATTATGCAGTGAATACTCTTTGAATTCTAAAAAAATTACTTTTCACTTTTAAATTAATATTTCATTCAAGTTTTGGAAATTTTTCTTTATTTTTTTAGTTACACATAAATAATTATAAATTATTGCCCCCCCAAAGAAAACAAGAAGAAAAAGAAAAAAGAAGAAGGAAGAGGAAAAAGAGGAGGAGGAGGAGGAGGTAGAGAAGAAGCAGAAGAAGAAGAAGAAGAAGAAGAAGAAGAAGAAGAAGAAGAAGAAGAAGAAGAAGAAGAAGAAGGAGAAAAGAGAAAAGAAATATATAAATAGAAAAATTTGCCTGCTTAAAAAAACCAAACCAGTCTCTGCACAATGTAATTGTTCTTTTAGTTATAAGTTGCAATGAAATTAACCTGCTCTACCCAATAAATCCCTCATACTGGACAGTGTCACACATCAAGCATCTGGCTTTTAGGAAGGGGACATTGCCCAACCAACTGCTGAGGTCAAGAATGAGTGCAGCTTTAAGGACCTTAAGGAACAAACAGGACCAACATAAATGTCTGTCTTCTAGGAGTTCATGTAAGATCTAGATATCCTTTTAACTACCCATAGTCAGAAAGTACTTTGTGAGTAATAAAAATATATAAATGTAAATCCTTTTTTTATAATATTTTATAATGATAATCACTTTCATTACTAATAATAGTTCAGTGTAATAGAAAAGGTTTTGTAGCCATACAGGCGTGGGTTTGTACTCCAGTTCCACCATTGTGTAGCCTTGGATAAATGACTTGGCCTCTTATCCAAGTCTCAGTGTCCTTAGCTGTAAAATAGCAGATGATAAAACTTACTTGCTGTGAGGATAAAATTATAAACTTAAAGTATCTATTCTACCCACTTGACACATAATTTAAGCTCAAACTCCTAGTATTTCCATCTTAAAATCTTTTTTAAAAATTATAATCAATACCACATCTACTTCAAAAAATGCTTAGTAATATTGAATCAAAGTTTGAGAACTAGAAGAACTTTGAGTACTGTAAATACGAAAATTTTTCCCAGTCTTATAAGCAACAGAAATTACCTCTTATGTCTTCAGAACCTTTAGATTATGAGGAAGACAAGGTGCTTGAAATGTTTCTATTAAGTCCAGGGACTGTGAGAAGGCAGCTTTGGGGAAGGATTGTAAATATGCTACAAAATTTATATCAACAAATTGCAAATTCCTACTCATCCAATCTCCTTACTTTATAGATGAGGAATCAGAATCTCAGAATGTTTATGACTTTGCCAATTGGTGGTACTGCTGAGAACTAAAAACTGGTTTGCTTCCCAGTTGAATGCTCTTTCCATGTGAACTTATTTTGAGTCAACCAGAAAATCTACAAGAACATCAAAATAATGTTTTCTCCCTCTGACTTCAGTAATAACTGCTTAAGGATTTAGAATCTTTTGGAGCAAATCCTCAAAGCAGCTGCAGGTCCTCAACATTCTAGAATAGCTATTTTAAGTTCTTTACGCAAAAATTTCTGATAAAGACCTTCTTTTCACAGTAACTATATAGACTTCCAGCTCTTTGTAACAAAGTGGCTATTGAGACCTCAAATACAAGATAATCTCCTTTGAAGTAGCAGGAGACAGTGGACAGAACTCCAGAATGAACGCCAAAAAAATACCTTGATCCCAGTTCTGACTAGAATTTACCTTTTATGTGGCATGAGGTAAGCTTTATAGATCTCTGAATTTGAACTTATTTTTTACTCTTTCCTTACTTACACACATTGTATCTAGTCTAAGAGCAAACTTTGATCATGCTGTCTTTAAAATATAGCCAGAGTCTGACAATTTTTTACCATTTCCACTGCTATCACCTTCATCCAAACCACCATCATCTCTTCTCCGTGCCATTACAGAAGACTCCTAACAGATGCTGCTGCTCTGTCCTTGGCTTCTCTGCACATTAGTGAGAGTAATCTCATAGTTTGTTAGCCAATCTTTCATTATAGACCTGTCCCTTGTTTAACAATCTTATGTGTTCCTAAAAATCTTGCCATGAAGTGAAAAGCCTGTATATAAAAAATTACTTGCATTGATATTAATGGAAAACTTTTAATGTATTTTATCTTAACCCAAGATACCCAAGTGAGTTATACAGATAGAAAAATATTTTAATTGAACAATAAAAATATTACTCATTTGTCAATACACTATTCATGTAATTAACATCAAATTAAAAATAACTAAAATAGTTTGTGCATTAAATGCAAAGACATAAAGTTTTATTTTACTCTCCAAAGGAGAAGACTTGATGGTGGGTGGTGTTTGGGAGAGTGTTAAAGGCAGTTGTTCTTTGTAAGGTATATTCTTCTATCAGAACCTTTTTTTTATTGTTTTCAACCATTTGAAGAATTAGGGTTATCTTGCATTCAAAGTTAGGGCCAAGAAAGATATCTACAGTAAAAACAAACAAACAAAAACAAACAAACAAACAAAAAACTAAAGATGAGAGCATGAGAACACTTAGAAAGATAAGAAGTTAATACATAGAGGATGAAAAGTCACAAAAATGTTACCTCTTCATCCTTCTGACTAGGCATACTAAGGCAAAACAAAATGCTTTTAGTTTATTCAAATATAGTACATGTAATCAAATTTGTTCCATCTGATATTTAATAACCAATAATTATTGACTCATATAAAATAGCATGCTTTTTCCAAAATATACAAATATCATTTCTGTGTGTGTTTTTACTGGTTATTTTGTTAGGGTTCCTAATCTTTGTGTGGCAGTGTAGAACATTGCTGATTTGTGTATAATCCAGGAATCAGAATGTAGAAAAGCTTCTCCACATAATTCATGTCATGACTAATCCACACCTTTATATTTTAGTACCAATTTTACAGGCATTCTGATAAAACAGGTAAGTCAAAGAATAAAGGAATTACCTAATCCTCAAGGAGTCTTCAGACTAGTTGAAGAGGGGCAGGGAGGTTGTATGAATTCTATTATAGTACTATAGGTGCTCTAACACAGAGGGCTCTGGGAGCAGATAGGAGGAAGCCACTAATTCTGCCTGAGGCACAGTCAGATTTTTAAGGGATAACATGGAGGAACAAGATGAACCTTGAGCCCTAGCCAGATAGCTCAATTGGTTAGAGCATCATCCAAAAGTACAGAGGTTGCTGGTTCAATCACTGGTCAGGGCACATACAGGAACAGATCAGTGTTTCTATCACCCACTCTTGAAAAGTCAATAAAACAAACAAACAAACAAAAAAGATGAACCTTGAAATATCATGTGCCTGAAAGTGGAAGTAGAGGTGGGGTTGTGGGCAGTCCAGGTAGAAATACAGTATTTGCAATGGCATAGCAGGGGTGCTCAATACCTCGATCGTGATCTACTGGTTGATTGCGAAGGAAGTGTGGGTAGGTCGCATGACATTAAAAAGGCATTTGTCTTTATTTTATTTTTATGATTAATTTTAATGGGGTGAAATTAATAAATCGGGGTACATATGTTCAAAGGAAACATCTCCAGGTTATCTTTTCATTCAATTATGTTGCATACCCATCACCCAAAGTCAAATTGTCCTCTGTCATCACCTTCTATCTGGTTTTCTTTGTGCCCCTCCCCTCTTCCCTATTCCACCCTCTCCTCCCTCCCCCCACCCCGTAACCACCACTCTCTTGTCCATGTCTCATAGTCTCACTTTTATGTCCCACCTATGTATGAAATTATGCTGTTCTCAGTTTTTTCTGTTTTACTTATTTAATTCCGTATAATGTTATAAAGGTCCATTCATTTTGTTGTAAATGTTCTGATGTCATCACTTCTTATGGCTGAGTATTATTCCATAGTATATATGTACCAAAGCTCTTTAATCCACTTGTCCTCTGATGGACACTTGGGCTGTTTCCAGATCTTCGCTATTGTGAACAATGCTGCCACGAACATGGGGGCACATTTCTTCTTTTTGAACAGTGCTATGGTGTTCTTAGGGTATATTCCTAAAAGTGGAATAGCTGGGTCAAAAGGCTCAACACCAGGAAGACAAACAATCCAATCAAAAAATGGGCAAAGAAAAGAATAAAAATTTCTCCAAAGAGGACATACAGATGGCCAATAGGCATATGAAAAAATGCTCAACATCACTAATCATTAGAGAAATGCAAATTAAAACCACAATGAGATATCACCTCACACCAGTCAGAATGGCGATCATCAGCAAAACAACACAGAACAAGTGCTGGTGAGGATGTGGAGAAAAGGGAACCCTCCTGCACTGCTGGTGGGAATGCAGACTGGTGCAGCCACTGTGGAAAACAGTATGGAAATTCCTCAAAAAAAATAAAATCAAACTGCCTTTAGACATTTGTCTTTTGATTGGCATACAGGGTAGCCAATCTGACGTCTGAACTTTTGACACCCTACACATGCGCGTTAAACCGCGCTAACTTGTTCAGTTACATTGCTGCGTAGTTAGCCTTCAGTTTATTTAAACTAAATACAACAAAGGGTATAAAAATGAGTGCCATAGCTGGCCCAAGTAAGAAGCCTAAAACCTACCACTTTCATACAAAATGGGAGGGGATTTTTTTCACTATGTCATATTCTAAGTGCATTTGCCTCATCTGTCTGTGTGCCATTGCTATTCCAAAGAAGGGAAGTGTGGAACGGGTTTTTCAGACTGTTCATAAAAACTATGACATTGACTTTCCTCTGAAAAGAGAGCTGAGAAGGAGAAAGGTGAAAGAAGAATACACAATATTAAATAGTAATAATAGTAACTTAAATAATGATAATATCTAGAAGAAATAAATTTATGTTTTGCATTTTTATTGTAGATAGATCCTTTTGACTTGGTCATCTTATAAGTAGCTCACAAGCTGAAAAAGTGTGGGCACCCCTGGCCTAGAGTCATTAAAACAACCCTTTCTTAAAGAAGTAGCACCATATAAGCTTTCATCAACATTGATTATGCTTCATTTTACACTGTGGGCAACAGAATTTTCTGAAAAGTTTAATAAAAGGAAAAATGATAACCATTTCTATGCATAAGGATGTTGTGAAAATATTATTTACTATGAAGTACTATATGTCTTTTGCCACAAAAAATGTATCCCAAACTTGAAGGCATAAAACGACTATTCTATTATGCTTATGAATTTTGTGTGCCAAGAATAGTGAGGAAGGCTTGAATAAGCTTCAGCATATCTGGTTACTTACCTGAAAAGATTACAACAGCTAGGGGTGACTCAAGTGGCTAGAAATGACTTAAATAGCTGGGGATTGAAATCATCTGGAAGCTTCTACATGTACACATATGTCACCAACAGTAGAGATGATTGGAAAACTGGGTTCAGTTCTAATACCTACACAAGAATTCTCTTGGTGGCCTGGGCTTCTCCCAGCATACATGCTGTCTTTTTAGAGGGAGTGCCCTAAGAGAAAATGTTTCAAGAATAAGTATTCAGAAGACCTTGGAAGGAAACTGGTCTTTCTTGAACTAGCTTCAAAAGTTACACAGTGTCATTTATGTTATACTATTGGTTGACACATTCTCAACTGAAAGAAAAGGGTTATAACCTTCCCAGGAATGTCAAAGAATTTTTAGTCATTAATTTAAATCTCCACATTCAACACATTACAAAATGTGTAACAATTATACAATGATATTTGATTTATAGGTTATAAAGGGAGAAATTTCTTTCTGGTATAACTATCTGGTACAATCTTTCTTTCTGAGCAATTGCTATATTTTTACTTTATGATTACTTGAATCAGATAGCTGACTGTATTTCTCTCTTAATTTCATCAAACATCAAAAAAATTTATGTTGTGTTCTCTAAAGACACAGAGTGAACAACTAAAATATGTTTGTAGTGACAATAGTCTGAGCTCCGTGTGCAGAAGTTGAAAAGGTAGATAGGGACTAGATCAGAAAAGCCACATACGTCTTGCTAAGGACTGAAGTACTTTGTACTGTCTAATTTAATTTTCTTATCTATCCTTTAGTGTAGGCATTAACATTTAAATTTTATAAAACAAAATATTGGTATAAATTACTTTTAACTTTAAGTTCACGAGGAGCATGATGAAATTATAATGATAAATTTTTTATCCATCATTCATTTTATTATAATAGTAATTTTTTTTTTTTTACAGGGACAGAGAGTCAGAGAGAGGGATAGATAGGGACAGACAGACAGGAACAGAGATAGGTGAGAAGCATCAATCATTAGTTTTTCCGTTGCCTTTGCGACACCTTAATTGTTCATTGATTGCTTTCTCACATGTGCCTTGACCGCGGGCCTTCAGCAGACCGAGCAACCCCTTGCTGGAGCCAGCGATCTTGGGTCCAAGCTGACGAGCTTTTTGCTCAAGCCAGATGGGCCTGCGCTCAAGCTGGCGACCTCGGGGTCTCGAACCTGGGCCTTCCGCATCCCAGTTCGACACTCTACCCACTGCGCCACCGCCTGGTCAGGCATAACAGTAATTTAAGCACAAGCTTTCATAAAATTTTTTACTGAGGTAAACTAAAGCAATGTTTCCAGAATTGTCAGTGGTGAAAGAGCCATTTTATTTTCAATCTGCCATTTACTACCATGTTTTGTAAAATATCCTTAAAAGGAATTATAAGAAAAATGAAATATAAAAACACATACATAAAACAAGACCAATTTTTGTTATTAGATTCAACAGGTATAAAATTATTTTGTTAAATTATTTACTTTCAATTTCTGTACTTATACAATCAGCAACAAATAGTTCACAGACTATCACACATCTGCAGACCAACTTTAAGTAACATTGACTTAGAGAACTAGATTTATATGGGGACAATATCATTTTTTTATGCCTGGAGCTCTCACCCACAAGACGGTTACTGGTCTACCCAGGGTGGTTACTTAGTCACCTTTTCCAGCTTGGTTTCTCTCAAGAATTGCATACAGTGATTTATGCAGAAGGGTCTGCTCACTCCAAATTGTCTGCGGAATTGTTGGTGCCTTCCCTGTTATTAAGCCTTAGCTGATGTTTGAGGGACAGAGAAAGTTTTCTGGTGATTAAACAGTGGTATATGCATATTATACTCATAATTTATAGGCAGCCATGTCCTTCATTTCACAAGGTTCCTGCCTGTATTGAAAGATAAAGAGAGAACAGATCTGCCTGCATATGAGATGGAAAGTAGAAGATAGCTGTACATTGATGCTGTATCAGCTTGGCCTGTGGTGGTATACATTGATGCGGTATCAGCCTGGCCTGTGGTGGTGTACATTTATGCTGTACAGCCACATGATGCTGTATTCTTATTTGACCAGAAGAGTACTCTAAAAATATCATATAGCTGCAGAAAGATGTGTGTAGAATAAGAATTTTTCTTTCCATAGATTGGTTGAATTTTTGCTAGGTTTGTGGTAGATCATATAACACATGAGTACTCTCTAAACTTCTTTTCCAAGAAAGAAAAAAATGAAATTTTAATTTAATGCCAGCAGAATTTGCCAATCTTAGATACCTATGAGGTTTGACACTATAGAATGCCATTATATTTTCCAAAGTTAATTTTAAGGGATGAGAGACCTTTGCCCCTGAGTTTTATCCTTCAATAGATGATTTCTCAGAATAACACATTGTTGAGGAAACTATGGTAGGTCAGCCCCGTCAACAAGTAGCTCATCAACTTGGTTAATGGGTTAGTGTCCCTAAAGGTAGTTGTCAACTGTTATTGTACATTGAAAACAACAGGGAAGCTTTTAAAAAACATGGACGCCTGGGGTTCATTGCAAGGTCTGACTGAATTCATTATGCTGGGGTAGCACCTGGGTGTGCATACTTATAAAAGCTCCCATACTAATTCTGCTCTTCACAAAGGTTGAGTACCACTGCCCTCAAGTAAAAGATATAGGGATAGAAGAGTCAATATATTTGAGGTCAGATTTTATTGTTGTTATGTTATAGGACATCTTTTCAATATTTGATGAAAGCTATATAGGTGCTTAATGCCTTTATTGTTGTTATATGTAAAAGTCCACTCAATCTGAAAAATAAAAATATTACAAATAAATAACTACAAATAGTTTTTCAGTCCTGTTATAGTTTAATTACATTATCCCAGTTCATCCTTATAATCGTTAAATTCCAGAGACATTTTATTTATTGATTATTTAACATTTTAAAGTCAATGTATTTTTACAACTGATATTTTTTACCTCAAATGTGTCCCCATTCTTCCACAGTACACCATCTCCCCAACACCTATGGCCACCATCCCCAACACCTTCTGGATTAAAACTTGAAACCAATCCCCCAGTCCCTTGCCAGTTTGTGAATTATCCATAATCTACTCCTGGTCCATTTTCTAACAGTAAGCTTGTTATCCCATTGTTTCTTATTTTAATTTGGCATCTTTGGGCTATGCTTCATTTTGGAAACCTACCTATAGGGTAGGTTACCTCTTGGGTTTTGAACTTGGTTTATGTTTGGATCTGACTGTCCTCTTGTGTTGGAAGATCAGTCTGTAATACACATGCAACACAACAGTCTCATACATGACCTAATTTGCTCCCCAAGTAAAAAGGGATAAGGCAGCCAAAATTTTAACACTTAAATTATCTTATTTCATATTCTAAACCAGGATCTCATTTCATACAACTACAAATTCAAATAAAACAGAATCAGGCAACTCTTGGCAATGAAGTGGAGAATACGTACTATAAATGTCTACGATACAATTTGACTTTGGGTGACGGGTATGCAACACAATTGAATGATAAGATAACCTGGAGATGTTTTCATTGTACATATGTACCCTGATTTATTGGTGTCACCCCATTAAAATTAATAATAATAAAATATAAAAAAATAGATATATAGATATTTCTAGATACACTTTTACATCATTTCTGTCTCTCCAAACAAATAAATAATCAGCAAGAAAAAAAAAAAGTCTATGATAGGTTTCCATTACATTTCTACTCCTGCAGAGGACTCACGCAAACACTAAAAAAAGAGCAATTTTAATCTCTATCTCCCATATAATAGAGTATGGGGATAATTCATGTGTTGGTTGATTCATTTGATGAATGTGGTATTTATGAAGTCTGCACAGCAGGTTAAAATTGCATTAAGAGCCAATTAGCATCTCAAGAAGCACTCTTCCATGAGGCTAGTAACCAAGACAACAACTCTGCCTCACAAATACTCACCACCCGTCACAAATAAACGTGGTTGCATCAGCAAAACTAACTACTCTTACTAGGAAAACACAACCATAATCAAGACACCACCAGTTGCCAACACACTTTATTGAAAGATAAACTTTAGAGAGAGAACATATCTCTTGCAAATTGAACTTAAAATCCTCCATTGCTAGTAGTTATCATGTAAGTCACTTTTAGTGTTTATTTATTTTTTTACAGAGACAGAGAGAGAGAGTCAGAGAGGGGATATAAGGGACAGACAGACAGGAAGGGAGAGAGAGATGAGAAGCACTAATCATCAGTTTTTTGTTGTGACATCCTAGTTGTTCATTGATGGCTTTCTCATATGTGCCTTGACCACGGGCCTTCAGCAGACTGAGTAACCCCTTGCTGGAGCCAGCGGCCTTGGGTCCAAGCTGGTGAGCTTTGCTCAAACCAGATGAGCCCGCGCTCAAACTGACAACCTCGGGGTCTCGAACCTAGGTCCTTCTACATCCCAGTCGGATGCTCTATCCACCGCGCCACCGCCTGGTTAGGCTAGTGTTTAATTTTTTTTAATGATATATATTACTCTGAAGTCAGGTCTTTATGATGGCCAATGTTGTGAATACTTAAAAATATTTTAAATTATTTGATCAATGTGTACAACTGGCCTGGAATAGAGAGATTTCAGATCTGAGAGTTTCAGCAATCTTTTGCACATTGTAAATTCAGAGGATAATTGCACACTTAACACATTAAATGGTGCCACAAGCTTGTGGTGAATGTGCAAAATCACTTCCCTACAACTGATAACTATTTAGACAATCGGATCATTATAATCCCAATTGTTACATAAAAAAAACCAGCTTCTATAATTTGTGGAGTTTGAGTATAAAAATAGGATGTAAAGGTTTCCCTAAGCTCGATTATTGCTAACAAATTAGAACCAAATTATACAGGTAGTTACTACAACATAGTGATCCAGCAGAAGTAGTTAGTTCTACGAATGCCAAAAAGATTAGTTGATTTTTTAATAAATTAGGCTTACTAGTTTTTTGGATATTAAAAAGAAATGATTGTCGCCCTGGCCAGTTGGCTCAGCGGTAGAGCGTCAGCCTGGTGTGTAAAAGTCCCAGGTTTGATTCCCAGCCAGGACACACAGGAGAAATGCCCATCTGCTTCTCCAATCTTCGCCTCTCCTTTCTCTCTATCTCTCTCCTCCTCTCCTGCAGCCAAGGCTCCACTGGAGCAAAGTTGGCCTGAGCACTGAGGATGGCTCCATGGCCTCTACCTCAAATGCTAGAATGGCTCTGGTTACATCAAAGCAACACCCCAGATGGGCGGAGCATTGCCCCCAGTGGGTTGGCAAGGTGGATCCCTGTTGGGTGCATGTGGAAGTCTGTCTCTCTGCCTCTCCACTTCTCACTTCAGAAAAATACAAAAAAGAAAAATAAGAAATTAAAAAAAAATGATTATTTTTCCTTTTTAACCAGTTATCTTTGACATGGATTAAACATAAAAAAGAGTGAATCAATTCAGAGAAAAATCAAGGAAAATACAACTAGAAATAAATGCCATGAAGTTAATGTTCTACTTAGAAAAAGACTGATTTAATATTTCTTTATTGTTGAAAGAAATTTTTCAGAAAGTTTTTTAGTTTTTGTTTTAATTTTAATAAATTATATGGTAGAGTAACAAAATTAATTTCAATAACATCATTAGAAATATCAGTTTTTGATTTTCATTTTCCAATCCATGTTCTATTATAAAATATTTTTTCAAAACTATGATTTTTATTAAAATTTTAAAAATAGCCACATCTTCAAGGATATTTTTGAATTACCATTTCAAAATTATAATTCATTGTTTCAGACACCGTTTATCATTTGAATTTGAATTCAAATGAATTCAATGAATTACTTTTCATTGTACCAAACAATGTTTAGCTTAAAGAACACATATTTCCTCACTAATATTCTAAAATAAACTTATTGGACTCATTGTTTAATAAGTTATAAATGATATGGTCTAGTGATCAGTTAACAACAATTGGGTCTAAATACTGCCTTAATTTCTTTTCCTAATAATAAGCTCATTCACTTTAAACCAGACAGATTCCAATATTTTACACACATTCACCATGAAACTGCATATTTTAGGCTTACCACAAAACAGACAGCAGTGATATTTTAAAAGCAACTATGAAAAACCATGAATGCAGAGGCCTCAAAATGTCTCTTACATAAGATGCCTGGCAATGTGGCAAATTAGGCTAACCAGATGCTTGGCTTTCAACCACAAACACATTTAAGAAAAGCATGAATAGAAAAGAATTAAACTAAAAACATTTTAACTACATAGGTTTACTCAAAAGAAAGTTATCAAGTACAAAAATCTAAGCCAAAAGGATAAATACATTTACATTTTAGCTGCTTCCAGAAGAGTTAGGCACTAGAGTTCTAACATCTGCAAGGACATAAGAAATGACATACATGTGAAGGCAGAAGCTGAAACTGAGTTCCTTACATAAAATCTAGAGTCATCTAGTGTTCCTGGCCCCAATGGGACAAGAGGGGAAATGCCACACAGCAATCTGGGTAAGCAGCAATACGGCTCGTCTTATTCAAGAACAGTTATAAAAAGAAAAGAAAGTCAGACTCCTAGTTGAAATCAAAATTCAGTTAAGGTATGTGTCCAGGGTTGTCTTACTCAACCCTGTTTACTTTGGTTTATGCTGAGTCTCTTCACTCTGAGTTGTCTAGATGTTTATGTTGAGTAATAGAGAGTTTCTCTCTTGAATCCAGAACCAAAGGACAGAATTCACTATGCAGAAACTATTCCTAAAGCATTTTTATGCACATCACTCTACCATTCTTTTAAAACTATATTTTGGTAAAGATATTCTACTTCTCCTATTTTTTCCTACAATTATTTTATATCACAGATCTGTCCAAGGTCTGCAAACTAGTGAATATCATACTAAAGTAGTGAAACTTCTGCCCCTGCCTCAAAGCTTGAGTGAGAAACTGAATCCCCTGGTGTTTGCTCCAGAGCAGCTTCATTGATTCCCCATGCCCACAAAATGCATTTGAGCTAATCGGCATCATTAAAATCACAAAATCTCTCAGCCTGGAGAAAGCTACACTTTGAGAAAAGATGCAGGTAGGTATGAATATTAGATTTGGGTATCAAAGTTACCTTAAGAACAATATTTGATGTTACAGTTGTGTTTTTAAAAATGGGAGTTGTTGCTCATGGAATTCTGAAACACTTCTTGTTGACCAACACGGCTCCACATAAGCAGAATCATTAGTAAAACTATGCATTTAGGCATCAAAGATGTATTAAAAGTAGGGAGACCATTTATTGTGCACAAACTTTCATGGGCTTCAAAGATGAGAATGTGATGAATATCACAGTACAGCATTTAATGTGCAGTTGTAGAGTTCAAATTCACTGGAATTTGTTCCAGGTCAGAATAAGTACATAAATATAAACCCTGTAGAGATATCTCTTAGTTTTTCTCTGGTAGCGAGTGTTCTTCCGTCTGGGGTTTATTATGAAGTTGACCATTAAAATATTTATCCCCAAATGTAACTTAAATATTAAATAAATCTATCTGAAATACTGATTAAGATACAATAACAATTTATGGAACTTAACTCTAGAATGATTTACAAGCTAAAGAAACTTAAAGCAGGGCCCCTGGTCGCAAAGAATTATGAAACACAGTGGTGTTTCCTAAACTGTCATCCTTAGAGTCACATAATTATGATTTCCATACCTAACTAACTCTTGAATAATTATAATTATTACTAAAACTAATATTACTATCATGATTACTATTAATATTTTCCTCTAAATCTACTCACTGTTTTTTCTTAATTTACTTAATATGTTTTTCCTCTCAAAATTTTTATCTAGAAACAAAAACAAAAAAGAAAACAAACAAAAGTACTAAAATTTAATGACTCAAGCAGAGAGAAAGAAAAGGAGGAAAATGGAGCCGAGACTCTCCAGAGAAAGTCCTTATCCTCAATTACACTACATTCACCCCCCTCTGCCCCATGCCCAGCTTCTGTCTCAGGCACAGGCAAGAGTGACAGTGGTCTGAAGGCCAGAGTGGCTGGAGGCGGCTAGGGGACAAGGATCACAGGAAGTAGTCAGCCATGGGTTTTTTGAAGGGGTTGCTCCTTGTCTCTTGAAGATATTTTGGAGATTCTTATCCAACTCCAGGAGAGCTGCCAGATTCCCACAGTGGTATCAGTAGTTGAGTGACAATCACACAATTATCACAATTTCATTAAAGTGCCACTTGTAACCTTCTATTACCAGTTGGTGGGCATGGCAAATCACATCGATGCCATTGCTTCCATGGAAATAAGCCACAATGTTATTAAAAAATAGGTAGCTAGCCCCACGGGGGCTTATACCCCAACCTTTTGTGTCTTTGGGGTCAGACCAGAACAGGTCACACATATAGGCCCGTTGTGGGAAACTATTGCTTTTGCTTAATCCTCTGGGTCTGGTCCAGGCGCTAGATAGAAGGGGAGATGCCCCGTGCACTCAAAAGGTCTTGCCACCATGATGGCTGACAGGCTGAGGTTTCACAAGGTAGGTGCTGCTGGATCCATGGGTCCGGGTAGCTGATCTTGACCAAGGGTCATCTCTCACACCTGTGCACTGCCCCCTCTGTGCCACACCCAGGCCCCCAGCGCTGTCACTGTGACCCCAGCTCTGGAGCTCCCTGCCTCCCTCTTTCCCTCTGCTTGGGCCCCTTGCCACGATACTTAGTTTTCCATCCTACATCTTCTTGTAGTTTTTTCCTTTCTTACCCTAGTCTTCCCTATCCTACAGTCTCTTGATTTCTGTTCATTTCTTCTTTAAATTTTCTTTACTCTTTCTCATTTTTTCCCTTTTTAAAAATGATAATTAGTCTTACATACTATCTCTTGTTCAAAATATAAACCCAGTTAACTTTTTAAAAACTGTTTACAGATGTCTACTATATTAAATATTGTATTCAATAAAAAGGATAAGTAATATATAAATAATTAAAATATAACATTTACTGAGAACTTACTATAAGCTTTGTATTTTTCTATGTACTTTACATGAATGATTTACTTAATCTTCCTAAAAATACCTTAATTAATATATTATTATTAATCCAATTTATATATAAGTAAGTGGAAGCCCAGAGATATTAACTGTTTTGCACAAAACTATATAACTGATTAGTATTGCAACCAAGATTCAAACTCTGACATTTTTACTCCAGAACTTTCATTCTTAATATTACACTAAATGTACCCAAAACATGTAAAAACTGTCCCTATTAAATCTCAGAAACACAGTTTCTGCATTTTTTTCAAGGCTAATACTGTGGATAATTATATTTCATAAAAAAGGGCTTTATGTAAATAACAAGAAAACAAAAAGTACCTACCACTTGGAGAATCCTAAATGGGAAATAAGACAATAAAATTATACCAAGAAATATGAATATAATGAATGAAACTTTGTTTTATATCATTGTCTTTTGAATTTGAATGAAGGTTTTGAGTTCTTTTGAAAATAAACAATGGCATAAAAATGTTCCTTTCATTTAAATTAATGAGTTTCACCATGTTTTCAATGAATGTTAAAAATAGAAAGTATGACACACTGTATATACATTCCTCTTTTTCCTAATTAATAGTTTGCCAAGGCAGAGTGTTTAATAGGTAATGCAAAATTTCAGAGAACTGAAATTGATTCTGGAAAGTAAGTTTGTGCAATTAGAATTAATTTTTTCAACAGAATGGGTGTGTGTGTGTGTGTGTGTGTGTGTGTGTGTGTGTATATATATATATATATACACACACACACACATATATATAAAATCATCTGTAATTCCCTGAACCCAAAGGGCACTTACCATTTGTCTAGTATGGTCTACATTCTATGTCAACAAGTGTTGACAAAACTTATGGTAGTCAAATACAGACAGAACAATTCTATAAACGCTAATAGTAATACATGTTTTATGTACTAGCTTGCAAATTGGATAGGCAGCTTCCTGAAAGTATTTTTTAAAGGACAAAATTATCTATGCAGACTCTAGAAAAGTTGTTGAAAAGCTGAGTAAAAGAAAAGGAAAAGTGAGAACCATTATCTATCTTAAGAGCAAAATTAGGCTCTTTATATAGAGAATAAATTAGCACTCAATTTAGTAGCTTTAAACACGAACTACCCTCACAACATCAGCAGTAAGAGAAGATGAATGCATCCTGTTGCTTTGCCGTCTTGAGCAGATGTGAATGTACAATGATGAAAAAGATTGATGGCAGTTAGATCCTAAATTCGTATTTCCACCTTCCTTTCTCACACCGTCATGCTTCAATAATGTGTTTTCTTCTCACTGCTCTGCCTTAAGATGCCTTAATTCTTTGATATGTTACCATACTCAAACAAAAGAACAGTCTAACCAAAGTTGAATCATTCTGCAATATATGAAAAAGTATGTTTACTTTAAAGAATTCTTCCTCGTCTACCAGAAAATATTTCTTACAAAAGAAAGTTGTGCCTGACCTGTGGTGGCGCAGTGGATAAAGCGTCGACCTGGGAACACTGAGGTCGCCAGTTCAAAACCCTGCACTGGTCTGGTCAAGGCACATATGGGAGTTGATGCTTCCAGCTCCTCCCCCCTTTCTTTCTCTCTCTCTCTCTCTCTCTCACTCTGTGTCTCCTCTCTAAAATGAATAAAATAAAAATAAAATAAATTTTTAAAAAAAGAAAGTTGTTTCTACCAGGGTGAGTTTCTGTTTTTGTCTTGTTTTCTAGACATTTAATATGAGTTTAAAGAACTTTTTGAAGCTTTGAATTTCCTGAATTATGTATGATTCAGAGAAATAAACAAGATTTGTCTGGTTCAAATGTGAAATTGCAATTAATTTCAGAGAACTTTATGACATTTTTAATGATCACATCAAGGATTTGGCGATATATAAGGTAGAAAGCAAATGCCAAAGAGAGAAAAATTGTGGTTTGCTAAACACTGCATAAAACATAGGTTTTTATGCTCTTTAAACATCTGTAACTGCTAGGATTTGAGCTCATATAAAATCACTAAATGTCCTGAGCTGAATTATGAAGTGTTATGTGTAGGGTTAAGGAAGTCATTTATAAAGTATCTTTTTTTCTTTTGAGTGAGAGAGGGAGAGAGAGAGAGAGATGGACAGAGAGGGTCAGAGAAACAGGAAGGGATAGAGATGAGGAGCATCAACTTGTAGTTGCAGCACCTTCGTTGCTCATTGATCGCTTTTTCCTATGTGCCTTGATGAGGGAGGGGAACTCCAGCCAAACCAGTGACCCCTTGCTCAAGCCAGCAACCTTGGGCTCAAGCCAGTAACCTTGGCCTTCTAGCCAGTGACGTTGTGCTTATGCCTAT
The DNA here is from genome assembly GCA_037038555.1 of Rhynchonycteris naso. NCBI lineage: Eukaryota > Metazoa > Chordata > Mammalia > Chiroptera > Emballonuridae > Rhynchonycteris > Rhynchonycteris naso. The sequence goes on from CM072996.1 coordinate 137,212,706, forward strand.
GACCCCATGCTCAAGCCAGTGAACCTACCCTCAAGCTGGTGAGCCCATACTTGAGCTGGATGAGCCCGCACTCAAGTCAATTACCTTGAGGTTTCAAACTGGGTCCTCTGCGTCCCAGGCCAATGCTCTATCCCCTGCACCACCGCCTAGTCAGGCTTAAAGTATCATCTCGAAAGAAGTTTAGTTTTTAATTATCAGTGATGTGAAAATATAGTGACAAAGTTGCCTCGCTCCTTACTATATAAACTTTCAACAAATTTGAAATATTTGCAGTTGACATCTAAAGCCAGTCTAAATAGTGGACATCTATACAGCGTGGTTATATTCAAGGGCAGAGACAGCCATGTTTTCAATACTGAAATATTATAGTTCCCAAATTTAAGTTGATTGTATAATATTTGAATATGTATTACATGCCTGGCAGTGAACACTCTAGTAATTTAGTAATGTGTCTTTTTATCATAGAAATCTATTCCTCTGGGGATAAATATCTGATGGTTTTCTTTACAAACACACTTTTTAAATGTTATTTCTTGCCTCTTCTTAGAGAATTATAGATATTGCAATATGTGATTTGATTATATTGGAGTATATGAGCCTGTTCTCACTTATGTTAAACTTTGACATAGTAGTTTCTTCTTTTAAGCTTTTCTACTATAAGATAATGCTCATAATAAAAAAAAATTCACAGCTGAATTTCTATGCAGCAAAAAAATTTTTCTTATTATTTAACTCTAGCTTTCTGAGTACAGTTCTAGTAGATTATTTATAATATTTTATTTTTTATAGTTCATTCTTTTTAATGACTGTAAAATCTACCATCACATGCATATATTACATATTATGTATCTATCTAATTGTATTTAGGTTTTTCTAAATATTTTTCCAGCTTCACTGAGATATAGTTTACATACAACATTGTGTAAGATAAAGGTATATAGTGTGCTGCTTTGATATACTAATATTATAAAATGATTACCACCATAATGTTAGAAAAAAATCTTTGACAGAGAAAAAGGGAGAGAGGAAGTGAGAGAGATGAGAAACATTAACTCATAGCTGTATCACTTTAGCTGCTTATTAATTGCTTCTCATATGTGCCCAGGATGGGGGGACTCCAGCTGACCCTTTGCTCAAACCAGCAACCTTGGACTTAAGCCAGCGACCCTGGGCTTCAAGCCAGTAACCATGGAATCATGTCAATAATCCCAAACTGGTGATCTAAGGATTTGAACCTGGGACCTCAGTGTGTCAGGCTGATGCTCTATTCATTGCACCACCAACAGTCAGGCAATTCATAATTCCTAGATACCCAGAACTTATTCATTTTAAAACAGAAAGTTTGTACACTTTGGGCAATATCTTGTCATTTTTCCTATCCCCCGCCGGTGGTAGCCACCATTTCACTCTCTTTTTCTATGAATTCACCTTCTTTAAATTTATGTATAAGTGATTTAATAAAGTATTTTTCTTTCTTGGACTTATTTCATTTCACATAATGCCTTCAAGTTCCACCCATATTGTTTGACATGGCAGGATTTTCTTCTTTCTCATGGCTGAGTAATATTCCATTATCTGTGCATGCATACTACATGAAATATGAATATATATATATATATATATATATATATATATATATATATATATATCAATCACATCTTTATCATTAACCCTTTGAAGGTGAATGATAGGAAAAGGAAAGCAATGAAGTGAGAATTACAGCTAGACCCTCCAAGTCTGAACATTTAAGATTATGTTAGAAACTTTGGGGTGGGGTGTGTAAATATCCATTGTCCTCATTAGAAAATCTTTATGTTATTTTATTTTATTTTTTAATGAGAGACACAGACAGACAGACAAGAAGGGAGAGAGATGAGAAGCATCAACTCATTGTTGTGGTACCTTAGTTGCTTATTAATTGCTTCTCATATGTGACCAGGGTGGGGGGACTCCAGCTGAGCCAGTGACCCCTCACTCAAACCAGCAACCTTGGACTTAAGCCAGTGACCTTGGGCTCCAGCCAGTGACCATAAGTCCATGTCTATTCTCCCACGCTTAAGCTGGAGACCCTATGCTCAAGCTGGTGAGCCCACAGTCAAGCTGGATGAGCCCATGCTCAAGGAGGCAACCTCAGGGTTTTGAACGTGGGTCCTCAGGCCAACACTCTATCCACTGTGCCACTGCCTGATCAGGCTAAAAAAATCTTCATTTAGATTTAGAATTATGAGCTCTTGTCTCATTGTGTATTTTATAGATATTAAGTGGCTCACAGTTAAACTTCTTTCAGGCATTTGGAATTTTCTTTAGGACTTCCCATCTTTTTAGTGGACTACGTATTAAATAAAATACTAATTTACGAGACTTGTAGTAGCTACAGAATTTTATAAGAAATGGGCATGAAAGTATGGGTTTGAGGACAAATGATATAACTAAATATATGTGAATTCTAGGGATACTGACATCTTGGTTGGAGGATATACAGGATTTCTTTCAAATATATTTGACTGTACCTATTATCCAATTTACCACCAAAAAATTAGTTAATGGTGACCTGTTTCATTATTATTAATGTGAACGATTAGTAAAAAGGTTGGATAGGAGGAATAAAATTATGGGAAAGACTAGATTTGGGCCTGAAAAAGTAAGAATGATGGGCACATACTACTTTATAATCAATAGTGCATTTTATAAATATAAGTAATTATTTTTCATAATGAGACAAGCCAGTTAAAGCCATCTCTTCCTTTCTTCCTTCCTCTAACTGCTTTTTATCTCCACTCCCACTTTCTTTTCTCTTCCCACAATAGACAAAAATAATTAAATGTGGAATATATATCTCATTTTGTTTGGGGCTTTTAAAATAAAATGTCTATTAGTTTTTTGTATGCATATATTTCAATTTACATGATAATATTGTCTATGTACATATTTACATTTATATATGTACATTTAAACATATCTCATTGTTTCTTTTTAACCCAAACCTAATATATTTTTTAATTAATTTTTTATTTAAGCATAGTTGGTTTACAATTTTATATTGGTTACATTAGTTTCAGGTGAATGATACAGTGATTTAACATTTCTATGTCTTCTAAAAATTTTATTTTTGAAAGTGTATCTATGATATATATACAGAAAAGCACATAAAATGTACAACTTGAAGAATGTTTTCAAAATAAACACACATGCATTACACACATCCAGGTCAAGAAATATAACACAATCAGCATTTCAACTGCCCCCTAAATCCCCTCCCAGTCACTTTCTCCCATAAAGAGAGCCATCATCATGACTTCTAACACCTAAATGGCTTTGCGTATTCTGCACTTGATATAGTTTGAACCTATGATATACATTCTTTTGTAACTGCTATACATTATATCTCTGAGATTCATCCACGTGGTTATATTTATCAGTGTTTTCTTCTTTCTGTATAATTAACTAAATTATAAATATACTACATGCATTCTCTTTCTGTTAGACTTTGAGATTTTCCAGAGTGGGCTATTACTGTTAGTCCTACTTATGCATGTGACTTGGTAAACATATGCACAGCACATATTATTCCTCCTATGTACATAGGAGCACAATTGCTGGTGCATAGTGGATGCTACAGCTCAACACTGACAAAGATTTTCCAGAGTGGTGTACTACATTATGTTCTCCTAAAAGAAATTTTTACTTCTGCTAATACCCAGTACTATCTTCTTTTAATTTTATCTATTGTAGTGGTTGTGTGGTAGTATCTCATTACGAAGTCATTAGCAGCTTATTCAGGTATAATTGACATACAATAAAATCACATAGTTAAATTGTACAATCCAATGAGTTTTGTCAAATGTACGTACTTGTGAAACATTTAGCACAATCGATGTAATAAACAAATCTCTTACTACTAAAAGTTTCCTCACATCCCTTGATAATCCCCAAGGCACTGGGATCTTTGTTTTCATGAATACAATATTTCTTTTTTCTTCTTCTAGCTGCTTTTTAGATTTTCTTTATTTGTCTCTGATTTTAAGTATTTGATTACAATGTGTCCTAGTGTCAAGTTCTTCATATTTCTTTTGGTGGGCTTTGTTGTACTTCTATAAACTGTAGTTTTATTTTTGTTATCTAATTTGAACATTTGAGGCCATTATTTCTTTAAATATTTTTTTTCTGGCTTCCTTCCACTCTGCTGGGAACTCTAACTATACAAATGTTAAGCTATTTCAAGTTGTCCCACAGCTCACTGATCCTCTATTGTCGTTTTCTTTCCATATTTTCCCCACATTTAATTTTGCATAGTTTATTGCTATATATTCAAGTTTATTGTTTCTTTTGCAATATCTAACCTCCCATTAATCACATCAATTTTATTTTTCTTCTCTGAAATTTTATTTTTTCCTCTCTAGAATTTTAGAATTTTTATTGGCTTAGTTTTATTTTATTTTAGATGTCTCATGAACACTCATGTTTTATTCTACTTTCTTAAACTATAAAATATAGTTATGAAAGTTGTTTATATATTATTATTATTATTAGGGAGAGAGAGTAAGGAAGAGAGAGATAGGAATGTTGAACTGCTCCTGTATGTTATCTGGCCAGGTAATCAAAGCGGCAACCTCCGTGCTTAGGGGCAACACTCCAACAAACTGAGCTGTCTGGCCAGGGCTTAACTTTTATTCTTTTTGAAGAGACAGAGAGAGGAAGGGAGAGAGAGGGGAACAGGAAGGGAAGCATTTCATTTGTTGTTCCACTCAGTCATGCATTCGTTGGTTGCTTCCCGTGTGTGCTCTGACCAGGGAACCAACTTGCAACCTTGTCATTTTGGAACGATGCTCTTAACCAACTGAGCTAACCAGCCCAGCCTATATATATATATATATATATATATATATATATATATATATATTACTAATTAACTCACTAATAGAAATTACTACCAGTTAAGTAATTTCTGGGTCTATTTCTATTGATTGATTTTTCTCCACATTCTGGATAATTGTACTGTTTCTTTGCATACTTGGTAATTGTTGATTGATGACTAGAAGTGTGAATTTTAACTTGTCAAGTGCTGAATATTTTTATACTTCTATAATTATTTCCTGGGTTTGTTCTGAGACTCATATATTTACTTGGAAACAAGTTTAATCCTTTTGAGGGTTTCCTATTATGCTGGGAAAAGTCTGACTCCAGAGCAGCCTGTATTGTAAATGTCTAAGTCATTTGTCTGCTTTTCTGTTAAAGTCTACCTTTCTCTTAATGATTTTTAGGGTATATATTTATCCTCTATAGGAGCCATTTTGACTATATACAGGAAATATTTTCTCCCACGCTGTGAAGAAAATATTTTTAACTTCCCCTCAATCAAAATATTGTCTCCTGAGAAAGAACATAAACACTTTCCTCCCAGAAAAGTGCCGTTTCCATTGGAACAGGGAGGGAAATAGGTTATCAATCACATGAAGGTGTAATGGTAATATTTCCATTACCAGATCACTATACTGTATTGGGACGCTTACTGGAGCCCTTCCTGGTTTCTGTTCAGTCACAGAACCATCACGCCATTTCTTTTGCAGCTGCTGGGATAGATTGGTCCTGTCAGAGAAAAGCAAAGATAGGCTTCCCCTATGACATGTGTTTGCCTAGAATGGGTCCTATAGATATTATATAAAATAAAAAAACTCTGGAGATCATTCACCAAGAAACATCATAAAATAAATGCACCAGTCTTCCTTTTTATTAAAAACATACTTTTGAAGATTAATGTTTATTCAGAGATAAAAATGCCTATAAGAACATTTTCCTAGAAATATGAATCACCTAGTGCTCTATCTTTTCATAAAAATAAAAAAAGGAAAGAAAGAAAGAAAATGAATATTTCTGCTTTAATGCACTTGAATGGGAACTTGTTATATCAGCTAAATGCTTCAAAGGGAAAAGGGTTAATTAAATAGCTCCAATTTAATCACATTAAATTAGGTAATTTCCATTTCTTTGTCCAAAGAATTTCCAAATACTCATTATTCTCAAATGATAAGGACTAGGGACTTGACCACCCCCCATCTTCCATTTCAGATAACATTAATTCATTTATCTTTTCAGAAGTAATTGCTTATTCTGATACAAGACATACTGAATTACATAGACACTAACTCCCCCAAAGGAGTTTATAATATAAATGGAAGAGTTATAAAGAGGCAATAGAGATCAGTAGAGCCTTTCAGCACCAGGTACTGGTGGTCCACTATGTTAAGGACTGATTCTTAGAGGTAGACACATCTAGCATGACTTCTGTGTCTGATTTGTGTTATATCTTAGCATATAATGAAGTCAATGGAGTCTCTTTGAAGCCAGGACATAGATGTCTTTTTCCAAGAAGTTAACCATGCAGATCTTTAAATATGGTTGTGTCTGCTAGTATTTAAGGAAGATGGAGGAGGAAAAGGAATAAGTGGAAAAAAGAAATTTGTAGAGAATTAACTAGGTTCTTTTAAAGAAAACTATCTAAACTAGAACAGTAAATTACCACTAGTCACTATCCTCGTCATCATCATGACCATCACCAAAACTACCATTTCAACTCTGTCCTAGGTGACCTACATGTATTAAAACCTGGTGTCCATAATGACCCTGTTTAAGGTCTTGCTGCCAGTAACTAGCAGAGCAAGGACTGGATTACAAATCTGTCTCTTAAAGACATGAGCCTTCTCCTTCACTAGGGTTTCTCAGAGATCAGCCTACATGGTGCGGTCTAGTCCAATAAGCTGGAAGTAAGGGAACTAACTAATTGCAAAACTTGAGCACACAGGTACATAAGAGATATGTACCAAGTTCAAACAAGTCGAGTCTTCTCTCTTTAGAAACTAAAAGAGCTGCTAAATATATAATTTAAGCTGTAATGTAGAAACCTTAAGTGGCAGGGCCCGGACAGAACACCCAGAGGTTAAAGGGAGGGATGGCTTATTGCCTTTATTGATCTAGCTAAGCATTGTACAACCATAGTTACTACACACCTTCATTCTGTAGTTTGAAAGGGAGCAGGTATTCCACCCCAAAATATGCTACTTTGGCATAAAGATTATTTTGAACTGAAGACAACTGAAAATCAACAGATGCAGGAAGAGTTCTCTGCCCTCCCCTTGTCTGCAGAAATTGTCCCTTGAGTAAGGGGCCTGGAATGAGACCCACTCTTACCACTGGACACGGGGAATCACACTGAGATGAATCTGAATACTGAAATATCCTTTCTTTTCCATTATATTTATCCCCTGTTTATTTTCTTATCATTTTCCTACAATTTACTGCCCCTAAAACCCCAACTCCTTTTTCCTTTTTCTAGTCACTTCTTTGAGTTTTTACTTTTATACCGTGATGCGCCCATGCACATAAAATTATTAACATCAATAAAAATTTCACATTTTCTCCTTTTAATCTCCTTTGTCAGTTTAATTTGCAAGTCTCATCTACTGAACATTAGAGAGTAGAATAAAAGTCCTTTTACTCCCTGTCATTGTGTACCCTGACATTTTTTTCACTCAGGATGTGACCTAATATGAGAGGGAGAATGCCTGGGTAGGAGTTGAGGTTCTTGTGAGCCTTAGCCTGGACATTGGTTACTTCTGTGACTAAGGTAAAGGACTCCACTACAAGTCTCCGTGCCTTAATTCCCTTATCAGTCTAATAAAAGGGTTAGACTAAAAAGGATGGCCAATAGGACTCACTTTATGGGCTTTGTCAAAGGTAACTGAGAAGCCACATGTAGCATATTCAATTACTAATGTCTATAATAGGCACTGGAGCAGAGTAATTCCAGTGTGTGTGCAGAATGTATATCATTTCCAGGAGAAAAGATGAATCAAATTTCTTCCACTTCTAGCACTCAGTGAATTAGTTTGTACCCTAGACTGCGTTGTTGATATAGGATGAGGAAATTCAGCGTGTTTCAAATTCCTCTGGGGGAAAAGGTGGGCAGATGTCTGAAGCAATGATACAATATTCAGGGGAGAAATGAAATCCTTTCTGAGTCTTGGGCAGTAAGAGCAGGAGCAATCTGAGATCTGCCCAGAGTGCAATATTGTGTTTTATCTCATGTGTTGTCCAAACATTGCATTTGGGTACTTCAGATGCCTAAATTAATATGTAATTAATATACAGAGATAGACCCCCCCACACTACCTCCACCTCAATTCTAATGTTCAGATTAATTGGCTGTTTTGGGGGAAAATAATAATACATTTAGGAGGACTCTATTTAATATTATCAAAGTCCTGGTTTCAATAAACTGATAATGAACATTAAGTTCTCTCAGCATAAATTGAATTTATTTAAATATGACCATCTTTGTAACTGTTGCTTTCAAAGTTTCAGAACTTGTTCCCACATAATTTAAGTATCCTCCCTCCACTTTCTCCCAGATGCACAGGTAATTTATGTAAAAACAGACATTAAAATAAGTCACTCAGGGCAGACTCACTTTCATTTGCATAGTGTTCTTTGGGGGCAAAGTATTAAATCAATTTTTTAACTTGTTTGGGCCTGTAATCAACTAATGTGCAGGCCTGTTTGAAAAGAATCGGTTTTGAAATTTGTGAAAGAGATCATATGAAATGCATTACTCAATTAAGTAAAGGAATTCATACTTTATTATAGAATACTGTACCATCTGCCATGAATATAACTAATTAAATTTGACTTGGTATGTGATTTTAACAAACAGTTGAAAAATGAAAATTCTACAATGAATTCTTCAGCAGCACCTGAAATGATAGATACCCGCTGGGAAAGAGTGCAGCCAGCCCGCTCAGGTTGCGCACAGACCTTCCATTGTCTGGCCGCCGTCTGCATCATGTTTGCATTAAAAAGCAGGTCAGCTTCAGTCACTACTCACAAGCAACAGAGAAAACCAAAAAGCAGTGTTTGTCTGCTATTGTTAAAGAAATAACAAGCTAACATGATGAAATCAAAATGGTTGCAAAGCTTCCCTGGCCCCAGAACAGAAATGACAGCTTCGCTCTGAAGTGTGTTGCCAAAAACCTCTATTTAGAAAAAGGACCTAAAAGAACCCCGGACAGAATACCCATTGTTTAATACTGCAATTGGGTTGAAATGGTACAGTGGCAAATCAGGCTAAAGCTATACTACTTTTTAGTCTTGAATATGAGGCCATCAAACGTGGCCGTCTCCATGGGTCAGTCGCATTTGTGATACAAAAGTAGTATCATGTCACTGTCAGGAGGGCTGTTAGGAACCAAAGGATTTAGAATGTGCTTTAAACCAAACCTTGTGTAAGCTTATCTATCTGGGTGCTAGGATAACAAAATGATTAGTTAAAAAAGAAACATTTCTATATGAAATGTGACTACTCAGTGCCAACTACTGAAGCATCATGATATTTCACTTTTCCACTTTTCACCCAGATGGTCTTACGCTATGTGACACACCTTTAGTACTTTGTATCTGCCGAACAAATGCATCTTTGACTGAGTGCCAGCCAGGGTACCAGCTTTGTATCTTCTATGAAACCTAAGTCTTTTGAAGATCAGTCATTTCTCCAGGGAACTTAAGTAAACTTAATACAGTTTCACATTTAAACGACACTGTGACTTTTTCAAAAATAAAACAAGAGCATATGATGTTCTTAAATAAAGAAACATAGCAAAGCATTCCTTTATTTGTTCAAACAGTTGAACAGTAGTCCTTGAGAGGAGGAGATAGATGAGGGCAGCTGGCTCTCAGATCCATAAATGCAGAGAGTATTAAGAAGCCGATCTATAATATTTGGTGATAAAGGCTTCTGAGTAGCATATGCTTCCACTTTGGGCTGATGGTGTTTATGAAGCACCCAGCATCATCACTCTTCAGTACAGGGTTGGAATTGAGCGGAAAAGAAAACAAGATTTGTCTGAAAGACAGAAGGAGTTGATACCAAGAGCGCCCGTATGAGAAGAGACATTTCTCAAGTTTCATTTGTTCAGGAATTAAGAATCCACAGGAAATGAGCATTTTGTAATTAACTGGCTCGTTCAAATACTGAGGTTATTTTTCTATAACTCTTTATCCTGGTATGAAAACCATAGTTATCTTGCCGGCCTACATAAGATGACTGAATTCAAAGTAACCTGTTGACATATGGGAATGATAGGAACAAATGCCAAATTGGAATAAGCAGAAGGAACATATGAAATAAATCAGAGCAAAGCTGAACACATGTAGGTAGAGCTGGCCAAATTGAACTTGGGGAAACCAAGATAAACAGAATGAGATAAATGCTTGGGGTTACAGTCAGGGAATACAATAATTCTCCTGAGGTCAGAAGAAGCTTCAACATTCAAACCTGAGCTATGGGGCTTGAAGGGAGCTATAACAAAAGTCTGTCTAGAAAAACCATCAAGCCTTACTCTTTAATTGTATATTTATCAAAGGCATTTTACAGGATATCCCTGTTAAGCTGAGCTGCCTGTTTACAATATGTGTTCACTTCAGAATGGATTTATAAACATATATTATTTGCCAAGTTTGAAAATCTCAAACATCTTTTATAAATATATTATCCAGGCAAACTGGAACTATTGTCCTGGCAAGATGATTTCTGGTGGGTCTCTGTGGGATTTCCTGTTCTCATAGAGTCTGAGTAGGTGACGACCACACATCAGTCAGGAAGAATGGCGACTTGCACCTGTGCTCCTTGGAAAACACATTCCGTGAAACCGGGGCAATGGGCACCCTTCTCGGTAGCCTGTACGAGGTGGGGCTGGCCTGAGAAGAATCTTGTTTTACTTCTGAAGTTCCACTTTAAAATTGTTTTGAGCCAATCTGTCAACAGGTGGATGCTTTTTCTGCTAGAGAGCAGCAATTAAGATATCAACTGCTATTTCCTTGATTGCAAGGGGGAACAGGAGGTTAAGATGTACTGAGTGCAGTTTAGGTTAGAGGCAGCATCTGGCTTTCTGTAAGGGATGGTTTTATCCAGTTTGGCAGTTGATTTGATTGAGGAAAATGTATCAAGTGACATTTTTCAGGTCAAAAAAAGGCAACGTGAAATAGTACCATAGAAAGGACTGTCATTAAGACCCACAGTCTCCACAGTGAATGGATACAACTACTCCTCTCTGCTTAACAAGAAAATTTTAATTTACATAATAGAGATATTTTAAGCTAGATTCCTCCAGACAGATATTTGGTGTGCCTATTTAATTTTTAAAAAATATACTTCTTTTTGGAGTTGATGCAATTCTGCTTTTCTTCTTTTAATCTGGTCTCACCCAGTGCTTGCTGTTTAGGAAGCAGCTATCAGCTGTTATATCCCCCTGACCCCCCACGGGACTTGATTCCTGAAAAGCAGGAACTGAAATAATAATGTTATTATCACTACTAGTTACAGCTATTATTTATGATAGGCTTACCATGTACCTGGTACTCTTCCAAGTACTCTATTGGTATTGTCTCATTTAACCCTCACACACACACACACACACACAAAAAAACCCACTGTGAGATAGATACTATTATTATTTCCATTGTACAGATAAGAAAACTAAGGTACAGTATATTTATTTAATATTAGAGTATTCTTATTTATCTTTGTAACAGTAGCTAATACCTTTATTAGCACAGAGTAGTTATATAGTAGGATTATAACCTGCTGATTTCAAAATGCTTTCTTAATCAATTATTTTAAGACTCAGTGCTGCTTTTAATCCATGGCAAAAGGAAATCCTATTACTCAAATCTAATGAAGATATATGATATTAGCATATTTGTTTTCAGTCACTCTCAAAATTAATCAAGTGTATGTCACTTTAAGCTACACAACACTGATTAATCACTTCACTCATTCCCTCCTAAACTCAACAACTATTCACAGAGTGGTGAAAACCAGAATGTGGGGGGCTAGAGACCTGACTTTAAATCTGGTTTCTGCCATTTGCTTATGTGACTCAAGGCAGGATCCTCTAGCCAAACCACTGGGTCTCTGGGTTGAGGCAAACCTCAGTTCTTACTTGCATGGTGTTAGCTCTGAACCTTAGTTTCTTCATCTTTAAAAACCACAGGATTATGGTGATAATTATCCTAAGCAGAGTACCCGGCTTCGGGCTGAACACAGAGAATGTGCATATAAAATTGTGCCTCTTGTTACTATAACTTTTCCAGGAGGAAGTATATCTACGTCAAGGTAGATGTAAATTAATTCCCAGGGAAAGGCAGGAGCGGTGTGACCAGGATTCTGGTGCCCACCGCAGCCCAGCGCCTGCCCTGGACTTCCGTCCTGTCTCTTGAAAGGTCCAGAATCAGGAGTGAGCCAACACTGGGGAAGGCGTGATGAGAAGGAAACTTCCTCGTACTCCTCCCAATTGGCCTAAATACTTACCCCAGGTTCAACTTCAAAATGCAGCAGCCGCTGTGGGTCATCTGTGAATGGTGCAGGCTAACTCTGGGTGTAGAGTAGACCCTGCACTCCTCAAAGGTCATTCACATGGATTTGACTGACTAGGAACGTGATCATTGACAAGTACAGATGTAGAATGATTGGTGCTTCTTCCTTAAAGAGCCAAGTGTCTTAAAAGCCAGCCACAAATAGCCGAAGTACAAATATAGAAGTTTTAAAAGGGGGAAAAAATAAAGAGAAGTGAGATACTGCTTTTTTTCCTTTGGTAATGGTCTCTGCTTTGAAAGACAATTGATCAAAAAGAAAGCTTAATGTCTGCCTCACTTTAGAAAGACTATATTGTTCTGTATACGTATTTATACAACAACAGTTTCACATTAGTAGTCAAAGCTGGAGGTGTTTGGGGAATGGGTCAGGGACTAGAGTAGAAGCAACAATAAAATGCTGAAAAGACATTAACAGTGTCTCCAGGTCCAGAAGTTAAGTGGACAGAACAAGGGAGAAAAGAGGCAGAACTTGAGAAGAGTGTGGAGTAAGAAGCATCTTCAGGCTCCAAGTGTTAGAGCAGGGGTCATGAACCTATGGCTCGCGAGCCAGATGTGGCTCTTTTGATGGCTGCATCTGGCTCGCAGACAAATCTTTTAATAAAAAAAATAATGTTAAAAATATAAAACATGCTCATGTATTACAATCCATTCATTTTCTACTGCTTATGTTCATGGTTGCGGGTGGCTGGAGCCAGTCACAGCTGTCCTCTGGGACAATACAAAATTTTTATTGGATAATGCTTAACATACACGGGTCATTGTAAGGTCAGAAAGTAAACTTCCCTCCTTTTAATCAAGTAGTCAGCTAGCTAATTGCAGAAACCCTTTTGACAAAGAAGATGGCTAAAAGAAAAAATGATGAGGAGTATTGTACTTTTGAGAGGAATGAACAGAGGAATTCACCTTTGTGGAGAGAGCAGGTTCTGCAGTGTGTCTAATATGCAATGATAAAATTGCATCAATGAAACAGTCAAATATAAAGCTGCACTTCAACACAAGCCATACTACATTTGCATCGAAATATCTAACGGGGAACAGCAGGAAGAAAGCATATCAAGAGCTATTGTGCAGAGTCCAAGCTAGTCAGCAGCAACTCTGTGTTTGGACCCAACAAGGAGACTGGAATTTGGCTAGCTTTGCTGGTGCTTTAGCAATTATGAGAAAAGGAAAGCCATTCACAGATGGGGGTATGCCAAAACATTCATGCTTGATGTTGCCAATGAACTTTTTGATGACTTTTTGGATAAAAACAAGATAATCAAATGAATAAAAGACATGCCTCTGTTGGCAAGAACTGTATACAATCATACCATCATAATGGCAAATCCAATTGAGGCAACACAAGTGAAGGACATAAATGCAGCATCATTCTTTTCTTTCGCTCTGGATGAGTCAACAGACATAAGCCATTTATCCCAGTTCAGCGTGATTACAAGGTATGCTGTTGGTGACACAATACGTGAGGAAAGTCTTGCTGTTTTGCCTATGAAAAAGACAACAAGAGGGAAGGATTTATTCAAGTCTTTCACTGATTTCACTAAAGAAAAAAATCTACCAATAGATAAACTTATTTCGGTGTGTATTGATGGTGCTCCGTGCATGGTGGGGAAAAACAGTGGATTCGTAGTGCTTCTTCATGAACATGAAAAGAGACCCATCCTAAGTTTTCACTGCATCCTACATCAGGAGGCCCTTTGTGCTCAGATGTGTGGCAAGCAGCTTGGTGAGGTGATGTCGCTGGTCATTCGGGTGGTCAACTTTATTATTGCCTGAGCTTTTAAAGATCGCCAGTTTAAAACACTGCTGCATGAAGCTGGGAATAATTACCCTGGTCTGCTTCTGCACAGCAATGTGCACTGGTTGTCAAGAGGGAAGGTGCTCAGCAGTTTTGCGGCTTGTCTGAGCGAAATCCAGACTTTTCTTAATTAAAATGTAAAATGTCGAACATCCTGAGTTAGCTAACACTGAGTGGCTCTAAAGTTCTACTATTTCATGGACATGACTGAACATCTGAACCAGTTCAATGTGAAAATGCAAGGTGTTAGAAATACAGTCTTATCCCTTCAACAAGCAGTGTTTGCATTTGAAAACAAGCTGTAACTCTTCATCACCAACATTGAAACAGGTCGTTTACTACACTTTGAAAAACTGGGACGGTTTAAAGATGCATGCACAGCAAGTGACCCTGCTCAACATCTTCATCTTCAGCAGCTAGCAGGCTTCACTTTAATCTCCTGCAGTCATTCAAAGCACGCTTTCGAGAATTTCGTGAGTGCACTCGTCTTTTTAAGTTTATCACCCATCCACAGGAATGTGCAGTGAACAGTGCCAACCTGAGTTACATCCCCGGTGTCTTTGTCAGAGATTTTGAGCTACAAGCTGCTGACCTGAAGACCTCAGACATGTGGGTGAATAAGTTCAAGTCACTGAGTGAAGATTTGGAAAAACTTGCATGACAGCAAGCAGAGTTGGCGAGCAAACACAAGTGGGGAGAAATAAAAAAACTTCAACCCGTGGACCGCTGATTGTCAAAACTTGGAATGCACTTCCCGTCACATACCACACACTGCAGCATGTGAGTATTGCTGTACTGACTGACAATGTCTGGCTCTACATATGCATGTGAGCAGTCTTTCTCACATCTAAAGAATGTTAAGACCAACCTATGATCACATTTAACGGATGGAAGTCTCAATGTCTTCATGAAGCTTAACATCACCATGTATCAACCAGACTACAAAGCCATCAGCAAAACCATACAGCACCAGAAGTCACATTAACGGTAAGAAGTACTTTATTCATCATTGGTTAGCAACAGCTTAACAATGTTATTAAAAAGAATTCAGAGATTTATTGTACTTTAAAAGTGTTGGTCTTACATAAAATGCACACATACTTGTACTTAGTGTTAAACATATTGTATGGCTCTTACGGAATTACATTTTAAAATGTATGGTGTTCATGGCTCTCTCAGCCAAAAATGTTCTCAACTCCTGTGTTAGAGCCTGAAAGTGAAGGGAAAAGCTAGCAAGAAAGTCAAGGACCCTTTGCTTGTGACCAATAGTGACCTATGGAGGGCCCAGTGGAAAGGTTATAGGACTTTGGGAAGGGTAGAAGATGGGTCAGAGAAGGTGGTATAAAGAGACACAAACCATAGGGGATATGGTATGACCTGCAAGTCTTGGGCTTTTCAGTGGCCACTTTAAATAAGGTAAAGTCCCACAAGTTCTAAGGTGAAGATAGGCAATGTGAATGGTGAGGGAAGGCTTAGAAAAAGTAAGACCTTATAAAGGTGGGAAAATCTTTTAAATGCCTACAGGATCCAAGATCTCCCTCAGATTACTAATGTCCTTTATGTGCTTATTTACTACATTATTCAGAATTTTTGTTTTATTTGTTTCAATAATTCTGCTTCATGGTTCACATGTTGTTCAGTTGTTACTGTTTAAATAAGATTTATTCTTAAGAGAGAAGGCACAAATCTCAGGTCTCTCTTGGCAAATTTAGGAGAGGATCCCAGGCAGTGAGTTCCCAAACACAGGGTAACTCCAGTGGTCTCACTCCAATCAGAAATTTTCTTCTCCTGAGTTCAGCCTTATACCCTTGAACAGCCAGTGAAGGAGCATGAAATTCCTCCAGCCCCCTGGGGGCTCAGAGGGCAGGAAGTAGAAGAATGGCTTTGGGCTTCTTTTGGCCAAATGGCTTTAACCACTAGCTGATCCCTCTGTCTGGGATGTTCTCCCTCCTCTCTACTCTGTTCCCACTACAGATCAAGAGTTACCTTACCAGAGAAACTCTCCCTACCTTCCCAGCCTGGACCTCCCATTTTATTCTTTGCTATAGTCTGTGTCTTTCCTTCAGAGCATTTATCTCAATTTGTAATTTTCTTTGCAATTAAAGTCAGTTTATCTTACACTTATAATGTTTTCTTTCAAAATAAAATAATTAAAAAGGGAGCACTTTTATTTCCCCATTAAGAAACATTTCATTTCTAGCTTAAAAATACCCTTAATCATTGTAGTAGCAGCTCAGCAAGATCAATTGATACATGTATATGCCAGCTAAAAGTTATATATATATATGTGTGTGTGTGTGTGTGTGTATGTATATATATCAAGTTACATATATATATTTGTGTGTGTATATATATTATATTTCATATATATATATATATATATATATATATATATATATATATAATCATAAACCCTTGGTGTTATCATTCTTTCTTAACATCCTCTCAGAGAAATTTTAAATGAAAACCTAAGTTCAGTTTTTAGGGCACTAAAATCCTTTCATAATGGCCTATATTCTATGGAAAGAAGTTCATTCATTTCTAGACCTTTTCTGCAGTCAGCAGTCAGTAGTAAGACACACACACACACACACATCTGCATATACACATATGTAAAAATGTAATAAAGATTGTAAAATTTTTTGGACATGGAGGATGTAATACAGGCAAAGATAGAATACAAACTAAAAAATACAAAATATAATTGAAAATATAATTAAAAAGAAAATATCCGGGTAAATTAATGAGTCAAATATAGACAAGGGGTTAATATACAGTGTGTCCGTACAGTCACGATGCACTTTTGACCGGTCAATGGTCAAAAGTGCACCAAGACTTTATGGACACACTGTATTTGATATATAAAGAGTTTATAGTAATTCAGGAGAAAAATACCAAGATAGTAATAAAAAGTACAATGAGGAGAAGAAACAAAGAATTTGAGCTGACAGTTCAAGAAAGTGATACAAATATGAAAGAATATTCACTGTCACTAGTAATCAGAGAAATGCAAATTACACTGTCAAAAACACATTTTCCTAGCAAGCGTAAAGACATATTATTATTTTAAAGTACTAAGTTGAGGTCATCATGGCCCAATAAGTTTAAATTTGAACATGTTCCTTCAAACACAACAATGTTAGATCAACTCTAAAAATAGAAAAACAGAAAAGCATCCTGTGGTTCAGAAAGAATAAGGTGTTTCTCTAGAAATAATACAAAAATTTTTTAAAGTTATAATAAACCACAATAAACTTTATGCTAATTTGTTCTTTGAAGAGATAGGTATTTTCCAATAAAATAAAAAGCACAAAATTAATTGAAAAAGAAATTTTAAAAAATCTGGAAAGATAATCACTAAATACATTTAGTCATCAATCAAAAGTCTGTCTCTAATAGTCACTTATATATAAAAACTTAGGTGGTTAAATGAGGAAATAATGTTTGGTGATCGGTTATTTACATGAAAAACTGATATCCTTACCTCATTTCAAACACAGAAGTTAATTCTAATCAGTATTAAATATCTAAATAAAGAAAACTTTAAATATTTTTATAAAAATTTATAAAATATCTTTATAAATTGTGATGGGAAATTACTTTTTAATTATGAGCAAAAGAATCAAATAATAAAAATAATTTAAATATATTAAAATTTATTTTTTCTGTATTCAAAATATAAATAAGGCAAAATGATAATCTTTAAGATAAGTTAAACAAAATACTTATAACTAGCCCATATATTGTATCTAAAATACAGACAGAAGTCTTTAATTACTGATTTCTATTACCTGCGGTACAGCAAACCAGAGACTGTGAAGCCTCTTGGTATAAACATGTAAAAGTATTTGATAAAATATGTACTTTCAAGTGAGTAAACAAACCTATGAGATAATAATAAAATACGCCAGAGTCAGGATATAAATAAGAGCAGAACTCAGAGAGATAAGGAGGCTCTGAAATTCTGGATAGACTGGTCTCTTAGAGCAAGGCATTCTGGGAGTACAGCCATGGACTTAGCACAGGCAGGGGCCATGTTGGTCCTGCTACGTATGCTGCACCTTCAGTGAAGTGAGCTGAAACATCAACTGCCAGAAAAATTGTCCCTCCCAACTTTAACTTTAGGATGAGATTTAAAAGTGCTTCCTGATTTATTATAGGACCACCTGCTGGCCTTACAGAGGTATGGTGTCTGAATCAATGCAATTTGCATAATTTAACATATACAATTTCTAAATATAGCATTTAATGTGGAACCAGGTCTATAGGGCACTTTAGCACATAGAAGCCAGCAAAATTTATCCCTGGAGGGAATATTATTCAATTTATGCCTCAAAAATTATTGGGTTTTTTAATTAATTTTAATGGGGTGACATTGATAAATCAGGGTACATATGTTCAGAGAAAACATCCACAGGTTATTTTGACATTTGATTATGTTGCATACCCATCACGCAAAGTCAAATTGTCTTTTGTCACCTTCTATCTGGTTTTCTTTGTGCCCCTCCCCTCCCCCCCAGACCCCCTATAAACACCACACTCTTGTTCGTGTCTCTGAGTCTCTTTTTTATGTCCCACTTATGTATGGAATCATATAGTTCTTAGTATTTTCTGATTTACTTTTTTCACTCAGTATAATGTTATCAAGGTCCATCCATGTTGTTGTAAATGATCCGATGTCATCATTTCTTATGGCTGAGTAGCATTCCATGGTATATATGTACCACATCTTCTTTATCCAATCCTCTATTAAAGGGCTTTTTGGTTGTTTCCATGTCTTGGCCACTGTGAACAATGCTGCAATGAACATGGGGCTGCATGTGTCTTTACGTTCCAACGTTTTTGAGTTTTGGGGGTATATACGCAGCAGAGGGATCGCTGGGTCATACGGTAGGTCTATTTTTACTTTTTTGTGGAACCACCATACTTTCTTTCATAATGGTTGAACTACTTACATTCCCACCAACAGTGAATGAGGGTTCCTTTTTCTCCACAGCCTCTCCAACACTTGTTATTACCTGTCTTGTTGATCTAACAGATGTGAGGTGGTATCTCATAGTAGTTTTGATTTGCATTTCTCTAATAGTTAATGAAGATGAGCATCTTTTCATATATCTGTTGGCCATTTGTATTTCTTCCTGGGAGAAGTGTCTGTTCATGTCCTCTTCCCATATTTTTATGGGATAGTTTGTTTGTTTGTTGTTGAGTTTTATCAGTTCTTTGTATATTTTGAAAATTAGGCCCTTATCTGAGCTGTTGTTTGAAAATATTATCTCCCATTTTGTTGGCAGTTTTTTGTTTGTTTGTTTTGTTTTTTTCAGAGAAAGAGAGAGAGTCAGAGAGAGGGATAGATAGGGACAGACAGACAAGAATGGAGAGAGATGAGAAGCATCAATCATCAGTTTTTCATTGTGACGCCTTAGTTGTTCATTGATTGCTTTCTCATATGTGCCTTGACCGCGGGCCTTCAGCAGACCGAGTAACCCCTTGCTCGAGCCAGCGACCTTGGGTCCAAGCTGGTGAGCTTTTGAGCAACCCGATGAACCAGTGCTCAAGCTAGTGACCTCGGGGTCTCGAACCTGGATCTTTTGCATCCCAGTCCGATGCTCTATCCACTACGCCACTGCCTGGTCAGGCGGCTGTCTGTTCTGCTGTCAGTTTCTCTTGCTATGCAAAAGCTTCTTAGTCTAGTGTAGTCCCATTCATTTATCTTTGCCTTCACTTCCCTTGCCTTTGGGGTCAAATTCATAAAGTGTTCTTTATAACCAAGGTCCAGGAGTTTAGTACCTATGTTTTCTTCTATGTACTTTATTGTTTCAGGTCTTATATTTAGGTCTTTGATCCATTTTGAATTAATTTTAGTACAAGGGAACAAACTGTAGTAGAGTTTCATTCTTTTGAATGTGACTTTCCAGTTTTCCCAGCACCATTTGTTGAAGAGACTTTCTTTTCTCCATTGTATGTTGTTGGCCCCTTTATCAAAACTTATTTGACCATATATATGTGGTTTTATTTCTGGGCTTTCCATTCTGTTCCATTGGTCTGAGTGTCTATTTTTCTGCCAGTACCGTGCTGTTTTGATTGTCATGGCTCTATAATATAATTTGAAGTCAGGTATTGTAATGCCTCCAGCTTCATTCTTTTTCCTTAGAATGCTTTGTCTTTTCAGGGCTTTTTATAGTTCCATACAAATCTGATGATATTTTGTTCCATTTCTTTATAAAATGACATTGGAATTTTGATGAGAATTGCATTAAACTTGGATATTGCTTTGGGTAATATAGTTATTTTGTCTATATTTATTCTTTTTATCCAGGAACAAGGAATATTTTTCCATTTCATTGTACCTTTTTTTATTTCCCTTAACAATGCTTTGTAGTTTTCATTATATAGGTCCTTTACAGTCTTCATTATGTTTATTCCTAGGTATTTTTGTTGTTGTTGTTGCAACCGTGAAGGGGATTATTTTTTTGAGTTCATTTTCTGATGTTTGATTGTTGGCATATAGTAAAGCAGTGGACTTTTGTATATTAATTTTGTATCCTGAGACCTTACTGTATTGGTTTATTTTTTCTAGTAGTCTTTTTGTGGAGTCTTTGGGGTTTTTGATGTATAGGATTATATCATTTGCAAAAAGTGAAACCTTTACTTTTTCTTTTTCAATATGGATGCCTTTTATTTCTTTTTCTTGTCTGATGCCTCTGGCTAGAACTTCCAGCACTAGGTTGAATAAGAGTGGAGAGAGTGGAAAATCTTGCCTTGTTCCTGATTTTAGGGAAAAAGTTCTCAGTTTTATGCCATTTTATATGATGTTAGCTGATGGTTTATCATAAATGGCCTTTATTATGTTGAGATATTTTCCTTCTATAACCATTTTGTTGAGTGTTTTAAGCATAAAATTGTGTTGTATTTTATCGAATGCCTTTTCTGCATCTATTGATAAGATCATATGGTTTTTGTCCTTTGTTTTGTTGATATGGTGTATTACGTTAACCATTTTACGTATGTTGAACCATCCTTGTGATTAGGAATGAATCCCACTTGATCATGATGAATTATTTTCTTAATGTGTTGTTGTATTTAATTTGCTATAGTATTTTGTTTAATATTTTAGCATCTGTATTCATTAGTAATATTGGTGTGTAGTTTTCTTTTTTTCTGTTGTCCTTGCCAGGTTTCAGTATGAGAGTTATATTGGCTTCATAAAATGTGTTCGGTAGTATTGCTTCTTCTTCAATTTTGTGGAAGACTTTGAGTAGAATAGGAACCAAGTCTTCTTTGAATGTTTGGTAGAATTCACTACTATAGCTGTCTGGTCCTGGACTTTTATTTTGGGGGAGCTTTTTTGATAGTTGTTTCTATTTCCTCCCTGCTTATGGGTCTGTTTAGGCTTTCTGCTTCATCATGATTTAATTTAGGAAGATTGTATTGTTCTAGGAATTTATCCATTTCTTCTAGATTGTTAAATTTGGTGGCATATAGTTTTTCATAGTATTCTACAATAATTCTTTGTATATCTGTGATATCTGTGGTGATTTCTCCTCTTTCATTTTGGATTTTGTTTATTTGAGTCCTTTATCTTTTTTCCTTAGTGAGTCTTGCGAAGGGTTTGTCAATTTTGTTGATCTTTTCCAAGAACCAGCTTTTTGTTTTATTTATTTTTTTCTATAGTTTTTCTGTTCTCTATTTTGTTTATTTCTGCTCTGATTTTTATTATTTCTTTTCTTCTGCTGGTTTTGGGTTGCCTTTGTTCTTCTTTTTCTAGTTCTTTAAGATGTGAAGTTAAGTGGTTTACTTGGGCTCTCTCTTGTTTGTTCATATATGCCTGTAGTGATATGAACTTCCCTCTTATTACTGCTTTTGCTGCATCCCAGAGATTCTGATATGTTGTATTGTTATTTTCATTTGTCTGTATGTAACTTTTGATCTCTGCTTTTATTTCTTCTTTGACCCACTCATTTTTTAAAAGTATGTTGTTTAGTTTTCACATTTTTGTGGGTTTGTTTACCTCTTTTTTAAAGTTGAATTCTAGTTTCAAGGCTTTATGATTGGAAAATATGCTTGGTATAATATCAATCTTTCTGAATTTGTTGATGTTATTTTTGTGGCTCTACATATGATCAATTCTTGAGAATGTTCCATGTACACTAGAGAACACTGTATACTCTGGCACTTTGGGATGAAATGTCCTATAGATGTCTATCATATCTAATTGTTCTAGTGTTTCATTTAAGGCCAATATTTCTTTATTGATTTTCTGTTTGGATGGATAATCTAGAGCTGTCAGCAGTGTATTGAGGTCTCTAAGTATGATTGTATTTTTGTTGGTTTGTGTTTTTAGGTCATTCAGTAGCTGTCTTATATATTTTGGTGCTCCTTGGTTTGGTGCATATATATTTAGAAGTGTTATGTCTTCTTGATTAAATTCCTTCTTTATCATTATGAAATGACCATTTTGTCTCTGATTACCTTTGCTGTCTTGTAGTCAGCATTGTTAGATATGAGTTTTGCTACACCTGATTTTTTTTGGAAATTATTTGCTTGAAGTATTACTTTCCAGCTTTTCACTTTAAATTTGTTTTTATCTTTGTAGCTTAGACATGTTTCTTGTAGGCAGCATACTGGTAGATTTTCTTTTTTAATCCATTCCGCTACTCTATGTCTTTTTATTGGTGAGTTCAATCCATTTATATTTAGTGTAATTATTGACATTTGAGGGTTTCCTATTGCCATTTTATATAGTGCTTTCTGATAGTTTTGTATCTTCTTTGATTCTTCTCTTTTATTTTTCTATCATTTGTTTTTGTTTGGTTGTAATCCATACTTCTTTTCTGTTGTTTCTTTTTTCAAGCCATGTGCTTCTGTGGTGGGTTTCTCATGGGTGTTTATCATTCAGTAATGGAAAGGGTATCTATCATATTCACTGTAGTACATTATCTCATGAGTGCTTCTACACCCCATCCTCCTTTGCTACTATTAATCTTTGTCCTCCCCTTTTTTGTTTTTGTTATTACAAATTTGATTTATTGTGTTCTTGATGGAGCTTTTACTTGTGGTTTTGTTTTGTTCTGTTCTTTGTATCTGGTCAGAAAACCCCTTTAGTATTTCCTGAAGAGGGGGTTTTCTGATGATAAATTTCCTCATCTTTTCTGTATCTGTGAATGTTTTTATTTCTTCTTCATATTTGAAGAATAGCTTTGATGTGAATAGTATTCTTGCCTGGAAGTTCCTCTCTTTCAGAACTTTAAATATTGGGGTTCACTCTCTTCTAGTTTGTGGAGTTTCTGCTGAAAAATCTGATGATAATCTTTTTTTCTTTAAACTCTGAGCTTTCATTTGCCGAGTGTTTTGTGTTTTTTTTGTTTTGTTTTGTTTTTTTTACAGGGACAGAGAGAGAGTCAGAGAGGGATAGATAGGGACAGAAAGACAGGAATAGAGAGAGGTGAGAAGCATCAATCATTAGTTTTTCATTGCCATCGCAACACCTTAGTTTTTCATCGATTGCTTTCTCACATGTGCCTTGACTGCAGGCCTTCAGCAGACCGAGCAACCCCTTGCTGGAGCCAGCGACCTTGGGTCCAAGCTGACAAGCTTCTGCTCAAGCCAGATGGTCCTGCGCTCAAGCTGGCGAACTCGGGGTCTCGGACCTGGGTCTTCTGCATCCCAGTCCGATGCTCTATCCACTGCGCCACCTTCTGGTCAGGCTCTGATGATAATCTTATGGGCCTTTCTTTATATGTTGTATTCTTCTTTTCCCTGGCTGCCTTGAGAATTTTTTCTTCGTCATTGGTTTGTGCCAATTTCATTATGATGTGCCTTGGAGTAGGTTTGTTACAGTTAAGATAACTCTGTTCTGTTTGCTTCTTGAATTTGATGCTTTAGTTCTTTCCACAAACTTGGGAAGTTCTCATCTATTATTTGCTTGAATATGTTTTCCATTCCATTTTATCTCTCTTCTCTTTCTGTTTATACACATTATTCTTATTGCTCTTATGATGGAGTCAGACAATTCCTGTAGGGCATTCTCATTTTTTTTTTTTAAATCATGAGTCTCTCTCCTCTTCTCTCTGTAGTGCCTCTAGTTGCCTGTCTTCTATGTCACTAATTCTCTCCTCTATTTGGCCTGTTCTATTAGCTAAGGTTGTTATCTCATTGTTCAGTTCATAAATTGAGTTTTTCATCTGTTTGATTCATTTTTATAGTTTCAGTTTCCTTGGTTATGTATTCTTTATGTTCATTGAATTGTTTTTTGAACTCCCTAAATTGCCTTTCTGTGCTTTCTTGTATATACCTGAGTATTTTTAGGATTTCAATTTTAAATTCTCTGTCATTTAACTCCAATGTCTCCAAGATATGGAAATTTTTTTCTATAGATTTTTTTCTTATTTATCTGAGCTACATCTCTGTCTTTTGTATTCATGATATTCAATTTCTTTTTCCTTAATAACATTTGAGAGTTGTGTTGTTAATAAAACTAATAGGAGTTGATAAAGAATACAAATAAAAAAATAAAACATAAAAATGTAAAGAAATAAAGATAATTTTTTAAATAAAATACAGTGAAAAACTGAAAATTATATTGTGATAAAAGGAACAAAAACTACATAGAACATAGGGCCTGAGTTGGGGAGAAGTGACAAAGAGGCAAAAAACAAGGTAAGAACCCATAAAATACTACAAGAAAAAAAATTGAATCAAGAATAAATTAAATTGTTTGTAAATGATGGTCAAATAAGAGATATAGTGAAAGAGAAAAGAAGAAAATAAAAGTGAAAGAAAAATATACAGTGAAAGATACAATTTCTATTATATTAAGTGGAACAAAAACTACATAAAATGGAGAGCTGGAATTGGGGGGAATGCTAATTAGATAAACAGCGAAGTAAGAAGCACACAAAATGCCACACAAAAAAAATTTGAATTCAAAATAAAATAATTTGTTTGTGAGTGAGGATTGATAAGAGGAAAAGTGAAAGAGAAAAGAAGAAACCAAAAGAATGGGAAAAAAAAAAGAGAAGCAAAAAAAAGGAGAGAGTTAAAGTTTTTGGAATGTAACCCTCATAGAGAGAAAAAGAAAAGAATGGAAAATGTAACACCTATGGGTAATGAAGTCCAAAATGAAAAAAAAATAAAAAGAATAAAATGGGAAGAGGATAAAAGGACCAAGGTAGAAGAAAAAAAGATACAAAAAGAAAAAGAAAAAAATGAAAAAAGTTATAAACTGTGGATTTTTTCTGGTTTTTGAGAGGTTATCTTCTTTTTTCTTCTTTCTCTCTCTTTTTGGCTGGTGTCACTGTACCCCAGGCTCTGCCCCTATGGCACTCTTAGGTAGAGATTTGCTGTTGATGTGTCATTATGGCGATCACATAAACTAGGCCTCAATCTCATTGGTAGGTGGGGCTTGTTAGCGTTTGCAGGTTTCGACAATGGGAGAGTTTGTTGTCTCGGAGTCTCTCCCCCAGTCTCTCTTTCCTGAACCAGCAGTCTGGGGACCCAGCTGTAAAGTTGCTGCTGCCATTGCCTGGAGAGTAAAAGGCTCTAAGAGCTGCCAAAATCCCCTCTATCCCCACTCTACGCAGGGTTCTTCGTAAGGCCTTGCCAGCCCAAACTGCCAGTGTAATCAGGCAGGGCTGGGAGCTGATTTGTCCTCAGGTGTCTTTCTTTGAACCTCCAGGTATGTCTAGTATGCCTCAGTGCTTCACGGAACTACTCTCCCCAGGGTTTTTGCACTTTGTAACCTGTATTGGCTGGCAGGAAGATGCTGCAGTTACTGCCTGCAGAACAAGAGGTCTTAAAAGCTGCCAAGTCCCTCTTCCATATCCTTTTAAAGCACAGCCCTGGGTATGAAAGCTCTGCTGACCAGAGCTACCAGCTTAAGCAGGCAGGGGCAAGCTGACTTCTGGTCAGGTTCCTTTCTAAGGTTTCACGGGTATATCTAGTTAAATTTGCCTTAGTAGTTTGTGAGTCTGCTCTTCACAGGCTCCTCCCTTGTTGGGAAGCCTCCAGCCCAGCCTGCCCAACTTCTGCAGTGTTCTCTGAGGTCTGTTCCATAGGAATGTGTTTTTTACCCTGTATCAGCTGGCAAGAAGTTATCCCAGCCACTGCCTGCTGGGTGAGAGGCCCAAAGAACTATCAAGTCCCTCCTCCGGGTTCTCTTAATTCATAGACCTGGGAAAGAAGATCTTGTCAGCCAGAGCCACTGCCACCATAATCCAGCCAGACAGTGAGCAGACTGCAGATTAGGTTTCTTTCAGCGATCCGCGGTTCTGCTGTCCATAGGCTGTTTGCAAGCTGCTTTTGTGCCTACGTGCCCTTCTCCTAGCACTTCTGTAGTTTTCTTGTTAGCCTGCATGGCTGGGGGAGGTGCCCCTCCTGGAAAGGTCCGGGTGTAGGGAAGCCGGCTTTTGTGCACTCTGTAAAGCCAATAGCCGGGGCCACCATCACAGCCAC
Source organism: Rhynchonycteris naso (assembly GCA_037038555.1). NCBI lineage: Eukaryota > Metazoa > Chordata > Mammalia > Chiroptera > Emballonuridae > Rhynchonycteris > Rhynchonycteris naso. The sequence goes on from CM072996.1 coordinate 137,239,374, forward strand.
CTGGCCAGTGCAGGTTCACATTAGATTTGGACAGTCGGTAATGAAACACTGGAGCCAAGAACTGGTGAGCCATCAGCTTTAATTCTAGCTTGCACCCGGCAGGCAAGCAAAAACACACACTGGGCTCCAAAACCCACTCATTCAGTGCTCACAAAGCTACTGACTTATCTGAGTTTCCTAGAATCAAAGCTTTCTAGCTCACCAGATTTATTCACAACTGTCTCCCATCTCCTTTTCTCTACACAAACTCTGCACAAACTGGCTTCTCCCTCATCACTCTGCCATCTTGGCTACTTCTCCTGGCCTCCATGTGGCCTTAATCTGCTCTCCTCTCTAATACCTCAGGAACCAAGATAGCAAGCTACTGGTCTGTTCCACTTTATACTGTAGAAATCCAAACCCTTAATCCAATCTACAGACAAGGAAGTCTCTGATACAAAGTCACCCATCTGAGGCATAATGGGATTCCTCACGAGAGTGTACCACCCCACATCATCCAATCAGTCAAGGGTGTGGGGAAAAGCTTACTCTTAAAAATAAGCCTTAGGCTATAATGACCCGGCCTGCTCACAGGCTGTCCCAGAACACACATTAATATCAACGAACTTCCATGTGGGCAGCACCATCTTTAACAAAGTGAGCATAATATATTTTATCTGCCCAACACACTCCTTGTGTGCTATTGTTCAGGGAGCAGGGATTATACAGAGGCTCTGACTGCAGCCCATGCAGAAGTCCACTGCTGACAGTCTCCAGCCCAACCTCTTTGTCTGGGAACATGGATGCCCACGCCCAAGGCACTAGGAAAAACCACTAGTACACTGCCCACGCTCATTGATCCGGAGACCGGGGGTAAATAAAGCTCACTCCACAGGCAAGCCACTCATCCACCTCTGCTGGGGCTTGCTGCTGGTGTTAGTAGCTCCATGTAGATTGAGCCGCGGGCACACTCTCTCCTCAGCTTGAATGTCTCCTAGCCCTCCCTTCCTTTCATTTCCAAGGGAAAAAAGTTTCCTTGGGTCAGTGAGGGAGGCAGAGTACTTCGTTCTCCATCTGTAAAGCCAGTAGTCAGGGTCAGGATCACAGCCGCCTGACCCGTGCAGGTTCACATTAGATTTGAACAGTCGGTAATGAAACAACGGAGCCAAAAACTGGTGAGCCATCAGCTTTAATTCTAGCTTGCACTCGGTGGGCAAGCAAAAACACACACTGGGCTCCAAAACCCACACATTCAGTGCTCATAAAGCTACTGACTTATCCAAGTTTCCTAGAATCAAAAGGTTTCTAGCTCACCAGACTTATACACCTCTGTTTCCCATCTCCTCTCTACACAAACTCTGCACAAACTGGCTTCTTCCTCAGCATTCCACCATCTTGGCTGCCTCCTCTACTCCACGTGGCCTTAATCTGCTCTCCTTTCTAATACTAACCTCCGGAACCAAGAGAGAGTAAATTCCCGGCCTAACCCCTTTATACTGTAGAAATCCAATCCCTTAATCCAATCTACAAACAAGGAACTTTTTGATACAAAGTCACCCATCTGAGGCATAATGGGATTCCTCATGAGAGTGCACCACCCCACATCATCCAATCAGTCAAGGGCGTGGGGAATAGTTTCCTCTTAAAACTAAGCCTTAGGCTGTAATGACCTGGCCCACTTGCATTACAGCCTTTCCCCCACACCCATTCCAAGCATAAGGGCAAACAATATCACCTGGATGATGGGCTTCCATGTGGGCGGCACCATCTTTAACAAAGTGAGCATATTATATTTCATCTGCCCAACACCATCCTATTTCCTTCAGATAGGTTTTCCAGCCACCTTTTCGCCCAATCGTACCTTTGTTTGATGTATGTGTATTTCAGATGCTCCTGGGATTGTTTTTTTGTCTCTAGTTGAATTTGTTGAAATTTCATGGAGAGGTATCGGGAGCCTTCCTCCCAGTGCCATTTCTCTGATGTCACTCCAAAAATTTTTTACAAAACAATTTCAGAAACAGATCTTTCAGTATCAAATTATCAGTTATACTATACAAAATAAATATGTTTCATCTTAATTCATTTAATGAAATATTGGCTAGAAATAAAAATATGAACAATGAGAGATTATAAAAATAAGTAGAAAAATTTATTTTAAAAAAACTAATAAAAGTTTTAGAAATAAAATATATAATTAACATAAGAATACAGTTGAAGGGTTAAGCATAACTAAAGAGCAAATTAGTTGACTGTACAATCACAAGAAATTACTGAGAATGCAGCACAGAGGAATAAAATAAGAGAAATATAAAAGAAAGATTTATCAACATAAAAGAAGGACTGAAAGGAATTCAAAAACAAATAAAAGGGATCAGGGAAAGGGAAATACTTGAAAGGAAAATGATAGAAATTTAATTCAGAATTGATGAAAGACATTTATCCATAGACAAGAAGGCCCAAGAATTTTAAATAAGATTTATAAATAAATATTCTCACCTGGAAATATCATATTAAAGTTACAAGACATCAAAAAACAAATAATATTACTCAAAAGAAAACAGAAAAGAAGCTTCTTAAAAAAAATTACACATTAAATTAGCAGCTAATTTCTCAATAGCAAAATGGAAACCAGAAGGCACTGAAATGATATCCTAAAAATCTTGAAATAAAAATTAAAAACCCAGCATTCAATGCTTAGCAACACTATTTATTCAGTAGTAAGTGAAATATAAAGACATTTTTAAATATACCAAAGAACAAAACAAAACAAGAAATGTCTGTGAACAAAATGTAGGCCTGAATGATTTCTTCTGTCTCAGAGAACTTTCTTAGAACTAAAGAAAATATTAAACATATGGGTAAATCTAAACAAACAAAATGGCTAAATAAAATAATAATGATGGTGTTTAATTTAAATGGCATTCAAATTAAGCAAACTTTAGAAACTAACTTTATTAAACCAATGTTTGGCAGATAAAATATAATATGCTCACTTTGTTAAAGATGGTGCTGCCCACATGGAAGCCCATCACCCAGGTGATATTATTTGCCCTTATGCTTGTGATGGCTGTGGGGGAAAAGTAAGCAGGCCGGGTCGTTAAAGCTTAAGGCTTTGTTTTAAGAGTAAGCTCTTCTACACACCCTTGACTTATTGGATGATGTAGGGTGGTGCACTCTCCTGAGGAATCCCATTATGCCTGAAATGGGTGGCTTTGTATCAGAGACTTTCTTGTATGTATAATTGGATTAAAGGTTTGGATTTTCTAGGCTATAAACTGGGGCAGTCTGGGAGCTTGATCTCTCGCTCTCTTGGTTCCTGAGTTCCTGAGGTTAGTATTAGAGAGGAGAGCAGATTAAGGCCATGTGGAGGAGAAGTAGCCAAGATGGCAGAGTGCTGAGAAAGAAGCAGTTTGTTAAGAGTTTGTGCTGGAGAAGATGGGAAACAGAGGTGAATAAGTCTGGTGAGCTAGAAAGCTTTGATTCTAGGAAACTCGGATAAGTCAGTAGCTTTGTGAGCACTGAATGTGTGGGTTTTGGAGCCCAGTGTGTGTTTTTGCTTGCCCGCCGGGTGCAAGCTAGAATTAAAGCCTGATGGCTCACCAGTTCTTGGCTCCATTGTTTCATTACCAACTGTTCGAATCCAATGCGAACCTGCACGGGTCAGGCTGCTGTGATGGCGGCCTTGACTACTGGCTTTACAACCAATAAAAGCATGATTATAACTAAAGTATTCTAGAGACCTTATATTATTTAGAATAAGGGTAAATAGACTAACTTCAGTCTTTATTAAGTATGCATATCAACAATTCTGCTGTGAGAATTAAGGAAGAAAAAAAGTGGGTGTACCTTTTAAATGAGTAGGTGCTTGTAAAATGAATAAAAATCAGAGACAAAATATTCTCAATCTGCTTAAATGAAAGAAAAAAACATAAAGGAAAGAAGAGAAAAGAGAAGAGAATAAGGAAAAATTTAAATAAATACTCTCATAGTTAAATACATACATGTTTGTAAAGCCAGTAGCCGCGGTCAGGATCACACAGCCACCTGGCCAATGCAGGTTCACATTAGATTCGAACAGTCGGTAACAAAACAACGGAGCCAAGAACTGGTGAGCTATCAGCTTTAATTCTAGCTTGCACCCGGTGGGCAAGCAAAAACACACACTGGGCTCCAAAACCAACACATTCAGTGCTCACAAAGCTACTGACTTATCCGAGTTTCCTAGAATCAGAGGTTTCTAGCTCACCAGACTTATTCACCTCTGTTTCCCATCTCCTCTCTACACAAACTCTGCACAAACTGGCTTCTCCCTCAGCACTCTGCCATCTTGGCTGCTTCTCCTGGCCTTCACGTGGCCTTAATCTGCTCTCCTCTCTAATACCTCCGGAACTCAGGAACCAAAGAGACATCAAGCTACTGGTCTCTCCCACTTTATAGCATAGACTCAAAACCTTTAATCCAATTATACAAACAAGGAAGTCTCTGTATAATGGGATTCCTCAGGAGAGTGCACCACCCTACATCATCCAATCAGTCAAGGGTGTGGAGAAGAACTTACTCTTAAAACAAAGCCTTAGGCCATAATGACCCGGCCTGCTTACATTACAGCCTCTCCCCCACACCCATCCCAAGCATAAGGGCAAATAATATCACCTGGGTGATGGGCTTCCATGTGGGCAGCACCATCTTTAACAAAGTGAGCATATTATATTTTATCTGCCCAACAATGTTCAACAAACTTCTCAGCAGTTTACTCACTATTTCTCACAACAGTCCTACATCCCTGGGAGATAGGCATTATTGTCCTTATTTACATTTTACAACAGAGAATCGGAATGATAACAAAAATACTAATTTTTAAAAATTCAGCTAAAGTACTTATAGGAAACATAATAGCCTTAAGTGTAAGGTTTTTTTAAATTGTAAAAAAACAAACACATACTATAAAACACATACCATTTTAACCAGTTTTAAGTATTCAGTTTAGTATGTTAAGTCTATTCACATTATTGTGCAATAAATCTCTACAACTTTTTCGTCTTAAAAAACTCTATACTTATTAAACAACAACTGCTCTTTTTTCTCTTTCCCAAATCTCTGGGGAACTGGCTTATTTTACCTAACATAATGTCCTCAAGGTTCATCCATTTTTCAGCTGAATAGTATTCCATTGAATGCATATTCCACTTTTGTGTTTCCCTACTCAGCTATAGATGGATATCTGGGTTGCTTTCACATCTTGGCTACTATATATAATACTGCTGTGAATATGGGTATTTAGATAAATCTCTTTTAATCTTTTGGATATACCCAGATGTGGGATTGCTAGATTAGTTGGTAATTGTATTTCTAATTTATGAGAAACTTCCATACTGTTTTTCATAGTGGCTGCACCATTTTACAATCCCACCAACAGTGCACAAAGGTTCCAATATTTTCAAATCCCACTAACACTTGTTATTTTCTGTTTCCTAAAAATCTTTACAGATGTGAGATATTTTATTGCTGTTTGACTTGCATTTCTTTGATAATTACTAATGTAAAGCCTCATTTCATGTGCCTATTGTCCATCTGTATGTCTTCTTTGGAAAAATGTATATTCAGGTTCTTTGGCCAATTTTTATCAGGTTTTTATTCTTTTGCTATTGAGTTGTATGAATTCCTTATATACTAAGCCCATTTCATAAATTGCCTTTTTATTTTGTTGATTGTTTCTTTTGCTAAACGGAAGTTTTTAGTTTGATGTAGTCACATTTGTTTACGTTTGCTTTTGTTGCTTTTGCTTTAGGTGTCATTGACAAGAAATCATTGCCAAATCATGTTTGTTTCTCCCAAAAAGCTAAATGTTGAAGAGCTAAAAGTTTGACATAAACAACTATAAAAGGAAAAACAAAGTAAACTCAAAGGATGTAGTATGAAGAAAATTAAAATGAGAAGAGAAAGAATTAAACAGAAAACAAAATATAATGTAGAAGATAAATATAAAAACTGGTTATCTGAAAATACAAAGAAAATATACAAGTCTCTAACAAGTGTAATTAAGAAAAAAAGTGCATACAGAAATGAACAATATTGATAATAAAAAGGGAACGTATCAAATGCAACAGAATCTAGATGAGGCCATCTTCATCTAGAAAAAGTGTTTCACACTATAACGCTATCTGACCTGAGAGTCATATCCCTGTTGGCTGTTTCAAGTAAAATGGTCTCTGGTTAACAGCAAATATTCTAAACTTTGTTTGGAATCCCAGCCTTGCCACTTACTATCTTTGTATATATTATTTAACTTTTCTGTGCCTTGCTTTTCTCATCTCTAAACTAAGATGATGGTAGTGCCCTCTTCATAAGGTTGCTAAATTAATTAAATGAAACTTATGACTATATTTTACCTGTCTTTCCCGTAGGTTGCTCTGAATAGGCGTTTGCTGCTACAGCTACTAGCATATTCATTGGGGATGACTAGGGGAGCAATATTCTTGTGATTATTCTTCCTGCTGTTGTACTTTTCTGAGCTTTTAAATGCTTATTAACATGTCCAAGTAAAGCATAATAAAGGGAGAGCAAATGACATAAAAATCAGAAGTTACTATACAGCAGTGCTTGTTAGAGCACTTATAGGAGAAAAAGGTGAAACTTAGTAAGTGAGGTAAAGTAGTTTAGAAATTTATATCTCTGTGTTACATACCTCAGTAAGGTTTGACTGTAGTGGGGCTAAATTTATATAGCAACAAAATGTAAGCGGTTTCACAGTTTAACCAGACAGTTTAAGTGAAATGTCCATTTAGAAAAGTCAAAGAAGGTTAATAAATTGTATTGAGTTCCTTTGGTACAACCCAACATATTTTAATCATTGGCTTCAGAGTTTGTGTCCCTGCCAGAGAGTGAAGTCCTTGAGGGTATGGCTGTGCTTTGTTTAATATTATGCTGCTTCAGTATTATGCTACCATACAGTACGACATGCACAAGTTCATCATAAATATTTAGTCAATGAGTAAGATAAGAATTACTCAATAACAGATTTTATTCAGAATCTTAGCAAATGCCCAGTATCTACCTTCCTTATAGTTCTTCCTCAATGCACTTATTCTAATTATGTCTTCTGTTTTACTTCTAATTTTTATATACATCTCCCACTTACCATTTTATCCCTGCTTATAGGACTTGGACTAGGAGGCAATATGTCATAGGTTAAAAGCACTGGGTTTGAATTCTGGGTTTGGTACTTACCCCCTACAATACTTGGGGCCAGTGAGTTAACGCCAAGGTTCCTTTTCTCTATCAGTAAAATTACTATGGAACTTGAGGAATAAGAAATAAGGTTGAGCTTGTTTTCTTTCCATTGTTACTATCTTACTTCCTAGCTTAGGTAAAGTCAAGAGTATAATTTTAAACTAACATCAGTTTTTTCCTAGCATATATTGGTATTATCTTTATACACTGAAAATCTTGTACAACCATATGAGACAGGTGATACCATTATTTTCACTTTACAAAAGAACTGAAGCCAAGAGATATCAGTGTGCTGCCCAGAGAGCTGTGCTGTCCTGCCTTGTCTCCTTAAAGTAAGGTGACCAGATTTTAAAATTGGTAAAGCGGGACACCATTGACCGAGGGGGGCGGTCTTGATTAAAAATTTGGTCTATATGGAGCAAAAAAAAATTTTCATAGAATGCAAAAATAGTACTGTAATATATTTTTTAAAATTTCAACATAAGTACAATTTACAAATATAGTACATTAAAAATTATGTATAGTATTATTTTATTCTTTGGCATATTTCTCATTTGAATGAAAATTTTTTAGTAGATTGCTGTTGTTGTTTAAAAGGTCATGAAATTTTTCACAAGAATTTGTTAAATTATAAATCACACATAAAATGGCTTTCAAAGTCTCAACACTTAATTGTGATTTTTCTCATGTCCACACTTTATTTAGCATAGAAAAACGCGTTCAGTTGTAGCATTAGTTCCTGGTAAAGACAGCGCGTATTCCACAATTTTTAGTGCATTATTGTATGGAACATGGTTTGTTTCCAAATGATGAAATATTTCTAACCATTTGTTCTCTATTGTGATTTTTGCTGATGCCCAAGATTTAACCTTTTCCTTATCAATCTATTTTTTAATAATGAGGATTATAAAGATCATTTTCAGAAATATTACTATATGGGAAATTTTGAGTGAGTCAGAGGGATCGGGTTACACGGTCCCGAAACCAATGCCGAAGCTGCATGAGCGGGCGAGAGCAGGCAGTGTAGTGCGGCTGGCATGCTTGGCAGCCGCGCTCCCCAAGTCCAACCCTGCTGCCCGCTGGAGACCAAGTAGCTTTCGCCTCACAGAGCCCGGAGCCGCACGCTAGCATCCAGGACATGGGCCTATGGGTAGTTAGAGGACTTGACAGCCACCGCCCCAGCAGGTACATCCTGCCGGAAGTTCTTTATTTCGGGATGCTGCATGGGGCAGCCAGCTCTTGTGGCAGTGTGGGCACTTCCAGGTCGAGGCGGGGTCTTCCCACTGAAAACCATATATTCCCTTCCCGTTCTCCCACCGTTCCCTAGCTTGTCGTGCATTCTTTCCAAAAATTGAGACTTTTTTAAAATGCCGCAGGACGCAGGACAAATTGTTAAAAATAGGAACCGTTCCGCCAAAAGCGGGACGTCTGGTCACCTCACCTTAAAGGTTACAATCTAAACCTTGCCCCAAACTCTTGGTTTTGACAAATACTCATCAGTATTTGTCAATACTCACCATTATTGACAAAAAGACAGTGGTATTCCATCCTCGTACTGAGAAAATAGGTGATGGAGAAAGTAGAATTTTGCCTGCAAGCTGGGTCTGCCTTCACAGATGCACCATTTGACTCATTTTGGAGCTGTGCTCTTGGTGAAATCTTTACTTTGAGTTCTGGAATTTCTAGTTTCTTCACATAGTTATAAACTTCTGTAGATACTATAGGACTTCTTTATGAAGTCACCTGAAATGCTGGGCTTTTGGGGTAGTTTACTAATTCAAGCAGGTGAAACAATATACAGTCTCACATAAACAACTTGCAAACTTTTCCAGGCAATTGCTTTACATGTTCAACTGCACTTAGAACCGTTTATTATAGACCAGCCTTAAATTCAGGCTACTAAGTTTCATTTCCGGTTAGGTTGAAGGAAAATCACAACAGACTGTTGCTCTCACACTAACAACAATGACAAAGCCAGACAAATTATCATACCATTTTTCTGAAAAACTCACTAGCGAGCTAAGAAAGAGATGAGTTCCTTGTAACAGAAGAGAAGAGACCTCCCTGTGTGGGAGAAGGAGCAAACCTGGAACAATTTTGGGGAAAGAAAATCCAGGCAAATTTTAAACTTCTCATTCCACACGTGTACTGGCATGATGGCTTTGAATCAACGGAGCCAAAGACACAGAGTGAAATCTGCTGCATCCCTCAATTCTTCCTCATGGTGCCTTCACCCAGTGCTTGATGGCAGTATATTAAGGCCAGGGGCAGGATAGGAGGGCTGAGAAAACACCTCTGTATTTAATGGAATCTTTACCAAGTGACAGACAGAATTAGTCTGGGAGCAGGGCATTACAGCTTAAAGAAAATCCCCCAAATGCATATAGCTATTACTGACTGCTTAGCAGCAGCCCATCTGAAGGCAAAGGCAGGGCAGGAAAGCCAATACAGATCCCTTCAGAGGTACACAGTGCCTTCCCTTGGTACTTGGCAGAGGTCTGCTACCTACTAGGGCAGGCAGGAGAAATGAGACAGACCCCATTTCTCCCTGAGAGGCCCTGGCCTTTACCAGGTGGGACACAGCAAACCACAGGTGGGTGCAGAGAGAGCTCCTGAGATGCAGAAAGGAAGTGGCAAGCGCTGGGGTGAAGGAGAACGTACAAGGAAAACGACCTAGAAACAGCAAAGCTATCTGCTAGATTATAAAGAAACCTCTCACAGGTCAGAGAGATGGTAACTGGGCTGTCAAGTGTAGGGAGGGCTTTGGAGTCTTGCTGTGCATAGAGCTCAAGCCCTGCAGATGTTGTCCTTTAAACTTTTGAACCCAGAGGTAAACTGAATCGAAATAAAGCTTTAACAAAACCAGGACCAATGCAACTAATGATTAGATTGCCTAAACGCCCAGGATAACACCTGACAGAGAAAGGGATATGCCATTTTCTAGAGGTAAATATTATGTACTTCAGACTCCAGCGTTCATCTACACACAAAGTCTGGGATGCACTTGAAAAATTATGACACCAAAAGTCGCAGAAAAAATGTCACTCTATAGAAAAAAAAGAATTCAACAAAAGCTAACCGCAGATGGCCCAAATATTGGAATTAACAGACAGGATCTTTAGTATAACAACAAGGAGTATGGAGAAGGGTCTAATGGAAAATATGGGCAGTGTGTGTGAATAAATTGGGAGTTTCAGCAAAGAAATTGAATCTATGAAAAGAAAACTAAATAGAAATTCTAGCACTGAATTGAAAAGTTTTGGATATGCTTAATAGAAGACTTGAAATAACAGAAGACTAGATTGGTGAGTTTGAAGCAAGTCAATAAAAATATCTAAATTGAAACTAAAGGGGAGAAAATGAGGGGAAAATGTTAAAAGATCATCTAAGTTCTCTGGGAGAAACAAGTAACAATAAAATATACAGAAAAAACTTAAATTTTGAAAATTAAGTAATGAATTTATAAAGAACCATGGATTAGAAAAGAAATTAAAAGAAAAACAGAATGTATTTTGAACTGAATCATGTATCAGAATTTGTTAAGTGTACCAAGTACCTAATTAGGGCTTAGAGGATAATTTTCTCTCTAATCTTCCATTTTAAACTTTGTGAACAATATAAAAACCTTTAAGAAATGAAAACAGAAAAAAAATTACACAGAAGAAAGTAAATACAGGCTGGGGCCAATGTAGGTTGACTCTTGTTCACATGGAAAACACAATAATTAATAAATAATAATACAAGAATAAACTCTGTGTTTCATGCATTCACTACTGTCAACCTACTTTTGCCTCACCCCATAAAAATCAGAATGGGAATCAGCAAAATAAAAAACAATGAAAAGCAATAAAGCTCAAATCTGATACAATTGATAAACCTCTGTTAAGACCCATGAATCAAAAACAATGTACCAACATCAGAAGTGGAAGAGGGGATAGAATTACTAATCCAACACATATTAAAAATATTATAAAAACCATATCAATAAACTCAACAATCTAAGTGAAATTGACAAATATTGGGAAAATCATGTGCAATGTAACTGGGTATAAATTGATCATAAGAATGTTACCATAGAATGGTTTCTTTCTCTTTAGTAGCTTTCAGTTCCTTTGAGTGCTTTGTGAATGATGTCTCTGTGTTTGTCTTTGTCTCTTGCTGTACGAATAGAGTTCTCTAGGCCTTAACATTTTGGCCAAAAGAGCACCTTTTCCAGATTGCAATCAGTACTCCACTGGTCAGAAATTGTCAACACATGTTACCATTAACCACCTGACTAGAGCCAGCCTTCCCAATGCAGCCCATCAGGACATCTTAGGTCACTGGTTCTACTCTGTCATATAAATTACTTACTTCATCTGGTTTTACCTGCATTTGTTAGTTCAATTGAAATCACTGACAAAACTGTACTGAACAAGTTTCTCACTAGACTGAAGAATCTTTGAGGGCAAGAATTCTTTCTTCAACACCATTTTAATCTCAGGGTCTAGTACATGTTAGTAAATAATTGTTGATTCAATATCTGAATCAACAAAGCTAAATACTATTCTCTAGTAAGTCCCCACATAATTCCCTCTTCTTGCTATTAATCAGCACCTTATTCTTACAAGTTACCAATCCATTCTCTTTTCCTCACTTGTAGCCTATGTGTTTCCAATATTATTTCAGAGTATCATGAAAGAAGTAACCTCTTTCCTGCCCCACGATGTGTCGTACCCTATTGAGACCTGTGGACTCCAGGAACACTCAGCTGCTAATAGTTCTCACCAGAATGTCTCCTGCCTCCTTGCCTTTGTCATGCTTTCCTCTCTGGAATACCCTTTCTCCATCAACATCCATTCTTCTGACAGACTTTTACTTTTATTTAGAAAATCTTCCCTGACCCCTTGCGCTCAGCATTATAAACCACTACTCTCCTGGGTGCCTATAATATTGCACACCCATTCCTGCAACTGTTTATATCATAGTATGTTCATCTGTATCATATTACACATTATAGATCTGTTGCTTTCACTAGATAATGAGCCTATTAAGCACAAAGAATGTACTGACTGACCTCTTTCAAAACAGGGAAAGTGCTTAATTCACATGATTTAAGAGAATGAGTTCTGGTAAATGCTGAGCTCACACACAACGTGCCTACAACATTTCACACATTGCCAGCCAGCCCAGTAATGGTAGGGGTGGCTACTAACTAGTGTTTGAATAAATTCTAGAACTTTGGGAGTAGGGGTGATATTAAAATCACCAGACTTTGCTTTTGAATCTTCCTACTCTTGGGGGGAATCTAGTCTTCTGGAATCTCTCCCGTTCTGTAGACAAAGTAACAAGAGCTTGAATTAGGTGATACCTGTGAGCATGGAAAGGGAAAAGTGGCTGCTGTAAACAGTACTCACACAAGCAGCAGCACTTACTATGCATGAGGATGAAGAGGAGGCACGAAGGGGGCACGGATGGTCAGTAAGGACTGAGCCAGGCAACTTTAAGAGAGGAGGTGACTGACTGACTGACAGTAACCTGTGAATAGTTTGGGCCCCTGGAGACACAGGGATGATATTTTAAGCAGAGGCCAAAGGAGCAGAAGGGACATTGGACAGTGACTTAGCTCTGATAGACCTGACTGGGAAACAGTAAGGCTTGTGGGCTGAGGTAGGTCATTTCCCCCTCTTCCATGTGCTCCCCAGACTCCTCTTTTCTCCTCTGAAGCTTTCATCTAGCTTATAGCTACTCACATCTCAAATGTCAACCAAATATTTGAACAAAACTTTTACATCCATTGTCTGATGAACCCTGTGTGATAAGGATGCATTTGCATTTCGTAGTCAAGGAACCTGGCTGGTGGTAAGGGGTCGAGCTGGGGCTCAGATAGAGTTATTGTGATTTTGCATTGATTCAATTTCTACTGCTCAACAGTGTACCAGCTTCTCTAAGAGACAGAAAAAAAGCATAGATATGGCCTTTGGACCATCTTATTGGAGAAACAAGCATAAAATACATCAAATGATTGAAGAATACATTTTCTGCATCAAATAATATTAGTAAGTATATAACAATATGTTAATGTGAAAAGTTATGTAACAACTGCCATGTCAAATCTAGTATTTCTTTTGGGAGAATAATCTTTTAAATATTTATTCAGGCTCAGTGGCCAAAGACATAAAACAATACAGAAATGGAACATTTGTAGAGATTTTACAGGATCTCTAGACTGTATTTATTTGACTCTGGACCTATATACTGAGAAACTTCATTTCTTCACTTACAAAAATGTAAGTAATAGTTACTTGACTATTGCCAAATAAAATAAAGCACACACATAAAAGAAAAGCTTCATAAAGTCGGCAGGGTTGTAAAAGAGAGAGAGAGAAAAATAAGCATACTTTTAAAATAATATCTCTATTTTATGCATTTGGAGAAGAAAAGACTAAATGGGAAGATGGAGCTCCTGGTATGCATGGAGGAGACATAACTTTGATACATGGACTAAACATTCACTGACATTCTGTATTAAATAGTCACTCTCTAGTAAGTGACAAAAATAAAAAATAATTCATAAAGTAGCAGTTTAGTTTAAAATATTTTTGACCCTGATTTAAAATAATTTACAGAAAATGGTTCCCCCAAAGGTCACATTTTTCTTTATGAGAATTAGTCTGATCCAAGTAGGAGATGATCAGAATTTTTAGAGAACCATATTTGTAGCACACACAAAAATGAGACAGTTGGGATTCTTTTCAAATTAGTACTCTATGCCCAGCCCAGTACCTCAAAACTTAACAAGTCTGCATAAAAAGAAGTTTCAGTCTCAAAGACATTTTATCAAATTTCATTTTTTTATTACTATTTTTTATTTTTTACAAACAAATGATTTGGCCTGACCCGTAGTGGTACAGTGGACAAAGCTTCGACCTGGAATGCTGAGGTCGCCAGTTTGAAACCCTGGGCTTGCCTGGTCAAGGCACATATGGGAGTTGATGCTTCCTGCTCCTCCTCCTCTTCTTTCTCTGTCTCTCTCTCCTAAAATGAATAAAATCTTATGAAAAACTGTTTGTTCTTATTTTTGTTTTCAAAAATATAAAAAATAAAAACAGCTTCAAGTTTCTCTGTGTAGGTTACTCAAATATCTTCCTACAGTATTTTGCCCCCCAGGAGATGAGTTCTCTGTCGTAGTTGAATAGCAGACTCTGAATTATCAGAGCTCTACCACAAACAGGAACACAGAAGAGAGGGCAGGTTCTATTTAAAAAAGGGAGAGGTTGTATTAGAGAGAGAGCAGAAATTTTACTCAATTTTGTTTGTTAGATTAAGCTATTCTTTACTTCCACTGATGCTGTTATGCAGAGTGTAAGAAATGCATGAATGTCTGGAGCCTATCTGTAGGAGAACAGTGAGTCATCAAAGACACCCAGTTGCGTGTGGGAGTCATCACTGGGGGTTGAACTTTCAGGCCAAAAACAACTGGGCATGGCTCAGTTTCTGGAGCTGTTTCATGTCAGGGTTAACTCCCACTTCAAAGAAACCCAGCAGACGGGAAATGAAAGTTCAGGACATCTTCCTTTGAATCTGTTTTCAAAATGGTTCATGCAGTTTGCTGCCTGGTATCTTCGAAAGGCGTATTTCAGGGTTTATCATTACTGTTTGCCTTTTATCAAGAGCCAATAATATGCACTGAAGATACATATGTCTATATAAATTAATATTCTTCATTTATGAGGTTGGTGATGATAACATTGCTATCCTATTGGGAGAGTATAGCTAGAAAGGTTGAAGTTGACTCCCATACATCTTCAGTAGGAAGACCAGATCCAAATCAAATAGTTGGAGAAAGATTAATAAGAGATGAGAAAACTGTCAAGGAAAGATATAACACCAGGATCTGGATATAAATTTCATGAAAGGAAGAAAATGATCATTTGAAGGAAACAGAGAAAAAAATAAGACACCCACACAAACACACTTGTTTAGTTACATAGAAATAAACAGATTGTCTCAGTTGAATCATTTGTGCCATCTTGGTGAATAGATTTTCATCTTGTAAAGAAAATGAGAATCTCTGAGCAGCTTCAGACTCTGATCCTTGGATTTTTTCTAATCCTCAGACATCTCAGGGTCTGAAATTAATTTTTTCTCTCCTCTGTGCTTCCATAGATCTTGTTTCATGTGAGCATGAGAATAAAAGCAGCAGTTGCCATACTTGTAAACAAATGGTTTTGTTTAGTCTTACCCCAAACTAATTTAGAAGAAGTTGGCCCTGGCCAGTTGGCTCAGCAGTAGAACGTTGACCCGGCATGTAGATTCCTGGCCAGGGCACACAGGAGAAGTGCCCATCTGCTTCTCCCCCCATCCCCCTCCCCCTCTTCCTTCTCTCTCTCTCCCTCTCTCTCTCTCTTTCTCTCTTCCCCTCCTGTAGTCATGGTTCGAATGAGCAAGTTGCCCTCAGGTGCTAAGGAAGGCTTCGTGGCCTCGCCTCTGGCGCTAAAATAGCTCCGTTGCTGAGCAATGGAGCAGCAGCGCAGATGGGCAGGACATCAGCCCCAGATAGAGGTTGCCAGGTAGATCCCGGTAAAAGCGCATACAGGAGTCTGTCTCTCCACCTCCCTGCAAGGAGAAGGTGGAGGAGGAAGAGGAGGGGGGGAGGAGGAGGAGGGGGAGAAGGAGGGGGAGGGGGGAGGAGGGGGAGGAGGGAGGAGGGGGAGGGGGGAGGAGGGGGGAGGAGGAGGAGGGGAGGAGGAGGAGGAGGAGGAGGAGGAGAAGAAGAACATACCAGGAAGTATCTCATAGCTCAGTAGTAAAACAAAACAAACACAAAGTATCTCCCCTTGCTCTTTCTGGGAGTGATAAGCCTCATATTCTTTTCTTGTAGCTATTCCAATCCCAGGACACTTCCTTCTCAACATAGCCTCTGGCTCTGTTCTGCATTTTTGTTCTGGGCTCCAATAGCCACTGGAATAAAATGGAGAAAACCATGCCCAAGGAGATTCTGGTACTAACAAAGTCGCAGGCCAGCTTTTTGATGAAACCACTCTGACTGCTCCAAAGAGTCTTGCTTAGTTATTTTGTACAGCTGAGTTAAAAATGTTCTTTCTTTATGACATTCTCTTTTTATGATAAATATTTTGTAATGTTTATTAAGTTTTTATCTAAGTTTTGAATAGTTAATATATTCACATCATCATTCAAAAGCAAAAACAAACTAAAAAGTCTCCAGTAAAAATTTTTGCTCCTATCCTCGGCTCACAGTTCTGCCTAGTTCATACCCTTCTGTCATACCCCCATCAAAGTAGCTATTATTTAGCCGCTTCTATGTCCATACAGAATTTCATTACACAGTAAATATATTTATTATTATTTTACCCAAAATATAGCATACTTTATACTGTATTTCTATCTTGGTTTTTAAATATAAAGATATGAATCATTCATATTAAATTATAGAGAACACCCTTATTATTTTTTACAGCTCCATTGCACCTTTGTTACAATGGGTATACCATCTTACTAGACACCTAGCTTTAGACTTTTAGATGGATTCCCATCCTAAGCATTATAGCAATTAATAATTTTGCATATGCATTTCTTTGCAGTTGTTTAGGAACATTGATATTTCAAATATTCAAAATAGAATTTTGAGCTAAAGAATATAGTATGTTATTTGTAATGCCTATTAACAGGGTTGAATTTTCCTTTATTGGAGTTGAACTAATTTACACTGTCATTGGGCTCATCCAACTTGAGCACAGGTTTACCAGCTTAAGCGCTGGCTCTCCAGCTTGAGCACAGGATCATAGACATGACCCTACTGGCTCAGCTTGAGATCCCTGATCGAGGCACATATGAGAAGCAATAGATGAACAACTAACATGACACAACTACAAGCTGATGCTTCTCATTTCACTCTCTTCCTGTCTCTCACTCTCTCTCAAAAAAATAATAATTCTTTCCTTTTAATTTCCATGTCTCTTATTATAGGTGAGAAATCCCTTTACATAAGTTTAAAAGTCATTTGTTTGAATGTCTATTCATATTTTTTTTGTTCTTTGGAGCAAGAGTTAGTATTTCTCCTTAAACATTTTTAGAGAGCTTTCATTATTATAAAAATTGACTTTTTAATCACTAATATAGATTGCAAGTATTATTTATCTGATTATCACTTGCTCTGGTGTGTTTTTTCCCTATAATATTTTTTATTTTATTCTTAATTTTTTGGTTGTCAATATTTTGTTTTCTTATGACATCAGAATTTTAATTAAGAGGTAGAAAGAATGTCACCATTACAGGTTATAAAAGAACTCTCAGATATTTCATTCTAAAACTCTTATTATAACTTAGACTTATCCATAGAGTGTAATATGAGATATGGATCTAATTAAATTTGATTATATTTATTGATCAATTTTGAAATGCAAAATTCTTATATGTCAGTTTATTTTTTTGCTTTTTTTATTTTTATTAATTTTAATGGGGTAACATTAATAAATCAGGGTACATATGATCAAAGAAAATATCTCTAGGTTATCTTATCATTCAATTATGTTGCATACCCATTACCCAAAGTCAAATTGTCCTCTGTCACCTTCTATCTGGTTTTCTTTGTGCCCCTCCTCTCCCCCCTACCCAACCTTATCCTCCCTCCCCCCACCCTGTAACCCCACACTCTTGTCCATGTCTCATAGTCTCGCTTTTATGCCCCACCTATGTATGAAATCATGTTGTTCTCAGTTTTTTTCTGTTTTACTTATTTCACTCCATATAATGTTATCAAGGTCCATCCATTTTGTTGTAAATGATCCGATGTCATCATGTCTTATGGCTGAGTAGTATTCCATAGTATATATGTACCAAAGCTTTTTAATCCATTCGTCCTCTGACGGACAATTGGGCTGTTTCCAGATCTTCGCTATTGTGAACAATGCTGCCATAAACATGGGGGTGCATTTCTTTTTTTCGAACAGTGCTATGCTATTCTTAGGGTACATTCATAAAAGTGGGATAGCTGGGTCAAAAGGCAGTTTGATTTTTAATTTTTTGAGGAATCTCCATACTGTTTTCCACAGTGACTGCACCAGTCTGCATTCCCACCAGCAGTGCAGAAGGGTTCCCTTTTCTCCACATCCTCGCCAGCACTTATTCTGTGTTGTTTTGCTGATGAGCACCATTCTGACTGGTGTGAGGTGATATCTCATTGTGGTTGTAATTTGCATTTCTCTAATGATTAATGATGTTGAGCATTTCTTCATATGCCTATTAGCCATCTGTATGTCCTCTTTGGAGACATTTCTATTCATTTCTTTTGCCCATTTTTTGATTGGATTGTTTGTCTTCCTGGTGTTGAGTTTTATAAGTTCTTTATAAATTTTGGTTATTAACCCCTTATCAGACGTGTTGTCGAATATGTTCTCCCATTGTGTGGTTTGTCTTTTTATTCTGTTCTTATTGTTTTTAGCTGTGCAAAAACTTTTTAGTTTGATATAGTCCCATTTGTTTATCCTGCCTTCTATTTCATTTGCCCGTGGAGATAAATCAGCAAATATATTGCTGCTACAGATGTCGGAGAGCTTGCTGCCTATGTTTTCTTCTAAGATGCTTATGGTATCACGGCTTACATTTAAGTCTTTTATCCATTTTGAGTTTGTTTTTGTGAATGGTGTAAGTTGATGGTCTAGTTTCATTTTTTTGCAGGTAGATGTCCAATTTTCCCAACACCATTTGTTAAAGATGCTGTCTTTACTCCATTGTATGCTCTTTCCTCCTTTGTCAAATATCAGTTGTTCATAAAGTTGTGGGTTTATTTCTGGGTTCTCTGTTCTGTTCCATTGATCTATGTTCCTGTCCTTATGCCAGTACCAGGCTGTCTTGAGTACAATGGCCTTGTAGTATACCTTGATATCCGGAAGAGGATACCTCCTTCTTTATTTTTTTCTTTTTAAGATTGCTGAGGCTATTCATGTTCTTTGGTTCCATATAAATTTTTGGAATATGTGTTCTATATCCTTGAAGTATGTCATTGGTATTTTAATTGGTATTGCATTGAATTTATAAATTGCTTTGGGTAATATAGACATTTTAATGATGTTTATTCTTCCAAACCATGAGCACGATATATGCTTCCACTTGTTTGTATCTTCCTTGATTTCTTTTATCAATGTTTTATCATTTTCCGAGTACAAGTCCTTAATCTCCTTCGTTAAATTTACTCCTAGGTACTTTATTTTTTTTGGTTGCAATAGTGAAGGGGATTGTTTCCTGAATTTCTTTTGCTGACAGTTCATTTTTGGTATATGAAAATACGTCTGATTTCTGAGTATTAATTTTATATCCTGCCACCTTGCTGAATTCATTTATCAGGTCCAGTAGTTTTTTGACTGAGACTGTAGGGGTTTCTATATTCAATATCATATCATCTGCAAACAGTGACAGTTTTACTTCTTCTTTTCCAATTTGGATGCCTTTTAGTTCTTCTTCTTGTCTGATTGCTGTGGCTAAGACTTCCACAGCTATGTTGAATAAGAATGGTGAAAGGAGGCACCCCTGCCTGGTTCCTGATCTTAAGGGGATTGCTTTTAATTTTTGCCCGTTTAGTATGATGTTTGCTGTGGGTTTGTCATAAATGGCCTTTATCATGTTAAGGAATGTTTCCTGTATTCTCACTATACTGAGAGTTTTGATCATGAATGGGTGCTGGATTTTATCAAATGCTTTTTCTGCATCTATTGAAATTGTCATGTGATTTTTGTCCTTTCTTTTGTTTATGTGATGAATCACATTGATTGATTTGCGAATATTGAACCAGGCTTGCCTCTCCAGAATAAATCCCACTTGATCATGGTGTATGATTTTTTTTTATATATTGCTGGATCCAGTTGGCTAATATTTTGTTGAGAATTTCAGCATCTAAATTCATCAGGGATATTGGCCTATAATTTTTTTTCTTTCATTGTGTTGTCTTTGCCTGGTTTCGGGATCAGAATTATGCTCGCCTCATAAAAGGAGTTTGGAAGTCTTCCTTCCTCTTGAATTTTTTGAAATAGCTTGAGGACGATAGGAGTTATTTCTTCTTTGAATTTTTGGTAGAATTCACTTGTGAAGCACTCAGGCCTAGGACTTTTCTTTTTTGAGAGTTCTTTGATAATTGTTTCAATCTCGTTTGTTGTAATTGGTCTGTTTAGGTGTTCTGATTCTTCCAGATTGATATTTGGAAGGTTATATGATTCAAGAAATTTGTCCATTTCACCTTGGTTGTCTAATTTTTTGGCATAGAATTCTTCATAGTTTTTTCTTACAATATTTTTTATTTCTGTTGTGTCAGTTGTTATTTCTCCACTCTTGTTTTTAATTTTATTTACTTAAGTCCTCTCTCTTTTTTTCTTGGTGAGTCTAGTTAAAGGTTCATTGATCTTGTTTACCTTTTCAAAGAACCAGCTCCTGGTTTCATTGATCCTCTGTATGGTTTTCTTAGCCTCTATGTCATTTAGTTCTGCTCTGATCTTTATTATTTTTTTTTCTTCTACCAGTCCTGCGCTTTATTTGCACAGGTGAAGTTGTGCACCACACTCAAGCCTCAAGCCTCAGCACCAAGCATAGGGGTGAGCACCTTTGATCAGTTGCGGACCTCGCCTGTTCCTGGACTTCTGCCCAGTCCCCACCATCAGAACCTGCTTGCCATGGTTTCTTGGGTTGGGCGGGGTTGCTGGTGTGCACTCAGCTATGAGCCTCTCCCAATCCCAGGCTTTAGCCTTGCCCCCGCGGTCAGGGCCGGCTTGCGCAGGGTCACAAACCTCAGAGGCATGGTGATACTGCGCACCCACAGGGCCCTGCTCAACAGCAGATCCTGGCCTCCCGCTTTTCCCCCGTAGGTGGGGCTGCAGGCAAGCCCGCAGTTGCCGGACCGCTTTCGCACGTCCCCTCCACCCCTGCTGGGCTAGACCGAGCTCATGCTGGCTGGGCTTCCGCCCCTGCCGACAGAACCGCATTTCAGTGTCCCGCCGCTGCCCATCCCTCCAGCAAGCCCTTAGCAGTGTGGGTGGGGGCACTGCAGTTCAGACCCTAACACTCCATACTGTAGTCCTGGAAGCTCCCTCCGTCTAAGCAGCTCTGCTCTAAGTGCTGCAGGAGAGCTTGTTTGGCTGGTGTCCTTCTTCACTTTGCTGGTATTGCTAGTTCCAGGGGAAATATTCATTTTCAATTAGGGAAGTGACTCAGCCCGTGGGTTAGGGTGGCTGTCCCTCAGAGTGTTTCTCCCTGTGCCTTCCAGTCCACACTCTTTTCCCATTGCTCTGGTCCTCTCCTCTGTCCCCATTCCCCGCAACCCTGGGTGAGTGGTTGTGAGAGAGGTTTTCTGCGCTGTCCCTTTAAGAAGAATCCTGGGTCTGAGTAAACTGTCTCTTTCTCACAAACAGTATCCTCACTTGTTTCAAAGCTCAATACTGCCCAAACACCTCTTCTAGGCTCTGCGACTGCAGGCTGGGGCTTTGTTCCTGGGACCCAGGTCCCTCCCTCTCTGCTAAACTCTCTTCCTGCCACACAAGTCTCTCTGGGCTGCTGTTTGCTCCGGGGAGCTGGGCAGCCCTTTCCACATTTTTGCTTTTCCTACCAGTCTCAATGTGGCTTCTTCAGTGTTCCTTGGTTGAAGAGTCCACTTAGTTTAGTTCAAAGTTGGTTTATCCAGATGATGGTTCTTAAAATTAAGTTATAATCCACTTTGGTTCTGGGAGTTGGCAGTTGGTATGTCCGCTTACTCCATTGCCATCTGCCATCTATGTCAGTTTGTTTTTGAACTTTTAATTTTTTTCTATTGTCGATCCAGTCATGATTTATATTTTAATATGTTATGGGGCTAGTCCCCATTCATTTTTTTAAATTTTCTCCTGGATATTTGTTTATTTTTCCATATAATCTTTGGAATCTGTTTGCACCATTCAAAACAAACAAAGAAATTAAAAGTAAATAAATCTCTGTCATGTGGATATCCAGTTTTCCCATTACTATTAGTTGAAGACTATTCTTTCCCCGTTATATGTTCTTGGTACCCTTATCAGAGATTTGTTGACCATACATATATGTGCATTTATTATTTGGCTCTCAGTTTTGTTCAATTGGATTAGGTCTCTTTTTTTATGCCAGTACCATACTCTTTTGATTACTAAAGCTTTGTAATATAGTTGGAAACCAGAAAGGGTAATTCCACTCGCTTTGTTCTTTCTTCACAAGAATGCTTTTGCTATTCAGGGTCTTTTGTGATTCTAAAAAAAATTTAGGATATTTTTCATTATTTCCAATAAAAAATGCCTTTGGAGTTTTGATAGAGATTTTTTTTAATCTGTCCATTACTTTGGGTAGTATAAACATTTTAACAATATTAATTTTTTCAATTCATGAATACTGGCTATTTTTCCATTTATTTATGTTATCTTCAATTATTTTTATTAGTATTTTATACTTTTCAGTGTACAGATATTTCACTTCCTTGGTTAAATTTATTCCTAAATATTTTATTATTTTTGATACAATTGTAAATGAGATTGTTTTCTCAGTTTCCTTTGCTTTTTGCTAGTTCATTGCTAATGCATAGAAATGCAACTAATATTTGTATATTGACTTTGTATCCAACACCTTTACTAAATTTATTTATTCTAACATTTTCAGTGGAATCTTTAGGGTTTTCTCTATATAAGGTCATATGAGATAGCTGTGCTGCACTCCTATGTTCTCTGTGGCATTATCAGAATAGCCAAGATATGGAAACAACCTAAGTGTCTGTCAACAGATAAATGGATGAAGAAAATGTGTGTACCGTATTTCCCCATGTATAAGACACATAATTTTCTGAAAAATTTGGGGTCTAAAAACTGAGTGCATCTTACACAGTAGTTGTAGGATTTTTTATTTGCATTCCCACTTTTTCACACTTGTTTTTGTGCTCGTTGTTGAAGATGGTGATTCACCATCAGACACAGATAAAGACAAGCTAATGAATGGGAGTTCTGACAGTGATGAGGAGTTGTATGAATTTTACGATGAATAAAACTTGAGCTCAATAACTTTTTTTTTTTAATATATTTTTTTAATTTATTCATTTTAGAGAGAGAGAGAGAGAGAAAGGGGGGAGGAGCAGGAAGCATCAACTCCCATATGTGCCTTGACCAGACAAGCGCAGGGTTTCGAACCAGCGACCTCAGCATTCCAGGTCGACACTTTATCCACTGCGCCACCACAGGTCAGGCGAGCTCAATAACTTTAATACATTTTTTTCATAGTTTGAGTTTCAAAATTAAGGTGCATCTTATTCATGGGAGCGTCTTATACATGGGGAAATATGGTATATATTTAAATATGTAATAGAATATTATTCAGCAATAAAAAAATTCCTGCCATTTGCAAAAACATGGTTTAATCTGGAGAACATAATGCAAAGTGAGATAAGCCAGCAAAAGACAAATACTGTGTGATCTCACTTACATATGGAGTCTAAAAATAAAGTAGGATTCATAGAGACAGAACAGGATGGTGGTTGCCAGAGGTTGGGTAATGGGGGAAATGGAGATATCTTGGTTATTTTTATATGTAGATACAATATTTTTCCAAGCTTGCCTTTTAACATTTTTGTTACTTTCATAAATAGAATATTAACTTCTTTTCCAAATATATGTTCTGTGTGTTCACACTGGTGTGCAATAGATTTCCAGAAATTTTTATGTTCCAAAACTGAAATGCTATACCCATTATCTTTCATTATGTTATAATTGTTTATATTGTTTATATATATGAACAATTAATATCTGAATTTTGTTTCACTAAATATCTTATTTTTCTGTTTCACTAGCTTTCTAAATTTCTTTATATTTTTAACAGTTTTGAATTGTTTTTGGCTTTCTATATGTATCTACAAATAGTGAGTTTTATCTTCTCTATTAAAATGTTTACCTATGATTGCCTTTTCTTCTCTTTGCTTTTTCTGTTATCTCTAGTAAAATGTTAAATGCTAGAAGTTATAGTGGACATTCTTGTTTCTGACTTTAGTAAAAAGTTCATTAAAGGAAGATGTATTTTACTGTGTTTCCTATATTTAGTTTAATCTTATTGAGGGTTTAAAATTTCTTTTTCTAATTAAGAAAGACATTGAGGGTTTTTTTAAAATATCATAGGTTATTTCATCTTTAGTATAATGTGATGGATTATGTTATTAGATTTCTTAATATTAAACCATCCTTACATTTTTATAATAAATTCCTCCTGGTCCCAAGTATTATTCTTTTAATGTGCTTATTGTCTATTTGAAATATTTGTATCTATATTAAAAAATGAAATTGACTTGAAAATTTGTTTTATTGAGTCTCTAGTAAACTTGAGGGCATTTTTCTTCTTTATCTCTACTCTACTCTGGAAAATAGCATCAAAATATCTGCTTTATGAAGACTTTTTTTCTGTTTAAAATGAATCTGTTTCCATTTTTTCTTATTCCTGGAGTCAGTCTTGGTAAATTGTTGTCTTAAAAAATAATCTACTTGAGTTAAGTTTTAGATAAAGAAATTGAAGTTAAGTGATAGGTGTTGATACAGTGAGGACTTCAGGCAAGATTTCTCCTGCTCTTAGGCACTGGTTATAATGTTGATGTTGTCCTTTTAAAATGCAGCACATTGTTTCCATTGTAATGGTGCATGGGGAAGGTGGTCAGGGATAGGGCAGATTAGAAGAATGGGAGAAAAGATGGCATTCTAGATAAAGCAGAGATCAGGAGCAGACACAATACTGATAGTGATTAGAAAAGAACACAAACTTAATTTTGATGTAAATATATACAATTAATAATAGAAATACAAATAGCTGGACACAAATTCCTAAAGTCAAGAAAGCATAGGCATATTTGGAAATAGCATAATATGTTAGAAAAGAAAATTAAAATTAACTTTGGTTTAAATATATCCATTAATAATAGGAATATAAGAAGCAGGAGATTCACTTTTTATCATGTAATTTCAACATCTTTTTCTTTCAAAAGTTAAAATAATTTTGAAAATATATTTAATTTACAAATTTCTTCAGTCATTTATCTGTTTAATGAGGAGAGATACATAAATATGCCTAGTAAACAAACTTTTCCAAACTTCAGGAAGTCCTTATAGAGAAATATTGTTATGTTAAGCCATAACACTAAGTTCTTCACTAGTCATGTGTTTTCTTTTTGAGGGAATTCAAAATGTTTTCCATAGCAAAAACCTCAGAACTAAAGAAAAATTCTCAGACCTGCAGAGTGACTCAGCAAATACAGGAACAAACCATCTTCTTAAGAAAAAAGCTGCTGAACACTGAAAGCAAAACAATCACATTAGAAGGACAGATATGCTCTTAGGAGAAACAACTAAGGAATTCTTCAACCTAAATCATATCTTCCATGATTTACAGATCATATTATCCATAAATCCTGAAATCTGTATAAAACCAGAATAATTAAAATCTACATGAGTAGGGCTATCAAAAGAGAAGAAATATGTTATACACTCTTTTTTTTTTTTTTTTAGTGAGAGAGAGAGAGAGACAGACAGGGACAGGCAGACAGGAAGGGACAGAGATGAGAAGCATTAATCCTTCATTGCATCACCTTAGTTGTTCATTGATTGCTTTCTCATATATGCCTTGACTGGGGGGTGGACTCCAGCAAAGTGAGTGACCCCTTGCTCAAGCCAGTGACCTTGGGGTCATGTCTATGATCCCACACTCAAGTCAGCAACCCCATGCTCAATCTGGTGAGCCTCAGCTCAAGCCGGTGACCTCAGGGTTGCTAACCTGGGTCCTCAGCATCCTAGGCTGATACTCTATCCACTGTGCTGCCACCTGGTCAGGCTGTTATACACTTTTGAAGTCCTACTCTCATTTCTATTACTTCAGTACATTTATAAAGAGAGGCCTTTTTTTTTTCCTCTACTCTATCACAATCTTTCTTTAGAGTGCATATGATATTCTTTACCTTATAAGATTAAACTCAAGGAGAAACCAAAAACACTTTTCCTTTTCAGCCATAGTTTGAAATTATTTTTAAGGAACAATTTTCTAGAGTTCTGAATGCTAGGAAGAAGCTTCCAAAAAGAAGCTCAAGCGTTGTATAGCCAATTCAACTACTTAAGCATAAAGAACAATGTGAAATATATAAAATAATGAGTTAATCTTCTACAAAGGAGGAAAATGTAGCATAAAGAATAAGGAATACAGTCAAGTAAAGACAAGGAACCTAAAGTTGAAATCAGATTAGAAGTTAATATTTCCTTTTTTTCCATTTATCTAATTTAGTCACGTGTCTGATTTGGGAAAATAATAAAATCCAGGACAAATATATATTTCAGAGAGAAAATTGTCTAGAAACAACATTGCTAGCAAAGGGCGTGTTCTTAGTTTCAAGATCTGGCACTTACAACTATACACAGTTTTAATCACACACATGCTAATAGCAAGGAAGGCACTCAGTCATTCTTTCTTCATAGTGATAATCTAAGTTATTTATTGATTCCTGATGAAATAGCCTACAATATTTCCCTTTTGCTCCATTGGAAAAGATTGTAATTACATGAAAATTCATGATAATGCATTAAAAATCTCATGTAGCTACTCTACAGTGCACTTAGAATGGAGTAACATTACTCCATACATAGCAATTAGAGTGCAACTAATTAGTGTCACTTACTGTGAGAAGCAACTGATTAATTATGTTTAGACGTTACCGCTGAGAGAAAATGCAGAGCCTACAGTTTCTCAATTGCATGCTCTGCCATTCAGCTAATCGAACACCTCTGCTGGTTCATAGTCACTCCGTATTTAATCCAGCCCCTCTCTCTGGCTAATACGGGCACTCCTGAAGCTCCGCACTGAGGCTGTGTTTGGGAAACTACAGAACATCAAAATTACATTGTACTTTTTCCTCTATCACATTAGGAGAGTAATTAGTGAGGAAGCTGTGTAGTTACAAACTTCTGGGCTCAACACAGTGGGCAGTAGTACATTTCATCATCATAGAAACAATATCCTAGCACGTCAGCAACCTTTTTCAGCTTGGAAAATGAGACTTACTCAAAGGAGCCAAAAAAGAAAAGTGAGTGCCTTTGACACTCTCTGTGAAGCTGTTGCATCAAGAAGGTATTTTTAAATGAGCTCAACCTTCATGCCCAAATTTTACCAAATTCTCATTTACCCTCAGATGTCCAGGCCTGCTTTCCTAAATTGCATCTGGTGATTGCCTCTCCCCTCCTTCAGTCACCTGCATGTTGATGCTACACCAGGGTAGGAATGAGGCCAGATGGTTATTTGAAAGTGTCTTCGCCTGCTTTACAGCTGTTCTGAAATTTGTTCCTAGGGCTGCTAGGGAAACCATTTAACTTCATGTATTCTCTGTGCAGGGACAGCAGAGGAGGATCCAAGGTGAGCATTCATTCCCTTTTACAAATTTGCTTCGTTGTGCCTACAAACCATGGGGTGAGTTTCAGAATGAGTTGTGAAAAATGACCTTGATTAGGAATAAAGCCTGACCCACTGGAGTTATAGACAGGAAGAGCCTCATCAGCCTGAATTTTTAAGTTGATAATTTAAAAAATCAACTAGTATCTCCTTCTGTTTTAATTCTTCTGCTCTTCTCCCTCTCATTGCCCCATTTCAGGATTTTATTGTCTTTCATCTGTACCGTCAGTGAATATAGGTTAGTCATCTCATGTTACTATGTAGGAAATAACCTGTGAATCTTATTAAAATACAGCATGACTATGTATGTTAACAATACTTTATTGTATACTTGAAATGTGCCACATGTTATACACTTGACATTTAAAAGGGAGAAGAAGGGAGGAAAGGAGTTACAGAGGCCACAGATAGATGGATGTGTTCACTAGCTTAATTGCGATAATTATTTCACAATGTATTGCATATCAAAACATTAAGTACACCTTACAGACTCTAATTCAGTAGGTTTTGCGTTTGGCCTGCTTTCTACATTTTACCAGGTTCACAGGTTCTCTCCACGTTGCTGACTGGCCAACCTCACTTTGGGTAGCAAACTTCTAAGGGACCTCTTGTATCCAGTTTCTGCCATTCCAGAAGACCCTGAATATTGCATTTGGAGTCATTTCTCTAAAGTGGCACTTAATAAAATGTGTACCTGGGATTTTCAGTAACAGAATCAGTTGGATCCCATATAAGACGAGAATAAATTTGAGAACTACTATTAAAAGATAGCATTCAAATCAGGTTACTTTTTCTTGCTAAAACATTTTTAGTGGTCTCTACTGACTATTGAATATAATTCCAAATTTCTTAACCATGGCATTTGACTCTGTGCATTTTCTATTTTCCATGACTTTTCTTGCTGGTTCCACAGACCTAGAAGAAGAGAAACTGACATCATAAAAATTATAATAGGAGTTGTAATACTGAGGATCTGCTTGTATCTCATTGAGCATATTAAAATCTCACCATTCATATGTATTCATTTATATCATTTTACCACATTTTAACCCTGTGTAACTGGTCAGAGTTCAGCTATTTTACACATTTCAAATCTAAGTATCAGAGATGGAGATAGCTTTATTAGTGTGATGAATTCAAAGGGTTATGTTATTTTTAAATTCTTATGTTCCTACACTTGGGAAGTCATTTGAATTTGGTTTATTAATGTTTCACTGTCAAGTAATTATATAGAAATCAATTGACAAGATATCTGGCATTTTCTAGAGCATGCAATGAATATCAGACCTCTGTGCTAAACAAAAGTAACAGAGTTTTGCTGTGTTGATGAAACAAAGTGTTTCTACTTCTCCCTTGCACTTTCTAAAGTTCTATTACATTTTGCCTGCCATATTCCATAACTCACAATAACTCTCCAGACCAGTCGACATAAATAATCCTTACAAAATAGACAGGCCATAAATCCATTATAAAAAATTTAAAACCATTTGTGCATTGTTCAACTAACACAGAACATATTTGTACATTTCATGGACGTTCAGCTGTCATTGAATATCAACTAATCATAAAGAGCTGTTGACGAATTTGAAGTGCTATTTAGTACTGTTTACAAAAAGACATGACTAAAAAATGTAAAAAGTATTTTAATTTGAGCCATTAGACTGAATTCGGCCATTTTTACATTAACACCTTGTAATGGAGTGTATAAATCAATCATCAAATAGCATGTATTAAGAAGCCACAAGTATTTGGTGCTATCAGAGGCACTGTGTGAATAAAGCAGACACATCTCCTTGGTTTGCATTCCAAAAATGGGAACTGTGGTGATATGGCAGAGTGTGCACAAGACTCGTTTTGTAACTTTTAATGTAATCGTTTCATTGCTTAAAGGATTAAGGAAAAGAGGGAGAACAGTTTAGCACAGACCATTCCTTTTTGTGGGACACAGGAATTGGGAAAGTCGAAGAACTTTTTTCTCTACTGGCGAAGTTTCTCTAGAAATCTTGGAAAATATGAATGCAACCTGATATTAATTGGGGGCCATCAGTATCAAGATAAGGATTTTGAATGGTCAGTTAGTGATTTTCAGAAGAAATTAAAGAAAAAAAATGAGGCAGTAAGAAGATCTCAAATGA
The DNA here is from genome assembly GCA_037038555.1 of Rhynchonycteris naso. Lineage (NCBI taxonomy): Eukaryota > Metazoa > Chordata > Mammalia > Chiroptera > Emballonuridae > Rhynchonycteris > Rhynchonycteris naso. The sequence goes on from CM072996.1 coordinate 137,269,157, forward strand.
CTTCGTTAACATCACACTAGGGAAACTAAAACATTTCATGTACACCGAGAGGAAATAACCCTCTCAAGTATTTTAATGACAAGTCTGATCAGCGAAGTCAGAGTCTAATATTGAAGGTCTATACATTAAAAATGACAAGTTATATGTAATATCCTAGACGCATGGAGCACAGATGCAAAGTAAAAGTAGCAGCAGCAACAGTAACAATGACAAAAACCTAGAGGGCCAGTTACTACACTACTGCTACGATTTGTGGCTTAAATTATTTTTCATCTTTTTATTAGCTATATCGCAGCATAATGAACTCTGAGTGGTAATATGCTCATTTCTTCAAATACTACTGTGTTCCTTGTAGTTGTAATACTGTATATTTCCATTTTTCTGTAAGATCTTTTCTCTTTTTTTCACTCATAAGTGAGAAAAGGGCAAATGGATTTAAGCTGCTCCTTTAATGGCTGAGACAGAGTTCATTATTTTAAAATTGCAGAGTAAAATTTTTCAGGTAAAAAATTTTTTACACATTAGATGGATATATTAGACTCAGGGTCTTATACAGAAACATATAACATAGCCCTGTGTAGTTATCCCTCTCTAAGAAAATGTATTTCTCCTGACCAGGTGGTGGCGCAGTTGATAGAGTGTCGGACTGGGATGCGGAAAACCCAGGTTCGAGACCCTGAGGTCGCCAGCTTGAGCGCGGGCCCATCTGGCTTGAGCAAAAGCTCGCCAGCTTGGACCCAAGGTCGCTGGCTCCAGCAAGGGGTTGCTCAGTCTGCTGAAAGCCCGCGGTCAAGGCATGTGTGAGAAAGCAATCAATGAACAACTAAGGTGTTGCGACAGCAATGAAAAACTAATGATTGATGCTTCTCACCTCTCTCCGTTCCTGTCTGTCCCTATCTATCCGTCTCTCTGACTCTCTCTCTGTCCCTGTAAAAAGAAAATAAAAAAAGAAAGAAAGAAAATGTATTTCTTCTGGAAATTGAGATATTTATTATCTTCTAAAATATTAGGTTACTAAACTCAAAGGTTCAAATACGTGAGTTTAAAAAGCATTAACTATGTATTATAGGTTCAATCAAATGAAAAGTTTTTGTTATCAAGAATAGGCTATTGGGCCTGACCAGGCAGTGGCACAGTGGATAGAGCGTCGGACTGGGATGTGGAAGACCCAGGTTCGAGACCCCGAGCTCGCCAGCTTGAGCATGGGCACATCTGGCTTGAGCAAAAAGCTCGCTAGCTTGGACCCAAGGTTGCTGGCTCCAACAAGGGGTGGCTCGGTCTGCTGAAGGCCCGCGGTCAAGGCACACGTGAGAGAGCAATCAATGAACAACTATGGTGTAGCAACGGCAATGAAAAACTAATGATTGATGCTTCTCACCTCTTTCCGTTTCTGTCTGTCTGTCCCTATCTATCCCTCTCTCTGACTCTCTCTCTGTCCTTGGAAAAAAAATAAAAATAAATTAAAAAAAAGAATAGGCTATTGGAACAGGTTATCTGAGCATGAAGAGTAACCTGCCTGGGAGGATACCCACTCCCTCTCCTTGTGTTCCAGACCTAGCTATTTTTATAACTCATTCCTGATAATTAGGAATATGTCTGTCAAGTCACTGGCAGAGATGATTTAGCACCCTTATTCCTTCTTATTTAAATAAGTGGATTTTCTCTGGACACAGATATTAAATTTCAAAACCCAATAAAAATGTAGATATATTCAAAACAATACCTTCATTATCTCTCTTCCTAAGGGTGTGTGTTCTATTGAAGCCAGGCACTCTCTTTGTTCACTACACCCAATTCTTTGATGGCCATAGTATATCAGTTCCTACCTAAATCTTCAATATTTCTCTCTTCCCTCCCCTTTTCTTGTTCCTTCCTCCCTCTCTTCCTTTTTCTTCCTTCCTTGCTCCCTTCCTTGTATCAATTTATATTTTCTTTATATTCTAAAATCTTGATGATATCTTTCTGTGGAAACTCTTCACTAGTAAGTTTATGGCTGATTATAGTGGTCTCCTGATTATACATGGACTTACAAGAAATCCTAATTAAAAAGCAGATTCCTAATAAATTGACTCTTCCCCCTGAAATTTATGATCCATTAAAATAGATTTTTGATCTGAAGCATCAGTTTTGAGAAGGAGAGAATTCAGGTATATGCCATTGAAGGAAAAAATAGAATTAGGAAGTCATGTTAACAAGTGAAAACTGTTCTCTTTGATATTCTTTTCACTTTGCCACAGATGTATGTGTATATCCATGAATATAATGACATGTAGAGTGACCTGCATGACAGTAGTCGTGAAATTAACAGTCAATCTAAAATATCAAAATTTGGTGGCCATTTAATAGTCTCATAGGAAGTATAGTGGTATCCACACACTCACTCAGTTTTTGTTCAGCTTGGACCCAACTGGAAGTTATTCTTTCCATACAAAATGAATAGACTCTATAGACTGTTGTATCAGCTTGCAAAGTAGCAGCAGAGGTCAGTCCTGTTGCTAATGAATAACTTGCAGCAGTCATTTTGTACCACACACAGCCTTAGATGTGTTTAGGCACTGAGGAAGCCTAAAAAGTTGTGCAATTATAAAAAATAAAAGTCTTGATAAAGATAAATGGCACCCGTGCTATACAACAGAATGGGACATAAATAGATAAGTAATTTGGAAAATAGAAGATAGAAATTTGCCCTGGACCAGCATAAAGAATGCCAATTTATATCAGAACCCTATTGTATATTATTAACAGGTTATTTTCCTTGTATATGGTTCTAAGAAGAGCGTGGAACCTAGACTCAGATGGCCTTGATTTAAATCATTTCTCCATCACTCCCAGCTTTCTTACCCCAGGCAAATCACTTAACTTCTCTGAGCCTCTGTTGCCTCATCTTTAAAATGAAGATAATAGTACACCGTAGCTATAAAATCCAGAAGCATATCTGCTATTAGGTTATTGAATTTTATTTTTCATATTTAAACCCCTCTGATTTACCTCTCCGGGTGTTTGCTAAAAGTGCAGGTATATTCAGTGAAAAAGCAGAGATCATCTGAGGCAACACATCACAGATGCATGCACGGGGATTGATAGGAATAAATTCATGTACCACATGAATTGCAACTTTGCACAGCACACTGAACATATCATCTACTGTATTGTATGGTATGTAAGTCATTTATAATGTCTATTTTCAGTGTTACTAGACAGGAAGGCTTCCTTCTCTGCCTCGTAGGGTTTTTGTAAGCATTAAATCGGTTCAGGCATAGAAAGTGCTTAGACAGCTAGGCCATGGTGAACACAATGAAAGTGCTAGATGTTAACATTGTTATTTGCATACAAAGCTGAACTTAGTTTTTACTCTTTGTTGTGGTTTAAATAATTGTTGTATAATCCTTTTTTTTTTCTGTTTGAACTAATATTAAAAGACCCTCCAATGTTTTCTCTAAATCTATGTGCTCTAGTTGACCAATATCACCCCGTTAAAATTAATTGTCTAAATAAAACTATTAAAAAAAAAGACCCACCAAACAGGACCAAGTAGGTCAGCTGGTTAGAGTGGTGGCCTGATGTGCCAAGGTTGTGGTTTCTATCCCCTGTTAGGGCACAACCAATGAATGCATTAATAAGTGGAACAACAAATTGATGTCTCTCTCTCTTTCTCTAAATTTAATAATAATAGTAATAATAAAATGATCCTCCAAGACTAACTTATATGATGATATTTAGACTAGCTTATACATCTGATATTGTAGTTATCATTCTAGTAACCAAAATGGGAAGATGAAATTTTCCATTGAGACAATAATAATTTATAAGTTCTGTGCCTTTCAGTAACACTCCTTCCAAGAGGCATTTAGTTGTTTATTCAAGGGAAGTACCTCTTGGGCTTGAAATAGAGGTCCAGATGAATTATTACTCATTTGTGGATGCTGTACATTAATGGCACAAAGTGTTATTAAACAATCCAGTTATGTATAGCTTAACACATGATTCTGGGATTGCTTTAACTCACACTCTTAGTAGGTTCCCAAAGCAATAAAACTTGTAAAGAATGACCAAGTCTTTAACAAGTGACCTTTATAACTGCAAAAACGACTCCACCCTGAATCAGTGAAGGCATAGAGGACTGGAAGGCAACATGGACAAAAGAATGATTGAACTACAGGGCAATCTGGCAAATATAAGACTCCACTTTGACTAACATGGTCTTTAATCATCGGGGGTGGGCAGTTTGCGGTGAGTTTTACAGTGACTGGAGAATAATTTTGTTTGCTTACTTTATTATGTCTCCAGAGACTTGTCAAAAATATAGTGAAAAAGTTAAGACTAGATATATCTAAAGGAGCTTTGCTTCCAGAGCATGTGCCGTGGATTATCTCATTAGTCCTTCTAAGGAAATAGTAACCTAAATTCAAAGTAGTTTGAAAATCTAAACACCCTACATTCTAAACACATTATAGGGCATATTGATATGGGTCTGATAAATTGTATTGTGAAGAAACCTAACTTTGTTTAACCCAACAGTTTCCAATCATATTTGACAATGGAATGATTTTGTTCATTGGACAAAGGTTTTGATTCATTTGTGAATATTCCATCGGATAGCTTTGGGAAATTCTACTCTCAAACAGAGCTTCTAGAAGTCTCCTTTAATTCCACTTATGGAATAACAATGTTCAGAGTAGCAGGAGCGGAATTAAATCTGCCTGAACTCTCTGCCCATCAGATCAGAAATGACTCCACAATCATTGGCCACTTAAAACCGTCCTTCCTTTCCATTGCTAAGCTTCATGCTTGGCCCCCTTGGCTCTGTCCCCCGATGCCACAACTTTTGCTGAGCCTTCTTGGGACTGAAAAGTTGACTTCAGACGTCTGGTTTCCAGTTCTGCATGTAAACAGCTTGGAAATGCCCACTCTGTCCTAACAACAAGTAATAAGTTGATGAGACTGAAACACTCTTCTTGCATCCATAAGAGAGCGAGGACACAGGGGAAACTGCTGTCCCAAAATTTAGAGTCAGACAGGAAGACACAGAGTCCAGGCTTACTTGAGCAAAGACTTTGGGGAAAAAATCTTACTGGAAACCAGTGCTGCAGCTGTAATTTATGAATTACCTGAACTGTAGTTGACAAATTGCCGGAGGCTCAGTGTGGACAAACCTGAGCTAATTCTACAGAGGGACTCTGACAATACTGTGAGATGTTCTTTCAGGAGTGTGACCAGATTCCCACAGTAACTATCTCTGCATCTGGCGGGGAGAGGAGAAAAGGAATCATTTTGAAATATGCCAGAGCACTCTGTTGTTCTTCACAAGGCCTGCCTTCAGGGGAAACTAGTTGCCCAGAGCCTAACTGACCTGGGGATGGAAAATACCCAAGTCCAGCCAATTTAGCCTTCCACGGGGGAGCCATTTCTGCTTACTCTGGTCATCCTGTTCCACCTAAGCAGGGCAAAAAGAACTGAAAAACACATGTAAAGATTACAGTCCAGAGGCACAGGCTCATGAAAAGACTGAGACCTAATTATATCACTACAAAATCCTTCCCTTGCCTGCAAACCTTACCACCATATTACTCAAGACCTACTTACAGCATTTCTTTCAACCAGTATGTTATGTCCAGCTACCAAGAAAAAATTACAAGGCAGACCAGAAGCAAAGAGCACAATTTGAAAAGACAAAACAGGCATCAAAACCAGACATGGTAGGGATATAGAAATGATCCAAAAGGGAACTGAAGATAACTATGCTGACTGTGCAAATGGCTCTAATTGATAAAGCAGATGGAATGTAAAAACAGAAGAGCAATGTAGGCAGAGAGATGGAAATCCTAAGAAAGAGCCAAAAAGAAATTCTGGAGATAAAAATTACTGTCACAGAAATGAAGACTGCCTCTGATGGGCTGGTTAGTAACCTGGACATGGCTGAGAAAAAGAATGAATCTGAGTTAAAGGATGTAACAATAGAACCCTTGAAAAGCAAACAACAACAGCAACAAGAAACAAAACAGAATAGAATACTCAAGGATTGTAGGACAACTGCAAAAGGTACAATACACACAATCAAATATCAAACGGAAAGAGAGAGAGACAGAAAAAACTGAAGAAAGTTTTGAAAAAATAATGGCTAAGAATTTCTCTCGATTAATGCCAGACAATAAAGCGAATATCAGGGAAGCTCAGAGAACATGAAGCAGGATCAAAACAAACAACCCACCCTACACTTTGGCTTATAGCTTTCAAATTACAGAATATCAAATACAAAGAAAAAAATACTGAAAGAAACCAAAGGTAAGAATACCTTACCAATAGAGTAACAAAGATTAAAATTATACTCAACTTCTGAGAAACCATACAAACAAAAAGAGAGTGGAGAAACATATTTAAAGTATTGAAAAAAAACAACAACACTCTAACAAACTAGAACTCTGCACTCTATGTAATTATCTTTTAAAGGTAAAAGAGAAATAAAGCCTTTCCTTGATAAAAATTGAGGGAGTTTTTTTGCCAGTAGACCTGCCTTGCAAGAAATATTGAAAGAAGCTTTAGAGAAAAAGGTGAATAATACAGATTAGAGATTTGTTGTTACATAAAGAAATTAAGAACATCAAAGAAGAAATAGTAGAAGTACAATAATTATTTTTACCTTTTCCTATTAATTGATCTAACAAATAATAGTTTGCTCAAAATCATAATACATTTGATTATATATGTTTATGTATATGATATATATAATATATATGTTATGGATGTTTATATATAAGTAAATGAATGATAGCAGTGATGCAAAGGACAGAAGGAAGGAATAGTGTATAGTATTATTGGAAAGTGGACTTGGGTTACTTGTAAAAGTATATTGCAAACTCTACATCAACTGCTAAAACTATACAAAAAGAAGTAAGAAAGCTAAGAAAAAAGAAAATGGGTTAATATAAAATGTTTAGTTAAAACTACAAAGGGCAGAAAAATAGTGAGAAACTAAAATAGGAACAAATAAAAAATATATATGGTAGGTATTAACCCAACAATATTAATAATGTCTTTGAATATAAATGTTCTAAATCATCAATTAAAAGACTGAAAATTTCAAATTATATTTTAAAATATGGGATTCAGCTATATGTTGTCTATAAGAAACCCACTGTAATTATAAGGATACATATAGATTAAAAGTACATAAATGGAGAAAAATATACCATGCTAACACTAATCAAAATAAGCAGTTGTAGCCATATTAACTACAGATGGAGCAATTTTTCAAACTAAGGAAAGTTTTGAGGATAAAGAAAGCCATTGTAATAAATAACTAAATAAATAAAATTCAATACATATTTATAAAGCACTTAATTTTCAAAGAAAATATAATAATCCTTAATATGTGTGTGTGCTCAATAACAGAGCATCAAACTATGTGACACAAAGACTGATAGAACTGCATGGAGAAAGAGATGAATTTACTATCATTGTTGGGGATTTCAACACCCCTCTCTCAGAAATGAACAGATTCAACAGAAAGAAAATCAGTAGACATGTGGTTGAATTAAACAGCACTATTAATAAACTGAATATAATTGACATTAATGGACTACATCAACAAAAGCAGAATACACTTTCTTCCCATAAAATATGTATTAAGATAGGCCATGTTCTGGGCGAAAGAAACACACCCTAACAAATTTAAAAGAATAGAAGTCATATAAAGTCTGCTTTCAGACCATGATGGAATTACACTAGAAATCAATAGCAAAAATAAACTGAAAAATTCCAAATATGTAGAGAGTAAACGACAAGTTTCTAATAATACATGCATTAAAAAGAAAGTCTCAAGAGAAATTTAAAAATATTTTTAATTAAATGAAAACGAAAACACAACTTATCAAGTTTCATAGGATACAATGAATGCACTGCTTAGAGAGAAATCAATAGCATTGAATGCATGTATCAGAAAATAGGAATGATATAATATCAAATAAAGTATATTTCCAGTTTAGAGCTAGAAAATAAGAGTAAATTATGCCTGACCAGGCAGTGATGCAGTGGATAGAGCATCGAACTGGGACGCAGAGGCCCCAGGTTTGAAACACTGAGGTCGCTGGCTTAAGCACGGATGCATCTGGTTTGAGCAAGGTTCACCAGCTTGAACCCAAAGTCGCTGACTTGAGCAAGGGGTCACTTGGTCAGCTGTAGCCCCCTTAGTCAAGGGACATATGAGAAAGCAATCAATGAACAACTAAGGTGCCGCAACGAAGAACTGATGCTTCTCATCTCTCTCCCTTCCTGTCTGTCTGTCCCCATCTGCCCCTCTCTCTGTCTCTCTCTTTCTATGTCTCTGTCACAAAAAAGAGTAAATTAAACACAAAGTAAGCATAACAAAGAAATAATAAGAATCAGAGCAGAAATTAATAAAATTAAAAATAAAAAATCAATTTAAAATATCAATAAAACCAAAATATTCTTTGAAAAGATCAGTAAAATTGATAAATCTTTAACCTGGCTAATAAAGAAAGAAAAAATAAAGAGGGGACACAAATTAATAATACCAGAAATGAAAGAAGGAAAATCAATACAGACCACATGGATATCAAAAGAATGATAAAGGAATCCTATGAAAAACTCTATGCCCACAAATTTGATAACCAAAATGAAATGGATCAATTCCTTAAAATATACAGTTCTTTCTTTTATTTGTTTATGATTTTAATTTGTGTTTATACATAGATTCAAGTGTCCCGCTGAATATACCCCTCCTGCACCCCCTTATTCTCCCTCGCCCCCCCAATGCCTTCCTCCCTTCCCTCCAGGATTTGCTATCCTGTTCTCTATAATGCTGTGTTATCTATATATAATTTGATTAATCTCATTCCCTTCTCTGATCTCATCTTCTGTTCTCCTTTCCCTCTGACCGCTTTCCCTCTCTCTGTTCCCTTTGATCCCGCCTCTGACTCAGTTCTGTTGCTCAGTTCACATTGTTCATTGGATTCCTCAAATGAGTGACGTCATATGATATTTTTTTCTCTGCCTGGTTTATTTCACTTAACATGATAGTTTCTAGGTCCATCCATGTTGTCGCAAAAGGTAAGATTTTCTTCCTCATGGCTGCATAGTATTCCATTGTGTATATGTACCACTGCTTTTTAATACACTCGTCCACTGACGGACACTTGGGCTGTTTCCAGATCTTGGCTATTATAAACAATGCTGCAGTAAACATGGGGGTGCATTTCTTCTTTTGAATTAAGGATTTGGTATTCATAAGATATATTCCTAAAAGTGGGATGGCTGGGTCAAAGGGCAGTTCCATTTTTAATTTTTTGAGAAATTTTCATACTGTTTTCCCCAGTGGCTGCAACAGTCCACATTTCCAACAGCAGTGCAGGAGGGTTCCCTTTTCTCCGCACCCTCTCCAACACTTATTATGTGTTGTTTTGTTAATGAGCACTATTCTGACTGTTGTGAGGTGATATCTCATTGTGGTTTTAATTTGCATTTCTCTAATGATCAGTGATGTTGAACATTTTTTCATATGCCTATTGGCCATCTGTATGTCCTCTTTGGAGAAATTTCTATTCATTTCTTTAGCCCATTTTTTGATTGGATTGCTTGTCTTCCTGGTGTTGAGTTTTACAAGTTCTTTATAAATTTTGGTTATTAACCCCTTATCAGACGTATTGGCGAATATATTCTCCCATTGTGTGGGTTGTGTTTTTATTTTATTAATGATGTCTTTTGCTGTGCAAAATCTTCTTAGTTTCATGCAGTCCCATTTGTTCATCCTGTCCTTTATTTCACTTGCTCGTGGAGATAAATCAGCAAAAATATTGCTTAGAGAGAGATATCAGAGAGTTTACTGCCTATGTTTTCTTCCAAGATATTTATGATTTCATGATTTACATTTAAGAGTTTTATTCATTTTGAGTTTACTTTTGTGAATTATGTAAGTTAGTGATCCATCTCATTTTTTTGCAAGTACCTGTCCAATTTTCCCAACACCATTTTTTAAAGGGACTGTCTTTACTCCATTGTATGCTTTTTCCTCCTTTTTCAAATATTAATTGTCCATATAGGTGTGGGTTTATTTCTGGGTTCTCTGTTCTGTTCCATTGATCTATATGTCTGTTCTTATGCAAGTACCAAGCTGTTTTGAGTACGATGACTTTGTAGTATAACTTGATATCAGAAAGTGTGGTACCCCACTTTATTATTCTTTTTTAGGATTACTGAGGCTATTTGTGTTCTTTTTTGGTTCCATATAAGTTTTTGGAATATTTGTTCTATATCTTTGAAGTATGTCATTGGTATTTTAATAGGAACTGCATTGAATTTATAAATTGCTTTTGATAATATAGACATTTTAATGATGTTTATTCTTCCTATCCATGAGATTGGTATATGCTTCCACTTGTCTGTATCTTCCTTGATTTCCTTTATCAATGTTTTATAATTTTCCAGTACAAATCTTTAACCTCCTTGGTTAAATTTACTCCTAGGTACTTTATTAATATGTTTTTGCTGTTGCAATAGTGAAGGGGATTGTTTTCTTAATTTCTCTTTCAGACAGTTAATTGTTGGTGTATAAAAATGCCACTAATTTCTGAATATTGATTTTACATCCTGCCACCTTGCTGAATTCATTTATCAGGTCCAGTAGTTTTTTGACTGAGACTTTAGGGTTTTCTATGTACAGTCTCATATCATCAGCAAATAATGATAGTTTTACTTCTTTTCCAATTTGGATGCCTTTTATCTCTTCTTCTTCTCTGATTGCTGTGGCTAGGACTTCCAAAACTATGTTGAATAAGAGTGGTGAAAGGGGGCATCCCTGCCTTGTTCCTAATCTTAAAGGGATTTCTTTTAATTTTTGCCCATTGTTTATGATGTTGGCTTTGGATTTGTCATAGATGGCCTTTATCATGTTGAGGTATGATCCCAGTATCCCCACTTTTCTTAGAAATTTGATTATAAATGAATTCTGGATTTTATCAAATGCTTTTTCTACATCTATTGAAATTACATGATTTTTATCCTTTCTTTTGTTTATGTGTTGAATCACATTGATTGATTTGTGGATATTGGACTAGCCTTATCGCCCTAAATAAATCCCACCTGATCATGATGTATGATTTTTTTCATGTGTTGCTGGATCTGGTTTGCTAATATTTTGTTGAGAATTTTAACATCTAAGTTTATCAGGCAATAACTTCACTATCGTTTGGATGTGTGTAGGGCAACAGATGGAGCCCACATTGAACTGCACTGAATAGGTAAGAAACTGGGAGAGTTTTCCTTTTATTTGGTGCAGATTTCACATTTCTATTGTCTTTCGTTGCTTTCCTGTGACAGGTCAAAAGTGACTTTACAGACACACTGTATTGATTTTTGAAAGATTATATGTTTTGAGGAAGTAGTCCATTTTGCCTAGGTAGTCCAATATTATGGCATACAGTTCTTTATAGTATTTTTTTACAATCCTTTGTATTTCTGCTGTGTCTCTTTCAATTCTAATTTTATTTATTTGAGTCCTCTCTCTTTTTTCCTTGATGAGTCTGATTAAAGGTTCATCTGTCTTGTTTACCTTTTCAAAGAACCAGCTCTTGTTTTCATTGATCCTCTGTATTGTTTTTTATTTTAGCATCTATGTCATTTATTTCTGCTCTGATCTTTATTATTTCCTTCCTTCTACTTCCTCCAGGTTTTATTTGCTGTTTTTTTCTAGTTCTTTTAGATGCAGGGTTAAATTGTTTATTTGAGCTTTTTCTAACTTCTTAAGATATGCTTGTAGTGCAATAAACTTTCCACTCTGGACTGCTCTTGCTGTGTCCCATAAATTTTGAGTTGTATGTTCATTTTCATTTGTTTCAAGGGAATTTTTTATTTCTTCCTTGATCTCATTGTTAACCCATTTGTTATTTAATAACATGCTTTATAGTTTCCAAGTGTTTTTGCATTTTTCAGTTTTTCTTGTTGATTTCTAGTTTCATGCCATTGTGATCTGAGAAGATGCTTGATATGATTTCAATCTTCTTAAATTTGTTGAGACTCATTTTGTGTCCTAGCATGTTGTCTATCCTAGATAATGTATCATGAGCACTTTAAAAGAATGTATACTCTACTGCTTTAGGGTGAATGGTTCTGAAGATATCTATTAAATCCAGTTGATCTAGTGTGTCAAGTCTGCTGTTTTTTGTTAATTTTCTTTTTTGAGGATCTATCCAGTGATATTAGTGGGGTATTAAAATTGCCTACTATTATAGTATTGCTATTGATCTCGCCCTTTATGCCCATCAAAATCTGCTTTATATATTTAGGTACTCCTATATTAGGTGCATAGATATTTATAATGGTTATACCTATCTGTTGGATTGCTCCCTTTATTATTATGTAGTGATCTTCTTTATTTTTTTAAATTTATTTTATTTTTATTTTATTCATTTTTAGAGAGGAGACACAGAGTGAGAGAGAGAAAGAGAGAAAGGGGGGAGGAGCTGGAAGCATCAACTCCCATATGTGCCTTAATTGGACCAATGCAGGGTTTTGAACTGGCAACCTCAGTGTTCCCAGGTTGACGCTTTATCCACTGCGTCACCACAGGTCAGGCATGTAGTGATCTTCTTTATCCCTTACTATAGGCTTTTTTTAAGTCTATTTTGTCCGATACGAGTATTGCTACCCTAGCTTTTTTTTTTCATTTCCATTTACATAAAATATTTTTTCCGTCCCTTTACTTTCAGTTTATGTGTATCTTTTGTTTTGAGGTGTGTCTCTTGTAGACAGCATATGTACAGGTCCTGTTTTCTTATTTATGCAGCCACTCTATGTCTTTTGATTGGAGCATTTAATCCATTTACATTAAAGGTTATTATTGATATGTAGTTGATTATTGCCATTTTATTCTTTAAATGTACATTTCTCTTTTACTAGATTCTCCCCCCTTTGTTTTGTTTACAGCAGGTCCCTTAACATTTCTTATAGCATTGGTTTGGTTGTAGTGAATTCCTTGAGTTTGTTTGTTTGTTTTTTTTTTGTCTGGGAAATTTTTATTTCTCCTTTACTTTTAAATGATAGCCTTGCTGTGTAGAGAAATCTTGGTTGTAGGCTTTTGTTTTGCATTACTTTGAACATTTCTTGCCATTTCCTTCTGGCCTCTAATGTTTCTGTTGAGAACTCAGATGTCATCATTATGGGGGCTCCTCTGTAGGTAATAGACTGCTTTTCTCTTACAGCTTCTGGTATTCTTTCTTTATCTCTTAATTTTTGTACTTTAATTATAATGTGTCTTGGTGTTGGCCTTTTTGGATTCATCCTTAATGGAATTCTCTGTGCTTCTTGAACTTGTGTGACTTTTTCCTTCATCAATTTAGGAAAGTTTTTAGCTACGATTTCTTCAATCAGATTCTCTATCCCTTGTTCTTTCTCTTCTCCTTCAGGAACCCCTGTGACGCCGATGTTATTTCTCTTCATGTTGTCACAGAGCTCTCTTAGAGTTTTCTCAGACTTCTCAAGCCTCTTTTCTTTTTGCTGCTCTGCTTTCATGCTTTCATTTTTCTTGTCCTCTAACTTGCTGATTCAATCTTCAGCTTCATCCATCCTGCTTTTAATTCCTTCCAGTGTGGTCTTCATTTCTGATATTATATTTGTCATTTCTGACTAATTTTTTTTATTGTTTCAATGACCTTTTTTTATACTTGCTATCTCTTTATTTAGGTACCCATTATGTCCATCCATTGTTGCTCTAAGATCTTTGAGCATCCTAACAATCATTATTTTAAACTCTGCATCTGGTAATTTGGTTATTTCCATTTCATTCTAATCATTTGGGGGGGGATTTCTCTTGTTGATTCATTTGGGTTGCATTTCTCTTCCTTCCCATTTTGTCTGTGTATAAGAAGGATGTGGCCACAGGAGTCCGATGGGTGTTGCCTCGGTGTTGCCTAGGTGTGCTCTGTCTTCAGGCCTGCCACCCCCTCTGCCACTGACTTGGGCGTTCGGGCACTGGCATTGCTGGTGCCAGCCCACTGCAGTTGTTGCTGTGGCTTCTGTCTTGCCTCCGTGGGTAGGACTGTGTTTGCATGCCCAGGCTGCAAGCCTTGGCTGCCTCAGACTCTGCACTGCCCTCAAGGGCAGGATTGCACTTGTGTGCCTGGTCTGCAAGCCCTTGCTGGACCCCTGCCTTCATCCCGTCCCCGCAGGTGAAACCGTGCTAGTGCCAGAGCCGCAATCCTCAGCCCTGTGGGCAAAGCTGCACTCTTGCACCCAACCACAAATCTCAGCTGGTTCTCAGGCTTTTGCCTTGCCCCTGATGGTAGGACTGCAGGTGGGACCACTTGTGTGCACCCACCTCACAGCTGTCGGTTGGATTGCTTTTGTGCACTTCTGCCACCAGGTTGTCCTTGGCCTCCACCTCTGCTGGGCAGGACTGCACTCACACCAGACCTCAATTGTGGCCGGCCCTGGCTTCTGCCCCTGTAGGCAGGACTGCGCTCATGCCTGGGCTGCAGTTTCAGCCAGCCCCTGGCTTCTGCCCTCACCAATGGGAGTGTGCTTCTGTGTCCAACTGATGCCTGCTCTCTGGAAAACACTCAGCAGTGAGGGGGTGGAGATGCATCTCAGACCTCAGCACTCAATACTGTATCCCTGCTGGCTCCCTGCTTCTAAGCAATTCTTTGCTCCAACTGCATCAGGAGAGCTTCTGTTTGGCTGGTGACCTGCTTCCCTTTGCTGGTATTGCTGGTTCCAATAAAAATATTCACTTTAGATTTGGGGAGTTACTCAGTCCACAAGTTAGGGTGGTTGTCCCTCAAAGTGTTTCTCCCTGTGCCTCCTAGAGTTCACTCTCTTTCTGCTACTCGAGTCCTCTCAGCTCTGCCCATCCCCCAGAGCCCCAGATGAGTGGTTGTGTAAGAGGTTTTCTGCGCAGACCCTTTAAGATGGATCCTGGGTCTGAGCAATCTGTCTCTTTCTTGCAAACAGTATCCTCCTTGTTTTGCAGCTAAATACTGTCCATATGCCTCTTCTAGGCTCTGGGCTGCAGGCTGGGACTTCATTCCTAAGACCCAAGACCATCCCCTCTCTTCTAAACTCACTTCCTGCCACCACACAAGTCCCTCCAGGATGCTGCTTGCTCCCAGGAGCTGTGCCGCCCTCTCCATGTTTCTGCTTTTCCTACCAGTCTCAGTATGGCTTCTTCAGTGATACTTGGTTAAAGAGTCCTCTTAGTTTAGTCCAAAGTTGGTTTTTCCAGATGATTGTTCTTAAAATTAAGTTGTAATCCACTTTGATTCTGGGAGTTGGAAGTTGGTACGTCCACCTACTCCATCACCATCTTGCCGCCCAGTCTAAAAGATACAGTTCTTAAAGACAAAATCTCACACAAAAACGAATAGATGATCTGACTAGACCAGTGGTTCTTAACCTGGGTTCTATCGAACCCTAAGGGTTCGATGAGTCGGTCTCAGGGGTTCAGAGAAGCCTCTGCCGCGGAGGCCAGAATAAAGTAATACCGTAATTTGTTGTGAGTTCATGCACTTTGTTGGTTTTGTTCTTTGAGCAAGGTGATGTTCATTCACGGCTCATTTTGTGCACCAGTAAAAAAACATATACCTATGTCTTGAATTTGGAAAATAATCATATTTTATTTATCACTAAAGAAGGGTTTGGTGAATGTGCATATGAAACTGGTGGGTTTGGTACCTCAAAAAAGGTTAAGAACCACTGGACTAGACCTATATGTATTAGAAATTGAATCAATAATTAATAACTTTCCAAAACAAAAAGCACCTGGCCCAGATGGGTTCACTGGTGAATTCTACTGAGAATTCAAAGAAGAATGTACATAATTTCTCTGAACTTTTTTAGAAAAAAAAACAGAAGGAATACTTTCTCTTCTATAATGTCAGAATTACCCTAATATTAAAATCAAAGACAATACTAGAAGAGAAAAGTACAGACCAATACCTCTCAAGACTATAGATATAAAATATTTTCAAAAAAAAATGTTAGTAAATTGAATTCAAAGGAAGTAGAAAAAGAAGTATACATCACAATCAAGTGGTAGTTGTTCCAGATATGCAAGGCTGGTTCAACAATTTAAAAAAATTAAAAATCAACAGACTAAAAAAGAAAAATTAGATAATAATGCCAACACATGCAGAAAAGCATTTGACATAATCCAACATCTATTCATGATTAAAAAATAAAAAACCTCTCAGAATAAGAAGGATAGAAACTTCTCAAGTTGATAAATACTATCTATAAAAAATTTACAGCTAACATCATACTTAATAGTGAAAAAGTTGAAGCTTTTCCACTAAGATTAGGTATACAGAAAAGACATCTCCTCCTTCCACATTTTTTCAGCATTGTATTGAAAATCCTTACTAATGTTATAAGGCAAAACAAGGAAACAAAAGGTATACAAGTTAGGAAAGAAGACATAAAATTATCTTTGTTTATACATGACATGATTGTTTATGTATAAAGTTTAAAGGAATCTATTAAAAAAAAAACCTCCTGTAACTAATAACAATCATACCAAGGTTGCATAATGCAAAGTTGATATATAAAAGTCAATTGGTCATCTGTATGCCAAAAGTGAAAAGGTAAAATTTTAAATTAAAAACAAAGAAATAGAATTAACTATATTATCTCAAAATTCCACTTCTGGGTATACATTCAAAGGAAATAAAAGCAGGATTTCTAGGCTATATCTTTACCCTCAAGTTCATTGTAACCAAGATATGGAAACAACCTAAGGCTTCATCAACAGATGAATGGATAAAGAAGATGGGACTGATTTAGGTAGATAGATATAGATAGATAAATTGATTTATTGATAGATATAAATACCTATCTATAATATATATGGTAATATATTATATATGAATAATATATATCATGTGTTATATATAAAATGTATTATAATATATAATAATACATTTATATATGTATATATTGTTCATCCATGAGAAGGAAGTCCTGTCATTTGCAACAACTTAGATGAACTTTAAGGGAATTATACTAAGTGAAGTAAGCCAGACAAAGAAAGACAAATACTGTATGGTATCCCTTATAAAAGCCAAATAGAAAAACAGAGAGTTGTGTGGTTATTACCAGAAACTAGGGGGTGGGGAAAATGGATTGATGATGGTCAAAGGGTACAAACTTCCAATTATAAGTTTAACAAGCCCTTGGGATCTAATGTACAGCATGGTGATTATAGCTAATAATACTGAATTATATAATTAAAAGTTGCTAAGAGAACAGATATTAAATGTTCTCACCACAAAAATAGAAATGGCAATTGTGTGACAGGATGGAGGTGTTACCTAATGTTAATGTAGTAATCATTTTGCGATATATATACCTTAAATATGTTGTATGACAGTCATATCTCCATAAAGTTGGAAAATAGCCCTACAATACCATTTACATTAGCATCAAAAGAAATTAAATACTTAGGTATAAATCTAACAAAATATGTACAAGATCTCTGTGAGGAAAACTAAAGACTGATGAACAATATCAAAGAAAAACTAAATAAATGGAGACATGTTCCATGTTTGTGACAGGGAAGTCTCAATATTGTTCGGATGTCAGTGTTTTCCAACTTAATCTATACAATGTAATCTCAGTCAAAACCCAAGAAAATTATTTTATTGATATCAATAAATGTATTCTAAAGTTTATAAGGAGAGGCAAAAAGACCAAAAATAGCCAACATGATATTTTGAAGGAACCAAACAAAATTAGGAAACCGAAGCTACTTGGCTTCAAACTTACTATATAACTACAGTGATCAAAATAGTGTGGTATTTGCAAAAAAATAAAAAAATAGACAGGTAGATCAGTGGAATAGAATAGAGAGCCTATAAATAGGATCACTCAAATATAATCAACTTATCTTTTAATAAGAAAAAAGGCAATGCAAAAAAACAATGGATGCTGGAATAACTAGATATTGATGCAAAAATGGGGGGGATCTAGACATAGACCTCACATCTGTCACAAAAAATTAAAAATTAACTCAATTGCACATAGACCTAAATGAAAAAGGAAAAATTATAAAATTTCTGGAAGATAACATAAGAGAAAATCTAAATTTCTTTGGGTATTGTTATGCCAGTTAGATTCAACACCAAATAAATGACCATGAAAGAAATGATTGATGAGCTAAACTTCACTAAAATGTAAAACTTCTGCTCTGTATAAGACATTGTCAGCAGAATAAAGAACAAGTCAGAGATTAGAAGGAAATATTTGCAAAAGGCACACCTGATAAAGAATTGTTATCTTAAAACTCAAAAATAAGGAAACAGTTCAATTTAAAAAGTGGGCCAACAACCTTAACAGATGCATTACCAAAGAAGATAGACAGCTGGCAAATAAACATGTGAAAAGATCATATGTAATCATGAAAAGGCAAATCAAAACAACAATGGATACCACTATACACCTGTTAGAATAGCTTAAATCCTAAACACTTGATAACACCAAATGCTGGTGGGAATGTGGAGCAATAGGAATTCTCCTTCCTACATTACTGTTGGGAATGCGAAATGGTACCACCACTTAGAAAGGCAGTTTGATAGTTTCTTACAAAACTAGACATACTCTTACCATATGATCCAGCAAACACGTTCCTTGATATTTGCCCAAATGAATTGAATACTTATGTCTACACAAAAACCTACACATGGATATTTATAGTAGCTTCATTCAGCATTCAAAACTTGGAAACAACCAATGAATAAATAGACTGTGATACATTCAGACAATGAAATTATTATTTAGTGATAAAAAGAAATAAACTTTTGAGACAAAAAAAGGTATGGAATAACATTGAATGCATTCTACTAATTGAAACAAGCCACTAAAAGTGAAGCCTAAAATAACTGTAGGCATTGGGTGATTATAATGTATCAGTGTAGTTTCATCCATGTTTTAAAAAAAATCATACATTGGGGGATCAAGATGGCGATGTAGTAGGCGGACGTACCAACTTCCAACTCCCAGAACCAAAGTGGATTATAACTCAATTTTAAGAACCATCATCTGGATAAACCAACTTTGAACTAAACTAAGTGGACTCTTCAACCAAGGAACACTGCAGAAGCCACATTGAGACTGGTAGGAATAGCAAAAATGCGAAGAGGGCTGCCCAGCTCCCCGGAGCAAACAGCAGTCCGGAGAGACCCGTGGGGCGGGAGGAGAGTTTGGTGGAGAGGGAGGCACCTGGGTCCCAGGAACCAAGCCCCAGACTGCAGTTCCAGAGCCTAGAAGAGGCGTATGGACAGTATAGAGATGTGAAGCAAGTGAGGATACTGTTTGTGAAAAAGAGAGAGTTTTCTCAGACCCAAGAATCTTTTCAAAGGGCCAGCGCAGAAACCCTCTCTCACAACCACGCACCCGGGGCTCCGGGGAACGGGGACAGAGGAGAGGGACAGAGCAGCGGGAACAGAGAGTGGACTGAAGGCACGAGAACACTCTGAGGGACAGTCATCCTGACCCCTGGGCTAAGTCATTTCCCTAATCGAAAACAAATATTTCCCCTGGAACTAGCAATACCAGCAAAGGGAGACAAGACACTAGCCAAACAAGCTCTCTCGCGGCAATTAGAGCAGAGCTGCTTAGAGGGAGGGAGCTCTCAAACCTACAGTGTGGAGACTAAGACACTGCTATCTCTCTGAACGTTGCTGAAAGGATGTTGGCGGCAGGACACTGAAAAGCGGTCCTGTCGGCGTGGACGGAGGCACAACCGATGAGAGCTCAGTCTAGAACAGCAGGGGTGGAGGGGACGCTGGAAAGTGGTCTGACAGCTGCGGGCCGCCTGTGACCCCACTTGTGGGGAAAAATATGGGCAGAGATCGGCTCTGCGACTCTGCGCAAGCCGGCCCTGACCACGGGATGGGGCTAGGACCAGGAACGGGCGAAGGGCTCGCGGCTGAGCTCACGCTGCCAAACCCCACAGGAGGGAGAAACCCCGGTGGGTTGAAATCCTACGTGCGCGTGAGCTGGATTTCGCGGCTGAGCTCACGCTACTGGCCCCGCCCGGCATGCGAGCGGCTTCCACGGCTGAGCTCATGCTACTGGCCCCGCCCGGCGCGAGCCACTTCCGTGGCTGAGCTCACGCTACTGGCCCCGCCCAGCACGAAAGAGGCTTCCGCGGCTGAGCTCACGCTACTGGTCCGGCCTGGATAGAGAAATTCCAGCGGCTGGCCACCCCATGTGCGCAAGCTGGCATGGAACGTGGGGGCGGGGTAGAGTCCTGATCGATCGAAAGCTAGCAGCTGAGCTAAAGCCAGCAAACACGCCCAGCCCAATAAATCACAGTTTGCGACCTTACGCAGGAGGGCCTCAGCCTCGAGGGCTGGGCTAAATTCTGGACGGGCAAAGGCTCACAGCTGAGAGCACGTCAAAATCCCCGCCCAACCCGCAAAACTGTGGCGAGCAGGCTCTGACTGCGGGGGCTGGGCATAAATCTTCCGAAAACAGGCTGGTCCCACAGCTGAGCAAAGGTGCTCACCTCTGCCCTTGGTACTAAGGCTTGTGGCTTGAGTGACAGCCCCTCCCGTGGAGGAGAGGTGGTAATCACAGCAACAGCCGCAGTAGGCTGTCGTTGGCAACGCCCATACCCAACCACCCTAGGCAGCAGCAGAGGGGGTGGCAGGCCTGCAGACAGACCAAACCTAGAGAACACAAAGGGAACACCTACTGGACTCCAGTGCCCACAACTTGCCTATACACAGATAAAATGGGCAGGCAGAGGAATGCAAACCAAATGAATCAAGAGAAATCCCCAGAGAAGGACCTGAATGAACCAGATATAACCAAACTACCAGAAGCAGAATTTAGAATAATGATAGTTAGGATGTTCAAAGAAATTAGAGCAACAATGGATAGTCACTATGAGCACCTAGATAAAGAGATAACAAGTATAAAGAACGAAATTGAAATAATAAAAAAGAATCAGACAGAAATGACAAATACACTATCAGAACTGAAGACCACAATGGAAGGAATTAAAAGCAGGATGAATCACGCTGAGGATCGAATCAGCGAGTTAGAAGACACAATAAACAAAGACACAGAAGCAGAGAAGAAAAAGGAAAAGAGACTCAAAAAATGTGAGGAAACTTTAAGGGAGCTCTGTGACAACATGAAGAGAAACAACATTCGCATTATAGGGGTGCCTGAAGAAGAGAAAAGAGGACAGGAAATGGAAACTGTGTTCAATCAAATCATAGCAGAAAACTTCCCTAAATTAAGGCTGGGCAACACTCCACACGTTCAAGAAGCACACAGAACTCCATTAAAGAGAAACCCAAAAAGATCTACACCAAGACACATCATAGTTAAAATACCAAAGCTAATGGATAAAGAAAAATCTTAAAAGCTGCTAGAGAAAAAAAGGCTATCACCTACAAAGGAGCCCCCATAAGGATGACATCGGACTTCTCAACAGAAACACTTGAGGCCAGAAGGGAATGGCAAGATATAATCAAAGTAATGCAGAACAAGAACCTACAACCAAGACTACTCTATCCAGCAAGGCTAACGTTTAAAATTGAAGGAGAAATAAAGAGCTTTCCAGACAAAGAAAGCCTCAAGGAATTCATTAAAACCAAACCAATTCTGCAAGAGATACTACAGGGCCTGTTGTGAACAGTTCAAAGGAAGGAAAGAATATAGCAAAAGAAGAATACAGCTTTAAAGAATAAAATGGCAATAAACAACTACATATCAATAATAACCTTAAATGTAAATGGATTAAATGATCCAATCAAAAGACATAGGGTAGCTGCATGGATAAAGAAACAGGACCCATACATATGCTGTCTACAAGAGACACACCTTAAAACAAAAGATGCACATAGACTGAAGGTAAAAGGATAAAAAAAAATATTTCATGCAAATGGAAATGAAAAAAAAAAGCCGGGGTAGCAGTACTTATAGCTGACAAAATGGACTTTAAAACAAAGGCTATAGTAAGAGATAAAGAAGGACACTACATAATGATAAAGGGAACAATTCAACAGGAAGATATAACTATTATAAATATCTACGCACCAAATATAGGAGCCCCGACATACATAAAGCAGACTTTGATGGACATTAAGGGCGAGATTAACAGCAATACTATCATAGTAGGGGATTTCAATACCCCACTAACAACACTGGATAGATCCTCAGGAAAGAAAATCAATAAAGAAACAGCAGACTTAAAGGATACACTAAATCAACTTGATTTAATAGATATCTTCAGAACTTTTTATCCTAAAGCAGTAGAATATACATTCTTCTCAAGCGCTCACGGTACGTTTTTTAGGATAGACCACATGTTAGGACACAAAAATGGTCTCAATAAATTTAAGAAGATTGAAATCATATCAAGCACTTTCTCTGATCACAATGCCATGAAAATAGAAATTAACCACAAAAGAAAAACTGAAAAATACTCAAACACTTGGAAACTAAATAGTGTGATATTAAATAATGAATGGATTAACAATGAGATCAAAGACGAAATAAAAAAGTTTCTAGAAACAAATGATAATTACCATACATCAACTCAAAATTAATGGGACACAGCAAAAGCAGTACTGAGTGGGAAGTTCATTGCACTACAGGCATATCATAGGAAGCTAGAAAAAGCTCAAATAAGCAACCTGACCCTGCAGCTAAAAGAACTAGAAAAACAACAACAAATAAAACCCAGGACAAGTAGTAGAAAAGAAATAATAAAGATCAGAGCAGAAATAAATGACATAGAGGCTAAGGAAACAATACAGAGGATCAATGAAACCAGAAGCTGGTTCTTTGAAAAGGTAAACAAGATTGATGAACCTTTAACTAGACTCACCAAGAAAAAAAGGGAGAGGTTTCAAATAAATAAAATTAAAAAGGACAGTGGAGAAATAACAACTGATACAACAGAAATACAAAGCATTGTAAGAAAATACTATGAAGAACTCTATGCCAAAAAATTAGACAATCTAGATGAAATGGACAAATTTCTTGAATCATATAACCTTCCAAAAATCAATCTGGAAGAATCAGAACACCTAAACAGACCAATTACAACAATTGAGATCGAAACAGTTATCAAAAACTCCCAACAAAGAAAAGTCCTGGGCCTGATGGTTTCACAAGTGAATTCTATCAAAAATTCAAAGAATAACTAACTCCTATCCTCCTCAAGCTATTTCAAAATATTCAAGAGAAAGGAAGACGTCCAAACTCCTTTTATGAGACGAGCATAATTCTGATCCCAAAACCGGGCAAAGATAACACAAAGAAAGAAAATTATAGGCCTATATCCCTGATGAATTTAGACGCTAAAATTTTCAACAAAATATTAGCCAACCAGATCCAGCAATATATGAAAAAAATCATACACCATGATCAAGAGGGATTTATTCTGGAGAGGCAAGGCTGGTTTAATATTCGCAAATCAATCTATGTGACTCATCACATAAACAAAAGGAAGGACAAAAATCACATGATAATTTCAATAGATGTAGAAAAGGCATTTGATAAAATCCAGCACCCATTCATGCTCAAAACTCTCAGTAAAGTGGGAATACAAGGAACATTCCTTAACATGATAAAGGCCATCTTCGACAAACCGACAGCAAACATCATACTAAATGGACAAAATTTAAAAACTATCCCCTTAAGATCAGGAACTAGGCAGGGTTGCCCACTTTCACCACTCTTATTCAACATAGTTCTGGAAGTCCTAGCTATAGCAATCAGACAAGAAGAAGAAATAAAAGGCATCCAAATTGGAAAAGAAGAAGTAAAACTGTCACTATTTGCAGATGATATGATATTGTATATAGAAAACCCTAAAGTCTCAGTCAAAAAACTACTGGACCTTATAAATGAATTCAGCAAGGTGGCAGGATATAAAATTAATACGCAGAAATCAGAGGCATTTCTATATACAAACAATGAACTGTCAGCAAAAGAAATTAAGGAAACAATCCCCTTCACTATTGCAGCCAAAAAAATAAAATACCTAGGAGTAAATTTAACCAAGGAAGTTAAGGACTTGTACTCAGAAAATTATAAAACATTGATAAAGGAAATCAAGGAAGATTCAAACAAGTGGAAGCATATACCATGCTCATGGCTAGGAAGAATAAACATCATTAAAATGTCTATACTACCCAAAGCAATTTATAAATTCAATGCAATAACAATTAAAATACCAATGACATACTTCAAAGATATAGAACATATATTCCAAAAATTTATATGGAACCAAAAAAGAACACGAATAGCCTCAGCAATCCTAAAAAAAAAAAATAAAGCAGGAGGTATCACTCTTCCTGATATCAAGGTCTACTACAAGGCCATTATACTCAAGACAGCTTGGTACTGGCATAAGAACAGACACATTGATCAATGGAACAGAACAGAGAACCCAGAAATAAATCCGCCGCTTTATGGACAACTGATATTTGACAAAGGAGGAAAGAACATACAATGGAGTAAAGACAGCCTCTTTAACAAATGGTGTTGGGAAAATTGGACATCTATCTGCAAAAAAATGAAACTAGACCATCAACTTACACCATTCACAAAAACAAATTCAAAATGGATAAAAGATTTAAACATAAGCCGTGAAACTATAAGCTTCTTAGAAGAAAACATAGGCAGCAAGCTTTCCGACATTTGTAGCAGCAATATATTTGCTGAATTATCTCCATCGGCAAATGAAATAAAAGGCAAGATAAACAAATGGGACTATATCACACTAAAAAGTTTTTGCACAGCTAAAGACAATAAGAACAGAATAAAAAGACAAACCACACAATGGGAGAACATATTCGACAGCACGTCGGATAAGGGGTTAATAACCAAAATTTATAAAGAACTTATAAAACTCAACACCAGGAAGACAAACAATCCATTCAAAAAATGGGCAAAAGAAATGAATAGAAATTTCTCCAAAGAAGACATACAGATGGCCAAAAGACATGAAAAAATGCTCAACATCACTAATTATTAGAGAAATGCAAATTAAAACCACAATGAGGTATCACCTCACACCAGTCAGAATGGCACTCATCAGCAAAACAACACAGAATAAGTGCTGGCGAGGATGCAGAGAAAAGGGAACCCTCCTGCACTGCTGGTGGGAATGCAGACTGGTGCAGCCACTGTGGAAAACAGTATGGAGATTCCTCAAAAAATTAAAAATCGACTGCCTTTTGACCCGGCTACCCCACTTTTAGGAATATACCCTAAGAACACCATAACACTGTTTGAAAAGAAGAAATGCGACCCCATGTTTGTGGCAGCATTGTTCACAATAGCGAAGATCTGGAAACATTTCAAGTGTCCGTCAGAAGATGAGTTGATTAAAAAGCTTTGGTACATATATACTATGGAATACTACTCGGCCATAAGAAATGATGACATCGGACCATTTACAACAAAATGGTGGTACCTTGATAACATTATACGAAGTGAAATAAGTAAATCAGAAAAAACAAACAAACTAAGAACAGCATGAATTCATACATAGGTGGGACATAAAAGTGAGACTAGGAGACATGGACAAGAGAGTGGTGGTTACGGGATGGGGGGAGGGAAGGGAGGGTGGGAGAGGGAGAAGGGGAGGCGCACAGGGAAAGCCAGATAGAAGGTGACAGAGGACAATTTGACTTTGGGTGATGGGTATGCAACACAATTGAATGATAAGATAATCTGGAGATGTTTTCATTATACATATGTACCCTGATTTATTGGTGTCAACACATTAAAGTTAATAAAAAACAAAAACAAAAAACCCAGTGTCATGAAACCACAAAGATTCTGAATAGTAAAAGCAGTCCTGAGACTGAAGATTGAAGCCAGATGTATCACAATACCTGACTTCAAATTAAACTACAGAACCATGATCATCAAAACAGCATGCTATTGGTAGAAAACCCGACATACAGACCAATGGAACAGACTCAAGAGCCCAGAAGTAAAACCACATTTATGTAAACAAATCATCTTCAACAAAGAAGCCAAAAACACACAATGGAGAAAAGAAATTCTCTTCAAAAAAGGGTGCTGAGAAAATTGGAAAGTCACATGTAAAACAATGAATGTTGACCCCAAAAGCAAGGGAAGATAAGGCAAAAATTAATGAATGAGACGATATTATATTATGAAGCTTCTGCACAGAAACTGACCACAAAATAAAAGGCAGCCAACCAAATGGGAGAGGATATTTGCAAACAACAGTTCTGATAAGAAGTTAATGTCCAAAATATATAAACAACTCACAAAACTCAGGAATAAACAAGCAAACAATCCAATTAAAACATGGGCATGTAGCGCAATCAGCAGTTCAAATGCTATAGAGAAGTTTACCTTGAACCTATGTACTTTTATTGATTGATGGTCAACCCATTAATTTTTCTAAATAAAAATTTTAAAAAAAATCATACATTCTGATGAACGATATTGATCAGGGTAGAGGATATGCATGTGTGGGATCAGGGACTACATGGGATATCTTTGTACTTCCTTTTCTATTTTGTTTTAAGCCCAAATGCTCTTTAAAAAAAAAATGAAGAAACTAATAAATAAAAACTTGATGTCAGACTAAATTTGAAATATATTATGGCTGATGAGAAATCTGCTGTCAGTCTAAGACCTTCTGTAGGCCATCTGTCTTTTCTCTTTGGTAGCTTTTAAGATTGTCTCTTCATGCTTCATGTTCTGCGATTTTATTGTGATGTATCTGGGTGTAGAATTTAGTCATTCTATCCTGTCCTTAATGCACTATTTCAGTCTAAGAAGTTGTTGGATTTTTTTCTTCAAGTTCTGGAAATTCTCAGGCATTATCTCTTTGACAGTTTCTTCATGATTTCCTTTATTCTCTACTTCTGAAACTTATTAGATCTATCCTGGAGCCTTTTCATTTAACCATTATTTCCCCAATTTTCTTGTTGGTTTCTTTTTTTCTTATCTTTCTGTACTTTATTTTGGCTGAATTTTAAAGCCAAATAAATTCAATTTTACAAAAATGCATCACATTTTTTTTCTGTGATTAAGTCCAGTCTAGAATTCCGATCTGTTGAGCTCTCCAATCCAATGGCTATAGTTTTCATTTTAGGGCTTGCTAACTGGTCATTTTTTATAGTCATTTGACCTTAATTTATAGCTATCTACATGTGTTTCATAATTTACTTTTAGGGTTATTTTCCTTTCTTTACCTGTTTGAGGATTGTTAACATATGTTTAAGTCATTTTAATATTCTATATTATTTGCACTTTGCCACAAGTGAATATAACTTCTTTTTATTGATTTTATTACTTCTCTTTCTTAATGTAATGTTTGCTTTATGTGATTGAAAAATTCACATTTGGACTCCTAATAGGTAGGAATTACCATTCCCTTCTTCCTCATCCTCCTCTGTACCCACTGATAAACTTCTGTCTCATGGTGATATGGGGGAAATTATAAATTTAGTCACTGGATCAGCAGGTGGTTTTGGCCTGGTGCTGATTGACTAGCTCCTTCTGTTCTCTCCAAAAACTGTCAAAAGCCATAGTCCCAGATAACATTCAAAAATTTCTTTTTTTCAAGGGTAGAAAAGTCTTACCCCAGGCCCAGCTTTCCTTTCATGAACGTGGATCTAATTCCTCAACCAGTGTATGGTGCCCTTTGTCCTTGTTACCCTAGAGGAATTCAACTCCCAGTATCTTTTAGTGTCAGAGTCCAGTAGGGCCTCCATGCGGCTTGTTCACAGAGATATTAGTCTGTAATATAGCTACTTGTTTTTATCTAGTATTCTATTTATTATTACTAGATGTTTGGATTAGTATGAAGGGATTTTAAAACATAAATTTATACTACCACCATGACCAGAAATCTCTGAAAAATACTTTAAACTCAATTTAAGTAAATGTAAAAGTATTCCCCTTAAAAATGATTGTTTGATATTTTATGTGCTATAAATAATTGATTATTGTTTGTACCTGTGGTTATTGCTGTCAGATTTACAATGAATAAGGGACAGTATCAGCACTAATAATAAATGTATTTTCTTTGGAACCACCTAAGAAAAGTCAAAGTTGTTGATCAATATTGCTTTATTCAGAGTCTTCATGGGCTATATACTCAAACATTTACATTACTTTTGATAATCATAATTAATTCTATGTCATCAGATTTAATTCTTAATCCATGGTTAAATGCAAATAGTTTCTACATATGGTGTTTAAATATTTCCAAGTTATCATAAAACTCATCACTTATAGCAATAAGAAGGGGTTTCTCAAGAACAAGAGTCAATTATGAATGCAAAAATCAGGTTAAAAAATTATAATATGCTTGAATTCCTTGGGCAACTGCCCTACAAGACCTTCATCATCATGAAGCGGTGTGAAAAGGTTATATTGCCGTATGATGGGAGAAAGACAATGTAATCAGCTGGTAACCTAGAGAAAGAACTTTTGAAATTATAGTCTTCTAAGCTTGGAGATGGGTGGCAGAAAAGTTCAAAGCTGCAACTAGGGTTATATAATTAAGGGTGTATAGTTATATTTAAAAAGAAATCTCTAAAGAATATTCCAAGGGGTCTGTACCCTATTAATTGTAAAGCCTGATGAAAGTGGTTATGAGAAGTTTTGGCTCCCTTGTAACTGCTGGAACTTTGTCAGCGTATGTGTAATGTATATGTCACTGCTGTTGCATAGTATGCAATTGGTTTTTATTTGCCATCTGGCATGTTTTTTGGCTAAGCACAGATACAACACCATAAGGTAAAATACCAGCAGTAAGAAATAATAGTTTATATTTATTATAATGTACTATCATAGAGCCAGAAGCTAGTAATTGCTTAATGTTCCCCAAATCTGTCTTAATGTTGATTGTTTTCATTGCTTTGCTTTTGCTTTGCCCTCTTTCTGGTGTCAGTAGGCATTGAAGTGGTTCAACAATAATCGCATTTTGAGCAGAAAGAGATGGTAGAATTTTAGGGGGCCTGTTTTTGTTTTTAAAATTAATACACCTTCTTGAATAGGATTAATGCATGGATGCAGTAGTCTAAAAAAATGGTTTTGGAAACTTTTAGGTCACCTTTTCATCACAAAACCAATAACTTATTATTGGCACCAGTGATACAATGGTAAACAACATAGACATGAAAACATACATATGTGGCATCCAGTCAAATAATGTAAAGTCGATTTTGGATGTGACCCTCACCTGACAGTGTGATCAAGACATTTAAATATATATATAACATTATAATTATACTTTTGAGGAAGCAAAAACATATTTTATTTTTCAGAGTCAATTAAAATTCTGTACTAAAAGAATTTAGATAATAAATGGATGTAATTTTATGTTAAAAACTAATTTTAAATACAAATTTTAAATACACTTAGCTATTTGACATTTATTTTTCTTCCTCTCCCTGCCCTCACAAAATAATTGCAACACACTGATAGATGGTAGACAGGTGCAGAAGAGGAAACTGTTTGTATGTCTTATTCACTAGACATTTGTGTTTTCACAGTCACACTTCCATCAAGGTTTTGTGTTGACACAGAGGCACAATTCTCCAGATATGTGGAAATGCTTAGTGAGTCTTTTTCAATTAAAATCTGAAGTTTGACCGCAATGTCTTCCTTATAGCAAAACATACATTCATTACTTTGAAGTGATTAGAGCTAGCTGACACTAGCTCTAGTGTCAGCTGTAATCTTCAATTCCCAAAAGAATACTTTGAAAAACCAGTAAATTATTCCCTATAAGTACTCACACTCTTTTACTGTTATAAATATCATGAAGATAAACTATATAAGTAGAAACAAAGTTATTTTTCAATCACCCTTTAAATGTCCCGTAGGCATACATGATTGCTCTAATCTCCTTTCTTCCATCAGGTCATCACAATCTTTGGTATCCAATTCCCCATCTTCTGTGATGCACGAAGTCCATCAAGATCAAGGATATTGTAGCAGACATGTAGCAAACAGATCTCATGCCCAAGTTTCCCTATTCCCTGACTCCTTAGTTCTAGACCTGCTCTGTCCAATGTGGTAACCACTAGTTACATATATTCACTGAGCATTAGAAATGTGACTAGCTCTAACTGTGAGGTGGGAAGTATAAAATATGCTCCTGATTGCAAAGACTTAATATGAAAAATAAATGTAAAATGCTTCATTATCATTGTATGTTACATATATTATTATATTTTTATTACTTGTTAAAAGAATATTTTGGCTATATTGGAGTAAATGAAATATAGTGTTAGATTTTGCCTGTTTCTTCTTTCTATTTTTAATGTGGCTACTAAGAAATTTAAAATTAGATATGTGACACATTATATTCTAAAGAGTTTCACCTTCATTCATCTCTCCCAGACACTCTCTGGATCTTATTATGCAGAGTATGGTAATTTATTCTCTAGAGAAGTCTTGAACTATAGAAAGTCAGTTATTACTGAGAAAAAATGAGAAGGGTTGCTGATCTGACACAAGTCATATGATTGTCAGGCAGTAGTGATGGTCCAGTCATGTTGGTGCTCTGAATCTGTAGAAATTCCAGTTTATAAGGTTATGTGATGTTGTCTATGTGCATAAGAAAAGTAATGAGAGCTGCGCTGACTTAAAGTTAGGCTTTGTACAGTACACATGGTAGAAACATAATCGCACAAAGAAAGTAGAGGTCAGATCATTGTTCCTGAGTTTAAAACTGAGTGAAAAGGAAGTATTAAGATGACTCATGGAGGAGAAATAAAGAAATAAAACTATTTGGAATAGTGTCACAAACATATTAAGAACAATAAAAGTGTCTGTTAAATTAAGATAGTGCATGCAATATAATTATTACTGTAATTCAGAAAATAAAGAGAAACTTAAGGGTAACATAAATAATTAAGTCCACTTGAGCTTTCTTGAAGTGTGTAATGCTTATGAACTTTCCAGGTGGAGATGGCTGTTTCCAGATCATTAGAAACGTGGCTTTAGAGCTCAGGATAGAGGATAGGATTTAAGATAGAACACATGAATCCTTAAAGTATAAGTCATAGTTAAGTCTTTGAAAAAGTCCTCAGAAATAATGAAAATAAGAAGAGGATTAAGAAAAATCACTGGGGATATTAACAAGTCAGTACAAAGATAGGATCTTCCTAAGGAGACAAAAAATGACCCCCCCTACACTCCGCAGCCCCGCACGTACACACAAAGATGGGCTAGAAAGATAGCATGGAATCTTTATAGAACTAGTTCCTTCTCATCATTAAAGGTTTGGGTCAAAGGTCTCCCTTTAAAAACATTGTTTAATTGATTTTGGGAAGAGAGAAACATTGATCTGTTGTTCCACTTATTTATGCATTCATTGGTTGATTCATATATGAGCCCTGACCAGGAATCAAACCCACAGCAGTGGTGTATCAGGATGATGCTCTAATCAACTGAACTACTTAGCTAAGGCCAAAGGTCTCCTTTCCCAAATCTTTCACATCATTAGAAATAACACATGCACACCTCCCAAATCACTCTCTATTCTATGTCCCGGTGTTATTATCCTCATGGCACTTTTCAATTTTCAAATTATCACATTATTGATTTACTCAATTATAGTGTGTCTTTACTAGGTGAGAGTTAAGATCTTTGAAGGCAGAAATGTTGCCTATTTCATTGACCAATGTCTCCCCAAAGCCTAGGATTCTGCCTTGTTCTTAGTAGATACAAAATGAATATGTGTGAAATTAATAACAGGAAAAGAAAAAAAAGAAGGAGGGAGGGAGGAAGGAAGGAAGGAAGGAAGGAAGGAAGGAAGGAAGGAAGGAAGGAAGGAAGGAAAGAAAGAAGGAAGGAAGGAAGGAAGGAAGGAAGGAAGGAAGGAAGGAAGGAAGGAAGGAAGAAGAGAAAGAAAGAAAGAAAGAAAGAAAGAAAGAAAGAAAGAAAGAAAGAAAGAAAGAAAGAAAGAAAGAAAGAAAGAAAGAAAGAAAGAGAAGGAAGGGAGAGAGGAAGGGAGAACAAGAAAAAGAAAGAAACCAAATGAAGCAGCCACTACCTGACAGTAACTATTGTTGACATGTAGGTTCACAGCTCCAGTGTGGTCAAATATGTCAACTTGTTGAAAGGAACCAGAAATTCAGTTATTTACTAAATTTCATTATTTCTAAAATATATACTTTTTTCAAATTTTAACAATTCTGATATCAAGATGTGTCTTATAAATGATTGGCATCTTGGACTCAGTGAAATATTCTGTTTTAGAAATCAGAAAGACTGCTTCTCTTAGACAAGCACTATGTTTTTTTATTAAAATGTTCCCAGTCGGGACTGCAGTTTTCTTACAATACCTTCTTAGCACCCCTCCGTCCCCCAATGTTTTTCTGTTTTATTCCTCCCAACAATGAAAATGTTAAATCGTAAACTTGGGCAGAATGTCCCCATCATTATATGCCAGTTTACTAAAGGGTAGTATTAAGCAGAAAACAAAACAGCATCTCATTATTCTTTACTCTTGGACAGCATCCAGAATGTGCCGAGTGCTATCTATTGCACACATGCAAATGCTTGGTCTCTGACTTCAGTTCTACTCATGCAGGGAGGAGGGTGTTGGAGATAAATAATAAAAAGAAAGGAAAAGAAGAAAAAGAAAAAATATGACCAAGGTGGCTTAGTCAGGCACTTACATCTTTGGCTGAATGCAGTCTTCATTTATTTTCAGCCTATTTTTCTTTGAGGATTATATAAACTATCTCTTTATAATATTTACCAAATGTTAAAAAAATTACATAAATAAAAATTACATAAATTTCTCTATGCTAAGAATGTAATTGGTAGAAAGAGTTAAAGTGTACTTTAGATATTCCAAGATTTAAGGGGAAGGATACAAAATCTATATGTAATTTTCTATCAGTGAAAAGAACTGTTATTTCTTTCTTGCCTCTTTCCTTTTCATACTGAGGTCTATTTTTAGTAGAAAATACTAGTTGAGCTCTAGCTGATGTAGTGTGCTTAGAAAAGAAATGCAAAATGCCTGTTATTACCTTCTTAAATACAGGCAACAGCTTCAGATTTCTATTTAATATAAAAGAATAAAGTATTCTAACTGCCATTTTGATCTCATGATGTGTTTAATAAAAGGCATGTAGCAGTAAATGGTAGTGTTTGGTTCATGTGTTGACATAAATCAATTTATAAACTTTAGGTTACATTTAATGAGTATTTTACATTTAGCAAATGGCACACTGAGAACAGTTCAAACGTTATTGCTTTTTATTTAATCACACCAATGTCAACAATGAGCTTTGATGTTCTATGGTGTTAAATCACCTCTAAGGCCTTAACTTATCATATAACTATCTAGAAACCCATTTATATGTAGAAATTAGGCAAGTATCTAAGAGAATAATTTGCCGACAAGCAAGTTCTACTTCCCAAATTAAAATATACAGAAGAATATAAAAATTAGTAATTAAAATGCAGTATTTAGTGTTTATATTTTAAACATAAATACTCTTTTTAGGAATTAGAATTTTAAGAAATAAAATTTTATGTTTTAAATAAATAGTGCAACTTTTAAAATAATTACATTTTAAACAATACTTTTAACATAAATATGAAAGAATGCATAAGATTGAATATTTTAGTTAATGAATTCATGTGTGTTCCCTAAGCATGGTATCTGTAGACAATGAAAGGGGAATGTCACGATAAATAGAAACTATATTGTATGACAAAGAGAAAAGTAGACAAGACTAGAACTTTAGATAACTGAATTGAATATGGAGTCTATATTTAATATAATATGGAGTTCAGACTGCAGAATTCAGAGTGGGACATGCTTGAATTCAAAGTCCACCTTTGCTATTCACTTGATGTGTGACCTTCAACAAGACAACTTCAGCTATCTCAGACTCATCTCTCCTACCTACAAAAGAAAAATAATACAGTTGTTTTCACAGGATTATTGTAATAAGTGAAATAACAGTATTATTTATTGGTACCTGGTCAGCATACAATAAAACAAATCAATTATTGAGGCTCAGTAATTTATTCAAGCAGGTAGTGCTTTCTTTTTTGTGAAAGGTGAATAGAATATCAGTTTTATCTTGAAGAGTTCAGGTTCTAAAGGAAATAAGATTCCAATGAATAATTATAGCAAAACATACAGAAGTATGAAACAGGTAAAGGGGCCACAGAAGATTTTAATCAGCCTTGAGGCATCAAAGCTGTTTGAAACACTACCACTTATAGCAAAGTCTTAAGAGAAGCAAAGACTTTGTCCAATACCTAAGAAAAGATGAAGACACTCATGAGTATCATGGGGAGGTAGTAGGAAAACTTTCTAATGCAATAGTATGTAGAGGACTTAAACTAAGGAGCCTTCCTTAAAAGGTGGATAGTTCAGAAAGATTAGAGCCTCCTCAGGTCAATCACTCCTAGATTTTGTTATTAAGTGGTGTATTTCTTTTACATTATAGTAACGTAGAAATCACTGTTTTAATTTCAAGTCAGCAGATATTTATTGAGCATGCTCTATGTAGAGGCTAGGATCTCAGCATACAATGGTGAGAAAAATGTACAGTTCCTGCCCTTATGAAACTTAAAATATAGTAGAGCAGATGGATACCAATTTGATTCAAACATCTTCAAAGGAGAAGTGTTTGGTGCTCAAAGAATCTGACCTAGTTACGTTGATTTGACCTAATTAGAACCCTGTGGAAGAACCAATCCCATGGAACTGGGATCTAACATGTGAGTAGTAGTTAACTGGGCAGGGCAGGGAAGGAAGAGAGACTTCTACACAGACAGACTGATGTATAAAGGCCCCATTGAAAAAAGAGAAAAAGAGCAGGTGCTGTAAGAACTGGCTGGAGTGGAAATAATAACAGAACATGTGGAAATAAATGAAGACCAACCAGATGAGCACAGCAAAGGCTATTTATTCCAAGCTTACAATTGAAAGACAGTCAGCTACCGTCATTTTTGTCTTGGCAGAGACTAAAGGCAGCTACAGGAGTGAAAAAGCTTGATAGCAGAAAAAGGGAAGACTTCAGGTATTCCCTGATTAGAGAGGCTGCTGACATAAGTAAATTGGGGGTTGGCTATCTAGAAGTGCGGTGTCCTGTGTTATTGGATAGGGGTACATATACGACTTTTTCTGATTGGTCCTGAGTTTGACATGGAGCCAAAAATAAGGGAAATTATTAATCAAGTCTGTCCATCTGGAGCCAATTGTTACAATGGTTATTGTTTGGCTTCCTGGACTAGTAGCTATAGATAGCAGCCCAACCCTCTACAAATATGATGAAGAGTTAGTTGGGCTGGATACAGTTAAATAATGGCTACTGAAGGTTGTGAGTCAGAGTTCTAGTTTTATATGTGATTGGCCATTGTCTGTGTGTAGATTCAGTCTCTCACATCTATGCCTTTTTAGAACCATAAACAAATCCATGTGGATATTAACTATGAATCAACTGATGTAAATAAGAATCATACAATTAACCCTTGCTTGAGTATACAATTTTATTGACATTAAGCAACTCAAAAACTTAAAACAACTAGAAAGAAAAGAGATCTTACTAGTTCTATACTGACAAAGAGAGGTAAAAATGTGAGAACATGTACTTTGTACTCAGCAAGATAAAAAATGTTTAAAACAAAAAAAAACTGCTTTCTTCTACCTACCTACTCTGTTACTCACAAATTAGTTTATTAATGAAAAGTTGAGGGGAAAAATATTATGAATAGCAGAGTATATATAAGGACCAATGAACAAAAAATAATTATACATTCTGCCTCAAATGTAATTCAATTACTTATAAGTTTTCTTTTTCTACACAGAGTGATAATTTCTCTAATACTTCATGCCTATTTAAAAACATACAACTGACTCAGTGTTGGGGAGGACAAGATGGCGATGGAGTAGGTGGACATACCAACTTCCAAATCCCAAAACCAAAGTGAATTATAACTTGATTTTAAGAACCATCATCTGAATAAACCAACATTGAACTGGACTGAAAGGACTCGAACACTGAAGAAGCAACATTGAGACTTGTAAGAAAAGCAAAAACACGGAAAGGGCTGCCCAGCTCCCCGGAGAGAAAGGCAGCCTGGAGAGACTCGCGTGGTGGAGAGAGGAGAGACCTGGGTCTCAGGAACAAAGCCCCAGCCTACAGCCCCAGAGCCTAGAAGAGGCGTATGGACAGTATTTAGTGAAACAGGGTAGGATACTGTTTGTGAGAAAGAGACAGTTGTCTCAGACCCAGGATTCTTCTTAAAGGGATGGCACAGAAAACCTCTCTCACAACCACTCACCTGGGACTCCAGAAGACAGGGAGAGAGGAGAGGACCAGAGCAGCAAGAAGAGAGTGTGGTCTGGAAGACACAGGAAGAAAAGCTTTGAAGGACAGCGATCCTAAACCCTGGGTTGAGTCACTCTACAAATCTGAAACAATATTTCCCCTGGAACCAGCAAGGGGAAGCAGGAAACAAGGCAAACAGGCTTCCTTGCAGCAACTAGAGCACAGTTGCTTAGAAGGAAGGAGCTTTTAGGACTGCAGTATGGAGTGTTAAGGTTTGAGCTACAGTGCCCCCACCCACACTGCTGAGGGCTTGCTGTAGGGCAGGTGGCAGTGAGACATGGAAGCATGGTTTCATTGGCAGGGGCAGAAGACGAGCCGGCTGGCATAAGCTCTGTCTAGCCCAGTGGGGGCAAAGGGGATGTGCGAAAGTGGTCTGGTGGCTGTGGGCCCACCTGTGACCCCAGCTGTGGGGGAAAAGTGGGAGCCTGGAATGGACAGAGATCTGCTGCTAGGCAGGGGCGAGTGGGCGAGCAGCCTCACCCAGCCTCCAAGGCTTGAAGCCCTGCAAAACTGGCTTTGCCAGTGGAGGTGGTGCAGAAGCCCGGGCTCACAGTTGAGTGTGCACCAACAGCGCAGCTGAGGAGCTGAGGTTGGCGGGGGCAGGGTGGAAGCCCAGCTCATAGCTGAGCACGTAGCAGCAGCCCCGCCCAGTCGAAGAGCCGAGGTTGGCAGAGGCAGGGCAGAAGCCTGGCTCACAGCTTGAGCGCTCACCAGAAGACCTACCTGGCCAGAAGAACTGGCTGACAGGGACCAGCAGCTGAGCAAAAGTGCTCACCCTTGCCCTTGGTGCCCAGGTTTGTGGTCCGAGTGTGATGCACAATCCCACCCGTGGAACAGGGGCGAAGGCCGAGACTGGCTAAAACTTATAGAGCCTAGCACGAGAACACAGCCCCTCCCACTGAGAAGAGGAGGAAACCGCAGCAACATCCGCAGTGACCAGTGCCAGCAACACCAATACCCAACCGCAGCAGCAGAGGGGGTGGCGGACCTGAAGACAGACCACGCCTAGGGAACACAGAGGCAACACCCTTTGGACTCCAGTAGCCAAACCCTTCGTACACAAAGACAAAATGGGCAGGCAGGGAATGCAACCCAAATGAATCAAGAGAAATCCCAGAGAAGGACCTGAATGAATCAGATATAACCAAACTACATGATGCAGAGTTTAAAATAATGATAGTTAGGATGTTCAAAGAGCTTAAACCAACAATAGATAGTCATTATGAACACCTAAATAAAGATATAGCAAGTATAAAAAGGAAATTGAAATAATAAAAAAGAATCAGACAGAAATGACAAATACACTATCAGAACTGAAGACCACAATGGAAGGAATTAAAAGCAGGATGAATCACGCTGAAGATCGAATAAGCAAGTTAGAAGACACAATAAACAAAGGCACAGAAGCAGAGAAGAAAAAGGAAAAGAGACTCAAAAAATGTGAGGAAACTCTAAGGGAGCTCTGTGACAACCTGAAGAGAAACAACATTAGCATCATAGGGGAACCTGAAGAAGAGGAGAGAGGGCAGGAAATGGAAACTTTGTTCAATCAAATCATAGCAGAAAACTTTCCTAAATTAAGGCTGGGAAACACTCCACACGTTCAAGAAGCACACAGAACTCCATTAAAGAGAAACCCAAAAAGATCTACACCAAGACACATCATAGTTAAAATACCAAAGCTAATGGATAAAGAAAAAATTTTAAAAGCTGCTAGAGAAAAAAAGGCTATCACCTACAAAGGAGCCCCCATAAGGATAACATCGGACTTCTCAACAGAAACACTTGAGGCCAGAAGGGAATGGCAAGATATAATCAAAGTAATGCACAACAAGAACCTACAACCAAGACTACTCTATCCAGCAAGGCTAACGTTTAAAATTGAAGGAGAAATAAAGAGCTTCCCAGAAAAAGAAAACCTCACGGAACACATTAAAACCAAACCAATTCTGCAAGAGATGCTAAGGGGCCAGTCGTGAACAGTTCAAAGGGGAAAAGAATATAGCAAAAGAAGAATACAGCTTTAAAGAATAAAATGGCAATAAAAAAGTACATATCAATAATAACCTTAAATGTAAATGGATTAAATGATCCAATCAAAAGACATAGAGTAGCTGCATGGATAAAGAAACAGGACCCATACATATGCTGTCTACAAGAGACACACCTTAAAACAGAAGATGCACATAAACTGAAGGTAAAAGGATAGAAATAAATATTTCATGCAAATGAAAATAAAAAAAAAACGGGGTAGCAATACTTATATCTGACAAAATGGACTTTAAAACAAAGGCTGTAGTAAGAGATAAAGAAGGAAACTACATAATGATACAGGGAATAATTCAACAGGAAGATATAACCATTATAAATATCCACGCACCAAATATAGGAGCCCCTACATATATAAAGCAGATTTTGATGGATATAAAGGGTGAGATTAACAGCAATACTATAATAGTAGGGGATTTCAATACCCCACTAACATCACTGGATAGATCCTCAAGAAAGAAAATTAACCCCCAGCATATTTAAAGGATACAGTAGATCAACTCGATTTAATAGATATCTTCAGAACTTTTCACCCTAAAGCAGTAGAATATACATTCTTTTCAAGCGTTCATGATACATTCTCTAGAATAGACCACATGTTAGGACACAAAAGTGATCTCAACAAATTTAAGAAGATTGAAGTCATATCAAGCATTTTCTCTGATCACAGTGGCATGAAACTAGAAATTAACTACAAAAGAAAAACTGAAAAATACTCAAACACTTGGAAACTAAATAGCATGTTATTAAATAATGAATGGATTAACAATGAGATCAAAAAAGAAATAAAGAGTATCTAGAAACGAATGATAATGAGCATACATCAACTCAAAATTTATGGGACACAGCAAAAGCAGTACTGTGAGGGAAGTTCATGGCACTACAGGCATACCATGAGAAGCTAGATAAAGCTCAAATAAACAACTTGACCCTACATCTAAAAAAACTAGAACAAAAACAGCAAATAAAGCCCAGGACTAGTAGAAGGAAGGAAACAATAAAGAGCAGAGCAGAACTAAATGACTTAGAGGCTAAGTAAACAATACAAAGCATAAATAAAACCAGGAGCTGGTTCTTTGAAAACATAAACAAGATTGATGAACATTTAACTAGACTCACCAAGAAAAAAAGAGAGAGGACCCAAATAAATAAAATTAGAAATAAGAGTGAAGAAATAACAAGTAACACACCAGAAATACAAAGTATTGTAAGAAAATACTATGAAGAACTCCATGTCAAAAAATTAGACAACGTAGGTGAGATGGACAAATTTCTTGAATTATATAATCTTCCAAAAATCAATCTGGAAGAATCAGAACACCTAAACAGACCAATTACAACAAATGAGATCAAAACAGTTATTAAAAAACTTCCAACAAAGAAAAGTCCTGGGCCTGAGGGCTTCACAAGTGAATTCTACCAAAAATTCAAAGAAGAACTAACTCCTATCATTCTCAAGCTATTTCAAAAAATTCAAGAGGAAAAAAGACTTCCAAACTCCTTTTATGAGGCGAGCATAATTCTGATCCCGAACCAGGCAGAGACAACACAAAGAAAGAAAATTATAGGCCTATATCCCTGATGAATTTAGACGCTAAAATTCTCTACAAAATATTAGCCAACCG
Source organism: Rhynchonycteris naso (assembly GCA_037038555.1). Classification (NCBI taxonomy): domain Eukaryota; kingdom Metazoa; phylum Chordata; class Mammalia; order Chiroptera; family Emballonuridae; genus Rhynchonycteris; species Rhynchonycteris naso. Next base: position 137,309,169 of record CM072996.1, read on the forward strand.
GATCCAGCAATATATGAAAAAAATTATACACCATGATCAAGTGGAATTTATTCTGGAGAGGAAAGGCTGGTTCAATATTTGCAAATAAATCAATGTGACTCATCACATAAACAAAAGGAAGAACAAAAATCACATGATAATTCCAATAGATGAAGAAAAAGCTTTTGATAAAATCCAACACCTATTCATGCTCAAAACTCTAAGTAAAGTGGGAATACAGGGAACATACCTTAACATGATAAAGCCCATTTATGACAAACCCACAGGAAACATCATACTAAATGGGCAAAAATTAAAAGCAATCCCCTTAAGATCAGGAACAAGGCAGGGGTGCCCCCTATCACCACTCTTATTCAACATAGCTCTGGAAGTCTTAGCCACAGCAATCAGACAAGAAGAAATAAAAGGCATCCAAATTGGAAAAGAAGAAGTAAAACTGTCATAATTTGCAGATGATATGATATTGTTTATAGACTCTGAAGTCTCAGTCAAAAAACTACTGGACCTGATAAATGAATTCAGCAAGATGGCAGGATATAAAATTAATACTCAGAAATTAGAGGCATTTTTATATACCAACAATGAACTGTCAGCAAAAGAAATTAAAGAAAAAATACCCTTTATTATTGTTACCAAAACAATAAAGTTTCTAGGAGTAAATTTAACCAAGGAGGTTAAGGACTTGTACTCGGAAAATTATAAAACATTGATAAAAGAAATCAAGGAGAATACAAGCAAGTGGAAGCATATACCGTGCTCATGGCTAGGAAGAATAAACATCATTTAAATGTCTATATTACCCAAAACAATTTATAAATTCAATGCAATACCAATTAAAATACCAATGACATACTTCAAAGATATAGAACACATATTCCAAAAATTTATATGGAACCAAAAAAGTACATGAATAGCTTCAGCAATCTTAAAAAGAAAAAATAAAGCAGGAGGTATCACTCTTCCAGATATCAAGATTTACTACAAGGCCATGGTACTCAAGACAGCCTGGTACTGGCATAAGAACAGGCACATAGATCAATGGAACAGAATAGAGAACCCAGAAATAAACCCACACCTTTATGGAAAACTGATATTTGACAAAGGAGGAATGAACATACAATGGAGTAAAGACAGCCTCTTTAACAAATGGTGTTGGGAAAATAGCACATCTACCTGCAAAAAAAATGAAACTAGACCATCAACTTACACCATTCACAAAAATAAACTCAAAATGGATAAAAGACTTAAATGTAAGCTGTGATACCATAAGCATCTTAGAAGAAAACATAGGCAGTAAGCTCTCCGACATCAGGCGTAGCAATATATTTGCCGATTATGTCCACGGGCAAATGAAATAAAAGGCAGGATAAACAAATGGGACTATATCAAACTAAAAAGTTTTTGCACAGCTAAAGACAATAAGAACAGAATAAAAAGACAAACCACACAATGGGAGAACATATTCGACAATACATCTGATAAGGGGTTAATAACCAAAATTTATAGAGAACTTATAAAACTCAACATCAGGAAGACAAACAATCCAATCAAAAAATGGGCAAAAGAAAATAATAGAAATTTCTCCAAAAAGGACATACAGATGGCCAATAGGCATATGAAAAAATGCTCAACATCACTAATCATTAGAGAAATGCAAATTAAAACCACAATGAGATATCACCTCACACCAGTCAGAATGGCACTTATCAGCAAAACAACACAGAATAAGTGCTGGCAAGGATGTGGAGAAAAGGGAACCCTCCTGCACTGCTGGTGGAAATGCAGACTGGTGCAGCCACTGTGGAAAACAGTATAGAGATGCCTCAAAAGATTAAAAATCGAACTGCCTTTTGACCCAGCTATCCTACTTTTAGGAATATACCTTAAGAACTCATAGCACTGTTCGAAAACAAGAAATGCGCCCCCCTGTTTATGGCAACATTGTTCACAATAGTGAAGATCTGAAAACAGCCCAAGTTTCCATCAGAGGATGAGTTGATTTAAAAAGCTTTGGTACATATATACTATGGAATACTACTCAGCCATAAGAAATGATGACATCGGATCATTTGTAACAACATGGATGGACCTTGATAACATTATACTGAGTGAAGTAAGTAAATCAGAAAATACTAAGGACTATATGAGTCCATACATAGATGGGACATAAAAACGAGACTCAGAGACATGGACAAGAGTGTACTGGCTACCCGGGCAGAGGTAGCGGGTGAGGAGGGGGTAGGGTGAGGGAAGGGGCATAAATAAAACCAGAAATAAGGTGACGGAGGGCAATTTGACTTTGGGTGATGGGTACACAATATAATCAAATGTCAAAATAACCTGGAAGTATTTTCTCTGAACATATGTACCCTGATTTATCAATGTCACCTTATTAAAATTCATTTTAAAAACTTTAAAAAAAAACATACAATTATGTTCCACACTTATCTTCCAAGACCACTAGCACACAGATTTTCAAAATATTGCTGAGTTCTGTTTTAACACCTCTGGAATGGAAAAAAAAAAAAAGCACAGAGTAATATTAGACTTCTTTTGGATGGATTTTACTTTGAAATATTTCTTCCCCTGGGTTAAGCTTTTGTAGACATCTCTCCTTTGCCTTCCTTCGACTCTTTCTTTTTTAGAGCTCGTTCATGTGTTTTCCAGATCGAGGTGGGACTCTCCAGTCTTTCTGCTGTGGGGTCACATTCATGAGGAACTACCTGTCTCATAAATGGTTCCTTTTAGCAGTCTGTTTTTCTAAAAGAAATTCAGAAGTTTCTACAAACTGGGCTATTCATTTACCTTAAAAAAATTTTTTTTAAAGAACTGAATGATTATGTTTGAAATTCTTAACAAGGACATTACTTGGGTTTTAGCCAGTTAAATCCAAATTCCATCTAACAAAAATTGAAATGATTAGCATGGAAAGATCATTATGATAATAAAAATCTTCAAATTTCAAAACTCTTTCAAATATAGCATTATATGATGAAAGTAGATTTTTCTCACAGTCACTATGAGTTTTGTTTTGTTGGGTGATAATGGAAGAAATCTAAAATTCATTGAGCCTGGGCAATTGAAGGTACACAATTTATAATCATGTTCTTGCTGTTTGTCTGGATGACACAGCATTGCAACCATGGGGAGAGTGAATTCCAGACTGGCTCCTATTTGGCACCAATATAATTAGGTTTGAGTTCCACAAGGCACAAATTCTCAGTGCTGGGCACATGAATTAGCTCATGCACTATTCTTAACTTGAACCTAAAGTAAAGGTGTCTATTTTGTCCCATTGGAAAGACTGACTGAAAAAAATGTTAGTTTGGTTTTTTTTTTCTTTTTCTGTAGCAGTTTAAGTGACAAAATTAGGCATCAGATCTAAACTTCAGCTTGTAAATCTTATAATTTCAGGACACAATTGGCAATTTGTTCCTTCCCCTCCTTGCCCTTTATTCTCACACCAGGTAAACCTGTACACCCACCTGTATTTGCACACTTTTTTTTTCTCTTGTAAATCAAAGAAAATATTCCTATTGTGTTCAAATGCCAATTCTTTCCCTTGTCAGCAAGGTCCCACCATCTCTGACCTCTCAAGTACCTCATTCCTTTGTTGTTCTCTAACTCATACTTTTCAACTTCTCTCTTGCTAGAAGATCCTTTCCATAAGCATTTGACACGAATTAGTGTTTTGCACATTAATTTTTTAAAATTTAAACTTTGTTCTACATCATTCTCTTCTAACCCTACTTGACTTCATAACCAAAATTTTTAAGGCATTTTTTTATTCACTCAAAAAAAACTTATGAACATTTTTAGAGTGTTTTTTTTTCAAATATTCTTGGCATTTTTATTTGAGTCTTATGAACAATTTCTTCAGACACAATTTCCAGTTCTTTATCTCTAAATTTAACTAGCTTTTTAAACATTCATGTTATATTATCTTACCATTATATTATCTCAAATTTCTAGGAAGTTTTAAAAAATATTCTTGGCATTTTTGTTAGTCTTTCTACCTAACTCATATTTGCATATGTTCCTTTAATTTCTTTCAACATATTAATTAAATGTGTCTCTCATAATTTCAATATTTGAGAGTCAGATATTCTTTGCTCTGGTAAATAAAAATTTGGAATTTTTGTGATTTTTTTTTGTTTTAATATGAAGGTTTATCACCTTTGTGCATAATCCATCATTGAAATGTCATCAAGTGTCAACTTTCAACTTAATAGCTAGATATAATTGATTCAATTCCACAAATTGTGGGAAATTTAGTGCCTCTCCAAAATCCTATGTACTCATTGGACGTGTCTATTTTTATCATCATTGGTCATTTGAGTTTCTGCTTCCACTCACTTAAGTTAATGATTGTTTCCCCTCTGCTTTTGTTTTTCCTCTTCTAGTTAAATCAGAACTCAAGTCTTCCTGAATGTCCTCCAATAAAATCTTGAACACATAGTGATCATTTCTGTGAGGCACTGAAGATTTGGGAACATGAAGAAAACTATCACAGTAAGGCAAACAAATTTGCATTGTATATTATGCATTCATTTTACTAAAAAAGCCATAGTCACTCTTAAACTTAGTTCCAGTTTCTCATCATGCTCCTCCTTCAGTTCTTTGGTGCTTCATCCCTCAGCCTCAAGTTACTGTTGATTACAAATGCATGACATGATTTCGTCATTATAACCTTGCAACCCCAGCCCCAACTTGAACAAATTATGGTATTTTCTAAAGGAAAAAATATGACCATTAAAACTGGTATGATTACATCCTTGGTTTAATTAACTTTTACACTAATACCTTTTGTATGTGTATGTGTGGCTATTGTAATACTTAACTTCTTAGGGAAATGTCTTAAAGTGAAATTGTTGCATAAGTGGATATTCATCTTTTACATTTTGATATACATTACCAAACTACCATTCTGAATATTTGAATGAATTTTTATAATCCTTGTTTTTTAGGTGAGCTTCAGAGAAATAACCTCTATTGCCCTAGTCACAAAGCTACTGACTTTTAACAGATGGGATATTAAAAATCAGGCTTTTTAATTTCCCTTTTGTATGTATACATTTTTGATAATTGTGACTACCTTACATGGTTGTAAGGATCGATGCAAAGATGACATGTGAATATAAAAGGTTCTCCATGATGCATCTAAATACTGAAGAAATATTTATACATTTTTAATGTCATTAATACAAACTGCATATCTGCACTAGGGTTTTCTTATTTTCCTACATTGATCTTGCAATGCTTAACTTCATCATCCTTAAACCACCTTTCCATTGGAACAAGACAATTCTAGATTCAAGGGTAAAATCTGCCCAATACCCCATGACCTGATGTTGGACATCTCTTAAAAACTGATCATTTTCCTTAACATCTTGAAGATACCTGTAAGCAAGTTATTTCAGTATTCTACACACTAGTTTTATACCAGTTCCTGTGCAAAGTTATTCTTTTATCTTGTTTTTGAAAAACTAATGACAACAGTATCATTAGAAAAAAAGGTCAATATGTATACATAGTTTAAACCAGTGGTTCTGAACCTGGGTTCTATTGAACCCTATGGGTTCGATGAGTTGGTCTCAGGGGTTCGGAGAAGCCTCTGCCACGGAGGCCAGAATAAAGTAATACCGTAATTTGTTGTGAGTTCATGCACTTTGTTGGTTTTGTTCTTTGAGCAAGGTGATGTCCATACACGGCTCATTTTGTGCACCAGTAAAAAAACATATACCTATGTCTTGAATTTGGAAAAAAAAATCATATTTTATTTATCACTAAAGAAGCGTTCGGTGAATGCGCATATGAAACTGGTGGGTTCGGTACCTCAAAAAAGGTTAAGAACCACTGGTTTAAACATACAAGGTTTAAGTTATGAGTCTCTTACTTATTAACATGTAATATTGTGAAATTAACTTAAACTCTCTGAACCTCAGTTTCTTCATCTATAAAATAAGGTAGTTATATCTCTCAAATAGTATTTTTGTGAAGGCTAAATTAGGCAACAGATTCTACCATTAAAATGTCTTTAGAATTTATTCTCTCCTCTCTTCTTGTTTAATATCTCATTCTCAATTCTGGATTTATTGTGTTATCAAATGATTAAAATGACAAGATTTTAAAAAATACTGTGTATATTTTAAGTGAAGAACTGTATTGTAATGGTTAAGAATGTGAATACTGAAATGCCTACAGGCAACATTTAAAAGTATGTGGAGGGGGGAAAAAGAACATGGAGAAGTGAAATATCATTAATGTGCTTATGCAGATATATAATTCAATTACTTCTTTCTAAGATTTCTTGGGATTTGAGCTCCTTCATAACACTTAGCAGATTGATTTACTTAAATTGTTTCTTATTTTAATTTTTTATTTTGCATGAGGGTTCTAAAGGTCAGTGAGTAATTTCAAAATCTAGAAGATCAGAGCACTTGAATCAACTCTTCTTTGAGTGGTCAGCCTGAGTGTTTAGAGAAGGTTTTGCCTGGAAATGGGTAATTTAGCAGTGGAGAAAATGGAATATCAAACTTTGATGTGTATAGCTTGTTCAAGGATTCAGTCTTAATTCCCATAGTGAGTGTCCAAAAAACAGTACTAGACTAACACATGTCTAGTACTGTGCATTAATTTTAATTGGTTACCCCATTAAAAATATCATTAACCTCTGGGTGTCAGGATGACATATACTTTAATTGGATCTTTTCTCAGCTTATATTTATACAAACTTCATTTCTAATCATTTTAGTCAGACTTCCTAGGGCCATCAATATTGCCCCTAAAATAATTTTTACTTTTTCTAGAATATTTTTTAATGTTATTACAATTTTCTTGAATAAGGAAGCTGTTTTACTATTTCTCAGAGAAGAGACCAAAGACTGCCAACATCAGAAACATCTGGGTACTTGTTTAAAATGTACACTTGTAGGCCTAGTCAAAGATTCTGGTTGAAAATGTATATCTGTATAAGCACATTAATGATATTTATACCCAACAAAATTTGGGAAACATTAAACTATTAGATAATGCTGAAGAGGCATCTAGACGCTTATCACTGATCTTCACTTGTCCAGAAAAATAAGTGTGGCTGTTCCCTTCTTCATCCCATGGCAGATTTTCTACTTCTTTTTTTCTTCTTTTTTCTTTTTAGAGAGAGAGAGAGAGAAAGACAGCAGAGAGAGAGACAGATGGACAGGAAAGAGAGATATGAGAAGCATCAGTTCCTCAGTGCAGCACCTTAGTTGTTCATTGATTGCTTTTTCATGTATGCCTTGACCAGAGGGCTACAGCAGATTGAGTGACCCCTCGCTCAAGCCAGTGACCTTTGGGCTCAAGCCAGCGACCATGGGGTCATGTCTGTGATCCCACACTCAAGCTGGTGACCCTGTGCTCAAGCTGGATGAGCCGGCACTCAAGCTGGTGACCTCAGGGTTTCAAACCTGGATCCTCTGCATCCCATTCCAACACTCTATCCACTGCACCACTGCCTGGTCAGGCCAGACTTTCTAGTTTTTGAGAGCTAGAATAACATCAATTAAGGTGCTAGATCAGCTTTAGAGTACAATTGCCAGTTAAACATGGGATGCCCATATAAATATAAATTTCAGATAAATAACAAAGAATTACTTAGTATACATTTGTAAGAATTTGGGACATAGATACACTAAATAATTATGTGTTGTTTATCTGGGAAATTCAAAATAATTATTTGTCCTGTATCTGTATTTGTTAAATTTGATAGCCCTATTTTAGAATCCAGTAGGTCTGGGTATAGATCTGCCACTAATTAGATGAGTGATCTTGGAAAATTTTCTACACCTCTCTAAACTCTAAATTCTCAAACTCTATGATAGTGTCAACTAAAACAAAAAGTAAAAAAAAAAAAAAAAGAAAAAGCAATCAAACAAAAATACTACAAAATTTTACTTTACTGGATTATGAAGAAAATTATACAATATTTATCATGTAATATAATTTTTCTATGTATAGTACTATGCATATATACACTATGTATAGTGTCTGACATATATTAAAAGCTCAATAAGGTGTAGCTTTTATTGTTATTGCCATTGCTAATGAATATGAGTCAGAGAGCCTCTGAGCTTAGTTAACAAATATTGCTGTTTTCTGAAAATTGACAGTTTTTAGACAGCACATTAATGAAACATTTAAAACAGCTGATTCAATAGTCTACATTCTATCCACCACTTTTTTTTTATGTTTGATTCTTTACTATTATATTGTATCACTAATTTAAAGGACAAAGTATGTGAATTTATAGGTTTTAAACTCAAGGCTCCCTCTTGTGGTTCTGTTTTATAATTGACTTAGAAAATCTAAATAAGTATTTTGCTCCTTATTTTTAAAAAATAACATTGGACATAATCTTTCAAACAAATTGGTGAGTTCATTTTATATTTTTTGTGACATATAGTATTTCAATAATTCATATTTATATTGTCAATGTTTTTCATCTCAACTATTAATAACATAAAAGTGTATATACACTGTTTAGTTTCTTTTTTCTTGTTGGCTTAACAAAATTATTTTTCTTGAAGAAAACTCTTCTTAATAAATTATTTTTATGAATATTTGTAGATACCCAGAATATAGGTATCTTATGAGTAAGGAATGAATATGCCATGCAGTGTCATCTGTCAACTAATTTGTTGCTCCTTGAAGATTTCTATTTTACTATTTAATTGTTTGTCTGCTGGCAAAATTGGGAAACATGAAGTTTAATTTGGCAATTTTGCAAGAAGATTTACTTTTGAAGTGTTTTTGTAGTTCTGTGCAATCTTTTAGGGAAAATTCTAGTTACTTACAATGAAAGAATTCCTTCTAGAAAGTATAAACATTATAAAGAGCACATCTTATGCTCTAACTTCCTTATACACATCTGATTACAAGCATTGAGATAACTCAGCGTCTGTACATCTCAATCATATGATGTTGAAAGGAAAATAATTATACAATTAAATATAAAATATAATACCAACATATGTATGTAAAACAAGCAAGTCAGTATTACTCAATGTTTATTGATATATTCAGATATAGCAAAGGTACAAAGTCATTCAAGGAAAGAACATCCACAAAATGTAGATTAGTGGTTTATATATGTCATGAGAAGGGGTTGGAATGGATTCAAAGTGGGTAACATAATGAAATGAGCCACATCTATCCTATGTTTTAAAAAATATCTGAAGCAGATATAGCAAAATATTAAGATTAAATTGGACTGGGTAGTGATTATAGGCAGGTATTTGTTACATCATTATCTCTAATTTTCTGTATGCTTTGAGTATTTCAGTTAAAATGAGTTGGACCCAGCTCTGAATCACCCTCTTCCACCACTCTCACAACTCATTGGCCAGGAGCAGGATAACCAAGCCCCTGAGACGCCATGGCAGGGAAGCAGCGCCTTGACAAGAGTCTAGAAACAAATGCACCAGTGGGTGGGCTTCAGAGATGCTGCTCAGATTCAGTGGGGAGAAATCTGTGCCTGATCTGGTTATTCTGCTCAGTGACTTAGAAAACCTAGGAGTGAATGGCTATGTGTGTGTGTGTTGGGGTGAAACAATAAGGGAAAGGACCAAAGAAGAGAATCTATTTTTGATACATTTGTGGAAGCAGGATAGAGTGATGAAGCTCTTGTGATACCAAGAATCTGAGATTGCTTGAGCCCAAGGGTTACACATGACACCCCCTCAGGTGTGGTGACACTAACAGATGAAATACAACATGTTAATTCTTTTTCCTAAATGGGAGAATTGACTGTTTTTGCAAAATGAACATTGTTCAAGCTGATGGAGTGGGACAGACAAGAAAATAAGCCTTTGTCATCCGGTGGTATAGAAGTTATTCTGGTGGGCATGGGCATAGAACTAAGCAGGTGTCAGAAAAACATTTGCATCACCATAGATAGCAAGAGGTTTTCTGTAACTTGAAACACTGTTTTACCTTATAAATTTGCAAATTTTCTTTCTCTGCTAGCAGCTTTCAGTCTTTATTCTTTTATCTATGATTTTAATCTGTGTTTACATAGATTCAAGTGTCCCACCGAATATATCTCCCCCCACCCTCAGTCTTTATTCTTGAAATAATACTCTGAGTGAAAATAGATAGAGAATAAAATAGTCAATCAAAAATGAAGAAAATTAAAAAATGAAGAGAAACTCTAAAGAAGTTTATACAAAATATAATTCAATTTGAAAAGCTTCCTTCTAGACATATATAACCCTTTAACGTACATTTCCCCCTCAAAATTATCATGCTGCTATATATATCTATGGAAATAAAAAACACATTTTATTTTATAGTATGATATTTTTATAATACTACTTTATGAATTAATCTCAAGTATGAGAATAATAAAAAGAACTTTTCATTGCTCCATAATTTTGTTCTCTTTATTGTTTTTTCTATTATATTTCTCTGTACATATAAGGACACAAAATAGCTAATTCTAAAAATTATGTTAAATAAGTGCTACATTCAGTATACATTATCAAAAAGATTTTACAATTTTTGAAGATTGGTAAAATCTTAGCAACTGTATTCACTTTTAGACAAAATGTGGAATATTTAATTATATAGGCCAAGATTGCAATGAAACATTCTATTCTTTAGACTTCCGTTTTCATCCTATGACTTAAACTAATAATAATAATGGCCAAGTGACCAGAGTAGAGATTAAAAGGACAGACTACTCTAAGTTGTCTTCTTCAGGTCTTGAACATTGTAAGTCACCCATGATTCTCAATATGATTTATTGGGTTGACAAGAAAACAAAACAAAACACTTCTTCAAAGTCCAAACTTATGTAAATAAAGTGTAGCATTTCAGTCTTATGGATTGCTCTGGTTCTTGCATACTTTTAAACAAACCCTTTAAAGGAGTTGTCTTAGGATTTTCATCAAAACAAGAGGACCTTCTAAACAAAGTATGTAGTTACTTTGAAGGCCCACTCTGAACTTTTAAAGAGACTTTCTTAGAGGAAGACCTGGGGAGAGGAAAGGGGGGGTTTGAGATGGGAAAATCCTGGCAGACATAGTGTGAAAATGAGTATTATTTATACCATCTATTAGAAAATTTCTTCTGAATGGATTTTGCTTTACAAATCAATTATTGTATCAGAGAACCCGTAAGGCAAATGATTTTTCTTCATTGGTTTTGGCTAGAGAGTTGGAATAAAAATAAATAAAGGAATTAGCAAAATTAGCCTTTTTCCTGAGGCATGTCTCAAACTTCTGAGTCATCACAGCAATAAAACAAATTCTGAGACTCTCTGAAAATCTCTGTGACATTGGGTCTCAGATTTGTCATTTCTTATTCTGTGTTTTAGGTATCATGGGCAGATAAAGATCTTTCTGGGGATTATTTTGCCATCAAAATGTAGCATACAAGTGTCAGTTTTGTGTCAATATAAACATTTTTTCATAGAGAAGAAAAGGATTGTTAGTCTGCCTGAACCAGGAAGGGAGCTTAAGGCAAAGGCAACAATGGCACTCTTTCATGAAGCCTTCTTCTCTAGTGTTTTTAGCTTTAAACATAATAGCAATTCTGATGCTGACAGACAAGCCAGAAAAAGCTACCTCTCTTTTTGAATTTCATAGAAGACAGTACTATCTGACTTAGGAGAAATATCTGACAATATTTTTATGAATCAATAAGGTGGTTTTCTTTTGCACAATAAAGTTTATCTTACAAGACCATAGCCTGATAGGCCCATCTTGGTTTTGTTTATCCTGGCTCTGGGGAAGGGTCTGTGCTCTGTTTCTGATATATTTCCCCTTGTTTTCAGTTATGACAGATATTCCTTTGAATATGGTGTATGAAAATATTCTAGCATCAAACCAAGGATATCTAACCTTATTTATGTCTGTATTCTGTCCTTAAATACAAGCAGCTGTGTACACATACATCTGTCTCACGTCTAACCAAGTACTGCTGTCCAGGACTTCATATACACAAATAAATGTTCCCCTTTTTATGGGAAATTGCGGCTGGCGCAGCAGGAGTTTTGAAACCCACTGCATTTTTCACGTCTTACTTGCACAAACAAAAAGAGGAAAAATACAGACAAGCTAGTTTTGGAATTGCTGATTTTTAGAGTCAGTACAGAATGTCTACAGAATCTCTATTTTGACCCTAAAAATAGTAAAGAGAGCATGTATTAAAAAATTACAGTTTTTAAAATATTTTAGAGACTAAAGAGATGAAAAGTAATTCTAAATCTTCAGTAGGACAGCTTTCTGTATACTCTGGGAAAACAACTTATTAACTGATCTTTAATAATACCAGATGAACAAACTGTTTGATACATTTCTTGGTTCCGTTATTAAACATTCTGAGAAGTCACTTGCCAAGCAGAGATTCAAGAAGTTCCTCATCCTAATGATAGGATTAGAAAATATGTTTATTTTTATTTCATTCATTATGCTTGTATATGTTCCCCAATTTTCTAATATGAACATGAACCACTTTTACCATTAGTAAAAAGAAATTATTAAAAATAAATTTTCATGCTCTGCCTTGAGATTGATGGTTTAAACTAACTATATTAAAGGCTATGAATGGATTTTTAACATATATGTGTGTGTTATTATATACTATATAATATATATTGCTATATCAGTATATTTTTAGAAAAAAATGTTTTGTTCTTTGTTTACCTTATCTGGAAAAAAAGGCACATTACCCTAGTGAACTGATTTCACCATGAAATGAGCAAATGAGAGCAAGTCACGGAATGTATCACCAGCAAGTGAGAAGTCAAAAAGAGCTCCTGTAAAATGCTCCTTGCTCTGTGATCTTTGACATACTTCTAGTTACGTTATAACAGATGACTCTGTTTGTTTAGGGTCTTCATTTGTAAATTAATTTTTCTATACCTGCAAAAGTCACACAACGTAACTAGAAAAATTTAAAATATTTCTCAAGGATTCATAAGTTATTTCTATTCTGACTGCCAGTTCAAGATGGCAAATAGAGCACAAGAGCACATGTGTTCAACTTACCTTCCTCCCCAACCCATTACTTCCAGTAAAGGTAGACTACAGAAAGTAAGTCCAGAGATTATGAGGAATCTCAACTGAAAGAAAGATATGGACAAATCAGTGGTATCCCACTCTAGCTCATAGAATAGTTATGGGAAGAAAGAAAAGACCACAATCTGATTAACGGACAGTTTGCTTAAAATGGGGAATTTTAAATAAAACCAAATTTACTGACACCAACTCCAACTCTCATGCATACAAAGACCTTCAGAGCAGGCTAAGAAAATATCTTCTAAAAGAGATTAGAAGCTATGCTAGGGGAGGGTAAGTTGATTGATGCAGTTAGTGGAGGTTATGGATTACTTTCCTGATTCCACTTGCCAACTCCCAGCCCTCAAATGCGATAGGAAACTTCCAAGTGGAACACATGAGATCCTCTGACTTTGGAGACAAACATAATTCAGAGAAGAAAAGGTCATATGTATCTCTGCCTGTGTTCATGTGATTCTTTTTTAGTATGTAGGCCCTGAGAGATGGATCTTCCTGTGGGATTTTAAGCCATAACTATGGGGGCTTGGAGAAGCCAGCTCTGCAGTTTCCACAAATGAAGCAAGAACCACCCCTGAATATCCCTGTGATATAGTTAATAGATTACCTTTATAAAAATTAATATGACTATAAATGCAATTCAAAATATAGGATCTGCCATGTCTATATAAAAGAAGCTATAAACACAGATGTTTAAATTCTCCCTTTCTCATAAGCATGAACACTAAAACAAAGGCTGCCTGAATTCAAATTTTGTTTTAACTACAAACTAGCTGAATGACCTTGAGAAAGCTGCTTAACCCCTTTATGCTTTAGTTTCCTCATCTTTAATCAACTATAAGAAAAAACATCCCACAGATTACTTGGAGGATTAGATGAGCCAGTGATGGAATTCAGCCCGTTCTCACCAGTTCAGCAGAACTGATACCTAATTTTTTGTTGAGTTCAGCAAGCAGGTTGTTAAAATGGCACTTGTAATCAGGGTTTTCTCTAAGGTGAGCATCTAGGCCACCGCCCAATGTGGGTATCACAAATTTACATTCCTTACTCTTTTTTAACATTCATTTGCAGAACAGCATATTTTTAGCGCCTGTAGTAATGTTCATTCTATACACAAGTGAAAAAAAATTCAAACGAGGGCCCCAATCAAGAGGCAAAATGGAAAAATCTTAAATAACAGTTTTATTGTTTTTCTCAGGTACTATTTAATATTTTTCATTAATATTTTAAAACTTTCTTATAACATAATCTAGTTTTGTGTACCTCTTGTTATTATTTAAGTATTAAATGCATGAAATAAACTTTCAGGACATTGGTTTTCTCTACTAAAAATGGTCATTAGGGCAGAGAACCAGTTGTTAAATTATTTGAATCCCACCACTGAGATAAGCAAGCATAGAGTACTTGTAGATTAGACCATGGCCTACAGTAATAGTAAATACTATATAAGCATTTACTATTAAGGTTATTGTTATGAGAAAAAAGAAACAAATGATGCAACTATTGGGAAAAACTTTGGAGAGTATGAAATAAAAAATAATAAGAAAATCATCACGTGCATGAAAATTTAAGTATTTCTTTTTGGTAATATACAGGTGGGATAAATCCAAATAAAACAACAAGAACAGACTTGCAACTCTTTTATCTGAGGAATAGCAAATTAGGAAGAAATAAATCAAGAAGACCATATGGAACCCTAATAATCTACCCAAATTACAAGAGTTGAGACCTGGGCATGCAGGATGCCACAAACCATTAGAGGTCAGATTGTTTGACTTGGTGGAATGGTTGCATTCTAATATTAATCAATTTTTCCAGTCATTTATTCATTCAACTAACAAGTGTATGTTGAGTCCCTACTGTGTGTTAGGCACTATGCAAAATACTGAGCCTACTATTAATACATAAAACATACACTCCAATGAGGAAATTGCACATTACAGAAAGACACATTTCATTACCAAATAAGAATTATGATGGAAAAGGGCACAAGAGTCATTAAAACAGTGTGCACTGGTCCAAGGATAGACAAAACAATGGGGTGAGATAGAATCAAGAACAAGATCCACATATCTTTGGAAACTTGATAAATTTCAAGTGTAGCTTTATAAATAGATGGGGGGGAAAAGACTGGCCTATATATTGTCTTTTTTTCTCCATAAGATGCACTTTTTTCCCCAGAAAAGTGGAAGGGAAAATGACCATGTGTCTAATGGAGCAAAGAATATGGTATTTTATTAAATATTTTAACACACCATTTGGTTCAGAATGTATTTTTTTAATTTTCCTCCTTAAAACCCTAGGTGCGTCTTATGGTCAGGTGCATCTTATGGAGCGAAAAACACATCATTTTATCAGAATACTTGATTATCCAGATTGAAATAAAAGTGGAATATATAGAATCCTCTTTCCATACACAAAATAAATTATCGAAGATTAGGGGCCAAAGTATAAAAAAAGCAAAACTTCAATATTCGAAATAGAAGTAGTAAAAAGAACATATTTATGACCATTATATAAGAAAAAATTTAGGTCACAAAGATCACAAGGCATAAAACATCAATAAAGATGACTGTATAAAAATATAAAATTTTAGTACAATCTACAAAGGTTTTAATCTAGAAAATATAAAGATCTATGAACATATAATGAAATGAAAAACAATGCAGCAGAAAAATGGTCAAAGAGCACAAACAGTGAATTTGGAAAATTAAACAAAACAAGAGATCATACAAAGCTTAGCCTGCTCTGATTATCTTGAAGGAAAAATGAATGTACACCTTTGACAGTTATTCTGACCAACCTAGATATGAAAAGATGTTCCATTTTATTAGTGTTCATGCTGTCCAGCCACAGGCCACCAGGAACATAGCTCAGGTTGAACAATTTGGGTTCCTTACTTGTTTCACCGAGGGAGAAATTCACTATGGTGAACTGTGAGGCATCTCAGTGAGAAGGGGTCAGAAAGAACTTGTTACGAAAATGGGATGTGTAGGGGACATGCGAAGGGTGTAAGAAGTGTAGCTTTGCTCTGAGTTGGATGTTGTCTGGAAATAGGGTAATTGTATGATAATTTAATAAATCTTATAAAAAAAGAAGGAAGTCTAGAATGAATTTAAAACTGTAATTGGTAAAGAAGAAGCAGTCACTCACATTTGTGAAGATAGAGGGATGTTCAGCCATCTTTGTTGTTTGAACAATGTTTGTGTTTTTGTCTATATTCAAATATAATTACATAGTACCCCTGGTTTTTGTCCTGATCTATCACAGTCACAGGATGGCCTTGTTTCATGTTGATATTCTGTGAAAGTGTTTCTGTTCAATTTGAGAGAACCAAGCCCTGACTATAATAGGAAAAAGTTTGAAACAATCTAAATGTCTATTAGCAAGGGAAAATGGATAAGAAACACAGTGGAACATTAAAACACATACCAACCAAAATTATATACATGGCATTTGATTTTTTAATGTACAAAAATTATATATAAAGAATAGAGATATTTAAAAGATACACTACTATACTGTTAATAACTATATTATTTGTGATGAAAGTATAATATATTTATGGGAATAGCAAGCTACAAATTTAAGAAAGTGGTTATATCTGGGAAGGAAAGAAAGTGAACCAAGGAAAGAATCCACTGTGGGCTTCAACAATCTGAAATATTTTATTGAAAAAAGATTCTTAAAAATTATGGCAAAAATGGCCTGACTAGGCGGTGGCGCAGTGGATAGAGCATTGGACTGGGATGCAGAGGACCCAGGTTCGAGACCCTGAGGTCACCAGCTTGAGCGCAGGCCCATCTGGCTTGAGCAAAAGCTTGCCAGCTTGGACCCAAGGTCGCTGGCTCCAGCAAGGAATTTCTCAGTCTGCTGAAGGCCCTCGGTCAGGGCACATATGAGAAAGCAATCAATGAACAACTAAGGTGCCACAACAACCACAACAAAATTATGGCAAAAATGCCAACCTATGATAGATTTGGGTTGTGGGTACATGGCTGATAATTTATTATTTTTTATATTTGATATTTGATTTTTTTTTCACAATTACAGAATATTAAATCATTGCTTCAGAAAGTTACATACCAAAATTTTTTGGAATGTTTCTTCATTATCCTTCATTTACCTGGAGACAATCTACCCACAGTTTCCTGTAATGAAAGTTGGAATCACCCATAAAATAATATGCTTGTTAAGAGGGGTCTGACTAATTTATGCCAGCATTAAAGGTAAACTTTAGAAAGAGTTTGTATAGAATGAGTTTGCTCCTATCCATGAGATTCTCAGGAGAAGAGGAAGAAGGGAGGTAGAGGAGGGAAAGGAGGGGGAGAACTGATTCTAAACTTTAAAAACAAACAGTTTGGTAAACTAACTGCCAGAAATCCTTGTTCAAGTGATGCAAGCTTTCAGAATTACAAGTAACACATCCTGTTTATCTCATTAGCAGTTGGAAATGCCTCCCAGGTAATAATGTGCATGTGGTTTAAGACTCTTGTAGGAATGATCTGAATGATAAGATTAAGGCAGGTGGGTGGAATGTTTACATTTCAACTGGTCTACCTTCTTTGGGTTTGGTCCATCTGGTTATAACCTACCAAATATATATTCAGAAAGTGAGAGAAAGAAAAAACATAAAAATCCTTTCTAATCCCAGGAAGGAGTACCTACGGTGTAACTACAATAAATCTCACTTTCTGGAGTGAAATACAGCTTTTAAAACATCTCTAATATGTGAAAATTTCTTAAGCTAAAGAGATTTTGAAACTATTTTACTTCAACAGTAACATTATATTTAAGAAAAATGATGTAATGTTGAAAACTGATCTGAGTTCTAATGGTTATCAATCACTCATTTCTTGTTTCTTGTCCAAATTTAAGCTGCTTACCTCTTTTACTTGATTTTAATTGAATTTACTTATAGACTTTTTTTTTACACTGATTATTATTTTTCTATCAAAGAAAACTGAAAATTATTATGAGTTTGTTGGGCAGATAAAATATATTATGCTCACTTTGTTAAAGATGGCGCTGCCCACATGGAAGCCCGTCACCCAGGTGATATTATTTGCCCTTATGCTTGGAATGGGTGTGGGGGAAAGGCTGTAATATAAGCAGGCTGGGTCGTTATGGCCTAAGGCTTGGTTTTAAGAGTAAGCTCTTCTCTACACCCTTGACTGATTGGATGATGTAGGGTGGTGCACTCTCTTGAGGAATCCCATTATACAAAGACTTTCTTGTTTGTATAATTGGATTAAAGGGTTTGATTCTACGGTATAAAGTGGGAGAGACCAGTAGCTTGATCTCTCTCTTGGTTCTTGGTTCCTGAGGTATTAGAGAGGAGAGCAGATTAAGGCCATGTGGAGGAGAAGTAGCCAAGATGGCAGAGTGCTGAGGAAGAAGCCAGATTGTTAAGAGTTTGTGCAGGAGGAGATGGGAAACAGAGGTGAATAAGTCTGGTGAGCTAGAAACCTTTGATTCTAGGAAACTCGGATAAGTCAGTAGCTTTTTGAGCACTGAATGTGTGGGTTTTGGAGCCCAGTGTGTGTTTCTGCTTGCTTGCTGGGTGCAAGCTAGAATTAAAGCTGATGGCTCACCAGTTTGTGGCTCCTGTGTTTCATTACCGACTGTTCGAATCTAATGCGAACCTGCATTGGCCAGGCGGCTGTGATAGTGGCCCTGGCTACTGGCTTTACAGAGTTCATTTGCAAGCTTTACTCTAGAACTTGACAGGCTTTAAGCTGTCTATTTATAAAATATCCTAAGAAGCTTTATGTATACAGACAGTCCCCAATTTATGATAGTTCAACTAATGATTTTTCAACTTTACAATGGTGCAAAAGTGATATATATTCAGTAGAAACTGTACTGTTAATTTTGAATTTTGAAATTTTCCTTGGGTAGTAACATGCAGTCTGATACTCTCTCGTGGTGCTGGGTAGAGGCAAGGGGCCACAGCTCCCAGTCAGGCACAATCACAACCAGTAAACAACGCTACTCCACAGTGTAGTATTAAATGCACTTTTGATGTATAATGTCTTCAACTTAGGATGGTTTTAACATGACATAACCCCACTGTTAGGTTGAGGATCATCAATAATTCTACTGAGCCAATTATTTTTTCTTTTTTGAGAGAGAGGAAGGTAAGAGAGGAGAGAGAGAGCAGCAGCAGCAACTTGTTGTCCCACTTAATTGTGTACCCATTGATGGCTTCTCATACGTGCCCTGTCCAAAGTTCAAACCGGTGACCTGGGGTCCAGCCAGCATGCCCAGGATCCAGCCAGTGACCCTGGGATTGAGCCTGCAACTTCAGTTCAAACCAATGACATCAGTGCTGCAGGACAATGCTATATCCACTGCGCCACTGGTTAGGGCCTGAGTCAATATTTTTAAAAGTCAATTTATTTATTTATTTGTTTGTTTATTTTTTGAACACTGGAAAAGGTAATGGCATAAAGTTTAAAATTCTGCAGCAACACATGGCACATTTGTAATGATTAATCAAACATCCACAAAGTTGATTTATAAAAATACTTTTAATGAAATAGAAAATATAGCTTTAAAAGTGTTAAAATATTTTCATGACACTTGTTAAATATGGCAAGAAAGACTTTTTCAGGGAAAACTACTTCAATGGGTGTTTTGCAGTAGAGGAGAGAAATGGGACTCAGTTGTGAATACAAGGCCAAGTGGAGATTTGTAACCAAGGATCAGTGTGTGTGTGTCTATGTCAGGAGGGGGAGGGGTGGAGGCAGTGAATAGAAAATGCTAAGAGGAAATACCAAGGCTAAAGGGAGTCTAGCTAACCTGACAGGACTTTTTCTGAGGTTAAGCCAGAGTGATAAAATAGCAATGGTGGGTTGTTTCTTAGTGGTTTGTTGTTGTTGTTGTTTCTTTGTTAGTTTTTTATTAAACTGACTCAGCAGGATTCTTGCTAAAATCTAGCAGCAAGCCAAGGGCAGAGCCCAAGTCTGGGCCTAGTCAGTAAGGGCTCAGAGGAAGCAGACTCAAGTCTGGTCAAAGATAAAGTCTTTATCAAATGTTAGTATAAGTGTGGGGCTAGGTCTTAGGAAGAAACCACATTAAGGCTTGGAGCATTCAAGATGGAAGAATATAAAATATAAAGTCAAGACTTTTTAGCATGATTCACAATACTCTTTATTATCTGGACATGATTCTAGCCTTTAATTTCCTAGTGTTGACCTAAAAATGCTTAAACCTGTAGAGAATTTTTATAAGAGTTAAACTGAGTTTTGTTTGAGCCAAACTGATGACAGTGCTGGGAAGCCCGATCTCAGATAGTCCCTTGAGAGTGGTTATGCTTTTGAGGGGTCTGTGAAAGAGGATTAGTCTGGCCTTTCAAAGCTGTGATCACCAAGATGCACAAGCACAGTGGACAGGGTTTGCTTAAGGCCAAGATAAACCTTTTATTAAAAAGTTACATGCGTGGGCATACTTACCCATCATGACCTGCCCCATTAGCAATTTATGATTAACTCACCCTGCACTTACAGTTTTATTTCAGGACCCTCTTTTATTCTGGTGCACAGTAGCCAACAACTCCAATTACTGAAAAGGAATAAAAATATTGGCAACAAAGGACAGTACTGCCCCATGGTTGATACATAGAATATTTTTTAACTTTTAATTTCTTTTTATTTATTCATTTTAGAGAGGAGACACAGAGTGAGAGAAAGAGAGAGAGAAAGAGAGAAAGGGGGGAGGAGCTGGAAGCATCAACTCCCATATGTGCCTTGACCAGACCAGTGCAGGGTTTTGAACTGGCGACCTCAGTGTTCCCAGGTCGATGCTTTATCCACTGCGCCACCACAGGTCAGGCTTGATACATAGAATTTTTAAAGTGAAGATGACACTATTGTGAACCTCTAATGCTATATAACACTGATGGGAGAAGAAAAAATAGGTGGCTCTGCCCTTCAGCATCTGCAGTCGTAAACACACAAACCGCAGTCATTGTTTCTCCTACTTTGTGGCTCTTATCCTAAGAAATTATAATTTAAAAACTTGAGGTTACACAGTCCCAAGTAAGATATATCTAGTGGTTCTTTGGCTTTGTAATGATCTAGGACAGTGGTCGACAAACTCATTAGTCAACAGAGCCAAATATCAACAGTACAACGACTGAAATTTCTTTTGAGAGCCACATTTTTTAAACTTAAACTATATAGGTAGGTACATTCCTTATCGAGGTAGCGCCCGCATGTGGTGTTTTGTGGAAGAGCCGCACTAAAGGGGCCAAAGAGCCGCCTGTGGCTCGAGAGCCGCAGTTTGCTGACCACGGAACTAGGAGAAATGCCTCTAATGTTGCTCTTTATAGAGCTACCCAACTAGTGTGGCTGAGCTCTGCATGTTGTGGAGCAGAATCCTGTAACTCCACCCACACTGATGGGGTCGAAGAATATCTATGAAAGAGAGATTTTTTTAAGTGTATGGGTCAAGAATAAGCATAATCAGTACTAAAATTATTTGTCCATGTGTCTGATCTCTATCCTATAAATATATGGTAAAAGTGAGGACCCTGAATTTATTTTATTTTGTTTATTTTATTTTTATTTTTACTTTTCTAAGTGAGAGGAGGGGAGATAGAGAGACAGACTCGACCGCATGCGCCCCAACCAGGATCCACCCAGCAACCTCTGTCTGGGGCTGATGTTCTGCCCATCTGGGGCCATGCTCACAATCGAGCTATTTTTAGCACCTGAGGTGGAGGCTTCACGAAGCCATCCTCAGCACCCTGGGAGATGTGCTTGAACCAATCAAGACATGGCTGTGGGAGAGGAAGAGAGAAGAAGAGAAGGAGGATGGGAAGGAGAAGCAGATGGTTGCTTCTCCTGTGTGCCCTGACCGACAATCAAACCCAGGACATCCATACACCAGGCTGATGCTCTACCACTGAGCCAACCAGCCAGGGCCAGGACCCTGAATTTAGACTAAAGTCAGATTTAGAATCCAGCTCCTGTACATATTATCTGAGTGACTTTGAACAAGTTACTTTACTTTCTTCAGTTTCTTCATTATAAAATGAGTTGATAGGATATTCATAGTGTAATTATCATAATGCTGTGAGGCTCAAATAAAATACGTAAATCTCTATTGTTTAGTGAAGAGCTTAATGATTATTTGTAGTATGATTGATTATTTGTTCTTTTATCTCCACAACCTACCACACTATTTAGAACATAATTTATATTTAACAAGCATTTATTGAATTAATTTCAAAGGCAAAACCATAATTGTCATTCCAGTTTTTAGCTAAGATAGAGAGCAATGAGTGAGACACCCTCCCTGCTTCAGTAACTCATGGTTCTGCTGTTATAGAGCCATAGCTGAGCTGTGAAGAAGGCTGACAGTGGTTGGCACCTACCTGATCTCCTCCAATAATTCAGTGCTGCTTTAGGATGAGAGATGGAAGTACCACCTGAATAAGATCCCAACCTACGATGCAAATAATGCAAACAACAAAGAATAATATTTGCCAAGTTTGTCTTTCAAATACCTGGTGCAAAACTGTAACTTTTTAAGAAGATTTTTAAAAAGCCTAAGGATACATTCAATCATTTTGAGAAGTCTTCACTTGAAATGTTTCTAAAGACAGGCAATCTTGATCACAACCCATGTGGGGAAAAATGTGTCTTCAAGATATTATGGGCCCTGACCAGTGGCTCAGTGTCTAGAGTATAGCCAGCATATGGATTCCCCAGATTCAATTCCCAGTCAAGGCACAGAGGAGAAGTCACCATATGCTTCTCCCTTGCTCCCTCTCCACCTTCTCTCCCTCTTCCTCTTCCGCAGCCAGTGGCTTGATTGGTTCAAGCATTACCACAGGTGCTGAAGATAACTCCATTGGAGTGTGACAGCCTCAGATACTAAAAATAGCTCAGTACTCCAGCATTGGCCCCAGGTGGGGTTGCTGGGTGGATCCTGGTTGGGGCACATGCTGGGTGGATCCTGGTTGGGAATAGTTGCCTCACTATCTCCCCTTCTCTCACCTAAAAAAAAAAAAAGACATTATGTACTCTAGCCCTGGCCAGGTAGCTCAGTTGTTTGGAGCATTGTACCAGTACATCAAGATTGTGGATTTGATCCCTAGCCTGAGAACATATAAGAATCAACCAGTGAATTCATGAATAAGTGGAACAATAAATTGATGTTTCTCTCTCTCTTCAGCTTCCAGACTGTTTTGTTCCAGCCACAGAGCAGCATGAACTAAGAATCAGGACCAGTCTTCAGTTTATACCAGAAAAGCAAATCTCAATTCTGTTCTGAGAGATAAGCCATATTAGAATAAGGTGACCAGATTTTAAAATTGGTAAAGCAGGACACCATTGACAAGCGGGGTGGGGGAGGGGGGGTGGGGGTTCTTGATTAAAAATTTGGTCTATATGGAGCAAAAAAAAATTTCATAGAATGCAAAAATAGTATTGTAATATATTTTTTTAAATTTCAACATAAGTATAATTTTCTCATTTGAGAAATATGGACTTGTCCTTGCGGTGGCCACGCTCCCAGTGTCCAGCCCTGCCGCCCGCTGCTGGAGACCTCGCGGAACCTGAAGCCACACATCGGTGTCCAGCACGCGGGCCTATGGGTAGTTAGGGGACTTGACAGCCGCCGCCCCAGCAGGTACGTCCTGCCTGAAGTTCTCTGTTTTGCCCCGCACAGGGCAACCAGCTCTTGCAGCAGTGCGGGCGCTTCCAGGTCAAGGCGGGGTCTCCCTGCTGAAAACTGTATATTCCCTTCCCGTTCTCCTGCCGTTCCCTAGCTTTTCATGCATTCTTTCAAAAAATCAGGACTTTTTTAAAACGCCACAGGACGTGGGACAAATTGTTAAAAATTGGGACTGTCCCGCCAAAAGCGGGACATCTGGTCACCTTATATTAGAAGTGTAAAGCAAAGTCACTTTTCTTTATTTTCTTCTTCTTTTTACAAGTGAGAGGAGGGAAAATATATAGAGAGATTCCAGCATGTGCCCCAACCAGGATCCACCTGGCAAGCCCCGTCTGGGGCTGATGCTCTGCCCACCTGGGGCCATGCTTGCAACCAAGCTATTGTATTTTTAGTACCTGAGGCAGAGGCTTCATGGAGCAATTAATCCTCAGTGCCCTGAGCTATACACTTGAACCAACCCAGTCATAGCTGTGTGTGGGAAAGAGAGAGAGAGAGAGAGAGAGAGAGAGAGGGAAAAGCGGTGGGAAGCAGATAAATGCTTCTCCTGTGTACCATGACCAGTGATCGAACCCAGGACATCCACACGATGGACCAATACTCTACCACAGAGCAATCCAGCCATGGCCCAAAATCACTTTTCTTGTACAATAGGAGGATCCAAGAGTCCAATAGCACTAATGTCACTGTCTAAAATATTATTAAGAGCCAAGGCCAAGAATGACTAAGAGTAACAAGCTATCAGAGTATGGAAATTTAGGAAAGAAACACAGATATTCCAAAATGGCTGCTATTCCTTGAGCAGAAGTACAGTGAGATAGCTGATGTCTCAAAAGCTAGGTGGTATGAGGTTAGTGAGGTTAATCTACAATGAGTTATCTACATTTTGTTTGGCTTATAGTGAATATTCAGTATCAGTTTTTAAATTATTATATTATTACCCAAGAAAATCAAGAAATTTCACAATAGTCCTATGTATGTAGTGCTGCAATTTTTAAAAAATCATTATTATGATGCTCTGACCAACCAAGCATCCAGCTAGGGCAAAAACAAACAACAAACAAACAAATACCCCTTAGTCCTACACACTCTTAAAAACAGTATTGGAGGCTGATGTTCTGAGCTCCCTACTGTGTTACTCTCTGTGACTCCATATCTATTTGGCTTTTTCCCTAATTTATTTCACATTTATAAATGTATTTCTCCTCTACAAATCAGTCAAATATACCAACAGACAGATAATATCTTTAGACCATTCATATAGTTCTTTGTGGACTAGACTAATAGCATCAGACTATTTCAGATCTCTTTTGGGGGAAGTTTTGATGCTCTAACATTGTCAGATTCATAATTATTAGAAATTTAATATCATACTGTGTCTTATATTTGGTATAAAAGAGTGTCCAGCACAGAAAATTCTTCTTAGAATTTCAAATCTTCAAATGTCAGCTCTGTTGATGAAGGATGACACATAAGGGGAATTAATGTTGTTTTAACAGGTTTCAGTTCTTGCCTTATTTCCTCTTTTGCTTCCCCCGGTTCCTGACTGTTGAATCTGCTAATGGGATCTTTAGCAGGCTTTGGCCTGTTCCAGTTGTTGAGCCAAGTCTGACTGGGGCAGGAAGTAACTCTAGCCAAGTCTTCCGAGGGGGCTTCAGATCGAGCCATGCTGGAGACCATCTGCGGTACTGGGCCAACATGAGGCCCTGGAGGTCTGTGTAGCCACATCAGCTCTGGGCCCTCCCGCCTTCCTCCCATCCTCTCCTCTATCAGGTCAGGCTTCTGACTCTTCATTCCGCTCTGTAGAACACTTTGAGAAAGAAACAGGTTCTTAAAAGCCTTATAATTTCTGCTAGTATGTTCATGCTCATGAATATCTTGCTATAATATGCTGTACTGGATGATAAACAGTCTCAGGCTGTGCTTGAAGGGTGCTGGGGTGAGGGCATTGAAAGAAAACATGAACAGCTAAAGAAAGTTTGAGTCTTTTTGAGTCTTTGGTTTAATTTGCAGTAGGCTCATCAGAGCGAACACCTAACTTCTCATGAGTGGAATGGTATACTAGTTAAAAAAATAATGACTTGACTGAATTACCTATTTTCTTCCTCTGGAATAACTGACAATTTGATACAATGTAAGATTTCCTGAAATCATTCTGATCACTGTTACATGTTATACTCAGGACATTGACTATTTGCTTAACTTTATTTACTTATTTATTGAGCATAGTCTCTGTGCTAAGCCTAAAAGTGAGCGAGGTTAACATCTCCTACATGATGGAGCCCACCGTGATGACAGAGTAGGAGTGATTCACTTTCCCAGGGCATGGAACACTGGGAAACATTTCTTACATACACTAAGGCCTGGAGGGTGAATGAAAGAAGTGAGGCATCCTCCATTCATTCAGTAAATAATGATTGAATGTCCATTTGTGCAGACGAAATTCTGGTGCTAGGTATAGAGTCATGAAGTAAAACGTTTAAGGCCAGTGGCCGCCTCCACCATCATGACCATGCATATGCAGATTGCTGTTGAATTTGGGCAGACGGTAAAGGAACTGGAGCCAGAAAATGATGGGCCATTCCATTTATGTAAGTCTCATAACAGGCCGGGCAGAAATCTCAGGGCTCCCAAACCTCGACTCACCTCTCTCTCTCTCTCTTTCTCTCTCTGTATAGACTTTCCTGCAAAACCAGCTAGAGGAAAATATTGTCTTCTCCAGCAGACAATAGCAAACCACGGCCCCTCCCAAGCAGAAAGGCAATCTGCAATTTGCAATCTGCCTCCCTGAGGGCAAGCACACACAACCTTCCATAGACCACACACAGGTGGCGCTGCCCAGGCCAACGCAAAATACAAGCGAGCAAACCTAACTCACTTGTTTACTCAACAACATGCAAAACCCCTGACCTCATAGCACTTTGTCTGGTGATAGGAACAGAACAAAAAGAAAGAAAAAAGAATAAGTATTTTAGATGAGGATAAAGGCTATGGTGAAAAAAAATCCATCAGGAAAGAGAACAAAAGTTTATGGGGTAAATACAACAGAGATAGTTTGGCCAGAAAGAGGCTTACTGAAGGAGTGAGCTCACACCTGCCTGAGAGAAGAAGAGTGCTCCAGGCAGGGACACCAGCAGGAGGCCTGGCATTTTGGAGGAGCAGTGAGGAAGCCAGCCTGGCTGGAGTAGTAGGAGATGAGGACAGAGAAGCCATAGGGAGATCAGATTGAGAAGGACCCTTTGTGTCATTTGCAATAACATTGACTTTTATTTAGGATGAACTGGAAAGACACTGAGGTTCAAGTTTTGCTGCTGTGTTGAGAAGAAATCAGAAAGGGACACAGCCTGTAAATGCACTGTTTGAATGCTTTTTGCACGTCAGTGGCTGTGAGAGGAACCCTGCCCTCGGAAACTAGCCCTCTAGCCAGGGGAGAGAAACTTGAACTGGTTTTGTAAATAGAATGAATGCCCAACGATAGACATTGATTGCCATTCTAGGGCCCTTACTCCTCATCTGGCAGTCATCCCTGATTTTGGTTTAGGTGTCCAACTCTTTCCCACTCTCTGACCATGCGGTTTGATGAAACCCATTGCCTATTCCATCCCTCTGACAAAAGTTTAAGAATGAGCATATGACTCAACCCCATCAATGAAGTCCCAATCCAATGGATGTAAGGACTTTGTGCATTGGAAACACCCTCTTTGATGGACATCAAAGATCTTGATCTACTGTGGTCGTCTTGTGCCTGCATAGGAACTGACAATGAAACCATCTCAGCTTGCAGTTTGCATACATGTTTTGTTTTGTCTGCTTAAGTTTTGGGAGGAGAAAGATAAGCTTTTTTATTTTTAGAAGTCAAAGTTTTGATATTTTTTTCCTATAGTCATTAACAAAACAGCAAGCTTTTAAAAATAGTTTTTTTGCGTTCAAATGGTGCCTGTGCCCAATGCCAAATAGTATTTTGTTGAGTAGTAGTATAACCAAGAATGTACATGGAAGACTTCAAGAAATCCTCCTTTACTGGGACGAAAACATGAATCGTTGTACTATTGACCATAGCTCAAAGAGAAAAGAGCAATAAAAGGAATTCAAAAGGTCAAAGGCAACATCCAGAATATTCAAATGGGAAAATTGCTTTTCAGATCATAAAGTATCTGCTTGACTAACTCAGAACCTGAAGGGAGGAGTTTGTGCCTCTTCTATAATATGAAATTTCTAAAGATACTTTTAAAGAAATCATTGGCTTACTGACCTTTAGGAACAGCCTCAGTCTGGGACTGTAGTTTGATTGCATCAGAAAAAACTGAAGCTAAAATTATGGGATTTATTTAACTATTTTCCTCATGCAAATATACATCAACATCATAGAGGTATAAACTATTTATCTCTGTTGTATTTAAGCCTCACCAACAGCTCTTTTAAAAATTGTATAGTAAAATTTAAATACAACACATTATATACATAAACAATATATGTCAAACTGAGAATTATCACAATTATCATTTAAGTACTCAGAAATTTTGTTTCCTAATTCTCATACAAACTTTCAAAATCTGTATTATGTTTAGTATTTTTACATTAAAATTGAAGCATAGCAAAGAGAGTGAACTGCCCAGTGTCGGACAGCTGGCAAATGGAAGACTTGGGCAGATATATTTTGGCCAGGTACTGTGTTGAGCACTTTATGTGTGTTGCTGCACTTAATCTTTACAACAGTGCTTTAAATATGAGAAAATTTAAAAGGAGATTCGATAAAGATGAAGGCAGGACTCACCTCAAGACTGACTTTGGAACCCATGATCTTACCGTTGTATGACTTACAGTCTTTCTAAATATTCTTCTGAATTTCCCACTGGAGAATATTTCTAAGTTCATAGTAGGTTGTACTTGGTTTCTCATCTGTTAACTCTGAAAACAAGTCCAAGATGGTATTTTTCACCCAAGAGTTCAAACTTAAACGTAAAGAACATTCATTTTCTACATTTCTCCTGAAGTACACTTGTTTTAAAAATGGATATGAGCCTGCTTCCAAGTTACTAGTAATAGTTAAGGCTTGACAGTCTTCAGATATGCCCCTCCTCCATAGAACAATTTTTGGGTAGTCTGGTACTTGGCTGCATGTGTAGTAGTTAATACTTTAGGCATTGAATTGGTATGGCCTTCAGATGACTCTCTTACTCTAAGAAATTACTGAGTGGCTGAGTGGATAAAGCATCTTCCCAGCATATGGACATACTGAGTTCAATTCCTGGTCAGGGCACACAAGGAGAAGTGACCATCTGCTTTTCCCCTCTACCTCTCCACCTTTTCTCCCTCTTCCTCTCTCACAGCCAATGGCTCAATTGGTTCAAGCATGGCCCTGGGTGCTGAGGACAGCTCTGTTCATTTTAGTGTGGCAGTCTCTGGCACTAAAAATAGTTTGGTACTCCAGTGTCAACCTCAGAAGGGGTAGCTGGGTGGATCCGGGTCAGGGTGCAGGCAGGAGTCTACCTAACTATCTTCCCTCTTCTTGCCTAAAAAAAAAAAAAGAAAAAAGAAATCACTACTTATGTGCCTTAGTTCATTAAGTTACATCTCAGGCCTCAATGGTGTTCTTATTGCTATGCAGGATAATATACTTAAACCTATTTCCATTTGTTAGGTTCATGGTTTCCCAACACAGTAAATGTGATACATTATTCCACTATAATAGCAATAAAGGAGAGAAAATAAATCTAAACAATAAAGCTTTCTCTTTCAAAAGTCATTGAAGAGCATAGTCTCCTCCTCTGGAGAATCCCTGCTCCTTCCCTTCTTTCCCCTAAGGCCATGATGGCGAACCTATGACACGCGTGTCAGCAACGACGTGCATAGCCATCTTCGATGACACATGGCCACATGTGGCCGCATACCAGAGAAGTATGGGGCTGCATGCCGAGAAGGACATTTCATCCTCGACTCCTTCACAGCCATGTGTAGTAGCCGAAGATAAAACATTTGCTGTAGTGTAGACACTCTGTGCTGGAGGCCTGTAGGCCAAAATAACAGAACTCCGGCACAGAGCATCTAGTTCTGGAACTTCCGGTTAGGCCATTTTTCTCGAAGTGATATACCACCCGAGTTATGCTTAGTTTTTTGGCAAATTTTGACACACCAAGCTCAAAAGATTGCCCATCACTGCCCTAAGGTGTGGGAGTCTCTGGCACTTTCCCTTTCTCTCTCCTAAACTCCAAGGGCCCTTCCTTTCCCTCTGGAACTTAATTCTTTAACCCACACAGACCAGCTGGCTCACTCTTTCTACCTCTGTGACTTTCTAAACTTTCTCTAATAAAATAAAATCATTGAAGATATTTAAAAGTTTGTTTTGAACTTAAACTTTTTGTGTAAATCCTCAAAATAAATCATAGAAATCAAACAATAGTACTAAACTTTTTTAAAAAAGAAGAACAAAGTGTATTAGTATTTGGGTGTAACAGTTTTCAGATGGCCTACTTGTACAATAATATATGAACAAATTCAAAGCTGATCATAAATTGAAAAACACCTAAGATGAAATAGTCAAAATCATTTTTAGTTAAAGAGGATTTTCTTTTCTAAGAATCTAATAAGATTTTTAAATTATTGATTATATTTGATGAATCCTTGAGACAATCTAGACTAAAAGATGAATCACAATTGAATTATTATTTTTAATTGAATTTATTGGGGTGACACTGGTTAACATAATTATACATGTTTCAGGTACCCAATTCTACAATACATCTCAGTGCACCATATTGTGTGTTCACCCTCCCAAGTCATTTTCATCCATCACCATTTCTCCCCCCTATACCCTCATCCACTCCTCCCCAACCCTGGCAATCACCACACTGTTGTCTGTGTGCATATATCTTTCCTTTTCATTCTTTTTTGCTCAATCCCTCCATCCAGTTTACCCAGTACCCCCCCCCCAACAGCTGTCAGCCTGCTCTCTATGTATGAGTCTGTCTTCATTTGCTTGTTAGTTCTTCTATTCATTAGATTCCACATTTGTGTTTATTTTATCCATTTGCTAAAAACTTGCGAATTTATAGAAAGAAATACTAATTTTTGCCTGACCAGGCAGTGACACAGTGGATAAGTGTTGGACTGGGATGCAGAGGATCCAAGTTCAAAATCCCAAGGTTGCTGGCTTGAGTATTGGACCACTGGCTTGAGCGTGGGATCATAGACATAACTCCATAGATGCTGGCTTGAGCCAAGGTCACTGATTTGAGCAAGGGTTCCCTCACTCTGCTGTAGCCTCCTGGTTAAGGCACATATGAGAAAGCAATCAATGAACAACTAAGGAGGCGCAACAAAAAATTGATGCTTCTCATCTCTCTCTCTCTCCCTGTCTGTCATCCTCTGTGTGTGTCTCTCTCTGTGTATCTCTGTCACAAAAAAAAAAGACTACTTTTGACTTTGATTCCAATCTATAAAAAAGAGCATGCTTCTTTTTTTTTCTTCTAATTAATAGATCATTTCTGACTCTTAATGCATAAGTTTTAGATTCTCAGGAGGCTAATAAGATTGGAACCCAGATTTGGAGTCTTATGTTTTGTATAGCTTTTTAACTGGGTCTGTTCTAAAGTCATTTTTGTTGTTTGCAACTTTCTTCCTCCTATCAAAATACGTTATCCTTATAGGACCCATAAATAAATTCATAAAAGTTCAAGTGAAAAATTTATAGCAGTCTACCATCCAGTTTCATATTTCTTGGAGATCAGAAGGTTCAAAGCTAACAAAAGAAAATAACTGTGGAATTTCAGGAATTATACATTCCTCTACAAATATTTATTGAAACCCTAGTAAATACTAAGCATGAACAAAGTGACTAGAGCATTGACTCTGGAGCCAGGCTCAACCCAGATTCCACCTATTTGGTCTCCATGGTTGACCTCGAGCAAGTTACCTGATTTTCTTGCTCCCTTATCCTCACCTATACAATGGGGATATTGATAATACAAATCTAACACCTATTGAAGGTAGTTGAGATTGATTAATTAATTAATTAATTAATTAATTAATTAATTAATGTAACAAAAGACTGAAAGCATGCCTGCCCTGTTGTGAGGGTTTCATGTGAAGTAGTTAGTGAGTAAGACTATTATAGCAACCAGATTTGGTCATTACTCTCATAGTGCTAATGACAGGCATTTTAGGGTACATAATTAATATTCATCAAAGACTTACTATGCTCTGGGTACAATGGTAATCATTTTATTTTTATTATTTAATTCTTATAACAACTGTTCCAGTAAATGTTTCTACTGTTTCCAGTTTAAAGATGAGCAAATTGAAGTTTACAGTGATAAAATAATTCTGCTAAAGTTTCAACTAGTAAGCAAAAAAAACAGAATTCAAACCAAGGTTTTATTCATTTTATTCTAAATGACACGAGACTGGTTATTTAGAGAAGACATATTAATCATTTACTTAGTAGGAAGGAAGCATAGCATGGTGATTACAAGTACAATCTCTAAGACACATCATGAGGATTTGATTTCTATCTTTTCTACTTTCAGGGTATTGGTCCTTGGATTTCTCCTTTTTCTGTGCTTCAGCTTTGTGCCTATAATATGATAATAGTACTTCAAAAAAAAAGTTGATAAAAGAATTGAATGAAAGAAAATATATTGAGTGCTTGATTTGTTCTAAATGATCATTTTTATTTGATTCATCAAAATTGAACAGCATGAATACTTGGCTATTTCACCTCCTCACTTTATGTCCATGAGTGTCAAAGCCAAGCTTCTAAAAATTATGGTTTAAAATCTAGATGACTGGCTAACTTAAGGGAATTAGGCTTTTATTTTCTAGTCAAGTGATCTATAAAGAGTAGGTTATTCTAAGCAGGCTAATAATCAGCTAGTAAGCACCACTACAAATACTGGCCATTAAATATTGAAATATGGGGCTTCTATGCTAGAAGGTAAATAATTTAAAATACTGAACTCTGCCTGACCTGTGGTGGCACAGTGGATAAAGCATCGGCCTGGAATGCTGAGGTCACCAGTTCAAAACCCTGGGCTTGCCTGGTCAAGGCACTTACAGGAGTTGATGCTTCCTGTTCCTTCCCCCTTTCTCTCACTCACTCTCTCTCTCTCTCTTTCTCTCCT
Source organism: Rhynchonycteris naso (assembly GCA_037038555.1). Lineage (NCBI taxonomy): Eukaryota > Metazoa > Chordata > Mammalia > Chiroptera > Emballonuridae > Rhynchonycteris > Rhynchonycteris naso. The sequence goes on from CM072996.1 coordinate 137,342,026, forward strand.
CTCTAAAATGAATAAATAAATATATTAAAATACTGAACCTATATGTTACCTAATGAGATGTATAATAGGGCCTGGGATTAGTGGATGAGGGTGACCCTTGGTAGATGCAGTGTGGATGAAGAGTGGTAGAGTCTCTGCAGTGCCCCTCTCCTGCTCTGGTGTGGCCCAACACTCAGGAGGGTGGAAAGGCACATGACAAAGCAGATGATAGTGATGACAATGATGCTGGTGGGTCAAAGTGCAGGCTATCTGGATCTAGACCAAAGTGCCCAGCTCCTTGTTGGCAGCAACAAAGTACCAGTGCAAACCTAATACTATCAGTTTAATAGGGAGAAATCAGGTGTATTATGTCCAACTAATAGGGACATTTCTTTTTTCCTTGTGAGAGAGTGAGAGAGAGAAAGAGAGAGAGATGAGAAGCATCGACTTGTAGTTGGAGTACTTTAGTTGCTCATTGATTGCTTCTCATATGTGCCATAACCAAAGGACTTCAGCAGAGCCAGTGACCCCTTGCTCAAGCCAGCAACCATGGGATTATGTTTTTGATCCCATGCTCAAGCCAGTGACCCTACGCTCAAGCTGGTGAGCCCATGCTCAAGCCGATAACTTTGAGGTTTCTAACCTGGGTCCTCTGCATCCCAGTCCAACTCTCTATCCACTGCACCACCACCTGGTCAGGCTCAACTGTATACTTCTTGATACATGATCTTCATATTGGATTTGCGTGCCAACCACCCAGAGTCAAATCATCTTCTGCCACCCTATCTTTGACCGCCTTTATCCTTACTACCTCCCCAATCCCCCTTTTCCATCTGGTAACTGCCACACTGTTCATGTCTATGAGTTCTTGTTTGTTTTGCTTGTTTGTTCATTTACTGCTTTCAGTTTTACATGTGAGTGAAATAATGCATTTTTACCATTTTTCATCTGATTTATTTTGCTTAGCATGATATTCTCAAGGTCTGTCCACGTTGTCACAAATGGCAATATTTAATCTTTTCATATGGTTGATTAGTATTTAATTGTATATAAGTACCACATCTTTAGCCAATCATCTATTGAAGGAGCTGGTTGTCTCCATGTCTTAGCCACCATTAATGCTACAGTGAACATAGGACTGCATATGTCTTTGCAAATAAATGTTTTCAATTTTTTTGGTTACATACTCAGAAGAGAGGTTGCTGAGTCATATGATAACTCTATTTTTTTTTTGAGGAACCTCCATACTGTTTTCCATATTGGTGGTACCAGTTTACATTCCCATCAGCAGTGAATAAAGGTTTATTTTTCTCCACAACCTCTCTGAAACTTGTTATTATTTGTCTTGTTCATAATGGTCATTCCAACAGGTGTGAGGTGGTATCTCATCATAGTTTTTAAAAAATATTCTGAGATATGGGGTATCATTTAATAAAATATGATACATATTATTAACCTAATATGTGACAATATGTTTTTTAATTTATTTTTTTATTAATTAAATTTATTGAAATGACATTGGTTTGCAAAACCATACATGTTTCAAGTGTTCATCTCCATAAAGTAACATCTGTACACCATATTGGGCGCCCTCCACCCCAAACGAAGTCTCTTTCTGTCCCCATTTCCCCCTCCCCCTTTGCACACCTCCACCTTACCCCCACCCCTTTTACCTCTGGCTATTGCCACCCACACTGTTGTCTGTGTCTATGAGTATGTGTTATGTATATTTGTTTTTTTAGCTAATTGTTGTAGTTTTGATTTGCATTTTCCTTATAGCTAGTGAAGTTAAAAGCATCTTTTTATATCTGTTGGATGTTTATATTTCTTCTTGGGAGAACTATCCCTATCCTCTGCTCATTTTTAATTGAATTATGTGTTTGTTTTGGTGTTGAATTATATGAGTTCTTTATATATTTTGGATAATAATCTCTTGTCATTGGTCCATTTTGATGTTTGGTTGCATTTCATAAAAGTGCCTTAGATCTTTTAGTTGCAGGTTGACGTCAGCAATACAACATATTGGTACAACTAAGGGAAATTCAGATGATGAAGGAAAGTAATATATATATATTATTTTTGCTCTTTAATATAAATGCAAACTTTGCTTCACTTGTGGCACCAACCTTCTTTAATGTACCTTGGGTTAGATACTGGAGGATTTTCTCAGTAGGCTACCTTTGGAAAAAAGCTCCGGGCTGAATCACAATTACAAGCCTCAGATGAAAGGAGCCACGTGTACACAGAGGCCTCTTAAAGACCCAGCCAGCCTTCATTTCCTCTCACAATGGGAAGCTTTGAGCCTCTACTGACTAGGATTTAACCACAACAAAACAGTATCTGTCTGTGTGGGTTTTGAAAATAAACTCAAGTGATTTGTATGTACAAATGGTATCTTGGTAAAAGGAGTATAGAAAAGCCAAGTTAAAAAAGAAAACAAACAATCCTTGAAATCCTTCCCTCTTTTTGTTTCCAACAGGTTTTCTCCCTCAGAACTGTAGTCTGGAAAACTCATCTATTATTGCATTGCATGCCAAGCAATTCAACCACCCCAGGTTTGGCTTTGTGATTCCAATGATATTATTATAAATAATATTATAGATGGACTATAACCTGGGGTCTTTGCAAAAATAACTAAAAGCCTCTAGGCTTTTAAAAGAAATGGTAGAGAAAATGCATTTGCTGTCTTGGCTACATTATCGACAATGTAAATGATTTTTTGGAGGCTTGAAAAGTCAGTGTTGTCTACTTGCATTTTAGAAGAGTTTAATCAACTGATTAATGACATAAAAGAATATATTCACTCACTTGATGTTACATATACATAGTCTACCAATGGATTTTTCTGTTAATTTACATACACTACTGTTTACACAATTAAGATAACAGGAGAAATCATCCAGCTCTATAAATAATGATTAGCAACTAAATCTAAGTATAGAAAGTTAATTAGAATTTATCTAGTCCACTGTCAATAACAAATATATATTTTTAATCATTATAAATAGTCAACAAAATTTGACCAAGTTATACAAGCTTCACCTTTTAAATTATTCAGATTTTATAATTATCTTTAAGTTAAATTAGTATTCCTCATAACTTATGTATATTAAATTACCAGGTTAAAAACTAGTGAGATATACTTTATATTAAAATTAAGTTTGTATCTGAATGTGTTTTTTTACTTATAAGAATCTCCAAGTACCTGAAAAGTTACAATGACAAGGCTTTTCCATTAAGAAAATACATTCAGGGAGGATAATACTGCATCATATTAAAATATCTAATTAAAGAATAATATCTTCAGCCACTTGCCAGTTATTCAGTATATACACATTTCAGAACTCTGAAAAACAGATGAATATCTCTCTAAATATGTAGACATTTTTATTGATTTGAAAGAGAGAAAAAAGGAGAGGCAAAAATGTTGATCTGTTCTTGTATGTGGTCTGACTGGGGATTGAACCCACAACCTTTGCACATCAGGTCAATGCTCTAACTAACGGAGCTATTCAGCCAGGGCTAAAATGTATATACATTTTAGTTCATAATTTTCAAATAATTTTGGGGGGATAGTTTTAAGGTAACAAATAATAACTTTAAGAGTCAATGTACCTTTTTAAACTCTGCTATATTTCTAATATTCTGAAGTAGTACTAAAACTAAGGGACCAAAATACTTTGATAAAACTCAACAAAGTGTCAAGGTGGATCAGATGCCAAGGTTTTCAAATGATTGTTTTTCTTAAAGTACATATACTTAAAGAATATTAAATTGTCCAGTCATGGGGCAGATTAAATTCTCAAAAATATCCAAACTTTTGTGCCTGTGTTGGCCTAGAATGCCCTCCCTAATATCCTAAAATTTGCCAGCTAAGGAAACCCTTTTTCTTCTAAGAGTGGGTTAAGAAATTTGACTCATTCCTCCACAAAGGATAGCTGATTCTTTTGCCACCTTTGTAGCAGTTATTGAATTGTACTAATGCAACTATAGTATTTTCTTCCAGAACTGACTTTATAAATCATTGTATTTTCAAAAAAAATATATTTTACTAATTCATAATTTTCCCCAAGTCAAAGGAGCATAATTCATGGGGGAGAAAATGTTGTCATGACCTTTTATGTACTTTTTTTAGTAAATCCAACAGAAAACTGAATTTTGACTGAACATAAAATTTATTTTAAAAATATGGAATATAATTGAGAAGGTAAAAAATGGTATAGAGTCTGAAAAAATAGAAATGACATTTCTAAGATTTCTGTTTTTCTTTATTAAAATTAGTAAAATAGAGCTCATTTTAAAAGAAAATTTATAAATATTTCTTGTAATTTTTTTTGTTTCAAAATGAAAATATTTGAGGGGTTCACTCAATGTATAAAATCACCAGAATTAAAATATTTTATTTTGAAACTACCTGATAAAAGTAAGCACCATAGAAATGTCTTTTGAAAATTAAATATAACCCTTGATCTCCCCTCACACGATTTGCTTTCTCCAAGTCTTCCAGTCTCAGTAAATGGTCAAAACCAAACTCCAAGAAGCATCTTTGGATTCCTCCTTTTCTCAGTTGCCCCTACAACATGATGTCGCCTTGACTGGCATACTCTCCTCATAGAGCTCGGTGGTTCCTTGTTAGCATTTATTTCTTCAATCAAAGGCCATTTGCCCAGTGAGTACTTCCTGATCTCTTAGCCTAAGTTAGAGCTCCTGCCCCTCACAGTCACTCAAGCATCAGATCACGTGACCATGTTCCACTTTCTTTATATCCCTCAGCACCATCTGAAATTACACTGTTCATTACATATTCTCCACTGGAACATGAGCCCTCAAAGGGAGGGAACTTTTCTCTCTGTTCTCTCCAGTATTCCAGTACTTAATAAAATGTTTGCATGTAATACACGCTCAAATACATATTTTAAATAAAACTTCTGAGAACATTTTTTTTTATTTCATTCAACGAACACCTCATTTGTGCTTAGTATTGTGCTAGGCAAAAAGGTAAGAGAACAGGTGTTGAAAGGCAGACATTTAATCCCTTTCTACTCACCTGACAACGTTAGACAACTTGGTGTTCAACCTCGCCTTTCCCTCCCCTCTCTCTCCTCCCTGGGACCTTACTCATAGCAAGAGAGAATGATGGAAGAGAGGATGGCCAGAGAAAAGTAGTACTGACTATAGGAGTTGGAGGGTCTCTGACTTCTAAACTATATGATCTTAGATTAGCTGTGTCAGCTCATAGAGGTTATGTTTCTTTACTTGAAAAACAGGAATTATTACTTCTATTTTACTGCTTGTTGTGAAAACTGAATATAACAATGACCATGTGTAATAAATATCTTAGCACATTATTGGCTTTCAATAAATGGACGCTTTTATTAGTGTTATCTCATGAAATGAACTGAGGTCAGTCATGCCCAAGCCAATTTTTTTTTGACTAGTGAGTGCTTGCATAAGACCAGTTTTTGAGGGGATAATTGGCAACTAGCTAGCATACTAGAATACAACATGCATCATATTTTTTAATGGTCTGATTCCTTTCCTTTCCTTAAGAATAAGACAAGAGATAATTGTGACTGATTCCCATTGCTTCCTGATGCAGCTGCCAGACCCCATGGCAGACATGGAGGCAGTGGTCAGTCAGTTATGGCTACAGTGAGTAATACAATGCAGTAACGTCAGAAACATTGTGCATCCTCTTATAGTTAGGGAATGTGAGGTCAAGTGGCTGGCTGAGGAAGTAGCATCCAGTAGACCCAAGACAGAGAGGAAGAGAGCCAAAGCATAGCTAAGAAGAGGAAATCTGACTGTGTGTCGTTAAGAAATAGTTTAGAGCTGAAATAATATGTCCCTGAGGTCAAGAAACTTACCAAATACCGGAGTTTAAGTCAGTGGCAATGTAGTAAATTTTATCATGAGTAATTAAAAATCTAACAGGATTAATTTTATTTATTGCTTGGAAGATAGCATTTTCTTATTTAAAACAAGCTCAGTTAATAAGTTAGGTGCTTTGGCAAAAGATCTAAAGTAATTTCAGCTCCATTTCTATTTGGGCTTAAATCACCCTCTCTTTTACTTCTTTCCCTAATTAGGGATCATAACAAAATTACTATGTCAAGCACATATTAGTCACCAAGTCTGATAGAAACAGCAATACCCAAAGACATTTATTTGTGTGTATATGCCCGTGTGTGTGTGTGTGTGTGTGTGTGTGTGTGTGTGTGTGTGCCTGCATGTGCATGTGAATGTGATGTTTCCTCTACCTATAGTCACTGTTCTGACTTTGGGAGATAGGGATTTGAATTCTCTTCCCCTATAGGCAACTGAGATAAAACAGAGGTTAATTTGTTTTTCTGTCTCTTGCTTTAACTGGGATTATAGCAGGGTTTGGATCCCACCATACCTGAGGGGTTATGGGGAAACCCTGGAATTCTGCTCTTGTCTGAAAGGGCCCAGTGCTGGGTTACCTCTAGATTGACTGATCCCAGTAGAATAGTTTGGTTTAAAAACTAATCCAGGTCTCTTTGGGGTTGAATCTGATTAGTCTAGATTGAACTTGGTTTCTTAAAGCTATCTATTTCTTGATTAAAGTCAACACAGAAATATAAGATTCCTCTAAATTAAAGGAATCTCAATATGACTCCAGCAAAAAAAAAAAGTTTCTTTAAGCTTCCTAGACTGACCCAAATCTCTCCAATGGTGATGGTAGAAGGGTCACATTTCAGAACACTTTTGGCCCATGAAAATTACTTATAGTTATGCTGTCAGATATGGCAACTACCAATTGAAATAAAAAATTTAGTCCCTCCTGAAGCTTACTAGATACATGTCCATGTACTATATGAACACAGATATAGAACATTTCCATAAAATCCCCACTTGGTTTCCCTAGTAAAATGTTTGCAGGAGACTTCAAAGTTAGTCTCTCCTGTGGACTTCTAATACTCATGTGTTCACTGTTTGAGTAAATAGTCTCTCTATTTTCTATGCCTGCTCAAGCACCTGCAGCTGCCTTTTGCTCATACTCATCAGGCTTATCAATACTCATCTGATGTCTGTCATTCCCATGACACTGAGCTCTGTGAAGGCAAGCACTTGCCTACCTTTTCATTGCATCCTCGGTGTCTAGTACTGTGCCTGGAACATAGTGATTGTGCAATAAATAGTTGCTAAATGAGTGAATGAATGAATAAGTCCTAACTCTCTATATCTCACTCATGGATAAATTTGCCAAATTTTTAGACTTAGTGTGAGAATAAAAGCAAATAAATATAAATAAAGTCACTGACATGGGCCTGACATAAAATCGGTGCTTGCATCCCTACTTCCTCTCTTGCCCGCTGATTAATAGAAGCCCAGGTCATTTGAATCCACAGGTCACAGAAGCCTCTGGTCAAGCTGACAATTTCCTTAGTTTTTAGCCTTTGTGCTTCCTTCCCTTTGATCAAAAGCTTGGCTTCAGTTGTTAACTACAGGAGAACAGATCAGAGTTCAGTTCTGCTATTTGGCACCGAGGCGGCAGTTCTCCAAGGGAACAAAGTACCAACTCAGAGCAGTTCGTTTCATAATTCATTCTAGAAATCTCTTCAAGACTAACATGCTGGCCTTTTACCAGCCATCTGGTTCATTCAGACTTTTCTTCTCCTATCAGAGTCCTGAATAGCCAAGCGGTGCCAACAATTAGGTGTCGGCACCAGCCCTAGAGATTGGTAGATGTGAATTATTACTGTGGGGGCATTTAGAACGTTGGAATGAATAGCACTTTAGGAAGAGCATTTCAAGTCTTTTTCCTTTGCCCATGCACTGTGCTTCTGACTCTCCCCTAAAATGCTACCTTTGTATATGTTAGAGGTTGAGAGGGATGGCACATTTTTGTTTAGCTTAGAGGCAGTGATTGCAAAAGCCAATTCTAAGATGCAGAGAGGGAAAAAAAATAAAGACAGACAGAGAGAGGAAAGGCCCTGAGTGTTTTCCAGGGTGGTTCTAAGTATTATGGAGCATGTCGTGAAAAGTTTTAGCCATCTGCTGACGGATATTATAAAAGTGGAGACTGTGCTGAAAAATAAAGTGCCGGGTTGTCCTTTGCAGAAAGTTAATAAAAAGAAGGAAGTGAAAGACTGCTCATTATTTTTAATGACCCTGCTTTCCAGCAGAGTGCCTGTATCTCTCTGCCTTTACTTTCTGCCTTCTTTTAGTTCATTATAGCACACTAAACAACTCCTTAGAATGATGGCTTTGTTCTAAAGCACAGAGTTCATCAGGAGGCTCACAGTCCCAGCCTGACCAGTTGTTAACCACAGTTCCAGTGCCAAGGTGATGATGCAGAGATGAGCCCAGGATGTTGTCCACAGAACAGTCATTTGCTATGACTGCCCCAGCCCTCCTCTGAGCATGACCACACCATAACCAGGTCTCAGCTCTCAAATGCTTCATTGTACTCGGGGGGCGATGCAAGTTTCAGCCACCCATAAAAGTAGTAGTTTCAAAAGTAGTTCATCCTACTTTGGTAAACCGGGAGGCTATGGTGTGGTTAGAAGCTGCCTTTGTTGTGTTTTTTTTTTAATTCCACATGTAGTATATACATATTTGTATCATACTTGCTTCATTAGTTTCATTATTTTCGTATATACTATTTGAGTGTCTAAACTTTGTGCTGTATATTTACAGTAAGTAGTTTTCTGTGCTAATATCCTTGGCTATCAATAGCCTCCAGTTGCCCCAGATATATTATCAAAATGTGGATAATAAATTTGTTAATTGTGAACTGAAAAAGGAATAAGTAATTCTTATTATTTCACCATGGTATTTATGGAAGGTAAATGGCTTAACCTAGGCATGTATATGTTTCATATGTGTTATAAAGCAGGAAAACAATATAAGCTCACAAATGTAAAATAAGGATATTTACACACACACACACACACACACACACACACACACACACACACACACACACACGGACTGAAAATTCTAGCTCCAAACTCTATATTGGGAAATACCTGCTGTCTTTGCTAGATTTTTTTAAACCATGTTTCTGTTTCCAAATAAGGACTAAACTTTCTGTGCTTTGGAAGAAGCCCTTTGAACTTTGTGTTCACAAATCCCTGTGTTTTGAAAAAGAGATAAGTGCCCTGGAGAGTGCCTGAGATGGACAAGTGACACCAGGTTCTTGAGTGTGGGTTTGAATCTGAAAATGTGGCAGCAGCATTGTCTCTGATCTGAACAGGGCCGAGTCCCTTTGATACTCTTCAGGCCAAACCATCAAGAGATTTACCTATTCGCAAACTCAGGAATTGGAGGGACACTGCCTGCTTTTCTGTTTCCATGTGAGCATATGTGTTTTTTAAACAAAATAAATGGGTCTTTTATTTTTTTAGAAGTATTCAGGCACCATACTCTTAAAAGAGCCTTGCTAGAAATAAAGTATATGTTTATTCATTAGCTGTCAGGCACTTCTGGGCTCAGTACCCACACAGACAGGCTGTTTAATGTGGAGTTTAATAACATTTATGTAGAACTGAGCTGGGGACTATTGTGGTGGTGAAAAATCCACTCTGACAAAACATACTGTTTCGCTTGTCTTCACGCAGGAGAGGAAAAGCCTGACTAGGAGCACCCTGCTCTTTCTAAACTCTGCCACACTGTGGATGAAAAATATAATAATGCAGTTTACTGTCATGCTACAAGGAAAGAATGAAGCCAGCCAGCCGAATTGAAAGAAAAGAAACATATTTTAGTTTTACCCAAAGCCCAGGAGAGAAGCGGTTAGCGCTATTTTTACCCTCTCCCCAAATGACTTAACTTTTGTTGTCTCTTGACAATGATCTAGAGTTATTTGATCTATTTAATTTGAAAAAGATGAAGTTGGTAAACTGCTGAGCAGAAAACTAATTAGGAAAGAAAGAGCTCATTGGATTGCAGGAAAAATAACAAAATGAGCAAAGAAAGAAAAGAAAGCAAATGTTCTGTTCTGTCATCAACTGGGCTCACACTGTGCAGGGGAGAGTCACTAACGTCACTTCCCCGGGGCCAGGCCTGCTCTAATTGACTTATTATATGTCAAAATCCATAGGGCCATTATCAAATGTAGCCATGACAACTCATACAAGGAACTGGTGGTGGAAGAGAAGTAGGGATAGCCAGGTGGACCTGCAAGAAATAATAGGGACAATACCAAGCCTTAGAGGGTGAAGAAATACCATTTTGGGGAAAATAATTGATTAATCACTTTGATAGCTATACTATACTGTTTAGGGTTACTAATTGAGATGTTCAACTATATTTCCATTTCAGAATGAAAGACTTTCCTAAGTTTGTCTCATAGGTGTGTGCATCTGTGCGTGCGTAACTTTTTTGAGGTGTATGGAGGGGATGATTTGAAGAGAGGTGGAATGAAGAAGAAAAGATGCTATATTTCATAAACCACTGCTTGGAATTGTAGCATTCAAACAGGTAAAAAGCTATTCTCAGTAGATTGGGATGCATTATCCTCTTGAAGACTCAGTTTCTTCATTTACAAGAGGGAAGGCAAAATTAACTGATTCATGGGTAGGAATATATGTGTAAAGCACTTATTATTTATCTATATAGGAACAAATAAATATTAATTCCTTTTTTACCTCTCTTCCCTGAGACCTACTCTGAATAATCATCCCCTAAAACAAACAAGAAAAGAATCTACGGTATCCTACTGAATAAGAGAACTAAACCTATCAATGCATACATAGATAAAGAGTGTTAGGGTAGGGTAAAATAATGGAGAAATATATAGTTAGCAGATTGTTGGTTTTCAATTTAATTCCTATCTATTCAACTCCGATTACTTGGGAGGCCCTGGGGTGGCACAATAGGAATATATTGCTAATAATAAACCCAGATTTGGAGTAAAAATAACTTTTAAAAAGCTCTCCCTTTCCTTCTTTTTCTTGTCAAGACTATTGAGCTAATTAGTTTAGAGCACCAGCATAGAGAATTCCTAAAAATAGATAGTTATTAAGAGCCTTGGGGAAATATTCTACTGTAATTTGCGTTCCAGATAAATTTTTTAAATAGGTATACAAGAATTATTGCTCAATTATAATAAAATTCCTATGGAATTACACACTCTATGTTAATCAGGGTGAGCTCATTTTGGCCCACATGTTATTACAACGAATACCACAGTGTTGTGGTGAAGAGTCAGACAAGACTGAGAAACAGATGATGCAGGTAAGAGCAGAGAAGCTACAGACAACAATGGGCCCCAACTGAGCAAAAGGAGGGGGGATGTTGGTTTGTGCAATCAAACTTCTTTGTACTTTAAAGCTCCACTCCCTGAACATGTTGCAATATCATTTTCATCTCCAGAAAAGTGAAGTCCTAGGCTTAGTAAGGAAGGAGTAAATGGAAATTGCAGAAAGATCATTTTCTTCCCGGAACAATATAAAAATTTGGCTGCCTTTTCTGGCAGAGAAATGTTGAATTACAGTATATTTCTTTTTCATATAATATATGGCCTTTCTATGAGATAAGTCTTTAGGGAAATGAACCAACATCCTTTCCCACTCTCACAAGCTGTCAGATTATTCTATTGCTTTGCAAATTTGAATCTGCTAGAAATTCTCCATTGAGATGGGCCAAGTGGAAGATATCAAAGCAGTGTCCCACACACAATCACAATCAACGAACCAACATAACCACGATTTCTTATGACTCCAGGCTGTCATTTCTAAATCTCATCTATCAGCAGAGCATACAACTCAACGCTATTTAGTTTATTTTTATCTGGTAAACAGGGTCACGTCTGGACAGCACCTTAAAGAAAGTTCTTCAAGGAAAAAAAAAACTTAGCCCAGAAATTAAATAAGTTTCCCTTTCCCAGTCAGCTTGCACCCATGGAGGAGAGGAGGATATTTGATCTCCTGGATGAATGAAACAGATCTGGATCCTGGTTCATTTTTCTAAAGAACTCAGTGTCTCTATGTGCTTCCTGCCAGCTTTTTGCAATATTATCTGAAACTCATTTTAAGTGGTTACCCATATTCAAACCAAAAAGTCTGTATTCTTTGCACTGTTGGTCCATCGCTCTTATACAAATAATTTGTTTCCTTTTTCTGTTTATAATGTCTCTAAATTTTATAATAAGATGCTCCCCAGAAAGCTCCTCACATACATTAGATAGTCTCTGAGTTACTCTGTCAATAATGGTATCAGGTAGACCAGCAAACTACTTTTCTATTCATAACTGATAATAAGATGTGCATTAATGGAAGACTTATGACTAGAAATCTCATAAAATTTAATCCGTTAGTTATAAAAATTTGTCTGTAGTTTGATTTATCACTGTAACCCTTAAAAACTGGTCTGTCATATCATTGGATTTTTGACAAATATCAATAGAATGAGAACTCGTAAGTCTAATAAATGTAAAATGCTGTTTTGTGAATTACCACCAAATTTATAACTGCCATTTCCTACAAAATGAATTATATGTGAACGCTGCCCTGATGACCTTTCAGTGTATATAGAGAAAAAGGACATAAATACGTAAAAAATGAAAACCTGAGTAGTAAGTCCACATTAGAGAAAGACTAAAGTTCATGTTATGAGAATTCAGAAGAGAGAAATTATGATTGGCTAAAAGAATCAAGGAAAAGAGGATGTAGTTTATGAACAGAGCCTTGAAAAACAGGTAAGTGTGTCTCTGGCCAGGTTGTTTAGGTGGTTAGAGCATTGTCCCAATATGCTAAGGTTGCAGGTTCTATTCCTGGTCAGGGCACATACAAGAATCAAGCAATGAATGCATAAATAATTGTAACAACAAATTGATGTTTATCTCTCTTTTTCTCTTCTTTTCTCTCTCTCTCTTTCTCTCTCACACACACACTCTAAAAAATTAATTAATATAAATAAGTAAATAAAAGAATAGATAAGGGTGGTGAGAAGGTTAGAATAAGGTATAGCCTAGACCAGTGATGGACAATCTTTTGAGCTTGGTGTGTCAAAATTTGCCAAAAAACCGAGCATAACTCAGGTGGTGTGTCACTTTGAGATAAACGGCCTAACCAGAAGTCCCAGAACTAGACGCTCTGTGTCAGAGTTGTGTTGTTTTGGCCTACAGACCTCTGGCACACAGTGTCTACACGACAGCAAATGTTTTATCCTCGGCTACTGCACCTGGCCGTGCAGGAGACAAGGATGAAATATCCTTCTCCACATGCGGCCCCATACTTCTCTGGTATGTGGTCACATGCGGCCGCGTGTCATCGAAAGTGGCTACGCGTGTCAGCGCTGACACACGTGTCATAGGTTCGCCATCACGGGCCTAGACTCTGGAGCTGGACACCTAAGTTCAAATTGTAGCTTATCTAGTCAATTTAGCCATTTACCACTGGTGAAGTTACCTAACCACTCTGGTTAAAATGGAGATGATAATAGATTCTGCTTAACAGGGTAGTTGTGAAACTAACCCTAGTCACTATATGGATTTTCCTGATAAAGGCACAGTATCAGGTTTACCTCTACTAGATAGGGATCTCATTCTTCCAATACTGGGCTGACATTCTTTAATGGAATAGAATATTGAAATCATTCAGATAACATCACTAACAGCATATCTTAGAAGGAAATGAACATCAGATCATCTCTGAGTATGTGAGTTTAGGCTCTGCAAACAGCAACTGCCACCTTCTGAGGGACTCTCTACCTATACACAGTGTGGACAGAGCTGATCCTTAGCAGTATTTCCATCAACCAGAGAAAGTCATTACAACATTTGTTGTCGTAGTATCACTAAAATACTTTATTTGGCAACCAACACACTTGACAAGAGCATAAAACCCTCATGAGGAGGGGGATGGGTTTGGTGGCAATGGTGTCTACTTCTTAGCTTTAGAAACTTGTGCTCCTCTTTTGAAAAATTCCTCTAGTCAAAACAACTTCCCTTGATGCCTTTAGGAAACATTTTCATAGGATATAAAAAGATTTATGGTGAAAACCACCTCGTTTGAGATTCCAGGAAGTATGTAGTATCCAGTGTATTTTTATTTAAACTTAAAACTTCCAAGGAACTACAACTGAAAATGGAATAAGACCTCTGAAACCATGGCAGAGTCTTCCTCATTCTCCTCCTTGAGTGTGACATGAATGATGCTGCTGTTCATTGAAGCTCTTCTGCTCTACCAGAAATCTCCACCCCAACTGGCCTTTTATACCTAGCACAAAGATCTGTGTACATTTGTCCTATTGTAACCTCCTGAGGAAGATAACAGGGATAGAGAAATGGTAAGTAAATGTGCTTTAGAATTCAGAGCGCCACAGTATGTCCTTTTGTGCTGCTCTATTACTGAGCAGCAATTGGAGAAATTTTACTGGCTCCAAACAACAGGCAGATTTGTGGCTTTTCCTTCAATTGTTCTTAAAACAGTGAAAATCAGTATATTATTATTTATACATTTAGCTCTTTGAGAAATTAGAATCTGCTTACAGTGCAGTCGCTTCAGGCAAAATGAAAATGAAACTCATTTTAAAAGCCAAGTTTACTTGAATTCAGTGTACCCTAAAGATAAAAAATATCATTAAAACTGGTACCAGTCTTGTGTTATAAAGGCTGTTATTTTAACTTCTTATAAAATAAGTTGTGTTCACTTCAAAATTCATTTTCTACCAGTAAATTTTTCTCTTCTTAATAAAATGTGGTATATTTATACATTGTATTTTTTTAAAAAGAAAGACAAACAGTTTATATTATTAGAGGTGGCTGATTTTGTTTCCTACTACAGAGAAAATTCTTTGATTAGTAAAACAGGACAAGAGAGGGTACTCATGTATTTTATGTATAATTGTGCATAATTTTTTCAGTTGTTAAAGAATTAATTTTTAAAATCCTTAATGCATTTTAAAAATGCATTTTTTAAAATGGTAAAATAAAAATATAGATAACATTAAAACAAACATACCATTTTTTATCAATAAAATCAAGCAGGGAAAGAGAAGATTTGGAAGCATACTATATACACTTTATATATATATATATATATATATCACTTTAAAAGGGCTTGACAAGCAAATTCAAGTCAGAACAAACAAAAAAATCTTTTTTACTACAGTTAGTTGATTTTAATTCAATTGGGAAAAAAAGCAAGCATTTAAAAATAATACTGTTTGAAAGGAATTTTGAAAAGAATAAGAAAGACTTGAATCAGAATTTGGCTGAAGCTAGAGTTTGACTTGAAAAAAATGTTCTGTAACTGATAACATGAGATCAAAATTGCCAGCATTGATAACCAAAAAGTACGAGGTCATCTCAACCCAGGTTAAAAGAGAGGACTGTACTCATTCCAAAGGGTCTCTTTGTGCCTCCCCTGAACAAGCCCAGGGGAGGCTGGCATCTGGGAGATAGTGATGCCACAGGCCAGGAGGCAGGGGAGAGGCAGAACCTGCTCTGTACCTTTGCTGCTGCTGTCACTTCTGCACCTAGTGCCATTCTATTCTATTTCAAGACCATTTCTTGAAGGGGACTGTGGAGTTTTCCTGAAATCTTGTAGCCAGCAAGTATTAAATATAAAATCCCAGTAAAAAGCCTTCAGGGAAAGATTCTTGGTGGACCTCAGAAGGAAAGGAGCCCAGGAAGCAGCCACATCCTTATCCAAAGATCAAAATGTGGGGCAGACAACCAGAAATAATCAGACACTTCAAAGCAAAGAAAGAAATCAGACATTTTCCCTCATAAAGATAAGGGGTTATTCATTCTAATCTTTTCCATAAGTATTTATTTCAGAATTGGAGAATAAGTCATAACTTCTGCTGCCTTCAAATATTCTAATGGTTTTATCTTCTTAAAGTTTAACCTTTTATCGTGTAAAACACTCAAAACCACATGAAAATAGCAGAATCTCCCTGTCAATTTTATTTTTTTTGTCAAGACAGAGAGGTCTGCAGCGATGCAGATGCACTTGTGAGTTCGATCTTGTTGCTTATTGATCCTTACATGGTTCTCTTAAATCGCCGTAATAGCAGCTATTACTTCTGACACATTATCAATGAGAAATGAGGGTTCAGGACAAAAAGAAGATGGTAGTGATGTGAAAGCAAGATCCATTTATTCATTCAAGCCTGCAAGAATGGGCAGCTGTAGACAGTGAGTGAAGTAGAGATGACTCAATATCTATTAAGAGAATGTACTGAATATTCATCAGTCACACAGGGTCAGGAAAAGAAGAAATCTCAAGGAGATATGAAACAAAATTCCTAGGTCACTCTTTGTGGCCATCATTCTCAGACTTTTGCTCTCAGAATCCCTTTTTACTCTTAAAAGCTATAAAGACAGTTAAGAGCTTCATGTGTGGTATATCTATTGATACTTACTGTATTAGAAAATAGCCTGACCTGGTGGTGGCGCAGTGGATAGAGCATAGGACTGGGAAGCAGAGGACCCAGGTTTGAAACCCTGAGGTCCCTGGCTTGAGTGTGGGCTCATCTAACTTGAGGGCAGACTCACCAGTTTGAGTGTGGGATCATAGACATGATCCCATGGTCACTGGCTTGATCACAAAGGTAGCTGGTTTGAAGCCTAAGGTCGCTGGCTTGAACAAGGGGTCACTTGCTCTGCTGTAGCCCCTCTCCCCATCAAGGTGCATATGAGAAAGCAATCAATGAACAACTAAGGAGACTAAGGAGCTGCAACAAAGAATTGATGCTTCTCATCTCTCTCCCTTCCTGTCTATCTGTTCTTATTTGTCCCTCTCTCTGTCTCTGTCAAACAAAAAAATAAAATAAAACTAAGAAATATTAAAACAATAATTTATTTTTCAAATAACAATGATAAACATTTTCTTATGCAAAATAACTATATCCCTCCCCCCAAAAAATATTCATTGTAAGAGTAAAATTGTTTTAAACCTTTGAACATCTCTTAAAGATCTGTGTTAACAAAAGTTAGATTGTCATGGCTGCTTCTCCATTCAGTCAGTGTTGATATGTTATTTTGGTTGAAGTATATGAAAAAAATCTAGTCTCACAGATACAGAGTTGGAAAAGGAAAGAAGACTATTTTAATAGCCACTTTAGGTAATTATGACTATACTTCTTTTATAGTATGTCAAAATTCAAAAAGTGGTAATTTCTCAGATTAGATTCCATATGGAACCTGAAACCATATTCATGAACTTTTTTGTAATTTGTTACATTGGCCCATGTTGCACCTTGAATGTGTATATGTGTATGTTTTAATCGATGCATGATTTTTATAACCAGATTTGTTATTTAGAATATATTGGTTCATTTTTTAATGTAGATCTTTCAAATGCACAGTGGAAAATTCCACTGCATACCCATGAGAAAATGAACTTATAAAGGCAAATAATATACTACCATTATCACAAAACTTATTTGAGTTTTAGGCTCTGGAAATGTCTAGTGAGACCCAGAGGTCCATACTTTTGGAGAACAGCTGCTCTGTGCTTTTATTTATTTTTTCTTCTACATAGTTTAATCTCATCTGTTGCCCCTTTTACTCTTTGACCTTTCAATTTACAACCTTCGTGCCACATTTTTTCTTATTTTAGGATCTTTGCTAAGTTTCACTGAGCTTTAGTAAAGTTGTAGTTTGGATGCTAGTTTTTCTAAAAATCCTTCTCTGACTTTCCTTAATCTGCATGAGATGCCCTGTCCTGTAATACTTGCTCAAAACCATGGCTTGTTTACTTTCCTGAAATTTCTAAATAGGTCAAAGCCCCTAATGGGCAAGAATCATCACTGTGACGATCAGTATATAGCTTGTATTTTTAAATAATCTGTTTTTTTCTTTTCAATTTACAGCATAAACATCAAGAAATAATCATATGGAGGTGACAATAAAGAAATGGTTTTCTACCTTATTAACTTCTACTTCCTTTGGTGTAGCATTGGATTCTTGATATAGACTGAGAATATTATATTGAGTTTTCTCTTTGTAGGCAAAGATTATTTCTCTACTAAATCTTCCCATTCTTCAAGATGCAGGTCAGTTTACTCTTCCTCTTAAAAAAAAAGTGTTCCAACCCACCTTTATTCAAAAGCTATTACTTGTTCCTTTGAACATATGTAACACTAGAATATTTTCATACTGCTCATTCAGCAACTTGCCACATATTCATAACTTTACATCACTGGATATTTGGGGTCCATATTTTCCCAATAAGCAGTGAGTTTCTTGAGAGAAGTGACCATGACACTTTTATCTTGGAGCCTCCCATATATGTCACATTTCTTGACATACAGCAGATGATTAGAAATTGGTTTTGACCAATTGATTTGACATTGGGATTTCAGTCTGCTTCTCTAAAAGACCATTCCAAGATAATATACCACTTATTTTCAATCTTGCAGTACAACCTTATTTTACACCTGATCTGGAGAACCTATGCACTGCAAGGCAATAGTTATATAAGAAGAAAAGGACATCCTAGTTCAACTTCTTCTTTAGTATACCTTCATTAAATTTCACAGGCCTGTTCCCAAAAGAATGTGTTCTTTTTGCAGACATCTTATTGTGTAATCAACAGTTGCAAGTAACAGAAACTCAAAACATCTTAAGCAAAAGAATATTTATTGGCTCATACAATGTTAAGCCCATGGGTGGAGATGTTTGCATTTAAGCCTGATTAAATCTAGAAGCTCAAACAATAATAGATGCTTATCTGTCTCTTGGACCTATCTAAACATCTGTTTTAGTCTCTGTTCCTGCTGGCCTCATTCTCTCATGTCTTAGGATCTCAAGAAGACCAAGGTCTTTAATGCTTACAGTCTACAATCCACAAAGAACAGACACTCTTTCCAGCATTTACATCTGAACTCTAAGTGGAAGCACTCTGATTGGCCCAACTTAGTTCATGTAATCATCCCTTAGACCAATCATTTTAAATAAAATATTAGAGTACCATGGTTGGTCAGCCCCCAGTTTTATGCCTACTATTGTATTCCCAGGGTAGCCACAGCCAGATGGGGTGGGGTAAAAACCTAACAGATATTGAGATACTAGACAGAAAATGATTATAAATATAACTATGTGAGGTTTCACAGATTTCTCTGCAATAATAATAAATTAGTATTTGGTTAAGGCAAAAAGTATTTAAAGTTGGATACAAAAAATATGTTATGTCTGGGTTATCAGATTCAAAAATATTGGTTACTTGAGGAGAAAATCATATTTTCTTCTTAAAAATAATTAGATTCTAATTTGGAAAAGATGAGATATATATTTTATGGACATATGAGCTGTGAGTTATAGGCATATTATTTACCATCTCTGAGTTTCATTTTCCTTTTAGTAAAGTAAAGGAATTTTATATTATTTTTTTTTCTCTTATGGTTCTATGGAGAAAATTAAATAATGTATTTAAAGTACTGTAAAGCCAGTGGCCAAGGCCACCATTATCACAGCCTCCTGGCCAGTGCAGGTTCGCATTAGATTCGGACAGTCGGTAATGAAACAACGGAGCCAAGAACTGGTGAGCCATCAGCTTTAATTCTAGCTTGCACCCAGCAGGCAAGCAAAAACACATCCTGGGCTCCAAAACCCACTCTTTCAGTGCTCACAAAGCTACTGACTTATCTAAGTTTCCTAGAATCAAAGGTTTCTAGCTCACCAGACTTATTCACCTCTGTTTCCCATCTCCTTCTCTCTGCACAAACTCTGCACAAACTGGCTTCTTCTTCAGCACTCCGCCATCTTGGCTGCTTCTCCTCTCCTCCACGTGGCCTTAATCTGCTCTCCTCTCTAATACTAACCTCAGGAACTGAGAGAGAGCAAGCTCCCGGTCTGACCCACTTTATAGCGTAGATTCAAAACTTTTAATCCAATCTACAAACAAGGAAGTCTCTGATACAAAATCACTTATCTGAGACATACTGGGAGGATTCCTCATGAAAGTGCACCACCCTACATCATCCAATCAGTCAAGGGTGTGGAGAAAAACCTACTCTTAAAACTTGCACGTGGGCAGCACCATCTTTAACAAAGTAAGCATAATATATTTTATCTGCCCAACAAGTACCTAAAACCAACCTGCCATGTAGCAGAAACTCAATACATGTTAGATCCATTATTATTTATTATTGATTTTTTCTCCTCTTTTCCCTCATCTCTACTGCAAAATATGAGAAAATAAACCAGCCAGCTCTTGGGCATTCAAGGCTCAAATACGCCTGTCCCCTCCTGTTGTTTACTCTTGTTCTAAAGCGGTGGTTTTTAACAGGACCTACACATTCAGTTCCCCTGGGGATATCTTCAAAGTCCTGCTGCTCAGCTGCACCCTCCACAATATAAGTCAGAATCTGGAGTGGGGGCGCTGACCAGTACTGTTATGTTTCCCCTGGTGATTCCAATATATAGCCAAGGTTGAGAAACATTTTTCTGAATTCTTCAATGCTTTTGATATTATACAGATATGAGTGGTAAACTGAGTTCCTAATATTTACCAAGTATTTTGCTGTTGCTGCATTAACCTTTTTCTTATTTTCTGTTTTCTCAGGCCTTGCTGACTCTGGTGGGACTGCCCCTCCCAGGTTCAGCCAGTCCCCTGAAGGTAAAGGACTCACCTGTGAGAGTGCTTTTCAGATACAACCTCACTGGTCCAGAACCCACACCCACCCACCTCCTCACCAGGCTCTCACACTCAGGCCTTCGTGTATTTGTCCGAATCACCCTGGGCAAGGTACCAGACAACTAGGCACAGCTGTTATGTCTTAAATATGCTAAAATTATTTAAATTACCAATCCCAAATCTGCTTACCCTGCCTCACCTGTTTTTTCCCGAGCAAGCCATGATAGAGGCTCTTGCCTGCAGTTGTCTGGCATCCTGCCTCCTTCCGGACGCCTCCTGTGGGGCCTTCACCGCGTGGGTGTCCCTTCTGCTTCAGAACTGTGAGTAATAGGCTATCATTTTAAATTGCATTCATCTCCTTATCTTTGGTCTTACTATACCTCGAAATTTAAGAATGCACTGTCTTTTAAAACAGCTTCCGTCAAGCACAATGTGAGCACTTTATGTGAAGGGACTATATTTCAAATTGTCTTATCCTCATAGTACTTAATTTGTTGTGGTTAGCATTAGTTTTTCCATGAACACTCATTACTTGATTCAATTTAGGACCCATAGCTTTAGAATATCATGCTAAATTAAAAATATTTTACTAGAAAGGCCAAAATATTTACTTAAACCATACAAATTGCAATCTACTATAGTTTTTCAGGAAAATTGGTACAGGACAATGTAGAATATTAATATTAGGGGTTTCTAATGAACTCTTTCTAGTATTTCCTCCATGTCTCTCACTTGTGCTCCTTTAAAAAGAAAGGAAGAAACCAGTAGGCTCACAATTTGATGTTTTGATGGTCTTTTAAAAACAAGTTCTCACCTGCTTTGAAAACCCACATATACATGAGGCCAAGAACAGGTTAAAACCTGGTCACTTCATTAATACCTATAGTGGAGGCCAAAATCAGGTTAGGACTAGGTTACCTCTTTAGGACCATATTGAGGTACCTCCAATTTTGTAGCCAGGGAAGGCTTTAATGAGGTGACTGAGTTCTTATCCACTTTTGGCTCGAGCAAAGGCACAATGTGGAAGGCAGATTAAGACATGTGAAAAATCCTTATTATACATCAGAAAGGCAACCCGGTTATAGAAATAGGATGGTTGCATGCTCATTAAGAACAATATTAATTCCATAATGGTATTATGACATCTCACCCATACAGCAACTCTGTATGGAAGATTCTGTTATCATTTGACAGATGAGGAAACTGAAACAGAGAAAGGTTAAATAATTTAGCCAAGGTTATGGAGCAAATAATGGGGGGAAACCGCCTGCCTGATTTTAGCAGCCCGTTCCATTCCCCACTCCCCAGTCTTGGCTTCTGGTTTTGAAAACACTCCCCACATGATTTTGGTGCACAGCTGCACACAAGAAGTACTGGACTTTGGCAGTGTTTTATAAACTGTGGCTCGTGGCATATTTGTGTGTAATGAAGTCAATTTGGTGGTCTACGGCAACCATAAAAAGTAAACAGAATAAAATAAAATAGAAATGATCAGAATGCATCCCATGTAGTAAGGGCAAATGATTTTCATGAAGCTTTTGCACTCGTATACTGGATCTAGATGACTATGGGTTTTGTGCTGTGACTATGGGTTCCAAACCATTTAAACAACACTAGTCTAGGACTTATGGTTTAGCAGTAGAGGCTGAAGGCAAGCAGACTGAACTGCTTTTGAAGAAAAGCCCTATACTATTGGGAGAAATTTCCTAACCACTTCTCATTGGAGAACCTTTGACGAGGGGTGAGGCAGCAATTGGGAGTCGCAGGAATGGAACAGCCTTCATAGTAAAAACAGCTGTGTTTAAAAACAGAATGCCTCACTCATTTGTCCTTGAAATGTTAAAAGCCTCAAGGGTTTTGTGATTACATTTCTTAGCTTATTAGGCTGAAAGTTTTTCAGCTGAGATGGCTCATGCAGAGACATGTGACTTTTATTCTTATGTGACAAACCTGAGGTAGTCTGTGAAAAGCTGCCTTGCTATGAGTTACACTCCAATCCTCTCATGGCCAGAGACAAGGTGTTTCCTTATTTTTGCAGCTGCCACTGACTGGTTTGAAACAAACCATGATCAGCTGCTAACTGACAACAACCATAATTTTTAATACTAATAAAACTAATGTGGTTTAAGAAGATGGTCAAAATAAGTTATACCAAATGTTGCAGTTTTATTTTTTCTGAATCATATTTCTTGGTACTTTGGGTAGTTGTTTTCACTTTGAACTTTACTTCTGGGAGTTTCTTTGCATCATTCCCATGAAAAAGGGACAAACCTGACCTGGTACAACCTGGTCTACAACCCACATTGTGAAATTTGAGGTTTAATAAGGTAGCTGTTACTTTAATAAAGGCATTAGTCATTTGTTTTGTTTTAAACTCAAAAAAGAGGAGAAATTCAGAAGCATTAATAGTAATATTGGATCAATATTGCTACTGGTATTTTCCTGAAGGCTCTATTGCAAGTCCTATAAACACGTTGCCCACTGCTTGCTCACCTTGTCGCCTTTCCAAAAGCTAATCTTCTAACCAGGTGCACATGCATATCCCCATGACTGCCTACACATGTCCATCATGACCTAATAGTGTTATTAATATTGGTGACTTGAAATACTTCTTGTTTCCATAGCAATGTTCCTCCTTGCAAAATAGGTACCAATCAAATTAAGGTTTTCACTTGGTACACCAATAGGCAAAATATGACATCTTTTTCTCATATTCAAAGATTGTTATTAAAGTCAAAACAGTAGGTTAAGGATTGTAGAGATCAAAATTAGTCTAA
Organism: Rhynchonycteris naso; assembly: GCA_037038555.1. NCBI lineage: Eukaryota > Metazoa > Chordata > Mammalia > Chiroptera > Emballonuridae > Rhynchonycteris > Rhynchonycteris naso. The sequence goes on from CM072996.1 coordinate 137,365,340, forward strand.
CTTCTTCCCTAACCCAATCCCAGATGATCATATAATCACTGAAGTTTATAAAATTATCCCATTCAAATTGCATTCAAATCCTGCTAAATGAACATGTAGCCACTGAAACATTGTTATGTAAAGATCTGCTTGTGTAGTGGTTTCAGACACACACACAATTGCATACAAGAAGAAAGGGGCTAAACAGCTTCCACAGTATTTTTTGTCTTGCTCAGCATCTGAAGTGAAGTCCCCTAAAACTACTTAAAAACCTAGGCCAGTAATTTTTTGGTTATATAAAAAATAGATTAAAACTTTTACAAACTAATAAATTATAAAGTGTGTTTTCTAGCATTTTGCTTCTCTTGCCTTTTTCTTTTATTTAAATTTACTTGTTCTTTATTTTAAATATTATATTTGTTTCTGTTTTGTTTTTTTACTTTAAAATAAGATATGTGCAGTGTGCATAGGGATTTTTGTGTGTGTGTGTGTGGTATTTTTTTTTATTAATTTTAATAGGGTGACATTGATAAATCAGGGCACATATGTTCAGAGAGAATATTTTCAGGTTATTTTGACATTTGATTATATTGCGTACCCATCACCCAAAGTCAAATTGTCCTCCATCACCGTCTATCTGGTTTTATTTGTGCCCCTCCCCTCCCCCCTCCCCCTTTCCTACCCTCCCCCTCCCCCCAGGTAGCCAGTACGCTCTTGTCTATGTCTCTGAGTCTCATTTGTATGTCCCATCTATGTATAGACTCATATAGTCCTTAGTTTTTTCTGATTTACTTACTTCACTCAGTATAATGGTATCAAGGTACATCCATGTTGTTACTAATGATCTGATGTCATCATTTCTTATGGCTGAGTAGTATTCCATAGTATATATGTACCAAAGCTTTTTAGTCCACTCGTCTTCGGACGAACACTTGGGCTGTTTCCAGATCTTCGCTATTGTGAAAAATGCTGCCATAAACAGGGGGGCGCATTTCTCCTTTCGAACAGTGCTATGGTGTTCTTAGGGTATATTCCTAAAAGTGGGATAGCTGGTTCAAAAGGCAGTTCGATTTTTAATTTTTTGAGGAATCTCCATACTGTTTTTCCACAGTGGCTGCACCAGTCTGCATTTCCACCAGCAGTGCAGAAGGGTTCCCTTTTCTCCACATCCTCGCCAGCACTTATTCTGTGTTGTTTTGCTGATGATCGCCATTCTGACTGGTGTGAGGTGATATCTCATTGTGGTTTCAATTTGCATTTCTCTAATGATTAGTGATGTTGAGCATTTTTTCATATGCCTATTGGCCATTTGTATGTCCTCTTTGGAGAAATTTCTATTCATTTCTTTTGCCCATTTTTTGATTGGATTGTTTGTCTTCCTGGTGTTGAGTTTTATAAGTTCTTTATAAATTTTGGTTACTAACCCCTTATCAGATGTGCTGTCGAATATGTTCTCCCATTGTGTGGTTTGTCTTTTTATTCTGTTCTTATTGTCTTTAGCTATGCAAAAAATTTTAGTTTGATATAGTCCCATTTGTTTATCCTGCCTTTTATTTCATTTGCCCGTGGAGATAAATCAGCAAATATATTGCTGCAAGAGATGTCGGAGAGTTTACTGCCTATGTTTTCTTCTAAGATGCTTATGGTTTCATGGCTTACAGTTAAGTCTTTTATCCATTTTGAGTTTGTTTCTGTTTCTCTTGTCTTTTTATTTGAATATTCATAAAACCCCAAAATAAAAAAAAACACTTAAAAGTAATAATTTCTTTGTTACTAAAAATATTAAAACATATTAAGGATTCAAATTTTTATTAAAATTTCTTGTGTCACAATAGCACAAGTATAGCCAAAACTTGTTGAACAATTTGCATGACAGTGTATGGACAGTGTTGCCACCACTCCAATCTCCTGCTGCATTTGCCACTATAACAAGCAGTGAGAGCCTGACCAGGTGGTGGCACAGTGGATAGAGCATTGGACTGGGATGTGGGAGACTCAGGTTCAAGACCCCGAGGTTGACAGCTTAAGCTCGAGCCCATCTGGCTTGAGTAAAGAGCTCGCCAGCTTGGACCCAAGGTTGCAGGCTCCAGCAAGGGGTTGCTCAGTGTGCTGAAGGCCCGCAGTCAAGGCACATGTGTGAAAGCAATCAATGAACAACTAAGGTGTTGCAACGGCAATGAAAAACTAATGATTGAAGCCTGACCTGTGGTGGCGCAGTGGATAAAGCGTCGACCTGGGAACACTGAGGTTGCCAGTTCAAAACCCTGCACTGGTCTGGTCAAGGCACATATGGGAGTTGATGCTTCCAGCTCCTCCCCCCTTTCTCTCTCTCTCTCTCTCTCTCTCTCTCTCTCTCTCTCTCTCTTTCTCTCACTCTGTATCTCCTCTCTAAAATGAATAAATAAAAAGAAATTAAAGTCTATTTTTAAAAAAATCTTTAAAAAAAAACAAAAAAAACCTAATGATTGATGCTTCTCACCTCTCTCCGTTCCTGTCTGTCTGTCCCTATCTATCCTTCTCTTTGACTCTCTCTCTGTCCCTGTAAAAAAAGAAAAAAAGAAAAAAACAAGCAGTGAGAAATGCTTGTTATTAAAAAGTCCATGATATTTTAAAGCCCTGGCAGGATTGCTCAATTGTTTGGAGCGTTGTTCCAGAGGTTGCCTGTTTGATTCCATGGTCAGGACACATACAGGAGCAGATCAATGTTTCTATCTCTCTCCCTACCTCTCTCTCCAAAAAAAAAAAAAAAAAGAGAGAAGTCTACAGCATTTCATATTTTTAAGTAGAAGTCAACCCATGTATTGACAAATGATCTTGCTGAATATAACAAATCAATTGTGCCAAAAGTTTGTTAATCTTCTTTTTTATTGGGGGGAGGGGGTTGACAGAGACAGAGAGAGGGACAGACAGACGGGAAGGGAGATGAGAAGCAACAATTCTTCATTGCAGAATTTTAATTGTTCATTGATTGCTTTCTCATATGTGCCTTGACAGGGGGGCTACAGCAGACCAAGTGACCCCTTACTCAAGTCAGCGACCTTGGGCTCAAGATGGTGACCCTTGCGCAAACCAGATGAGCCGTGCTCAAGCCGGTGAACTTGGGGTTTTGAACTGGGTCTTCTGCATCCCAGTCCGATGCTCTATCCACTGTGCCACCACCTGGTCAGGCAGAAGTTTTAATGTATATCTGAATATACTTAGATCAAAACACCTCTATAAACAATGTACAGGTTCCCTCACCATTGCCAAAAAGTGCTATTTGTTTATACACTCAAGCTTTATAAAATATATATTTATTAAAATTATACTTTATGTTTTCTCTACTTGGAATATATTGTGTGTTAGAAATAAAACTTACCAATAACAAAAAAACAAATACTGAATATTAGGAATCCAAGACAAAAGAATGGACTTTAGTGATCATGGACTAGTTATGTACTAAAATCTACTATTAACTACATGATTATGTTGAGTTTCCTTCTCCATTATAAAATTTATCCTTGAGTGTTGCCTAAAATACCTGTATTCTATGTATATCTCTTAAACAGTACTTACTATACAGTATCATAATTGCTTATGTGTTTGATTCTTTAATGATATTTTTTAGTCAATAAGCTCAACCCAACAAACATAAAATATACATTGTATACAAATCCATGTATGTACATATATACAAATATACATGAATATAATATCATAACATTTACAGATAACCAGATATCCTATCAAATGCATTGTCCCACCAGTTGTTAAATGTATGTGTGTGTGCTTTTTTTGTTTCTCAATGAAAAAAATTACCAGCAATATTAAATCACAGAGAAGGATAGGAAATCACATTGGGATTGCAGTGAAGGTGGTCTCTTCAAAGGAGTGACCCCAGTGGAATGCAGAAAGAAAAGGAGTGTGACTATTCTAGGTTTGCAAGGTGCTAGCTGCCAGAAATTTGAACTAAAAGGGATGAGTGATTAAAGCTGGCCCCTTTACCAATGTACCAATGAAATGGAGTCATTTTTCACCGCGGTAGACAAGCACTATCTTTCAGGGATTTGGGCTGAATAAAACAGCACAGAGCAGTGAGAAATAATAAAATGGAATGATCCCTCTACAGCAGTCCCTGGAGTTTTTAGAAATGGGAAGAATGCTGGATTTCCTGCTAATATGGCATGTAAAAAGCAAAGAAATAAATTTTAAAAAATAAAAAAACTGTGATTGTGTTTGTAACTAAAGGTATGAAGCTATTCCTATTGGAGATAAATGTGAGTGTATTTGATGTTAGTTACTAATAGTTTGAAGTATTCAAAACTTTACATGACTCATCATTTCATTTAAAGAAAGAGCAAAAGATGAGAGCCTGAAAAGTGTGTTTCTGTATTGTATTTGTAAGAAAGAAGGAAAACATTTTATAGTTAAATGTGAATTTTTATAATACTATATTGGGGTCTTGCTTTCTATGAGAATTGCTGAATCATCAATCAACTACTTGAGAAATCTAAATTTTGCTAAAGGAGAAAGCAGGTAGGAAAAAAGGCTGCAGTATACTTGGACTCTTAATTCCCTGAGACAGAGGGAGTTAGAACTTGTGCTCCTCAATACACTTGTCATTCCAAGAAATTTTATAATAAAAAAGGAAACAATAAATCTATGAAAGTTATTCATAAAGAGAAAAGCACTTATACTTTTCTCAGAGGGGTCATCAGACTCAACAGTAAATGGTCTGTGGATGAAATAGTACATCTGAGCAGGGAGGGAGAGGAAGGCAGAAGACGTGGAAGTAAGTAGTCAAGGGCAAGACCTCAGAGCCAGAAGAAGTAGCTCCAGGCAGCATGGTGTCCACGACACCCTCCACAAGGAAGGGACCTGAGTGATAATGTCCATCAAACATTATCACAATGTCCAACTGCTGAACATGAAAAACAAGTCATACCAGATGTTTACATCCAAGAGTGAAACAACGTCTTTTTCCCATTTTCACTCTCCCATTAACTCTGTTCTATGAAATGAGAGGGAAGAGCAGTATGTTCAATAATGGGAGCTCCAAATAATTTCAGATAAGGTGAAATATTTATAAAAAAAATGAATTCTGAATGAGGCATATTCTTCTAAGTAACACATGGATAGTACTAGGCACAGGGCTTACATTTGGTCAATAACATTGGAACTGAATCAATAGATTGCTGAATATTTATTGAGTTACCCAGTAAAATGAAGAATAGGCTAGGGTCATACCCCAACTCTGTCCACTATACTACTCACACTGCACTTCCAAACATTTTTAGCATTCATCCTCATGATGAAACAATTATTTGTTTATGGGTCTGTCTTTCAACTAAAATTTAAGGTACAGGAAAGTAAATGCTATGATTAATATGTCTCTATTATCTTGTATACTGTTATACATACAGAGTAGCTAGTCAAATAATTAGTGGACTTATTAAATATTAAATGACTTAGTTTATTACTATCTCCTAGTCCAGCCTCCATTGCTGTACTATTTGAAGTACACTGCGCACAAAAATTAGGGGATTGGCCTGACCAGGCGTTGGTGCAGTGGATAGAGTGTCAGACTGGGATGTGGAAGACCCAGGCTCAAGACCCCGAGCTCGCCAGCTTGAGCGCAGACTCATCTGGCTTGAGCAAAAAGCTCATCAACTTGGACCCAAGGTTGCTGGCTCCAGCAAGGGGTTACTCGGTCTGCTGAAGGCCTGCAGTCAAGGCACATGTGAGAAAGCAATCAATGAACAACTAAGGTGTTGCAACGGCAACAAAAAACTAATGACTGATGCTTCTCACCTCTCTTCGCTCCTGTCTGTCTGTCCCTATCTATCCTCTCTCTGACTCTCTCTCTGTCCCTGTAAAAAAAAAAAAACCAAATTAACAAAATTAGGGGATCAGAGAACATGCAGATACTCCAGTACTTTCAGTCTTTTGTATAATGCATTTTCACCAATGAAATAAAAGTTGGTTTTGCATCTCATTTGCATAATCAAACAACTGTCTTTGGGTTGTTGTTTGCTTTACTGATGTTCTTGTTTAATAAAAAAAAAAAAAAAAAAAACCCAGCCTGACCAGGCAGTGGCGCAGTGGATGGAGCGTCGGACTGGGATGCGGAAGACCCAGGTTCAAGACCCCGAGCTCGCCAGCTTGAGCGCGGGCCCATCTGGCTTGAGCAAAAAGGCTTGTCAGCTTGGACCCAAGGTCTCTGGCTCCTGCAAGGAGGGATGGCTTGGTCTGCTGAAGACCGGCGGTCAAGGCATGTGTGAGAAAGCAATCAATGAACAACTAAGGTGTCGCAACGGCAATGAAAAACTAATGATTGATGCTTCTCATCTCTCTCCGTTCCTGTCTGTCTGTCCCTATCTATTCCTCTCTCTGACTCTTTCTCTCTCTTTCCCTGTAAAAAACAAACAAAAAAAAATCAAATGCTTCTTTTCTTTTTCACTTCATATTCATTTTGAAATATAACCTAATTTTTGTGAGCAGTATATTTAGAGCAATACTAAATTTCTTTCCCCCTCCCCTGCCATCTCTTCTTCTCTCACCTCCCCCTTCTCACATCCCAACTTTTCCTATCACCTAGAAATTGAAAAAGATTTCTACTAATCATATATTCTGTGAACTTGCTAAATTCTCTATTCATAGTAGTTTTTGTGAAATCTCTTAAGATTTTCTACATAGATTATTATATTGTCTATGAATGAAGATAGTTTTACTTCTACCTTCTCAATTTATCTAGGACTTAATGTAAAATATTAAATGGAAAGGATGAGAGCCTACTTCCTTGAGTTGTTCTTGAGTATATAAAGAAAACATTAATTATGATGCTGTAGACTTGTTAATGGCCTTTATTAGGCTGAGAAATTTCTCTTGTCTTCCTAGTTTACTAAGAATTTTTATCATAAATGAGTGCTGAAATTTTGCCCAATGGTTTTTCTGCATTTACTGAGAATATATGGTTTTCTTTAGTTTTTTAATATAGTAAATTTCAATGATTGGTTATCAAATGATACAACCAGCTTGTATTCCTGAGATGACCCCCACTTAGTAATGATATCTGATAAAACTTATTTCTAAATTTTATTTGCTAAATTTTTTAAAGAATTTTGTATTTAAGTTCACAAAGTATATCAGTCTAGGTCTTTTTCTTCTTGTACTGTCTTTGAGTGTATTTGGTATCTGGGCATTTCTAGTCTCATAGAATAAGTAGGAAAGTGTCCCCTCCTCTTATAGTTTCTCATAGAATCGTTTGAAGAAAGTAAAGTTTATTAGTACTACAAATTTAGAAACAAACAATATAAAGTGAGATTGGAATTGTGTCTTATAGTGCTTTACAATATACAAACTCTAATGTTCCATATAAAAGATATAGATATAATGTAAAATAGCAGATGAACATTAAAATCTATAAAATATGTTATTTAGATAGTTTTCTTATTGTGCCTTCTACAGGAATAAATTATAAATCAAAACACCCTGAAAAGAAGCTCTCTGTCTCAACAACTTAATAACAATGTTTTGAAATTGAACCCTATATTATAACAACAAATAATAGTAAATGGGCAGGGTGTGGACAGGAAAGTGAAGACATGTTGACTTTCCCATCTTATATAGGGTGGAGTTAAGCTAAACCTTTTCATTCCTGGCTTTCAAATATATAGAAACAAGCTTAAAGAATGTTTTTTACAGTACTCAAATTTTATTACTAGTAGAACTAAAAGCAGTTTATGTAACTACCAAATTTCCGAAGAGTTTGAAAGAGAAAGAAAATGGTCCAGATGTCACTTGTACATGTGTATATCTGAGTGTGCCTCCATCTACACATACATACTAGTGATTGAAAAAAATTAAGCTCAGCATGAGAACTACAATTTTAAACACAGAGTTTATTAAACAAAATAGTAATGAATTTTATTTCTTAATTAAATAAAAATATTATATTTTTAAAATCTATAAGCTTCTTAAGCTGATACTCTAAAGACAAATGTCAGAGAATGTTCAACAACCATCACAACCAGAGATACAAAGGGATGTTCAAGAACTAGTAAGCATAGACAAACAAAAAGAAAGAAAAGAAAGTGTGTAGAGGCCTTGAATAGGAACATAGAACAGGAACAGAGTTCAGTGCCCTGAGGCAAAGCCACCGTAGAGTGGGTCATTGACAGAAAGTACCAAACTGCTGAACACAGAACAATAGGGATAGAATTGGCAATCCTGATTAATCAATAGGTTGGGACATTTGAGCTACTCCCTTGCCCTTTTGTCCACTCTAAAGAGGTTCCCATTCCTGACTTCCTCATTCTGTTTTCTGCTTCTATTTGTGTGTATCAATAAATACCCATAAGGACTGGGGGTCAGGGCTGTCTCACGAAACCTATATAGGAGATTATAAGGTGGTCTCCACTATGTCCCCTGGTACCTTCCATGTAGTCTCAGAGTAGTCATTGTCTCCACAACCCAAGTGTGGTAGATCAAATGACAAAACACTTAAATGTGATTAGAGACATGTCCATGAAACATAAGCACAAAGGAAGAAAGAACAATGATCTATAAATAGCATAAATATCTGAATTTCAGGAAATGTTATTTAAAAACTTTAGAAAATATTAACCAATCACACACCAATGTCATTCCAATACATTACACACCAATTTCAGCTTTTAAGAAGTCAAACTGGCATAGAAAATAAATATAGAAATTTTAAGGTGTACAATTAGTAAAGTTAAAGGTGTTTATGAATGTGCATATAACATTATAGAATTAACATAAAAAATTTTACATAACTTTTAAACTTTTCATTTAAGAATAGTAAAATAAACCTCCATGTATCTATAACTTATATTCAATAGCTGTTAATTCATAGCCTATATCCCTTTATCGCTGGATTATTTTACAGAAAATTCAAAGCATTATACCATTCTAGCTACTAATATTCACTCTTCATTCTAGAATATGATTTCAATAATATTATTACATTTTAAAATGAACAATTATTACTAAATGTGATCAAATATTTTTCCAGTGATTAATTTCCCCAACTGGCTCAAACATTAAAATTTATTTGTTCAAATCAAGATAATTGGAAATCAAAAATAAAAGTAACTGCTATAATCAAAAAATTGCTAACAGTACCTGCAAACTCACAAGAAAAATTCTTAAAGAAAATATATCAAAATGCTAACAATATTTATTTCTGGTAAAAGTATAAAATTTTGCAAATTGTCTCTTTATACCATCTAATAATTTTCTAAATTTCCTAATAATGCCCATTAAACCATTGTAGTCATTCATTCTGATTAAACTACAAATATGGCCTGACCTGTGGTGGCGCAGTGGATAAAGCGTCGACCTGGGAACACTGAGGTCACCAGTTCAAAACCCTGCGCTGGTCTGGTCAAGGCATATATGGGAGTTGATGCTTCCAGCTCCTCCCCCCTTTCTCTCTTTCTCTCTCTCTCTCTCACTCTGTGTCTCCTCTCTAAAATGGATAAAATAAAAATAAAATAAATTTTAAACTACAAATATGTTTGTTAAACAAGATCATTTTAATCTGGTTAATAATGGTAACCAAGTTGTTACTTAACTATTGCTGTCTGTTTTCTTTTCTACATTAATTTGTGAAGGATTTGCCTGTGTGTAAAATACAAATAAAAATAGAAGGGATTATCAATTAAAACACATAATTTCCAGTATTATTTTGCCTCTAACTATAACCTTAAAGCAGTGGTTCTCAAAGTGTGCACCAGGGTGCACTGGTGCACCCTAGAAGATTTTCAGGCACACCCTATGGTATTCCAGAGAAATATGTGTCTATTGGGGATCAAAAAACCAACATAGTTTTTGATGTATAGATTTTTGGGGAACAGAGGTGTGGGGAATTGACTGTAAGCTGACAGTCTGCACAACTCCCCCCCCCCTCACTTGCCTGATTACTTTGCAAAAGGCTGTTAAGCTGTGGTGCTGGATTGTTTACACTACCCCCCATGTTCCCCCAGAAAGACTGGAGGCAAGTTTCTTCTATTCTTTGTTTGGTGTAAAGTTAAGATGATATGTATGGTGGGGGTTTTCTGTACTCAACACAATTAAGAGTAAAAAGAGGAATCCTTCAATGTATTGATGTGAAAATGAGAGTTTGCCTTTTAAATATATGCCCAAACATTGAAGAAATCGCTAGGACACATCAGGCTCATGTTTATCATAAACACAAGAATGAAAATACTTAATACTTTCACACCGGGAAGGGAAAGAATTTACTAAATCTTACTAAGAATGTATCTCTACATATAAAAAGATAACTTTTTGTCTCTTTTTATTTTTTAACCCCTCTTTTTTATGAATTCTAAAAAGCATAACAAAAAATATAACATAAAAATGTTTTTAATGTCAGAATAAATTTAATTTTGTTGTATTGATTTAGGTTAATTACCATAAAAACACGCTTGGACTTTATTTTTTTTCATTAATATTTGACATAATTATTATAACATATTTATCAGAAATTTGTATATAGTGTGCCTACAATTATTTGTAAGATTTTAAATGTGCCCTAACTTCAAAAAGTTTGAGAACCACTGCCTTAAAGTGTGGTTCCTTTAATCATACTGCTCATTGTTTAACTCTCCCTTAGCAAGTGCATTGCATTTTCAAATTCATTTTAAAGTCCAGAAACAGTGACATTAGTAAAAAAAAAAAAAAATAGGTATATTTGTATTACTATGCTATTTCTATCCAAAAAGTTCATTTCAGGAATTGGTCTAGGTACACCATGGTATGTTTGAATCATGGGTCTGTTTCATACCTTCTCCTTGCTGAGCTGATGTTCCACTTAAAAAACTATCTACATTTATTTTTCTATCCCTGGGCCCTGTCTAAGCTTCTTAAGATATTGTTACAAGGATCTGCTATGTGGAATGTCTAGAGGTGTCTCTAATTTCCATGGCATTAAGGAGGTGCAGTGATCTGGCAGCTAGCAGGAACTCAGTATGTTGGCTGTGCCATCTCCCCTCTCCCTGCTTGTGGAAGCCTAAGCACATGCACACCCTGCTTTGTTCTCTGAGGATTCCTGATGACTCCAAGGATCTAAGGACATTTTATCTTATACTGGGCTCAAAGTTTTGGCTAAGGAGAAATACTTCAGAATAGAAAATATATATTCCAAATATTCCAAATACTTTGCTAGATACCTCATTTTCTCACAATACTAATCGGTTGATAGTAATTTAATATATTGTCTTTCCCAGATGTGCACTTTAAGATTTGGATTTGAATTTTTATTAAGAAAAGGCATGTTTCATGAATGTCAGTTCTGGAATTTGAGGTTCAGTCACAGACCAGCTGGGGAAGGGTAGAATTAGTATATTTGGGGCCAGCAGGAGGGGAGATTTCCACAGTTTCCCTAAATCATGAAATAGTAATAGAGGTCAATTCTTCTGTACGTGGGTAGGGAAATATTTTAGCTAGCAGATCCTTCTTTACCTTTAGTATATTCACTCTCCCAAGCACACACACCTGGCATATAGTAGAAGTTTTGAACAAAGAGGTCTGGATGATTTTTCATAGCCTGCTTAAGCACTTGCTTAGATGTACGATTTAAGGGGCATCGATGAAGATGAAAGGCCCCAATTATTCTTTGACCTGCCGTGGTCTCTACAATAAGCACCATTGGAGTAATTCTTTGAGTTATGACAGTTCAATCCTAATGGGAGAAATACATTAACCTATTACAACCAGCTAAATATTTGTATTGTTTAGTTTAAAAGATTAGCTGACACCCACCTAAAGTAATTGGGCACAAAACATACTTAGGAAGGGAAAAGGGGAGTTGAGAAAATAGTGGAATACCAGAAGGCATATTACCAGGAGAAACCCTATCCAACCCAGAAAGCATGAAGGTGGTGACTTTCTTAAATAATTCAATATTCTGCTAACCTGGAATATTCTGGAAAATTCAGTCAGTGTTGTGTTTCTCTCCAAAGTAAGTTTAAAGTTTGGTTACATTGTTCTAGTTCCATTTTCCTATGCTTTCTTTGGATTTTTCAGTTATGTTTCTCTGGCACAGTTTATGTACTGGTGATGTTTAAATCTCAGAAAACAATTTGAAAATGAAGTGAAGTAAATGTCTTGAGTTGTACATATAATAAATATTTCTACATAAAAAATGAGATGCTTTTTTCATGTTTTGTGTTCATGCTAGATGTAAACTGTGTAATAAAATAGAATAACCTAAATGTATATCATCCTTGTTTATACAACTGAACGCTAGAGTTTGATGTCTATGGAAAAAGAGTTAGGGCTTAGCTGAGCAGAGACTTTGTGTTGCCTTGTTTCTAGTATGGGATTTCCTCCCATGTATATACCCTGAGAGCCTGAATCTGACTCTCAGATCAACCACAAAGAAAGACATGTGGTGAGAGAAGAAAATTAACTTCCCTGGAATGATTAGCTCAATGACTTTTCTTTGAGTGCTACTTAATATGTGGTTACAAATACTTAAACCTTTGACACAACCTGGAGATGTCTAGTTTAATGTGGACAATCAGAAATGCTGGTCCATGATTCCCAATTCCCAAACCTAATTTTTTTCCCTTGGTTTTCAGTTAAAATGTCCGTGAATGTACACATTAACAAACAAAACTGGCATCCATGATAAGAAGGAAAGAGGAAACAGTGTGTCAAAAATCCAGGTGAAAAGGGAAGAGATTATATAATTTTTGCCCAAAGTTCATCATCCTGAATAGGAAAGACAATTCCAAAGGCAGCATTTCCCTGTGATTTGCAGCTACTCTGACAGGACTGGCAGAGCCTACATCACACAAGCTTTAAACTAGGGTCATTTTATGGATTTTAGTTTTTATCTCAAAATGCAGTGACATTATATTGAGAATTTTTAAGCAGGATAGGGATTTACTCTTCTAAATAATCACAAGGGTTGCAGTGTAGAGAGTGGTTTGTAAAACAGCAAGAATCTATTCAAGACCTGTAGTATACTGGGGACAAGGACAGCATTGGAGATTGGAACAAATGGAGTGCTGTAGGATAAAATCTAGGAGGAGGTAAAATGGAAGCAATGATTGATGGACAGGGATGGCAGAATAGGAAAGTAAAAGAAGAAAATAATAAGCATGTGTTTATCTAAAAGCTGTAATAAAATTATTTAATCCAATCCAACATCTCTTCTATTAAAAAGAAAAAGACAACATAAAGAAGAAAAGAAAAAGAAAATGCATGGATAAAACAACACTGGTGATTGCCAGGGAACAGGAGCTACAGGAGGTATAAATGGTGATGAACAGAAATGTGACTTGGGGTGGTGAACATACAATGCAGTGTACAGATAATGTGTTGTGGAAATGTTTACCTAGAAGCTGTAAAATTTTGTTGACCAGTGTCACCCTCAATAAATTCATTTTAAAAAAGAAAAAATACATTAAGCAAGAAATAAAAGAAAACTTCCTTCTGGTGACAGACAATATCAATCTAATATCAATCTGAAAACAATAGCCAACCTCTTATAATATAGTTTCATAACATATAATTTGATACAAAATAGTTTCCATTCAAAGATGCCTATTATTTTAGAATTTAATGTTTTGAAAGTCAAGTAAGTCCTACAGTTGTTAGAAAACTTTAACAACTTACTGGCCATCAGCCAGAAAACTATGTTGCACTATTTTCTTTTTTTTTTTTTTTTTTGGTTTTGTTCTTTGAGCAAGGTGATGTTCATGCATGGCTCATTTAGTGCACCAGTAAAAAAAACATATGCCTATGTCTTGAATTTGGAAAAAAAATCATATTTTATTTATCACTAAAGAAGGGTTCAGTGAATGTGCATATAAAGCTGGTGAGTTCGGTACCTCAAAAAAGGTTAAGAACCACTGATCTAAAATCATCAGCCAGGTCACTGCTTCAGAAACAGGATGAGAATCAGTGTGCTTTTACTGTGCATACAGGAGGTCAAGAGATTGTTCCATTAGACAATAGGCCTCTTGCAGGTATGGTTTGGATTGGGACTAAGGGTGGTTAAAAGAGGGTTAAACACTTTGACTAAATCTCCTACCCTAGAATTCTTTTCTAAGCCAAATCAACAAAACAGATGTTTTTACCCCTTTAGCCTTCAGGTTTTGTAATTACGCACTAACGTGCCTTTGAGGGGTTAGGGGCACAGTAGCCTGAGTCCTCTAACAAATGCAACAAACCCCAGGCTCTTGTGCTCTTTTGTCACAAGACGCAAATTTTCAACCTGCTTCCCTTTTTAGGATGGACTAATTAGAATTCAATTGAGGATAACCCTGTGGTGCATTTACACCCTATAAATGTATAGCAATCTTTGATTTCCAGGATCTAATCTGTTTTAGTTCTGAGAACTTCAGCATTTCAGATTGTAGAGAGAGGGGTACAAAGTCTAGAGATCCACAAACCTTTTGTTGACTTAGTAGCTAAGGAACTTTCAGAAATCATCAAGCTTCTCAAAACTTTAGTTTCCTCATTCATACAATGGGCTGATGAGAAAATTGTTGAACCAAAGCGTTGTTTTGAGAATTGAGTGAGATAACGATTTAAAATAATCAGTACACACCAAGTACTCTGAAAATACTTGTTTCTCCTCACCCACCCTTTCTCTTATCTCTGACAAATACTTTTTTCATTATTTCTTGTGCCCAATGGGATTGCTATTTTTCACACTCTTCTATTATCCAGTAAATTAAACTCTGTGAGACAACAGGCATCTGAACCAGAAGTAGAAATGTCATCTCAGAGGTGAATTTTGGCTTAGCTATTTGTTTCTTATTAACATGTGTTCCTGTGTTAAAATAATAATTTTCTTTTTTTCCCCAAAGTTAGAAGCAGGGAGGCAGTCAGACAGACTCCCGCATGTACCCAACTGGGATGAAGCTGGCATGCCCATCAGGGGTGAAGCTCTGCCCTTCTGGAGCATTGCTCTGTTGTGGCCTGAACCATTCTAGCACCTGAGGAGGAGGCCATGGAGCCATCCTCAAGGACTGGGCCAACTCTGCTCCAATGGAGCCTTGGCTGTGGAAGGGGAAGAGAGAGATAGAGAGAAAGGAGAAGGGGAAGGGTGGAGAAGCAGATGGGCAGTTCTTCTGTGTGCCCTGAGAATCGAACCCCAGACTTCCACATATCAGGCCAATGCTCTACCACTGAGCAACTGGCCAGGGCCAAAATAATAATTTTTTAAAAAACTTTTCTTTCTTTTTATTTTAAGACATAAACTTTAAACACAGATTTTAAATGCTGAAATACCAGAAATCATGTTCCACTTGTTAAGCTTCTATGCTTAAAACAATGTACTGGAGATTCCTAAAAAGTATACACTACACTTTGAAATATAGAAGTTGAGGTAATTATTATTATGCACTAAGGGCTCCTGAATAGGCCAGAGGAGTTTGTGATACAGCAAACAGAAATTCCTAGAGCTTAGGGACTTGAGCATCTGTGACTAATAGGCTCATACAGCAGACCCAAATAAATATCATTTATAAGAATTCTTCAATTTACCAAAACATTTAAGAATAGAATTTTCTGGTTAATTTTACTGTTTGACAGTAATCTAGAAAACTATTATTTGTTTTACCATTGTTGTTGAAAGTCTTCCTAAAACTTGTATATATGAAGTATTTCTAGATGGTGTTATCACCTGGCTCTTCTGAGAATACTTTTGTCCAAGAGAAGAAAACGAGTATGATATAGCACAGGGGTCGGGAAACTATGGCTTGAGAGCCAGATGTGGCTCTTTTTTTTTTTTTTTTTTTATTAACTTTAATGTGGTGACACCAGTAAATCAGGGTACATATGTACAATGAAAACATCTCCAGATTATCTTATCATTCAATTGTGTTGCATATCCCTCACCCAAAGTCAAATTGTCCTCTGTCACCTTCTATCTGGTTTTCCTTGTGCCCCTACCCTTCTCACTATCCAACCCTCCCTTCCCTCCCTCCATCCCGTAACCACCACTCTCTTGTCCATGTCTCCTAGTCTCACTTTTATGTCCCACCTATGTATGAATTCATGCTGTTCTTAG
Organism: Rhynchonycteris naso; assembly: GCA_037038555.1. NCBI lineage: Eukaryota > Metazoa > Chordata > Mammalia > Chiroptera > Emballonuridae > Rhynchonycteris > Rhynchonycteris naso. Next base: position 137,381,355 of record CM072996.1, read on the forward strand.
TTTTTTTATTCTGATATACTTATTTCACTTCGTATAATGTTATCAAGGTACCACCATTTTGTTGTAAATGATCCGATGTCATCATTTCTTATGGCTGAGTAGTATTTCATAGTATATACGTACCAAAGCTTTTTAATCCACTCGTCTTCTGACAGACACTTAGATGTTTCCAGATCTTTGCTATTGTGAACAATGCTGCCACAAACATGGGGTCGCATTTATTCTTTTCAAACAGTGCTATGGTGTTCTTAGGGCATATTCCTAAAAGTGGGGTAGCCGGGTCAAAAGGCAGTTCGATTTTTAATTTTTTGAGGAATCTCCATACTGTTTTCCATAGTGGCTGCAGGAGACTGCATTCCCAAGGGCAGTGCAGGAGGGTTCCCTTTTCTCCGCATCCTCTCCAGCACTTATTCTGTGTTGTTTTGCTGATGAGTGCCATTCTGACTGGTGTGAGGTGATAACTCATTGTGGTTTTAATTTGCATTTCTCTAATAATTAGTGATGTTGAGCATTTTTTCATATGTCTTTTGGCCATCTGTATGTCTTCTTTGGAGAAATTTCTATTCATTTCTTTTGCCCATTTTTTGATTGGATTGTTTGTCTTCCTGGTGTTGAGTTTTATAAGTTCTTTATAAATTTTGGTTATTAACCCCTTATCCGACGTGCTGTCGAATATGTTCTCCCATTGTGTGGTTTGTCTTTTTATTCTGTTCTTATTGTCTTTAGCTGTGCAAAAACTTTTTAGTTTGATATAGTCCCATTTGTTTATCTTGCCTTTTATTTCATTTGCCGATGGAGATAAAGCAGCAAATATATTGCTGCTACAGATGTCGGAAAGCTTGCTGCCTATGTTTTCTTCTAAGATGCTTATAGTTTCACGGCTTATGTTTAAGTCTTTTATCCATTTTGAATTTGTTTTTGTGAATGGTGTAAGTTGATGGTCTAGTTTCATTTTTCAGGTAGATGTCCAATTTTCCCAACACCATTTGTTAAAGAGGCTGTCTTTACTCCATTGTATGTTCTTTCCTCCTTTGTCAAATATCAGTTGTCCATAAAGCGGCGGATTTATTTCTGGGTTCTCTGTTCTGTACCATTGATCAATGTGTCTGTTTTTATGCCAGTACCAAGCTGTCTTGAGTATAATGGCCTTGTAGTAGACCTTGATATCCGGAAGAGTGATACCTCCTGCTTTAATTTTTCTTTTTAGGATTGCTGAGGCTATTCATGTTCTTTCTTGGTTCCATATAAATTTTTGGAATATGTTTTCTATATCTTTGAAGTATGTCATTGGTATTTTAATTGGTATTGCATTGAATTTATAAATTGCTTTGGGTAGTATAGATATTTTAATGATGTTTATTCTTCCTAGCCATGAGCACAGTATATGCTTCCACTTGTTTGTAACTTCCTTGATTTCCTTTATCAATGTTTTATAATTTTCTGAGTACAAGTCCTTAACCTCCTTGGTTAAATTTACTCCTAGGTATTTTATTTTTTGGCTGCAATAGTGAAGGAAATTGTTTCCTTAAGTTCTCTTGCTGACAGTTCATTGTTTGTATACGGAAATGTCTCTGATTTCCGCGTATTAATTTTATATCTGGCCACCTTGCTGAATTCATTTATAAGGTCCAGTAGTTTTTTGACTGAGACTTTAGGATTTTCTATATACAATATCATATCATCTGCAAATAGTGACAGTTTTACTTCTTCTTTTCCAATTTGGATGCCTTTTATTTCTTCTTCTTGTCTGATTGCTATAGCTAGGACTTCCAGAACTATGTTGAATAAGAGTGGTGAAAGTGGGCAACCCTACCTTAAGGGGATTGCTTTTAATTTTTGTCCATTTAGTATGATGTTTGCTGTCGGTTTGTCGTAGATGCCCTTTATCATGTTAAGGAATGTTCCTTGTATTCCCACTTTACTGAGAGTTTTGAGCATGAATGGGTGCTGGATTTTATCAAATACCTTTTCTGCATCTATTGAAATTATCATGTGATTTTTGTCCTTCCTTTTGTTTATGTGATGAATCACATTGATTGATTTGCGAATATTAAACCAGCCTTGCCTCTCCAGAATAAATCCCACTTGATCATGGTGTATGAATTTTTTCATATATTGCTGGATCCGGTTGGCTAATATTTTGTTGAAAATTATAGCGTCTAAATTCATCAGGGATATAGGGCTATAATTTTCTTTCTTTGTGTTGTCTTTGCCCGGTTTTGGGATCAGAATTATGCTTGCCTCATAAAAGGAGTTTGGAAGTCTTCCTTCCTCTTGAATTTTTTGAAATAGCTTGAGGAGGATAGGAGTAGTTCTTCTTTGAAGTTTTGATAGAATTCACTTGTGAAGCCATCAGGCCCAGGACTTTTCTATTTTGGGAGTTTTTTGATAACTGTTTCGATCTCATTTGCTGTAATTGGTCTGTTTAGGTGTTCTGATTCTTCCAGATTGATTTTTGGAAGTTTATATGATTCAAAAAATTTGTCCAGTTCATCTAGATTGTCTAATTTTTTGGCACAGAGTTCTTCATAGTATTTTCTTACAATGCTTTGTATTTCTGTTGTATCAGTTGTTATTTCTCCACTGTCCTTTTTAATTTTATTTATTTGTAACATCTCTTTGTTTTTCTTGGTGAGTCTAAAGCTTCATCAATCTTGTTTACCTTTTCAAAGAACCAGCTTCTGGTTTCATTGATCCTTTGTATTGTTTCCTTAGCCTCTATGTCATTTATTTCTGCTCTGATCTTTATTATTTCCTTCCTTCTACTTGTCCTGGGTTTTATTTGTTGTTGTTTTTCTAGTTCTTTTAGCTGCAGGGTCAGATTGCTTATTTGAGCTTTTTCTAGCTTCCTATGATATGCCTGTAGTGCAATGAACTTCCCTCTCAGTACTGCTTTTGCTGTGTCCCATAAATTTTGAGTTGATGTATGCTCATTATCATTTGTTTCTAGAAACTTTTTTATTTCGTCTTTGATCTCATTGTTAATCCATTCATTATTTAATATCATGCTATTTAGTGTCCAAGTGTTTGAGTATTTTTCAGTTTTTGTTTTGTGGTTAATTTCTAGTTTCATGGCATTGTGATCAGAGAAAATGCTTGATATGATTTCAATCTTCTTGAATTTATTGAGATCATTTTTGTGTCCTAAAATGTGGTCTATCCTAGAAAACATACTGTGAGCGCTTGAGAAGAATGTATATTCTACTGCTTTAGGATGAAAAGTTCTGAAGATATCTATTAAATCAAGTTGATCTAGTGTATCCTTTAAGTCTGCTGTTTCTTTATTGATTTTCTTTCTTGAGGATCTATCCAGTGTTGTTAGTGGGGTATTGAAATCCCCTATATGATAGTATTGCTGTTAATCTCGCCCTTAATGTCCATCAAAGTCTGCTTTATGTATGTCGGGGCTCCTATATTTGGTGCGTAGATATTTATAATAGTTATATCTTCCTGTTGAATTGTTCCCTTTATCATTATGTAGTGTCCTTCTTTATCTCTTACTATAGCCTTTGTTTTAAAGTCCATTTTGTCAGCTATAAGTACTGCTACCGCAGCTTTTTTTTCATTTCCATTTGCATGAAATCTTTTTTTCCATCCTTTTACCTTCAGTCTATGTGCATCTTTTGTTTTAAGGTGTGTCTCTTGTAGACAGCATATGTATGGGTCCTGTTTCTTTATCCATGCAGCTACCCTATGTCTTTTGATTGGATCATTTAATCCATTTACATTTAAGGTTATTATTGATATGTAGTTGTTTATTGCCATTTTATTCTTTAAAGCTGTATTCTTCTTTTGTTCTATTCTTTCCTCCCTTTGAACTGTTCACAAGAGGCCCCTTAGTATCTCTTGCAGAATTGGTTTGGTTTTTATGAATTCCTTCAGGCTTTCTTTGTCTGGAAAGCTCTTTATTTCTCCTTCAATTTTAAATGTTAGCCTTGCTGGATAGAGTAGTCTTGGTTGTAGGTTCTTGTTCTGCATTACTTTGATTATATCTTGCCATTCCCTTCTGGCCTCAAGTGTTTCTGTTGAGAAGTCCAATGTCATCCTTATGGGGGCTCCTTTGTAGGTGATAGCCTTTTTTTCTCTAGCAGCTTTTAAAATTTTCTCTTTATCCATTAGCTTTGGTATTTTAACTATGATGTGTCTTGGTGTAGATTTCTTTGGGTTTCTCTTTAATGGAGTTCTTTGTGCTTCTTGAATGTGTGGAATGTTTCCCAGCCTTAATTAAGGAAAGTTTTCTGCTATGATTTGATTGAACAAAGTTTCCATTTCCTGTCCTCTCTCCTTTCCTTCAGGCACCCCTATGATGCGAATGTTGTTTCTCTTCATGTTGTCACATAGCTCCCTTAGAGTTTCCTCACATTTTTTGAGTCTCTTTTCCTTTTTCTTCTCTGCTTCTGTGCCTTTGTTTATTGTGTCTTCTAACTCGCTGATTCGATCCTCAGCGTGATTCGTCCTGCTTTTAATTCCTTCCATTGTGTTCTTCAGTTCTGATACTGTATTTGTCATTTCTGTCTGATTCTTTTTTATTATTTCAATTTTGTTCTTTATACTTGTTATCTCTTTATTTAGGTGTTCATAGTGACTATCCATTGTTGCTCTAATTTCTTTGAACATCCTAACTATCATTATTCTAAATTCTGCTTCTGGTAGTTTGGTTATATCTGGTTCAATCAGGTCCTTCTCTGGTGATTTCTCTTGATTCATTTGGTTTGCATTCCTCTGCCTGCCCATTTTATCTGTGTATAGGCAAGTTGTGGGCACTGGAGTTTAGTAGGTGTTCCCTTTGTGTTCTCTAGGTGTGGTCTGTCTGCAGGCCTGCCACCCCCTCTGCTGCTGCCTAGGGTGGTTGGGTATGGGCGTTGCCAACAACAGCCTACTGCGGCTGTTGCTGTGATTTCCACCTCTCCTCTGCAGGAGGGGTTGTCACTCAAGGCACAAGCCTTAGTACCAAGGGCAGAGGTGAGCACCTTTGCTCAGCTGCGGAACCAGCCTTTTTCCAGAAGGCTTACGCCCAGCCCCTGCAGTCAGAGCCTGCTCGCCACAGTTTTGCGGGTTGGGCAGGGCTTTTGACGTGCTCTCAGCTGTGAGCCTTTGCCCGTCCAGAATTTAGCCCTGCCCTCGAGGCCGGGGCCCTCCTGCGTAGGGTCGCAAACTACGGTTTATTGGGCTGGGCATGTTTGCTGGCGTTAGCTCAGCTTCTAGCTTCCGATCGGTCAGGACTCTACCACGCCCCTACATTCGTCGTCCTATGTTTCACTATTTTAACTGCAAATCTCTTTCAGGAGAATCATTTCCTTTTCTAGCTTAGATAAAGTCTTCTAAAGGCAAATGCTCCTCTGTTAGTCTCCCAAAGCTGCTGCCTTTCCATCTTTTTTTTTTTAATTCTTCAGTTTAGTAGGGCCAAAATTCTATTTAAATCTCACATTTCCTTCTGATTAGTTACAAACCTTGATCAGATAATCTAACCTATCAGAATTTTAGTTTCATTGTCTTCAAATGGGGGTCTGTGAATGCATAAACCAGAGATATTTTAGTGTTTAAGATGGATGCATTTGTAAAACAGCTTGCCTTATAACTAATGAATTATAGCAGCTTAATAAATGGTAGTCATTATTATTTCACCAGATGCTCTGTTATCACAATATGCTACAAAGAAGGGACTGATGTTAAATTATATTAAAATCAGCTTAATGTGTACCACACTCTACTCATCATACCATCACCTCAGCATTTTTTCCATGACAGCTTCATTTCCTGATTGCTTTATTTCAGTTAACATTGTAATTCTTTCATCATCCTTCTTTCATTTCCCAATCCCATTAGAATGCCAACATTTGTGCTGTTGCTGTCTTACTTCTTCTGTCTCCAAAATATTGCTTATATTTGTGTATGTTTTCAATTTTATTTTTATTGAAGTCATCATCAACTCTTTTTTTGTGTGACAGAGACAGAGAGAGGGACAGTTAGGGACAGACAGACAGTCAGGAAGGGAGAGTGATGAGAAGCATCGATTCTTCATTGCGGCTCCTTAGTTCACTGACTGCTTTCTCATATGCGCCTTGACTGGGGAGCTCCAGCTGAGCTAGTGACCCCTTGCTCAAGCCAGTGACCTTGGGCTCTAGCCAGCAACCTTTGAACTCAAGCCAGCAACTGCGAGGTCATGTCTATGATCCCACACTCAAGCTAGCAACCCTGTGCTCAAGCTGGTGAACCCATGTTCATGCCAGATGACCCTGTGCTCAAGCTGGAGCCCTCAGGCTTTGGAACCTGGGTCCTCTGCATCCCAGTCTGATCCTCTATCCACTGCACCACTGCCATCAACTCTTTAACTATCAGCAGCTTTAATTCACTGCAGTAACCAGTGATTAAGTTAACCCCTTCCATTCTCTCATCCCTTTCAGCATCTGTTTTTCTACCTGTGGCCATGTTGCTGTATTCCCTCTCAAAAAAACGTTAGAAGCTTCCCAATAAATAATCAAAACTCACCATTTAAAACTTTCTATGTCTTGTTTATATTTGATACTTAAAATATTATTTCCCATTATTTTCCTACAAGGACTTTGTAGCTCAACAGCACTAGACTACCAGCTGCTTCACTAACAGCCTGAATTGTTTTCTATTTGAGTTTTAGATCTTATTTTCCTTCTGCTGGATATCTCCTCTCACTAAAACCAATAGTTGAAATCTTATTTCCTACTTAAGGTTTTGCTAAAATGCCCGTACTCCTATAGTGTTTTTTCCTTAATTCAGCCCATTTGACCAAATGAATAAAAGTCTGTTTTCCTCTGAAACTGCACAGCACTCTGGGCCCCTGATCGACCCCTCAGCTTACAGGGATTTGCACTGTAACTTTATAATTTATGTGATCGCTCTCTGAGTCTGGATTATTATGAAACCTTTAAATGTCCTGGAAAGCGAATCATTTTGTGCTTGTTCAAAAATACATTCTTTAGTAAGTGTTTGTCATTTATTTGGAGAAGAGCATGAGTGTTGCATGGAGAATGGACAGAAGTACAACATCAGTAATCAAACTGTTTTCTCTAAAAATTCAGCCTTGGATCCCAAATTATAAGTTACTCTGTGTAAAAAGAAGGCAATACTCTTACCTTATAAACACACCCTTCAGAGTGTTCCTCACCCTATACCTAAACTGTCCTTTAAAAAGGGTCCCTTCTACCACTTATACTTGTCTGTTTAAGGATTTCTGGTATACATGTTTTAATAATTGTATTAACATGTATTATGCCCCATTGATGTTTTAGTACCCTAAAACATCATGTGAGTTCAGTGAACATCCAAATAAGATGTTTTAAGAAATGATGGTGAGGAAAACCAATTTAACTGGGTACCAATTTATTGCCTCCTTGACAAGGTATAGCCCAAACATGGCATATATTTATCTTCTCACTGGTGGTTACAGTTTTATTATATTACTTTATTACAATATTTAAGTTTCTGGATGTCAGCTCTTATACCAATGTTGCCTGTAAATGATGAACTATTCTGAAGAAGTATTGACATGCACACATACAAAATATTTTCATAGTTGTACTGTAGTATTTGTATTGTGATACAAGGATGAAAACAGTTCAGATTAATGACTCTCTCATCTCCCATTTTGACAGCCCCCCTTTTCAAAGCACTAATATTACCCACTTAGAAAGTGGATTGATGCCAATGCTCAGAGCACCACTACTACTTCAATACACCAGATGGTACTAAAAATTCAAAATATTTCCTGCAACAGCTGTATCTTTGACAACAAAATTAATACCAGCCCAAATACCACTGCTATGTGAAGGGCATAATGATCAGGCTCTTCAGTCTCACATACACAGCCATATCCTAGGGTATAGGAGGAAACAAACAACTAAAACCAAAGCCATGATTTGATGATGAACTCTTGCTAAAAGTCAATCAGGTGTTCTGTCAGGTATCAAAAACCAGAAGTGTAACCCTCAGTACATTTATCACGGAACAGCTGCTCTGCTCAGGATGTGAATTATACCTTCCCCTGGCCTGGAGCAACCATTAATCCATTCACACATTTTCATCACAGCACTTTCCCAAAGAGCATAGTATTTTTATTTTGAGCTCTATCTGTATTTGTCTAAGGAAATAAATCTTTTAAGGAGAATTCAACTAGAAGTTAATCTTAAATTTTTTAGGTTGAAATAATATCCTTATTATAAAATTTAAAATATCTTGTAAAAAATATGAGGAGCTTAAGCCTGGTTTAAAATTAAGTTTGAAATGTATAACTGGAATTCAACAGTTTGATGAACCTTACATCTGATTTGAGCATATCCACAAAAACGTTAACCAGATTATGAATTGGAAAGTCAGAGAATCAGAAGGCAGAGATGATGATGATCAGTATTTTAGTATAAGTGCAAAGGTAATCAACTTAAAGTATTCATAAAACCTTTACAAAAGATGGAATAATAGTAACAAGGATATAATTCTTTTCCTTCACTGGAGTGAGTAAAATAACACTCTAGGTAGTATTACAAATTACTGTAAAAAAACAAAGAATGCAAAATTCTAAGCTTTCGAAGAAATAAGTTAGGTGGATACTATTAGCTGTTGAAGAGAAATTTTACTTCAACAAAAGACTGATTTTTAGTTTATTTACTGATCTTCCATTATGAATTTAAAATATATGTCTTACAGGAAATAATAGTCCATTGTTGTATAGACTTGATTATGTTTAACTTCTATCCAAATAGACTCTAAAGAGAGGAAGTTTGCTGAAGGACTTAAAGTATGGATTATAAAAATGTCTCCATTTGGGTTTTTATCACTGAAAATCAGAGAAATCAGACTTCTTCAGCTATACTTTGAATGATAGTTAAAAAGTAATCAGTAAAATATTCTGGATAAGGGGAGTGAAAGCAGCCAATGAAATCTTAAGTTCAAGGTTTCTCAGCCTCAGCACTATCGATCTGGGGGCTGGATAATTCTTGGTCTTTGGAGGGGGGTGGGGACTGCTCTGTGCATCTAGGACAGTGGTTCTTAACCTGGGTCCTATTGAATCCTAGGGGTTCGATGAGTCGGTCTCAGGGGTTCAGAGAAGCCTTTGCCGCGGAGGCCAGAATAAAGTAATACCGTAATTTGTTGTGAATTCATGCACTTTGTTGGTTTTGATCTTTGAGCAAGGTGATGTTCATGCATGGCTCATTTTGTGCACCAATAAAAAAACATATACTTATGTCTTGAATTTGGGAAAAAATCATATTTTATTTATCACTAAAGAAGGGTTCGGTGAATGCGCATATGAAACTGGTGGGTTCGATACCTCAAAAAAGGTTAAGAATCACTGACCTAGGATGTTTAGCAGCATCCCTGTATTCTCCACACTTGCTGCTAGTAGCACCCTCCGAATTGTGACAACCAAAGATATCTCCAAGGCTTTACCAAATGTCATCTAGGATACAAAATTGTCCTCAGTTCAAAGCCATGGCTTTACAATGACAGTCTGCAACTCTTCAGTATAGATTTTGTTTAGGTGAATCAAAAAAGATGATTCCATCTGACTATAAGCTCCTTGAGGGTGTAGACTCACTTTTTATCATGACTTAATACACTTCATTTTTTTAAAAAAATGGCAATTATCAAAAGAATTATTAGTTTTGTAATGAGGCACACAATATATAAAGATGTGATTTTGTAATATTAACAACCAAAAAAGGTGGGAATGAAACTGTAAAAATGCAGAGATTTGTATATTATTGAAGTTAATTGGCATAAATTCCAATTAAAGTATTGTAACTTTGGATGTTAAATGAAATTCCCATGGTCACCACTAAGAAAATAGCTATACAGCCTGACCAGGTGGTGTCATAGTGGATAGAGCATTGGACTGGAATGTGGAGGACCCAGGTTAAAAACCCCGCGGTCACCGGCTTGAGCATGAGCTCACCATTTTGAGCATTGGGTCGCTGGCTTGAGCATGGGATCATAGACATGACCCTATGGTCACTGGCTTGAGCCCAAAGGTCGCTGGCCTGAGCAAGGGGTCACTTGCTCTGTTGTAGCCCCGCAGTCAGGGCACATATGAGAAAGCAATCGTTGAACAACCAAGGTGCCAGAACTATGAGTTGATACTTCTCATCTCTCTCCCTTCCTGTCTGTCTGTCCCAATATATCCCTCTCTCTGACTCTCTCTGTTTCATCAGAAATAGCTATAGAATATGCACAAAAGGAAATGAGAAAAAATATTTTAATTTTTCTACAAAACAAACACAAGACAATAATACAGGAACAAAACTATAAGGTGTATAAAAACAAGTAGCACAATGACAGGAGTTACTTCCTTCATATCTGTAATTACTTCAAATATAAATGGATTAAACTCTCCAATCAAAAGACCAAGACTGGGCCTTGGCCAGTTTGCTCAGTGAGTAGAGCGTCGGCCCAGTATATGGACATCCCGGTTCGATTCTGAGTCTGGGCACACAGAAGTGACCATCTGCTTCTCTTCCCCTCTCTCTCCCTCTTCTCTCCCTTTTCTCCTCCCACAGCCAGCCTCTCCTCTCACTTTAAAAAAAAAGAGATTGACAGAATGGATAAAACCACACTAGCCAACTGTATGCTGTCTATGAAAGACCTGGGAGAGCCAATGATTACATAGGTACCTGTGGCTTACAGTACTAGTCCTTCAAACAGTGGTTACAGGCTGTTATAGATCTATATTTATATCTCTGACTTTATATCTATATCTATATTTCATACACACACACACACACACACACTAGATTTAACATGCAGACTGTTTGCCAATCACTAGTCTATCTATATGAATAAAGCATGTAAAAGATACCTCTTTAAAGTTAAGAACCCACTACTAAGAGACATAAGAATCAGTGATTTTTTTTCCATTTTGCATGCAAGATATATTACATTGAGGTATAAATGTGTAGCATTTTTACCTTTGGCCTGAAGGCCAGTTTTGATTGGTTCCACAGAAAGGTAAAGTGCTCCAATTGGTTCAGACCAATGAATGCAGTTCTACCACTCACCTGACTTCAATGTTCTCAAAGTATTTCTAGCAGATGAAAAGACCATGTGAAGCATATGGCGTGGACTAGTAGAACTGTCATGTAGAACCCTAGGCAAGGACTTCAGAGCACAGCCTTAAGTTCTTTGGCAACTATTTACTTTTGAAAAGCTTTAACCTGGTAAATGTTGAACACTAAGTTACCATGTAATCTAAAGCGCCTAATATGAAATGGATGCTTAATAATCTATATTGACAAAAATTTAGACATTCCAAGCAGTACTTCATCATGAGCAGAAGTAAAAGAAATAAAAAAAAGTGGGACTAGCCTGACTAGGCAGTGGTGCAGTGGATAGAGCATTGGACTGGGATGCAGAAGGACCCAGGTTTGAGACCCCAAAGTCTCCAGCTTGAGCACGGGCTCATCTGGCTTGAGCAAAAGCTCGCCAGCTTGGACCCAAGGTCGCTGGCTCCAGCAAGGGGTTTCTCAGTCTGCTGATGGCCCGCGGTCAAGGCACATGTGAGAACAACTAAGGTGTCGCAACAGCAACGAAAAACTAATTATTGATGCTTCTCATCTCTCTCTGTTCCTGTCTGTCTGTCCCATCTATCCCTCTCTCTGACTCTCTCTCTGTCCCTGTAAAAATAAATAAATAAATAAATAAATAATCTTCTTTAAAAAAAAAAGTGGGACTAGATCTTAATTGGTCCTGTAGAAACAAGTTGTGTGAGCTGATTGCTTATAGTTCTTGCTTTTCTCTGTCTGCTGTTTGCCAGCCCTTATTCAATACCTCTTATAGTTTCACAGGGTCATTTGTCACAAGGAGATGATTGAAAAAAAATAATTAATTTGAATTATTTTGCAAATACATTTTCACGATATTCTGGCACCAGCTGGAAATGGTCTGTGGATGTATGAGAGCCCCATTAAAGTGTGCCCAAAGTAGATAAGAAGAAATATTTGGCTAACATAAAAATAATAAATATATAAAGTAAAACACCTTATTTTTGCTCACAGTAGAAGGAGAGATGACAGTCTAAGATAGGAATACTTACAAATCTTAAGTCCATGACTAATGATTTTTTTAGGAAAGGCTACGGAGATAAAACCCCAAAATGGTCTTAATATGTCCCCTGTGATTGCCCACCAAAAGCCCCGCTTGTTGACAAGTTCTGTATATATCTTTAAGTCTAATTTTATTGTCAGTGGCTTCAGGGCAGATTAGCAGAAGTTTGTGAGGGTACCAAGTAGAACTCCTTCTCTTGCTCTGGACCCATTCAAAAGTGACAGCCTTTCAGGTCAAAGGCAAAGTATTATATTTATACTTCCATGTCATATCCATTACCTCCAAGTGCAAAGAAATTCATCTTCTTAGTAGCAGAGGGTCTTCATAAAAAGCATCATATTCTCATGGATAAATGATTTGCATGGACTCAACAAAATAAACTTGTTTTCACCAACATTGACTCAGCTACTGATTTCTCAGTTTGTGAGCAACAGTGACCTAGCGTGAGTTCCTATTATCTGAGGGCAACTAGATAGTTACCTGGTGGTTGGTTGATTTTAAGGGAATGCTTTCTTCATGGCTGGAAGTACCTGTTTCAATTTGTTCTTTCTCATTGGAAGATAAATGTGTTTGCTTTTTCTATCTAACATACTTCTTCCAGCACATAAGTGGTTTATAAGCCATTATTGTATCCCATACTACATGTATTCTCACTTTACAATTAAAGATTCAAGGTCTAGATTAATGCCCATAAATTCACTGTTCTAATGAAGACTCCATTTCCTCTAAGCAGCTGGTCTTGCAGAATGGTTCAGTGCTTTGTAAAAGACTAATTTATCCCCGCCCCCATCTGGGAACAATACTTTGTGAGGTTGAAATGCTCTCCTGTTGGAAAGGATTTATGTTCTAAACCAGTGCCAATATAATGATACTGTTCCTTCTGTAGACAAAATATAGGAATCTGAGAATAAAAAGTTAGACATGAGAAACTTCTCATAAACATATCAAATTACTCACAAAATATTTGTTTTTATTCCCAAAATTCTTGGTTCTGTTTTATTTTTATTTTTAATTTTTTAATGACAGTTGATATATAATATTATGTTAGTTTCAGGTATACAGCATAGTGATTAGAAATTTATACAACTTAAGTAATCACCCCAATAAATCTAGTACCCATCTGACACAATACATACATATTATAATAATATTGACTATATTCCTTTTGCTGTACTTTAAACATCCTTGTGACTATTTTTAAAACTGACAATTTGTACTTCTTCTCTTCACCTTTTTTACCCATCTCCCCAACCCTGTTTCCATCTGGCAACCATCAGTTTTCTTTTCTGTATTTATGAGTTTGTTTCTGTTTTGTTTGCTCATTTATTTTGTTTTTTAGCTTCAACATATAAGTGAAATCATATGGCATTTGTCTTTCTCTGTTTGACTTTTCACTTTGGATAAGACCCTTTAGGTCCATCTATATTGTCGCAAATGGCAAGATTTTTTTTTTTAAACTTTTTTTAAAAAATTTATTCATTTTAGAGAGGAGACACAGAGTGAGAAAGAGAGAAAGAGAGAAAGGGGGGAGGAGCTGGAAGCATCAACTCCCATATGTGCCTTGACCAGACCAGTGCAGGGTTTTGAACTGGCAACCTCAGTGTTCCCAGGTCGACGCTTTATCCACTGCACCACCACAGGTCAGGCACAAATGGCAAGATTTTGTTCCTTCCTATGACTGAATAATATTTCATTATTTATGTGTACCACCTATTCTTTATCCATTTATCTATTGGTGGACAAGTAGGCTACTTCCATATCTTGGCAATTGTAAATAATGCTGCAATAAACATAGGGTGCATATGTCTTTTCAAATTAGTGGTTTGGGTTACTTCTAATAAATACTGAGAAGTGGAATTGCTGGGTCATGTGATAGTTCTCTTTTTAATTTTTTAAAGAATCTCCATACTGCTTTCCACAGTGGCTTTACAAATTTACCATCCTACTAACAGTACACAAGCCTGCTCTTTCTCCACATCCTCGCCAGCACTTGTCATTTGTTGAGTTATTGATGATAGCTACCCTGACAAGTGAGAAGTAATATCTTACTATAGTTTTCATTTGCATTTTACTTATGATTGGTGATGGTGAACAGCTGTTCATATATCCCTGGGTCATCTGTATATCCTCTTTGGAGAAAGGTCTATTCAGGTCCTCTGCTCATTTTTAAATCAGATTGTTTGTTAGTTTGTTTTGAGGGGGGGTTAAGTTGCATGACCTTATATATATTGGATATTAACTGCTTATGCAGATATTTGTCATTGGCAAATATCTTCTCCCATTCAGTAGATTGTCTTTTTGTTTGGTTGATGGTTTCCTTTGCTGTATAAAAACTATTTAGTTTAATGTAGTCCCGTTTGTTTGTTTGTTCTTTTGCTTCCCTTGCCCAAGGAGATATATCCAAAAAAATATTACTAAGAGTGATGTCAAAACATTTATTGTCTATGCTTTTTTCCTAGAAGTTTTATGGTTTGGCATCTTACATTCATCTTAAATCCATTTTGAGTTTCTTCTTGTACATGGTGTAAGAAAATGATACAGTTTGGGGTTGTTTTATTTGTTGTTATTATTTTTTTTGCATGTTTCTGTCCATTTTTCAAACACCATTTGTTACAGAGACTGTCTTTATTTACCCTATTGTGTGTATTCTTGTTTATTTTGTTATATATTAATTGACCATCTGGACATAGGTTTATTACTGGGTTTTCTATTCTGTTCCATGGATCTATATGTTTTTATGCCAGTCCTGTGCTCTTTTGATTACTGTATACTTTTGGTGTAATTCAATTTCAGGTAGCATGAAACTTCCATCTTTGCTCCTTTCTCAAGGTTGCTTTGACTTTTCAGGGTTTTCTGTGATTTTATATAAATTGTGAGATTATTTGTTTAGGTTCTGTGAAAAATACGATTGCTATTTTGATAGAGATTACATCAAATCTCTACATTTCTCTGGGTTCTATGGATATTTTTATGGGAATTCTTCCTATCCCATGGGCATGGTATATTGTTCTATTTATTTTTATCTTCAATTTTTTTCTTCAATAGCTTATTGTTTCCAGAGTAGAGGTCTGTTACCTCCTTTGGTTAAATTATTGCTAGGTCTTTTTTTCTTTTTGATGCAATTGTAAATAGAATGTTTTTCTTTTTCTTTCTGATAGTTTTTATTGGAGTATAAAAATGCAACCAATTTCTGAATATTAATTTTATATCCTATCACATTACTGAATTCATTAGGTTTTGGGTTTTTTTGTTTGTTTGTTTTTTTAGAATCCTTAGGGTTCTCTCAATATAATGTCTTATCTACAAATAATCACAGTTTTCCTCTTTCCATTCTAATTGTATCCCATTTTCTTGTCTGATAGCTGTGGCTCAGACTTCCAATACTATGTTGAATAAAAGTAGTAAAAGTGAATATCCTTGTCTTATTCCTGACCCGAAAAAGCTTTAAACTTTTTGCCATTGGTATAATGTTTGCTGTTGATTTGTCATATATGACCTTTATTATTTGGATAAATAATACCAAAATATGTTCCCTAAACCCCCAGTTTGCTGTTTTTATCATAAACTGATGTTGAATTGTGTCAGATGATCTTTCGCATCTGTTGATATGATCATTTGATTTTTATCCTTCACTTTATTTATGTGGTGTATTGTATTAATTAAATTGTGAATATTGAACTAACCTTGCATCCCAGGCATAAATTCCACTTGACTACGATGTATGATCTTTATAACGTATTGCTGGATTTGGTTTGCTGATATATTTTTTAGGATTTTTTACCCATTTTCATCAGGAGTATTGGCCTGTAATTTTCTTTTTTTTGTAGTGCCTTGGTCTGGCTTTGATATCAGGGAATTTCTGGCCTCATAAAATGAGGTAGAGTGCTTTCCTTCCTCTTCAGTTTTTTGGAACAGTTGAGAAGAGTAGGTATTCTTCTTGGAATGTTTGGTAAAATTCACCTGTGTAGCCATCTGGCCCAGGCCTTTTGTTTGTTGGGATTTTTATTGCTAATTTGATTTTATTGGTAGTTATCGATCTGTTCAGTGTTAACCACGTTAATAGAAAGCTCAAATGTAATCCAGTCTGTGCCTGACCTGCTGGGTTGGGGGAGAGCTCAACAAAGGAGCAGTGGTTTCTGCCTGTGCTTCCTTCCCTGGGGAGAGCTACTCTGACCTAGTCCCTCCAGTCCTGGTCCTCAAGCTGGTCAGTTTAGTTCTTCTCTGTGTATAGCTAGCACTTTTCAAGCTACTGCCCCTGCACTAAAGTCTAGAGTGAATGAGCTTGTGAGTCCAAGCATGTGCCTCTCAAGAAGAATGCCTGGTATTCCAGCAGCCCACTGTCTCAGTGAGTTTCTGCTGGTTTTCACAGCCATATATTAGGGGTACTCTTCTTGCTGGCAGTGGTTCCCCCAAAGTGGCCGTTGCTCTTTGGGAGGGATCTCCCCAGCCTAGATCTCCCTCCTGATTCTTAATCGGCATGCCATGGGTGTGAGGCCTGCCTGATCCATGTCTCTACCCCTTCTATCAGTATTGTCAGAGCTTCTTCTTTATATCCTTAGTTATAGAACTTCTGTACAGCTAGTTTTCAGGGGGTTCTTAAGAGTAATTATTCTACAATTTAGTTGTGATTTTGATGTGGTTGTGGGAGGAGGTGAGCACAGTATTTACCTACTCTGCCAGCTTGACTGAAAGTTGGCTCTGTTGTTTTATTTTGCAATGGTTTTATTGAATAGGAAGATAAAACTGCCGGCTTATCATTTGGGGATTTTTTTTTACACCATTGGCCGAAAAGCTATAAAAATGTTATGATATTTATTGGGGTAATTGATTCTTACTACCAGGGACAGATAGGATTGCTGGTATTCATGGAGGGCTGGGAGGACTATGAAAGGAACATAGGTAATTTCTGTGGATACTTCTTTTAACTGCCAGGTCTGGTAATAAAAGTTGAAGTATACTACAGGAGGGTTAGATCCCCAAGTACATAAAATGTGTATTGAGGTTAAAGAAACCTAGATAATAAAGTAGAAAAGGAAAAAAGAAGACAAATATGTCTAGACTGTGTCATACTGTGAAATGACAATTATAATCACTTCTGTGTATGTTATATGTTTATATACATATATATACTTGCAGATATATCTATAGAGTCATGTGTGTGGGTATATGTATTTAAGTTTATATATAACATTTTTGTCTGTATATATAGATATGTATATATGTAAATATATATGTGGTAATATATATATATATACATATATATATGAATACATATATCTTCCAATTTTTTGCTCTCTCAATATTGTGCATAAGGTACATAATGGGATTGTTACTCACTTTATAATTTTATCCCTACCTGGTATGACATTGAATCAGAATCTTGATTTAATTAGATTATAAATAAGCATCAGCTTCAAATTCCAAACATGAAATCAAGTGCTTCCCCTAATGAGAAATTGAGATTGAAATGCTCCATTTGTTGATAGAATGGGAGTGCTTGGGTTTGCATGAGCAGTGGCACATTTTGTTTATGAAAGAGTAATTTTTTAACATTTGAAGTATGAGAAAAAACTAATCTTAATATTGTGCTAGGATAGACTGAAGTAGATATTTGTTGGCTTTTATAGGGAGAGAAGAATTAATTATGTCCTACTATGGAATCTGAAAGAGCTATATAAGCACTTCCTAAGGCTTCTGTGCAGAGACGGTGGCAAATTCCTTTGGGGCAGAAATGTTGAAAGCAATAAAACCAGATAGAAGGTGATGAAAGACAATTTGACTTTGGGTGATGGGTACGCAATATAATCAAATGTCAAAGTAACCTGGAGATGTTTGCTCTGAACATATGTACCCTGATTTATCAATGTCACCCCATTAAAATTTTTAAAAATAGAAATGTTGAAAGCAGTGTTAAGTTTCTAGGGGTGACATAACAGGACTATCTAAGTTACATGGGTGATGTCCAGGGCTCAGCATCACGGAAGCAAGCTGAGAATGCTGTGCTTGGTGGCTCAGCCCTGCTATCTTGCTGGCCACCTGGTATAGTCTGGTTTGCCTGGGGTTCTAGCTCCACAGCCTCCCTTTCATTCTGGGCCCAATTCTCTAGAGTTTCCACAAGATTCTGGGTATCTTTCATCATATTTTTTTTAAATATTTTATTATTATTAATTTTAATGGGGTGACACCAATAAATCAGGGTACATATGTATAACGAAAACATCTCCAGGTTATCTTATCATTCAATTGTGTTGCATACCCGTCACCCAAAGTCAAATTGTCCTCTGTCACCTTCTATCTGGTTTTCCCTGTGTCCCTCCCCTCCTCCCTATCCCACCCTTCCCTCCCTCCCCCCACCCCGTAACCACCACTCTCTTGTCCATGTCTCATAGTCTCACTTTTATGTCCCACTTATGTATGAAATCATGCTGTTCTCAGTTTTTCTTTTTTTCTGATTTACTTATTTCACTTCGTATAATGTTATCAAGGACCATCCATTTTGTTATAAATGATCTGATGTCATCATTTCTTATGGCTGAGTAGTATTCCATAGTATATATATACCAAAGCTTTTTAATCCACTCGTCTTCTGATGGACACTTGGGCTGTTTCCAGATCTTCACTATTGTGAACAATGCTGCCACAAACATGGGGGCGCATTTTAAATGAAGTATTTTTATAGTTTTAACAGACCTGAATCCCTGAATCCATTTCTGATGTTTGTCTTTGGACACCGATGAGCATAACAATTCTTTATTCAACAGAGTCATTCCCCTCCCCGAAACTACTTTCATAAAAGTGAAATCACAAAAAAAAAAATGTATTTGAGTTATTTTCCCATTTTCTAGAATAAAATTTTGATTTCTGTTTTCATGTAGTGATTTATTCAATGTATCATGTCTATTCACGCTCCATTTTGCCTCACAGTAAAAATTTTTCTAAGAGGGAAGGATTCATATAGTTCAACTTAGCTTCTATGTTGCAAACAAGAAATGTAAATTTTGAAGTCAAATAATTTACTTAATATATCTTATAAAACATAAATCTTAATGTATCTTCTAAACATAAATCTACTCTAAGTAAAACTATTTATTAAATTATATATGGTGCCTAACGTGTGGTGGCGCAGTGGATAAATCATTGATCTGTAATGCTGAGGTCAATGGTTTGAAACCCCAGGTTTGCCCATTCAAGGTACATACAGGAAGCAACTATGAGTTGATGCTTCCCGCTCCCCACACCCTTTTCTCTCTCTCCTCTCTCTAAAATGAATAAATAAAATCTTTTTAAAAATTATATACAGTAAATCTTGTATCATCAGTCATTTTCTCTGGCTTTTGCAAGTCTTGTATTTCTCATTAAAAGTGAAACAAAAAGGAGTAGCAATAAATTCTACAGTTTAGCAATGAATAAACATGTGTTGCTTCACTAGGTGGTCTGAGATTAAGCAAACAAGCAACTCATTTCTTTTTTTTTTTTTAATTTCTTTTTTTTTAATTTTATTCATTTTAGAGAGGAGACACAGAGTGAGAGAGAGAGAGAGAGAGAAAGAGAGAAAGGGGGGAGGAGCTGGAAGTATCAACTCCCATATGTGCCTTGACCAGACCAGTGCAGGGTTTTGAACTGGCGACCTCAGTGTTCCCAGGTCGACGCTTTATCCACTGCGCCACCACAGGTCAGGCTCAAGCAACTCATTTCTGAAAATTCCTGGCAGAGTTTTTCTTTGACTATTGCTTAGAAATTAATGTCGACTCTTCCTGTCATCTACTTTAATGATCTTGTTTCCAGGGTGACTTTGTTGTTTTCACTGAGACACTGACTAGTTTATTGTCATTGAAGAGGAGGAAGTTGTCAACATAAACCTATCTTTAATATTAACGACTACCAACTTTGTGAGGACCTCAAAACTGATAGCACACCGGTTTTGAAATCTAGGCTATTGTTGCTATTCCAGACTTAACTGATGGGTTTAAATTATTTTCCATGAACATGTAGGACCCCCATTCTCAAATTTTATGGGTTTGTACCAGTGACACAAGAACAGATTGAACAGTTTGCAGCTGGAGGTCCAAGTGCCCATGGGAATAGCACTTGCACACCTGCTCTCCATCCATCCAGACAACGGGCACTCTTTACAGGCTCACTGGGGATTTGAGGTAGAGTCCCAAAGGTTGAGGCAGAGATGAAGATATTTCTTTCTCACCATGAATGGTATTTGACTGTAGAAGCTCAGGTGAAAGATGGAACACACACACCCTCTTAAAACAGCTCAACAATGAATGTGTACTCTCTATGTACTAATCATTTTTTTAGCTTTACTCATTTCATAGGTTATGCCTCTCATACCAAAAACAAAAAGGAAAGTTCTGTGGGTCCCCTAAGAATGTGTATCCTAAGTGAGCAGATAGGGAAGAGAACTCTATATATGTCACCACTGGAAATAATTTGTTTTATTTCAGCAAACACAGTAAAAGGGAAAAGAATTTATACCACTGATTTGCTTTCCAAATATTTTATTTTACCCTATTCCTTCCTATTTTTAATCAGCTTGCAGACAGTTGTCTTGAGGTTTTAGTAGCTTTTAGTTAAGGGGAAGCATAGTATTTTGGCCAATATGTCAGAAGACAGGATCCAAAACAAAATGTTTGTGTCACTACATAGTTCCTCATCCACTGACTCTTTTATAATTGTGTTTGAATTTATTTATTGTGAAATAAAACCTTTGTGGGATTTTGGTTTTCTGTTCCTGAGAACAATCAAATGTAGGTTGAAAGGAGGTATTTTAAAAGAGTTAATATTTTCATAGACCAGACTAATTTGATATTGTTAGATGTGAGTTGACGACCACTTTAAACACAGCAGAGTTGGGAATCTATATCGTTCATTCAATCAAGTAGGTGGGGCTGCTTATATTGGAGAAAACAGGCAACAGTGTATAATTCTTTAAATTGAGTTACCAATTTCTTCAAAAATGCCTGTTATAAATAGTATTGCATTGAATATTATTAGTTTAGGGAAGATTGACGTGTTAACAAAATTGAATATTCTAATTCATAAAAATGAACTTGCAATTCATGAAAATACCCCCCCAATTTGTATAAGATATCTTTATTCTGTGAAGATTATTTTTCAGCTCTAGAGAATCCATCTGGTTTTGTTGAAGGTTTTCATTTCTTTGCTGAATTTTCACTTATCCATTGAGACTTTCATCTATTGAAACATGTCTTTCTAGTTTTATCTTTATTTTTTATATTATTGAGGATAATTATATTACTTTAAAATCCTGGTCTGATAGTCCCAACATGCAGTTAATCTTTGATTCAGACTGAATTTCTCTCTCTCTCTCTCTCTCTCTTTAAGTCAGATGAGGGGAAATAAAGAGAAAGATTCCCACATGCGCCCCAACTGGGATTCACTCAGCAACCCACATCTTGAGCCGATGCTTGAATCAATTGAGCTATCCTCTGCACCTAAGGCCAATGCTCAGACCAACTGAGCCAATAAAGAGAGAGGAAGAAAAGGATAAAGGGGAGAGGGAAAGGAAGAGAAGCAGATGGTCGATTCTGACCAGGGATCGAACCTGGGACATCTGCACACTGGGACAATGCTGTATTCCAGTGACTCTTAACCCTTTTTGAGGTACCGAACCTACCAGTTTCATATGCGGATTCACCGAACCATTCTTTAGTGATAAATAAAATATGATTCTTTTCCCAAATTCAAGACATAGGTATATTTTTTTTTACTGGTGCACAAAATGAGCCGTGCATGAACATCACCTTGCTCAAAGAACAAAACCAACAAAGTGCATGAACTCACAACAAATTACGGTGTTACTTTATTCTGGCCTCCACGGCAGAGGCTTCTCCGAACCCCCTGAGACCGACTCATCGAACCCCTATGGTTCGATAGAACCCAGGTTAAGAACCACTGCTCTATTCACTGAGCCAAACTGCACAGGGAGTCTTTTCACTTGAGAATGTGGGTTTTTACCCTTGGTTTTTCATATTTTGGGAAATCTTGTGTTGTATTCTAGACATAAATTTTAAGTTGTGAAAACTGTTATTTTTCTCTGATGAGAAGTGTTCCTTTGGTTTTAGCAAGTCATTTTCTCAACTGGTCTTGATCTTCAAACTCTTCTTGGATTTCTCTCAAATCTCAATTCAGTTATTTTGCCTTTAGCTGGCCTGTTTTGAATTTGTATCATACATGCCTGGTTCAGGGGTCATTCTAAAATGTGGGCAGACAGAATATGGGGATCCCAGGTTTTGGTTTTTACCCTTGTGAGGTTTACCTGCTGTCTTCAGTGGGTAAGGTTTTGTGGCTACATGTTTCTATTCTCTGGCCAGAAGATTTGGGTCTTTCCATGTGAACCTCCTTCTGTGTGTAGCCCTTGGACAGCACCTCACCCAGGGTAAAAGACATAGAGAGGGGAACTTACTTCAAAAAAACTCCCTGTGTTCCCTTCTCCAAGTGAACAGGAACTTCCCCCTTCCCCAGATCTGTGTTTTGTTCACTGCCCAGTAACTTCAGGTAATTGTTTTATGTTATTTCTAGGTTTTATACTTATTTTAAGATTTTTTTTTTGGTAGGGTCTTAATCTATTATTTTAAGAAATAGATAGAATAAAAGAAAAAATATATAGAACACCCTACCTAAAATAAAATGATCTTTCAAACTATAAAAATATTCAATCTATGAATTCAACTTGGACTTAAAATATCTTCTTTACCTCACTAGAGACCAGTCCCTTTATTTTTAACGAGTCCAACACAACTAAACTCTCTCAGTTATTCAATGTTGACCATCCTCGAATATCTAGATTCTAAGAATCCCTTATGTTCCCATTATACATATTCTTTTCTTCATCAGTATGGCTGTTAACCTATAATATCAAATGGTCAAATTAAAAGAAACTCTTGCTATAAAAAAAATGAAAGAAAGAAACTGGACAGTTTTTACTGTAGTGAGACTTAGGATATCCCGCAGGATCTGTTTTTATGTGGTACTGTAGTCCTGTCCTGTTTTAGGGGTATACCCTATTCTTTCGAGTTTTATTTTGAAACTGATTTTAATCTATTTTTATTTGGTAGATTGATCAGTGTACTTATCGCATGTTTTCTAAACTTTTACCTCTTCTCAACTGTATCTTTTTTCTGCTACTTTTCTTTATTTCCTATGTTACTTCTCTCTTAGTGGGACACCCACCAGGCCTATAGTCTACCATTAATATAACTTCTTAATTGAGCAGTCTTTGTATCTTTCTTTTATTCTCAAATTGCTACACATTTACGGCAGAGATAGATTACAAAAGCCTAAATTTCCTTTCTTCCTTTGACATTGTTCGATTTCCCCCAACAACTGACTTAGTGTTGTTCTTGAAATAGCGTAAATATTTGTTTGGGATTTCATTCTAATACCCCACTCAGTGAGACATCAGGACTAAGAAAACAGCAGGAACATGTCACAGAGAATTTTCTACATTCTACAACTTAACTACTAAAGGGAATGTTTATTAATTAAAATTTTATATCTGTCTTATTTCCATTCATAAATAACACTGAATTTCTCAGGACCCATATTTGAATTTTTCATTTACTTTACATTAATGATATCTTGAATTTTGGCTAGACCTTATTAGAAAAATCATTTTCCCTTGAGTTGAGTACCAAGTAGGGTATAACTCTTAGATATACTCTAGATTTCCAACAGTTCCAAAATGAACCAGGTCACTGCCAGGGCCATTATCCAGAAGTATCTAAATTTCTACAGGTCTAGACACCTAATCAGAGAAGTGAGACCAAGTACAAATAAGCTGTCAGTTTTTCAAATATTTCTACCTATAGGTTAAAAGAAAAATAATTTGCTTTTTTATTTGAATATAAAATAGCTTTGAGTACTTATTCTGTGTCAAACACTGGTCAAGCACTTCACCAATATTTACTCCACTGTGGTGGTTTATATTATTATCCCCATTCAGCTAAAGTTCAGGAACTTATATATATTATATTATGTCCTACACCTAGATTTTGGCAGAGCGGGAGTTTGAACCCTGGTATTGGGCTCTAGAGTCTGTGTCCTCAACCAGTACACAACACTGTGCTGTCTTAATAAATGTCCTCATAGAGAAGAGTATTCCAAGAAAGGACTTGAATCCAACAATAAATAAAATAGAAATGCCAGACTAAAATAAGTTGCTTAAAATATCTTACAATATATAGTTAAATATAAATAAATGGTAAATAAAGTGAATGGGAATTCATAATGTATTAGATTCAACTATATAAAATTGTCATTTTTGTATATAAAAATATCTAAATGTTAACCATTTCAAATGGTTCATTCAAATATTAAATCAGAATATTTAAAATAGCTACTTAAAGGGAAACCCTACTAGTAGGTTGAAATGAGAAACATTAGCTGGCTTAGTGAGATATGTAAGTTAGTGAGATGTGGCTGGGTGAGAGGGCAGAAGAGACTTACAACTCTCCTCTGTCGGTGGGAGATACATGTGAAAGTAAAAATATGCCAAACGTCTTATCTTAGTGGGGAGACACACAGCTGGGAACAAGAATGCCTTGGTGTGGTGGGCAGTGGGTCAGTATCTTATTTTTGCCAAAGAGTGGAGAAATATGTGTTTGATTACAAACTTCAAAAAAGGAAGAGTGTTTCTGGGAAACTGACCTTACTGCAGGCACGTAGCCAAAGTCTGCAGGATAGGCAGGTCAGGAAGGGCAGAGGGTGTTCAGGACCCCACCCTTTACAAACCCCTTTGGGTTGGCCAAAGGAATTTCTCACACCTGGCCAGAGCTTCGCTCTTGGTGGGTGGTATCATCCACAGCTGTACATAATCTAAATATGCTAGTGTCTTTTATGAGCTGCCTCTGGTGGAACACAACATAAAAATATTGTGACCTGAAGAAATTGCCTTACTTTGAACTCTAGGCAAAGTTGTAAACATTGCTGACATTTCTTGATGTCAATTTGATTGTACTTTCTGGTGTTCTTTCTTAATTGATTTTGACTGGACCAGGGCATACTTACAATTAAAGTATTCTTAATAATTATATCTACAATAGTCCAAAAGATTTTAAGAAACTATAACACACTACTAAAACTGCTTGAGATAAAAGTTTTAAAATGACTAATGCTCATGAACATGAATAGAGAGTTTTAAGTAAAATCTGAACTGCATTTTCTGTCATGTCCATTTCATTTCTATTGTCTCTTGAGCAGGATGCAATCTGAGCTGTCATGTATTCTATGCTTGTGTAGTATTTGGAGTATACTTGGGTAGGACTGGAATTTCCTTTTTTTCTCCACACAAAATTAGCAATTTAATGAAAATGGCACACCTACATCTAACTCCAGAGTTATTTAAAAGGGAATTGAGGAAATCAAAATTGGGGAAAACATGAATTTGAACATACTGTTTACTAGATCTATTTTAGCATGCTATACTAAATTTAGTGGAAAGAGGATAAAAGTATAAACTGTATTAGAGCAAAATAAAACAGAAATTTCCTTGAATTGGAAGTAGCAACATGACTTACGACCTTGGGAAAAAGGGTCATTTGGAATCAATATAACCTGTGATAACAGCCCATGAGGATGCTTGAAAATGACAAAAATTGTAAATTATGCTAGAGAAAAGTCATACCTTCTAATGGGAGTCAAGAGATCAGTGTCCAGTTTTTACAAAAAAAACCCAAAAAACAAAAAAAGAGGTGATTCAGAAAAGACAAATCATTTAATAACAATGATCAAATAGTTTGATACATTTAATTGATGACATCATCTTCCCTATACTCTTGCTTTTATATATTGTGTAAAAAAATATTAAGGAAACAAAAAGATTTATATTAAGGAAATAACAGAGAGAAAAATGCCTGCTGAGCTGACACACGTGGAATTTGGATCCTGGAATGAGTAGAAAGAGCTGACTTCAGACACACCGAAGCCTGATCCTGCTGAGTAGTGCTCTGGGCTTTGGGGAAGGTGAGCTTTGTTTTACCCAGAATCTTAGTAAACATCATAAAATGTGCTAGAATTGTTTATTCAGCCACTTGCTTCTGATGAGTGGACCAGTCTTCAAATTAGCCAGATGTGAGGGAGAGCAAGAAAGAAAACCCTCCATCAGAACTGCAGAAGGCGATACTTGTGCCTGGTGGAATCCTTACTCCTTGTTAGTGACAACCTTCACATTTAATTCTTTGTCATTAAAGACATTTGGCATTTTCTTCTGTTGGCATCTTTCCATCAATTACACCATCACCTCACTATAACAAACATGATGTTTGCTAGTAGAACTTCTAATTCTGCTTTAAAAAAATTAATAGCAAAGTCAAATATAAAAATAAAATCAAATATATTTGAAAAATTAAAAGTGATCAAGATTCATTTCCCTCTTAAAAGACTGAGACTGGGAGACTAGGTTTAAAAAATCATGTATTTTTTAGGTGAAATAACAAAATACTTAGTAATAAATAGATAAAAATTGTGAAATGGGCAAAAAATTATCTGATCAATATTTAAAAGCAGCAGAAATGGCAATGCTGATAACAAAGTGGAATTTAGAATTAAAATGATGAACTACTATAGTGGCATCATGCACTAAGTAGAAGTCATAAACCATATATACTCCCCCAAATAGCAGGTAAATATGCAAAACAAAACTCTCATATATATATGAGATTATATATATATATAACTTGATAATAATGAACTTATAGTGACAGTTCATACAGCTCTTTCAGGATCAAATACTTAGTAGGAAACAAAAAAAGAAAGAAATGGTTTAAAATGAAGTTTTAAAACACCAACCTATTTGATTTAGTGTGTATGTGTATGTGTGTGTGTGGAGAGAGAGAGAAAGAGAGAATTAGTATGAGGGAGAGGGAGCAAATGTTGCTTTCTGGTATTAGACAACTTTGTTCTTAAATTTTACTGATATGGATACAAAATCAATTTATTTTGCCATAAAGTAAGCCTAGATAAAATCAAAATAGTAGAGATTTTACAGGCTCCAACTTCTGATAATAAATCAATAAAATATAGAAAATCTAATGAGGAAACAATTATGGAACTACCTAGATATTAAAAATTGATCTTTCTAAATAACCTTTAAGTCACAAGCTTCACACTAAAACTATAAAACTATATACAGGAAATACAGATAACATCATACTAGAATGTGTGGGATATAGCTTAAGCTGGAATACCTTCAAGTTTAAAGAAGAAATACAGTGGAAAGATTAGAAGGAGACCAGCAAAATTAACCAAAGAAATTACATAAACAAAATTAATAGTAATTTTGGGAAAAGAAAAATAGAAACAAAAATTTAAGGAAGTATATGTATGGCCAGGGGCCGCTGCTGTCCTGGCCATGCAGGTTCACATTGGATTTGGACAGATGGTAAAGAAACAGTGGAGCCAAAAAATGGTGAGCCATTCCTTTATTAAAGTCTCACACCAGCGGACAAGTAAACAGGCAGGGAAAACATGTCCCGTTCATTCATGGCTCCCAAAGCCCTGATGCATTCTTCAGTTCCACAACCACAGAATTTTCTCTGGTTCATCCTAGAATCAAAGGCCCCACCAGTCTCAGCGGAGCTTGCAAAGCCCCTCACCTCTGGTTCCCCATCTGCACACCTTCTCTCTAGAGAGGGAGAAACTGGCTTCTTCTTTAGCACTAGGCATGCTCTCTGCTCTCCTTGCCAAAACTTCCCAGGCCCACAAAGACACCCCCCCTCCACAAAAACACCCCCCCTCCAGCAAACATTAGCAAAACATTGACCCCTCCCATGCAAGAATGTAGTCCGCAGTTTGCAATCAACTGCCCTGCTCTGAAGGCAAGTACACACATGGCTGCCCAGCGCCATTTTTTAACAATAAAAGTGAGCAAACTCAAAAAATACAAATTTTACAAACACATTTGCCCAACAGTATAGATATACCCAAATTGCATTATTTGAAAGCCAGTAAGAAAACTGAGCCTGACCTGTGGTGGTGCAGTGGATAAAGCGTCGACCTGGGAACACTGAGGTCGCCAGTTCAAAACCCTGCACTGGTCTGGTCAAGGTACATATGGGAGTTGAGCTTCCAGCTCCTCCCCCCTTTCTCTCTTTCTCTCTCTCTCTCTCTCACTCTGTGTCTCCTCTCTAAAATGAATAAAATAAAATAAAAATTAAAAGTAAGTTCCGCTGAAAGTTATTTTAAAAAAAAAAGAAAACTGAAAATCCTTAATTAAGAGAAAGATAGAGAAAGAAAAATAATACAAGTTTAGAAACAAGAAGACATAATGCAGTTGGTAATATAAGAAATATAAAATAATGCCATTTATAACTTATGATTGGCATTTTTAAGACCCAGGGAAAATTTACTTCTTTGAAAAATATAAACATTCACCCAAAAAGGAGTAGAATATTTGCATAAACTGATTACAAAAGAAAGGATTGAAAATGGGAAGTAGATTTCTCATTTTAAAGCCAGTAGTCAGGGCCATTATCACAGCCGCCTGTCCAGTGCAAGTTCGCATTAGATTCAGACAGTCAGTAATGAAACAACAAAGCCAAGAACTGGTGAGCCATTAGGTTTAATTCTAGTTTGCACCCAGCAGGCAAGCAAAAACACACACTGGGCTCCAAAACCCACACATTCAGTGCTCACAAAGCTACTGACTTATCCGAGTTTCCTAGAATCAAAGGTTTCTAGCTCACCAGACTTATTCACCTCTGTTTTCCATCTCCTTCTCTCTGCACAAACTTCACAAACTGGCTTTTTCCTCAGCACTCCGCCATCTTGGCTGCTTCTCCTCTCCTCCACGTGGCCTTAATCTGCTCTCCTCTCCAATACTAACTTCAGGAACCCAGAGAGCAAGCTCCCAGTCTGCCCCACTCCATAGTGTAGAAATCCAAACCTTTAATCCAATCTACAAACAAGGAAGTCTCTGATACAAAATCACTTATCTGAGGCATAATGGGAGGATTCCTCATGAGAGTGCACCACCCCACATCATTCAGTCAAGGGTGTGGGGAAAAGCTTACTCTTAAAACTTGCATGTGGGCAGCGCCATCTTTAACAAAGTGAGCATAATATATTTTATCTACCCAGTACTCATGTTATATATATCCACACCGTGGTCATCATGTACTTCTTTACCACCTGACTTAGTGCTTAGCCATAGCTTTCTTTAACCAGTGATCTGTGGCTGAAGGGAGAGTGTGGTGGTCTGAGCCTAGCCTTTCAGAGGCTTCAGGTGTTTCTTTGCTCCCTCTCTTTGCCTCTGATGGAACCATGAAAAAACTATGCACTGTCTAGCTGCCTCTCTCAGGGGGATGTAGGAGACATGGCACAGAGGTGCCACCGAGGCCAGCAGACGTCAGTGATCCCCTACAGAAGTGTAGATAGTGAGCAAGATCAACTGAGGGATAAACAGAGCTGCCCCCAAACAATCAGCAGACCTATAAGGGAGAAGAGAGGGAAAAAAACAACAGTTTCAATCTCTATGTATGGGGTTGGTTTGCTATTTGAGCATTAAAAGCAAACACCAAAGTTATAAAGGTCTTCTGTCATAAAGGGTGCAAATGCAAGGAGGTTTCACCACTGATCTCTCATTTTCCACACAGATAATTTCAAGATAAATTGGTTCTTTCCCAGACCACAGTTAAAGAATGTAAAGCTTCTTAGTTCATGTTATCAAACCAGACTACTTAACACCAAAATCTGATAATAGTACCAAAAACAGGGGAAGAGAGAGATGGACAGTGACAATGAATGTGACAGAAACAGAGACAGAAATGAGGAAGAAAGGGCAGAGAGAGAAAGAGGAGAGAGGAAAAAACTGTAAGCCAATCTCATGTTTCGCTACAGACAAAATTTTGTAAATACAATATTAATTTTAAAAATCTGATTAGTAACTCAAAGAGCTAACATTTCTTGGCCAATAACAATTTGTTAAGGAATGCAACATTAGTTCAATTCCTTCTGACATATTGATTCTATGTTTATTAGCTTTTGAATGCTCCATTCTATTCTCTTTGATCCTTTTTCTCATTGTATAGCAGTTGGGTAATGTCTTTGACCTATCTTCAAGTTTACTTATGCCTTCCTCAGCTTGCTAAGTCTACCACTGGGTGCCCATCAGAGTTATTTTTTTGGTAGAGTTAGAGTAATAGTTTTTTATTTCCGTCATTTTCTTTTTGAACTTTCTGTGTACATATAGTTAAGAGGTCTCTGGTAAGCTGCCTGTAATTATCATTTGGCCCTTTCTCCAGTCTGACAATCTTATTCTTTTACTTGATTAACTTTGCCCATTTACTGGTAGGCACACACATGTATTTCTCCGATCTTCAAGAAAGGCCTTGTTGCCCTGCTGTGGAGAGTGTTATCATGAGACAGCCCCCTGCTCAGCTCCTGCAGGGTCTGCCTCAATTTCAGAAACGCAGTTCACCCCAAGTCTTTCTGCTTTTTCTACAGCAGCATGCATCTGGTCATTGAGCAAATTCTGTAGACCTGGTCATTTCAACGCAGCACCAGACACTGCTCCCGAGCTCCCCGCCAGGTTAGCAGAGAATTCGTTGGACCTGAATTTCAACCTCTCCTTCTGCCTGTATCATCTACCTCTGAGTCTCCCATATTCCTAAGAATTGGCCTGCAGTGGAAGCCTAATGGGTCTGTGTCACCTCAACCCTGACTCTTGAAGATCCAGCTCTGCAGTTTAGGGTTTGCAGACTTCCCAAAGCAGCTTCAAAATGTGCCAAATGTCTTGACCGGGCATGTAGAATGGTGTAAAGCACGGTCTTTGTTTTCTGAATACTAAGGCACTGCAATACATTCATTCCACCCTTAGACTGTAGGCCTTGCTCCTGGCCTCCGGAATGGAGCAGAATCTAGCAAATATGGTCTCTGCTTGGGTGAGCCCTCAGTTTCCCTGCAGCCATTCTCAGGATCAGCTAAGAAATAGCTAGAGGTCATCAGCTCCCTCAGAAAGTTCTTTTCTCTTTGAATTTTTAGTTGTTCTAACAATCCTAACTTACATAGCTCTCTCATGCCTTTAAAATAGGATTTTAAAAAACTATCCAGCTTCTCTAGCTGTTAGAGCAGGAGCATTGGTTAGCTGTGACCTCCTACATCCTGCTCGAAGTGGAAGCTCAGTTACCTATTAATCTTCCCTTCATTTTCTCCTCCTTCATCCATTCAGCTGCCAAGTTCCATTGATTCTATTTCCACAAACTTTCTTGGATCTTACTCTTTTTCTCCCCATGGCCACTTCCCACTACTTTAGTTTGGTTATTCCAGGAGGATTACAATCACATTAGTGATTCCTCCTGCACACCCTACTAGACTCCTTGGTGGACTGTTATTAAACTCAGTTTTAATGCTATTAGTTTCCAGCTAGCATGTCTCTGAAGCCTTTTGCCACAGTTTAAGATCAAATTTTGTCCCAAGATATCACTTGTCTTATGATTCCTATTGCTTATGCTTCACCCAAACAAGACGATTTAGTGCTTCAGTAACATTTTCTACAAATTGCCACTGTGCCCTTTGTCCATGCTACTTCCTCTACTTGACAAGTTATATTTAATCATTTTCCCTCCAAACATCTGCTTATGGAAATGCTATTCATGGCTCAGGTCATCATTTAAATGCTGCCTCTTCCATGAATTTATGCTGTAAATGAGTGCTTGGATTAAAGTAAACCTCCTTCTTGTTTTTTCTGTTTTAGCTTGATCACCTTCAAAGCCCTTGTATAGAGAAACATGACTTGCAACAAGTACAAAAGATTGCTCTAAGAAGCATAATATGTTTGTTTTTTTATTTACAAGTTTGTTTTAAGTTTAAAAATTCAGTACTTACCCACAGAGTGCTTTCAGCATTCAGAATAATAATATAATCCACATACAAAATGCCATTATGTTGTTATCTTCAGCTTCTCAGTTTATGAGGTCATACTTGTTACTCATGTAGTTGGATACTTTACATTTCTACAAATCCTTCCCAGAAACAGTCCCACCCTAAATAAAACTGTTCAAAGTGAAGATTTTTGGTTTTAGAATGAAAATAAATAAATGATGTAACTGGGTAAAATGATCTGTTAAACCCAATTTGGAACAAAAGAACATCAACGAGAAACTTTATAAATGACGCAGAGCAACATTTATTTGTGGACCAGTTAACTCCTTTCTCCATCGCCTGTGAATTATCAGCTGTCATGTTCTATAAAACTCTGTGAGCCATGAGTTCCAGCAAGCACTTATCATTGCCCATAGTCAGCCTACGTGGACTTGGAGATGGGGAAAACAAGTACAAGGGTCTCAAGCTTCAAATGATTAATAATGTAGTTGGAAAAGATTATAAAATGATGTCTCTATGCTGTCATTGGATAATCTGATATAATTTATTTTGGTTGTATCCACATAAGAAAAAATAAATAAAACTACTTAATTCAGTAAATCTGGTTTAAAAATGGGTAAACTAAGAGTTGATAGAAGCTATATGGCCTATATTTAATACATATAAATAGGGTAACTAAAACAACATATATGTTGTGATATGCATAATTTCAAAACACAGGCTCTCTATCTCTTAAACTCCAGGATTTAACTGAAAAGCAGCCATGCATGAAGAGCAGGGTCAAGGATATAGATTCTAAACTAAACTACCTAGGTTCAAACCCCCAGCTCAGTAGTTAGCAAGTTAATTAAAGTCAAGATTTCTTTATATTACTTACTTTAATTTGGGAGTTGGTTATTGGATATTGTCATTTGTCAAAACCCATTTGATTGAACACTTAAATCTATGGATTTTAGATAAATTATATTTCAATAAAAAAGAATATTGTTTGAAAATCAGTATTCTTATAAGAAGAGAAAAAAATCAACAATAGTTACTGCATATGTTTGTTTTATGGATTAAGTCAATTAATGCATATAAAATACCCCACATAACTATTACCATTTGAATAAGTGATCAAAATTTTGCAAGGTACATGTTACCATCTTTTTTATTTTAAACCAGTGAGGACACAGAGTCTCATAAATATGTACTAAGTTGCCAAAGATTTGAAACTAAGCTTTAATTCCTGGTCTGTTGAATATCAAAATTATCTCCCCTGTAAGAGAAAATTATAGTGTGGAATTTTAAAGGACATTTAGCTGGATTGAATGAATATTTTGTGTAGCTCTTGTTCCTTTCTTATAGTTTAACCATGGGAAAGAGCTCAAATGATTCAAACGTTTTACTTTAAAATATTCTACACAGAAAATTCAAATTTGAAAATTGACAATTGAAAATCTTGCAGCTGGATACAATAGGGAGGGATAGTAACATTGGGGAAGATGGAAACTTTATTCTTGCTTTCTGTTAGCTGCTAAGGGAATGTTTTGTGTTTCCATGATGTTTAGAACTGGTACTTTTCAGACTGACAGCCTAATAGATGGTACTACCAAACATATAAAGAGACTTTGTGTATGTCTTCCTCGGGCATGGTAGAGAAATATATACATACACATATGGTGTCAGCTGTAAACATGTTGTTTATATAGATTGGGGAAAAAACCTGCCATGAAGTATATAGTTTTTCTATGTGTACAATTTCCAAATGACTTTGTGGTTATAAAATATTCACTTAAAATTATTATTTCTATGTAAAATATTTTTATTAAAAGTGTTTCCAAATTTCTGCAAAGTCACAGTTGAGTTTAGTTCTGCTTTTTAGCCCATTACCTTTTGCCATATGATGGATGCAATAATGAGAATTGAATAACATTTTAAGTGATGAATCACCAGTTTTGATTCTATGGATTATCTAGTTATTCCTCTTTAATGATTCATTCCCTCTGATATTTGAAATTCTAATGTTTTAAAGAAACTATGTAAAAGGTTGACTGTTCTTTTGAAAACCTCATTTAAAATACATAAGTAGCAAGCAGCATCTTCATATAAAAAATCAAACATTTTTAACTTATTCATTAAAATAAGATTAATGATCACATTCAGAAAGAAAAATTCTGTACAAAGCATGATTGCTATAAAAAAGCAGTCTCAAAGAACTTGCAATTTAGCAAAGAGAAATAAAATTTATGCTGAAGCAACTATTATAGAAATCAATATTTAAGGACATCTTAAATATAGTTCTAAGCAGTGATACTCCAAATGTAGGGAACTATCAGGGGCCACCATGAGACTTTCAGATTGTTCATGAGGTCAAAATATTTTCATAATAACACTAAGATATTAATATCCATTGTCATACTTATTATCTCACAAGTTTACAGTGGAATTTTCTATGATGTGTGACATAACACAATATTGAATGCAGAAGCAGATATAAGAAACCAGATATTAAAGAGATTTATAGAAACATTAACAAATGCCATTTTATTCAATAACAATGTTTTTGTGTTGGAGAATAGAGATATTTTTCATTAAAAATATTCATATTAGCATGTAATGGTTTATTATAGTTATTTCACAATAAATAAATATATTTTAACTTTTTAATTTATTTCTAATATTATATGTATTATTGTAAGGGCTGGACAAAAGTAGGTCAAAACACCCACCATCATTACCTAAATATAAGTAAGGATACAAAATAATAATAATAAGACAATACAAATTAATAATACAATAATTAATAAATAATACAAGAATAAAGTCTGTTTTGCACATTCACAACTGCACACCTACCTTTGCCCAACCCTGTGTGTGTATCTATATCAAGCTCTAGCTCTATCTCAGGAGATAAAAACTCTCCTAAATAAAAGTTCTTTGGGGTCTTCATTAACTTCTAAGAGTTCAAAGAGATCCTGAAACCAGAGGCTCTAATAATTTGGACTTGATATAGACTCAACCATGACCTCTAGCGGATATATCCAACAGTTTTGTAAACTTGTGAAATTCTCATTTAGTCATTTAAAAGGACATTGTTTGAAATTCCATTGACCATTCTTTTTGAGACTTCATTCAAGCACTTCACTCAGAGACACCAAATCCAGTTTCAGCCAGATTGGCAAGGGCCAGGCTCCCCCAAGATTTCCCTGGGCTCCTGCTTCAGAATCACCTATGAAACAGGCTTCAAAGGAAAATTCTTGGGTCTTACCCAGAACTTCCAATGATCTTTTGTGGTAGATCCCATCTGCTTTCCATCAAGAGACCCACGTTGTTCCTAAGAACATTGCTATTTAAGTTTCTTGTTTTAGTATATTTGTGGTGTACTTAGAGTTTGAGAAGAGACATCATAAAATAGTGGATAAATCTCACATGGAGCCAGACATTTCCACTCTGCTGGAGTTTGTTACCACAGACATAGGTGCTTTTCCATTGGAAGGTATCTTGTTTAGGGACAAAAGTTGAGAACCTTAATGTTCATGGAACTTGTGCAGAGAAAAAGTGCTCATGCATCCCTCATGAGACCTTAACCCATCAGATATTCTCTGCTTTCACAGAGGAGGAAAAGTGTGGATTAAAGCAGAGCTTGGAAGACTTTAATGTACAAAGTAATCGCTAGACTTTGTAGAGCCTAAAATACTTACTTTCTGCTTGTTTACAGAGAAAGTTTGCTGATTCCTGTTCTAGATCAATACTTTTTCAACTTTAACAAATGCATCTCCCAGGATCTTGCTGAAATGCAAATTCAGATTCAGTGGATCTGAGGTCTGACTAGCTTCCAGGAAACCCTGCTGGCCTGTGACCATCTCAGAGCAGGCTGGAGCTGCAGAACCTTGGGCCCCACCATAATTCCACTGAGTCGGCAGCTGTATTTCACCAGGGTCCACAGATGATCTGCATGCCCATTCATATTACAGCAGGAGCACTGGTGCAGGTTACAAAAAGAGTGTGGCTTTTGACTTAATACAAAGCTGGATTGGGATCCCTCTCTCTTACTCATTTATTAGGCATGAAGGTCAATGCGCAGTTCATGCTCTGCAAATCTCTTTATCTCCAAAGTGGGGGCAAAAATACTTGGTTCACCTACCTCATAACTGTTGTAAAAATCAAATGAAATGAGAAATAATTTATAAATAATAGCTAATACATATTGAGGGTTTACTATATAAAAAAATTGTGGTGAATGATTTATATTTATAAAGAAATTGAGCTTCAGTGAGATTAACCAGCTTGTTCAAATTCACCTAGCAAGTGAGAGAGAGAAGGGTAGACCTGGCCAGTAGGTGCCAGGTCCTGGACTTTTTATGACCATGAATTGCTCCACCTTGAAGATTTTCCAGCCCTATTCAAGATCTGTGTTGATGATTTCTATTTTTTGCAAACAAAGTCCAAGACACATCTCCATACATAATGAGAGAAATGTACAATTTGAGCCAATAGGGAAAATGCTGCAAATCATAGTATACACACTTGACCTTGCCAAAATGTCCAAAAGCAATGGAGTAAATCAAAAGTTGTCCTAACCTATATCCTATGTTAGAGCAACGTTGTTTAATTAAGAGCAAGTTTCCAGAAACCCAGGAATGGTCGACTTCAATGATGACTAAATCATATATTAAAGGAGATAGCTGTATACAAGTGCCTCAATTATATATTTTGCTTGTCTTTAAAATCACCTTTGAGTAATACTCCCAGGACAGTTTTGGCACCAAAGTCTCCATCTGCTTATAATTTCCCTTGCATTTTCATAGCTTTTTTAGTCCTGGATGTTTTGCTCAACAGGAAGTCAAATTGAGCGAATCAATTCACCAGGCAGTCCCCATCCCTGCAGCTCACTTTCATTTTCCCTTCTTGCCCTTTCTAGAGGGTAATAGCCCTGGAAATCTGCCTTTGAAAGAGCACTTTATAAAAGATGCAACAGCATCCTCTACTGACTGTGGCTCATAGTGTCAAAGGGGTGCCAACTCACTTAGGCATTTGGACAAAGTTTGGATCACTCCTACTTTATTGTACTTATCAGTGCTTTTCATTTCTTTATTTCACGCTCTTGGGGAATGTAAAATTAGTTGTGTTTAAACTAATTTTTAAACCATTTATTGAAGAATGATTAACATACACAAAGTTGTACATATTTAATGTCTACAACTTGATGAGTTTGGAGGTCAGTCTATATCTACAAAATCATCACCACACTTTATTCCATATATCTGTGTAACACATCCAAAAGTTTCCTTCTGCTCTCTTTATTGTTATTACTTCTGATAAGCATACTTAACACAAAATCTGCCCTCTTAGCAAATTTTTAAGTATAAAATACAGTATTGTTAACTATAGGCTCCAGGCAGTATAGTAGCTCCATAGGACTTACTCATCTTGCAACTGACGTTGTACTCTTTAACTAATATCTCCCTGTTTATCCCTCCCCCACCCCTGGCAATCACCACCTTACTCACTACCTCTATCAGTATGGTTATTTTACATTCTTCATATAAGTGGTAGCATGTAGTATTCATCCTTCTGTGCCTGACTTACTTTACTTAGCATAATTTCCTCCAGGTTTGTCCATGTTGCTACAAATGGAAGAATTTCCTTCTTTTTTAAGGCTAAATAATATCTCATTGTATGTATGTTTCACATTCTCTTTGTCCATTCATCTGTCTGCAAACATTTAGATTGCTTCCATGTTTTATTTACTGTGAATAATGTGAAATAAACCAGATGACTTTACTGGTAAATTCTACCAAACACTTAAAGAAGCATTAATACCAATCCTTTTTAAACTCTTCCAAAAAATAAAAGAGGAGAAGATATTTTCAAACTAACTTTATGAGGCCAGTATTACTCTGATATCAAAGCCAGAGAAAAAAATCACAAAACTACAAGCTAATATCCCTGATGAACATGTATTCAAAAATCCTCAAGAAAATATTAGAAAACCCAATTCAACAGTACATCAAAAGGATCATGCACAATGATTAAGTGGGACTTATTTCTGGGATGCCAGAACGGTTCAACATACACAAAGCAATCAATGTAACATACATATAGCAGGATGAGAATGATTTATTGATCATCTCAATAGATGCAGAAAAATCATTTGACAAAATTCAACACCCTTTCATGATAAAAAAATTTTAACAAATTATGTACAGAAGAAACTTATCTCAACATAATAAAGATAATATATGGCAAGCCCATACCTAATATCATAATACAAAACTAAAATGGTACAAAACCGAAAGCTTTTCTTTTACAATCTGGAACAAGACAAGGATGCCTATTCAACATAGTATTGGAAGCCCTGGTCAGAGCAATTAGGCAACAGAAAGAAATTAAAGGCATCCAGATTGGAATGAAAGAAGTAAAATTATCTGTTTGCAGATATTGTCTTATATATAGAAAAATCTAAAGAGTCCAAAAAGAAACTGTTGTATCTAATAAACAAATCAGGCTATAAAAATTCAACATATAAAAATCAGTTGCCCTTCTATATACCAACAGACTATTCAAAAAGAAAATTAAGTAAAAGGCTTCTGAACTGTGAAATGTAATGGCTTTCAGTGGAATAGCACACCAGTCATTTTTAGAAAACAATTCTTCTCTCCAGATGGCATAGCCTTACTCCAGAATCTCAGGCCTTGCATTATGATTCTTCTGTGAAGTCTTATCAGAGATTCCTCACATCTTTTCCAACCATTGACACCTTCGGCACCACAGAGTCTGTCGATTTATGTGACCCAAATGGCAGGGCTGCTTGCCTCCAAGTCCTTTTCTTCTCTGGGCTCCATGCATAGCTTTCAGAAGTCACATAATGCAGTATAAGGGCCATATGTATTCTTACATGTGGAATATGCTGCCTCCAGGATTCCTGGGGGGAGTATGTACCTACCAAGCATTTCACTCCCTTATTTTTAGTAGGAAGTGTAGAATATACTACTTCGGTATTTATCAGGATAGGATGGCCCAGTATACCCTTGATCACTGGGTCTCAGAAAACCATACCAATGTGGCAGGATCCTGAGACATTACAAGGTTTATCTCCTTTCCTTTGGAGTGCAAATATTTTCATAAGACCTCCTGTGTGCTTGCCACCTTGGGCTCATCTGACCCAATCTGCTTATGATCATCTATGTAATGTATCTATGTAAGTTTCACTGAGATGCATCAATGAGATACCCAGATGGTCCATATTTTTTTGAACTACATTATAGGAGAAGGTGAGAGTTAATATAGTACTGCAGCAAAACTGTAAGTGGGGTTTTGTTTTTTACAATTCATGTGATTGTAAATTGTTTATAATCCTCTTTTCACACTGGGAGAGAAAAGAATGTATCTGGCAAATCAGTGGCTACAGACCATGTATCTGGAGCTATACTGATCTGCTTTGACACCAGGATTGCATAGCAAATTACATTCAGTTGAACAGGTGGTAGTCTGTAGTCATCTTCTAGGATCCAGCCAGCCTCCACATAGAACAGATGTGAATTCAATAATGGAGACAAGATAGGGAAACCACCCTGTGTCCATTAGATCCTTAAGAGTGGCACTAACCACAGCATAGTCTCACAACATCGCCGCCAGAATGGGATAATGCTTCTTGGCTGGGTGGAGGCTGTTCAGAGGCTTCCATCTTTCCCACTATGACATGTGGTGTCCCAAGGATCCAATGTGAGTTATACATTCAGAAGATGGGGAAATGATCACCAGGTAGATCTGTGGACCTGCTGGACTCACTATAAATTGAAACTTGGCCAGCACTCCATTTAATATAGAAATTCCACTCTAATAGTTACAGTAATACTTCTAGCCCCCAGGTATTACTATCAGCTCAGACCCTGCACCTAACATCATTGTGAAATGTATGGGTATTTCTCTTACCTGAGTTATCTAATTGTTATCTGAATAAATTGGCTCAAGTACAAAAACTTGGCAAGAGATGACTCTGTTCATTCTCTTTTGAGGTCTTCTGCTGATGAATTCTTGTTGATTCCTTCACATTCTGCCCCTGAGGGATGCTGTTCTATTGGCCATCTTCATAACTCTCTATAGGTCGGCCCCCCTTGGCTGCCACTTCTCCAGCTTTGCCAATACAAGCTGACTGGTCTTGCAGCTCCTCTAGGAGGTAGTTCTTCTTCTCTTTTACCAGACCCCGCAGGGTTACCTGATGACATAACTCTATTTTTAAGTCGAGTGCCCAGGAGCAGAGGGAAGGGCAGATCCCGAGGGCTACTGAGCTTTGTAGAACAGGGGTCTCTGCATTACATTACAGAATGATGGGAGTACTGGTTCTTAATAGGAAGGTGTCAGCTTTTTCTTGTTCACACAGTTCAGAACCTTCTTTGGAGCTGAAATCTTTAGGGACATCAAGCCAGATGACTTCATTGATGTTTCAAGGTCATAGGTTTTCCCAAACAGGATCCTAACCTTAGTTTTGTCTCCTTTTCACTTCTTAACATTGCTAACATTGATCTTACAAATTATGGCAAGTAGTGTTTTGGGGTTTTTTTCAGTTTTAAATACAGGTGAGACAAAAGAAGGTGTGCAGTTATGAGTACATGAAATACAGTTTATCCTTTATTATTATTCATTAATTATTGTATTATTTTTCATTCAAACAACTTTAAGTGTACTTTTACCCCACCCTGTATTTTGGAAGTTTAATTGTGAGTCCTCTAACCTGCAAGTTATTTGGAAATTTTGGTTTTAATTTCCAATTTTGGGGGAATTTTGCCCACTTGTATTATTTTTATTTTTAACTTGTTTCTCATGCTCTATGTTTTCTCTGGGTCACTTGGGGTCTCTACTCAATCCCTTCCTCACTCTGGGACACAGGCTGATGGAGAAACTATATAGAACACCGAGAGCAGGTGAAAAGACAGACTGGCGAATCTCAACTTGTCTCTGCAAAATTTTTATTTAAATAATTCCCATCCCCTCAGTCCCCTCCCCTTTGGCAACCATCAGTTTGTTCTCTGTATCTGTGGGTCTGTTTCTATATTAAAGTTATTAATTTGTTTTTTTTTAAGTCCACATATAAATGAAATCATATGCTACTGTCTCTGTCTGACTTATTTCACTGAGCATGATGCCCTCTAGGTCCGTCCATGTTGTTGCAAATGACAAGATTTCATTCTTCTTTATGGCTGAGTTATATTCCATTGTACATATATACATATATATATTGCAACATTTTTATCCATTCATCTATTGATGGACATTTAGGTTGCTTCCATATCTTAGCTATTGTAATAATGCTGCAGTAAACGTAGGGGTGCATATGTCTTTTTGGGTTGTTGTTTTTCTTTCCTTCAGATAAAAACCAGTAAGTCAATTGGTGGCTTATATTGCAACTCTAATTTTAATTTTCTGAGGATACTTCATATTGCTATTCATAGTGGCTGTACCATCAGTGTACAAATGTTCCCTTTTCTCCACATCCTTGCCAACACTTGTTATTTATTGATGATAGCCATTCTGATAGCTGTGAGATGATATCTCATTGTTTTAATTTACATTTCCCTGATGATTAGTGATATTATCTTTTCATGTGTCTGTTGCTATCTGTATGTCCACTTTGGAGAAATATCCAGGTTTTCTGCCCATTTTTAATTGGATTGTTTGGGGTTTCTGGTGTTAACCTATATGAGTTCCTTATATTTTTTTAGATGGTAGCCCCTTATTAGATATATCATTGTCTAAAATCTTCTTTAACTCTGTAGGTGTCTTTTCATTTTGTTGAATGTTTCTTTTGCTGTGAAAAAACTTTTAAGTTTGATAAATTCCCATTTGTTTATTTTTGTTGTTGTTTCTTTGCCTGAAAAGACATATTCATAGGATACTGCTAAGAGCAACGTTAAAGAGTTTACTGCAAATGATTTATTCTAGAAGTGTTATGGTTTCAGGCTTTTGCTCATTTTTAAATCACTGATTTTTAACTGAAATTCACTGTGGTCACAGAACAGAATTCTAAATTACCTACCCTTCCAACTTTTTGAGACTTCTTTTTGGTATATTATATGGTAAATATTGGTAAATGTTCAGTGAACACTGCAAGAAAATGTATATTCTCTAGTTGTTGAGTATATAATAAATTAGCTTATATTTGCTAATGTGCAGTTTGAATTTACTAATATAATTTTTATGACAGCTCATAAAATAACTAAGGGAAGTATGTTAAAATTAGCAGCCACCATCACAGATCTCCATATTCCTTCTTGTCAATTATTGCTCTTTATATTTTGAAGCAATGAGGTTTGGTGCCAAGTTTCAGGTTGTAATATCTCCCTGATAAGTATTTTCTCTTGTTGTTTGTAATAACTGTCTTCACATTTTAGATTGCTTTATGCTTAAAAGATATTTTACCTAATTTTAATAATGCCACCAAACTTTGTGTGGTTAACATTTGCCTAGTTTATCTCTTCTCAACCCCTTACATTAAACTTTTTGCAGTCACAATATTTTTAGATGCATCTTTTTTCAAACGTATAAGCTGGAGTCTGTTTCCTTGACCAAAGAGATCTTAATTCAACAGTTCTTTTAAGATTAGTTAAATTACTATAATTACTGATATATTTTGATTCAGTTCTATCATATATTTTGTTTTTATCTTTACTATACTTTTCTCTTTATTTTCCTCCTTACCTTCCTTCTTGATGAGGTTATGTTTACTCAATTGTTTTCCTATCATCATTTAGAATTAAAACTTTTAGTAGTAATTCTTATGATTTTAAACATGTCTACTTTAAAAAGCCTAAATTTTATCTATGTTCTCCCCAAACTAAATGAGGTTTTCAGAACGCTTTAATCTCAAATCACCTTCCCACCACTTTCAAGCTCATTGTTGGTCAACATTATAATTTCAAAAACAAGATATCTTTTTATTTTATTATTTCTTCTTTTAAAATATTTCTCAGTTTTATTGACATTTATCTCTGTATAAGTTTAAGGTATTCTGCATAATGACTTTACATACACATATTGTGAAAGAATTGCCTCTGACAACTGCCAGTCTGTTCTTCATATCTATGAGTCTGTTTTTATTTTGTTTGTTAAACCATTGTGTTCAT
The DNA here is from genome assembly GCA_037038555.1 of Rhynchonycteris naso. Lineage (NCBI taxonomy): Eukaryota > Metazoa > Chordata > Mammalia > Chiroptera > Emballonuridae > Rhynchonycteris > Rhynchonycteris naso. The sequence continues at coordinate 137,424,380 of CM072996.1, forward strand.
TAGATTTTACATATCAGTGAAATCATATGGTTCTTGTCTTTGTCTAACTGGCTTATTTCACTTAGCCTAATACTCTCTGGGTCCATCTATGTTGTCACAAAGGGTAAGATTTCCTTTTTACGACCGAATAGTATTTCAATGTGTTGATATACCACAGCTCTTTTATCTGTTCACCTATTGATGGGCATTTGCTGCTTCCAAATCTTGGCTATTGTAAATAATGCTGCAATGAACATAGGGGTGCATATATCCTTTAAAATTAGTGTGTCAGAATTCTTTTTGTAAATTCCCAGAAGTAGAATCACTGATTAATAAGGCAGTTGCATTTTTTATTTTTTGAGGTACCTCTATACTGCTTTCCACAGTGGCAGCACCATTCTGCATTCCCACCAACAGTGCACAAGGGATCCTATTTCTCCACATCCTTACTAACAGTTGTTTGCTGGGTTTTTTGGGTTTTTTTTTTATTCATTTTAGAGAGGAGACACAGAGTGAGAGAGAGAAAGGGAGGAGGAGCTGGAAGCATCAACTCCCATATGTGCCTTGACCAGACCAGTGCAGGGTTTTGAACCGGCGACCTCAGTGTTCCCAGGTCAATGCTTTATCCACTGCACCACCACAGGTCAGGCTTGTTTGCTGTTTTATTGGTGATAGCCACTCTGACAGGTGTGAAATGATATCTCACTGTGGTTTTAATTTACATTTCTCTGATGATTAGTGACATTGAACATCTTTTCATACTCTGTATCCCTCTTTGGAGAAGTATCTTTTCAGGTCCTTTGCCCATTTTTAAATTGAATTGTTTGTTCTTTTGGTGTTAAGTTGTATAAGTTCTTTATAAATTTTGGATATTAGCTCCTTATCAGGTGTATAACTGGTAACTATATTCTCCCATTCAATGGGTTGTCTTTTCATTTTGTTGATTGTTTCTTTTGCTGTGCAAAGTCTTTTTAATTTGATGTAGTCCCATATTTCTATTTTTCTTTTGTTTCCTTTGCCCAGGATATATATCAGAGAAAATTATTGCTATGAGAAATGTCTGAGGCCTATGTTATCTTCTAGGGTTTTTTATGGTTTTGCGACTTACATTCAAACCTTTAATTCATTTTGAATTTATTCTTGTGTATTATATAAGAAGGTGGTCTAGTTTCATTTCTTTGCATGTATCTACCCAATTTTCTCAACACCATTTATGGAATAGACTATCTTTTACTCCATTGTATGTTCTTGCCTCCTTTGTCAAACTTTAATTGACTGTTAAAGTGTGGATTTATTCCTGGGTTCTCTGTTCTGTTCCATTGATCTATACATCTGTTTGTATACTAATAAAAGGCTGTTTTGATACTATGGCCTTGTAGTATAGTTTGATATCAGGTAATGTGATTTCTCCAACTTTGTTCTTTTTTCTCAAGATTGTTTTAGCTATAGCTATTCTGAATATTTGTGGACTCATATAAAGTTTTGAAATATTTGTTCTAGTTCTTTGAAGTATACCATTGGTATCCTGATTGGAATTTCATTGATTCTATAGATTGCTTTGGTAGTATAAACATTTTAATTATGTTAATTCTTTCTATCCATGAACATGGTATATGCTTCTACTTATTTATATCTTCTTCAGTTTCTTTCTTCAGTGTCATAAATTTCTAAATACAGGTCTTTCACATCCTTGGTTAAATTTATTACTATTTTATTCTTTTTGAAGCAATTGTAAATGGGGTTGTTTTCTTAGTTTCCTTTTCTGGATTTTCATTATTGGTTTATAAAAATGCAACTGATTTCTGAACATTTATTTTGTATTCTGCTACTTTATTGAATTCATTTATCAGTACTAGTAGTTTTTTGGTTTAATCTTTATGGTTCTCACTATATAGTGTATGTCATCTGCAAATAATGACATTCTGATTTCCATTCTGATTTTGATGCCTCTTTCTTCTTCTTGTCTGATTGCTATGGATAGGACTTCCTGTAGTATATTGAATAATTATGGTGAAGGTAGACATTCCTGTCTTTTTCCCAATATTAAGGGAAGGACATTATCTAATTGCTAGTTTTGCAATGAAGGCTTGTTTTAGATTCACACATATTTTTGCTGACTTTCTTGCTTTTACATTGAGTTCAATATTATTACTGATGTAAATTCTTCAATGGCATTAAGCAAGGGTTCATGAGTAAGAAATGCAGTCTTTGCCTGAAAATGACTTTGTATCGCTTTTATTGTTTATATGAGTGTATGATATCAGATTGAACTTCTTTTCCCTGTGCACTTTGAACTTGGTGATGCACTTGTGGTTCTTGCTGTTCTGCATTATACAGCATCTTTGCAAGTCTGTAGTGAGGGAGAGATCTGTATTACCCCAGGCCCACAGAGCAGCTATACCTTTCTAATGATTGAGCCACTTTGAGTTTTCTTTTCTTTCCATACAAAAACATAATTCATAAAGTTGACTTTATCTACTCATGTGATGAGGATGTGAGCAGGCTTTGTGTGCTCTACAGCACCATCCTGAGCCCAGGTGACACTGACTAGTTACTTCTTTTGTCCCCTGTATCCTGGATCAACCTGAATCACAGTGCTGTTAGACCTAAACTTACTTTGTACTTGGGCAGCTTTAATGCTAGAGTGTATAAATATAGTGAGAGGTGGAGGGTGCCTGATTCAGGTGTGTCCCTACCACTTCACAGAGTGCCTAGAGCATAGTAGGATGTAAGCAATGTTTCTTGAATGAAAAAATATTGAATGAATAACATGTTTTCAGGTTGGGAAATCTTAGGTCTACTAATGAAATTTGGTGGTAGCTCAGAGAGTTCCTACACTTTCTTATTAAGGAGGATAGAATAAAATCTCAATAAAATAGATCTCTCTCATTGCCAATCATATATTTAACTCAATAAAGTATTTATAACCTTGTTTATATTAACAGTAATACTATAATTAACATCATAGCATTTTATGAGGAGCATTCATATTTGCACTTGATATGTATCCTCAAACGTAATGGTGAAACAGCTGTCCTTGAAACTGATAGTATTGGTAGCAGGTATGTCACACTAAAAATGTACAGTCAAATATTGTTTTCATTTTTAAACAAGACTCCATGTTTTTAACTTATTAATATCTATAAGATACCCATCCCATAGTTGTGAAGTTCATGTCTTTGTTACAAACTTTTATTTAAGAAAAACTCTAAAAGACAGAAAAAAACTATGATGACCAAGAAAAGAAATTTATTTTATGTGGATTATGATTTGCCATAAGATTAGAATTAGAAACAGACCTCTGTCTGTACATTATTGAGAGAACTGCCTCTAGCAACCATGAACATAGATTGATGTGAAGTAGGGCCTGCATAATAATCATGTTTTTGTTTTGTAACTTACTTCAAAATATTGTTCTGATTAATTAAAGACAAATATTAGAGTATATATGGTTGAAGCCAGGAAAAAAGGTCACTACCACTCCAGTAGTTAGTGTGTTGAAGACTTGCTGACAATAGCAATTCATCGGACTCCTCAGCTTGCTCTCCTTGGACAGGATGCTACCATGAAAGCTCCCACTGCTGCCTCTGGGCCCCGGATGTCACCATCCCCATTATCACCACTGGTCAATAGTCTGGATTCCACACAGCCTCTACTTCTTGGAGTCACTAACTTCTGACTAAAAGATGGTGCTTCTAAATTGAGGGAGTCAAGGTCATATGCCCATATCTTAGCCACAAGAAGGGTCAAGAAAGCTAATATGTTAGTTTCAGTCTCTATACTGGGAAACATGGTTCACCTGATAAGTTGGAGTATCCATGAAACACAAGATAGGTTTGGAGTCTGTGCACCAGAATAAATGACAATTATTTTCCAGTATATCCCTAATGAAATTTTAGAGTAAACTCTCTTTGCCCTAAATTCCATCTACTTTAAAACTACTTTCTCTCACACCCCTCCCTAAATGCCACGCCTAGGATTTGCCCTCCCTATAACCCAAAGATACAGTGCTTTACATGTTGGTTCTAACAAAAACAAAACAAAAATATCTCCACTACTTACTACTTCAGTAGGTTCTGAAAAACTATTGATCAAACCACATACTATGTGATTGCAGAGATTGTGTCTACTTGCTTAACTGTGAAGGCATAGTGTCTGGGCTGGTGTTAGTTTCAATAAATATATGCTGAATGGCTTTGGGAAATTCATTTCTGCTGACTTAATTAGGCCACTAAGCTAGAATCTAGAAAACTCCATTGTTCCTGGCTAGCTACACCTTTCTCAGAGAGAGCAAAGAGATATCCCATCATGGGATAAATGTGATAAATTGGTAGCAGTTACCTGGGGAACTATACTAAGAATTTTGAGTAGGAAATGTTTTTTATTATTATTATTTAAGTGTATTAGTATACAATATTATGTTAGCTTCAGGTGTACAAATAGTGATTTGACATTTATATACCTATGATGTCATCATCATACTAAGGCTAGTAATCATTTGTCACTGTGCAAAGTTATTTGACAATATTCACCTTTACCTTTTATACCCATCCCCTACCACCTTCTGGCACACATCCATTAATGTTTTGTTTTGTTTATTTACTTTTGGATTCCATGTACAAGTGAAATCATACTATTTGTCTTCCTTGCTCTGACTTGTTTCACTTAGCATAATACGCTCTAGGTCCATCCAAGTTCTCACAAATGGCAACATTCTATTTGTATTGCTGAGTTACGTTCCATTGCTTATATGTACCAACTCTCCTTATCCATTTGTCCATTGAAGGACTCCTAGGCTTTTTTTCATATCTTGGCTATTTTAATTAGTGCTGCAACAAACATAGGGGTGTGCATATTTTTTCAAATTAGTGTTTTGGGTTTCTTTGGAATAATACCCAGAAATGGTATTGCTGGGTCATATGGTATTTTTATTTTTATTTTTTATGGGGAATCTTCATACTGTTTTACATAGTGAATGGTTGCACCAATATACACTCCCACCAACAGTGCCCAAAAGTTCCCTGTCTTCCACATCCTTGAAACAGTTGTTATTTGTTGACTTTTTGATAATAGCCATTCTGATTGGTGTGAAGTAGTATCTCATTGTGATTTTCTTTGCATTTCTCTGATGATCAGTGACATTGAATATCTTTCTATATGTCTATGGCCATTTGCATGTCGTTTTTGTACAGAGACAGAGAGAGGGACAGATAGGGACAGACAGACAGGAAAAGAGAGAGGTGAGAAGCATCATCTCATAGTTGCGGCACCTTAGTTGTCCATTGACTGCTTTCTCATATGTGCCTTGACCAGGGAGCTAATTCAAAGTGAATGACTCCTTCCTTGCTCAAGCCAGTAAATATTGAACTTCAAGCTAGCAACCTTTGGGCTTAAGCCAGCAACCATGAAGTCATGTTAATGATCCCATGCTCAAGCCAGCAACCTCGTACTCAAGCTATTGAGCCCATGCTCAAGCTGGACAAGCCTGAGCTCAAGCCAGCAACCTTGGGGTTTCGAACCTGGGTCCTCCATGTCCCAGTCCAATGTTCTATCCACTGCACCACTGCCTGGTCAGGCCATTTACATGTCTTTTTTAAGAAATGTCTATTCATGCCCTCTGCTCATCCTTTGATCAGATTGTTGATTTTTTTTTTATGTTGGCTGTATTAGCTCCTTATATTTTGGATATTAACCCCTTATTGAATATATCATTTGCTAATATATTCTTCTATTTATTATGTTGTCTTTTTGTTTTATTGATGGTATCCTTCACTGGGCAGATGTTTCAGTTTGATGTAGTTCCATTTGTTTGTTAGTTTTTGTTTTTCCTGTTCTAGGGCACATATCCAAAAAGACTGTTAAAAGTGATATCAAAAAGTACTCTGATTGTTTTCTTCTATGAGTTTTATAGTTTCAAGTGTCACATTTAAGTCTTTAATCCATTTTGAGTTTATTTTTGTATGTGGTGTAAGAGAGTGGTCCAGTTTATTTGGGTTTTATTTTTTGCATATATCTGTTCAGTATTTTCAATATCACTTATTGATGATACTGTCTATTCTCCATTGTGTATTCTTCCTTCCTCTATAATAGATTTATTCATCATAAGGGTAAGGAGTTATTTCTGGACTTTATATTTTGTTCTACTGATCTATATATCTGTTTATGTAACAGTACCATACTGTTTTATTATAGCTTTGTAATATAGTTTGAAATTGCTGATAATTTCTCCCTTTATGTACATCAATAGTTTCTCTATAAATATGCTACTCTAGCTTTCTTTGTTTTTATTTGCATGCAATATTATTTCCATGTCTTTCAGTGTCTGTATTTTTCAATGAAATGAGTCTCTTGTAGGAAGCATATAGATGAGCCTTCTTTTTATCCATTTGGTCACCCTGTCTCTTTTGTTTGGAGCATTTGGTCCTCTCATATTTAAAATAATTATTGATAAGTACATACTTATTGATATTTTGCTAGTTGTTTTTCAGTTATTTACATGGTTTATCTCTGTTCTTTTTCATTTTTATTTTGAGCTCTTTCCTTTTGGTTTACTGCGTTTGTTTGGTGTTTTGTCTGGGTGTATCTTTTAACCTTTATCTTAGCTTTAAATTGGCTGAGTTACCACGTTAATTCTGTATTTGCCTTTACTTGTAAGATTTCTTTTTCTTGTATTTCTTTATATCTGGTTATGGCCTTTTCTTTTCTGCATACAGAAGATCCTTTCACATTTCTTATACAACTATTTTAGTAGTAAAAAATTTCTTTAGTTTTTGCTTTTCAGAAAAAGTAAATGCTATTCACAAGGTCACAAAGCTTATGTAAGTGATAGACTGGAGTTTAGAACCCCAGAACCTACCCTCTACTACCTGTATCACTTTCAAAGCTACTTTGCATATTAAAATAAGGTAATATAGTTTATTTGGCACTTTCTACTAAGCAAAACATATTCACAATCAATAGCTTATTTAACCTCATAATTTTTATTTTAGGAAGGTAAGCAAGGCAATGTTTTTTCTATCTACTTAACAATTTACAATATTGATGTTCAGATTGTGTATTTTGTTATGAGAACTCACTACTAGAAAGTGTTAGAGTACGTAAAAATAATTCAGATCATCTTAATTATGAAACATTGGGTATTAAATGGTGAAAGAAGCATATCTTTGCTTTGTTTTGCAAATTGAACAATTTCTGTATAGTAAAAGTGAAAGCAGAATGGTGATCCACCCCCTCCAAGAACTATTTCTCACTTACATTGAATACTAAAGAGCTTTAATTCTATAACAAATAGTTACTGCAAATTAATATACCAGACACAAATTATACATATAAACTTTTAGAGCTGAGAGATACCTTAGAAGTCTGTTTGTTTTTCTTTCAAATCTCTAATTTTACAGCTGAGGAAACAAACCTAAAGTTTAATATTACACTATTTAATATTAACACTCGGCCTTGAAAACTGAGTATCCACAAGCATTTGCTTCCAATTTAAGTTTCCTATATTTAGAGCATAAAGATTATTCCCTCAACTTTTCTATTTGTTTCTGGAGACCAAAGAAGGATTTATATTAAGAGTGTTCTTAGGTTAAAGTAGTGAAAAGATCACATGTATGTTTATATGATATAGACATTAATGTTTTAAATTGGATTAAGGAAAACTCAAACACAGATTCCCTGTTGCATTGGAAGCAGTTGCTCCTCAAGTTTTTCAGAAAATTGCAGAGAAAAATTATTTTCAATTTTTTTTCTTTATCCCACTGAGGAATGGTTAAGAGGAACCAGAAGATGCCACTGTTGTGGCAAATATAACAAAATAATCATGTTATCTTAAATAATGACAAAACTAATGCACAATTGTATCTTATTATTTATCTTTAAACAAAAACATTTAATTAGGCAGTTTGCAACTAAAAGACAAGCTAAATTATTAGAAAAAAATAAGAGTGAGTCATCAATGTTTAAAAATAATGATTACAAATTAGAATGTTGAGTGATAGCTATATTCAAGAGCAAAATTATATCCTATCTGATGAGTGGCATCAAGGAATAAATAAAAATCAATTCTGTTCTTTTTTAAGTATTGTGGCACCATCAAGCTTTTGTATTTAGCAAAACTAAATTCAATTATGAATGAGTCGTCACTGCAAAATTTGTTTCTATCTATTACCATCACTTTTTGTAGGTGTTAAGTCTTTTTGAAATAATTTAAAACATACAAATTAAAGTAGACCTACAAAACTTACTCCCCGAGAAGTATGCATGGTGGCTATTGTTGACTTCTAGAACAGCTTCACAAATTCCACTCTGGGGCATGACAGAACTCTCCAGGAATACCTGTATGTTCCTGAACATATTCTTAAGATGGCTCTTCACTTAAAACACACACACAAAAAGAAAACCCATAAATTCCACCAAGTAGCTGTAAATTATGGTTCAAATAGATGTTTTTATATATCTTCTATGGCAGTGAATCCTAAATATTTTCATTTGTTCACCATATTATATCTATACTGTATAGACCACAGTCTGATAGTTGCTGTGAGAGATTCAAAGTAAAGTCTAGTTCCTGTCAGTAAGTGAAGAATATGGTTGAGTAAAAAGAAAGATTTTGCGTCTGGACAGTTGTGCACTGCCCTAAAAAGTTTTTGCCATTACATAAAATGATCTTTAAAATGATGTTTCATAAGGTTGTTGTAAAGATTAAATTAAATAAGGGTGTAAAGTGTCTCTCCATATATGGCATAAAATAGAAGCTAAACAAGTGCTAGTTTCTACTCAAATAACTGTCTTGCAGAACAGGTAAGATGTGCGGTCAAAATCCTAATTACATACACCGTAGAAAACAATAAATGACATAAAAAGAAATACAATATGTGAAGAATTAAAATATTTCAAGTAGAATGGGTCACGAAATATTATGGAGGTCACAATGGTAATACTTGAGAGAAATCCAAGCATTTATAGTATAGATTAGGGGTCGGGAAACTATGGCTCGTTAGCCAGATGTGGCTCTTTTGATGGCTGCATCAGTCTTACAGACAAATCTTTAATAAAAAAAATAATAACGTTAAAAATATAAAATATTCTCATGTATTACAATCCATTCATTTCCTACCACTCATGTTCATGGTTGCAGGTGGCTGGAGCCAATTACAGCTGTCCTTCGGGACAACACAAAATTTTTATTGGATAATGCGTACCGTACCCGGGTCATTGTGAGGTCAGGAAGTAAACTTCCCTACTTTTAATCAAGTAGTCAGCTAGCTAATTGCAGAAACCCTTTTGACGAAGAAGGTGGGTAAAAGAAAAAAGATGAGGAGTATTGTACTTTTCAGCAGGAATGGACAGAGGAATTTGCCTTTGTGGAGAGAGCAGGTTCTGTAGTGTGTCTAATATGCAATGATAAAATTGCATCGATGAAACAGTCAAATATAAAGTGGGACTTCAACACACGCCATACTACATTTGCATCAAAATATCCAGTGGGGAACAGCTACTGTGCAGAGTGAAAGCTAGTCAGCAGCAACTTCGTGTTTGGACCCAACAAGGTAACTGGAATTCAGCTAGCTTTGCTGGTACTTTAGCAATTGTGAGAAATGGAAAGCCATTCACAGATGGGGGTATGCCAAAACATTCATGCTTGATGTTGCTGATGAACTTTTTGACGACTTTTTGGATAAAGACAAGATAATCAAACGAATAAAAGACATGCCTCTGTCATCAAGAACTGTTCACGATCATACCATCATGATGGCAAATCAAATTGAGGTAACACAAGTGAAGGACATAATGCAGCACCATTCTTTTGGATGAGTCAACAGACGTAAGCCATTTATCCCAGTTCAGCGTGATTGCAAGGTATGCTGTTGGTGACACACTATGTGAGGAAAGTCTTGCTGTTTTGCCTATGAAAGAGACAACAAGAGGGGAGGATTTATTCAAGTCTTTCACTGAGTTCACTAAAGAAAAAATCTACCAATGGATAAACTTATTTCATTGTGTACTGATGATGCTCTGTGCATGGTGGGGAAAAACAGAGGATTCGTAGTGCTTCTTCATGAACATAAAAAGAGACCCATCCTAAGTTTTCACTGCATCCTACACAGGAGGTGCTTTGTGCTCAGATGTGTGGCGAGCAGCTTGGTGAGGTGATGTCGCTAGTCATTTGGGTGGTCAACTTTATTGTTGCCCGAGCTTTAAATGATCGCCAGTTTAAAACACTGCTGGATGAAGTTGGGAATAATTACCCTGGTCTGCTTCTGCACAGCAATGTGCATTGGTTGTCAAGAGAGAATATGCTCAGTCATTTTGCAGCTTGTTTGAGCTAAATCTGGACTTTTCTTGAAGTGAAAAACATCGAGCATCCTGAGTTAGCTAACACTGAGTAGCTCCTGCAGTTCTACTATCTCATGGACATGACTGAACATCTGAAGCAGCTCAATGTGAAAATGGCAAGGCATTGGAAATACAGTCTTATCCCTTCAACAAGCAGTGTTTGCATTTGAAAACAGGCTGGAACTCTTCATGGCCGACATTGAAACAGGTCATTTCCTACACTTTGAAAAACTGGGAGAGTTTAAAGATGCATGCACAGCAAGTGACCCTGCTCAACTTCTTAATCTCCAGCAGTTAGTGGGCTTCCCATCTATTCTCCTGTCGTCATTCAAAGTGTGCTTTGGAGAATTTTGTGAGTGCACTTGTCTTTTTAAGTTCATCACCCATCCACACGAGTGTGCAGTGCACAGCGTCGACCTGAGTTACATCCCCGGTGTCTCCATCACAGATTTTGAGCTACAAGCTGCTGATCTAAAGGCCTCAGACATGTGGGTGAATAAGTTCAAGTCACTGAATGAAGATTTGGAAAGACTTACATGACAGCAAGCAGAGTTGGCAAGCAAACACAAGCGGGAAGAAATGAAAAAACTTTAACCCGCAGACCAGCTGATTGCCAAAACTTGGAACATGCTTCCAGTCACATACCACACACTGCAGCTTGTGAGTAATGCTGTACTGATAATGTTTGGCTCCACGTATGCATGTGGGCAGTCTTTCTCACATCTAAAGAACGTTAAGACCAACCTATGATCACATTTAATGGATGGAAGTCTCAACGCCTGCATGAAGCTTAACCTCACCACGTATTAATCAGACTACAAAGCCATCAGCAAAACCATGTTGCACCAGATGTCCCATTAATGGTAAGAAGTACATTATTCATCATTGGTTAGCAAGAGCATAACAACGTTATTAAAAAGAATTCAGAGACATATTGTACTTTAAAAGTGTTGGTCTTACATAAAATGCGCACATTTACTTGTATTTAGTGTTAAACATACTGTATGGCTCTCACTGAATTACATTTTTAAATATGTGGTGTTCATGGCTCTCTCAGTCAAAATGGTTCCTGACCCCTGGTGTAGAATAATGTGAGGTCTTTCAAGTTAGAGAAAGTGTGGGCTATAAGACAAGAACCAATTAATCACGGCACTCACTTCATCATCATTTCTATCACTGGCTTATCCAAAAGAAATTGTGTTTCAATCTATTTAGAAATAAAGTTTTGAAATTTCTGAATTTCAAAACTGTAGCAGGAACATCTTTTTTTCTTAAATATAGGCTAAATAATTATGGAGTAAAGTTTATAGGCTGACTACCATGAGATACTCTCAAATTAAGAATAAATATATGTGTATATATATATCTATATATAGATATATAGATATATATATATATAGATATATATATATAGATATATATAGATATATATATACAGAGAGATATATACACACATATAAAAACAGAAAGTGAGAATCACATAGCAATATCACAAAATGTTAAAAATTCTTGATTCCAGCTAAAAATCGTATGGTACTATTTGTACTATTGCAATTTTTTGTAAGTTTTAAATGATGTCAACATTTATAGATAAAGTTTAAATATATGAATGTGAATTAAGGACATTCTGATAAATGGAAGCTGGATTTGTGCCAGCAGACTCACACTATAAGAAAAAATAGCATTCTTCAAGGTGGAGAGAATAGAAACTCAGATCTAAAAGAATAAAGAGAGCAGGAAATTATAACTATATAGATATATATAGTTATATATATAAAGAATATTTTTATATTATTTTAAAAGGCACTTGACAAACTATATAAAAGTGTTTTTGGAGTTTATAACATTTGAGATAAATTATATAGGTTAAGGATATAAATATATTGAAATCCCTAGGACAAAGAACTACCCATAAACTATATATATATCATATCTTCCTGCTAATATTTGGTCATATAATTTGATTTGGCCAATTAAATCAATAGATGTTGGTAATTCTTGTATGAACAGAAGCTTTTATCAGCATTGTGAGTTTTTGTCCTCCTCCTGCCCATGTTCCCTTTGCCATCAAAAGGGTAAACACGAGACAGCTGTTTCCATCCCAACTGCAATAATTTGAATAAAAAATTCCTTAGAATTTATAAAGTCATTTTAGAGTTAGACACTTTTTGGTAAAGGATTCTTTTTTTTTTTTTAAGAAAGAAAATGAAAGCAACCTATTAGTATGTCACACAAATATATTTATTATTTTAATGTTTGTAAATTTAAAGACTTTAATTATGATTGAAAACATTTCTAGAAAATGTTACACATTTCATATTAATACTTGTAACTGTTTTAAGGCACATAGTGCAAAATATTTTATTTCTGATACAGAGGTCCCTAAATGTTTAACCATATAGGCATAAAATTTCTTTAATACCTTAGATGGTAGAATATACCACTAATAAATGTTTGGATAATAACTTTGTGGGTAAAATTAATGTACTCTTACTGGCAAAACTCTATTAGTAGATTCAGTTTTGATTTACAGAGTAGGGTTCCATAGAAAAATATTATTTGTCTCTGATTAATTTAAAACTACATTATTCCATAACACACAATTATTCACCTGAAAACTTCAATACCTGAGAATTTGTTCATAAATATTTAATTTTGCTATCTTCTATGTTCTGAATTTGTGAAACCTTAGATATAAAATACCTTGAACATTTCTACTAAAATTTTTGCACCTTTATAAATAATTATGTTTATTGAATCTTCAAAATTTCAATAATTCTCACTTTTATATTTGATCAGTAAAATACAGTACAAACATTTGAGAAAATAGATTTTTAGGAGTAGATATATACATATGTAAGAGTTATAAAGACATATAGAACCTAAACATATAAAAACAACGAATTGCTCTTATAAGTACAATTAAATTAGAGGTAGGTGTTTAAAGTCCAATTCTACTATATTATATCTTCTTCTGTATTATACCCACAAAAGTTCTTTAGTATTTAATCCAAGCACACATTTTAATACAAAATTATACCACATTTTTAGGATTTTTAAAATTTGAAGCACCATAATCCACAATTAAAAATTTTAAAAATATATCAAATAAGGTATCTATGCTGTGTCAGTAAGTATAATGGCTATGTGTGTTTTTGAAGTAACAACTGACTTACTATTGACCTGAAATTAAATAATGTGTATGGTAGTTTTAAATAAGCTCATTTTCCTAATTTTTACTTGCTCTAATTTAGCAAATAGAAAAAACATTTCATTGTACAGTAGTAGGCTACTGAGTAGAGATTTATATGTGTAATTTATAGGTATAATTGTGGTCTCATCCAGGCTGTTAACTGCAACGTTATCTTGGCATAATCCATTCAAACATCCTTGTGTATTCTATCATAAATTTATGTCCTTTTAAAAAAATCCTGATTAGAGTAATATATCTTCAGTTAATTTTGAAGGCCATAAAAATTTAAGCAGAGACTTGACTCCCTAATGAGCACCCTAAAAAAAGAGGCACAGAAATTTTAGACATGGAAATCTCAAAAAATGAAGAGTAAAGAAATGAGCACCGGATATTTGCAGGTTCCAAAGGCTATCTACTCTTTGGGACGTGCTTCTCACTTCTGAATGTTCAGATTACTTGAATTGGGAGACCAGTAGTCAGGTGAGGAACACACTTTCCACAAAACCCGCCACATCTGCCGTAGATCTTGGTTCCATCCTGCAAATAGGAAGATGCAGACATATAGGAGAATCTGACACCAGTGGGTATCTGCATATATAAAGCAGCAAAAGCAAATGCTTTGAATCAGGTGGCTGAAGTCATTAGTCAAAGTTTCCCCTAACGATTACATTTAAGGTCAAAGATCATGGCATTTCAGGATTGGTTAAAATTGTTGGTTATGGCAATAAGACAACCTATATTTCTATTAGCTTTTTGATCATTTTAAACCATGCTATAGTTTAGACAATTTATCTCAATCCACATATTTTTCATCCAGGTATCTGTTTGCTTTAGTGAGTTTATTTGTATAAACAAAATGTAAAAAGTTGTTATACAAACTTGATTTTAACTGTATACAAGTAATATTCTACCCCATTAACTTCAAACATCATATTGGAGCCTATAGAAAACTATAGAAGGGGAAAAAATTGGACTGAAGCAGTAATAATAATTAGAGAAGAACTAATAAGGGAGACAATTTTAGGAAAGCAGAGCCATTCACTGAGGAATGGATGATCAGCGGTGGGGGAAGGGGCTCAGGATAAGATATTTTTTCTTTAGTCCAGAAGCCAGAGGACTGAAAACGTTTTGATCGGATGCGGCACAAATAGTTTGAATCCTGTAGTTTTTGGAAAGTAAGGTTATTTTGTTGTTGCTGTTTTTGCGGTTTTTCTTTTAACCTAAAGAGGGACGGTTCCTGGAACATTTTGAGATGAATGTTTTGAAATCAGGGGCTTTTGAAGTTGACTTCTATTTCAGAATATTTTTTTAACTCTCGAGAATCTGAGTAAGCAGAAAAGAAGGAAATGGCAGTAAAAATTCCAATTTATATACATTCCTACCCCAGATTGTTTAAGTAAAATCTTAACCTTGATTGAATTTACTGGCAAATGAAAATATGTTTGCCTTTCCATAAGTGTATTTGGGTTTCAGTTTTACACCGGACATCAGATTTCGGGAAAGATTTTTCATGTGAAACATTTTGATTAATGTAGAAATTCTCAGTTAATTAAATAATTAATCTTTAGAATAGAAATTAAATAGAAGCAAAATAAATGATTGTATGAGATATTCATATCTACTGATGATTTCAGCCAGAGTTCAATCTTTACATTTCACTAAAAGATATCTAAAAGCTGAATAAATTGTGTCAGAATATTTCATTGAGCTCTCTATATTTACACTATTTCAGAATATACTCTAATTAATATACTCCCATTTTCTACAATAATAGATTAGATGTAAATATACCAAAAATAAAGAGGCTTTTGTTTTAAAAGTCTACCACTTACCCATCTACAGAACAAAAATTAAATTCTTTAATTATTAAATGACAACTAGCTTTAGCACTATTCTGTCATTAAAGCAAAGCAGTAAAGTAAATAAACCAAAAATTTACCTCTCACTTTAAAGGTTTATGGATTTCAATATTTCAAAGTATAGCTAAAAGCATTGCCTCTTCCTGAAATACATGCATTTCAATTCATTAGCCCCAAACTTGAGCTAGACACAATCTATTTATCCTGGTCTTGGTATTTCATGTTTAGATACTATAGCCCATACAAGAATTGGTATGTATATAAAGTCTATATTACATATCTTATAATATATTACATATTCTATAATTTTATAAATTAATGTTATACCTCATTATAAGCAATAACTCATTAGCTACTGACCTCATGACTCTAAATTTAAGGTAGAGAATTTTTAATGCAAGCTCATAGCACAGAAGTATTTCAAACAGGCTTTTTGGTCCAGCAAGACTTACTTGTGATCTATGGATAACCACAGAGGCATAGCTGCCCTGAGCAAGCCACTTTGCTGTGCTGGATATCTTCATCCCAGTTCCTGCCAGATTGATGCTGAACTGTCCCTGGGTTGTAAACAAAACAAAATAAAAATAGATGGAGTTTATAAAATATTTAAGACTGCTCTTGGCTAGAAACACCTGAATGTGAATTCTATAAGAAAGAACGTAATTGCTTTTTAAATGTCTTCTTTCTTAAAATGAACGAATATTGACATAACCTTGCTCTAAAGAAAATGAACTGGCTGAAATTTTTTAAATTTGATTACAAATAAGTCTTCTCATACAAGAGAAGTGAATTAATATCACATGACACTGTTCAAAAGTAATTTGGTCCAACCTTAGGACTCTAAGACTTCTCCAGGTAGAGAGCCAATGTTCCTATAGCAATAGGCAAGTCCTGACAGAAGGGATGTTCATAGGGACTAATATTTGACTTGAACATATCTCCGCTTTTAGTTTTTGACTACTAGTTGATAACTTCCTTAATAAGTTACACCTGCTTAATGAATTTTCTAGAACTTCTGTTATTGTGCCTTTTGTGTTAACATTATTACTCCTTAACCCAGTACATGAAACAACCGAATGTGGTATTATTGTCCCAGCTGTTACATCCTTTTTAAGTACACGACGTGTAAGTGGACGTGATGCTACATGATTTACTCACATGGTGTGTGAGCCCCCTAGTGGCGTTATGAGCTAATTCTTTGCAAGACAGAACTGTTTAAGTCAAAGTATTTCAGACTATTTCCATTAAAACTTAAACTTTAAATATCTTAACTGAGAAAATGCATAACTAAAATGGGTACAACTTGTCCACATTTACATGATCTTGTAATACAGAAGTCCACATCGAAAAATAGAAGTACTTAATGCTAATTATGTCCACTGCCAGGGTTAAATATACATACATATTTAAAGATATTAAGACATTCTTAGATCACATCACGATATCCCATGGCTAGGACTTATAAATCTTGAACAACACTGATAAACATTGGGGGTTATATTATGTGAATGAAAATATTACCTTGTCATGAAAGCAAAGACTAAATGCATTTTAAATATATTTATAATATGAATTATTACCATTGCTAAAAATTACATATCAATTAAGTTTATTAATTTATATTTCTGAACAGTCTTATTTAGAACCAAAATAGAGATTCAAATACATTTTAATATAATGATAACATATGGAGAATTTTTATCATAACAGAAATAATTTGTTTTAGATAAATTCCAAAGAAAATATCTTATTATATATATAATTTGGTTATGATATTTAGAATATGACCTGTGTGTTTGCTTCATGGCTGTATTCTCAGAGCCCAGAGGATGGACTAGGTCCATAAACAGTCATTGTTTTTGAATGGCTGAATTAAGTGCAGCATTAAAAAAGTAAATTCATGTACATCTAAACCTGTCATACTCCATAATGAATGACAATAACACTAGACATATTAAAATTTTATACTGATAAATAGAATGAGAACTATTTCTAAGGATACACTCTATTATCTGATACCTTGTCAATCAGATACAGGCTATGAACTGTTTACCTCTATCTAATTAAACTAATAAATAGACTTCTCACCAAATGACATGCCTTAAAAGCAGAAATATGTCCTGTAATGTAGGTTGCCTATCATCAGTCACTTACTGAGTGTCCAGTTAGGTCATGTAGTGTTTTCAAAACCAAATACTCAATTCTTCTATTTATTATTTACTTTCCTTCTC
This sequence comes from Rhynchonycteris naso, assembly GCA_037038555.1. Taxonomy (NCBI): domain Eukaryota; kingdom Metazoa; phylum Chordata; class Mammalia; order Chiroptera; family Emballonuridae; genus Rhynchonycteris; species Rhynchonycteris naso. The sequence goes on from CM072996.1 coordinate 137,441,977, forward strand.
AAGGCTGCTTAGAAGTATTTAAATACATAGACATTGTCAGTGAAAGAAAAAGAAAGCTGACTCCTAAAAGACTTAGGTCATCATTAACACAGATGAGTCTAGAAATAGGTGTTTTTCCATTTCTCTGGACTAATTTTCATAAAATTTTGTTCTTGTTAAAAAGTTAAAAAGCCATATCATACAGTTTCAAAGAAATGGTAAAGCAATTTACCTAAAACTTGGGATGATGTTTCTAGAAGTAAAATTCTTTTCATTCATACAAAATTAACTGTCAGACAAGGTGTCAAGTACTATGCGATTACAGACACAGAGCTCAGTATAAATCTGATAGTGAAAACCAGATTGGTGGTTGCCAGGGGTGGGAGTGGCGGTGGAGGAAATGGGCAAGGATGGTCAAAAGGCACAAACTTCCAGACATAAGAAATAAATTCCGGCCTGACCTGTGGTGGCGCAGTGGATAAAGCGTCGACCTGGGAACACTGAGGTCGCCAGTTCAAAACCCTGCACTGGTCTGGTCAAGGCACATATGGGAGTTGATGCTTCCAGCTCCTCCCCCCTTTCTCTCTCTCTCTCTCTCTCTCTCTCTCTCTTTCTCTGTCTCCTCTCTAAAATGAATAAAATAAAAAGAAATTTAAAAAAAAAAAAAAAAAAAGAAATAAATTCCGGGGAGGTAATATTCAGTATAATAACTGTAGTTAACAATACTGTATAGTATATTTGAAAGTTTCTAAGAGAATAACTTAAAAATTCTTGTCATCAGAAGAAAGATTTTGTATCTATGGGAGGTGATAAATGTTAATTAAACTTACTGTGGTAATCATTTCACAACATATACATAAGCAAATAATTATGTTGTACACCTTAAGCTAATAAAATGTCATGACAATTTCAGTAAAACTGGAGAACAATCAATCTGATAATGGAATAGCATGTGTGTACAAATAAATGCAGTGTAGAGAAGTCCAGGTGCCATGAGAAGAACACTGGTACATCCCTGGAAACTTTAGAAGAAGTGATTGAATAAATGTATTAACTACTTCCATTTCAAATGCTTTATTTAACATTAAAATGTATACCTCTTTAAATCTAATCTTTAACTTGAAAAATTACTTCAACATAGAAACTGCTTTAAAAGTGATTTTTTTAAAAGTAGTATGCAGTTTACCTCCTCTTCTCCAAACATTTTTTAGAAGAGGCCACTATAAAGTAAAAATTTTAGCATTGTCAAAATGTTCGTGCTACCCAAAACAATGTACAGATTCGAGGCAATCCCTATCAAAGTACCAGTGGCATTTTTCACAGAACTAGAATAAATCTAAAATTTATATGAAACCAGAAAGAGCCTGAACAACCAAAGCAATCTTGAGAAAGAACAGCAAAATTTGAGGTATCATACTACCTGATATCAGACTATACTCCAATGATACAGTAATCAAAACAGTATGGTACTGGCATGAAAACAGACACATGAATCAATGCAACAGAATAGAGAACCCAGAAATAAACCCATACTTATATGGTCAATTAATGTATGACAAAGAAGGCAAAAATATACAATGAGATAAAGATAGTCTTTGTAACAAATGGAATTGGAAAAACTGGACATATACATACAAAGGAATAAAACTGGGTCATTTTCTTACACTATATACAAGAATAAACTCAAAATCAATGAAATATTTAAATGTAAGACCCGAAACCATAAAACTTCTAGAAGAAAACATATGCAGTAAACCCTTTGACATCAGCAATATTCTTAGGATATGTCTCCTCAGGCAAAGGATACAAAAGAAACAATACACAGATGGGACTACATCAAACTAAAATTTTTGCACAGTGAAGGTAACCATTAACAAAACAAAAAGACAACCTAGTTGTTAGGAGAAGATATTCAATGATGATACATCTAGCAAGTAGTTAATATCCAAAATAAACTTGTACATCTTAATGCCAACAAAAGAAAAAGAAACACTAACAATCCAATTTAAAAATGTGCAGAGGAACTGAATACACATTTCTCCAAAGAGGACATACAGATGGCCAACAGACATATGAAAAGATGCTCAACATTACTAATCATCAGGCATATGCAAATTAAAACCACAATGAGATATTACCTCATACCTGGCAGAATGGCCATTATCAATGAATCAAAAACAACAAATGCTGATGAGTTTGTGGAGAAAATAGAACTCTTGTGCACTGTTGGTGAAATTGTAATCTGATGCCACCATTATAGAAAACAGTATGGAGTTTTCTCAAAAAGTTAAAAATAGGACTACCATATGACCCAGCAATTTTACTTTGGGTCTTTATCTAAAGAAAGCCAAAACACTAATTCAAAATGATGCATGCACTCTTACGTTCACTACAGCATTGTCTACAATAATCAAGGTATAGAAGCAATCTAAGTGTCCATCGATAGATGAATGGACAAGGAAGAGTTGGTACATATAAACAATGGAATATTGCTCAGTCATAAAATAGAAGGATATTTTGTCATTTGTGACAATCTAGACAGACCTAGAAGAACAAGTGGAGTAAGTCAGAGAAAAACAAATGCCATATAATTTCACTTATATGTACAATCTAAAAAACAATAAATAAATAAACTCATAAAACAGAGAACATATTGATGGTTGCCAGATGGCAGGTGGTTTAAAGAGTAAAAAGGATAAGGAAATTAAGAAATATAAATTGCCAGTTATTAAAATAGTCACAGGAATGTAAAGTACAGCATAGGAAATACAGTCAGTAATATTATAAATAGTCGTCCCTCGCTATATCGCGGTTCACTTTTTGCGGTCTCACTGTATCACAGATTTTTCAATTGTATATATCTAATTTTGTATCACAGATTTTTCACTATTTCACAGAATTTTGTGGTACATAGGTATTTTTATATATTTATTATTTTAATTATTTTTGCAGTAAAATAAGCATTTTCTAGCCTAAAAATTAAAAACAATATAAAAATATATAAAAATATTAATTGAAACATATTAAAAGAATATTAAATCAAAATAAAATATGTAGCATACAGCAGATGAGTAGACAAAGATTCACACGTATAGAAAATGCAGCTACAGCTAATTCCACTTGACTAGTTTGCCCACGTGAGATCATACATGGCACACTGTTGGCTAACGGGTGGGAGGTGACCAAACAAAGCACCATGTTCTGTACATATAAATAATAAAATAAATATAAGGTTGGTACTTTGTGGGTTTCACCTACTGGAGGGGTTCTGGAACCTGACCCCCATGACAGACGAGGGACCACTGTACTAGATACGGTATCAGATGAGAACCAGACTTACCGGTGAACACAATTATAAAGTATATAAACAACTAATCACTATGTTACACCTGAAACTAATATAATATTGTACATCAATTCTAATTGAAAAAAATAAAAATTTTAAAAGTAGAATTCTGATAACCAATTCAAAAAACAAATTCAAGGAAATAAAGTATTTGCATTTGAGCAAGTGGTTGCATCAAAGGAAAAAGTAGTCATGGATATAAGATAGAGGAGAAATATACAGGTTAGATGCAAATTTTAATGTTCCATTTCTTAGATTAATTGTTGGTTCATATGTACTCATTACATCATTATACAGTAAAGTCATGGTGCACTTTTGACCGCTCACAGGAAAGCAACAAAAGACGATAGAAATGTGAAATCTGCACCAAATAAAAGGAAAACTCTCCCAGTTTCTTACCTATTCAGTGCAGTTCAATGTGGGCTCCATCTGTTGCCCTACACACATCCAAACGATAGTGAAGTTCTTGCCACACACGGGTAAGAACGTCTGGTGTAACAGAGTGAATAACATCTCTGATTCTCTGTTTTAAGTGATTAATGTCATTGATTTGTTCAGTGTACACATGTTGCTTCACATAACCCCAAAAGTAAAAGTCTAAGGGCGTCAGATCTGGAGATCGTGGTAGCCATGGCTTGACAGAACCCCTGCCTATCCACCACCGGGAGAATGTTCTATCCAGAAACTTACGCACAATGGTGGCATAGTGTGGAGGAGTGTCGTCCTGTTGAAAGATGACATCTTCTGAAAATTGTGGCACTGTATACAATTCCAACATGTCAAGATAGGTGTTTGCCGTCAGACTGCTCCGCAAAAAAAAATGGGTCTATCACCTCATCATGCATCAGGCCATGCCACACATTCACTTTAGGGGTGTTACGTTCATACTCAACGTAGGCATGAGGATGTTCACCAGCCCATATTCGAACATTATGGCGATGAACATGTCCACAGATACGGAAGGTCGCCTCATCGCTAAACACAATCTTCTGCAAACATCTTGCATCATTGTCGATCTCATGAAACATATCTGTAGCAAACGCACATTGTGTGGGTCTATCTGCCGGTTTGATAGCGTGCAACAGCTGCAATTTGTACTCCGTAAAACAGAGACATTTCTTTAACACCTTATGAACTGTAGTCTTGCGCTTAGGTGTAATTGTCAAGCACACACACGCACAGATTTTTAGGGCTCTTTAGGTAGCTATCCCATATAGCCTCTACAGACTCGTCACTGACTGATGGCCACCAGAACGGGGTTTCTCCACCAAACTGCCGGTTTCCTTCAACTGCTTATCCCACCGAGTAATGTTATTCCTATGTGGTGGCACTTCATTATAAACGCGCCGATATTCATGTTGCACTTTGGTCATGGATTCAAATTTAGTTAGCCACAGAACATACTGAACTTTCCTCTGTACCATCCACATCTCAACTGGCATGCCAGTGGGCTGCTCCGCTGTATACACGATGTTACGTCATCATCTGTGCATGCGCACATGCTGCCACATCATCCTACAGAAACTGGGAGGGTTTTCCTTTTATTTGGTGCAGATTTCACATTTCCATTATGTTTTGTTGCTTTCCTGTGACCCGTCAAAAGTGCACCATGACTTTACAAACACACTGTATTTTACAATTTTAAAATATGTTGTACAGCCTGACCTGTGGTGGCGCAGTGGATAAAGCGACGACCTGGGAACACTGAGGTCGCCAGTTCAAAACCCTGCACTGGTCTGGTCAAGGCACATATGGGAGTTGATGCTTCCAGCTCCTCCCTCCTTTCTCTCTTTCTCTCTCTGTGTGTCTCTCTCACTCTGTGTCTCCTCTCTAAAATGAATAAAATAAAAATAAAAGACAAAAAAAAAATTTTTTAAAAAAAAATATGTTGTACATATTTTGTTCTAAATGGGATCTAGATCTTTAGAGCTAATGTAAACAATTGATTTCAAAGATTTATAAGGAAAGAAAAAATTTAAATAATTACTCAAGATTTATAAAAAGAATAATGTTGAAGGACCAACACTACCTTATTTTCATACTCATTATAAAGTATCCAGACAAGTGCTGTTGGTAAAAAGGGAGACATACAGATCAACTTAAGATAATAGAGAGTCTAAAAATATGTCAGTTGATTTTTTGGGAAAGGCAATTAAGTGTAGAAAACATTGTATTTTCAACAAATGGTGTTAGGATAATTAGATGTCTGTCTGCAAAAACGTTCTCAGACTTCTAACTCAATCATAGGTTTAAATGGAAAACATTACCATAAAAATTCTTGAAGAAAACAGGAGAAAACTTTTGTAACTTTGAGTTACTCAAAGAGTTCCTAAATATGATACTAAATGTAACCCATAAAGAATTAATAACAAATTATACTTCATTAAAATTTAAAACTCTTCCTCTTTGAAAGACACTTATGAGGAAGAAAAGATAAGGTTTAGACCATGAGAAAATATTTGCAAATATCATACCCAACAAATAAAATCCTCTCAACTAAACAGTAAGGAAACAACCTGATTTTTAAAATGGGCAAAAGATTAACATACACTTAATCTGGAGGATATATATGAGATGGCAACATAAGAAATATGCTCAATACCATTAGCCCTCAGTGAAATGCCAATTAAAACCACAATGAGATACCACTGAAGATGGGGAAACAAACAAAAAATTTGGCAATTTCTTATAGAGTTAAACATACACATACAATCTAACCCTACAACCCTACTCTTAGGTGTTAATCCTAGATAAATGAAAATGTATGTTCACACAAAAACCTGTACACAAATGTGCATATCAGCTCTATTCATAATCTCTGAAAACTATAAACAACACATTTTCTTTCCAGTGGAAGAATGGACAAACTGTAGGACCACAATACAACATTAATATGGTGGAATTAAAAAGGGTCAAATTACTGATACACAACAACACGTATGAATCTTAAAGACATTATGTTTAAAGAAGCCAATCCCAAAAGTTTACATACTGCATGATTCTATTTCTATGACATTTATATGACATTCCAGAAAAGGAAAAACTGTAGCAACAGAGAACAAATCAGTGTGTACCAGGAGTTACGTGGGAGGGGAAAACTGACTTCATGTAGAGAGTGTGAGGAAACTGTTCTATATTCTGATTATGGTGTTAGTAATATAAATCTGTACATATGTTAAAATTGTATACCAAAACTGCAATTTTACTGCATGTTATTTTTTAATTGTTTAATATGAATGGGTATGACATCTATTTAAAGAAAAATATTTTCCAATTGGATCATAAACAAAACCCAACTACATGCTATATGATAGAGACACACTTAAAGTGATTCATGAAGGCTATAGAAACATCATAATAAGAAATTATAATATACCACTTTTAGTAACAAGACAGATCAGTGGGCAAAAATAAGGAAAAAGATAATCTAAATAACATAATTAAAAGCATAAATCTTAGGGATCTCTTTATATATAAAACTCTATACCCTATAATAAAGAATACAGGTTCAAAATACTTAACAATGGGCTCTGAAGACTCAAAATGATTGCTGGCCATGATCTACCAGCATTGGCTGAATATGCCTATTTCTCCTGCTCTTATGTAATTGATATTAATTACAAAACCGCTAAAAAGATACACTTTTTAAAAATATTTTGTAGCCCTGTAAAAAGCACCAAACACTTTACTTCACTTTTTATATATGTATTCTGAAGTCAGATCACACTCTTTAAAATTCATCTTATATTGCAATGTGGCAAAGTTTACTTTCCCTAAAGAGTGCCATATGTGTCCTTTCTCTTTTTAGCATTCATGTCCTGGGGTGCCCTGTCATATGCAAAAACACAGGATGTGGTTTTGATGAATCCCAAATAACAGAATAAGTTCTTTCTGTGACATCAAACATCTGGAGAGTTTTCATGCAAATGTTGTGTAACTTAACACAGAATCTGGTTTATATATTTGACAGAACATCTTTAAGAATACATGGCAGTGTATATTTTTCGTAACAGTAACCTCAGGCAGAATACAGAATGAATGATCATAGCTCCTTTTGGCAGCGTATACCTATGCTTGATAAAATCTAATTTTGGAACTAGAGCTTTATATACCACAAATGGCTAGAGAATTATTGAGGGAGGCATTGCACTTTGTTGTGTAGAGAGGAGTATTTTATTGCTGTACTGGTTCTGCTTCTGACTTTCTCAAGGATCTTGGACAGGTGTTAACATAGAGTGTCTGTTTCCCCAACTATAAACTATAATTATGTAGTTTATAACTACATAACTTTTTCAAGATATTGTAGGGGGAAAATGCAGTTATGTGAAAATTGAAAAAAAGAAGTTAGAAACTAATGGAAATAGCTGTCTTAATTAAAACTTGATTATCCTAAGACCTCTCATTCAGATTACATGTACATTGTGAAATATTCTGTTTATAATAATAGGCTTTCTGTTAAGATACTACCTATAATGAAAGTTTACTAATGAGATAAAAGGAGTTTTGATTCCAAATGACAGTTATGATTTATTTGTATATCAGTCTCCTGTAAATTTTGTTGATGTCTCATTGACCAGATATTACTCGATGCAACATGTAATGTAAAGAACCACAGTCCTAGAACTTGGTGACCTTTCCAAAGTGATTGCACCTGTAGATCTTGTAGACGATGCTACACATCTTTAGGTGACATTCTGAATTTACTTCTCTCTAATTACATCAAGTAAATGACCAAAAGACATAAGTTAGAAGGAGGATGAGATGTTGGATTAAGTGACTAGAACTGACATAGGTTGGTCACTGAAAAATGAATACTCTCCATTTAAGAGGGTCAAAATGAAAGTGTTATTTTAAAATATCCATATGTGAAGTAAAAAATTTAGAATGCCAGAAGTTTTACATTATCTATCCTTGACTTTAGAACAGGTGTCCAACAACATGGATGGACCCTGAGAACATTATACTGAGTAAAATAAGTAAATCAGAAAAAGCTAAGAACTGTATGATTTCACACAAAGGTAGGATATAAAACTGAGATTCATGAACATAAATAAAAGTGAAGTGGCTACCAGGGGGGAGAGAATGATGGGGAGAGGATGGGAGGAAGGGTGTAAAGAAGGAAAAATATAAGGTGATGAAAAATGATTTGACTTTGGGTGATGGGTATACAACATAATCAACAATTCAAATGCTATATAAACATTTACCTGAAACCTATGTGCTCTTATTGATCAATGTCACTCTGTTAAAGTTAATTTTCTAAAAAAAATTTAAAAATTAAAAAAAAATAGAACAGGAGTCCAAATATACACAGTATAAGACTTCAGAAGAAAGAGTTTAGAATGGGAAGGACAGTCTTAGGAAGGGAATTGAATAGAAAATGTAGGTCAGAATCACCATCAGGAAGGCATATCAATCATCTGGTAGACCAATATAACTGAAGTAGGGAAGGAGAAAAATGGACATGAGTAGAAGTAACTAGGCTCAAAAATTGAGATTCCTCTGCAAATTAGCTACCTTTAAAAGTATAGCCAGTTAAACAACCATAACTGGTAAAAATCATAAGATAGAGTAACCATTTAAAGTCTCCGGAAATTGTCCTAATGTTGTATAACAAATGGAGAAATGTTTGTGCAAAAAAAAAATTATGAACTCAAAGTGAAAACAATGAGCCTCTGTTACATTTGAACAATGACCTGTGCTCTCCTCCCTACCCTCATCTGCACAACATGATAGTTAGAGAGAGAGAGAGAGAGTGTGTGTGTGTGTGTGTGTGTGTGTGTGTGTGTGTGTGTGTGTGACAGAGACAGAGAGAGTCAGAAAGAGGGACAGACAGACAGGAAGGGAGAGAGATGAGAAGTATCAATTCTTCATTGCGGCACTTTAGTTGTTCATTGATTGCCTTCTCATATGTGCCTTGACCGGGGAGGCTAAAGCAGACCAAGTAACCCCTTCCTCAAGCCAGCAACATTGGGCTCAACCTAGTGAGCCTTCCTCAAACTGGATGAGCCCATACTCAATGTGGCGACCTCGAGGTCTCAAACCTGAGTCCTCCGCATCCCAGTCCAACACTCTATCCACTGCTCCACTGCCTGGTCAGGCAATATAATCACACTCTTGATAGGTGCAGCTAAGAACACAGGATTTTATTTCCCCCAGATCCCTATTAGAGCTAAGTGTTCTCCTTGGGAGCAGCAAGCCACTAGCACTTCTCATATTAACATGCTACAGAACATCTATTATAGGCAAAAATGACCAAGATTATGAAGCTCCCTTTTGCCATTCAATCCTTACTCAGAATAGAAAAGCTACCACAGTCAAAGAAGGCCAAAAGTAAAAGGTCTTAGTCACTCCCATTTAATTAACTATTAGAGGAGAGACTTCATGATGAGAAGGCCAAGTCAAGAATACCAGGGGCTACTGCCATGACCTAATATTCTGCTTATAGTGTGGGGATGTTACTGAGAGGTGGGTTCCACCTCTAGATATACAGTATCAGTCCAAATTTCTTCTATAGAGGAGAATCAAGTTGTAAGAACAGAAAGTTCCATAGCCTTTCCTAAGGGGACTGAGTTTACTTGGGACAGAGCATGGGGAAGTTTAAGCCTAAAGGTGCTATAGTAAATGAGATTTTAATGGTATACAGTTAAGAGGAGGATGGTGGTAGCTTAATGGAGCAACAAGAAAAGTGGTAGATCATATTAAAATTTAACAAAGAGGAACAGGGAAAGGAACAGCTAAAAAGTGTTCCTCTTAAGGTCTGACATGACCCTAAAGACTGGCCTCCAAGACCAGTCTGACCAAAGAGCTTGAATTGGATCAGCTCATGGAGTAGTGTAGCATAAAACAATCATACAGCAATTAGTGAAAACTAAGAGTTAAGAGCAATATCCACAGAGGCAGATTAAATAGAAATTTAACAGGGAGTCAGGAAAAGTGCAAATCAAAAAGAGTCCAACTAATTTAAAAACAAAAAAGAAAACCTGTCATTCCACAAGAATCATGGTGACTGTGTACATGCCCAAAGCTGCACCTTCTGAAAAGCAATAACAAAGACTTCACACATCAAAGGAAATAGATGTCATTGAATCAGTCCAGCCAAACAACTAAATAAAATTAAGCTAACAAAAAAAAGTCCTGCAGGAGAGGGGAAACTTCAGTATCCATTGTTGCTAAAATATATTATCTAAAATGCTCAATTTTAAACAACGAATTATAAGACATGCTAAGGAACTAGAGAGAATAACTCAAATATAGGGTAGAAATACAACAGAAACAAATTTTGAGAGGCATCAGCTGTCAGACTACACAGATAAAGACTTCAAAGCAGCCATTATAAATATGTCCAAAGAACTAAAGAAAACCATGTTTAAAAAAGTAAAGGAAGGTGTGATAGTGTCTCATCAAATAGAACAGTGGTTCCTAACCTGGGTTCTATCGAACCCTAGGGGTTTGATGAGTCAGTCTCAGGGGTTCAGAGAAGCCTCTGCCATGGAGGCCAGCATAAAGTAATACCATAATTTGTTGTGAGTTCATGCACTTTGTTGGTTTTGTTCTTTGAGCAAGGTGATGTTCATGCAGAGCTCATTTTGTGCACCAGTTAAAAAAAAACATACACCTATGTCTTGAATTTGGAAAAAAAATCATATTTTATTTATCACTAAAGAATGGTTCAGTGAATGCACGTATGAAACTGGTGGGTTCGGTACCTCAAAAAAGGTTAAGAACCACTGAAATAGAAGCATCAGTGAAGAGAAAGAAATTATACTTACAAGAAAAGCTGAAGGACAATTCTGGAGTTAAAAAGTACAATAACCAAGATAAAATTTCACTAGAGGGTCTCAAACAGTAGATTGAAGTTGGCAGAAGAAGGAAATCAGCAAACTTAAAAAAATATTAATAGTGGTGATACAATCTCAAGAACAGAGAAACAGAGGGACACCATTAAATGCACCAATATATGCATACTGGGAATACCAAAAGGATAATAGAAAAAGGAAGGAAAAGTATATTTGAAGAAATAATGACTAAAAACTTTCCAAATTTGGTGAAATGCATTCATCTACACATCCAAGAAGCTCAAAAGACTCCAAGTTGGGTAGACACAAAAAGATCCACATCCAATATACCACAGTAAAGATGTTGAAAGAAAGAGAAAATCTGAAAGCATCAAAAGAGAAATGACCACATATATAGAACCCCAATAAGATAGTTTACTTCTGTTCTTTATTTAGAAGCCAGAGGATAGTGAAATGACATGTATAAAGTGCTGAGATAGATAACCTATAAATCAAAAATTTTATAACAAAAAAATAAATCTTTTAAGAATGAAGGCAAAATAAAGACATTCCCAGGTAAGCTAAAGTGAGAGGATTTGTTACAAGTAGACCTGTTTTATAAGACATAGTAAAGGAAAAATTTTAAGTTGTAATTAGGTAACACCAACTATTAATACAAATCAACACAAAACACCAAAGACTACTGAAAGGTAATTATAAGCGACACTATAATTGCATATTTCTCTTAACTGACTTAAAAAGCAATATTACGAACCAATATGTACATAATTACATTATTGAACTACAATATCTAGAAATATATTTGATCATAATGGCACAAAGGAGGCAGGTAGAAACAAAGCTGTTTTAGAAAAAGAAAATGATACCAGCTGATATCAACTCTACAGGAAGAAATAAAGAGAATCAAAAACGTTAAATAAAAAGGATTTATTAAAAAACTATGGATACATAATTTTTTCATCTCTCAATCTTTTAAAAGACATAAATTAATATGAGTATTAGTATAAAAATATACTCAACTTGTTACATATGTAGAGAGTATATGTTTAACAAACATACAAAGAAGGGAAGAGAAAATAAAGTATATATAGGATTAATGTTTTGATATTTCACTGAAATTACATAGTAAAAATCTGAAGAAGGTTGTGATAAGTTAAGTTACATTGCAAGCTCTTGAACAACCATTAAGAAATCAATTCAAAAAATAAAAATTATTAAAGACATTAAAATATTATACTAGAAAACATTCACTGAATAAAAAAAACAGTAAAGAAGGAACAGAGAAGCAAAAACAATATGACATATAAAAAACAAAAATTAAAAATGGCAAATAAATATTTAGATATATCAATAATGACAATGAACAATTATAAGGCAGAGATCCAAGAAAAGGCTCTCTATAGGAATAAAAATACAAATAGATGCTATCCAGAGAAATACATAGGTTAAAAAAGTAAATGTGATGAAACCATATACACCATCTACTATAAGCAAGTCAAGTGTCCATTCTAATATCAGATAAATGAGGTTTTAACATAGAAATGTTGCTACAGTTAAAGAGGAACATTTTATGATAAAGGTAAAAAATACGTTAGAAAATTATGACAATTATAAATATGTATTCATGTACAACAAAACCCCAAAGTAAATGAATCAAATACAAAGTAAATAAAGCAGTAAGACTGAAATGAGAAACAGACAATTCAACAATAATAGTTGCAAAGTGCCAGTGTGTAAAACAACTAGGCAGAAGACCAATAAGGAAGTGGAAGAGTTAAACGATACTTGAACTAACTAGGCGTGACAGACTTCACCCAACAACAGAATATACATTCTTTCCAAGCGCATGTTGAACGTTTTCCAGGATAGCCATATGCTATGCCATAAAACAAGCCTCAGTAGATTTAAAAGGATTAAATATTACATAGTGTGTTCCAACCACAGTGGAATGAAAATAAAATCAATAACAGAAGGAAATTTGGGAATTCACAAATAAGTGAATTAAACACCACACTCTTAAATAGCCAATAGGTCAAAGAAGATATAAGTAATAATAGAAAATATTTTAAGATGAATGAAAATGGACACACAGCATATCAAAACATATCATGGATGCAGCAAAAATGGAATTGTGTAGCTGTAAATGCTTATACTGAAAGAAAAAGAAGAGATCACATAATCAATAACCTAAGCTTTCCCCTTTCACCTAATGACACTGGGGAAAATGAGCAAATTTAAAGCAAGCAGAAGAAAAGAAATGATAAAAAAAAAAAGAGTGAAAATTGATAAAATAAAGTCTAGAAAAATAAATAAAATCAACAAAAGCAGAAGCTATTTTTATAAAAAAACAAAATTGACAAACCAAGAAAGAAAAAGCAGAAACTCAAACGATTAACATCAGGAATGAAAGAATATGACTGCAAATCTTAAGGCATATATAAGAATTATAAGGGAATAATATAAACAATTGTATGCTAACCAATATGACTTTGATGAGATGGACAATTTCTGAAAATACAAACTACCAAAACTGACTTAAGAAAAACTAGAATGAATAGATCTACAATAAGAGACTGCGTTACTAAATAAAACAACTTTCACAAAGCAAAGTTCAGGCACATATGGCTTTGCTGATTAATCTATGAAACATTTAAAGAATTAATTCTTTACAAACTTCAAAAAAATAAATAGAAGAGGAAGAAATGCTTTTTAATTCATTCTACAAGGCCAGTATTCCCCTGATACCAACAGCACACAAGAAAAGAAAATGGCAGACCAATATTTCATGGCTATAGATGAAAATTTTAAACAAAACGAAATCTAGCAACATATACAAAGGACTATACAACCATGACCACATGATATTTTCCCCAGAAATACTCGGTTGTTTCAAAATACAAAAGTCAGTCAGTGTGATACATCATATTACAGTTCTATAGGAATAGATAAGAACCACAGGGTCATCTCAACGGTTGCAGAAGAAGCATTTGAAAAAATCCAACATTCTTTCATGATAAAACCACTTATGGTAGGAATAAAAGTGCACTTTTTCAACCGCATCAAACACTCTCAGTTAACAGACTTTATGATAAAAGGACTAAAGCCATTACGGCAAACCTATGACACGCATATCAGCACTGACACGTGTAGCCATTTTCGATGACACGCGGCCGCATGCGGCCACATACCAGAGAAATATGGGGCTGTATGCTGAGAAGGATGTTTCATCCTCGGCTCTTGCACGGCCAGGTACAGTAGCCGAGGATAAAACATTGCTGTAGTGTAGACACTCTGTGCCGGAGGTGTGTAGGCCAAAACAACAGAACTCCGGCACAGAGCCTCTAGTTCTGGGACTTCCGGTTAGGCCGTTTTTCTCGAAGTGACACACCACCAGAGTTATGCTCGGTTTTTTGGTGAATTTTGGCACAACAAGCTCAAAAGATTGCCCATCACTGGACTAAAGACTTTTCCTCTAAATCATAAGGAAAGGATGCTCACTGTCACCACTTTTATTTAACATTGTACTCGAAGTATTAGCTAGGGCAATTAGCAAGACAAAGAAATAAAATGTATTCAAATTGCAGAGGATAAAGTAAACTATCTTCATTTGTAGATAACAGTATCACTGTGTATATAGATAGTCCTAAGGAATCCAATAAAAAACTATTGCAACCAGTAAATGAGTTCAGCAAGATTGTAGGATACCAGAAAAATTTATAAAAATATAGGTAAAATTTAGTAATTTATTTGTGCCTCAGATTTGGGGCCTCTTTGGGTCTCTCTCTCTCTCTCTCTGTCTCTCTCTCTCTGTCTCTCTCTCTCTCTCACACACACACACACACACACACACACACACACACAGACGAAGATAGTTATAACCTTCTACTCCTTTTCTGGTCACCTTTTTTATTTTCTTTATGTGACATAATTTAAACCCTCCTTTATCCCCCCTGGTTGCCACAAACTCCTAAAGTAAAAAATTTATTTTTCCCTAAAGAAATTTTAAAAAATAAATATAATATTCCATTGTCTCATTTGATCTCAATATTGGTTTTTTTGGTACCTTATATTAGATTGTTTAGAGATCGCCCCATGCTGTATATGACTTATGATGAACTCGTGCTTAAATAAAATGCCTAAGTGTTTCATATGGCATTGCCAAAGTCTATTTGCATTTCTAGACCTAAAACTTGTATTTGTTCCAATTATATTTTCTTTATTTGGTTCAGCACATAGCTCAAGTATATTTTTACCTCCTTTAAGTCATCCTCTCTAATATAGAAAATGCTGTAACATAAGCATACCTACTGTGTCATATAATGAAAATTGTGAATAGGAAATTCCAAGCACAAAAGAGTAGGACAAATTATTAGCTACTATTCTTCAAAATGATATCAAATTATAAGTACTACCTCTTTTGCATGATTTTTTAAATTAGCTAGAAAACTACCTAATGATGTGATATTCATGTAAGCTTTACATCTTTCCATCTTATCATAAAAATGTTGTCTACATGGACTTATAAAATTGTTTTAAAAATGAGTTAGTACATTTTTTCCTAGGAAGCATACTCTACTTTGGAAATCACTGATGACATAAAAGGGTGTACGTAGACAAGGCCAGAAATAAAGGATTAAACCACAAATAAAGACATGGAAATGTCACAGATCATAGAAAGTTATTCTGGGACTGTTCCTGATCCACGTCACTAATATAACTGGTGTTAGCAGCAGTGTAGAAAGTCACATGTTTGTGATCCGTCCTTTACATATTCATTCATTTCCATGGACTAAGTGGAAACATTAAAAAATATACAATGAAATACTATGCAGCCATAAAAAATAAGGAAATATTACCTTTTGCAACAATATGGGAGGAGCTGGAAATTATTATGTTGAGTGAAATAAACCAGGCAAAGAAAGAAAAATATAATATGACCTTACTCATTTGAGAAATCAGAGGAACAATGAGAACTGAGGAATGGAATTGAGACAGAGGAGGGATCAAAGAGACCAGAGGAAAAGAGGACAGAGGGAAAGGAAATGATAGGATGGAATAAACCTGAAGGGAATGAGGGAAGGTGCTGTAGGGAGGGGGGCAAGGGGGATGTTGAGGAGAATATGGGGGAGGGGGGATGCATTCAGGGTGACCCTAGAATCTATGTAAACACAATTAATTAAATAAAAAATTTAAGAAATAAGTAAATAAATAAAAACTTGGACCAGAAAAAAAATAAATAAATAAAGCATCATTAAAGAAGAAATAAGATTTGAACAACATACAAGTCTTGTTATTACACCTTTCAAACAAACTTAATATTGATCCCTCCAAAAATGCTTTTCCTCCAAAGCTAACTATAAGCTTTGAAATAAAGTTTATATAAGAAGTCTGTGTTTTTTGTTTGTGTTTCTTGCAATATTCTCATCAAGAAAATGAAAGAAGAGAAATAGTATCAATTTTTTTTTTCAGTTAGGGAGAAATAAATAAATATAAAGTACCTGTGGGCATCTGGCAGCACTGTAGCAATCTCCAGCTGTGGCAAATGGAACTGATTTTCCAAATATTGTCTGAGCAAACAGGAGGTCTGTCGCTAGAATACAGTACATACAACTCTTTAGCTCTGAGACACTGTATGTTTTCCAGTCTTCATTTCAAAACATGGTGTTCATATACTCTTAGATACATTTATGTAATTCAAAATTTTAAGCAACAATGCTGTAAAATTATAGTACATAAAATAGACCAGGCTCTCAATAAATAAATTTTCTTTAATATAAAAATGTTCATTTTATAAATTGTCCTAAAAAAAATGGCAAGCACAACTTTAAATAAGCCAGAAGTGTTTTAAACTAAGTTAAGTGCTTTATTATGTTTTATATCATAGTGAATATCTAAAATAGATAAAGTGAGGTCAGGAGCAAAATTACAAAAAAAAATTATTTAAAGGTAAATAATTATTACAAAGTATCACATGACTGTTTATAGACTATACACACACACACACACACACACACCCCTTAGCAATCAGCTGATCTAATCACTTATTCATGCTTGAATCAATAATATCCCAACCAATGGTGAGTCAGTGGCTCTCATCTCCACTAATGTTTCAAATCACCTCACTTTTTAAGAGGACTGCACAACTATAGCATGCTACCATAATGGCAATCCCTAAAGGTAGCAATTACAGAAATGTGATCATAGCTCCAAGGACAGTTTCCAAAACAATAAGACTTTCTCTGGTGTGCTGGAGTCAGCTATTACCAAATCATGAGAACCAATTTTGGGTGTCCCTCCCCAACTCTGTATACAATGAGCCCATGTTGGTAGCTAAAAATTGGCCGTGGTAAAAATGACATACACCATGGAAATTGGCATTACTATAAATTAGACTTCTTTTTCCTGGTTAAGAGCTGGTTGTTAAGTATTTATCCACACAGCACTGTTTATGCATGGCACTAATGGGAAGGGCTGGGGCAGCAGAAACCCAATTTTTTTTTTTTTTTACAGGGACAGAGAAAGTCAGAGAGAAGGATAGATAGGGACAGACAGACAGGAACAGAGAGAGGTGAGAAGAATCAATCATTGGTTTTTCGTTGCCATCGCAACACCTTAGTTGTTCATTGATTGCTTTCTCTCATGTGCCTTGACCACGGGCCTTCAGCAGACCGAGCAACCCCTTGCTGGAGCCAGCGACCTTGGGTCCAAGCCAGATGGGCCCGCGCTCAAGCTGGCGAGCTCGGGGTCTTGAACCTGGGTCTTCCGCATCCCAATCCGACGCTTTATCCACTGCGCCACGGCCTGGTCAGGCGAGACCCAATTTTTAGATCATCATTTAGTATCCCTTCCATCATTATCTGGATGACCCACAGATAGCTTTGACATTACATATTCAAAGTTCGAATATGACAGACCCAAAGCTAAATGCATTTAATTTTTCTTCAAATATTTGGCTCCTGATGGATTTCTCATCTCACTGAACTATATCATCATACATTTATTATTTTGAAAATCTTTCTAAATATCCCATGTCACTAATCCTTCTGTCAAAAAATCCCATGAAGCCTGACCAGGCGGTGGTGCAGTGGATAGAGCATCTGACTGGGATGCAGAAGACCCAGGTTCGAGTCCCCGAGCTCACCAGCTTGAGCGCGGGCCCTTCTGGCTTGAGCAAAAGCTCACCAGCTTGGACCCAAGGTCACTGGCTCCAGCAAGGGGTTGCTCGGTCTGCTGAAGGCCCGCGGTCAAGGCACATGTGAGAAAGCAATCAATGAACAACTAAGGTGTTGCAACGGAAACGAAAAACTAATGATTGATGCTTCTCACCTCTCTCCGTTCCTGTTTGTCTGTCCCTATATATCCCTCTCTCTGATTCTCTCTCTCTGTCCCTGGAAAAACAAAAAAATCCCATGAAGTTTACCTTTTTAATATTTCCTAACCATGTTCTTAATATAGGTTCTCATCACTTTCTATATGAATTACTGCATTAGCTTCCTGATTATGTGCAAGTAGAACAGAAAGTGCAAAGGTGAGGTCATGGTTGATGTGTTCAAGAAACAGCAAAGGGACAAATGTGTCTGGAGCAGAGTGTGCAGTGTGCAAGAGGGGAGTGTGTAGGGAAGGAGCAGAGAGGTAATAGAGGTGAGAGACCATGATAAGTTTTGTTGACCATTGATAGGATTCTTGATTTTACAGTGAGTTAGAGGGGAAATGTTTGGGGAGTTTTGAGCAAAGTTCAGGGTTGTTAAAGAAGATCAAATAAGATGTTTAAAAAAAGAAGAAATGAGATCATGTATAAGACATGATGTAGCTTACGTTTCTGTGGAGAAGAGAATCTAGGTCAGGAGGGTAAGAAAGATGAAATGGAACCTGAATGCTACGAGAGTAAACAAGAATACCAGCCAGCAGGCATAATAAACCAGGTGAAAAAATGTTGTGGACTTGGACCAATGTGGTAGCACATGAGGAAGTGAGACATGAGATTTGGTGTGTGTCTTAGCTAGAGCTGCCCTAACAAACTACCATAAACTGGGTGGCTTAAACAACAGAAATATATTTCTCACAGTACTAGAAGCTGGAAGTCTGAGACCATGGTGTCAGCACGGTCAGATTCTGATGAGAGTCTCCTTCCTGGCTAGCAGATGGTCATATTCTTGTTATATCCTTACTTGGCACAGATAGGTATCTTTTCCTCTTTTAGTAACAGCACTAGTTCCAGTATGAGCTCATCTAACTTTAATTACCTCCTTATGACCAAATATCATCACAAGGTGGATTAGAGCTTCATCATATAAATTATGGGGAACACAATTCAGTCTACAGCAGCCTGTATGTTGAAGATTCACTGGACAGAATGTGACAATGGATTGCATGTAGGTATGAGAGAAAGGGAGGATTTAATGATGTTACTAGGTTTAAGCTAGAGTAACCAGAAAATTATAATTGCCACTTACTAAAATGGTAAAATATTGGGATAGAACAAGTAGTTGGAGGAATATATTGAAAGTTCAGTTTTGGATAACATTGAGTTTGAGCTGCCTATTAGATATTCACATGGATATGCTGAATAGGCTATTTAATATTGGAATTCAGGGTAGCAGTCCAAACTGGAGATAAACATTTGGGACTTTCATCCAATGGGTAGTATTTGAAATATATAAATTGAATGAGATCCCTTAAGGGAATGACTAAGTCCTGAAATTCTCTGATATTTAGTGTTGTGAAAAATGAAGAGTTCTTAGCCAAGTTGAGAAACAGAATGAAGAAAGAATGGCCAAGAGAGGAACAAAATAATAAGAGTATGGTATCCTGAAAGCCAAATGATGCTGATGGGTCAAGTTAGATGAATGGTTTAGAGATTATGTATTCATGTTTTCATTATAAAAAAACATTTTTGGTTTCTTTTTATGACTTACATACTGTCTTAGGCATTGGTGATTCAATTGTGATTTAGAGTTTCTACATCTAAAAACAAGTTCTTTGCCTTTTCCTATAGATATATGACCTCCAGGATGGCAGGGTGCTCAGTGTATATTAGCTTTCATAAATGTTTTTTTGTTTTGTTTTGTTTTTAGTGAGAGATACAGACACAGAGAAAGGGAGAGATAGGGACAGACAGACAGGAAGAGAGAGAGATGATAAGCATCAGTTTTTCACTGCAACGCCTTCATTGTTCATTGATTGCTTTCTCATATGTGCCTTGTCCAGAGGGGCTACAGCAGAGCAAATGACCCCTTGCTCAAGCCAGCAACCTTGGGCTCAAGCTAGTGACCATGGAGTCATGTCTATAATCCCACACTAAAGCCAGTGACCCCGCGCTCAAGCTAGTGAACCTGCCCTCAAGCCAGCAACCATAGGATTTCGAACATGGGTCCTCTGCATCCCACTCTGACACTGTATGCACTGTGGCACAGCCTGGTCAGGCCATAAATATGTTTTGACTTGACCATAAGTTGCTTCCCAAAAGGCAGCAGGTCCATAATCTGAGATGTCTGAATGGACTTTAACCAGCCACGATGCCAGTTATCAACTGAATGAAATTGGGACAAGTCACTAAACTTCTGTAAATGCATTTTAATTGCATCAACTACAACAATGGGAATATTTATGGGAAAATACTTGACAAATTATAATCTAAAATTACTTTACACCCTGTAAAAGTTTATATGGTTATGTTGAAATACTAACTTTATTCTTAATGTACTTGGGGATTTTAAGGTAGAGGGTCATATCTTAGAAGGACACTCTGTATCTTACCACTGTCATTACCACTACATTTTTATTAAGGGTCCCTAAGGTCCATGTAACTGTGGAGGAAGTATGTAGCTAATAACTTTAAAAAAAACTTATGTAACTATTGACCAATGACAGGCACCTTGCTATAGCATATATTACACTGGGGAACAAAATTTTTGTTGCATCCACAAAAACATTTGTTCTTACCTAATTAGCATGTGCTAATCTCAAATCTGACATTAGTTTTATCTCTAAAAGATACAGCTTTTTTGCAATTCAAGATTTTCGGTTTTCATCATATTGTAAAATTTTTAACATTTAGTTTAATATAATGAAGTAGAAAGCCTTCTTGGGCTTCATCTTTGTGAAAATATAATAATTTATATAATGCAGTAAATACACTAATACACTAAAAGATAAGATTGCATCAGAATTTGTCTAAATTTTGAAATAGAACATATTAAAACACTTATTTTAATCATAAAGTTTGCGCAAAACTTATTTAAATTCTATTCTGGCAAAAAAAATTACATTTGTAGCTCTTCTGTTTGTCTACTTGTTAAGGACGATCTCATTTGATGCTCTAACAGTAGTCTGCCATCACATTTCTGTCCCATCGCCCCTGATAATGCTCTTCCATTATCTTCAGATCATGATGAAAGTGTTCTCCCTGATCATCACTAACCGCTCCAAGATTTTGGGGAAACTTATCAAGGTGACTGTTCAGAAAGTGAATCTTAATGCTCATGTTGCATCCAATGTTGTGGAAAGCCAACAGCATCCTTTGAACCAGAAGTTTATAGTTTTCTGCTTTTTTGTTGCCAAGGAAGTTCTTTGTAACTGCCACAAAAGACTGCCATGCTGCTTTCTCCTCCTTATTCATCTTCCTGGAAAATTTTTCATTACATATGAGGGTTTCAATTTGAGGTCCATCAAAAACACCTGCTTTTATCTCCTCAAAAGACAAGGCAGGAAAAGCAGAAATAATATGTGGAAATCATTCACTTTCTCTATTCAAAGCCTGAACAAACTGCTTCATTAAGCCAAGTTTGATATGAAGTGGGGGAAAAATGATCCTGTCTTGATTAACTACAGGTTCATTCACAATATTTTGCATCTCTACTTCCAGAACTTCACATTTCAGCCACTCCTTCTGTGTCCAGTGTTTCTCCCGAGCTTGGCTGTCCCACAAACACAGAAAGCAAGAATACTTCGTGAAACCTCTCTGTTGTCCTAGCAGAATATATACCATTTTAAGATTCACACAAATGATCCAATTATGCTCCTCATACTTCAGAAAGTTGAGGACAAGTTTTATGTCATTATGATCTTCTCGCAGATGAGTTGAATAACCAATTGGAACTGCTGCATTAACATTACCATTGTGTAAGAGAACACATTTCAGACTCCATTTAGAGCTGTCGAGAAATAGCCGCCATTCTGTTGGACTGTAAGTGGTAACACTTAGCTGGCTGAGAAGACTACTGATATCATGACAGTAAACAAAGTGTTTGTCTTTGGAAAAGAAGTCCACAAAAATTTGTTCACGCTTCCTGAAATGGGATACTTTAGCTGACTGGAGAAACACATTCTTTTCTTGAAGATTGGAAGCTAATAACTCAGCAGCTTTCTTTGATAGGCCCAAATCTTTTACTAAGTCATTCAATTCGGGTTGGCTAAACTGCTGAGGGGTTAAAGACTGCTTGGCATCTGAAGAAGACCCTTCAGATTCTACAACCATTTCCTCATGCATCTTTTCAAAATACACTTGATCACCATGTTCACTTTCTTCGTCCTTAGAAGAAATCAAACCATTGAAAACTGGAACCGGGAGTGTCTCAGAATGTGAGATAGATAGGTCGTATTGCTGAAGGAATATTAGAATATGTGATCATATGTCGTTTTTTCTTGCTGATGGATGCCCTTTGTATGGATCAGACAGAAAGAACAGTCACTGCTGTGGTCCTTAGGTTCATGCCAAACCATAGGATTACCAAAAGGCATTCCTTTGTGTTTTCCTTTTGTCCAGTCACAAAGCATTTCCTCACAATTATGACACACAATATAAGAAGCCCAATTCTTGCTTTATTACCAACGGGAACTTGAAAATATGCAATATATGCACGTGTCACAAATGATGAAATATTGCACCTTTGACGTTGAAGTATGTAACGGCCACATATATAACAGAAGGTGTCAGTGTCAGGACTATTCTTACATTTACGCCTACTCGAAGAAGCCATGATTCAATCTTAAAACAAAATAAGAGGGTGTTTTTATCAGATAATAATTTTTTACATTTCAAAACAACTACAATTATGTCAAAGTGATGTTTCTAAAACATTAATTGCCTTGTGGTTATGTTCAATCAAAGAGTCGTTGCCCTTTAACTCCAATTTAAAAACCAATGCATAGCATTAACTGTAACAAAATAAATTAAAATTGCATAAAAATTAGAGCATGCACCAAAAATCGGATTTCAGATTTGGAATCAGTGATGCAGAAATATACATAAAAAGTTCTAAAACCTCATGCAATAGAAAATGAAAAAAAAGTGTTTCCCAGTCTTATATATGCCAGTGTATTGCTGGACTTTCATTAGCAAAGAGAGGCTTTTTGTTTTTTCACAAATAGAGATTCAGCACTTACTTTTAATTTGCATTGAAGTAAGATCAATTCTAATTTTGCTGAAAACAGTGTGGCCAGCAGCCAGGTAGTCATTTTTACATTCACAGTCTTGCCTCCTACTTCCATTAAAGGGACACTCATATGGGTTTTGTAGTCTGTAACAACATTGGAATATTTTTTAGCACTAGATACAGCTACCAGCTCACAATGTAGGTAAACTTTGAAAGTGGAAGATAAAAGATACACTCTTCAATATGGCAGTTTCTACAAGTTCAATGGAGAAGTAAATAATCACTAAAGGTTAAAACATATAATTATCAATGGGAAATTCAGAGCATTGAAAAATAATTCAGCTCTAGTCATCCTAGCTTTTGTTACTGAAATATGATTTCTATGAAAATGCACATAGGTCTTAAATTCTCTCCTTCTCTGTTCTCCCACTGCTCATCCACAGTATCATTCTTAGTCTAACTCTCTGTGAGTACTTGTTAATACTCAAGTCTTTATGTTTGAACAGACATGGTCAACATCTAACATAAGTCCTAATATGCTCATCTGCTTCTAAATTACTTGTCCCACTTGTGAGCTACTTAGGTCTCACTCTGAATGCTGGGACTTCTGATTTTCTTGAAGGACCATAAAAAAATGCACTGATAAGCCAAAACATATCTCATACCTAAAACCATACACTTCAGAAAAGTTGTCTTCTACACCTTTGACCAATGATATATATTCCTTGGGGTTCTCCAAGTTCATACCTGCACAATAGACCTAAAAAGGGAAAATGCAAACACCTAGAAAAGCTTTTTCAAAGGCAACAATGTCAAATCAAATGGGAACTGTTTTCATAATACCTTTATCATTCTTCCCTCAATGTTAAGGTAATAGTCACCATCCTTGGTAATGTTGGTTTTCCCTTGGAGTTCTTTGCAGCTGACAAATGTTTCACCTTCAAGGACAAGTGAATACAACTTAACAATAATGAAAAAATTACATACGCAGCATGAATTTAACTCAATCACACAAATATTATACTCTTAAAAAATAGGCACTTTATTTTGTGTATCATGTGACTACTACAGATGTTTATTTTCAAATTTTACTTAAAACTTCTCAGGAACACTTAAGTATTCGGTAGATTTTTGAAGTCTATTACTTACAGTCATTGACATAACATTTCTTTTGCGCATCTGGCTTTAAACGCTTTAAACATAAGTCACTGGACAGACCATTTTCAGCCAAGCATTCCACTCTTCTCTCCATTACCCCAACTCCACAAGTCACTGAGCACTGCAAACAGAATAAAATTTGAAGGAGAAGTATATACCTGATAATAAGGCCAGTAAATCCATATTTCTCCTCAGGCTAGCTCCTTTCAGAACAAACTGATGATCATTAGTAACTAGACCTACTGCTGATACAAAAATACCGTAGAGATTGGATGGTCACAGGTGGGAGGAATCTTTAGGCATTAGCCTAAATCTGTCATTTCTCAGTTATTGGCTCCTTTTTATTTACTTTGTATAATTATATCTATAGTATATTATAAATGCTTGATAAACCTTAATGTTGGTATTTAAGGCTACTTAGTTTTTTCTTGTTGTTATATAATTTTTGCAAAGCAATATTTACTTGCTTTCTATTCATTACATTAGAAATGGAATATAGTGCAATTAACTTTTATTACATATTAGATTTATTTACTTCTTTACTTAACCAATCAATTTTTTTATATATCTACTCCAATGGCAACCTACTGTGTGAGACTCTTTGAGAAATAGACATTGTAAGTTATAGTAAGCCTAGAAAAAGAGCTAAGATATTTATATAATTAACTGATAAAATGGTTTTTAGGCAACAATGGTATGAAACAATTCTGGGAACTAGTTAGACATGCAGATACTTAGGCATCCCACACCTAGAATTCTAATTCAGAAGGTTTTTAGTTCATAATTATATACTGACCTTGCTCCATTTTCCAACTTTCCAAGTGGACACATGCAAACAGCTCCTAAAATTGCATTTGTAAACCTGAGGTGAAGGCAGAACAGGGCATTCTCGATATTCTATAGGCCAAAGCTGATGGAGCTTATATTGCTCAGTAGACCGAATCTCAATGCAATATGTAACCCTTTGTTGGTAACTAAATCCACAGTTACCAGCACACTGAAAAAGAATTACAAGTGGAGACAATATCCTTAAACTTAAACAGGACCTAATATTCACCAGGTGTATGCATATACATACACACATGTATATACACATAATATATAAATATAAATGTGCACATACACACAATATGAATGTTATCCCCACAATAATATTATTGATTAGCTTCACTTACCTATGAGTAAACAAAGGATAAGAGACATTAGATAACTTTCCCAGAATTGTATCAATAAATGCAAAGGATTCATATATCCATAGCCAGGCTAGATTGTCTATTTGTGGTGCCTGTTAAGTCTATCTGTATTGAGTGAAAATTTATATCCCAAAAGGCACAGCTTTGGAGAAATAAAAACTATGTGAGAGTTCTTACGTGAAATAAGGTACATTTATTAGGGAACAGCAGAGTACTGACCAGTGAGTACATACACGTGAGGACACCAACTGAGGCCAAGGAACAAACCAATTAAAACACATAGAAGTTACTCTATCTGGTATTCACATGGGATCAGATATAGTCTGGTCCCTCTAGCCCAGTGGTCAGCAAACTCATTAGTCAACAGAGCCAAATATCAACAGTACAACAATTGAAATTTCTTTTGAGAGCCAAATTTTTTAAACTTAAACTATATAGGTAGGTACATTCCTTATCGAGGTAGCGCCCGCATGTGGTATTTTGTGAAAGAGCCACACTCAAGGGGCCAAAGAGCCACATGTGGCTCTCGCAAGCAGCAGTTTGCTGACCAGGGCACTAGCCAAACTGGCAAATCTTATATACATGTATCTACAATCTGTAGCATACGCAGAAGAGTCTTGGTACCGTAAAGGGGAATAAATTAACCCTAGGCTAAACAAGGCACTGATATCTGTAACAAACCTAAAGATTAAGACAAGAAAGGATCAAACTGCTTCCAGACAGAATAACTACATTCTAGAAAAAAGGTCAAAATATATGTATCAAAAAAAAATTCAGAAACCAAAAAGATAAAATTCATAATGTCTGACATGCAATAAAAAGTTAACTGGCATATAAAGAAGCAAGAGAATATATATAGCCCATAAAAAGGAGAAAAATCCATCTACCAAAACAGACCCAGAGGGGTGAGTAAATTGACAAATGACCTCTGAAAATTTTCTCCTTCATAAAAGCAATGAGAAAACTGGCAAGATTTGTCAGAATTAACTTTTTCAGAACTCTGGAAATTAACCAAAGGCTTGAAGCAATCTAGGAAGCATTTATTCAATAAACAAGGCTGGATCTCAGAAGAAGGAGCTTGATCATGGTTTAATTTGTCATATGCCCATTCGCCCTCACCAGCTCCATAGTAGCTTTGAAAATCAAAAGCCCTGCAAATATGGTGGTACCAGCAGCCTGGCAGCCACCATAGGGGTAGAACAAGGTTGGGCATCTTTCAAAGGTTCCACTGCAGAGACATGTCTTTATTTGAACTGTTAGGTGGTTTTCTAGATGACCCCACTTGCAAGGCTGTCTTTATTCAACTTCACTAGAGCTTAACCAGTATTAAAAAACTTTTTTCTCCAGTAACATTTGTTGAATTGCTGAATTAAAGACCATTGTTTAATTTTGCAGCTTCCAGAAGAGGTAGATCACACTTGGGGCTAACAATAGGCTAGCTAGCCAAAAATAGAACTTAAAAGGAAAATCTGGGGAATGAGATGTTCATGAGAGCTTTGAAAAGCTTCAATATTTCCAGAAACACACAAAAATTCATAGGATGCTAGAAAGCCAAGGACAGGCATAGGGTTGTGCACATGTCCAGGACTGTACACATGCTCAGGAAACCTCTGAAAAAGGCCTCCTATACTTTCACCTCTGGCCAATGTCAAGGCTCTGTATAAGCAGGACCTTAGGTTAAAGAAGAGTTGTCACTTGCCTGGCTGAGTGATAAAGGTGCCTACTCATGCACAGAGAAGCATCTGGTAAAGGTTGGAAATCATTGGCTCCAGGTAGCTAAGGGAATCACTGTCCAATCATTAACTGAAAACTAATCAAGCAGAGCCTCCAGTGACTACGTATGATAAATAATACAGTGAATTCCAAAAAGTTACTAGACAAACAGACAATAACAAACAGCAACAATAGTAAATCATGGGGGGGGGGGGCATAATCTGCATAGACTTATAACAAGTAGAGATTGAATTAATAACCAAAAAACTTGCTCTGGCCAGTTGGCTCAGCAGTAGAGCATAGGCCCAGTGTGTGGAAGTCACAGGTTCAATTCCTGGTCAGGGCACACAGGAGAAGCATACATCTGCTTCTCCACCCTTTCCCCTCTCCTTTCTTTCTCTCTCTTCCCCTCCCACAGCCAAGGCTCCATCCATTGGAGCAAAGTTGGCCCGGGCACTGAGGACAACTCCATGTCCTCTGCCTCAGGTGCTAGAATGGCTCTGGCCGCAATGGAGCAACACCCAGATGAACAGAGCATCGCCCCCTGGTGGGCATGCCAGGTGGATCCTGGTCTGGTGCATACAGGAGTCTGTCTGACTGCCTCCCTGCTTCTAACTTTGGAAAAATACAAAAGTAAAAATCAAAAAACTTCACAAAAGGAAAAACCAGAGGCTTCACTGGTGAAGTGCACCAAATGCTTAAAGAACACCTTTTCCAAAACTGTTCCAAAAGAAAGAAGACGACTAAGGAACATTCTTAATTCATCCTATGAGGCCAGTATTTCCCTCATACCTAAACCAAGCAAAGACATCATGTTACAGTAATATAATGTTATAGTAATTAAATACATAAAAATAATTAAAATATGGAAGATATATAGAAATAAGTTAGGATATAATATTAAAAGCAATTAAGGAAAGTGAATAAGGCTTTGCTATCTGGATAGGAATTAATCTAGTATGTACAGATATCATAGGCAGGCTCTGCCTTTACTGCAGGGCCCAGTTATTGTATATGTAAAGTTATACATAGATAAAAAGTGGTTTGATGTCATCACTCTGTAGGTTAACATAAACAAGATGCTTCCCTAGGAACACCTTAAAGGTGGCTTGATATGACATTTCAGTAGATTAACATAAAAAGGGCTCCCTGTGAGGAACTTCCAAAAATGTGATTTTAGGTGATAATTCTGTAGATTGACACCTGTTAGAAGGCATAGGCCAAAAAAGGTACTAAAGCTAAAGGGTTCCCCTGCTGTGGTAGTCACTCAGACTCCAACTTTGAACTTGGTCTGTCTCTGCGCTGCTCTGACCAAGGACAGCCAAGAGGAGCATGCTGACAGGGACCCCCTAAGTTGTACCCAGGCACGCCAAAAGAATTTTTGAGTAATAAATTGCCTGTGTGAGTCTTGCAAATAACTGTGTGTCAGTCATGTCTTTCCTCCAGTGGCAGTTGGTCTCAACACTAATAAGCAGAATCCTCATAGCCACCTCAAGAGTAGTCTCAAAGAGGCTGTTAGCCCTGCTGTTTTAAGCAGGAGTATCCCACTGTGCAGGGAAGTTGAATCGGTGATGACTGATGGATTTAGAGCCCAGGCTCTACTGGGATACATCACATGAAAACTACAGACAAATATCTCTTACGAATATAGATGCAAAAATTTCCAGAAACACACAAAAAGGATTGTACACCATGACCAAGTAAGATTTTTTTACAGGAATGTAAGATCATTTCAATATATGAAAATATATTAATGGAATGCATTTATTCTACTGATAGAATAATAGATGAAAACCACACCAGGATCTCAAGAAATGAAGAAAAAGCATTTGAAAAAATACAGCACATAGCATGATGTAAACACTAAACAAATCAGAAATAGAAGGGTACTGATTAAGGGAATCTACAAAAAAAAAATCTATAGCTAACATATTTAAGTGTGAAAACTGAAAGCTTTCTTCTAACAAGCAGAAACAAGACCAGGATATTTGTTTACACCACATCTATTCAACATTGTTCAATTAAACATTGTTCTAGAGGTTCTGGCCTGAGTAATTAGGCAAGAAAAAGAAGTGAGAGGCACCTAGAATTAAAGGAAGAATTAAAATTATCTGTATTTGCAAATATTATACTTTTGTGCTCAGAAAGTTCTAAATAATCAACACACAAATAAGAATTAGGTCCAATAAATGTGTTCAACATGCAAAAATCAATTCTGTCTCTATCTTACATTAGCTGTGGCCAATCAGAAAATGAAATTAAGTGTATAATTCCATTTATAAAAGCAAAAAGAGCCTGACCAGGCAGTGGCGCAGTGAACAGAGCATCGGACTGGGATGCAGAAGACTCAGGTTTGAGACCCTGTACTCGCCAGCTTGAGTGTGGGCCCATCTGGCTTGAGCAAAAGCTCGTCAGCTTGGACCCAAGGTTGCTGGCTCCAGCAAGAGGTTGCTTGGTCTGCTGAAGGCCACTCAAGGCACATGTGAGAAAGCAATCAATGAACAACTACGGTGTTGCAACGGCAATGAAAAACTAATGATTGATGCTTCTCACCTCTCTCCATTCCTGTCTGTCTGTCCCCATCTATCCCTCTCTCTGGCTCTCTCTCTGTCCCTGTAAAAATAAATAAATAAATAAATAAAGCTAAAAGAACTAAGTATTTAGGAATAATATTAACAAAAGAAGTGGAAGTTCACTTGTACACTTAAAACTATAAAACAACCTTGAAAGAACTTAATAAGACCTAAGTAAGTGGAAAGACATTTCATGTTCATAGATTGGAATACTTAAGACATTCTTCAAATTGCTCGGGATCCGATGCAATCTCTAACAAAATCCCAGCTGGCTTTTACACAGAATATGACAAGTTCATGCTAAAATTAATCAGAAAATGTAGGGAATAAAGAATAACCAAATAATCTTGAAAAGGAAGAACAAAGTTGGTTGCCTCACACTTCCTGATTTTAAAACTGACTGTAAAACTACTTTAACCAAGACTGTGGTAATGACATTAGGATAGAAACATAAATCAGAAATTGAACTGAGTTTAGAAATAAACCCATGTATTTATGACCAATGACTTTTGACAAAGATGCTAAGATAATTCAATAAGGAAACAGTCTTACACAAATTGAATTGGGATAACTGGGTGGCCACATGAAAATGGTTAAGTTAGATCCCACCTCACATCATATACAAAAATTAATTTGAAATGTATCAATGACCTAAATGTAACAGCTAAAATGATAAATTTCTTAGAATAAAATATAGGCATAAATTGTGACTTTTAATAGTAGTTTTTTCTGAAATGATACCTAAAGTAAAAACAACCAAAACAATAGGTAAATTTGACTTCATCAAAATTAAGAAAATTTGTGCATAAAAACACTACCAAGAAAGTTAAAGGCAACCCACAGAATGGGAGAAAATATTGCAAATCAGGTAACTGATAAAACTTGCGACCCAAAAAATCTAAAATTACAACTTAACAATAAAAAGATAAATCACCCAACTTAAAAATGGGCAAAAGATTTGAAAAGGTACTTCTCCAAAGAAGATATACAAATACTTAAACGGCACATAAAAAGATGCTCAATATCTTTAGTTCGTAGGTAAATTGCAATTGAAACATGCACCATTCATACCCATTCAGATGGGTATACTCAAAATGATGGACTCTAACAAGTGTTGATGAGGATATGGAGAAATCTGAATTCTCATACATTTCTGGTGGGAATACAAAGTGGTGCAACAATTGTGAAAAACAGTTTGGAATTTCCTCAAAAAATCGAACACAGAACTATAATAGTACTTGGTAATTCTACTACTACTGGCTATATGTTCAAAAGAATTGAAAACATATGTCCACACAAAATCTTGTACACAAATATTCTTAACAGCATTATTCATCATAGTCAAAACATAAGCCAACCAAAATGTCCATCAACTTAGTGTACAAAATGTATTATAGCCTTCCAATAGAGTAGTACTCATTCACAAAATGGAATGAATTACTGATAAATTCTATAACATGGATGAACTTTAAAAATATCATGCTAAAATTATATATATATATATATATATATATATATATATATATATATATATATCATGCTAAGTGAAAGATATCAGATACAAAATTTCACATATTGTATAATTCCATGTATATGAAATATCTAGAACAGGCAAATCCATAGAGGCAAAAATCTGGGGTTGGGTGAAGGACAAAATGTGGAGTGACTACTAATGGGTATAAAGTTTCTTTCTGGGGTAATAAAATGTTCTAGCATTAGATCATGGTAATGGTTGTACAAACTTGTGATTATACAGTGGTACCTTGACACATGAGTTTAATTCGTTTCATGGCCAAGATTGTGACTCAGTTTGCTCATTTGTCAAATCAAATTTTCCATTTATATTAATGGGAATGCAATTAATCCATTCCGGCCAAAAAAAACATACTAATTTTTTGTTTTACATGCTTTGAAATAAGAAAATGTACTTTATAAATAACAAATACATATGTATACATAATAAGAGAAAATGTAAAGAAAAAAACTGGTTTATGAAGTGTATTTACATTCAAGGTCAGGTGAAGATGCTGGCAGAGGGGGAGGAGACTGGCGTAGGAGGTTTCCATTTTATGTGCTAGTGCTTAACATAACTTACTCTCTACACACTTATGCTACATTTAATTGCAAAGTTTAATTTACACACTACATATGATATGTAATTTTATTGCTAAACTTAATTGCTGTTTTTTTACTTTGCTTAATCATCATTATATGGCTCCCTTCTCCTTCTCTGCTCTTTTCAAAACTTTTTGGCATGAAAACCCCTTCTCCAGCAACATTAGCATAACAATAATCCTTCCCAAGCAGGAAGGTAATTAGCAATTTCACAAACAGCTGCCCAGCACCATTTTTAACAATAAAAGTGAGGAAACTCAGAAAATACAAATTTTACACTCATTTGCCCAACAATCATCATTTTCTTCATGATATTTGGCTTGTTAGTCACACTTTCCTTGCTTTCACTTAGAGGCCATTTCAACAAAAACCTTTCCATGGAAATTTATTTCTTCCTCCCTTTCAGAACTTTTGGCAGGCCATCTAGTGGAGAGTGGCAGAAGCTCATGATTCAAATATCTGCTCATAACTTAAAGGAAAAAATCCCACAAGTGACCACTTGCCTCTCAAATTGCTCGTGATTTAAAGTGCTAGTGTGTCAAGGTACCACTGTACTAAAATTTCCTAAATTGTAAATGCACATGTTTAGGTGTTAGGATTAGCAAAGAAGAACATTTGAAAGTTATTAATAACTCCAGTTTGTTCAAAAAGTTAAGTAAAGGCATAGAAGATATAAAAAAGGTTGAAATCAAATTTCTAAAGATGAAGATTACACTGTCTGAGATGAAAAATAGACTAGATGGGGAATAATGGAAAATTAGACATCATAGAAGAAAAGATTAGTAGATTTAAAGATGACTGTATAGTGAAATATTCAATAATAAAGAGAAATAAATTATTGATACATACAACCTCAAAATACTTGAGACATCAGACAAAAATAGTACATACTATATGATTTTATTTATATAAAACTCAAGAATATAAATTAATATATTGTGACAGATAACTAAAATAAAAACAGATTAGGTTACCTATGGGATGTGGGAGGGAGAAGGAGCAGGAGGGCAAAATTACAAAGCAATACAAGGAAATTTAGGGTAGTGGTGATAGAGATGCTATTTTAAATATAGCACTGACTTTAGGGGTGTATCCATATTCAAAACCTATCACGCTATACAGTTTTAAATATGTGCAGCAAGCCTGATCTGTGGTGGTACAGTGACTAAAGCATCGACCTGGAATGCTGAGGTCATAGATTAGAAACTCTGGGCTTCTGTGTCAAGGCACAGACGAGAAGCAACTAGTAGGAACTGATGCTTCCTGCTTCACCCCCCTTCTCTCTCTCCTCTCTCTAAAATCAATAAAATAACATCTTTAAAAAATAATTTTTGAAAATGTACAGCTTATTTTTTGTCAATTATACCTCAATAAAAATGTTTTTAAAAAGCAGGCAACTCGAGAGTGATGTCAGAGAAATAGTGCCATGAGGGGTGCTTCCAATATCTCCCTTTGAAATTTCAACAAATTCAATAACTAAAGACAGAAAAAACTTCAGGAGCACCTGAAATATACACACACCAGACAAAGGTAGATTGGGTGAAAAGGTGGCTGAATATATAATCCACTCTGAAGGAAATAAAATGGAGAACAGAGTATTCCGCTTTCTTCACTGATCTGAGGAAGGGCCACTTTTGTCTGGAACCGAGAGAAACAGAGGATCTGGGGAAGAGGGAAGAAGCTGCTATAGGATGAATGATCAAGCAGAGGAGAGAGTGCGATGGCTCGGCCTGAGATCACGGACACGGGGCTAGCACAGGCAGCAGGCTCTGACGGAGGTTGCCTGGAGGTTGCCAGTGTGGGTTGCCCATGGAGGCCAGTGCTGGAGTGCCTTTGTGTGTTCCCGGATCCACGATCACAGGCAGTGTGCGAGTGGCTCCGCCTGGTGCCTCTGGCATGGGCACGCGCACTCACAGGATGGAGAGCTATGCCTGAGGTTATCAGCTGTGGACATCTGTGTGGGCTTTAGTCAGCATTTCTGTGTGGTCCCGGCTCCCCAACCAGGAGCACGGAAGTGCACAAAGGCTGGGATTTCTAGTCCTGGACCTCTCCGGGCAGGGTGCCTCCACCAGCCAATATAGGTCTCAAAGTACATTACTGCATTCCAGCACTGACTGAGATCACAGGCATTGTGTGCCTAAGTGGGCAGAAGCAGACCTCCTTGTGCATTGCGGAAGTCAGGGCTAAAGGCACACATGGCTTGCTGCAGGCTATTAAATTGCACAAGTGAGAAACCTGTGGAGATTAGACCCGCAAAGTGCTGAGGCATATTAGACATGCCCAGGGGCCCTTAAAAAGTCGGCTGATATGCAATTGGCAACCAGCCCGCCGCACACTGAGATGTGCTAGATCTGTCCACCGGCCCTTAGAAAGGTGCCAGAGGCTCCCAGCCCTCCTGCTTTTTGCTGGTGGCTCTGGTTAGCACAGCCTTACCCCAAACTGTACTTTGAGCAGTACTGGAGGAAGGACCTGGCTGCTCTTAGAGCCTCTTGCTCTGCAAGCAGTGGCTAGGGCAAACCTCACAGCTAAGTCCCCAAGATGCTAGCTCAGGAGGGAGAGACCTGGGGAAAGGCACCTGGAAAACTGAGTCTCCCATTGTTGGAGCATCCAAACACTAACAAGCCCTGCCTACAAACAGGACTGAGGCCCAGCCTATGTCATTGCCATATTGCCATAGTGACACAACAGCAAATCTCTTCTCAAGAGCCCTACGGGGGCAAAACCTATAGTACAGTACCACCTGCCAAAAAAAAAAAAAGAAAAGCTACCTCTCAAAATCAGGAAAAAGTTACATTTTTTATAACTTTCTTTTTTTTTCCACTTTGGTCATTTTATCTTCTTTCTGTTTTATTCTTTCCTTTTTCTTTTGAACTTCATTATTCATAAATGTTACATTTTTCATTCTTTTTTTATGAAGGTTACATTTCAAAAACCTTTTTTTTTCATTTCTCTTTTTTTTTTTCTCTCATTTGACCATCATTTATCAAAACATTATTTTATTTTAGGTTCGTATTTTTCTTTGTGGCATTTTGTGTGTTTTTTACTTTATTTTTTATCTCTTTGTCATTCTTCCTGTTCTCTGTAGCTTTTGTTCCACTTATCATAATAGAATTTTCATTTTTTCACTGTATCTTTTCAATTTTTATTTTACTTTTTAAAAATTATCTCTTATTAGAGTTATTAACAATACCACTCTTAAATGCCATTAAGGAAAAAGAAATCAAATATCATGGATACAAAAGACAGAGATGTAGCTCAGATAGATAATGAAAAATCTCTAGAAAGAAAATTCAATTGCTTAGAAACCTTGGAGTTAAATAACAGAGAATTAAAAATTGAAGTCCTAAAAATACTCAGGGAAATACAAAAAAGCACAGAAAGTCAATTTAAAGAGCCCAAAACAAATTCAATGAACAAAAAGAATGCATCACCAAGGCAATTGAAAGTATAAAAAGAAACCAAACAGAGATAAAAAATACTCAATACATGAACTGTAAAACGAGGTAATAAGCTTAGCTAGTAAAACAGGCCAGATAGAGAATTAGTAACACAGAAGACAGGCAACTAGAGACACTACAGAGAGAGAAGAAGAGAGACTCAATGAATTAAAAAGAAATGAGAAGCCCTATAAAAATTGTCTGACTATGTCAGAAAAAGCAACATA
This sequence comes from Rhynchonycteris naso, assembly GCA_037038555.1. Classification (NCBI taxonomy): domain Eukaryota; kingdom Metazoa; phylum Chordata; class Mammalia; order Chiroptera; family Emballonuridae; genus Rhynchonycteris; species Rhynchonycteris naso. The sequence goes on from CM072996.1 coordinate 137,477,891, forward strand.
AGAATAATGGGTATATCAGAAGGAGAAGAGAGAGAAAATCGAATGGAGAACATATTCAAACAAAAAATAAACAAGAACTTCCCAAGCTTGTGGAAAGAATTAGGGCCTCAAATTCAAGAAGCAAACAGAACACTGAGTTAAGTTACCTTAACCCAAACAGACCTACCCAAGACACATCATAATGAAATTATCACAAACCAATGACAAAGAAAAAATGCTCAAGGCAGCCAGAGAAAAGAAGAACACAAGGTATAAAGGAAGGCCCATTAGGCTATCATCAGATTTCTCAGCAGAAACTCTACAAGCCAGAAAAGAGGGGACTCCAATATTTAAAGTACTGAAAGAGAGGAACTTCCAGCCAAAAATAGTATATTCATCAAAGCTATTCTTCAAATATGAAGGGGAAATAAAAATATTCACAGATACAGAAAAGATGAGGGAATTTATCACCAGAAAACAACCACTTCAGGAACTACTAAATGAGTTTATCTGACCAGATACAAAGAAGAAAACAAAACAAAATCACAAGTAAAAGCTCCAACAAGATCGCAATAAAAAAAAGATTAATCTGTGACAACAAAAACAAAAAAGGGAATAGGACAAAGATTAACAGTAGCAAAGGAAGATGGAGTGCAGAAGCACTCATGAGATAATGTTCTATAATGAATAGGATATATATCCTTTTTATTACTCAATGGTAACCACCGCCCCCCAAAAAACTACAAAAACACATGGCTTAAAAAAGAAGAAACAGAGGAAAGAAGTAGGGAATACAACCAAACAAAAACAAATGACACAAAGATCTGGAAAAAGCCCAAGTGTCTGTCAGAAGACGAGTGGATTAAAAAGCTTTGGTACATATATACTATGGAATACTACTCAGCCATAAGAAATGATGACATCGAATCATTTATAACAAAATGGATGTACCTTGACAACATTATACGGAGTGAAATAAGTAAATCAGAAAAAAGAAACTGAGAACAGCATGAATTCATACATAGGTGGGACATAAAAGTGAGACTATGAGACATGGACAAGAGTGTGGTGGTTACGGGGTGGGGGGAGGGAGGGGAGGGTGGGAAAGGGAGAAGGGTAGGGGCACAGGGAAAACCAGATAGAAGGTGACAGAGGACAATCTGACTTTGGGTGATGGGTATGCAACACAATTGAATGATAAGATAATCTGGAGATGTTTTCATTGTACATATGTACCCTGATTTATTGGTGTCACCACATTAAAGTTAATAAAAAAAAAACAAATGACAGAAAAACAAAAGAGAAGAACCAAACAAGATACAGAGCTATCAGAAAGCAATATATAAAATGTCAATAGGAAACCCTCAAGTGTCAATAGTTACATTAAATGTAAATAAATTGAACTCACCAATAAAAAGACACAGAGTAGCAGAGTGGATCAAAAAAGAAAATCCAACTGTATGCTGCTTTCAAGAAACACATCTGAGCTACAAGGATAAAAACAAATTTAAAGTGAAAGGTTGAAAAACAATTCTCAAAGCAAATAATATCCAAAGAAAAGCAGGTGTAGCCATACTCATATCTAACAATGCTGACTACAAGATAGCAAAGGTAATCAGAGACAAAGATGATAAAGGGGGCATTGAATCAAGAAGACATAACACTTCTTAATATATATGCACCAAACCAAGAAACAGAAAAGTATATAAGATATCTACTAACTGATCTAAAAATAAAAATCGACAAAAATACAATCATACATGGAGACCTCAATACACTGCTGATGGCTCTAGATCGTTCATCCAAACAGAAAATCAATAAAGAAGTATGGGCCTTTAAACAAACCACTACAACAATAGGTTATGATAGACATCTACAGGACATTTCATCCCAAAATGCCAGAGTATATATTTTTCTCCAGTGCACATGAAACATTCTCAAGAATTGATCATATGTTGGACCACAAAACTAACATCCACAAATTCAGAAAGATTGAAATTATACCAAGCATATTCTCTGACCACAAAGCTTTGAAACTAGAATTAAACAGCAAAAAAGAAGTAAACATCCTCACAAAAATATGGAAATTAAACAACATAACTCTAAAAAATGAATAGGTCAAAGAAAAAATAAAAGCAGAAATTTAAAGATGCATACAAACAAAAATGACAATACAACATATCAAAGTCTCTGGGATGCAGTAAAAGCAGTAATAAGAGGGAAGTTTATATCACTACATGCTTATATGAACAAACAAGAGAGAACCCAAGTAAACAACTTACCATCACATCTAAGGAACAAGAAAAAAAGAACAAAGGCAACCCAAAAATCAGCAGAAGGAAGAAAATAATAAAAATCAGAGCAGAAATAAATGAAATGGAGAGCAAAACATACTATAGAAAAAATCAATAAAACAATATGCTGGTTCTTTGAAAAGATCAACAAAATTGACAAACCCTTGGCAAGACTCACAAAAGAAAAAAGAGAAAGAACACATATAAACAAAATCCAAAATTAAAGAGGAGAAATCACCACAGATATCATAGATATACAAACAATTATCATAGAATACTATGAAAAACTATATGCCACCAAATTTAACAATCTAGAAGAAATGGATAAATTCCTAGAACAATACAATCTTCCTAAACTGAGTAATGAAGAAGTAGCCTAAACAGACCCATAAGCAGGCAGGTAATAGAAACAACTATCAAAAACCTCCCCAAAAATAAAAGTCCAGGACCAGACCGCTATACTAGTGAATTCTATCAAACATTCAGAGAAGACTTGGTTCCTATTCTACTCAAAATCGTCCAAAAAATTGAAGAAGAAGCAATACTTCCAAGCACATTTTATGAGGCCAACATAACCCTCATACCAAAACCTGGCAAGGACAACACAAAGAAAGAAAACTACAGACCAATATCTCTAATGAATACAGATACTAAAATACTAAACAAAATACTAGCAAATCGAATACAACAACACATAAAAAAATTAATTCATTATGATCAAGTGGGATTCATCCCAGAAACACAGGATGGTTCAACATACGTAAAACAGTTAACGTAATATACCATATCAACGAAACAAAAACCATATGATCCTATCAATAGATGTAGAAAAGGCATTTGATAAAATACAACATCATTTTATGTTTAAAACACTCAACAAAATAAGTATAGAAGGAAAATATCTCAACATAATAAAGGCCATTTATGGCCAACCATCAGCTAACATCGTATTAAATGGCAAAAAACTGAAGACTTTTTCTCTAAAATTAGGAAAAAGACAAGGTTGCCCACTCTCTCCACTCTTATTTAACATAATGCTGGAAGTTCTAGCCAGACGAATGAGACAAGAGGAAAAAATAAAAGGCACTCATACTGGGAAAGAAGAAATAAAGGTTTCACTTTTTGCAGATGATATTAATCTGTATATCAAAACCCCCAAAGACTCCACAAAAAAAAAACTATTAGAAACAATAAACCAATACAGTAATATTGCAGGATACAAAATTAATATACAGAAGTCTATTGCCTTCCTACATGCCAAAAATAAAACATCAGAAAATGAACTCAAAAAAATAATTCCTTTTAGGGTTGCAGCAACAACAAAAAATGCCTAGGAATAAACATAATAAAGAATGTAAAGGACCTATATAATGAAAACTGCAAAGCATTGTTAAGGGAAATCAAAAAAGATACAAGGAAATGGAAAAATATTCCTTGTTCTTGGATATTAAGAATAAATATAGTCAAAATGACCATATTACCCGAAGCAATATACAAATTTAATGCAATTCTCATCAAAATTCCACTGTCACTTTTTAAAGAAATGGAACAAAAAATCATCAGGTTTATATGGAACTCTAAAAAACCCTGAATAGCCAAAGTAATCCTAAGGATAAAGAACAAAGCTGGGGGCATTACAATACCTGACTTCAAATTATATTACAGAGCCACAATAATCAAAACAGCATGGTATTGGCAGAAAAATAAACACTTAGGTCAATGGAACAGAATAGAGAGCCCAGAAATAAAACCACATATATATATATATGGTCAAATCATCTTTGATAAAGCAGCCAAAAACACACAATAGAGAAAATAAAGCCTCTTCAATAAATGGTGCTGGGAAAACTGGAAAGCCACATGCAAAAGAATGAAACTCGACTACAGTTTGTCCCCTTGTACCAAAATTAATTCAAAATGGATCAAAACCTAAATATAAGATCTGAAACAATAAAGTACATAGAAGAAAACATAGGTACTAAACTCATGGACCTTGGCCATAAAGAGCATTTTATGAATTTTACTCAAAAGGCAAGGGAAGTGAAGGCAAAGATAAATGAATGGGACTACATCAGACTAAGGAGCTTCTGCACAGCAAAACAAACTGACAACAGAATAGACAGCCAACTAAATAGGAGATGATATTTTCAAACAACACCACAGATAAGGGCCTAATATCTAAATATACAAAGAACTCACAAAACTCAACAACAAACAAGCAAACAGTCCAATAAAAAAATGGGAAGAGGACATGAACAGACACTTCTCCCAGGAAGAAATACAAATGGCCAACAGATATATGAAAAGATGCTCATCTTCATTAGCTATTAGAGATATGCAAATCAAAACTATGAGATACCACCCCACATCTGTTACGTTAGCTATTACCAACAAGACAAGTAATAAGTGTTGGAGAGGTTGTGCAGAAAAAGGAACCCTCATTCACTGTTGGTGGGAATGTAAAGTAGTACAACCATTATGGAAGAAAGGATGGTGGTTCCTCAAAAAATTTAGAACTACCATATGACCCAGCAATCCCTCTCCTGGGTATATACCCCCAAAACTCAAAAACAGTGGTACATAAAAACACATGCAGCCCCATGTTCATCGCAGCATTGTTCACAGTGGCCAAGACATAGAAACAACCAAAAAGCCCTTTAATACATGGTTGGATAAAGAAGATGTGGTACATATATACTATGGTATACTACTCAGCCATAAGAAATGATGACATAGGATCATTTATGACAACATGGATGGACCCTGATAACATTATACAGAGTGAAATAAGTAAATCAGAAAAAACTAAGAACTGCATGATTCCATACATAGGTGGGACACAAAAATGAGACTCATGGACATGGACAAGAGTGTGGTGGTTACCAGGGGGAGGGGAAGGGAGGAGAGGGAGGGGCATAAAGAAAACCAAATAAAAGGTGATAGAGGACAATTTGACTTTGGGTAATGGGTATACAACATAACGAAATGTCAAAATTATCTGGAGATGTTTTCTCTGAATCTATCTATGTACTCTAATTGATCAATGTCACCCCGTTAAAATTGTCTAAATAAAAGAAAAGAAAAGAAAAGCAGACAACTAGACACTTGAATCCATGTTAACAAAATAAATTTTAAAAAAGGAAAAAAAGCTGGCAACTCTGCTGGGCCACTTTGCCAAACTGTTCCTGGTAGTTGGTTTCACAGTTGGACTAACTGACACTTCAGGACTACACTTAGTTTACTATCCATGTTGCTCTTACTCTATTTGTACTATCCGACTGTCAGTGGTTTTGTGCCTTAGATTAATACGCATACTGTTTCCCAGGAGCAAATATTCTGTACTTCCTTTCTTTGTCTTACCTGAGATGAGTCTCCTGTCATCACAATATACTTGCAGGGAAGGTTCTTGCACTTTTTGACTGAAAGAGGTCTGGTTGAAGCATCACAGAAACTTTCATTCACTTGAATGATTTGGGCATCCATGCACTGCACTTGCCGATGGGTCTCTTTCTTCTTGCATGATGTTAAACACTAGAAATGCAATGACAACATGTATAACACATGCCTTTATGCAGTGTCTTTGAATGTTTCCTTGCCAATACTCACATCTGACCACTCTCCTGCCACCCACTGGTACTGGGTGCAGTCCTGATGCCAGCACTGCCTCTGAAAAAAAGGCCGGGCAGACCAATCACACATTTCTTCAGCCACCCGACCAACACCTCTCAGTCTGCAGTACACATCCCTCTGCTGGACTCCAGAGCCACAGGTCACAGAACACTACAAAGAAGCCCAAATGATTTGAACAGTTAGCTAACAAATATTAAACTATGTCAAAATAGCAAAATAGTGTCATGACATATTTCCTTGTCCAACATAGCTTGATATTATATCATGCATTAGGTAGAAAATACATGCAATAAGCATCCTCAAGATTATCTGGTGTGAAGCATCTATACAACAAATGGGTTTTATTTTGCAATACCTAGTCAAATCTTCTGAAGACTATGACAGGCTACATGACGTATTATACCAGACACCCAGCCCAATTAATCACATGTTCTCCTGACTTAAATGTACTTAGTATCTATAAAACCATACAATAAATTTATTTTACTACATGGCTTTTAAACATTACTTAGATCCTTACACTGTACCGATAACCTCCCTCAAAGGAACACTAATTTCCAAGATTGTATTGTATTCATCTTTATACCTGCAAGACCTACTATACTTTGGGGATCTATATAGTTATTTGCTAATTCGTTGGTTCATGACTGTATTTCAATGAACAAGTTTTGAGCGGTTGGTTGTGTAAACAAACTTAGACAAACTTGTCTCAACTGCTCCAGGTCTCATTTTTCTTACTGTACAATGAAGATCTTGTGCTATTTGAAAAATTTCATAGACCACCTCCCAGACATTTACTCCTGGCAACAGTTCTACAACGGAGGCACCAGGGTTGAGGATCTGAGACCCAGAGATGTTAAGTCACTTGCCTCATCTGCTGCCTCTAATTTGTGGTGAAGCACGTTAAAGCTCAGTTCTTTCTGATTTCACACTTTGAGACCTCCTTGGCCACCCCCTGGTGATAGGGAAGAGAGGATGTGGCAGTCTCATAGGGCTCTTTCAGATCTAGAATGCCAGTTCGTATCACAGAGCTTGACCACAACCAAGCTGCAATGCCAACATTAATAACGTGTGGAGATCATCCCATGATATTTATTTGATTTGTGAATTTGTTTTTATTTATACTCTTTGTTATACCAGAAGTCACATTGAGTGGTATTCTGGGACTCACCATGGTTGTCAATTGTGGTATTATAAGGGTAAAGAAATAGGTTCTTCACTAAGTTTTCTACATTACAGGAGTTCCAGAATAAATAATATGTTTTTACACAACAGTAAATATATATCTTCAGAATATGGTTTTACCATGAATGAACATTAAAATCCTATAAAAGCTAAGTTCACCTGGTAGACTCAAATTCCTCTCACAGACTGTTGCAACATTTTTATTCTAAAGGCAGTTTAAAATTGTTTTCTACCATGTGCGTATAAGCAGAAACTGACTTGAAAGATGTTTTTTATGTTTTTAACCCATGAAGAGTATTGTGCATATCTACAGAGCTTATGTTCACTTTCCTTTTATGCTTCCACAGTCAAATTGTGCCAACTCATTGATTGTTTTCACACAAAAAAACCCACACAGCTCCTTTATATTAAGACAATAATAATGTATTGTGCACTTTGTGTAGGGCATAATATTAAGTAGACTAAAATAGTTGAGCTTATCTGAGCTCCTTGTGAAAATGTTTAGAGTACAAAATAAGGTTCCTAAAAATATTTTCCAGGAACAATTTAAGCAATATAAATTATATTTGGAAAAATTTCTGCCTCTAAACCTGAAAAAAAAATAATTCACAAAACCCAGCTTAGAAAGTTTTATCGGACAATGTAATTTTCTATAATTCCATAAACAACAATGGTGTATTGCTCCTTAGATCACCGCATGCATTTAGAAATATCCACTGAGACTCTGCCTAACTATGCCTGGTGCGCCTCTTCCCTGAAAGGAAACAAAATGGACTACTTTTTTCAGTATTTTTAGAGATAAGAGTATAAAAGAGTGGACTGATGCGATTTTAGATTTGAACAAATAGTTTACGACTTAAATGAAATACATATCTCTTATCCTGATCTCATTGATAACCCTAGTCGCCAAATCCAATAAAAACTTTTCAAACCTTTTCTTAATTTCACTGACCGCTCCATAGAATCATTCTGGCTTCTGTGATTGAAATCCCTCAGGTCCCAGAGCTCGCTCTCTGCTTCTGAGACGGCATCTTCTCGAAGTTGTTACTTGACTCCACTTTCCATGTTCAGTCTTGAAATGTTAGGATATCTCAGGAATCTATTTATAACTTACTTCTCTTTACAAGCTCAGAGATCTCTCTGAGCAATTTCTTCTACATACCAGTAATTTCTAAATCTCATCTCCAACCCTGATCATAATTCTGAGCTCTACATATATGTTTTTCACATATCTACAAGCATTTTTCATTTAATCACGAGAATTCTCCTGTGGTTTCTACATGACTATGTCAAAGTAACTTCAAATTCAACATTTCCAAAGCAGAACGTATAGCCTTTGCCCAGTCCAGCCTTCCCACAGGCATGCTGGGAAAATGTGATCACCTACTCTTAAGTGACCTACTAGAAAGCCTTCCCAAGGTACATCTCTAACCCCTAATATGTACCCATATTTAATGGCATTTAAAATTTTATTTTCAAAATTTTGGTAACTAATTTGGAAGCCACTATGAGGCTATAGTTACAAGCATAACACACATAATTGTTTGGAATGCACTAACACGCCAACACTATATAACTTAATTCAGACAGAAAAAGTCAGCCAAATATCCCATGTAGACATAAATATTCTATAACATTGCAAAGACTGGCACATTGAAGACTTGATAATGGAAGCAAAGGTGAGTTTTAGCTAATTCATAGGTACGATTGTCAATTTAGCTATATGGTAGGCCAGAGAAAAAGAAATGTTAGAACATCATTGTAAAAATAAGTACATCAAGGCTGACCAACTCTGCTATTTAATAAACAATTATTTAAAATGCAAATAGTGACTTCTCTCTTGATACACCATGTATAATTTCTTATTAATGGAATAAGGTGTTGGTTTTATTATAGTTGATTATTTGTTACTATGGTTTATTTCAAGTGAACCAACAATGTAGTAGTAGTATTAGCCATAGTAGAGAATTTTGAGTTAGAAAACACTCTAGGAATAGCTAATTCCAATTTCTCTTCAATTCTGAAATCCCTTTATACTCATAGTATATGAATGACCATGAAACCCACACATACTTCTATAGCATCAGTCTGGGTATGTTCACGATATCATGAAAGCTGTTATTCCATTTTGGCAAATATTCTCTTAAACACTGATGCTTTTACCCACCATCTAGAATCTTTCCTCCTTACTGACATAGAAAAAAATACATATTCATTTTCACATGAGAAAGTACGGTGGTGTGGACTGGATCTGTGACAGCTATTTTATAATCATTAGGAATTGGTCAACAGAACTACAGACATGTCAGACCAGCTCTCTTATATTGTGGAGCTGTTGAATCAAACTTAAAACCAGCAACCTTCCACTTTCCAGACAATAAATTTCTTTGTGATTAAGCCACTAATAATCAGGGCTTTTCCTCTTTGCAACAGAACTGACCCAGAATAGTTGTCACCATTTGATTGTGCTTCTCTGGGGATCTGGTAGTTTGTCAGATCTTTTTTTATAACCTGGGTCCCAGAATAGGCACTGCTCCAAAACTCTGACCAAGATTATTGGTGCTAAAAATTTAATCTGTTAATGTAGCCTAATATGTCACTAGTGATTTGAGCAACTACATCATATTTGATATGTAATAAACTAAACCCTTATTTTCCCATGACCTGTAACACACACACATCTTTGCGCAACATAATTTTTAACATAAATGTGCAATGAATTCAGCACAACATAGCAATTACACTTCTGTTGATGCATTATTAATACAAGATGGGGCAAGACTAAGTTTAAAGTTGTTTGTATGGAAAATATAAGAATAAGCTCTGTTTCACATTCTCACAACTGTAAACCTACATTTGCCCACCCCGTATGTAATGCAATAACAGTCTGCAGTTGGTGACTTCATATTATATGAGGGGCAATATGTTGCTAAGATAATAAGAATGAGCTATGTACAATGATAAGAATGAAACAATTATGACAGCAACTACAGTAAAAAAAGTTCCAGTAGACCTGTGTTTAAATGGCTGCCCCCCCCTCCCCCCCTACTTCCTGGCTTATGACCTGCACAAGCTAGTTAACCTCTTAGGCTGTAGTTCCCTCATCTGCATAATGAATGTGATAGAAGTGGTGAGGAATACAGAAGTCTCTTACACACTGTCAGGAAGTGACTGTCCCTCGCTGCTCCATTCTTATACCTTTTTTTTAAAATCACTTTTCTTAGATATAATTATTTCTGCCTTGAAAAGTTTCTTTATGCATTCCTTAAACCAAAAACGTTAGTCATCTCAGGCCACTCAAAGAAAAGCTACCTTGAAGTATCAAAAAAGTTGGTAGAGTTAATAGGCAGCATAGGAATGACAAAACTGAACTGCTGGCACTAGCTAAGAAGGATTAAGAAGCGTAGTTCACCCAGCCCCAGAGTACATCCTCCCCTCCTTGAACTCTGCCTGCCTTCACTGTATAACAACACTTAACCTAAGTGCAGAGATGAACATTCTGGGTTCTTTGTCAGAGGCTATGGGAACTTAATTAAGATTTATTAACTTTTTAGATTATAAAAGATATATATGGGTGTGTGTAGATTATTGAAAATATAGAAATATAAATTTATGTATGCATGTACTTTGGAAATATAGAAATTATCAAATTACAGAAATAGAAAATCACTTAAACATGCAGCATTTAGCATGTTTTGATTTTTCCAAACTAGGGCCTTTGGAAAAGGGGGGCACTGGCCAGTAGATTTGTGAGATTTTGGAACTTGCATCACCTTTGGTTTCAGCTCTAATCTTAAAATACAGTACTAGAAAAAAAATAGATGGGTCTTAGAGAAGGGGGACCAGGTAAATGGCTGATGTCACATGGTTCTAGATTCAGGAGAGTATTCTTTAGGTATTCAGTAAGATTTTTAAGGTATCTTTCTAACTGTCAAGCAGGCTTGCCATATCAATAAGAGGTGAGAATTCTGGATTTTTTTTTAAAGTAATGATTATACTGGGTAGCACACTGAACCAAGAAGATGAGGCATGAGGCAGTGAATAACCTAGCACCATTCTAGCCTTAAAGACATGAATGTACAAGTGAAACTGGTATTCCCGAAGAGGTAATATTAAGTCGAGAAATATAACAATTTTGGTTCCAGAAAGGAGGGGATAGTTTAAAAAATAATAATTTTAGTATTTAATTTTCCAGTAAAGGTATACCTCTGGACACAGAGACAAATGGCCTGTATAGCAGTTTTTGTTCCTGTTTAGCAGCAGCCATTAAAATGCATTACTAAACCCTTTCATTAAAAAAATGATATCATGTACCAAATGAAGAGTGTTACTACTTCAAAATTCATTTGAGCACCTCTGTGGTCATAATTTGCCAAATGAGTCTTTCCATTTGAGGTATAATGTAAAATAGTAGTAAAATAAAATTATTTTATAGTGAGTGATAATATTAAAGCAATGTTACAATTTATGCAGTTGGAACAAAGTAGCAACCTGTGATTATCTCCTATCTACCTCTGAAATTATACTTCTGTTGAATATATTATTATATGCAGTGCAATGACAGCCTGCAATTGTTAATTAACTTCATGTGGGTACTTTTTATAGAATAAATCAAAAGCCAATGACTTCACAAGTGGCCATTTGTTTCTGGCAGAGATTTGGGGACTGTGTGGGCATATGAAGCTAATTTCTGTGACAAGGAAAACCAATTCAAAGAGAAGAAAGCAAGCTCTGTACAAAAGCATCTGTGTTATCCTAATCTTTGAATATTCATATCTGTATCTTAGAAACCCCTGAAATATGTTCCTTGAGTGCATCTCATAAAATTTTATACTTGGTGGTAAGCCAAGGCCAATTTGTTAGCAATGATGATTAATTCACTGTGGGGCTGGAGGTCAAGCTTCAAAAAGTGTCCCTTCTGAATACCAACCACAGCAGCTGCAGCGAAAGAGTCCTAAAGATCAACAGGGACACTGATGGTGAAGAGGCAAAAACCCTCTCTCACTTCCACTCCCTTCCCCCGCAGCTCTGGCCTGAGGTCAGAATCAGGAGGTATCTGCCTCTTGCTGGGCTCAGTCTTCATAGTGTTCCACCCTCTGGGGGAACTTTCTTCATAATTATTTTGCCACATCTTGATTCAGATAAAGTAAGGCCAACACTCACTTTAAGAAAATCATAATATGACAAATATAACTTATACCTTACAAGGTGGCAAGTCCTTTTTGCAGCTAAATCACAGTATTCAAAGTAAGAAGTATTAGCTAGATACTAAGATAAGTGTTCAGTGAGCAAGATAGCCATTCTCACTGAGATGGCTACATTCATGCTGAAGAAATAAGCATGCGTTAGGTTTTCGACTTACTCCCTGAAGGACAATGGGAAGTCATAGAAGATGCCAAGTGACATGGTCGTATATGAGTTCTAGAGTTCACATTATATGCAAGTAAATAATGGCAAAGATAAAGGTAAGGAGACCATTGTACACCTGGGAACAGGTGATGATGAACTAGACGGGTGTTTGCAAAAAGATTCAAGAGTTACCTGATAGAATTAAAGAAACCTGTTGAGTGACTAATTGTGGGGTAAAAGGCAAAGGAGACAAGACTGTCCTGTATCTCTTGAACAACTTAGTAGGCAGTAGTGGCAATCACTAAAGAACACAGGTTAGTGTAGGAGATCTTTTAAATCATAACTTCTGCTAAACTGTTCAAAATAGTGTCATTTACTACAGTTAAACATAGAAGCAAATGCTTAAGAATATGTTTTGTGAGATAAAAAAACAGAGCTGTGTTTGCCCCTACTTTTCAGTCAAACGTTAGCCGCACTTCTCAGTACCCTCACACTAGACAGAGGCTGCCTCTTCTACAGAGGAATCCGAGGCATGCACTGCATTGGGGAGCTTTTTTATTCAAAAACAATGCGTTGGCACCTTGACACTCAAATGCTGGTGCCCTGTACTCAGAGTAAATGGTGATGACTTAGAAGTTCAGGGGAAATCCACTTTTTCTAGCTCTTGTTTGAACCACGGTTTTGCTAATAAACATAGTTCTAATAACTGAGACAAGGACATTCCCTCAGCAGAAAATAGGTTTCTTTTCCTCTTTACAGGACTAGGCCCTTTAAGAAATGAAGAAGCACCCTAAGGTACTGTTGAGAGCAGCCAGAATGCTGAATTGAAAGCCCAATCTCATTGAAATCAGGACTCAAGAAGTTATTCTAGTTAATGTTTCTGCCTTCATTCATGGCCTTGACTCATATTCCCCAAGCTTAGCCTTTGCTTGACAACCACAGTGAGAGGCATGCCTCCCCTCATTTAGATCTTTGAGCTTACTTCCCTGAGTACTCCAGGGCTGGAATCAGTCGCCCTTCTTTCATAAACTGAGTTCTCAGCCTGGATCTCACCTATGAATCGGCTTCATTTTTGCTGAGTTTTTCCAAGTGTGTATGCATTCTAGCCTAAAGGCTAGGCATCTAGTTCTGACACCTAACTTTCAATCTCCAATTAAAATTCCTTCTGTAACTTAATAGTCCCTCTCCAAGATGCAATATTAGCTCAAATCTAAGACTTTTGTTTGGAAACAGGTAATTACTAAATACATCATCGTATCTTAATGTTAGAATACCTGAAACAATATTATAATCATCATTACCTACACCAGTATTCAGTAACAGCATTTCTTACAGTTTACAGCCACAAAAAAATTAAATGACTAATTTGTTATTTAACTATAGACTTAGCAAATACATATGTTAACACTGTACAGTATTAATTCAGAGATTAGTGCAAAAATGTTAACAGAATAAAGCACATTTTACTGGAATAAAACTATCAAGGTTATTGAAAGCATGGAGAATGAATTAAGATATTTTTTAAATACAAAAATAATACATATAATGATCAAATAAATCACATACCTCCTTCCATCTATTGGCTTTCCATGCAGGGCATCTGACAGATCTACAAGCTTTGTGAGTTCGAGGTTTCTGTAGATGATTGCAATATTTTTCTTCTAATTTCCCTTCAACTTGGTCAATACAAAACACTTCACGATACTTTAAACCTTTACCACAAGAAGCTGAACACTAGAAAACAAATATGAATGCACTTGATTCATTTTATCTCAGTTTAAATTTATCTATAAGGAGTATACGTTGAAGCAATCAAAACATCACTGTTTTGTTATTTTCATTAAGATACACTTTGATATTTCTAAATAGAGAAAATTTAAATGTTGGCAAGCTTCCCTGGATCGATGTTGATATCATAAAGTATTCACTTATTTTATTAAAAAATATTGACTACAGTATTCTGGTACATAAATGCTTTCAGATTTTTTAAGATTAAAGACTATCTGAAATTAACTCCTGTTTTCACACATAATCCAACAAAAGTTGCTTTCAATTCTGTATAGTCACCACCTCTTCTATTTTTAACCCCATATGCTTTTTCACACTGCAAAGTATGTTTGGGATGTCCATAAAATGCAGCAACCTCTCAATGCAAGAAACCATGATTGCGAAACCTGAAAATGTATGTTTTCAAAGTGCAATTCAGTTCGCATTTGTTTTTTCACATCATTCTAGAAGATGTATCTTTCTCTACCATCAACCTTCCAATATGGTTTGTAAAAAAAACAAAAACAATAAAACAAACAAACCAAAATATAATTATAATCTCTGTAAAAATAGAGGTGAAACAATGATTTGAATTTATTTTTTTCAGCCAGTTGCCATTTTATGAGTCCAGGGCAATGCAAGAGCTTGGGCTCTGGCATTGAATACCCGCTCTGCCACTTACTAGCTGGGTCACTTTCGGCACATTCATCACCTGTCCAATCCTCTGTTTCTTCAATTATAAAATGGGGATAATAACACCAATGTTACAGGTAAATTCTGAAGATAAACATGAAATAAAAAATATAGAATGTCTAACTCATTCCTATCATATACAGTACAACTTCAGTAAATACAGCTAGTGCTCGACTTAATGACTTCGATGGGTTCTGACAGACCGGTCATAACACGATTGGGTCGTAAGTTGAGTAGGCTATATGTACAGTACTGTGAAATGATGTTATAAAAATCTTTAAGTCATATTTTATCATAATTTTCTTTCATTATTGTTATATATCATAATTTTCTTTGTTCATTTTATGCCATTTGTATCATCTCTACACCATTTTGTTTCTTATTTTTACATTCATTAGGTTTAAGTAAAACACTGCATTACCAGTACAACTGGTTTAATATTTGCAAAACATACAAAATACAGGTGCATACAAAAACTGCTCCAGCCTGACCTGTGGTGGCGCAGTGGATAAAGTGTCAACCTGGGAACACTGAGGTCGCCAGTTCAAAACCCTGCACTGGTCTGGTCAAGGCACATATAGGAGTTGATGCTTCTAGCTCCTCCCCGCTTTCTCTCTCTCTCTCTCTCTCTCTCTCTCTCTCTCTCTCTCTGTGTCTCCTCTCTAAAATAAATAAATAAAAAGAAATTTAAAAAATAAAAATAAAAAAACTGCTCCAGATGTGGAGCAGTCGTGACTAGAGATTGTGGTCATAAAGTCGAATGGTCGTAAGTTGCATAGGTCTTAAGTCAATAAATACCTGTATAAACTTCCTCTTTTATTTTCTTTCATATAACCTCAGAGAGGCTGTTAATTGTGAGCATGATATATATACTGGAGAAAAGTTAAGCAAAGAAGACATGAATTCCAGTTATAAGTCCTCTTATAACTCTGAGACAGCTGTTCACATATGGTTTCATTTAGAAACATATACTGAGTTCTGAGAACATTAGATAATATATTATGCATTTGATGATATTATGAGTTCCAAGACTGTTAGACAAATACAGATTGTTCGATGCTTAAAATATTTTAAGTTAAAAGTGTGGGACTAATTTACCTTTTATACATTACCTGCCATACTAAATCCCATTTGTGTAGATGATTTAAATCAGTGTCTTTATTATTAAGACTTATTGTTATCATATCTGAGATGTTCTCTTCTCATTAACACATACAGCCCTTATCCTCCACTTAACACACTTAAGTCTGGGAAGATCTCTTCCTAAACTAAGATGACCAGATTTTAAAATTGGTAAAGCGGAACACCATTGACCAGGGGTTGGGGGATGTTCTTGATTAAAAATTTGGTCTATATGGAGCAAAAAAAAAATTCATAGAATGAAAAAATAGTATTGTAATATATTTTTTTAATTTCAACATAAGTAAAATTTACAAATATAATACTTTAAAAATTATGTATAGTATTGTTTTATTCTTTGGCGTATTTCTCATTTGAGTGAATTTTTTTTAATAGATTGCTGGCGTTGTTTAAAAGGTCATGAAATTTTTACAAATTTGTTCAATTATATTCACACATAAAATGGTTTTAAAAGTCTCAACACTTAACTGTGATTTTTCTGATGTCCACACTTTATTTACCATAGAAAAGACGCATTCAATCACAGCATTAGTTCCTGGTAAAGACAGCGCGTATTCCACAATTGTTAGTGCATTATTGTATGGAACATGGTTTGTTTCCAAATGCTGAAATATTTCTAACCATTTGTTCTCTATTGTGATTTTTGCTGATGCCCAAGATTTAACCTTTTCCTTATCCATATATTTTTTAATAATGATATCTCATTTAAAAGATCATTTTGGGAAATATTACTCTATGGAAATTTTGAATGAGTCAGAGGGATCGGGTTATGCAGTCCCGAAACCGATGCCGGAGCTGCACGAGTGGGCGGGAGCAGGCAGGGCAGCATGGCCGGTGCACTCGCACACCCCGCATCCAGCCCCGCCGCCCGCTGGAGACCCAGCAGCTTGCGCCTCCAGGACGTGGGCCTATGGGTAGTTAGGGGACTTGACAGCCACCGCCCAGCAGGTACGTCCTGCCCAAAGTTCTTTGTTTTGGGCCCCACACAGGGCAGCCAGCTCTTGGGGCAGTGCAGGCACTTCTAGGTCGAGGCGGGGTCTCCCGGCTGAAAATTGTATATTCCCTTCCCATCTCCTGCCATTCCCTAGCTTTTCATGCATTCTTTCCAAAAATTGGGATTTTAAAACGTCACGGGACGCGGGACTAATTGTTAAAAATCAGGACTGTCCCGCCAAAAGCAGGACGTCTGGTCACCTTATCCTAAACTATATTAAATGTACATTCTTTCCTGCTCCTGACTGTTTTTCAGATCTACCTAGATGTTCTACTCCTTTTGGCTACTTAGCATAGGCAGGCACTTTCCTGTTTCTTTACTTTACTATTTATTTTTCAAAGACTATAACATATTTTATTCCAAAATCATATATCCTCAATTATCAAGCATATACTACCAAGGAGTATACATACATATTCACACATAGAAGACTGTTTTTTTCCTAAGGTGTATTATTTTTTTCTCTAACTCTTAAATTGTGACCTTTTAAACAAAAGAAGATGAATTACTCTTCCTGTTATCCCACTTAAAAAGTAATAATTATTGTGAATATGCATTATAGCAATACCATAGTACTTGTGAAAATAAATATTTTATTTGTTATGGATTTTATTACTACACCAAGAATTGCAGATTCATTAAACATCTCTTGCTTTTGCCCTTGATTAATCTTCAAAGTGCTTTTAATCTAAATGCCACATACCATCTATTAAATGAATAATGCCAGAGTAGATCTTAAATATTAAACCCAATAAAAATCAGAACAAAACATTACAAAATACTGAAGACTATTAAAATGATACAATAAAAAATATAATGGAATTCAGAAATTCATGGGAACTAGGCATTTTTCTCTGGGATATATCATAAGTACTAAAGGGGAAAGTGGTATTTAAACTGTCTTGAAGTAGGTTTGTTCATGAACAAAGATGTATGGTTCATATATTTCCATAGGCCTTATCTAGACATTGCTCGTGTGTCTATTTTGTACATGTCTGAGTTCTTTTAATGGTGCCAAGAATCCAGGATCACTCAGTAAGTATGCAGGAAACTGTTGATAAGAACAACCAATTCTTTTACAAAACTGTAACATAAGAAGAGACATTAAATATTCTAGGCTAGAATTTAGCAGTGTTATTTTCTCTGTAAGCAGTACCTGTAAATGCACTGTAAACTTAGATACTGTAATAAACTGTATATTCTAATTTGAGGCCGTTTTTTTATTCTTTCTCTTCTTTGTTATTCTAATCTGTAACCAAGACTATTAAATATAATTTAAACATACTGCTTTTCTTCCCTCAAGAACTAACAATGGCTCTCTATTTTCTTTAATAGTAAAAATCAAAATTATACTCTTCCTTACTTTCTTGATCCACCATGCTTCAGTCAACATTCCTTTCCAACCTTACTTTCTGTTACTTTCAAGCATGCAACCTTTGCTCTACTTAGGCATAATATAATCACTTCTCTTTAATGGGAGATACTCACTCAACAACAGTGCCTTATTCATATTACTTCCTTTTGCTTCCAGTAATCATTTCCCCTGGTGCTTTCTAAATCTTACCCTTATGCTGTGAGGCAACCCCATCTAGGGTAAACACCTATCAATCTTTCATTTCTCTGAACTCTTCTGTCTGAGGCTCACTGTTTTTAGCACTTCATTATTTTCTACTTTTGTCACATGCTTTATCTACCCAGACTTCTAGAGGTCAAGAACCTTTTAAGTCACCCACAAAGTGGCAAGTACAATAAATATCAGCTGATTAATTGATGTTGATCCTTGGTATAAGCAAATCTTATTTGTTTTTTAAACTATAAAATAATTTGTTAAAACACTTTAAAATCCATGAAATATATTTATTGGTTGATAAATTCAAGTTCCTCTAGGAAAGACACACACACAAAAAAATACAAAATGAAAGTATCACAACATAAATTATGCCTTTGATTCATTTTCGAAGTAGAGCTCTCTTTCCCCAAGATCTGAAAATAAGTGTATTAACACCGATGATTAAATCCATGTAGGAATTTAAGTAAAAATGAACACGTCATACCAAGAATGTATATTAGTTGGAATGAGAGAGTCTTGGAGTAAATAAATAGTGAGATGTTACCCTCCCTCTCTCAAAGCACAATACAATCCAAGTTGCAAAAGCTCCGCAAAAATAGCCCATTTGGTAGAAATACCCAACATGTCTATTTCTTTCTCTGGTACCCCAGCAATCTTCTTTCCCCTCTATTTTATTTCCCTGATACCATCCTATTCCCTTGAGTTTTATTAATACTGTATAATTCATTTACAGCATTCTTTTGCAAATAAGTTTTCTTAAAAATTACCTCTATCATCCTTAGTTGACATAGTTTTAAACTCTTAGATTTTTTAAATTACTACTATGAAACAATACATATACAGTTCAGAAGTGGTGACATTAAATACAAGTAACTTACATTGACCATCCCTATAAACTAGGTGAAGACAAATGTGTATTAAAAAAAAATACAGGGCATTTAAAACAAATATAGAATTTAAAAGCCCTAAAACTATAATAGACTCTTCAGTTATGCAGGTTGGTTGGCACTTTGAAAACCAAGGTGAGAGTTAAAACCACTTGTCTACTCTAATATGATTAATTTTGAAAAAGTCTATTCTTATTTTGAAGTTTCGTTGTATATAATTACAGAATAAGATTACTGGTACTTCTGATAGTTGAGATGTGTGTTATTGCTTTGTTTACATATGTATATGACTACTGAAGAAGAGTAAATGAACTGACCTAATTTGTGAGACCCTAGATTAATTCTGAAAATTCAGTTTGCTAAACAAAATAAGAAAATAAAAGTTCTTTACCTCCAGTTCTACAAAACAGAAAATTTTGGGTGAGGTTTAGACTTTTTATAAACTATTATGTTCAACTGATTTTCCATTCTCCCCGACACTGATGGGAAACTAGTTGGTTTGTACCCTAATAAACAATAAAATAGCCTTGAAAAGTAACTATTGCACTATACCCTTTCTCATGCATATACTGCTTTTTACAGAGTTTGCAAGCTGGGTAAACATAGGTAATTTATTTAATCTCACTGAACCTCCATTTTTTATATGTAATATTAGTAAAATAATTCCAACTTTATGTAAATATTTAGATAGTGATAAAGGGATTTAAAAAAAATGGCCAAACTCATAAAACTCTAAAGATAAGGATGCCCATTCTCACCACTTTTATTGAAAATAGTTTTGAAAGTCCTAGGCATAGCAATTGGATAAGAAAAGGAAATAAAAGACATCCCAATTGTAAAGGAAGAAGGAAAACTGTCCCTATTTTCAGATGATATGATGCTATATATAGACTATATTCCATCAAAAAAACTATTAGTACTAACAAATAAATTTAGTAAAGTTGTAGGATACAAATTAATATTCAGACATCTTTTGCATTTTCATAACTACCAACAAAAGATCAGAAAGAGAAACTGAAAAAACGATCCCACTTACAATCACATCAAAAAGAATAATATACCCAGGAATATAAGAAGATGAAAGACCCATTCTCTGAAAATTATAAGATATAATGACAGAGACTGAAGAGACACAATCAACTGGAAGAATATACTATGCTCATGAATTGGAAGAATTAATATTTATTCAAAACAATCTATAAACCCAATGCAATCCCAATTTTTTAAAATGGCATTTTTGCAAAATTAGAATAATTCTAAATTTATATAGAACGATAAAAGATCTTGAACAAGTAAAGCAATCTTGAGAAAGAAGAACAAAGTTGGAGGTATAACACTCTCCGATTTCAAACTATACTAAGAGCTATTATAATCAAAACAGTATGGTATATAGATCAATGGAATAAAAGAGAGTGCCCAGACATAAACGCATGCTTATATGATCAATTATTGTATGGAAGAGGTGAAAATGTATAATTGGATAGAGGCAGTCTCTTCAATAAATGATGTTGGGAAAACTAAAAACAGATACATTAAAAAAATAATAAAAAGAAAAAAACTAGACCATTTTCTAACTCCACACACAAATATAAACTCGAAATTGATTCAAGACCTAAGTGTAAGACCCAAGACCATAAAATCCTACAGGAAAAATACAGGTTATAAACTATTTGACATCGGTCTTAACAATATTTTTAAAATATCCTCTAGGGTAAATGCAACAAAGTAAAATTTTTTTAAACTTGACTGCATCAAACTAAAAAAACATTTTGCACTATAAAGAAAACATCAACTAAACAAAAAGAAAACGTACTGAATGGGAGAAGATATTTGTAAATGATATATACAATAAGGAAGAATTAGCCAAAGTAGAGAGATGAGCAAAAGTCAGTTTATAGTTGTGAGCACACAAAACAGAGTTTATTCTATTGTATTATTTATTCATATTACAACTGTATAATAAAGAACTCATACAAGTCAACATCAAACAATCCAATTAAAAAAATGGGCTGATGTCCTGAATACACATTTTCCCACAGAAGACAAATGGCGGCCAACAGACATATGAAAAGATCCTCAATATCCTCAGGGAAATGCAAATAAGAACCACACTGAGATATTACCTTGCACTTGTCAGAATGGCTGTTATAAAGACAGAAGGAAATGTGTTGGCAAGAATGTTGGAAAAGGGAACCCCTGTGCACTATTTTTGAGATTGGTACAGCCACTATTGAAAATAGTATGAAAATGTCTCAAAAAATTAAAAATAGAACTACCATATGACCTAGAAATCCTACTTCTGGGTATTTATCTGAAGAAATCCAAATCACTAAATTAGAAAAGATAAATGCATCCTTATGTTCATAGTAGCATTATTTACAATTGTCAAGATATGGAAGCAACCCTAAGTGTTCATCAAAAGATGAATGAAGAAAATGTGTATACAGAATATTACTCAGCCATAAAAAAGAACAAAATCTGGGTATTTGTGAGAACATAGATGGACCTAGAGGATATTAGACTATATAAATAAAATAAGTCAAACAGAGAAAGACAAATATATAGTTTCACTTATACATGGAATCTTAAAAAACAAAACTAACAAATAAACAAAAGATGAAAAAACTCAAAGAGAACAAATTGATGGTTGTCAGATAGGAGGCAGGTAGGGAAATGAGTGAAAAAGGTGAAGGGATTAAGAAGTACAAACCACCAATTATAAAATAAGTCACTGAGAAGTAAAGTACAGCATAACGAGTGTAGTCAATAATATAATAACTATGTATGGTGCCAGATGGGTATTAAACATATTGTGGTGATCACTTTGAAAGGTATGTAAGTGTCTAATCACAATGCTGCACACCCGAAACTAATACAATATTGATAATTGACTAGAATTTAGAAGTAAAGGGTTAAAAATAACTAAATGAGCAGAAGTCACTTAATAATCATTCAAGGTAAATTAATCAGAACTAGAAGTATCTTATAACAATAAAACTGCTCCTATAGCCTGGCTTGTGGTGGTGCAGTGAAGAGAGCGCCAACCTGGAACACTGAGGTTGCTGGTTTGAAACCCTGGGCTTGCCCAGTCAAGGCACATAAACAAGCAACCAATGAACAGATGAGAGTGAAGCAACTACTTCTCATTGTCCCCCACCCCGTAAAATCAATATATAAAATCTTCTTAAAAAATAACAAACTACTCCTTTAACACTCTTCTACATTTGCTGATAAGGAAAATATTTAATATTAAATAAATATTTCAAATTGTGGTAATACTTTTTGTAAACATTTTATTTAATATTGCTTACTCACAAACTATTTCATGGATGGTTAAAAATTATGGCATTTAGTGTTTCACCAATCTTAAATAATCTAACTAGACAAATATTTTTTCCCTCTTAGCCATATGACTGAATTTTAGTTTTCTAATGTTGCTATTAAACAAACAAACAAAAATGACTAACAAGAAAATAATAAACTGAGGAAAAATAAGTGGTGTACTATTAATCAATTTCACTTTTATTTTCAAAATACTTGGAATTTTCTGATTGCTTTTTCAAAACATAACTCTAATAAGTCATCTAACAATCAAGTGAAGAAAGAAATTTATACCTTGTTTCTAGGTCCATGTAAGGTCAAGGGCAGCCACCATCTTTGTGGTCATTCACATGCAGGTTCTCATTGAATTTGGACAGACAGTAAAGAAACAGTGGAGCCAAAAAATGGTGGGCCATTCCTTTAATCAAGACTCGCACAGGCTGATGAGCAACACACACAGGGAAAAACACTTCCCTTTCACTCGGGGCTCCCAAAACCACTGACACATTCTCCCGTTCCACAACCAGAAGAATCTCCTCCGTTTTTTTCCCTAGAATCAAGAGCCTCACCAGTCTCAGTGGAGCTCACAAAAGCCCCTCACCTCTGGCTCCCCATCTGCATATCTTCTCTCTTCTCTCTGCATAAACTCTGCAAAGACATGGTTTCCTCTGTGCTTCTTTTGAATACTTTCTGGCATGGAAAAACCTCTCCTCCAGCAGACATTAGCAAGACAATGGCCCTTCCCAAGCAGGAAGGTAATTTCCAATGTCACAGATCAAATACTGACACTGCCCAACGCCATTTTTTAACACTAAAAGTGAGCAAACTAAAAACATACAAATTTTACAAACTCATTTGCCCAACAGTCCATAGTCACCTGTTAAAAGCGTAAAAGCTCACAACCTGATGGCTGGGTGTCATATCTATCTAACTGCTCGTTGGATGACAGATACTAGCCAATTTCTTTAGACAACCAAAGAAAACCTACTACCAAGTGACAAAATTCACACAAATTTTGCTAAACTCACAGAAATGCTATCATTACACAGTACAAATCTAAACCTTCTCATCACCAACCAGAAATTATTTTCATCTATAAAATGAAAATAAATACGAAGCATCAATTTACAGTATATAAAATGAAGTGGTTTTAATTTAAAAACATATTGTAATAGGTAAAGCTTAAGTATTGAGTGTTTCTCTTGGGTAGTTTGAGAGGATTAGTTTCCTTAATCTAAAGCAGGGGTAGTCAACCTTTTTATACCTACCGCCCAATTTTGTATCTCTGTTAGTAGTAAAGTTTTCTAACAGCCCACCGGTTCCACAGTAATGGTGATTTATAAAGTAGGGAAGTAACTTTACTTTATAAAATTTATAAAGCAGCATTACAGCAAGTTAAAGCATATAATAATGATTACTTATCAAGTACTTTATGTCAGATTTTCGCTAAGTTTGGCAGAATAAATCTTTATAGAACTTACTATAGTTAAATCTATCTTTTTATTTATACTTTGGTTGCTCTGCTACCACCCTCCATGAAAGCTGGAACGCCCATTAGTGGGCAGTAGGGACCAGGTTGACTACCACTGGTCTAAAGGAAATTCCCTAGTCTTTAGGAAAAGTCCAAAAGTATCAATGAATTTCTCAATATAGAAACATGTTATTATTTTTGTTTTGGTCCTTTTCAAAACGGAGCTATTTTATGCTGCTGTAGCAAAGTTAAAAAATTTTAATGGAAAAATTTTAATCGTAGTTATTTTGCTGAAGATTTTTTTTAATGAAATGTTGATGCTTATGTTAAATGTCTTTAAATACTATTATGAAACAAAAACAATTGTCTATGAAATGACATATGAAATAAGGAAATGAGTTTCAGATCAAAACAAACCAGAAATTAGATACTCTGAAATATAACACTATTGTTAATGTATTTATATGTGCATATATGTGTTTTACTTTTTCTTTCTGATTTTTTAAGAAGCCTTTACCATTCTCTAAATAAAATGAAGCTATGTCTAAACCCCAGGAACAGTATGGGTTTTGAAATCTTCAGGAAGCTAATGATACCTACATATATAAGAGAAAGCCTTACTATAGTAAAACCTTAGAAGTTTTATAAATCTACTTTGTAACTAAGGGCATTCTCTACAATGGTAGAACACTCTTTTAATTTGAGCTTCTCAAGTATTAGAGCAGTAAAACATTAAAGTAATTAGAACACAGTAAAACAACCAGAGTATAGTAAGGTATTCCTGTTTAAACAAAATACAAAAAAGGCAAAATATGCATATTAAAAGTAGAGTGTCAACTCTAAAATACTATTGCTACTGTTCCTTTAATTCAATGCATATGTGCACTAAAGAGTAAGATACTAAATCTGTCAACAGGGACCCATTCATAGTATTTCCTGAAAGATTATACTTAGCTTTTTAAAGTTTAATGAAGTTTGAAAATGTCCTTTTTAACCTGTTACAGACATCCTTTAAGTATATAGCTTTAATAAACCAAGATATCTTTTGGTTTTAAAAGTATTTACTACTAAAATATCTCATTCTATTGTATTGCATCTGGTTATCTGTAAAATTTGCATCTTCAGGCATTTAAAAATTTTTAAGTCAGATTCATTTGCAAAAAATGCTGATTTGCAACTTAAAGGAGAAAGAAATACATGCTTAACAAGAAACATATCCTGTCAAGTTCATTACATTATTATCTTTATGATTGCTAACAATTTCTATTTTATGTTTTAAAACTTTTAAGTATATATATGTATATTTATATATACACAATAGATTTAAAGTTTTAAGTTAGTCAATGCAATATGGCTTATTCAATTGAAAGTAATATTTAAAGATAATATACTACAATTTGTTAATATTTTCTAAATGAAGACTTTGGAAAGTTTTGTGATCATTATCACTTTCAAATATAAAACCTGGATGAAAGTTGCAATAATTCATGCAAGTACTTTATATAAAATTTTTTACTGACCATACAATATTATTTTCTCCACATAAAATATTAGAAAATCAGAGTTAAGTGATAACTACTCAATTATTGGATTACTTTTGTTCAATTGTAAGATTTGATATACAATCATTACAAACCTACACAGTATTGAACTCTGGTTTATTTTGATAGAAGCAACAGTAAATGTGATTTAAATTCAAAATGTTGAGCACAATCTGTGGCAAGGAATACTCAGGAAAAACTGCTATTAGTTTGAAATTTGTAATTTATTCTTTTACCTTTTGGTCTAATTGTATATAGTTTGTTTGTACTGTAAAGTGGTGGTGCACATTTCAAACTCCTCTATAAAATCTGCTAAGCAAGTGGCACACATCTAAAGAGTTCTTGTTTGAAGTTTTTACTGACTCACTGAGTGACAAATTTTGGGGGCCATTTCTGTGATTTTACTTTTTCTGGATGTCCTTATACAAAGCACAACAAATGGGACTCATAAGAATGAATGGCACGTTTCCTGATGACAACCCCAATCCTGTCTTATCCCCTGGGAGCCTGCATCCAGAACCCAGAGCATCTACCATCCCATGTAGAACAAATCTGTCCACTGTGGGCAGACCATACGAAGGTAAACAGGTCAGAAAAATAGCTAAAGCATACCTTTTAAATTTTTGAGGGTCGTGGGTTGTTTCTTTCTTTCTTTCTTTCTTTCTTTCTTTCTTTCTTTCTCTCTCTCTCTCTCTCTTTCTTTCTTCACCACTTACTATGGTAACATTTACAAAATCTTTAAAATCAAGTGCCAGCAGAATTTACCATTTCAAGTTTCTACAAATGTTTTTGTACTCACTGTGGGAGTTCACAGAAATAAAGCCAAGAAGTTTGCTTTTAAGAAGGGTTATAAAGGCCTGGGAAGGAGTATGCACAGAGAACTCTCAGATGAGAAATATAAAGTGAGCTCTGTGAGTGCTTCAATAAAAAAAAAGTCAGAGTGGAAATTAAAATACGCATCGCACATATTTATGTCAATTTATCATATGCGATAGAAGGTTTCAGGCAAGAATGTGTTGGGGATTGATGTACTATTTCAGTGAATTTAAGCTAATTTTATATTTATATTAAGATAAAAATAAATTAACTTAAATAATTATGTTAAAACTTAAAGTGGGGCTTCATATTTTTGGAATAGAGATTTATATCTGACTGCCAGCTGTCAGTAGCTGATCCAGAGTTTTCTCACCCTAAGGCAACAATAATAATATCTATACCTCAGTGTGGGTATGAGGTTAGAGGTCCTGTCTGACTGAAACAGTGCTTAACCTTCCAAATGCATATTAAACCTCCATTCCCCTTGCTTTTACTTCCTTTCCCAAATACTAAAAAAATATAAAATAGTAAAATATAACCTGTGGCATGCACATCTCTAGTAAACCCTTGAATAGAACATGGGGATTCTCATACTCTGAGAATTCATTCAGTGGTGAGATAACCTGTTTACCTAGATAGTGAAAAACAAATCACACATACATCAAATTATTTCCAGAGTGGGGGTAAGCTAGAAAAAGTGGAATAAAAGGTAAATAAATATCTGGTTTAAAAAAATAACCAGTTTGTTTAAAACAATGAAGTGACTGACCATATGTATTCATTTCTCCTCCTTGATTTTTTTTTAACCCAAAAAGTCAAAGTAAATATAATAGATTTCAATAACATCAGAAGATGCAAGAGGACATCATGAATGGAGATCAGTGTGAAGCATGGTGAACTTGTACCTGCAGAAACCCTGAAAGGCTCAGTCAGCTCCCGTATGTGTGGAGGGTGGTGACTGCCCCTCTCCTCTTTAGCCAGATTAGGGGCCTGTCTCCTGGAGAAATTAACCTGCTTAGGTGTGACTTGGGGACACTCAGGTAAAATAAGAGAATTCTTCACATTGAACACTTGACTAGTCGTCTCTCTGCCCATGCCACCCTTCCTCACAGGTAGGGCATTAAGGGGTCCTTCTCTGAGAAACTGGGTCTCTATGAGAAAAAAACTTAGGGGAAATGATCAGTCACTCAACTCTGTCCAAATGCAGAATTTTCAATTAATTCTCTAGTGCTTTACTTTTAAGTAAGAATGAGCTGCAGAGGATCATCAGCTTTTGGAGAAGAGCTTCAGCAGGAAAGCCAGAACATTTCCCCTCACCCTGAAGAAAGGGGTGGAGAAATAAGGAAGCAATTAAGAGAGCATCCCCCTCTACCAAAGAAAACAACTGTAATTAATGAGAGAATAGATGTATGAATAAAACAAGATTAGAACACTGTGACCCCCAAAACCATCAGAATGCAAGAAAATCTTTAAATAATTAAAAATATATTAACTGCCCTGGATGGTTGGCTCAGCAGTAGTGTGTTGATCAGCGTGTGGATGTCCCAGGTTCAATTCCCAGTCAGGGCACACAGGAGAAGCGACTGTCTGCTTCTCCAACCCTCCCCTTCCCCTTCTCTTTCTTTCTCTTCCTCTCCCTCTCTCTCTCTCTCCTCTCCCTCAGCCATGGCTTTATTAATTTGAGCATGTTGGCCCCGAGTGCTGAGGATGGCTCCATGGAGCCTCCACCTCAGGTAATAAAAATAGCTGGATTGGGAGCAGCCCCAGATGGGCAGAGCATCGGCCCCAGATTGGAGTTGCTGGGTGAATCCTGGTCGGGACGCATGCGGGAGTCTGTCTCTGTATCTATTCTCACACACACACAAAAAAGAATAAAAATTATTATAACTATTATAAACAAGTAATTCAGTAGACGGTTTAGGTATTGACAGTTCCCCAACAATAAAAACAATTGACAGAGATGTAAAATAGTAAAATAAAAAGAATTAGAGAATCAATCCAAGAATCCCAATAGTTAACTAGAAAGCATTCAAAAAAGAACAAAGTAAATATCTGCATAGAAATTTTCAAAGAAATAATATGGCCAATTTCTTAACACAAGTCTCCTTAATGAAAAGACCTATAGACTGGCTAGCAGTAAGTCACTTCATGAATTATCAGAACAATAGAAATAAACAGAAGATACCAAAAGCTGTAGTAGCACAGGTGGGGAAACAAGAGCATATACCACAGACTGGGAATTAGGTCACTAGACTTCATAGTAACTGAGAACACTAGAAACTATGGGTAATGCCTTAAAAATTCTGAGGGAAATTATTTTTAAGCTAGAAAACCATAACCAGCAAAGTTATTAATTAAATATGAGGATTGACTAAACACCACCTTTCCAAATCAGCACAGATGAAAAAATGTGCCTCTCATTTTTCTTTTTATATACAGAAAAAAGAAGTGGCTATTTCTTTTAGGAAAACTATGTGATATTCATTTTGAGCTGAAACTGATTATACATACATATATACATGCATATATATGTATATGAAACAGTCACCTGTAATTCTCATTCTGTACCTTGGAGTAAGAAAACATCAAATTTCACAGGGAAAATATTTGAGGACAGCTGTTTTTGTTTTTCTGTATAAATTTATCTGTCTAGTCCAACTTCTTAATTATCCCAATCTCCTTTGACCTTCTCAAAATGTGGCATGTAGAGTATCATTTGTTAGCAAAACATGGTCTAACTGTAAAGAATATAGCTTTAAAAGATATTTCTACCCTTGCTATAAACACAACACTCAATATAAGCAATACTGCATTAAATTTCAGTTTTTAGGAAAACCAGATTTTTTACATGATCAATTAATATTTGACAAAGGAGATAAGAATGCAGTAGAGAGAATCTACTCAATAAATGGAGATGGACAAATTGGACAGACACATACAAAAAAACAAAAGGAAATTAGACCACCTTCTTACACCATATACAAGGAAATATCTCAAAATTGAATAAATACTTAAATGTAAGACTTGAAACCATAAAACTTATAGAAGAGAACATAGGCAGTAAAATCTCAAGCATTTCTCTAGTAACTTCTTTTCTGATATATCTCCTCAGGCAAGGGAAACAAAGGAAACCATCAACAGAATGAAAAGACAACCCTCTGAACGGGAGAATATGTGCACCAATGATACATCAGATAAGGGGTTAATATCCAAAATTTATAAAGAACTTAAACAACTCAACACCAAAAAAGAAAACAATCCAATTCAAAATAGGCCAAAGACCTGAATAGACACTTCTCCAAAGAGGACATACAGATGGCCAATAGACATATGAAAAAATGTTCAATGTCACTAATCTTCAGAAAGATGCAAATTAAAAGCCACAATGAGTTACCACCTCACACCTGTCAGAATGATGCTCATCAATAAATCAGCAAACAACTGTTGACAAGGATGTGGAAATAAGGGAACCCTTGTGTACTGTTGACGGAAATGTAGATTTTGCAGCCACTATGAAAATATAGTATAAAGTTCCTCAAAAAATTAAAAATGGAACTACGTTATGACCCAACAATTCCACTTCTAAGTATATATCCTAAGAAATCCCAAAAAAACAAAGTTGAAATATATATACTTCTATGTTCACTGCAGCATTATTTATAATAGCCAAAATATGAAGCAACCCAAGTGCCTATCAATAGATGAGTAGATTAAAAAGCCATGTACATACATACAATAAAATATTACTCAGCCATTAAAAATAATAAGCTCTTACCATTTGTGAAAGCAGGGATGGACCTAGTAGGTATTATGCTAAGTAACTCAGACAGAGAAAGACAAACACATGTAGAATCTAAAGAACACTATAAATAAACAAACAAAACAGAAACAACTCATAGATAAAGAACAGACTGATGAGCCTAACCTGTGGTGGCGCAGTGGATAAAGCGTCGACCTGGGAACACTGAGGTCGCCAGTTCAAAACCCTGCACTGGTCTGGTCAAGGCACATATGGGAGTTGATGCTTCTAGCTCCTCCCCCCTTTCTCTCTCTCTCACTTTGTGTCTCCTCTCTAAAATGAATAAAATAAAAATAAAATTAAAAAAAAAAAAAAAAGAACAGACTGATGATTGCCAGAAGGAAGGAGGGTAAAAAATGTAAAGGGATTGAGAAGTACGGATTGGTAGTTATAGAATTGTCACAGGGATGTAAAGTACAGCATAAGAAATATTGTGAAGAATATTGTAATAAATATGTATGGTGCCATGTGGGTACTGGGATTATTGGGGGGAACACTTTGTAAAGTATATGATTGTCTAACCACTATTTTGTACACCTGAAACTAACACAAAATAATATTGAATGTAAAGTTAGTTTTAAAATATTTAAAACCCTAGTGCACTTCAGTTGAGAAACTTGTTGAAATAATGTATTTTTTGTGCGGAAGGATAAGAGAAAATTGGAAGTGTCTCTCCTAATTTTAAAAATGATACTAAAAAGAGTATTTTAAAAATATTTTAAGAATCACAATTTAATCTTTAGATATGAGTTTATAAAAATATTGTATTGTTTATTCAAATGAGAAAATGCAAGTTTCTGAGGACCTGAATTATGGGGCATCCTTTGGTGGAAGAATATGCCATTCTTTAGTTCTTAAAAATTAACAAATAAATATATTTTATATGCTTTTTTATCATAACATCACATAACTGAATGAAATTCTAAAGTTATTACCAGACTTTTAAATTTTAGTTTCTGATAAAAATGATTTTCTAAAAGGAATCTGGTTTTTATTATAAGTACAGCTACAATCTTTCTATTTCCCTTTTAAAAAGTTCTCTAGTTTTCCTAAGCATTAAAAAATATATACGGAAACATTTTCCGCATCTGTAGTCTTATTCATAACATAATTTTCTCTGTATTTTGACTTTTAAAGAAACTATTAAAATCCTCATAGTTTGACAAACTTAGAAGATGTTTAATTCCAATGAAACAAAAAAATTTCTAAAGCACTCTATAGACCATAACCATAAAGGGCCTACTATGTCATATCTAAATGAATACCTTATTAACACAATAGAAATTTGGATATTAGGGTCATTTTCAGGTATAAATTATGTATCATAAAAATAGCAAGACTTTCTATCAGAGTATATTTACATACTACAGGTAGTGAAATGAATTGTAAGTGAGAATTCTAAACCCAATAGTGGCAGAAACCACATCTATAAATGTTTCCTGAATAAATGAATAAATAAATGCTATGTTGAAAAGATATATGTGCAAATATATACAAAGAATCTTTTAAATATGCAATTTGTTTTATCTGAATGAGGCAGAGTTGAATGATCTTTAGTTTTAAAAAAATACAAAAAAGGGAGGCTTTGTGTAATAGATCTCTTTCAAGGTTTTTGTTATTGGTATCCAGATTCTATGGGGTGCCCTGTAGAGGTAAGAAGAGCTCCTCCTAGTTTCATCCAAGACTGAGATCTTGCCAAGATGAGCAGAAAAATGCTGACATGGAGGCAGGATTCCATATGAGCTACTATTTTTGAGCTTGTTTCCTGACTGAAGAAATGTCAAGGAGTGTGGGAAGTGCTATGCCTGATTATCTACCCTATTCCTAGATGTGAAAATTCTCCTAAGGTCCACGAATAAACAGTGCAGAAGTATCCTGTCGATGGAAGGACGTGAACTCTCAGGACATCAGAACATCAGAATAGAGTCAGTTTTTATTACCATGGTAATATAAATTTCCCCTTACTCTTTCATTCATCTAAAAAGAATATACTCTCACAGAGTACACATTATCCTTTACAAAGTATAATTTGTACATTTTCATTCTCACACTATACTGAATGACCTCCCAAACTGAATGATTAGCTATTAGTCATACAAAATGCTTTCTGGTTCTATCAAATATACTTGGGTTTGTTTATGGGTAAAATATACTATATTAAAATTAAAATTTTCTGAATACATGTCTATAACCCTCCCCCCAAAATATGACAGGCTAGAAAAATGGTCTTCTATGGGAAAGCATTTTTATGATAATTTTAATTATTGCATCCAAATTTTCTTTCACGGAATTCTGACTTCTTGATACAGTATTCTCCACTATATTGTTAGTTATATTTTGGAACTAGTTTCATTTACAGTAGTATTTCTTGCTATTACTGTATTTCCCCATGTATAAGATGCTCGCATGTTTAAGAGCCACCTTAATTTGGGGGCCTGAATTTTGGGGAAAAAAAAGGATTACATAAAGTTATTGAGCTAAGGTTTTACTCATCATAAAATTCATACAACTCCTCATTACTGTCAAAACTCCCATCCATTAGCTTGTCCTTATCTGTGTCTGATGATGAATCACTGTCTTCATATATCACCTCATCCTCAGTTCCATCTATGGCATTTGTAATGCCACACTCCAACAACCACTGTGTAAGACACACCCAGGTTTTAGACCCCAAACTTTTCAGAAAACAGTGCATCCTATACATGGAAATAAAAGGAATGTCATCTCTTTTAATGATTTTTTTTTTACAGGGACAGACAGAGAATCAGAGAGGACAGACAGGAACAGAGAGAGATGAGAAGCATCTATCATCAGTTTTTTGTTGCGACACCTTAGTTGTTCATTGATTGCTTTCTCATATGTGCCTTGACCGCAGGCCTTCAGCAGACTGAGCAACCCCTTGCTGGAGCCAGCGACCTTGGGTACAAGCTGACGAGCTTGCGCTCAAGCTGGCAACCTCGGGGTCTTGAACCTGGGTCCTCCGCATCCCAGTCCGATGCTCTATCCACTGTGCCACTGCCTGGTCAGGCTAATGAATTCTTTAAAAAAAAAAAAAATTACCAGCTGTAATATGAACTTTGGGTCCTGATTTATTCACGTTTTTCTCCACACCTAGTAAATATCATTAACACGTAGCAACTGCTATATTATGTCTACTTAACAAATAAACAATAGAAATTCATAAAGATTATAAATCAGAAATTAAAAAATAAAGAATTGGAGAAGGATTAATCTCTTTTAATTAAAATAACAAAGAAGTAAGTTTTAGCACCTCAAAAGTTATTGTTTTAAGTTATTAAAGATAAATAGTATTGATACAAGCCATTAACCATGCTGTTCTCCCCATATTTGTCTATTTAAATTCAGAAATGGAAACTCCTTTACTATTGCTACTTCTCTGTAGCTATGGCTGAGACTGAATAACAGTAAAATAAATAAATAAATAAATATATATATATATATACATATATACACACACACACACACAGATATATATATATATATTTTTTTTTTCTTTTAAATAAAAGAAAAAAGAAACAAACTGTGTAGAGGTGATACTCTTCAATACATATATCCTGCAAGGGACTTATACTCAGGCAAAAACTGAACTCTTATAAATCATTAAGATAAAACAGAAAATCCAAAAAGAAGATGGGCAAAGGACTTCAATAAGTATTACATAAAATAATAGCCATGGTAATAAAAATATGAAAAGGCACTCAATTAGGCATACATAATGCAAATTAAAACCACAAAAAATACCGCTACACATCTACTAGAATCACTCAAATTTAAGTCTGATAATACAAACATAGACAGGATGTGGAACAATTGGAATTCTCACACACTACCTTAAAACACCGGTAGAATTCACTATACCTGAACCTATGCATACACTAAGATCCTGCAATTCAACTCCTGGCTACATTTCCAAAAGATCTGTGTATACATGTTCACTAAATGACATATGTGAGAAATGTTCATAACAGCATTATTTGTAAGTACTGAATTAAAAATAATCCCAACTGCTTGTCAACTGGAAAATATTTATACAAATCATATTCATTCAACTTATACAATTAATAATAGATTGCACTGAGAAACTAAAATTACATACATGAATGAATCTCACAAACCTAATATTGTTACTCTCACAAGAAAATTTAAGTTCCATTTAGATGAAGCTCAAAGGCAGGCAACATATCTGTGATATTTGGTGTCAGAATAGTGATTACCTTTTGGGTGATTTAAGGGCATACATGGGCGAATTTCTGGGGCAGCTGATGTTCTTGGTTTGGGTGCAGGCTACACAGGTGTGTTCACTTTGGAAAACTGATTAAACTGTACCTTTATGATCTCAATTTTGCTAGATGTCACATTTCCATAAAGGTTTAAAGAAAAAAAAAAACCTCCAGCCAAAATTGATTTCTCTCATATTAGAATACTACTCGCTTCAGTGGATCTCATTTCAGAGTTTTGATGTGATATTAGTTTATCCACTGTATCTGAATTTTTAGCTTCTTGAGGAATTCTTAGGAAATTTCTATTTGTTATTGGATAAGGGATACTGATAAGCAAAATATACTGAGTCTTTATTTAGCAGGCTTTATACAAACCACTTAATTGTTCCATTTAACCTTAAAAAGAATGTCATCTTTAGGTACCCACTATTTCTATTCTAATAAAATAAACTCCAAAAAATGATAAGTAACTTGTCAAAGGTCACTCAGTCAAATAATAGCAGTCAACTCAAACGTAGGCTGTAATCCCCAACTCACTCAACCACAGATCTAGAATAGACTTAATATTTAACATTTCAGCAGGCTTAAGAATATCTTCAAACCCCTCTGGTAAATGAAAGTTTACATTTCTCTTGGTGAAATAAAATTATAAATTCTTACATAATATTAATATAAAATCAGGTTATGTTCCATCAAATGGGCCCCTGAACCTGCAGTTTGTAATACAGTGCCCTCATGTTAATGGTGCAGCTCATTGCCTAAGCTTTTCACTTTTCAAATGCAAACTTTACTCATCTCATAGTGATCATGACTTCTCTAATTTTTCTACTACAAAAGAATACTGTTCCACATTTGCTAATTTTTTCTTATGATAGTCATAAAAAATGTGGTATCTAGTAGCTAATTTAAAAAAAACAGACCCATCTTTGCCTGGCCTGTGGTGGCACAGAGGATAAAGCGTCGACCTGGAATGCTGAGGTCGCCAGTTCGAAGCCCTGGGTTTGCCTGGTCAAGGCACATGACAAGAAACAAGCAAGCAATGAACAACCAAAGTGAAGCAACTATGAGTCAATACTTATCACTGCCTCTCCCTGCCCTGGTAAAATCAATAAATAAAATCTTAAAAATTTGTCTAGAAAATCTCAGACAATGGATTTTAAAATATTAATGTTTGACTTGTGATTATATATAGGAACTAAAATATTACTTTCTCAAAGTACTGACTTAACACAAATTTATAATAACAAAACTGTAGGGCACCTAAATGCACTAATATAAACAATGCCTATATATCCTATATAAAGTCTTATCATACAGCTCATTGATATTGTATGTAGAGTGTTCTAAAATATTTGTCTATTTTTTCCAGAGTTCCTAAACATCTGGAAGCATTATGTGTCTAAAAACATGGGCATTTTCATTTTAATATACAAATATAAAGAAAAATATAGCATATCACCATTTCATGTCAGGATGTTTTTTAAGAGTTGTTTTAAACTCTGCATTCTAACTTGCCTCAACATCACCCACTCACAGAAAGTCTTTTCATTCATGATCTCATTAATTAGCTTATTTACTATACTTAAATTTTTCTTAGGTCATACATTTCAAAACTGCAAGGACCACTGATGTCTCCAAAATTACTTTCAGAGCACCATCTCTGGGGAAAACTATAAATCCCTCCATATTTTCCTCTTTAGTGAGGCATGAAATCCACATGTACAAAGAAGGAAGTTGCTGCAAATATGCAAAGGCTACCCTACTTTTCTAGCATAGAGATGCACTTAGGATGCTGCTCATCTCCTGCCAGGTAACAATAGAATATATCCTCCTAGTTTAGGTTTCTAGAAGTATTCACTGGCAGAGTTATTGTGTTGTCAAATACAATCCTCATTACTAATTCTTGGATAACTGTAATCTATTAAGCCCCTAATACTATGAGTATTCAATATTATAAATCACTTGGTTGTTATTGAAATGAGAAAGAAATCCTAATTTGCATTCTTATCATTTATTTATTCATATTCATCACTAAACTACAGGCTCCTTGTATATACAGAATTTGTGCCTCATGCATCTCTAGTGACTAGCACAACGCCTGATATGTAGGAGATGTTCATAATTTTGGGGAGCATCAGTGAATGTAGCAGAAGGTTATGGTAATAAATAGAAGCACTTATTAATAATTAAAGATTGCTATAATAAATTTGAATAAACTAGATTTCCAGCCCATTATTATGCTCATGTGTGTCATTTCCAAATTTACAAAAATAATTACTACAAATGTTGTTAGTGAACATAAAAAACTGACAGTTTCCTGAAGGCATTTCCCCCACACATGACCTTGTTCTTCTGGCGACTGCTGGCCTGAGGAGCAATGGGGGCCACTACAAGTTTCGTCCTGCGTGCATTCCACCTGGAGTGGAAGCTACTTTGGAAGGAGCAGCCTAACCCCTCTTCTCAGACCTTCAATGTTCTTTTGTTACAAGAAAGCTGTTAAAATCAACAAACCACAGATTTACCTGGGTGTGTGCCGTTACCACAGAATTACTCACTTCTGGAAGTGTTTCTGTTGCATTATATATATATATGTTCAGTATATACACTATATTTTTATACAGTATAGAGATTTAGTGTTGTACACACACACACTTTTTTCTTTTACAAAATACTACATTAAGTCTATTCTTTTAAAAAATAAAAACTTTGGAGGAAGGTGCTATAATCAAGAGGGTTCAAGTATCAAACTTTTGTTTTATAAAAACAATTTTCTCGTTTTTGTGCAAAAAACAACCTTTAATGGAAAAAAAAATACTCTTTTTACTTCTGTTGGATCATCATCAATTCCAGAGCACACTGAAATACACTTTACTTTTCTTACCAAATATGATTTCATTCTATGTAGGGGATAAAAGCATGTAGGAAAACAAATCACTTAAATGAGAATTAGTGGGAAAATATAGAGAGATTAATGTAAATTTATTTTAAGAACATTTGTTGAAAGCTTATATTACATGTAACAGTCCTTACTATATATATAAAAGAGAAAAATAAAACTTTACTTACCTTTTAAAGACTATCTTGGTCATAAGCACATTTACTTTTAATGTACTAAACAACTTTGTATCAT
Source organism: Rhynchonycteris naso (assembly GCA_037038555.1). NCBI lineage: Eukaryota > Metazoa > Chordata > Mammalia > Chiroptera > Emballonuridae > Rhynchonycteris > Rhynchonycteris naso. The sequence continues at coordinate 137,515,698 of CM072996.1, forward strand.
AAACTTTTATTCATTGTTTATAATATATAAAAGAAAAGTATAAAAGGCCTAGTATTTAAAATTTGTTAGCTAAACAATAAATCACATATTTTTAATACCAATGTTAGCTTCTAACTGAATTATCTTTAAAATATCAGCAGCTTATACACATAGTAAGTAAAATTATAAAAACATGTACTATTCAGTAAGTAAACGTTTAATAGTGAAATGAACAGTTGTTATTTAGGAAAAATATACCACTAAAAGAGGCATGTGTTACAATACAAGATCTGTTCAGTGACTTAAAACATTATAGGTATTAATCTGAGGAGTAAAAATACAACATACACATATGAATTACACAAAGCACAAAGCCACAAAACATGTCATTAATAAACAGGGGTTAAAATACAATCATTTTACATTGACTAATCATAAAAAAGTCATTAAATAACAGACATAGGTTAAGATTTATTTATTCCTTTAATTGTGCTTATAAATTATTACAAAGTTTCCGCAACATGAAGAAAATTTAAATGCACATTAACAACTTTCTTCTTAGTTACATTTTAATAATTTAGGGCTTCATATTTTAATTTTGCTTTAAAATGAAGTGTTCGTGAAATTTCCTGTCATTCATATATATGTATATGTATACACATACATATACACATACATTCACACATTCTTAATTTTCTAATCTAGTGAACAAGACCTGTTGAAATTTAAGTTTCCATGAAAGAATATTAACCTGATATGTTAAGAGGTATTCTGAAGCTTAGCTAATATGTAGCAACACTGAAAGAGGTAAAAGGTTATATCTGGCTTTAACAAACTTCAAATCCCTTAAATCCTTTTAATATAAAAGGCTAATTTAAGGATTATAACTCAGCATGTAATAAAAGAAATGTAGGAACTCTAATGATATATAGGTACTTTATACATATAAAAGGTAAATAAATAAGTTTGTAAAAATTCTGATATAAACATTTGTGATTTTTAAAATTCACCTTCAATTTATCAGAAAAATAAAGACTACAGTTCTTCACTAATGCAAAGACTGAATTATTAAATGAACTCCTTTTGGAAGATACATATGGTAGACAATGAATTATGTACTTCCGTCTTACTTTTTTGTAATTTGTAGTCATTGTTTTCTTGTTCATTTGTTTTTGTGAGATTGAAAAAGTTACGTATGGAGAGGACTTAAATGAACATTCAAGGTTTTTCACTTATGACCTCATTTACATACAAAAACTTGCATGGCACAAATACTATATATTGAAATATAGTATTAGATATATTCCAACACAATATGTAAACACTGTGTGACACTGTTCACCTTAGCTGGAAAAAATAATTGAATATATAGAGAAGGTTGACTAACCTTCAGTTGTTTTCAAATATTAAACAAAGAGTTAAAAACTTTTTAAACTAACCCCAAATGAACATTTGTAATTCTAATATTCTATAACTATAATTATATTTCATGTTAAATTTAAAAAGCATTATAAACTTTATTAAATAAAACATAAGTCAGCAAAGTTTTCCCAGAAAGGGCCAAATAGTAAATATTTCAGATTGGAGGGCCACTTAGTCTCTATTGCAAATAATCAACTACATCTTATAGGCTCGAAGTAGCCATAGATAATACACAAAAATATGCATGACTGTGTTCCAATAGAATTTACAAAAATAGGCATTGGGCCAGATTTAAGCCATTGGCCATAGTTTGCTCACCCATTACACAGAAAATCTGACTCAAAAACACTTAACTTTACACAGTTTAATACCTAGCACAAAGCAGGAGATGTTAATTAAGTGCTTAATGCTTGAGAATTAATGAAGTTGTGAATTAGCAGGGAAAATAAAACATTTGTGCTCAGAAGCAAATGCCATTACAGTTCAATCTCTTCTAGTGGTTAGGGGTCTGCTTTCCTAATTAGGGCAAAATTCCAAGAAGGAAATACATAGCCTTATTAAGTCCTAGGTTTTCAAACTAAAATCAATAAAGTGAAAGAAAATATAACAGAGGAATAGTAAAGTGAACTTCCATCTAAGATGGCTAACAAAAAATGATACCTTTTTGTGGTGAGTTTCTATAGTCTTTCAAATCTCTCCAGCTAAACTGTAAACTCCATAAGGGTAAGAAACATATCTTTATTTTCTCTGTAGCAGAGTGCCTAGGATATAATAGTTGCTTAATAAACAACTTATGAAGTAAAATAAGATAATCATGTGGATGCTTTTTATGGAAAAATATGTCTTTTTTTAATTCCCACAAAATGATGGTTCTCTCAAGCAGCAATTATATTCAAGATCCTCCTATAAAGTTAAAATGCTCTGTTGTTTTCTATCAGTCACAATTTGGACTATAAAAATAAATTCCCTCCCAAGTTAGAACTTGACCTACTTTTCAAACAGCAGAAGTGAATTTTTGGTATTACAAATCATTGTATAGCTTTGACTTGAACAAAGAAAAACAAGTGTACACATCAGGGTTGGTTATAAATCCAGAGTTATAATTATTTTCCAAATGAAGATCTACTTAGTTTTAATTTTTTTTTTTATTTATTCATTTTAGAGAGGAGACACAGAGTGAGAGAGAGAGAGAGAGAGAGAGAGAGAGAGAGAAAGAGAGAAAGGGGGGAGGAGCTGGAAGCATCAACTCCCATATGTGCCTTGAACAGACCAGTGCAGGGTTTTGAACTGGCGACCTCAGGGTTCCCAGGTCGACGCTTTATCCACTGCGCCACCACTGGTCAGGCAAGATCTACTTAGTTTTATAAATTTAATTATAAATAGGTTATAGTATAGTCTCAAATCAGTTTTCACCTGAAAGAAGTATACTTAGTTTTCATGATTTAAAATATCAAAAGTGACCAAAATGCTAATTTCAATATATACATATATATATATATATATATAATTTAATTATTTTTCAAAGCCAGGTTATTTGAAAAATGCTAGAAAAATATATTCACAAACAATATTTATGAATTTTGTCCATGGCTCCAAAAAATAAACAAAATATTTAAAACATTCCCAAAACACAGTAACTCCACACAGTGGAAGAAATGACAATTCATATAAATTACTATGTAAGTCATACTTTTCCATGATGTATATGTAACAAACTGTAAACAATTAATTTACTTTATGTATGTAAATTTCTCTATCTTTACTTTTATATAATATTTTCACATTTCCAAACAAAATACTAAGTTTAACAATGATGAAAAACAAAGTTTTAAAGAACGTTATTTGCTTTTGGATCAGTTACTGGACATGACAGACAAAAGAAAGCCACATACACTCAAACAAGACATAGACTGAATTTGCCACTGTTACAAGCGCAATGTTAACATTAGATACAAATGTAAATAGTAAACATTTCCAATTAAAGAGCAAGCCAAAGACGTACTAAAGTAAAACATTTCCATTAGAATAGTACTATGGTTCAAAATTCACTTGTAAAAAAATAAATACATATAAAACTATTATATTACAGAACTTGAAATTGAATGGATTGTTCTTTCAAACTGTCAAATTTAATAACACAAGCCAAGATGACCAACAGTCTGTTTAAAAAATAATAAGATATAGTGTGTACATCACAATTTATAAAATTTATAAAAAGAAGGAATTAAAAAAGATGTAGTAAAACAACAAAACAAAAATGATAAAAATAAGAATACTATCGTACCGATTTCCATGGTCCCCGATGCCATGATACATCATCAGGGCAAGCATGCACATGACATTGAACCACACTAGGTGGCTTGTTTAAGATTTCACAGTTTTGCTCCTGCGACATTTGGCCGTTGGGAAATTGACATATTACAAATCTTGATTTTATTCCTCCTCCACATGTCTGTGTACACTAAAAAGAAAATTCAACAATTTGTGGCGTCACAGAGAATACATTGCTTTATTCAATGTCTAATATGTAATTAGTAATGCTACAATATAAAGTATATCCCTTTTTTATAATTGTCAACATTTCTTCCTGAGTAGAATAATAAAAGTATCACTTTCATGATTTTCAAAAAATAGATAAAATTTTGAGAATTAGTACCATCAGATATTTCTATAAAATATCAAAGGTCTATAATATAGACTCTAGGTAGGGTAAGGACCTGGCAAGTTAAGCCAAAACCAGAACTGATTTACTTAATAAGTATTTACTACATAATGTATGGTAACCTATCAAGAGAATATTCTGTGGCCATGAAAGCTAATAAGGCATATCTAAATTTATAGACATGGAAAGGTGTTCAGTACATTTTGCATGAAAAGAGCAGGTGGCACAGTAGCATGGGTAATGTGACCCTATTTCTAGACCAACACAAGGAAGTCTGGCAGGAAATGTATCAATATGTTAAAAGATCTTATCTCTACATAATTTCTTTGTATTATAGTATTTGAATTTTCACAATAAACATGTCTAAATTCAGAAATAAAAATGTTACTTGATATTTATTAGCACCTGGTCAGAAATGTATCTTTAAAAAATAATTTCCAAATTTCCTATGAAGAAAATTTGTCCTAAAAATCATTAAGCAAAATATGTATTTGACTAATTAAATTAGGTGGTTTATTTTATCATCCAATGCCAATATGTCTTTCTTATTCTTTCTCATTTATAATATAGGTGAGACTAGTATTTGTTATAATGATTTTTAAAAATTATCTTCAAAACAACATAACTAGAAAAACACCAGGACACAAAGAAAGTGATCAATAATCATCAACTATCTATTTAAGAGGTTCATCAAATGAATAATGAGTTTTCAGTTTAGTAATAAGATATAAACATGGCCTATTTATCACTCTAATTTTCTATCTTTATAGCAATCCATTTTTCTATGAAATTAAAACACTAATTTACTAATTTGAAAAGGGTGTTCACAGACATATCGGCTAGCCTTATTAGATTCTGTTTAAAAATCTAGAATATTCATTTCTTGTCATGAATGAGTGATATATACCCGGACAGAATAGCTGTTAAAAGAATGTCATTTTACTCACTTGATTTAAAAAAAAAAATCTTTCTGCATAGTATAGTGAAGATTATTCAAGAGTAATAGTAGGAAGTGCTTAACTTTTGGTCTTGAGAGATGTCATATCGCCACACAAGTTAAAAAATACTCTGACTTACTTCTCCCCAGCTTCCATAGTTCCACCGCGGACAAGGTCCAGAGTCACAGTGCTTGGACTCCGGGGGTTTGGAGGCTGCATCACAGTAGTGGGCACTTTGTCCATTTTCATCCTGGCAGACCACAACTCGACGCTGAGCACCGCCGGCACAACTGCTAGAGCACTGACAGAGACAGACACAAACCACAGGTTCCATGTCATGAAGTTACACAGTGAGAGCAATTCACATTTTGACTCACATTCAAACTCCCCACATTAAAATACCCCTTGTTGGAATCATAATTTGAATTGAGAAAACCTGTCAGAACACAAGAGTTTAGGGGCTTCGTTAAATTTGATAAAATGGTGGTTTTAATAAGAAATTCACCTTTGTCCTAAATAAAAAGGAATTAAAGCCTTAAGGTCTTAATATGAAGTTAACTTAATTTTTTTTAAATCTATTGATTGATTTTGAGAGAGAGAGGAATGGAGAGGGGAAGGGAGAGAGACAGACAGAAATGACAATCTGTTCCTGTGTGTGCCCTGACTGGGGATCAAACTGGCAACCTCTGAGCATCAGAATGATGCTCTAACCAACCGAACTATCTGGCCAGGGCAAGTTATTTAACTTCTATATCAGTGTTTTTCTTTATTTGGTGTAATTAAGCTCATGTAAAATATAAACTACAACTGTATCTTCTGTAGTTTATCATTATTTTACACCAGCTTGCTACATTACTTTCAATTTCTGGATTTGATTTCTTTTCATAAATCTTTGTAGTCTTAGATTTTCTTTTGCTTTTATTAGAATGGGCTGTAATCTGATTGTTTTCAAGGGCAATCTCTGTAAGCAAATGTCACAGTAGTATAAAATTTAGTAAGAATTATGGGGATTTGTTATCTGTCAAAACTTGCTTAATCCCTTTAAGATTTAAACTTGATTTTCAGGTAAATCTAGCATTAGAGCATTTGATGTTATTACATACCTATCCATTAAAATGCTATAACAGAATTAATATAACACAATAAAGACAGCTTACTGATCCCCATGGTCCTGTTCTCCATTGGTTTCCTCTGATTGATGGCCGGACCCTCCACTTCTCATTATCTTCTGGTTTGTGAGTTAATGGAAAATTCCTGTCTGGAAAATGGTTTGGCTGCTCAGAGGAACTCGGAAGGTTGCTGTATGTGGGTGGGCAAGCTGCCACATTACATTCTTGTTCTGTTGAAGGGCGAACTTCAGGGTCACAGTAATTCTCATTAATTGGCTGATGGTACTTGATGCATAAAACTTGCCGATTTGTTTTTCCATGGCCACAGGAAGCTGAACACTATCACAAATTTAGAGATTTGTAATGTAATAAACTACATTATACTAAATAGTAAATATTTTAATTTTTCAACTTTTCAATTATAGTTAACAATCAGTATTATGTGGGTTTCAGACGTACGGCACAATGGCTAGACATTTATATAACTTACACAGTGACCCCCTATATAAGTCTAGTACCCCCCCCAGTACTATATAATAACCATACATGGGTTTTACAATATTAATGACTATATTCCTTATGCATTTTAAATCCCCATGACTATTTCGTAACTGCCGATTTCTACCTCTTTATTTCTTATCATTTTTTTCCCCCAAAATACTTACAGGTGACCAGTTCCCTGTTTGCCACTCTCCACAAGGGCTAAAACAGACAGAGATTTCAGCAGGTCTAGGTAAATGTGCACAGTAAGATTCATCTGCTATTCCATCAAGAGCATCACGACAGCTTACATAGCGGGCTTGGTTCCCTCTTCCGCAAGACGCGGAACACTTAAAAAAAATTGAATCATACCAAGGTGTTATATAGTACCTCTCCTACTTCCCTGACACATAACAGTTGCTCAAATTTCTAAAACATCAAGTTTCTTGAAAAGTCAGGTTGTAAATGACATCATCTGGCATCACTTCTGAGTCAATGACAGGGTTGTGAATATCCCACTCAGATTAGATCATAAATTTCACAAATCTAAAATTTATGGTAACGAAAACAAAACACTCAACTTCTTAGAATACAGATTAGTTATTTGCAAAATTAGAGATATGGGAAAGCATTTTATATAAAAGAATGTTAAGATATTTAAAATACCTTTCAAGACTTAAGTAATAGGGTAGATAAGAACCTATGTTATTCAGAGAATTTGCAAAGCTTTAAAATACTGTATAGTACACACGGTTAAAGCAAAACATTCAGTTTAGAAAAACAGGAAAATGTCAGTAGTTTAAATGCTGATATAAAGCTTCATATCACATTTGCTTCTCACAAGAATCTGTGACATACTGTATTATCCTTATTTTGTAGATTAGAAAACAAATCCAAAAACTTAAGTTTTGAGCCCAGAGACACAGAGTTCTTAAAAGGCACAGTAGGATTTGGCCATTGAATTACCTAATCCTAAACCCCAAACTCCTTCTACACCATCAAAATACCTGAGAATGAATGCACATATTAATTTGGTAAATCTGTAGCAACCATTTTGTTGATGTCTAAAAGTCTCCAATAATAAAAAAACTGTACCTCTCAAAGAAATTCACTTACTGGAGTCCAAGAACCATGTCGCCATTGTGCCGTCTTTCCATTGGGAACAGCTGGTAATGAAGTGGACCCAAGTTTAGGGATAATTGGGCAAGGTGTCACTATGCAGTCCTGTTCAAAAGTAAAATGGACTAATAAAACATCAATTAACCGATCACTCTGATGTATATCAAATCCTGTACTTTATTTCTTCTTCTACATATCTAATTCTGAACAGCTGTATATTCATTTGCAAACAAACAATATAAAGGTGGTCACTATTCTTGTTTTTATCTTGTTTTGTTTTCAAAAGTACAGAGTACTGTTAAGGGCTTGAAGTAGATAGCATGACTCTGAAAGTTTGGGTCATTTTCTCTGATGGTTGAGGAAGAAAAGAGCAATAGTCCTTTAAAAATATCACTGAACTAAAACATTCTGATTGAACACAGACACTACCTTAAATAGTACGACACACTTTAAAAGTTCATGATATTCATAATAGATACTGTCCTTCTATAGTTCAAAGAATGAAAATATATGTTAAATGACTGATCCAATGGCAGAAGAAAAATTTTAAAAAATCATTACTAAAGCTACAAGGCTGGCAAAACCAAACACAATACATCCTCTCTCACATGCACGCACATACATGCGTTTTTAAGGCACATAGTGGAAAAATTACATGTGGATATAATTTTAACACATCGGTAATCCTCCTGTTTTACGAATCTTTTTCATAACCTATGAAGAGGTGTCCTTTACCTGCCTGTCACTAGGGCGACTAGCTCGATGGCACGCTCTGTCATCCCACACTGCACTCAGCAGCTCATTGACACACTGAACAGCACGCATCTGATACCCATGTCCACAGGTCGCTGAGCACTGGGAAGACAGAAGTAGGTATGAAACATACTTATTTGAAAATTATATAAACCTAATTATTTAATAACTACACAGTTAATATACTTTCAGTAGTTTTTTTTTAGTCTTTTATACCAGATTCCAAACTAAATATTAGTAAATTTACTCTCTCTACATATTTATCCAAGTTTATATAGATACTAATAAAATACTGAAGTTAAAATAGACAGTTATTACTGTATGTTTAAAACAGCATTATGTGCCTGACCAGGCGGTGGCACAGTGGATAGAGTGTCGGACTGGGATGCGGAAGACCCAGGTTCGAGACCCCGAGCTCGCCAGCTTGAGCACAGGCCCATCTGGCTTGAGCAAAAGCTCGCCAGCTTGGACCCATGGTCGCTGGCTCCAGCAAGTAGTGGCTCGGTCTGCTGAAGGCCTGCGGTCAAGGCACATGTGAGAAAGCAATCAATGAACAACTATGGTGTTGCAACAGCAACGAAAAACTAATGATTGATGCTTCTCATTTCTCTCTGTTCCTGTCTGTCTGTCCCTATCTATACCTCTCTCTGACTCTCTCTCTGTCCCTGTAAAAAATAAAAAAATAAAATAAAATAAAAAACCAGCATTATGTAAAATAATCAATAGAGACCTGACATTTTGGAGGTAGAGTCAAAGAATTTAGAGAAACTAAATACTTTTTCAAAATCTACCTGGTGTATGTATGTCATTTTAGTATGCAAAAGAAATTGACTAAAATAAGGTGTTGGAGGAAAGAAACAGGTAGAGAAAAACAAACAAGTTGAGTCCTAGAGTAAATTAAGCCTCAAATATCACTAGTGGCAAAAAGACAGAACTAAAGCTGTGCTACTCCAGGCACATTGTGACACAGCGAAGTTTCTTGAGAAAAAATAATGCTGGGAAAAAGAGAAGGCAGCAGGAAAAGAACCAGAGGTATGAGTCCACAGGAGGTGAGCAGGATTGTTGAGAACAGGACATCTCTCATTCACAGGGTCGCCCAAAACCAGAGGTGACTCACTGGGGCACACACGTTTGAGTAACTTCCAAGGAAATAAAGAAGGAAGGACATAAGATGAAGTCAAAGGGAAGATGAGAAAAGGTGTCCCATCAGCTGTGGCCACCATCCACAGCACAGTGAACTGCCCACCTGTATCCAGCCTGACCACTGCTCATCTGCTGATTCCTACCTTCCTCTGGCAAAACTTCTAAACAATGCCTATTCTAAATACAGTAAAGATAATTTAGACACAGTACCTGAAAATATTTATAAACAAAGCTGCTGAAAGCATAAAATTGGTAGCATTTTGGTTAATAGAGGTAAATTCACAAGCAAAGCAAAGATATTTACCAGAGCAAATTAATAGCGCTACTGAGAAAGTTTTGCAGATAAGTGTTTACCATTGTAGTGGTGTTTTTCCAATAACCCAATCCATATTTCGCTGCATCCACTAAAAGAATGAGTATATGACAGTGTTTGTGCTACTCTGTAAAGGTGGATTAAATTATAAAAGTAAATAAAAACCTTTATCATATACTCACAGAACCCCATGGTCCTACTTGCCAGGAAGCACATGTATGCAGCTCACAGGGTCTCAGAGCTTCGGGCTTGGAACTTGGCTCACAGAAGCCATCGCTCAAATGCTCTTCATTTAGTTCACACCACACCTGCCGCTGCTTTGTTCCTTTCCCACATGTAACAAGACACTGTAAAAACACAACTGGTCATTATTTATTTTCAATATTAATCAATACAATGCCTACAAAATGATACAATGATTAATTTGCATATTCAAATGTAGTTGAAAGACCATTGAAGGTCACTTTCCCTGCACTCTTCCAGAAACCTTCACTGAATAAGATCAGCCTTCTAAATTTGCTGCCCAAATCCCAGTGCAACATCTATTTGTCTTAAAAACAAAGGTATGAAAATAACCTTAGAATACTATTTATCTCAGGATATTGTGGACAGTGGGACTTTCTAATGAAAATGGTTATAGATTAAATACCAGTTAAGATTACTGTTAAGGGGTGAGGGAGTTAGGAGGAGGGGGGCAAAAGGAGTGTAAATAGGGACACGGAAGTGGGGGGGTGAGGGTATTCTATTCAGTGGGACACTTGAATCAATATTAACACAATAAATGAAAATTAATAAAAAATTTAAAAATAAGCAAGAAAAGATTATTGTTAAGCAGATATTGTAAATATTCTAAGAGCTATTTTTATTGCCTTGATAAGGTTATTTAAAAAATAACAAATTTAAATAGTTTTGCATTGTATCAAGTCTTAGATGGCAAAGCTTTCCTACACAATATCAGAACAGCTCTAAACCTCATGTGTTTAATGTTACCTCACTCCACTCACTGGTAGCCCAACGGGGACAGGAAAACTCATTGCAATTTTCTACCACTGCTTGGGGACGCTCTTGGCATTCTCTGTCAGCAAGACGGTGGCCAAAGTTATTCATGCAATAAAATTCCCGAGACCTTTCCCCTCCACCACAACTCCTGGAACACTGATTAAAAACAAACAAACAAACAAAAATTGGTGACAAATGGAAAAAATATATACTGTAGAGTAACAAATATTTAATTAGAAAAAGAAAAGAAGTAACTTTTCTTAAGTAGTACTTTTTATTTGTACCTGGGACCATTCCGAATAATGCCACCTTGTTAAGACACAGTCCCCATGGCAGAGTTCTCGGGCCGGCGGTTTAAGTTGGTCACTGCAATAATGGTCGTCTACTGGGACAGTCTGTCCTTTATGAATGGAATACTTCATGCAGTGAACATCCAAGGACCTGTATCCTTGACTGCACTGGGATGAACATTCACTCTTGCCAATGATGTGCCACCTCAAAGAAAGGATGTTATTCCTCTTAGGAGGTATGCCAGTTAATGCAATTAAAAAATCTAATTCAGAGAAGCTCACGTATGCGATTCAATTTTTAACATTGTGTTAGAGTTGATAAACAACCCATCTGAAAATATTTTGTATGTCATTGAATTAGAAATAAAAAGTTGTTAGAGATCACATAGCCAAAACTTTCAGTTTATACATGGGAAAATAAGGCTCAGAGGTGTTGTGTATTCAAATGGCATAATCACTTGGTTTTTCTTATTAGAAATATTACTCCCCCCCTCAAAAAAAATTTCAGTTTCTCTCCAAATATGTAAAAATGTAGCTAATCTCAGGAAAGTCAAAGGTAGGGAGTGGAAACCATACCTATTGACTGTGTCATTTGGTGATGGCTGTGGAGGTATGTGGTATATTCAAGAAACCCCAAGTTTTGCCAAAAAACCTTTGAAAACAACTTGTTTAGATCAAGATTACTCAATTATTTAGTGGCGATAAGTGTATAATTGAATATATTTGACTTGTAATCATGTAGTGCCTCCCTATGCAAACCCTCTACAGCTATGATAAGAGAATACTGAGAATCTGACTACACGAAGCCTTTAAAAGTTGGTAAACTAGATTTTTGTAGAGCATAACACATTTTCTTATTAATACATGGGATATATTTTTAGACATATTTACACAGAAAACATTTTTTTTTTCCACAAGTCAAATCTGCTAGTTTGTATTAAATTATTCCAATTATAGTCTGGCAATCGATCAGGCAATCGGCATGTAACTAAGCATAGAATTCATGGAGTTCGGGGGAAGCAAGATGGCGATGGAGTAGGCGGACGTACCAACTTCCAACTCCCAGAACCAAAGAGGATTATAACTCAATTTTAAGAACCATCATCTGGATAAACCAACTTTGAACTAAACTAAGTGGACTCTTCAACCAAGGAACACAGAAGAAGCCACATTGAGACTGGTAGGAATAGCAAAAACGCGAAGAGGGCTGCCCAGCTCCCAGGAGAAAACGGCAGCCCGGAGAGACACGCGTGGCGGGAGGAAAGTTTGGCGGAGAGGGAGGGACCTGAGTCCCAGGAACCAAGCCCTAGCCTGCAGTCCCAGAGCGTAGAAGAGGCGTTTGGACAGTTTTGAGCTGTGAAACAAGTGAGGGAGCTCCCAGGCCTACAGTGTGGCGTATTAGGTCCTGTAAAGCCAGTAGCCGGGATCACAGCACCCTGACCCATGCAGGTTCGCATTAGATTCGAACAGTCGGTAACAAAACAGCGGAGCCAAGAACTGGTGAGCCATCAGCTTTAATTCTAGCTTGCACCCGGTGGGCAAGCAAAAACACACACTGGGCTCCAAAACCTCTACCTGTGGTGCTCAGGCTTGTGGCTTGAGTGACAGCCCCTCCCGCGGAGGAGAGGCAGAAATCACAGCAAAAACCACAGTGGGAGGGAGCTGGCAACGCCCATACCCAACCACCCTAGGCAGCAGCAGAGGGGGTGGGGGGCCTGCAGACAGACCACACCTAGAGAACACAAAGGCAACACCTACTGGACTCCAGTGGCCACAACTTGCTTAGACACAGAGAAAATGGGAAGGCAGAGGAATGCAAAACAAATGAATCAAGAGAAATCCCCAGAGAAGGACCTGAATGAACCAGATATAACCAAATTACCAGAGGCAGAATTTAGAATAATGATAGTTAGGATGTTCAAAAATTAGAGCAACAATGCATAGTCATTATGAACATCTAAATAAAGAGATAACAAGTATAAAAAACGAAATTGAAATAATAAAAAAAAATCAGACAGAAATGACAAATACAGTATCAGATCTGAAGACCACAATAGAAGGAATTAAAAGCAGGATGAATCATGCTGACGATCGAATCAGCGAGTTAGAGGACACAATAAACAAAAGCACAGAAGCAGAGTAGAAAAAGGAAAAGAGACTCAAAAAATGTGAGGAAACTCTAAGGGAGCTCTGTGACAACCTGAAGAGAAACAACATTCGCATCATAGGGGTGCCTGAAGAAGAGGACAGAGGACAGGAAATGGAAACTTTGTTCAATCAAATCATAGCAGAAAACATCCCTAAATTAAGGCTGGCAAACACTCCACACATTCAAGAAGCACACAGAACTCCATTAAAGAGAAACCCAAAAAGATCTACACCAAGACACATCATAGTTAAAATACCAAAGCTAATGGATAAAGAAAAAATTTTAAAAGCTGCTAGGGAAAATAAGGCTATCACCTATAAGGATGACATCGGATTTCTCAACAGAAACACTTGAGGCCAGAAGGGAATGGCAAGATATAATGAAAGGAATGCAGAACAAGAACCTACAACCAAGACTACATTATCCAGCAAGGCTAACGTTTAAAATTGAAGGAGAAATAAAGAGCGTCCCAGAAAAAGTAAGCCTCAATGAATTCATAAAAACCAAACCTATTCTGCAAGAGATAATAAGGGGCCTCTTGTGAACAGTTTAAAGGGAGGAAAGAATAGAGCAAAAGAAGAATACAGCTTTAAAGAATAAAATGGCAATAAACAACTACATATCAATAATAACCTTAAATGTAAATGGATAAAATGATCCAATCAAAAGACATAGGGTAGCTGTGTGGATAAAGAAACAGGACCCATACATATGCTGTCTACAAGAGACACACCTTAAAACAAAAGATGCACATAGACTGAAGGTAAAAGGATGGAAAAAAATATTTCATGCAAATAGAAACGAAAAAAAAGCAGGGGTAGCAATACTTATATCTGACAAAATGAACTTTAAAACAAAGGCTGTAGTAAGAGATAAAGAAGGACACTACATAATGATAAAGGGAACAATTCAACAGGAAGATATAACTATTATAAATATCTATGAACCAAATATAGGAGCCCCGACATACATAAAGCAGACTTTGATGGATATAAAGGGCGAGATTAACAGCAATACTATCATAGTAGGGGATTTCAATACCCCACTAACAACACTGGATAGATCCTCAAGAAAGAAAATTAATAAAGAAACAGCAGACTTAAAGGAGACACTAGATCAACTTGATTTAATAGATATATTCAGAACTTTTCACCCTAAAGCAGTAGAATATACATTCTTCTCAAGCGCTCATGGTACGTTTTCTAGGATAGACCACATGTTAGGACACAAAAATGGTCTCAATAAATTTAAGAAGATTGAAATCATATCAAGCAGTTTCTCTGATCACAATGTCATGAAACTAGAAATTAATCACAAAAGAAAAACTAAAAAATACTCAAACACTTGGAAACTAAATAGCATGTTATTAAATAATGAATAGATTAACAATGAGATCAAAGAAGAAATAAAAAAGTTTCTAGAAACAAATGATAATGAGCATACATCAACTCAAAATTTATGGGACACAGCAAAAGCAGTACTGAGAGGGAAGTTTATTGCACTACAGGCATATCATAAGAAGCTAGAAGAAGCTCAAATAAGCAACCTGACCCTGCATCTAAAAGAACTAGAAAAACAACAACAAATAAAACCCAAGACAAGTAGAAGGAAGGAAATAATAAAGATCAGAGCAGAAATAAATGACATAGAGGCGAAGGAAACAATACAGAGGATCAATGAAACCAGAAGATGGTTCTTTGAAAAGGTAAACAAGATTGATGAACCTTTAACTAGACTCACCAAGAAAAAAAGAGAGAGGTTTCAAATAAATAAAATTAGAAAGAACAGTGGAGAAATAACAACTGACACAACAGAAATACAAAGCATTGTAAGAAAATACTATGAAGAACTATATGCCAAAAAATTAGACAATCTTGGTGAAATGGACAAATTTCTTGAATCATATAACCTTCCAAAAATCAATCTGGAAGAATCAGAACACCTAAACAGACCAATTACAACAAATGAGATCGAAACAGTTATCAAAAAACTCCCAAAAAAGAAAAGTCCTGGGCCTGATGGCTTCACAAGTGAATTCTATCAAAACTTCAAAGAAGAACTAACTCCTATCCTCCTCAAGCTATTTCAAAAAATTCAAGAGGAAGGAAGACTTCCAAACTCCTTTTATGAGGCGAGCATAATTCTGATCCCAAAACCGGGCAAAGACAACACAAAGAAAGAAAATTATAGGCCTAAATCCCTGATGAATTTAGACGCTAAAATTCTCAACAAAATATTAGCCAACCGGATCCAGCAATATATAAAAAAAATCATACACCATGATCAAGTGAGATTCATTCTGGAGAGGCAAGGCTGGTTCAATATTCGCAAATCAATCAATGTAATTCATCACATAAACAAAAGGAAGGACAAAAATCACATGATAATTTCAATAGATGCAGAAAAGGCATTGGATAAAATCCAGTACCCATTCATGCTCAAAACTCTTAGTAAAGTGAGAATACAGGGATCATTCCTTAACATGATAAAGGCCATCTATGATAAACCGACAGCAAACATCATACTAAATGGACAAAAATTAAAAGCAATCCCCTTAAGATCAGGAACCAGGCAGGGATGGCCCCTTTCACCACTCTTATTCAACATAGTTCTGGAAGTCCTAGCTACAGAATCAGACAAGAAGAAATAAAAGGCGTCCAAATTGGAAAAGAAGAAGTAAAACTGTCACTATTTGCAGATGATATGATATTGTATATTGAAAACCCTAAAGTCTCAGTCAAAAAACTACTGGACCTTATAAATGAATTCAGCAAGGTGGCAGGATATAAAATTAATACTCAGAAATCAGAGGCATTTCTATATACCAACAATGAACTGTCAGCAAAAGAAATTAAGGAAACAATCCCCTTCACTATTGCAACCAAAAAAATAAAGTACCTAGGAGTAAATTTAACCAAGGAGGTTAAGGACTTGTACTCGGAAAATTATAAAACATTGATAAAAGATATCAAGAAAGATACAAACTAGTGGAGTCATATACCGTGCTCATGGCTAGGAAGAATAAACATCATTAAAATGTCTATATTACCCAAAGCAATTTATAAATTCAATGCAATACCAATTAAAATACCAATGACATACTTCAAAGATATAGAACACATATTCCAAAAATTTATATAGAACCAAAAAAGAACACAAATAGCCTCAGCAATCTTAAAGAGAAAAAATAAAGCAGGAGGTATCACTCTTCCAGATATCAAGGTTTACTATAAGGCCATTATACTCAAGACAGCCTGGTACTGGCATAAGAACAGGCACATAGATCAATGGAACAGAACAGAGGACCCAGAAATAAACCCACACCTTTATGGACAACTGATATTTGACAAAGGAGGAAAGAACATACACTGGAGTAAAGACAGCCTCTTTAACAAATGGTGTTGGGAAAACTGGACATCTACCTGAAAAAAAATGAAACTAGACCATCAACTTACACCATTCACAAAAATAAACTCAAAATGGATAAAAGACTTAAACGTAAGCCGTGAAACCATAAGCATCTTAGAAGAAAACATAGGCAGCAAGCTCTCCGACATCTGTAGTAGCAGTATATTTTTCAATTTATCTCCACCGGCAAATGAAATAAAAGGCAAGATAAACAAATGGGACTATATCAAACTAAAAAGTTTTTGCACAGGTAAAGACAATAAGAACAGAATAGAAAGACAAGCCACACAATGGGAGAACATATTCGACAGCACATCTGATAAGGGGTTAATAACTAAAATTTATAAAGAACTTATAAAACTCAACACCAGAAAGACAAACAACCCAATCAAAAAATGGGCAAAAGAAATGAATAGAAATTTCTCCAAAGAGGACATACAGATGGCCAATAGGCATATGAAAAAATGCTCAACATCACTAATCATTAGAGAAATGCAAATTAAAACCACAATGAGATATCACCTCACACCAGTCAGAATGGCACTCATCAGCAAAACAACACAGAACAAGTGCTGGCGAGGATGTGGAGAAAAGGGAACCCTTCTGCACTGCTGGTGGGAATGCAGACTGGTGCAGCCACTGTGGAAAACAGTTTGGAGATTCCTCAGAAAATTAAAAATCGAACTGCCTTTTGACCCAGCTATCCCACTTATAGGAATATACCCTAAGAACACCATAGCACTGTTCGAAAAGAAGAAATGTGCCCCCATGTTCGTGGCAGCATTGTTCACAATAGCGAAGATCTGGAACCAACCCAAGTGTCTGTCAGAAGACGAGTGGATTAAAAAGCTTTGGTACGTATATACTATGGAATACTACTCAGCCATAAGAAATGATGACATCGGATCATTTATAACAAAATGGATGTACCTTGATAACATTATACGGAGTGAAATAAGTAAATCAGAAAAAAAGAAAAACTGAGAACAGCATGATTTCATACATAGGTGGAACATAAAAGTGAGACTAGGAGACATGGACAAGAGAGTGGTGGTTATGGGATGGGGGGAGGGAGGGAAGAGTGGGATAGGGAGGAGGGGAGGGACACAGGGAAAACCAGATAGAAGGTGACAGAGGACAATTTGACTTTTGGTGACGGGTATGCAACACAATTGAATGATACTATAATCTGGAGATGTTTTCATTGTACATATGTTCCCTGATTTATTGGTGTCACCCCATTGGAATTAATAATAATAAAATATATATATATATATATATAAAAAAAAAGAATTCATGGAGTTCATTTCCATCCCAACAGTATCTCAAGGGTTTCATTGTTCTTCTCTCTACTTCAATGCAGTGATGCAACTCATAGAGGCAGTTCAACCACTTGGCCCGTGATGGTGAACCTATGACATGCATGTCAGCACTGACACATGTAGCAATTTTCGATGACACACAGCCACATGCAGCTGCATACCAGAGAAGTATGGGGCTGTATGCCAAGAAGGACATTTCATCCTCGGCTCCTGCACAGCCAGGTGCAGTAGCCGAGGAAAAAACAGTTGCTGTAGTTTAGACACTCTGTGCCGGAGGTCTGTAGTCCAAAATATTTTTGTTATTTAAACTATAAATATCGCGAAATTATGTTTTTTTCTCGAAGTGACACACCACCCGAGTTATGCTCAGTTTCTTGGGGAATTTTGACACACAGAGCTCAAAATTGCACTAGGCTTTCACTATATGTCTTTAAACATCATAAATATGTAAAAATATTCATCCTTGCTGGATGAAGGAGGTTCTTGTCATACCTGAATGTTAACTATCATCTGTTAGATGGGTTTTCTTAATTTCACTTTAAGACTAATCACACAAAAAAACCTAATGACGAGAAATTTAAAAGTGCAAACTTCCCTGCTATGGTCTAGGTCAGGTTCCTTAATTTCAATGGACAAAATATTGATAAAATTGCTTTCTCTAATCCTCAAACTTTATTTTTTTAATTTTTAAAATTTTATTTATTGATTTTACAGAGAGAGGAGGGCAGAGAACAAGAAGTAGCAAGTCATAGTTGCTTCACTTTAGTTGTTCCTTGATTGCTTGTTGTATGTGCCTTGACCGGGCAAGCCCAGGGCCTCGAACCAGCGACCTCAGCATTCCAAGTCAATGCCCCATCCACCACGCCACCACAAGTCAGGCTAATCCTCAAACTTTAAAAGTTTATTGGTTCGTTAGTTAAATGGGAATTAAAGAATCATGCTACAAAATTTATTGTTTCAGATATTTAAATAATGGATTTTCAGATTACAGTTTACATGTGTAGGTTTTACAGACAAACTAGTTTCTATTTCCTACTCAAAGTATTGAGTCCCGACACAAGTATTCAGCAAATACTATGAACAAAAGTTCAAACTAATGGTTAAATTTCACAAGTTAGTAAGCCTAAAATTTCATAATGGCAGGGACAGAGAATAAACATTAATTTTTACATGTCCACTCAATGTCACAGATTGCACTAGATGCTTTACATCTTACCCCATTTATTTACTTTAACCTGGTTACATTATTACATTATACAGTGGTTACATTATTTCTCTTTTACCTTAGTTCACAGTCTGTATTGCATCTTTGAGTCACAAACAGGGGAAGCGGTAGGTGGTCACATCTTTGATCAGACATTACCATAAGATCACTCTTACGTACACAGGTAATTTTTCTTCTATGAAGACCTTGGCCAAAGGCAAATAAAAATTAAAAATAAAATTCATGTAAGTAGATGTTTAATAATTATTTAATTCTGCTAATAGACTAAAAGATTCACTAAGAAAGAAAGAAAAAAAATCCTATGCAGCATACAAGAGGCACTAGCATATAATCTAGTCAGGGATGACTCTCTATAATAAATAAATTTAATCCTGAAAGACTAAGGAGTTTGCATAGTGAAAAGACATGAAAAGTGGGTCAAGTGTGGATGGAGTAGACAGAATTTAGTATAGCTAGATGGAGTGGTTGTCAGTGGAGAGTTGAGTGGCCTGGTTTGGTGCTGATGCTATATAGCATACTGTATTATTATTCCCCCATTATTTACTCCCCTTTCCCTATAAGAGAATTGCACATCTCCACTTACTACAATGTTATTGTAACTTCCTGTGGGAGGAATATACTTCCCTGTCCATTGACAGTAGGTTTATGCCAACCTAATGTACAGGGATGTGACCTATTCCAGCTCTAGGCAGAATCTCTAAAAGCCAAAGCATGCTTCTGCCAGCTCTTTTCCTCCCCTGTCTCCAAGACAGACAGCCTTTCCCACATGGGCTGATCTTTCAGCCTGGAATCATAAATGGAAAAGGCAGGGACAGACAACAAAAAGATCAATGGTTGTCATAGGTTTGAGAAGAGATGGAGAAAGGGATTTTTTTGGAGGGTGAAAGTATTCAGTATGAACCTATAGTAGTGGATATATACCATCATACATTTGTCAGAACCTATAGAATACAACAAAGACTGAACCCTAATGTAAACTAGGGCTTCAGTTAATAATAATGCATGAATTGTATCAAATGTGTCACAATGATACAAGATGTTAGTAACAAGGACACAGGGGTAGGGAGTGGGTAAAGGGAGAATACAGAAAATTTCTGTACTTTCTACTCCATTTTTCTATAAACCTAAAATAGCTCTAAAAAATAAAGCCTATTGATTTTTTTCAAAAAATGACATGGACACAGATACCAAACAAATAAGGGTCATAGCCAATTAAGCAGCCAACACATATATAGTATGAGCGAGAACTCATATAGTAGATTCCTCAAATCATTCTAAACCACTGAGTTGGCAGGTGTTCTTATGCAGTATAACCACAGCGAAAGCAAAGCGAACTAGGAGAAGTGGTTATAACAGGCCAAAGTAAACTCCACTCTTTCTTCAATGAAGAGACAGGAAAGAGTTTAAGCAGTCAGTGACATGATCAAATTTCTGTTCTATCCAAGTTCAAGGGTATACTTCCAGCTAGCCAAATATGAACATGTATGCTTATTTCCACTCATTCCTAAATACCATCTGAAATAACCATGAGGAATTCTGAAAAGGCAGAAACCTAAAAGAACACAAGGAATGAAAAAGGAAACACAGTAGGCAAGAAAAGGAAATTCTGAATATGAAAAGTGGATGGAAATAACATTTAATGAAGCCAAGAAAGCCAAAACCAAAGCCTGTGGTGTAAGGGGAAAATGAATAAGAAACAAACTCTTCATGTCATGGAATCCAGGAGAAGCCTGAATCGGAATCACCAGGTTCCTCTGAGGCAGTGGGTGTGTGAAGGTAAGGCCTGAAACAATGTAGGATTGATCGGGGAGTATTTACAAAGAATGGTGAGACAACTACCCTTTGACTTGAAAGTAGCTCTGTCTAATCAAAACCGAGTGTCAGCCACATATGTGATTTTACATGGCCTTAGCACTCACAATAAAAAGTAAAAAGATACCGGTGAAATTAGCATGCATATGTAACTCTAAATATCCAAACATGATCATTTCAACATGCTAACAACAGAAAAACTATTGATTATATATTTTACATTCTTTTTTTAGACTAAGTCTTCAAAATCTCTTGTGTATTTCCTTCATAGTACATTTCAGGAGACTAGCCACATATGTCTAGTGGCTACCATAGCTGCAAAAAAGGTGAACTTCAGGGCACAGACACAGCTGAAGGAAGTTGGGGAAGCATTACACTGAAAATAGGAGAGTTAAGTACAAGTTTTCACATGAACAATGAGATCCAGGTTCACTGGACTTACTTCATTTCCCTCTAGCTCCAAGCCAGACCTCTTATTTTCCCCAGACCTCTCATTGACCTCCCTCAGAAGATGGGAGGATTCCTCTCTTGGGAGACTATTGGTCAAATAAGTTTATAAAATATGATTTTTATGTTTGCTTACTTACAGTTTGCATTGGGGGCTGGACAGCACCAGGTATACGTGGTCTGTGAAACTGCAAATTACCTTCCTGCTTGGAAAGGGCCATTGTTTTGCTAATGTTTGCTAGAGGAGAGGATTTTGCACCAGAAAGTTTTGAAAAGAGCAGAGAAGAGAAGGAGAAGAAAGAAGAAGGCATGTTGGCAGAGAACAAGAAGCCAGAGTGAGAGGAGAGAGAATGCAGGATACTAAGGAAGAAGCCATGTTGGCAGAGAAGGAGAAGGTGTGCAGATGGGGCATCAGAGGTAAGGGGCATTTGTGAGCTCCACTGAGACTGGTGGGCCTTTCATTCTAGGAGGAACCAGAGAAGATTCCCCTGGTTGTGGAACTGGAGAATGTGTCAGGGCTTTGTGAGCTCTGAATGAGTGAAAGGGAAGTGTTCTCCCTGTGTGTGGTGCTTGTTGGCAGGTATGAGACTTTAATAAAGGAATGGCCCACCTTTTTTTGGCTCCACTATTTCTTTCTCGTCTGCCCAAATCTAATGAGAACCTGCATGTGCATGGCCATGATGGTGGTGGTCCCTGGCCATATAGAAGACTCTTCAGCCCAAGAGAAAAAATCACCTGACAATGACATTTGGGGCTTCTCCCCACAATGACACATGAAAATACTAAATAGTGACCTAATTAGTCAATAAAGAAGCCCCTACTTGACTTGTCTGACCTACACAGGACATTCAGTATTTTAGCCTTAAATATGGAAAAGCAGGGAAGGATTAGCAGACATTATAGGAATGGTATTAATACAAAAGTGACCAGAATAAAAACAAAATAGAACTAAAATGAAACACGTATGTCAGGAAGCAAAAGAAAACTTACAGACTATGATTAATACTCTCAGAGACACAGATATTACATCCATGACAAAAACCAATATTTTTAAAATATTAAGAAAATAATGTAAATAAGAAAAAGAAATTAGAAAATAAGTGATCAATAAGGAAATCAAAC
Organism: Rhynchonycteris naso; assembly: GCA_037038555.1. Classification (NCBI taxonomy): domain Eukaryota; kingdom Metazoa; phylum Chordata; class Mammalia; order Chiroptera; family Emballonuridae; genus Rhynchonycteris; species Rhynchonycteris naso. The sequence continues at coordinate 137,538,390 of CM072996.1, forward strand.
ATTCAAATAATACAAATTTCAGAAAGATGGGAGAGAAATGTAATGTGACAAAATTACCAAGTAAATAATGTGATTGATTTTCTCAAGTCAAAGAATGTTTCCAAATTGGAATGTCATCCTAACAACCTAGGGAAATAAATGAAAGAAACACCCACACCAAGGTACATTGTCCTAACATTTCACTTCATAAAACTAAACCACTCTATCCACAATAGAAAGTATCACAGAAAATCAGAGAGTTGCCCAGAAAATGAGGCTTTCAAAATTGTAAAGAAAAATTATCTAACTTAGAATTTTATACCAGCTAAACTATCAACCCAAAGTGAAAATAGAATAACATCATTATCAGCTATGAAAAATCTCAAAAAACTACCTATCTTTTTCATGAAAATTCTAGGAACTATTTTCTATCCAATGGGGGAAATAAGTCAAAAAGAGGAATTCATGGGGTTTAGAAAACAGAAATCCAACACAAAAGAAGTCGAAAAAATTTTCCTGGATAATAGTGAAAGTAAAGCACAGATAACAGCCATGTAACAGACCTGAAAAGCAACACTAACTAGAGCAAGAGAAAGAAGACCATAGTAGCAACAGATGAAGAAAAAGTGAAGATTATATTATATATGTATACACACACATATATATATTTTTTGGCGGGGGGGTGGGGGGAGGCAGAGAGACAGACTCCCACATGTGCCCTGAACGGGATTCACCCAGCAAGCCCACTAGGGGGCGATGCTCTGCCCATCTGGGGCCATTGCTCTGTTGCAACCAGAGCCGTTTTTTAGTGCCTGAGGTGGAGGCCATGGAGCCATCCTCAGCACCTGGAAACAACTCACTCAAGCCAATCAAGCCATGGCTGTGGGAGGTAAGAGAGAGAAAGAAGGGGGAGGAGTAGAGAAGCAGATGTTTGCTTCCCCTGTGTGCCCTGACTGGGAATCACACCTGGGACATACACATGCAGGGCCAATGCTCTAATACCAAGCTAACTGGCCAGGGCCAAGTGAAGAAATTTTTTAACCAATATATTAAACCAACAGACAAAATTGACAGCTCTCACCAAAAGTTTGGGGGCTGATAACTTTCAGCACACAGAAAAACAAGTAAATAAATAAAACTGAGGAAATTTTACTTTAGAGAAACCAAAAGTTACACACAAAACAGAATATTAATTAATCATAGCATCACAATGTTGTAAAAGAATACTTCCTTGTTCAAGAGACCTCTCCTGGTTAATACTACCAAACTACCTCCCCAAGTCTTGTCCAACCCACCATTTTAGATCTTGTTCTTCTTTGCTTAGTATCTTCACATTTTAGGATGTTCCTTCCTTCGCCTGTTGTATGGATTTGTTCCTAGCTTCCCACATCCATTGCCACAAACCAACTTACTCACTAAATCCTCAAAAGCTGGTCTCTGTTCCCAAAACCTCCATTTTCTCCTACAAAGCTTTTCTGCCAAAATGAATTCCTACTCCTTCTTTGTTACCTAAGCTCTTTGTCACTACTTCTCGCATTTATCTCAGTTAGCCTTGCGTCACTCATCTCAGTCTTCCTCCCCTGAGATACTGCCCAGACAGGAACACCTAGTTCCCACACAATCATCTGGGCACTACTGTACCAACACCACTCGACCATGTCTGGGCTTATTCTGAGTGGGACACCACAATTCCTCTGGCACTCAGGTCAGTTTGTTAGACTGTCCCTCACATTTCCATCTTCTGTGGTCACTGCTTCTGGCCACCCACCTTCTCTGAAGCTCCTTTCCACACTGTTCTTAGTAGCATCCTATCCTCTACCCCACTGCTCCCTTCCTTATTCACAAGCCTTTCCTCTGCCCCCCATGGGAACAACGTCTCTCGAGGCTACACACACTTCCCTATACCTTCAGATATAATCTCCCTGCAAACTGTTCCCTCCGCCTTTTCAGTGGTCCTTTCTGTTATGAACTAAGGTAATCTACTCATCCTCTGTTTCACCCCCTAGACTTTGAAACTTAAATGTAGAATCAATGTTTTATTAATAACCTGAAAAACAAAGTAGTCCCTCAATAAATGTTTACTGACTTGAACAAACAGTCGTGCACCATTAAGACCTTAATGACAGTTCATTAAGGTCTCCAGGCTTTTTATTTTCGTTCTCTATTGTGAACTTCCCACTTCCCATTACACTCCATTCAGGGACTCATGCCATCAGTACAACTGTGTGTGTGTGTGTGTGTGTGTGTGTGTGTGTGTGTGTGTGTGTGTATTTCTTGTGGCCACAGAAGGAAAATAAAAGAACGAAAGAATGTTTAGTACTCCAACACCAAAAGAAGGAGACAGGGGCTGGGAAAGTGTGTGGTGGGGAGTTACTTCACTGGGAAAATGTATCCAAAGTGAGAGAGAGTTTTTGTGACTGTGAGAAGGAAAGTGTAGAAAGAAAGAAAAGAAGGGGCAAAGCAAAATATTGAAATGCATGGAGATAAAGGTGCTGTTAAGTATGAGAAACAGAAAGCAGGAGTGGGAGAAAAGTAGGAAGGGAAGAGAGAGGAGAGCTGTTCCATGTCCCTGTGGGTGCACATGTGTGTGCGCAATGGGGAGAATCCTATGAGAGAGCAGAAGCCAGGCTTAAAAGTACCCCAAATTACACCCACATGCACAAACTTTTGCCTCTTTCAATACCAGTGTACCTTGACACATTTTGGTACAGTCTTGCCACGGTCCATACGGATCCCAGGTGAACAGGTCACCCTTCTCTTCCATTGGGATGTTGAAGGAATAATGCACATCAGGGTTATATAAATTACCCACACACAAAACCTCAATAAAAATACAAAGGAGCATATAATTAATTCATAAAAGACATATTCTTACATGATATCCTTATATATTTAATAATAAATACAAAGCACTTAACAATCACAATGTACTAATATGATTAATGCTGTCTTATTAATGACTGCTAAGAATTTACCTGCAAAACAAGTTCTTCTTCTAGCCGATCAGTCCCGTTAATTCTTTCAATTGAGTTGTTCGAACCACTGTATTCAAAAATAGCTCCTTGCACATTGATTTCTTTTTTTGACATACTTACAACAAAATTTCCATTCAAAAGAAAGTTCCCTTGAGTGTCAGATAATGCTGTAAAAGAACAGTACTCATGAAACAACAAAACCAATCACCAGCACAGAAAAGTTTGACTTTTAAAATTCAAATCCTTTATTGAAATTAAAAATGAAAATGTAAATTGATATTGAGGCAATACGCTTTTTTTAATATAATGTGGTATCTCATCCATAAGAAGCCAAAAGCCTCAGGACATCAGCTAAAGGTGTGAAAATAAATGCAACCTCCACTTCTCTCTCTGAGGCAGGTGTCTTCTTCCACCAGTCGTGCAGCTTCCGGAGTGACAGAGGAAATGGGAAAACAGAAGGAAGTCGTGGACCAGCCAGTAGATTGACTAAGACAATCCTGATCCTCAACAGCAAACAAAACCGAGCAGCTAAAATGTGGTGATATTCCATTTTCACTTAGCTTGGAAGGAATACACAAAGCTTTAAAATACCATGGTCCAAAATTGTTTTTGGAACTCTAGGGTCAATCTTTGAAAAGGGATGCAATGACTACACGATTTTCTATATAAATGTCTGGATCTTTTCCATGGAGAAGTATTCTATTATCGTGTATAAATTTAAAGTACTGTGCTTTCTTCATGTGCAAGAGGATATATGATATTTTAAACTTTACACTAATAAAAACCTCATATTGATCAAATACTTCTTGCTTGCTTTCTTATATTATACTTCTCAGTTGAACAATAACCTGTTGAGAAAACATTTGTTTGGTCTTCCAGGGAACCCCACCCAAGGCACACAAGTTACCTGTGGCTAAACTTCTTAATAAATACTACACCCCTCGAAAAAGCAGCCTTGAAATAATTATTGCTAAATAAGTTTGATATTTCTGTGTCTGTATGGACTACTATAACTGTCTGTATATATTACACTGAATCAAATGAAAAACCAGTCAAGTTCTACATTTATCCCACAAAATGAAAATTCCTCTACATAAATCTGTACTTTCAGCAGAAGTGAATAAGCCTATTTAAGGGAGTATCAGTTACATTAAAACTAAGGGAAATAAACAGAACTTTACTGAGGAAAACTGTATACATTTCAGTACTTTTAGTTACCAAGGCAAATTTCATAAATATATGTTTTATAAATCCAGTCGAATGACTTCATGTTTATTTTGCTCATCTAAACTTTCTTTTTTAATTTATGTATTGATTTTAGAGAGAGGAGAGGAGAGAGAAACAGAAACATCCATCTGTTTCTGTATGTGTCCGATCGGGGATCAAACAACCAACCTTTGATTATCAGGACTAGGCTCCAAGTAACTGAGCTATCTGGCCAGGATACTCATTTCAATTTAGATTTTGATATTGTCACTAGCAGTTCTCTCATTTTGATACTTTATTGGTGAATATTTCTAATTTTTAAACTTGGGAAGAACCTGTTTTCCATTCCTAAGAAGATAAAAATATCTACATTTGAACCTAAAGGAGATGTATTAACTAAATGTGAAAAGATAAAATATTTATACTTTATTTTTAATTTTTAAATATTTATTTCACATAATGAAAGGAACATCTCTCAGTAATGCACTTTTAAAATCCTCCGAGTTTCCCACATTTGGGGAAATCACAGGGGCAGCACATCCTGAGAGCAATGGATAAGCCTCCTCCTGGGAGAACCACCTTCATGATCATGGTATCTCCCTGCCAGGTAAGTTGATTTTCTTTGAAAAAAGTTTTATGCATTTTTAAATAGGTGCAATTTACATAACACAAAAGTAATCATTTTAATGTTAGCAATTCAATAACGTTGAGTACATTCACAATGTACAACTACCACCTCTAGTTCTAAAACTTTTTTGTCACTCCCCACAAAAACCCTGCTTCCATTAAGCTGTTGCTCCCTCTACATTTGACTTTATAGTGCCAGAGATAAACTGTTCATTTTATATTCTGACCCTCAGTGATAAGCACTGATTATTTGAGCCAATATTTCACATTTTATTTATGGGAAGCAGGTACTTTCTGAAATGTAAGCTCTATTGCACCTACTCTAACTTGGTGAATTATACAAAAATAAATATTAAAGTATTTTTTCAGGCAGAAGGAAAAGGTTGGTAAAGCATTCTTTGGGCCTAAGTAAAAGTCCATAAAACCTAAAAGCTAATTTCTAAAAAAAGAAAATATATACTCTAGAACAGTGGTTCTTAACCTTTTTTGAGGTACCGAACCCACCAGTTTCATATGCTCATTCACCGAACCCTTCTTTAGTGATAAATAAAATATGATATTTTTTCCAAATTCAAGACATACGTATATGTTTTTTTACTGGTGCACAAAATGAGCCGTGCATGAACATCACCTTGCTCAAAGAACAAAACCAACAAAGTGCATGAACTCACAACAAATTACGGTATTACTTTATTCTGGCCTCCGTGGCAGAGGCTTCTCCGAACCTCTGAGACCGACTCATCAAACCCCTATGGTTCGATAGAACCCAGGTTAAGAACCACTGCTCTAGAAAGAGCTACAAGACAATACAAGGTTGGACAAAAAGTAGGTTTATAGTTGTTCACATAAAAAATAATACAGTAATTAATAAATAACAATACAAGGATAAACTGTTTTTTCATACTCACAAATGCAAACCTATTTTTGCCCCACCCTGTATACTATAACTATATTCTTTTTTTTTTTTTAACAGGGACAGAGAGAGAGTCAGAGAGAGGGATAGATAGGGACAGACAGGAACAAAGAGAGATGAGAAGCATCAATCATCAGTTTTTCATTGTGACATCTTAGTTGTTCACTGATTGCTTTCTCACATGTGCCTTGACCGTGGGCCTTCAGCAGACCGAGTAACCCCTTGCTCGAGGCAGCGACCGTTGGGTCCAAGCTGGTGAGCTTATTTGCTCAAGCCAGATGGGCCCGCGCTCAAGCTGGCAACTTTGGGGTCTCGAACCTGGGTCCTCTGCTTCCCAGTCCAACGCTCTATCCACTGCGCCATCGCCTGGTCAGGTTTATGACTATATTCTTAACATCTAAAAATTTGAATCCATAGTTCTTTTGCTGTCTTTCTTTAACATAAGAGCTTTTAAAAAAACTGTATTTAAATACTTTTGCTATATAGTAAAAAGAAAAATTTAAGAAAAAATTTTAAAACATCTAACCTCGAAAAAGGTCTGTAATTAATTTTAGATTAAAAAGCAGAAGATGATTTTATTCTAAATACAAATGCAACTTTAACTAATATAACTTGAGTTATCTAAAACACTCTCATGGGAAAAGAATTAAATTTACTTTTCATAATTTAGTTCCATATTTTTCAAATAGGATTCAGAAGAAAACTCGTATCTGAAGTCAGATGACTCAAGCTCACTATAAACTGAAATTGCCTGTTTTTACAAAGGTCTCCTCTTGCCTCCCAAGAATTTACATCGACCGCAGACCTCCACGAAATCACACATGAACCACATGTTGGTGCTGTTTACTAGAAATGTTTACCAAGGTAATTGTCATCTTCTGGTTTTCCAGAATAGCTGTGCTGAAGAATATCAATGTTTGTTGCTCCTGCGGGAATCTTTACAACAACATTATAGCCTGCAATATAATTTTATACATGTTAACTTTCACAAAATAACACATGGTTCAGATACTATTACTACTGAATGACTGAAAAATTTCAATAATATAGTCCAACGTAATGTCATTTTATCTTTGATAAATGATACCAGTGTTTATTCTTTTTTAATCAATGCTTTATACAAATTACTAAAAATTGAGAAAAAGTGGTTGTTGTCTGGAAACATACAGTTTGGAATTATTTTTTTTAATATTATTTTATTTTAATTTATTGGGTGTTCATAGATTCTAGTGTCTCCCCAAATACCCCCCCTTCCCATGTGTTCCCCACCACATCCCCCTTGCCCTCCTCCCCGCAACACCCTCACCCTGGTTTTGCTTTTCTGCTCTCATCCCATACTATCATCCCCTTTCTCTCTGTCCACTTTTCTTTTTTTTTTTTTCAGTTTGGAAATTTTGAAGTTCATTTTCTAATTTATTTTACTTCTAAAATTCTGAATCTAGAATCAGAATGAAGTTAGTATGATAGCTTCTGAGATATGTAAAATACATATCTATTTTTAAATTTGACTTAAATTTTATAACCCCTAATGGCTTTTTAAAAAAAATACAGGATTCCAAATGCTATTCACAAATCCAGAAGATATCAAAACAGTTGATCATTGCTATGTGTACACGGAGACTTAGTAAACAGCAAAGTAATGTGAGTTAATGAGAAGCATATTTTTCTTAAGCTTTTAGTTTCTAGTACAAGCAGAAATCCCTACAGCTTCCCTCAAAATTTTATATTATTTTTTTAAGTCTACTACCAAATTGTCAAGAGAAAAGTAAAAAATTTACTTGAGAGAAATGAAAACAATATTTCTATTTAATGGGACCAAATTCACCCACACTGGCACTGCTCAAAAGATGAGGAAACACTCTATTAAATATATATTAAGAAAGAATGGAAAGTTTTCCCTACGCTAAAAATACTTATGTTACATAGTTTTCCAAATATTCTTATTTGCTCTAGTGATAGTAAATCTGAGTTTTTCCTTTTCCTTATAGAATTTTCCCTTCTATTTAATACATGAACAAAAGGAGTTGAAATTTTTCTTGTACACTCACTTTGATAAATATGAAATAAATTTAAAAGAAAGTTCCAAAGGACTTAAGTTTGCAAATCTGATATAAAATTACCTTGCACATTTTTAGAGCAGCCTTATGCCTCTCTAAGGCATCACTTTAAAATTTAAAGTGATAAATGTTCTGATGATTCTGTATACTCTATACAGATATGGTTGTATATTATCAGCCTACATGAATCATTTTAATTCATGATTTTTTTTTTTACTATAAAATATTCCTATAATCTTCACTACTTGTCTTCACATGGATTTTTCAAGAAAGCAATTCCTAGGCATAGCAAAAGTGACAAGATAGAGGGTTACCACCAGGGGGCAGTGATGTGACAAATGCTATTGAGACCTTGCAAATGAATGGAACATCTTTTCATTTGCAAACTGATTAACTCATACATAGTACTATTTTGGCAAGGTTAAATATATTATTCTAATTTGGTGCATGTGGTTTTATACAGAAAAATATCTTTTTCAGTGAATACAGATCAGACTGATAAATGTGTGCCACTGGTTATAAAAGGGGATCAAATATGTATGGCTCAAAAAAAATAATGAATCATAACAAAAAAAAAAGGTAAAATCATTTAGTAACTAAGATTTATTAGCACCATCAAGTATGAAATGCACTATACTTTTAATATAAGTGAAATGTAAATATTTTTTAATTATACTACTTTAATTGAAGTAATTCATACTAACTTAACAGTGAACACATGAATATAATTTAAAGCTGATCAATAAAACTGTAAAAAATACATTTTTATTTTGCAAGGAAAGTTGTGAAGGGCTTCTTTTATTATCACACACAAAAATAACACATTTCCAGGAAATTTTTAGAATGGAAAATATCTGCTATATTCCCCTAACAGTTTTGAAGAAAAATGAAATCATGGCCAAATATCAATTTCTGTAATCCTGATACTTCCTGAAAAATCAAATGTACTAATGATTCCAAATCCACATTTAAGTTGATGGTGTCATTCTTCACTTTCAATAAATATTGTCAATAGATCACCAATAAAAAAGACAACTGATAGGCCAGGACACACAAGAAAAATGTTTGGTTTAAATAATTAAAAACAAGTTTTCTGGAAACATTATAAGTATATATATATAAAAGATTATAGGAACAGCAGTAACAACACAACAGTAATGGGGGAGGAGCTATTCATACATTATTGTCAAGTAGCAGTAGATTTACTCTAATAAATACACCTAATAAATTTATAAACCGAATTTGCCTTGAGCTGGTAAATTCATTAATTCAAGGATACATCTGGCCTAAGATTTAATCTTTTATATTTAGGAAAGTTTAATAATCATTTTTAACTAAGGGTATAGAATAGACAAAACAATAACAAACCATTACTATTTTGCCTTCATTATATACATCATTACAAAAGGGAAAAAAACTCAAAACAGATCAGACAAAGGGAAAAAAACTCAAAACAAAGACACTGCTTACCATAATGAGCGCTATTGAAGACCCCTGCCATTGTCCTGCATGATGAATTATCCCCACCGCACACTCCACATTTATCTCTTCTGGCTTTGGAGTTTAACACATGATCACAGCCAGCTTGCTTCAAAATATAAAAATTAAAATCAGTATTATAAAAATGACTAGTGATAAACATGATGCTTTATAAAGTTCCTTTCACAAACATTCTATTAATAGATTTGATACAGTGTGATTTTTCTATCTACTAATCCTGTTATGTGTGAATATGTTTACACATCTGTTCACATGGTTGAAAAAGCAGTGGTTTTCAAAGGGTCATCCATATACCCCCTGCATCAAAATCACATGGGTGGCACTTAAAAAGACAGAGTCTCGGATTTTCTGGATGTAAACCTTGCAGATAAAACCTAAAAATCCACATTGTAACAAACAATAACAACAATGACAGTGATTCCTATGCCCATAATCTGAAAACCACTCTTTAAAGAAATGTCATTCAAAAGGGACAATAAGTATGCCTATGTAAGTAACTTTAAAAATGCTTCAATTTTTTTTTATACTTATGACATTAGAACTTTAGGAATAAATCAAGTACGGTTGAAAGAAACTGTGTATTGCTCCAAAATCAATATCCACAATAATAACAATGTTTATTCAAAGAATACATACATAAATAAAGGTGGAAGGAAAGGGTTTGCTCCAGGGGTTTAACAGAACAAGTGTAGGTAGTGTCCCCTGCCTAGGCAGCAGTCACTTTTACTCCTCTGAATTTAGTGACCAGCAAGGTAGGAAAACTTCATAACCCTCATGAATTTTCATACACAAGACCAATATTTCCAAAATGAAAATTTCAACCAGATATTTTCTGAAAGTAGTATGCATCTATATGTTCGGGTAATAATATTTTCCTTTTATATGAGTTTCTGCTGTTAATTTAGATCTAACAAGTTTTTCAGGCCACTGAGTATCCTTTTTTCTAGTATTTAAAGTATTTCTATTTTATTTTTTTGTGTGTGTGTGACAAAGACAGACAGACAGAGAGAGAAAGGGACAGATAGGGACAGACAGGCAGGAAGAGAGAGAGATGAGAAGCATCAATTCTTCATTGTGGCACCTTAGTTATTTATTGATTGCTTTCTCACATGTGCCTTGACAGGGGGGGCAGGGGTTACAGCAGAGCAAGTGACTCCTTGCTCAAGCCAGCAACCTTGGGCTCAAGCCAGCGACCTTTGGGCTCAAGCTGGTAACCATCGGGTCATGTCTATGATTCCATGCTCAAGTAGGCAACCTCAGGATCTCAAACCTGGGTCCTCTGCTTCCCAGTCCAACGCTCTATCCACTGCACCACCACCATTCAGGTTAAGGTATTTCTAATATATAAGTTATTTTACATTTCTTTGAACATCTCATTAGCACTTTGTGTGCAACACCTTTTATCACCTGGGTAACTACTTATAGATGTTTGGTTATAGGGAGAACTTGTTCTTATGAAGTTCCATTTAACCAATGAATGAGTTTACAAAGTCACATTTGTATTCTTTAGAGAGCATTTACTAACTTAGTTTTCAAATTCATCACCCATTTTTAAGATTGCCATGTGCAATGTGTGTGCTTTAATTTGGGGTCTTATCAGCTCTCACCTAGAATCCTGTTAAATGGCCCACCTATCTCCAATCTTCTAACCCAGTACATTCTGAAGATTCTAATATGCAAATAAAATCACATCTCTTGCTCAATTCCAAACCTTTCTAAGGATCTACAAGGCCGTCAGGAAAAAAAGTATGTAGAACCACCACCACTTTGTCCCTACCTCCAACGCTTGTCCCCTACTTCCTCAGCTTTCTAAAACCTACTATTACTCTTCCTCAATAATTAGCTCAAGCCTCACACCCTCCATGAGCATTATTCAACTCCTTTACCCACCTCCCCATAAATAAGACATTCATTCCTAACTCAATATCCCCAAGCCACCTGGCAAATGACTTGAGAGCACAGTATTATAAATATTTACCAACCTATTTCCCTCACAAATCTGTGACCACCTTGGAGGTTAGTACTCTGTCCCATCCTTTCATCTGACACCCAGTAAGTACTCAGTAAATGTTTGATGCATGTACCCAAGAAGTAAGAGACAGAATGGAAAGAGAAAGGGAGGATATCACCACTTCTAACATAGAGACCAGGGGAGGGGTGGAAGGTCACTAAAGAAGGTTACATTCAAAGGATCAAAAAGACATTACAATCCTTTTGTTCTCAATTTTTTTTAATCTTTTTAGAAAGTTCACCTCATCCCTTATGCCAACCAAATTGGCAGACTTACCTTAATTATTCCTGATTACCTTAAGTTATTCCTGATGTCAGAAAATCACCTAGTTAACAAAGTCTCTTAATGATACTACTACAGATAGTGTGATTATCACTAAAGGTTGAAATCCACAAGAATGTATTCTGAGTAACTGAAGTAAGTCTCCCGAAAGTCATTTTAAATATAGGTTTACTTACCCGACACAGGCCTTGAACACAGATGTCATTAGTTTCAGTTCCACAAGGGGTACCATCGGCAACCTTATCCTTTAACTGGTAGAAGTTAGTGGTTCCAGCAACCCGACAATAGAGTTTACAGCGATCTTTTATGGCGACTGTTAAGAAAAAGTCAAAATTTTGGTGTGCAATAATACAATTGTGTTCCTATGTCTCAAAAGGATTCACATAAAAAAATATTCTAATTACTTACTCCCACTGTACTTTGGAAGCCATCGCACGTTAGGGGATAGACCATTGATGTTGAAATGTTTACCATCAAAATCAGAGCACTGCTTCTCACGAAAGTCTTGCTTGCCTTTTGGACATGAATCAGTATTACATGACCGAAATTTCATCCTGCGGCCCACACAGTACTTTCCTCCGTTTCTTGGCCTAGTCAAATTCATTACAGTTTAAAGCACATCAGTAAAATATTATTTTTGCCATGTACTTCTAAAACTGTTCCATTCCTTTCCATGTCCCACTAGTACTTTGTATACAACAGAATTATGTAACATGATTTTTAAGCAATTCTATGGCTAATAAACTAAAAATATCCATCTTAGTGGACACTGGCCTAGAGTGCAAAAATTGTATCTTACTCATGATTTGATTAACTAACAAGAAACTCACTATGATGGGAATTTGGTTTAAAATTTCAAAAAATGATTTGTTCATTTTTTGGAAAGAAAAGACATAGTGAGCCAAAAATGATTTTTAAAAAAGAAAGATAATGCCAGGTTAAATAAAAATAATAAATAAATATGCATCTTTGTCATATATATCCAACTTATTACTCAAGTCACAGAGGTTCATTATATCAATCTATATTCATCTATCTCTACTTCAATTTATGCTGGGAAATAAAAACTCTTTTCTCAGCATTGTTTAATATAAAAACTAGCATAATTTAGCTATTCTAAAATTGAAAAGAAACTCAGATTTTATTCAGAATGTCACTTTGTGTTAAAAATTTCTATTAATAGACTTTAAGTGAAAACTATCATGTTGCTTACCAATTTATATTATTACATAACAACAGAAATATTATTTTTTAATCTTTATGGAATCTCTAAGTTCTTTTAAATAATGAGGAGGGGAGCTATGCTTCAGTACTTATTCAAGCTAAAGACATAGATGCATCTATAACACAAGAAGCAAAGAAAGAAAATATGACTTGTCAAATTACACTAAACAGTAAAAAATTGGTAATAAAACTACATATTTTGTCCAGGAAAGCCAAACTATAGTTAAAAGGAGATAGTGGCTTTCAATAGAAATACAATAAATGTAAAAAAAAAATTTTTAATGCCATTATATTTCTGTCATTATTTATAGATATTTCTCAAATTCACACTAAATCAGAAAAAAAAATGGCTCTGTCTCAACTCAGATTCTAAAGATTATTTTTAGCTATTCAGGTATTATTCTTTTTTTAAGGTCTGAATCTACCAAGATAGAAAGTAATATGGCTTAAAGTTCCAGAAGTTTTCTAAATCTCAGAAACTTACAGACTGACCTCCAGTTTAGAAGTGAATGAAACTGATGTTCAGTTTCTGGTGCCTTGAGATAATCTTAATTTACAGTGACAAAGAAAAGACATACTCGGGGCGATTACAGAGCCTGGCTGTGCTTTTGATTCCACCTCCACATGTTCTTGAACAAGAACTGTAAGGTCCCCATGGTCCCCATTCACCATCTACAGGACGTGTTTCCATTTCTTTGTTTACACACAGCCCGTGGTGGCAATGCTATAAAAATAACACACACAACAAGTGATTCATGGATATCTAATCAGAACACCATAATAACTATAATAGCAGCCTAAATATCAGTAAAAGAAAAAAATGTATACAATCTAAAGCAAAGTGTTCATTCTGATATGATTACATTTAACACCATGTTGAATATTTACTGAGTATCGACTGAATAAGAAGACCTATGGAATGCAAAAAGAATTAAAAATTTCCCTTGCCTTTGATATTGAGTGTTCTTAGGGGAAAGAAGACCTAAGCAAATGGAAAACACTTAGTAAAATAACAAATATTTATAAAAAAAAGAAGTCAATGATTAGATTAATGCATTATGTATCCAGGCCTTTTTTTTTAAATGCAGTTATCTATCATTCTCTCACTTTTTTAGCTAACTTTCTACTGTCCATCCAAAGTCTCAATGATCACTTTCTTACTTTCATCAAGAAAATGAAAACTTGCAGAAGAATAAGCCAGAATCTCCCATCAACCCTTCTACTCACCCATCAGCATCTGTGCCCAGTACTCACTCAGTATTCCTGTCTATTTGTAGACATAAAAAATCCAGGATCCTAGCCAAAGTCAATCCTTCCACCTATCACTTACTCTCAGCCTTTCTTTCTGCTCAAAACATCACTCAACAGTTATCTCACCTCCCTACATCATCTCTGTTCCACTCTCTACACCATGAAAACTAATATGTCATGCACTGATGCCAATCTATTAACTAGTCACTGTCAGTCTATGAAGAGATGAGCACAGATATTGAGGGTACTTAGAAGCTTTTGTAAGACTTTTACAGAGAAATTTTGTTTATTAAAGTCATTAGTTAAAAAATTAGCTTACAGTTGTTTTATTTTTAATTTTATTTTTTATTAACAAAGTTTATTATTTAAACCATTTTTAAGTGTAGCGTTCAGTAATATTAAATATATTCACATTGCTGTACCACCATCTGTCCAAACTGAAATTTCCATCTTCCCAAACTGAAACTGTATATTCATTAAGTAATAATTCCTCATTCTTCCCTCCTCCCAGCCCCTGACAACCACCATTCTATTTTGTTTCTAGGAATTTAACTACTCTAGATATCTCATATAATTGAACTTATGTTGTATTTGTCTTTATAACGGCTTATTTCACTTAGCATAATGTCTTCAAGGTTCACATACTTATCATGCACCAGAATTTCCTTCTTTTAAAAAGGCTGAATCTGGGTGGTGGTCACTGAATGCAATATACAGAGGATGAATCACAGAATATTACACTTGAAACCTATATGATCTTATTAACCAAAGTTACCCCAATAAACTAAATTTTAAAAAGAGACTGAATCATATTTCATTCTGTGTCTAAACCACATTTTGTTTATTCATTCATCTTTTGATAGACAGTTGGGTTCCTTCACCTCTTGGCTACTATAAATAATGCTTCCATGAACATGAGTGTGCAAATATCTCTTCAAGACCATGTTCTCAATTCTTTTGGATATATAACCAGAAGTAGTATTGAGTCATAAGATAATTCTATTTTTATTTTACTTTTTTGAGGAACCTCTATTCTTTATTCATTAAAAAAAATATTGGCTTACATTTTGAATGTCTTCTTTCATTTAATTTTCCTAGTCAAGAATATTTATCATTTTGTATAAAAAAAAGATCAAAAATATTTTTTAAAAAATGACTGGTTCTTTAGTAGAGAGAGTTTGAAAATACTCCACTAAAATATAATCATTAACATATAAACATACTCTTATTTCTCCCACCTTAACAACAACAAAAACACTTTGTTGGCTCTCACTTCCCTCAACAGCTACTGTGTCCTGTTTCTTCATGAAAGGGTAATTTATGTTCATTGTCTAACACTCTCTATTTCCTCATAGCCCCACGTTAGCCAAGCTTTTATACCCTAATCTCCATGAATCTGCTCATGTGTAGATCTCTAATGGTCTTCACAATATATTAACCAATGGCCAGTTCTCAGAATCTGTTTTCTTTGACTTAGAAGTATGCAACATACTAATTCTTCTTCTTTTTTATTTTTTTTAAAAGGGAAAGAGAGAGAGAGAGTCAGAAAGAGGGACAGATAGGGACAGACACACAGGAACGGAGAGAGGTGAGAAGCATCAATCATTAGCTTTTTGTTGCCGTTGCGACACCTTAGTTGTTCATTGATTGCTTTCTCACATGTGCCTTGACCGCGGGCCTTCAGCAGACCGAGCCACCCCTTGCTGGAGCCAGTGACCTTGGGTCTAAGCTGGCGAGCTTTTGCTCAAGCCAGATAGGCCTGTGCTCAAGCTGGCGAGCTCGGGGTCTCGAACATGGCTCTTCCGCATCCCAGTCTTACGTTCTATCCACTGCGCCACCACCTGGTCAGGCTAATTATTCTTCTTGAGATATTATTTTTCTCTTAGTGTCCAAGCCTTTATACTCTTGGATTTCTTTCTTCTTTAATGATTACATTTTTACAGTTTCTTCTTCTTTTTTACCTTTTAATCCTGGAAAGTCCCCAAGCTCAGATCTGGCCCTTTATTCTTCTCTATCAATCACTCCCAGTCCAGATCTGTTTTCTGATCTCCAAACTATATAGACAACTGCTTCCTCATCTTGACTTGACTGTCTGATAATCATTTCAAATGTACAAACCTCACATCGCTCTACTGCCCTGCCCCCTCAAAATCTCTTAAATTGATTTCAGTTGACCATATAGCAGGCCCTTAATAAATCCTACAGGCAAGTTTATTAACAGAAAAAGTGTTTTGTCCCCTCCATCAGAACAAATCATTTGATATAAGAAAGCCACATCAGGAGTGAACAAAAACAAAATCTCAGAATGTACTATGTGCGTATAAATTTGGTTGGCATTTTCCAGAAATACTTCAATAATCCCTGTATACACTCTTGTGTGTGTGTCTGAGAAATCAGAGCATGAAAAAAGGTAAAATGTTACACTATTCACCATGTAGTAAAATCAACTCACTATCTGATGGATTCACCATGTGCGTAAAAATGGATTTACTACCAATAGCATTTAACATATTATCTCACATGTAAAATAGTCACAAGATTAATGGACTAAAGAGGAGTGTTAAGACAAAGTTACAGGACACTTGTTCAAAATTTTCCTTGAATAAAAGGTCCATGTAATACTGGATAATGCTAATGCAATATAGACTCACACTTTCAATTAATTTAAAAAGAAAATTTATATCTATCCTGATCTATAAGTTGTTACTACCACCTATGCTTTCAATCTACATGGGCTTTAAAGTCAGTCTCAGTGTGTCATCATATTTACCTTAATTTCAACAAATCGATGCCCACATACCACATCATTGAGGAAATATTCAAATGGCTAATAAGCACATGAAAATATGCTGAAGACTGGCAATATTCAGAGAAATGTAAATTGAAACCACAAGAAGATTCCATTTTACACCCACTAGAATAGCTAAAACTTTGTTAAAACACTCACAGTATCAATAATTGGCGAGGAATGCAGGGCAACTGGAACTTTCAGACATGGTTTGGAGGAGTCTAAAATGGTACACATATTTTGGAAAATTGTTTGGCACTCTCTTATGAAGTTAAACAAACACCTACCCTATTACCCAGAAAATCTACTCTAGGTATTTACCCAAGAGAAATGCAAACATATGCCCATAAAAAAACCTGTATAAGGATGCTCATAGCAGCTTTACTCCTAACAGCCAAAGACTGGAAATGATCCAAATGTCCATCAACAGGGAACTGGATAAACAAATTATGGTACATTTGTAGAGTCAAATTATACTACAACATAAAGAAATGAAGTACTGATGGATACAATAATACGGATGAAACTCAAAAACATTATATTGAACAGAAGCTTGACTCAATCCTCCCCCACACACACACACACAAAAAAAGTATACTATATAGTTCCATTTATATTAAATCAAGAACAGACTAATCTGTGGAGATGGAAACATGAACAGGAGCTGTCTCGGGAGAGAAGGAGAATTTTCTACAGTCAAAACTGAACTTTCTTAATAGGGATGTTGGCTATATGTACATCTATATTTCATAAAACCTATCAAAATGTATACTTAAGATATGTGCATTTTACTCATATATCTCAATTTTTTAAAAAATGTTTATGTCTGAACTGAACTTAGATTGTGCAACAAATTAGTTATTCATAGTATATCTCTTGATATTTGTAAATATATCAATTACTATTTTAGCCACATAATCAACCCATGGATATAGCAACTTTAAAATTATTTAAGGCGCCTGACCTGTGGTGGCACAGTGGATAGAGCATTGATCTGGAATGCTGAGGTCACCAGTTCAAAACCCTGCACTTGTCTGGTCAAGGCACATATGGGAGTTGATTCCTCCTGCTCCTCCCCCTTTCTCTCTCTCTGTCTCTCTCTCTCTGTCTCCTCTCTCTCTCTCATACACATACACACACACTCTCTCTCTCTCTCTCCTCTCTAAAAAATGAGTAAAAAAATAAAAATAAAAAAAATTTTAAGGCACTAAAGCCCAATCCTAGACTTGAATCAGGTGAACATCTAGAAGCAAGTCTTCTTAATATCAACAGTCCAGTATTCAAACTTCAGAGAGGTCTTTTTCCCTGCTCACCCTCAGACAATCAGAAACTCTCACAAACACCACCCCCCACCTTCCAAAAAGCCAATTATGAGTACTAGTCACAAGAAGAGAGAAAAATAGTCTGTTTAATAATTCTTACTCTCAAAATAGAAATTCTAGATCCTGTTTAAATTTTTATACTCAGTTCCAGCTTAAATCTATGAACTGAAGGATTCCACTAGAATTTTGAACCTAAAATATTTTGAGTGTAAAACCATTTCAATGAGTGCTTCAGCTACTGCAAAAATTGCTAAAGTTCCAAATAAAACTCTCATAATTCCTTTGTGATGTGAGTGATACTCACAGAAAACATACGCCTTTTGATGGAAAAGTGATACAAGAAAAGGGCAGTGGCTGATACAAACATGTCTACGAAGCAACTGGTGGTAAAGATACAAGCTCAACCAGTACATTGAACTTAATTTTAAATTTTTACTTTTTTAGACAGCATTAGCCAACCCATTGCCAAGAAGTGTTCCTTTTGCATTGGGGTAGCTCAGAGGAGATCAACAGACTAAAACTTACTCAGTACAGACAATACTCACTACACTAAGGCCAGTATAACGTGACTTCATGCTGGAGCTCCAAGTACAATCTGATCTCATCTTCACATACAACACATTTAATTATCATGGTGAGCCCTATCACTTGACATCATGTTGGCAGATTTACGTAAATTCATGACTGATGTTAGAATGGTGAAGATGTAGTATGGTAGGCAGTTTATTGTAGGGATATATTTTAATATGTTTAGAATAAGATTCCAAGGAAATACTTAAAACTTTCAGCTATACTTAACTGAATTTTATAAGAGAAATGTATGAAATAGTCACATCCTTGAATTTAGGGATTTGCTAAAATATCAAGACCTTTATGTCTATACTCATTTTTAATAACAAAACTATAACATACTTAGCTAACTATATACAAGTAATTATAACTGTATGTAACTTTAGTATTTATCTGCTAGATTTTGAAAAAAATGGTGAAATTATACTTTTAATCTGCTAAACACTATACTACAACAAAGATATTGGCAATAATATTAATACAACTAGCAGAACAAAAGTTGACAGCAAATGACGAAGAGTGCTGAAAGGCAGAGAAATCACATCCTTGGATAATCTCTTGATACAAGACTCACCCTTGGAGAAAACCTACCATCCCAGGACCACAGTTGGTTCCGTCTGCCAGTGGCATGTGTTGAGTACGACAGCCCTTGTGAACCCCTTCTGCACTTGTGCACCAGAGACGCCTGCACTGTTTCTGCAGAGTAACAAGAGGCAGGCAAGCGAGTGTAAAAATAATGCCACAACCACAGGGGCAATGCAACAGAATGCCTCAGTTCATAAATTGATCTTATGTAGTTATTGGTTTCATGGCTAGAGTTGGAAATAACCAGCAAAATAGCTTTACTAAGTGAGGTCTAGCCATTGATTTTCTTCTAAATATATAAAATGACAGCATTTAGGTTTTTTTAAAAAAACTTTTAGGTTTTTATCATACATTGAACAACAGGAAAGATGAATGGGAGTGGAAATATTTGAAGTTATGTGAGACATTTTTCTCCTTTTGCAAGAGATTTTCCTAAAAGACTTTTTGTTGTTAAATGTTATTCAGAAGGAGTTTCCAAAAGCCCCGCTTTGATCCAATGATGGAATGTATGAATAATGTGCATAGAAATACTGTATAATGTATACTGGTTTCCTATTTTGTGAATATAATGCAGACTTTCAACTTTTCAACAAAGGGTTCTGAAGTTTTCACAAGAAACAAAAATCCATGGAGGTTCACAGGAACAATACCCAAGACAATTCTTTTTCCGAATTTAAATTCAAAGTTTATTTAGTGTCTAAATCAGGTAGGAAGGAAGAAGGAAGAAATATATCTTTTATGTAAAAAATTAAGGTAAATCATCCCCCCTCAAAAGTGGATGTTTAAAGTCTTATCGAAACTATACATTTAAGATTTTAGGAATCATATGAACTATGTGGAATATGCTTTGTATGTCCCTGAACTCACTGTTAAGTAACTTTCACCCACTCATTCAACACTCAATAAAAATTTATCCTATGGCACCTAGTAGGTGTCAGACCTTTAACTGAACACTGGGGATATGTATATCTTCATTTACTGAATAAATAAGGTTGCATTTCTGGTCCGATAATTCTCACAACCTACTACTGTATCTATCCTATAAAAAATTCTTAAAATAACTGATAAAGAGTTCAGTGAAAACTAAACAGGCACCTAATTTCATTCCTTTTGATTCAAATCTATATAAATTAAAATATAGTCTATTATATTCCTGGGTAATTTAATTTAACTCATTATCAAAATATAAAAAGGCTCACATAATTTTATCCCCTACCCCCCAAATAATATCATTTGAAAGTAAACATTTAAATCCCTTTAATTTTCAAAACCTCTCTGTGGATTTATTTCTAAATGGAAATAAATACTTAATAGGATTATGAGGGTCAAGAAAGATAATTTTTAAGTACCTAACACAGTACCTGGCATGAGCACTCAATGAATTTTCATTTCCCTCTTTTTATAACCCCTTTCTGACAAAACACCAAATTTTTCTAACACTAAAAAACTTTTAAGATATATTAAGTTCACTTTCTGTTCAAGAGATTATACATAACTTCATAGTAGTTTCAAACAAAAGGACAAAAATCTTTCTTACCAAATAAGGACACACTTGTGATCCAGGACCAAACATAAGTTCACACTGCTTGTTTACATCATACATTAATCCAGGAAGTTGTGAAGACAGGTCGTATATTCTTCCATTTGGTTTGTCAAGGAGGCAGTCCCCATGACCAGTACTATACCAGTAACAGAAAATAAAATATTGTGAATATATAAATATATGTCAGTATAAGATTCTTTTTTTTAAATTTTTATTTATTGATTTTAGTGAGGGGGAAGAGAATGGAAGGAGGGGAGAGAGAAGGGAAGGGAGGGAGTGTGAGAGGGAAAGGGAAATGAGGAGAGGGACAGGGAGAAGGGGAAAAGTGGAGGGGAAGGGAGGGTAGAGGGAGGGAGAGAGAGAGAGAGAGAGAGAGAGAAACATTTATCTGTTTCTGTATGTGCTCTGACCAGGGATCAAACCTGCCAGCTCTGTGCCTCAGGACAATGCTCTAACCTGACTGAGTTATCTGGCCAGGGCAGTATAAAACTCTTTAACACATTTTCTGTAGTTCTGCACTTCCAAAGAGAATGTCAGTGTTTTTGTTTTTCATAATCAAAACCTAGTTCAAATCAAAGTCGATAAGAAAACTTCACAGTTTACAAAGAACTTCTCATGTGTTCATCCCCATTTGAGACCCACTAGTACCATGAGGTACACTTTTTAAAAAAGAACTATGACAAATCCAATAGAATATTATTTATGACACAAACACTCATATGCTGATCACGCTACACTTTTAACCTACTTTGTTATCCAATAATAATGCCCTATATCTAATGCCCAAAAGAAGTCAAAATGTAAAAATAAAAGTTTCCAAATCATTTGAGAAACATTTTGGTTCTAACAACAAAACAAAAGAGTTTCAAGAAGTATTGTGCTATTTCCACACCTCAAAGGGGTTTTTTTAAGAAAGGAGTTTAATACAGAGTCAGAACTGGCCGTGTTGGGAGTTTGCATTTTGGTCCCACCACTTCCCAGGATGCAGGGCTGTGGACAAGCCATTTAATCTCCCTGAGCCCTAAATCACCTCCTCTGAAAATAGAGTGATAATATCGACCTTGTAAATTGTTACTAGAGTATATAACATACTGAAAGGACTTAGAAAAGTGCTGAATGGCAAGGGAATAATAAATCTGAACTGCAACCCCTCAAAAACATCCACTTGTCCAGTAAATGTAAGCTTACATTTAAACAATAAAAAACAAGTAAACAGAGGTTAGTTGAATCACTTTATACACATTTCAAATTTTATAATCTAATAAATGATAATTTAACTAAAGTAATGTAAAATCAGACTTACTCTAAGAATTCAGTGATATATTTCTGACTACATTTTGACCAGGTCCAAGGACTTGTATGGTAATTTAAAGTTGGAGCCATCACATGATATTGATGTTTAATTCCGGTTTCCTTACATTTAAAACTATCATCGTGTGGAACATTAAATCTAAAAAAAAGAAAAAAAAAGACACTTAAAAAAAGAATACTAAGTATATGACAGTAGTAACAAATCTCTTATATTTGTATTGTATTATAACGTAAAATGCAGATAAATCTGGTTATATCGAAATTTGTGCTTTTGACCTCTCCATAAAGCCTTATAAAATTAGGTTACCTTCATGTTAAGCAGCACAGACTCTTGGAGAAACACTAGATTATAACTTTGATCAGCAGCAGTCTGTTAATATGGTATCTGAATCCAAACAATCTAAATATTTGGATTTTGGCTCACCTCATTGCAATATGGACAAAGCATTCACACAGAAGTACAGGCAGTTCTCAACACGCATGTACTAGATGTGCAGAAAGATTAGATAAAGGCAATACCACACTACATTCCAGACCACTGATTATTGGTACAGTATCAAAAGGACTTCTTTAATCACTAATTGTATCATTCTATTATATCCACCTATTTTATATGAACTAGCCTAAATTCCTAGTCTATAATCCAAATGGGATGGTCAATAGACTGTAATAATAAAGAAAACAATCTTAAAGGCAACCAAATCTTCACACAAGAGCAATATTAAAAAATTAGCTGGTCAGCAACAGATGCTATTCATTCTTTTGAGAACCCAAGTACAAACTCACAATTAAGAGGAACATTGAAACTACTTTGCAGAATAAAATCTGTACTTAAATCAGTCTTTTGGTTAAACTACTTACCCATATACTAAAGACACCTAGACACCTAAAGAGTTTCTCAGAAAAAAAATGTCTAAGACGATATTTTCTGCAAGAACAGTCTTCTAATCTAAACAGCAAACAGCACTTCTGCAATGCATTTATGGCCCTCAGTTATGCCCCTGATCCTATCCCGCATTTCAATAAACAACTTAAAATGCTGAATGAGCATCTTCCTGATATTCATGAGATACAACCATCTGAAAAGTGAAGTGAAGAGGCGCTAGTTTAATAAAATTGATCTCCATTTGGAATTGTTCTAAATGAATACTCTAATTATATCAAGCATGACCAGGAAAAGAAAATGTAGGCAACTCAAGCCTCAACTCCTTAAAAGCCACAAACCAAGAAATCCCAGGTTTTGGGGTCGGTGGGTGGGGGAGGGTGAATATTGGAATCATTTTTCATAAAAGAGTTGTATAGGGGTTTCTGACTTTTCAAAAGAGCTCCAAACATATCATTGGAAATCATGGCCTCCATTCTTACAAAACAGAAACCCAGTAGAATTTTTAATAATGTAGGAACAGACAGGAAAACCCCAATTTTTTCCAAAAAGAAAAAAGAAGAAAAAGAAAGAAACAAAAACAAAAAAAAACTATGGATCTGGGAGAAAAGCTTTTTAAAAAATCTTTTAAATATTAAGAAATTCCCACATACCACATTCTCTGCTGGGGCTCTGAGCTATAAGACCGAGAAATGAGTTGGTATTACACGTATTTTTTGGGAACTGCCCATAAACAGAAGCCCCTGTAGGCCCTCCCATAAAATGGTAGAGGACAGAACCTGATCATGTATAGTATAACAAGGGATAGAGGCCAGAAGTGCTTGTCATGTAATCCAATACAGTAAATGAAATAAGAGTTCCCCAGTTCTAGTGCTTTGCTTAGTCCAGTGGTTCTTAACCTTTTTTGAGGTACCGAACCCACTAGTTTCATATGCGCATTCACTGAACCCTTCTTTCGTGATAAATAAAATATTTTTTTTCCAAGTTCAAGACATAGATATATGTTTTTTTACTGGTGCACAAAATGAGCCGTGCATGAACATCACCTTGCTCAAAGAATAAAACCAACAAAGTGCATGAACTCACAACAAATTACGATATCACTTTATTCTGGCCTCTGTGGCAGAGGCTTCTCCGAACCCCTGAGACCGACTCATCGAACCCCTAGGGTTCAATAGAGCCCAGGTTAAGAACCACTGGCTTAGTCTGTTAATCTGTGCAGCCTGTCTGACCTAACATAGATCACAAAAGAGTCAGAGTTAGCATTTCAGGGATAAAAACTACACTAAAAATATTTTTAAAGACATAAAGGTGTCAATTATTCAGTTGAAGATGGAATTTGAGGCACGCTAAACAGAAAGAATAGAAGGCATATTACTGAGGTAACAGAGGTACTTACACGTGTCCAAGCTCATGGGCTATGGTGAAGGCCGCGCTGAGTCCATTTTCTTCACTAATAGAGCAGCTTCGTAAAGGATCACACAGGGTGCCTAATTCTGCTAAACCTGAAAATTTTCATATTTGTATTTCATCAAAATGGGAATGCCAAATCATAAAGTAACAACTAATTTTTAAAGCATCTACCATTCACATGACTGCTTAGAAATAAATATAGGGTTAGCTGTTAACAGCACATGGACTTTAATAAGGTAAAGAAAAAAAAACAGTAATTAATCTACAGTTGAAGTCTTTCCAACAAATTCTTGCATTTCTTTACTAAAGAAAATAACGCAAGGATGTGGGGTGAGCAAACAATTTTTATAAAACGGGAAAAGAAAAATAATATCTGTTTGTAGGAAGGATAAAACTTTAGACAGCATTAGTGTAGAGTATAAGAAAGGTAATAAATGAAACTGATAATAGAAAAACTAATAAAGATACAGCATGGGACACTATAATCTATAAATTTTAATTTTTTAAAGTTTTCAGGTGGCATGTAATTATTCAGTTTTCATAATAAATAAATAAATAAATACAAGGTGGGGCAAAAGTAGGCTTACATTGTTCATATGGAATACAATAATACAAGAAAAAACTGTGTTTTATGTACTCATAATTATGAACCTACTTTTGCCCCACCCTGTATGTGCTACATGCTTAGATTGGCTCCTGGCATTTAATATATGTTAAATAAAGTATAATTAGGGCAAGAATTATTGCAAGCACTTAATTTTGTTAGTATTCCAGCAATGGAAAATGTATCATATGTTAACACATATAAAGAATACTATGCAACTTGAATGCGCTGCTAAAACATAAAGATAGTATGAACTGGCTGAAAGAACAATAATTATAAAGTCCTTGAAAATAAACTAGAATAAGAAATTCAGAATAAGAGTTCATTACAATTCATATTCCATCAACCAAATTTCATGTCAATTTATTTACTTTTTAATTTAACATAATACCATAGCTTTTACTATTACTATCATTCAATATTTGCTTGTAAATTTAACTGGTTTCCAACAATGATTCCTTTTATTAAAAATTTTTCATATATAACAAATTTCTTACTGTAAAGTTTTTGTACTTAGAAATGTCTTAATATAGGTAGGTTTGTATTCTCTACATCTATGGATTCTTTCATTCATAAAAGCTAGAAACAGACATTGCCCCAGCATTTAAGGTAAATAGTCTAACAGAGTGGTTTTGTTGAGCTTTAAAAGAAAGAGAAGTTAAATTAAGGAATCTAAAAACGCTGGAATAATTCAGACTAGTAAATTAATTTGCCAATACTTTAGCATAAAGGAAAGATTTGCTCTCTTTCTGACCCCACGACCAAAAAATACTTACGGGGGTATAGCCCTCCCTCCCCCACAAAGAACATTATCTTAGTTGGGATCAAGACTAAAAGCAAAGAAGAAAAAAGAAAAATTCTTTAACAGTCCTCTGTCCCAAGTATGAAGAAATTACTGTTGTCTGTATGATTATAAAATTCATATTATATGTGATATTCTTTAGTTAGTTTCAGTCAATATTATATTTTTTCATGATTATTTTGCTAGCCTCCATGCCTTCATTAGTGCTTTTAATCTGTCAAGGGGCTCAAATTTGAAATATATTTATTTTCAAGGACATGGAGATATTTGGAACATGATATTATCTCCATTACTACCCACACTTTGTTTCTTGCTTAGGGATATATTCTAAGTTGACCATTTCATTCACATAACAAATCTTTGAAAATATGCACTGCATGTGGATGAAGACCAAGCTAGAATATGCCCATGTACAGGCGAGACCAACAAAAATTGAAGTGGATGTGTAGCATTATGATACTAAGCAGCTTGTTGATGGTCTGTGCCCAGGTTCACTCAAGCTGGTTTGGGGTTCTCTGAAAGAAAAGATAGAATAAAGTAGCATGGGCACAAATTTAAAACAAGTTCCCTTGTTTCTAAGTGCAAGAAGCTGCACAGGGTCATCTAATCTAGCCATCTTGAAGAATAAAAATAATTTTCAACATACTTTGCAAAATATGCTCAGAGACTGGGGCAACAGTACCTGCAAAGAAAGGTATAGCAGGAAAGCTAGTAATTATTAGCAACATTCTGTGTTTGTCATTAAAAACTATCCTTAGTTTGTCACTTTTCCATATATTTTAGATGAAAAGATAAAATACTAAATCTCGCGTTAATACAAAAATATGCAACCTTGAGAAAATCATTTATTTTCATCTATAAAATTAGAATAGTTGTCCTTAGTTCATAGATTTGTTGTAAAGACTGAATTAAATCATGTAAAACCTTATTATAGTATACAACATATAAAAAATAATCAGATATATCAGTTATCATTGTAATCATTACCCTTGATTCAACAAAGAACAATAGGAACACTTTCATAGTTTGTTTCTAAATGTCACTATGATTTATGTGCACAGGGGTGGCTGAAAACTACAAAAAATAAATGGGGACTAGGAGACCACCCACTTCCACATAAATAGTCCAGAATGTCTAGCACTTAATCACGTGAAAAATAGAAAGATGTGACAACAGGGCACAGATAATGTAAGAAATATATTTAACAGGTTTTCATTAGATAACACTGGGGAACAATTTATTTTCATTTTCTGTTCCATGAGGTTTTATTTATATATTTTTACAGAGTCAGAGAGAGGGACAGATAGGGACAGACAGACAGGAACAGAGAAAGTGAGAAGCATCAATTATCAGTTTTTTGTTGCCATTGCAACACCTTAGTTGTTCATTGATTGCTTTCTCACATATGCCTTGACCGCGGGCCTTCAGCAGACCGAGCCACCCCTTGCTGGAGCCAGCGACCTTGGGTCCAAGCTGGCGAGCTTTTGCTCAAGCCAGATGGGCCCGCGCTCAAGCTGGCAAACTCGGGGTCTCAAACCTGGGTCCTTCACATCCCAGTCCGACGCTCTATCCACTGCGCCACCACCTGGTCAGGCTGTTCCATAGGTTTTAGAACTTTTTCTATATATTCCTGCATCACTGATTCCAAATCTGAAATTGGTTTTTTGGTGCATGCTCTAGTTTTTATGCAATTTTAATTTATTTTTGTTACAGGTAATGGCATGCATTGGTTTTTAAAGTGGAGTTAAAGGGCAACAATTCTTGGATTGAACATAACCACAAGGCAATTAATATTTCACAAACATCACCTTTACATATTGTAGTTGTTTTTAAATATAAAAAATTATTATCTGATAAAAAACACCCTCTTATTTTGTTTTAAGATTGAATCATATCTTCTTCAAGTAGGCATAAAAGTAA
The DNA here is from genome assembly GCA_037038555.1 of Rhynchonycteris naso. Classification (NCBI taxonomy): domain Eukaryota; kingdom Metazoa; phylum Chordata; class Mammalia; order Chiroptera; family Emballonuridae; genus Rhynchonycteris; species Rhynchonycteris naso. Next base: position 137,566,156 of record CM072996.1, read on the forward strand.
GAACAGTCCTGACAACTTCTGTTCTATATGTGGCTGTTACACACTTCAACGTCAAAGATGCAATATTTCATAATTTGTGACACAACACATGAATATAATGCCTATTTTCAAGTTCCCCTTGTCAATCAAGACAAGAATTGGGCTCCTCATATTGTGTGTCATAATTGTGAGGAAATGCTTGGTGACTGGACAAAAGGAAAATGCAAAGGAATGCCTTTTGGTATTCCCATGGTTTGGCATAAACCTAAGGACCACAGCAGTGACTGTTATTTCTGTCTGATCCATACAAAGGGAATCGGTAAGAAAAAAAGGCATATGATCGCATATCCTAATATTCCTTCAGCAATACGACCTATCGCACACTCTGAGACACTCCCGGTTCCAGTTTTCAATGGTTTGATTTCTTCTAAGGACGAAGAAAGTGAACATGGTGATCAAGTGTATTTTGATAACATGCATGAGGAATGACTGTAGAATCTGAAGGGTCTTCTTCTGATGCAAAGCAGTCATTAACCCCTTAGCAGTTTAATCAACCCGAATTGAATGACTTAGTAAGAGATTTGGGCCTATCAAAGAAAGCAGCTGAGTTATTAGCCTCCACACTTCAAGAAAAGAACGTACTTCACTGGTCAGCTAAAGTATCCCATTTCAGGAAGTGTGAACAAATTTTTGTGGACTTTTTTTCCAAAGACAAACACTTTGTTTACTGTCATGATATCAGTAGTCTTCTCGGTCATCTAGGTGTTACTTACTATTTACAGTCCAACAGAAAGGCAGCTATTTCTTAACCACTCTAAACGGAGTCTGAAATGTGTTCTACACAATGGTAATGTTTATACAGTATTTCCAATTGGTTATTCAACTCATCTGCGAGAAGATTATAACGACATAAAAATTGTCCTCAACTTTCTAAAGTATGAGGAACATAACTGGATCATTTGTGTGAATCTTAAAATGGTAAATATTCTGCTAGAACAACAGAGGTTTCATGAAAAATCCTTGCTTTCTGTGTTTGTGGGACAGTCAAGCTCGGGAGAAAAACTGGACACTGAAGGAATGGCCAAAACGTGAAGCTCTGGAAGTAGGGATGCAAAATATTGTGAATGAACTTGTAGTTAATCGAGACAGGATCATTTTTCCCCCACTTTACATCAAACTTGGCTTAATGAAGCAGTTTGTTCAGGCTTTGAATAGAGAAAGTGAATGCTTTCAACATATTTCTGCTTTTCCTGCCTTGTCTTTTGAGAAGATAAAAGCAGGTATATTCGATGGACCCCAAATTCGAACCCTCATACATGACGAAGAATTTGCCAGGAAGATGAATAAGGAGGAGAAAGCAGCATGGCAGTCTTTTGTGGTAGTTACAAAGAACTTCCTTGGCAACAATAAAGCAGAAAAATTTGAACTTCTGGTTCAAAGGATGCTGTTGACTTTCCGCAACACTGGATGTAACATAAGCATTAAGATTCACTTCCTGAATAGTCACCTTGATAAGTTTTCCAAAAATCTTGGAGCTGTTAGTGATGGGCAGACTACTGCTGGACCATCAAAGGAGATTGTCCTCAACAAGTACACAAACGCAAGAGCTACAAACACAAATTTTTGCCTGAATAGAACTTAAATAAGTTTTGCAAAAATTTTATGATTAAAGTAAGTTTTTTAATATGTTCTATTTTGAAATTGTACACAAATTCTGATGCAATTATATCTTTTAGTATATTGATGTTTTTACTACATTATATAAATTATTATTTTTCACAAAGATGATGCCCAAGAAGACATTCTACTTCATTATGTTAAACTAAATGTTGAAAATTTTACAATAAGATGAAAACCTAAAATCATGAATTGCAAAAACACTGTAGCTTACAGAGAAAAACTAATGTCAGATTCGAGATCAGCACACTCGAGTTAGGTACAAACAAGTGTTTTTGTGGATGCAACAAAAATTTTGTTCCCGAGCGTAAGTATACCTTACAAAGCCAGGGTATAGTTTGCAGGGAGAAAAAAATGGGGTCTGTTGTAATAATTAGAATAGCAGGTGTCTATTTCCACATCTGTAGAAGATTAGAATTTCTAAAGGGTCCTCCTAACAAAAAGAAACTAGAGCATTAATAAAAACTACTTTTTAAATGAATATTGACCTCATGTTCTACAAGAATGACCAAGTCCCAACCTCCAAAGTCTAACACATATTCTCTCCCTGGCCCTCTCTCATACAACATGCACGTGCGTTCGCATATACTCATTTATACCTGAGCTAAATTCCAATGGGTAAGTAATGAACAGTAAGAAAAAGAAATACTCTGAGGGCAAATACCGATTAAAGCAATATGATCCAAAGACTAAGAGGAAGCTGCAAGGTACAGCAGAATCATATCGTGAGTCTTATACATTGATTCAGGAATCCTTGTTAGTAACACTCTTTGGATAACAGCAAAAACAATAGAAAATCCTCTCTGAAAGAAAGTACATTCATTTTAAGTAATTCACCCCTAATCTCATGGATTAATATTAAGTAAATATGAGCTTACAATCAAAGATAGCCAAACACACAAACAAGTCAACACATGAGAAAGTTAGCAGAAACCACATATTTGGCCTTCCACTGTTTAAGATATGGGAACTGTCAGAAATGGATATAAAATTACACCAAATGAACAGTGTAAGTAAACACGAAAGGTAACTACAAATATGAGCAAACATAAAAAGAATGTAAACATAATGAACACAGATTTTAAATAGGAACTAACTAGCTTTATTAAAAAGAGAAACACGTTGAAATGGAAAAATCAGAAGATGGGTTGAAATATCAAATTAGAAGCAGCCAAAGCCTGACCAGGCGGTGGCGCAGTGGATTGAGCGTCGGACTGGGATGTGGCAGAACCCAGGTTCAAGACCCCAAGGTCGCCAGCTTTTGCGCAGGCTCATCAAGGCACATATGAGAAAGCAATTAATGAACAAACAACTAAAGTGTCACAATGAAAAACTGATGATTGATGCTTCTCATCTCTCTCCGCTTCTGTCTGTCTCTCTCTATCTTTCCCACTCTCTGAGGAAATAATAAAATGCATGTTAGAGCTGTTTGGATGACACATGAGGAGAAAAAGAAATGAAAGCACAGAAATACAAAGACAAATTTTGAAAGAAAAAAAATGTTTCTTTCTTTAAAGATATTAATCAATGGATAAAGGAATCACAACATAGCCAAAGTAAAATAAATAAAAAGAAATCTATATTAAGATACAATTTTAATGAAACTGCATTATATCTAAAAAAAGAGAGGATCTTATAAGCAGTCAGAATAAAAAACAGATCACCAAAAATCTGCAGCTAAACAGACGACAGATTTTGAAATAGCAAGAGATAAAAGACAATGCTATTACAAAAAAAAAAAAAAAAAAAAAAAAAAAGAACAAAATATAAAAGAAGAAAAAGGACAAAAAAAGACAAAACTCATGAACATAGGTAACAGTGTGGTGATTGCCGGTTGGGAGGGTTGAGGAAGGTATGGCCAAGAAAGTGAAGGCAGGGAAGGGAAGCACAGTACAAATCAAGATAAACAGAAAGCAAAACCAAAATGGTATACAAGTCTCTATATAACAGTAATTACAATTAATGTAAGTGGACTAACCTTGCCAATTAAACAAAGATTATAGATGTTATTTTAAAAACCCTATTATATGGTATTTTTAATAAAAACGCCTAAAGTATAAGTACACTGAAACTTGAAAGAAAAGATGTGTCCAGCAAATACTATAGAAAAGTTGGAGTAGCTACATTATTGTCAGACATTGTTTTAAATATATAACTGTACTGACTTTTTTATTTATAAGTTATTATTAGATATAGAGTCACTACACAATTTTAAAAGGTTCAATTAAAAGTTATATGCACCAAAAACAAACAAAAATGAAAAACTGTAAGACTATATGGACAAAATGACAAATAAATACTTACGTTTCAAGTTAGTTACCTAACAAGCAAAGAATTAGTGAGTATATAGTTGATTTGAATAACACAATTAGCAAGTTTGATTTAATAGACATAGAGAACCCTGTGTACCATAGTTAGAGAATATACATTCTTTTTAAAAATACATGGAGCATTTTTTATCCACTGAGCCTGCAAACCCTTGCTCAAGCCAGTGACCATGGGGTCGTATCTATGATCACACACTCAAGTCAACAACCCCACATACAAGCTGGTGAGCCCACACTTAAGCCAGATGAGCCCACACTCAAGCCAACAACCTCGGAGTTTCAAACCTGGTCCTCAGCACCCCAGGCTGACTATCTACTGTACCACTACCTGGTCCATGGAGCATTTTTTAATCGACTACATAGTATATCATAGAGGTAATATCAAAAGATTTTAAAGAATGGGTAACACATAGATCATGTTTTCCAACTACAATGAAATTAAACTAGAATTCAACAAAAAGAAAGTTTTAAATGCTTTCCTAAATAATAAGTCAAAGAAATTATGATCGAATTTACACAGAATTTTTTATAATTTTGAATGACATAAAAAATATCTATCAAAACTTATCGGACACAACAATATAACACATTTAAGAAGTTGATAGTCAAGAAAATCAGAAAAGAAAATATTCTGGATGCTAATCAGCTAAGCAGACAATTTACATTACAAATAGAACAGCAAGAATAAATTGAAAAAATATAAAGCAGAAATTAATGATAGAAAAACAACAGATAAAAAACCAATAAATGGTCCTTTAAAAAGACAAACACAGCTGACCAGGCGATGTTGCAGTAAATAGTGTCAGTCTAGGATACAGAAAACCCAGGTTCGAAAGCCCAAGGTCACCGGCTTGAGCACGGGCTCAGCAGCTTGAGCACGGGCTCATCTAGCTTGAACAGGAATCATAGACATGACTCCATGATCACTAGCTTGAGGCCAAAGATCGCTGGCTTGAAGTCCAAGGTCAGTGGCTTAAACATGGGGTCATGGACACTATCCCAGGGTTGCTGGCCCAAAAGTTGCTGGTTCAAAGCCCAAGGTCACTGGTTTGAGCCCAATGTTTCTGGCTTCGGAAAGGGGTCACTGGCTCTGCTGGAGCCCCAGGTCAAGGCACATATGAAAAAGCAATCGATGAACAACTAAGGTGCTGCAACCAAGAATTGATGCTTCTCATCTTTCTCCCTTCCTGTCTGTCCCTATCTGTCCCTCCAACCAAAAAAAAAAAAAAAAAAAGGACAAGTGCAATAGACATAATTCCAACTCATATTATTAGCAATTATAGAACTGAAAATTATTTCTGCAATAGAATATATTACATTCAGATTGGCAAAAATAAGCAATCTGAAGATAGCTTATGTTGATAAGGACATAATCAAAAGGATATTTATAAAGGTGTAAATCAGTTCAACCACTTTAGAAAATATTTTGGTAAATCTTATAACACTGACATTAGCACATTCACTGACAGAAATTCTAATCATAAGACTGTGCCATAGCTCTTACAGTAAAGTTCATAACAGAACACAGTTGGAATCGGCCCAAATATTTACTGACAGGATACAGAATATATGAATCATGAATAAAATATTATACAGCAGAGAAAATGCATAAACTACAAACTACAGAGCTCAAAAAGAAACATCAATTTATTTTAGAAACACATACATATGTAATAAAACATCTTCAACAGATGGAAGGAACTGGAGCATACAAAATTCACAGTATTAGCTACCTCTTGGGTAAATGTAAGAGAACAGAATAGGACTTAGCACAAGCCATACAACAGTATAAATAAAATTCTAGCTCTTAAATCTGGTGGTGGATTCATGGATATTTATTTTACTATTTTGCTTTAAATTGGTATATGTTATTAAGTACTATTTTTATGAATCAAATATTATAAACTAAAACACTTTAAAATATGTCAAGCTTTGTATAGCAACTGATATGTAGTAATTGGCACATATTAGTTCTTATTATTCTTTAAAATTTATAGAAGCAGAATCAAATAATAGTGACAATTATAATCATTAATCAAGATGATTAAAATGTAAAATAATCTAAACATCATCTTAAATAATTCAGTAAACAATTATATAGGCTATATTTAAATTACAAAGTAACTTACCTAATGTGTCACATTTCTCTCTAGCTCCACAAATGTCTTCCCTTAAAAAAAATTTTTTTTGAAAAGCATTTTCAGAAAATATTTTTGCAACAAGCCAAAACAAAGATAAAGAAGCTTGAAAACTGTTATCACAAATTGACTTCTCAAATCCAGTTCTTAATAAGCTCTCAATAAGTTTAAACCTAGAGCTGTGCATATCAGTAAGCAAGGTGCTAAATAAAAGTGATTACTGTAAATTGTTGAAGCTTAACCAAGTTCAATGAAAAGGTCTCTACCCGTATTTTTTCACCTCTCCATCTTCACTAAAACATATATGTAATATAATTTACTCATTATGAGCCTCAGCAATTATCCTCTGCTGCAAAATAATGACATTCTTAGATGTTACCAAATTATTTAAGGTGTTTTGTTTCTTCCTTACTTAGTCCCCAGGCATTTAACTTGACAGTTATCTTGTCTTTTGTCCTTCTGGTCTCCTCTTACAGCCCTTTAAGGTCTTTGTTGCTCGGCCTCTTAATCCAAGGCAGAACCATGGACTGATAATAGAATACTATGTATAAAATTAAGTCAATTCTGCTTTAGTTTTGCAAAGAGATAAAGTAGATGGACTAAATGTCCTCAGTTACATATGGGCTAAAGGTTTTCATTTCAGGGCAGAAAGTTGAGATTTTGCCAATTCTGACCAAGTAAGAGATTTATCTCCTTTGACCAACCAAACAACAAAAAATATCCAACAGAGATTTACATATTCTGATAGCATCAATGTTGCTGAAACAAAGGTGTGAATAAACGATGAACAGTGGTGCTTGTAAAATGGATCACCATTTTCTAATAGCAGAAGCTGTTTTTCATATAATTAAATAAGTTTGAGAAAAATCTTAGCAAAAGCAATCTGGTAATTAACACACGAACTGAGCATCAAAACAAGAAAAAGATTTTTTTCTAACGTAGAAGGACCACTCTTATGAGATCATCAAATACATTCAAAAGCTCTCCTTTCCAAGTGATCAAAAGATCCAATGGGAAATGAACCAAACCTGGTCTCAATTCTCTAAGTTAATTTCTAAATATTTTTCCTAATTCTCTTATTTCACCAGTAATATAGTAAGATAATTTTTTTGTTTAGGTCATGCCACTACTTAACCTAACATTGCTAATTTCCTCAGGAATCAACTAGTATTCTGGTCTGAAAAAATAGAAGGAAGCTTTTATTCAATAATACTTTGTGTAATACATGTTCTCCTAGAATACTGCTGTCTATTATTGATAAAGAATTAAGGTAACCAGAAGTATCAGGGATCGTGCAGGAGAAACAGGGTAAGCAACTGCAGTTACAAGTGGTATATCCTAAAACTTTACCTGGTGATAAGAACAGCGGTATCATGGTGGGAAGGGTGAGCATCATCAAGAACATTCTGAGTCTGTTGCCATAAACAAAAGTTGTGTAATGTGGTAGCTGCATTAAAACTGATGACAGGTCCTTCCTGTGCAAAAAAGTACACAATTCAGTATTGTGCAAAGCATAGGTGGCCTCTTTTCTCTCAAAGCTTGTCAGCATCCTTACAATTTATCAAATAGCATTTTAATAGGCAAATGAAGTGGAATTATCCCTCCCCTTCATATCTCAAACACATTTTAGCAATACCTGAAACACTGTGATCAAAACAGAATCTAATTAGACCTTCTAAATATAACCATCCAGTATTAAAACTACCTTCTAAAAATTACCATATTTTAAATCCTTCAACAATAGGATTATAAAAGTAAATACCTGGATGTTTTTCAGCTTAATTTTTTTAATTGTTTATTAACGTTTGTTACTTCCTCTGCTGTTATTCCACTTTATTTCCATCACAGCAGAAGTTAATTTCACTCCTTTCCAAAATCAAGCTTTTTAAACAAATTTTTAAAAGTATCCCATTTCTGCCTGATCTGCGGTGGTGCAGTGGATAAAGCATCGATCTGTAATGCCGAGATCACTGGTTCGAACCCCAGGCTTGTCCAGCCAGTCAAGACACATACGAGAAGCAACTACTATGAGTTGATGCTTCCTGCTCCTCCCCAACCTTTCTTTCTCTCTCTCTCCTGTCTCTAAAATCGATAAATAAAATCTAAAATAATAAAAGTATCTCATTTCTAATAAGTTTCATTATATATATATACACACACACACACACACACACACACACACACACGCTAGGAGCCTAATACAACTAAGGTTACTAATTTTAGAACTGTTTCTTACCTGTTCATTATGAATCACAATTAATTTTACAATTACTATGTTTATAAGATTTCCAATACTTGAATCCTTGTAGATTGCTGCAACCTGCAAGGAAAAAAATATATACGATGAATATTTCTTTTCAAAAGTAAATTGAAACCACTCCGAGAGCATCAATTCTCCAACCACACCTTGCAATCTCCTAGGAAGCTTTTCACATCCTGAAGCTTAGGCCACATCTCTTACCAATTAAGTCAGAATCTCTAGGGTTGAGACTCAGACATCAATATCTTTTTAAATTGCTCAGAATTTTTAATGACTCCAATGGGAAGCCAACTCAGAAGCAGTATCCTAACCCTTGCTACTAAGATAAGTCTATGGGTCAGTAGTATCCTTATCACCTAGAGCTGATTAGAAATACAAAATCTCAGGCTCCATCCTGAGCAAGTTGAGTCCAAAATCTGTATTTTAATATGATTTGAACATGCATCAGAGCTTGGAAAATACTGTTCTGGATAATTCAGCAAGAAATTCACTTAATTCTGTGTCACAATCCATAATTTATGTGGCCACAATACTCCATAATAAATAGGTTTCACCTATTTTCTGGTAGTTTTACCTGATCTCTTCTGCCATGGTTGGACATTGCCAATTCTGAGTATGCTTATGATTTTTAATGTTGAGCATGAACCCATGGTGATGGATTCATCCAGAATCCCATACAGAACCACCGAAGAGGTTAAGGGTCACAACTTGGTTCTTAATCCTCCCAAATTGAAGAGTGCAGTCTATGAGGCACTCTGCATGGGCTCAGTTTGTGATTCATAGTTAAGGTGCCATCCAGTTCACTAATGCATATCCTCTCTTGTTGCCATTACAGAGGTAACCTCTGCAGTAGGAGTGTCTTCCATGGCCAATGCCTCTGCCTTGAACTCCACTTCTCTCAGTTATTTAGTAAATATTCAGCATCTACTCCTTGCTTTGTTGGCCAGAAGACATAGTCACTGATCTTGTGGAGAATGCCATTTGCTAGAAGTACCAGTAGTGGAGGCAAAGCTGCTTCACCACAATGAATAACATAACTGCTTCTGTTGCCCCCTGTGCCACACGCAGTACTACCAGAACCAGAGCCCAAAGTGTCTCGAGGTGCCGACATTGCAGGGTCAGCCCAGGCTTATACATTCCAGCACCTTTCCTATTGTTTCAGCAGCACAGCCACACACAGTCTGCCATCTTTCCTCGAAATAATGCCTTTGGCTTTGAGGTTGGCAGTTTTTGGCAAGAGTGGTGGTTGCCCTGGTCGGTTTGACAATAACTTAATATGAGACCAATCACATGATTGGTGATTTCAAGCAGGTCTGTTAGCACAGCAGTATTGCTCTCTTTAAAATGTGAGCTGTGGAAATCTATAGCTGAATCAATCAATAATCATTTTCCACACAACTGTTAAAAATATATCTACTGTATGAGAGAGAGATCCATATTTGTGAGTTTGGAGTTACACTTTGATTCTGTGATTTTAAAATTTGATTTTCTAAGTCAAATTACAAAGTAACAGTGTACCTCAAAGGTATGCACAAAGGCCTCTCCCCCTTAAAAAAAAATGGTTGGGAAGACTATGTCACAGGTAATCATGCATTCCCAGGGCTCCAGAATCAAGAGCTAAAAGCATGCTGAAGTATTGAAATGGCTTCTTTCTCTATTCACTGCCTCAAATATGTTGACTACAAATGACAATCTGGATGTCATAATACTAGCTATAAAATATACAACCACAAAAATATTTTCAGTTGCAGAAGGAAACAGATGCTGAACCTCTATTAAAAAGTGACCAACCTACTGGCTAGAATTTGAAAACATATTCCCAGCGTTCTGACAGCATATTTTTAAAGATATAGCACAGCAAAATTTCCTTAACATCTCAGGGAAAAGATAGTTCAATGCAATATGGATAATTTTATAAAGCATAGTTAAACAGACCCAGTTTCAAATTCTAACTACCACATCCTGATCATACCGACTGATCATGCTGCTATAAGGATTAATTAAAACAGCATACAAAAAGAATGAGACCAAGGCCTGGGTCATAAGTATCAATGGTAGTTATTGTTATTACTACTTATGTAACTTTTTCAGACTAAAAGGCATATGTTATACATAATGCTAATTTTAGTACACATGTTTCAAATTAGTTATCATAGTATACCCAATTGTAAAGCAAAGCATCTAAGAGCATCAATTTATTTCTTTCAATATTTATTAAATATCTACCATCTGTCAAAACCTGTGTGTGTTGCTTTCTAGAGATAGAGATAAATAAGGCATGATCTCTACCTTTAAATTCAGTCTTCCAGGGGTAAAAAAATCACAAAAACAAATGGTTCAATGTAAAGAATTCTTTATAGACATATACCCCCCAAAACCCCTCAGAATGATACTTAAGCTTTTATATTAAAATGATGTTTCTTTAGGTCATCTTGCTCATTTAAGTGTGTGCACCTACTATTGTTTTATATATTGACCTTTATAACCTATATGCTCATACTCAAGATATATATTTTATTGTATTTAAATGTTTAAAAATGCTATTACTAAATAACTATTCAATTAAGCTGACTTGGGAGTCAGGCAGATGAATGATCACATGGCTATAAAACTATGTTATATTGTTACATATTACTTTAATTGCTATATTTTAGTGTGCTATTAGAATTTTTATTGATATAATTAAAGTGTATTTAATCCTTTATTATTTAGTGTGTGTTTCCCTGACATATAGAGTTCATATTTCTTTACAGGTCCCAAATAGTAAACACTAATTCACAAATCGTTAGTGAAAGGTAAAGAAATGATATGAATAATACTATTTGAATATCTTCAGGAAAATTCTAGGCACAATACACTGCATGCAAAGCATGAAGAAAATTACTATCACCATTAACTGATCAACCATTTTGAAATAATTTCTATACAGAGTTTCAGCAAATGTTCATATATGACATCTTTAGAGACTACCTTCATTTTTTTATTATTTTAGCCATTTTTAAAATTGAGAGAATTGACATAAACTGTATTAAGTTTTATGTACATGAAATTTATTTGCTTAGATGACTTGATATATGTATATATTACAAAACAAGTTTAGATAACATCTATCCCATCACAGTTATAATTTCTTTTTCTTATGAGAACATTTTAGATCTATTCTCTTAATAACTTTCAAATATTCAATACAGTATTGTTAACTATTGTTACTGTGCTGTTCCTTACATCTCCAGAAGTAAGTTACCTTATAACTGAGAGTTTATACCTTTTAACTATCTTTGCCTTCCAAGTCATCTATTAAGAAACTGATTTTAACAAGTAAACAAATTTTCCTTTGAAAAATCACTACTCTTGTCAGACCATTTTGTTTATAAGTTAGAAAACAACATTCCAGATGTGTACAAAATAAATACCTGCAAAGAATTAAGAATAAGCCAAACTTTAAGTTGAGGAAGGTACAGGTAACATAAATTGTCATAAGTATTAAAGTAAACACTAGTTTTTATTTTAATGTGGTTAAAAACTTTCCCATCCTGACTAACATCTGTAAAAGCAACTCAAAGAACTGAAAGCAATGATTAAGTCAGTGCAATGCAAGTGAGGGTTTTTAGTTGATAAGCGTCTCTAAATAACAGTAACTACAATTTAATAAATAGTCCTCATTCCTAAGTATCCCATGATGCTCCTTTAATTGACATCAGTAAATCTATGACAAGTTAAATGTTATAAAATCAAACTTTTGTATGTAAAATGGAATGTAGAGGCCTTTGACATAAATATTTTCAATATTTGGTAAATAGTAAATTACTGAATATCAAAATGAATCTGTTGAAGATAGTAACTGCCTTAGTTTATGCATACCTTGGTGGTTTAATAATGCATACATAAATGCCATTTTAATGTGGTAATGTCACCTAAATTTTCTTAGAAGCTTTGGAATAGTAAATTGAACATCCCCACTCATTTAGCACTTACTTCATTAGATATACTATACACCACAATTGTGTTTTTCCAAGCTAATTTTAATGTTAATTCCAAAACCCTTAGACTAGAGATCACAAAGCTATTTTTACATAATTATAGCAGTCTAAAATGTGAATTAAATCACACACATTATTTCTATATCCTTGCACTTAGATATTTTGTTAAATTGTTGAAAGCAAAGAAAAAATTTTAAGATAGCACAATTTTTACTTTGTGCAGGATGGGTAAGGACAGGCAACCTCTCTAATTTATAATCCATTAGTCCAATGCTAAAAGTGTTCAGCAAGTTATCTTCCCTTGTACTTGGAGTTCAACATACAAAACTTTTTCCTCAATCTGACTTTTCCTTAAATGGTTCTCAATCATATTCCAAGTCTAAATCACATTTTCTTAGGAATTTTTTCCTAAATTACTATGACTAAGAACATTATCAACATCCTGAGTATGTTTGAATAAATTCAGTTAATGCCTTCTTATAAATTAGGATAAAATATGTAAAACTTGAATTGGCCCCTTCCTCAGCTGCAAACATCTGGGGTCACTTAGGTTGAGACAGTACTTCTCTGACCTCTTTAGAGCAATTTTAGAAATGGACTTTACAAGTGGAGACAACACTAGTCAGACTACATTTTGCTATCTCTCCTAAGTGTGACCAAGTGTCCCAGTCTGCCTAAAACTGAGAAGTTCCCAGGGACATAAGACTTTAAATAGTAAAACTAAGAAAGTCCCAGGAAAAACAAGTGTCACTTTTCCTCCAAGTTTACTTTCATCCCTAATTTGTTGATATCTACAAGTATTAGCGGTGATCACAGTATCACAGTTTTTCACTAATAAAATAACCGTATATGTACAAAACCCTAAAGTCTGCTGACCTTCTTGTGTTATCTGAACACCACTTCAATGAAGGAGAAAAAAGAATGAAAGAAAACACTAAACCTGGACAATTTAGAAGTCATCTGAAATCTGATGTCTGAGAAGGAAAAAAAGCATAAACCAAACCCAAAACTACCTGAAAAGAGAGGCTTACCCTCTTCCATCCCCCACCCCCACCCCGCTGTCTATCTCTGGAATGCACTCCTCTCCCTCAGCCCTGCTGCACTATGGACCTCCCTGTGAATGAAAGCTTAACATGACCCAGCCCACTGCACTGACAAACCTCATGTCTTCCACAGTCATTGGCTCCCCTCATAATGGGACTAAAACTTTAAGAAATGCTATGTGTATGAATTGGTCTGTTGCTTCCAGCAATCCCAGAAGCAGATTTACTTTTCACAAAGTGAAAAGGTCTGCTTTTGTCCTAAACTGTGGCTTTAAAACTCTCAAGAAAAACTTTAGTTATCTCAAGGTAGGGCACAATATCTTCTAAACGCTGATTATATTAACTGACTTTTAATGTGAAATACAGATAATAAAACTTTTTGGAAGATGGCATTATTACCCAAAGTGCATGTAGCTCTTCCAAAATTACCCTTGGAAAATTACTCTTGTGTTCTATTACTCCTTCTACTTAGGATTTCCTAAGCACTGATATCAAAGTTATCAATCATTTCACATGCTTCAAAACCTGTTGTGCTTGTAAAAATCTATATTTTCTTTCAGTATCACTAGCCCTCCTCCCTAATTTTCTTACTGAATGTCATTTTCTTTAAATACTTAAAATTTCAAAACTTATCCCACAGTGTTCCATATAATTGATATAATTTCCTACATTATCAACTGACATTTTTCATGTCAACGTTCTCATTAGAACCCCCTTCATAATCACCCACATCTAGATGATTATACATCTAGATAATTATATATCTAGATAATTAATTCAGATTCAGAAGTCTAAAAGAAAGTAGCATCAGGATAAATTTCTACATATAACTCTGCTGTCATTTTAAAAATTCAATTCAATTAAACAAAACAAGTAGATGTCGGTATCAAATAAATTTCAGGAAGTCGTTTTGGATAATCTCTTTTTTGTCTATTATGTTACACATTCTGAAAAAGTACTACTTTTATTAACCATTCATATTTTTCTTTCAAAAACTGAGTGCCCACTTTGTACTAGGCAACATAGATTATATATATCAAGCACTTAGAAGATAAACATCATATGTAAAAAAAATAATGGGCTTTAGGATCTTTAAGTCACAATGAACTTAACTAGAGATTTCTAGCTAAGGGAAATTTACAATGTGTCCTGGACAAGTCTTTTCAGCCAAGAACCTGAATTCTTTATATGTGAATAAAGGTATTTCCAGCTATGAGATATATTCTAATACCCTGAATCTGTATTAATATAATTACCACATAATTCATCAACTTAAAAGGGAGGGAGTTTTCAGTAATTACTCCAAAATAGCAGGCTTAGATCTAAAAATGTCCCAAACAGTAGATGTATGTGTATATATGTATACATGTGTATGTATACGTATGATATAGACAGTGGTGGGATTAAAATAATCTAACAACCAGTTCTTGCCCTAATGACCATTTTAAGTATTAAAAAAAATGATATACCAAAAGGTAGTTTATTATTTCATGCATTTAATACTTAAATAAGAACAATAAAAGAGGTACACAAAATTAGATTGTTATAAGTTTTAAAATATTAACAAAAAATATTAAATAATATTTGACAAAAAAACAATAAAACTGTTATTTAAGATATTTCTATATTGCTTCTTGATTGGCATCCTCACTTGGAATTTTTTTCACCTATGGACGGAATGAACATGACTATGGGCACTTAGAATACATTGATGCGCAGATGAATGTTAAAAAAAAGTAAGGAATGTAAATTTGTGATTTCCACATTGGGTGGCTGCCCAGGCGCCCACCTTTGAGAGAACCCGGATTAAAAGTGCCGTTTTAACAACTGGTTCACTGAACTCAACAATAAATTAGGTATTGGTTCTGCAGACCTGGTGTGAACCAGCTGAATCCAACCACAGGATGTAGAATAATACCACTAACACAGAAATGGTGCTCTTCACAGGCAGTAGAATTCTCTTCTATGGGTACAGGCACAATTACAGCACCACAGAAATACAGTGTGTCCGTAAAGTCACGGTGCACTTTTGATAGGTCACAGGAAAGCAACAAAAGACAATAGAAATGTGAAATCTGCACCAAATAAAAGGAAAACCCTCCCAGTTTCTGTAGGATAATGTGGCAGCAGGTGCGCATGTGCAGATGATGATGTAACACTGTGTATACAGTGGAGCAGCCCACGGCCATGCCAGTCGAGATGTGCACAGTACAAAGGAAGGTTCGGTGTGTTCTGTGGCTTGCTAAATTCGAATCCATGACCAAAGTGCAATGTGAATATCGGTGCGTTTCGATGAAGCGCCACCACATAGGAATAACATTACTCAGTGGGATAAGCAGTTGAAGGAAACCGGCAGTTTGGTGGAGAAACCCCCTTCTGGTAGGCCATCAGTCAGTGACGAGTCTGTAGAGGCTATACGGGATAGCTACCTAAGGAGCCCTAAAAAATCTGTGCGTGCGTGCGTGTGCTCGACAATTATACCTAAGCAAGACTACAGTTCATAAGGTGTTAAAGAAATGTCTCTGTTTTACGGGGTACTAATTGCAGCTGTTGTACGCTATCAAACTGGCGGACAGACCCACAAGATGCGTGTTTGCTACAGATATGCTTCATGAGATCGACAATGATGCTAGATTTTTGCAGAAGATTGTGTTTAGCGATGAGGCAACCTTCCATATCTGTGGACATGTTCATCACCATAACGTTGTATGAGCTGCTGAACATCTTCATGCCTACATTGAGTACGAACGTAACACCCCTAAAGTGAATGTGTGGTGTGGCCTGATGCATGATAAGGTGATAGGCAAACACCTATCTAGACATGTTGGAATTGTATGCAGTGCCACAATTTCCAGAAGGTGTCATCTTTCAACAGAACAGCGCTCCTCCACACTACGCCACCATTGTTCGCTCCTCCACACTACGCCACGGTGGATAGGCAGGGGTTCTGTCAAGCCATGGCCACCACAATCCCCGGATCTGACAACCTTAGACTTTTACTTTTGGGGTTATGTGAAGCAACATGTGTACATTGAACGTATCAACGACATTAATCACTTAAAACAGAGAATCACAGATGTTATTCACTGTTAGACCAGACGTCCTTACCCTGTGTGGCAAGAACTTCACTATCAGTTGGATGTGTGTGGGGCAACAAATGGAGCCCACATCGAACTGCACTGAATAGGTATGAAACTGGGAGAATTTTCCTTTTATTTGGTGCAGATTTCACATTTCTATCATCTTTTGTTGCTTTCCTGTGACCAGTCAAAAGTGCACCATGACTTTATGGACAGACTGTATTAACATCAGATCTTACATCCCAAGTTTGCCAAAGCAGCTCAATTAGTAATAGCCTGTCCTCTGGCCCCATAAATACACTTATAACTTAAAAGTATCATGCATCCCAATTTCTGATTTGGCCAATGTATCAGTAATAAAAATAATATACCCTCTCCTCTGAGAAAAAATAGGGTGCAATTTTTAAAATTCAGATTTCAAGGGCAAAAGAGCAATGTTATTAGCATCTTCCCTGTCACTAGGGGGCAGAAACCATTCATATGATGAAGTAAGTAAATCAAGCATTTCCCATAAGTGGCTTCAGAGATTTTTAAATGTTTTAGAAAGGTGTCCAACTAAGAGAATGGGATACTTACTATATATCTAACAAAAGTAAATTTAAATACTTTTGCCTTAAACCTAGATACAACTCATTTACCTCTGGAGTTTGGGAAATGTTTAAAATTAAATGTGAGGAAAATATTACATCAAACAATTTTGGGAATATAAAGGACTTGTTCAGTTACTTACAATTGATATTAGAGTTAGGACGTAGTGCTGCAAATTCTGTCCATGATGACGGACCATTTCAGCATCTGCTGTCACCATAACTTCCACGTATCTCGGGTATGATAAAAAACGTTTTGTTCTGGAATGTAGCTGACTTCTTTGATTTTCCAGTGATATGTTTTTCGAAGGGTGTCCTAAAAGTATTTCCTTTTTTATATGAAGCTCTTCATTCATGTTGCTGTCATTATGAAAAGGTAGCGTGGTTTTCTTTATTTGACTTTCTGGCGTGTGAAGAGGGGGGGCAATAAAATGTGCAGTCATTAAATTATGTGACTAAAATATGACACAAAAAGTAGTAAAAATTATTTCATACTTACATAGCTTCTTCCAATGTGAAACAATAAAAGCACAAAAATTATTATTTAAAAGTGTTAGACAGCATTTTCATGAGCATTACTCTTCTTAGTAAATAAAATTCATATTTTCATAGTACTAACAAAACTGTATCTAAGTCTTATTTAAACAATTATAACTACTCAAAACCATTAACCACTGGATAGAAAATAAAAATAAGTCAAGGAGTCCCTATTTTTTTTTCAGTAGGTGAACTGAGCCCTCAATTTACTGATGGCATTTAATCTCACTACAAAGTAATCACACTGTGTAGGATAAATGTCATAAAATAAAAAACAAAACAAGTTTTGTTGCACAAGATATGAAGAGCATCAAAAATAAAAGAAAATCAACTCATATAAAAATAGGTAGCTTTTCAAACCCAGAAAATCAAATGTTGATATAAATTTTATATTTGATTATACAAAATGCCTGATTATGTTTGCTTATTTAAATACAGCACTGAAATTACTGAACACTGGAGATTATTATAGCAACCACTTTTAAGTCCCATGCATTTACAGAAGCCATTTCTAAATTCTTGATAATCTATGCTAATAGAAAAATCCACAGGCAGAATGGGTACTTGGTCCTATTTTCCTTCTTCAATGTGTTGTTCCTCCACTCTTCTCTCTGTCTTATTTTTCTCTGCTAATTGAATAACAATTGTTTGGTGGAAGTATTTGGAAAAGAAAAGTGAACCTAAAGAATCAGGTAAGAAGAAATAAAAGTTCCTGGATACATAATAATCCAACTAGTGAATTACAAAACAATCAAGACTAAGTTGTAGTAAGACTTGAATTAGACTTAAGACTATATTTTCATAGAGAAAGAATTAATTTCATTTTAAAATAGAAATCCTACAGTTATAAAATGAAACTAAAGTTCTAAATATTGTTTCCACAGATGAAATTCTGTGTCTAATTCTCAAAGCCATCCTGCCTTCTAATATAACTATGCTTTGGGGTTTTAAAATTTATTCCAGTAGGAAATTCTCAAAATTTGGCAAAATGAGCATACAGTACTAAACTGTTGTTTTACCATTCTTTTCACCTGGGGTGATTCACCCAGTAAAATACCCATGATCAATTATTGGACCCTGAAGACAATCCCAGCTGTACTTATGAATACAAATCTCAGCACTATCAGGGCAAAGGTGAATATTCATGTTTCAATTTATTCATTCCCCTATTTCATTTATTCAAAATAGACATTTATCAAGTACATTCTGTATGTTGGGAAACATTTAAAAATTAAGGCACAAACAGCACCTCAGTAAGTTTATACCCTAGTAAAAAGAGATAATAAATAAGTACATATTTAAGGAGAAAATTCACTTAACTTTAAGTGCTTCAATAACAATTCCACCAAGAGACAAAATGAATCTACCTACCCAAATGGCTGAAGTGTATCAAGTACTGGTACAACCACTTTGGTAAGCTCTCTAACAATTTCTAACTGAAGTCAGACATGCATCTTCCCCATGACCATGTAATTCTACTCTTACATAGTCACCTA
Organism: Rhynchonycteris naso; assembly: GCA_037038555.1. NCBI lineage: Eukaryota > Metazoa > Chordata > Mammalia > Chiroptera > Emballonuridae > Rhynchonycteris > Rhynchonycteris naso. The sequence goes on from CM072996.1 coordinate 137,585,260, forward strand.
AGAGAGGGAAAACGTATGTCCATGAAAAGACTTGTCCCAGAATGTTCACAGAATATAAACCAGTGGAATAAACAAAGAGCCAGGAAATAAACCCTCACATATATGGTTAAATGATATGCACCGTAGATGCCAAGATAATTCAGTGTGGAAAGAAAAGTCTCTTCAAATGGTGTTAGAAAAAACTGAATATCTACATGTAAAAAGATGAAATTGGACTCAAATAATTCATCAAAATTAAACTCAAAATGGACGAAAGCCCTAAAAGTAAGACCCAAAACTCAAACTCCTAAAAAAAAAACAGAGGAAAAGCTTAATAACATTGAATTTGGCAATGATTTCTTGGATATCACACTAAAGCACAAGCAACAAAAGAAAAATAATGAACAAATGTGACTATATCAAATTTGTAAAAGTCTGGCCTGACCAGGCGATGGCGCAGTATATAGAGCATTAGACTGGGATGCGGAGGACCCAGGTTCGAGATCTTGAAGTCGCCAGCTTGAGCGCAGGCTCATCTGGTTTGAGCAAAGCTCACCAGCTTGGACCCAAGGTCACTGGCTTGAGCAAGGGGTTACTCTGTCTGCTGAAGGCCCATGGTCAAGGCACATATGAGAAAGCAAATCAATGAACAACTAAGGTGTTGCAACAAAAAACTGATGATTGATGCTTCTCATCTTTCTCTGTTCCTGTCTGTCTGTCTGTCTCTCTCTCTTTCTGTCTCTGTAAAAAAAAAAAAAAATTGTAAAAGTCTGCGCAAAGGTCATTCAGAGTAAAAAAAAAAGACCTATTAAATGAGAGAAAATACCCTGTCCAGGCTGTGGCACAGGGGACAGAGCATTGGACTGGGAAGCAGAGGACCCAGGTTTGAAACCCCAAGGTCACCGGCTTGAGCACAGGCTCAGCAGCTTGAGTATGGGATCACTGGCTTGATCATGGGGAGCACAGACTGACCCCCATGGTCACTAGCTTGAAGCCCAAGGTCACTGGCTTGAAGCTCAAGGTCGCTGGTTTGAAGCCCAAGGTCTCTGGCTTAAGTGGTCACTCACTCTGCTATAGCCTCCCAGTCAAAGCACATATGAAAATGCAGTCAATGAACAACTAAGGTGCCACAATGAATAACTGATGCTTCCCATCTCTCTCCCTTCCTGTCTGTCTGTCCCTAACATTCCCTCTCTGTCTCTGTCCCCTCACCCCCCAAAAAAGAGAGAGAAAATATTTGAAAATAATATATCTGATAAGGGGTTAATATCCAGATTAAAAAAAAATACACAAATCTACAACTCAACAAAAATGAGCAAAGAACTTAACTAGACGTTTCACCAATGATAATATACAAATGGTCAATAAGCAAATTGTTGAAGACTGCATTAACTAGACGTTTCACCAATGATAATATACAAATGGTCAATAAGCAAATTGTTGAAGACTGCAAGACAGGGTCCTTGTGTTTTAGATTTTTGGGGGACCGAGGTGTGGGGGACTGGCAGTAAGCTGACAGTCTGCTCAACCCCCCCCCCCTCACTTGCTTGGTTAAGTTGCTAAAGGCTAAATTCTTCCCCACACCTCCATGTTAGCTGTGATGCTGGATTGTTTCTACTTGTCCTATCCCCCATGTCCCTCTGAGAGACTGGAGGCAGTTTTCTCTTTACTCTTTGTTTTGTGAAGTTAAGATGTTATGCAGGGTGGAGGGTTTTCTGCACTTGGGAGAATTATTGGGTTGCCTTGAAAATGTGACTTTGTATCAGAGATCTCTTTGATTTGCTAATGACTTTGCTCTGCCCTATAAATAAAGCTGTTTGAGCGTTGAGACTTGCTCTTGCAAGCTATTGGCATTGCAGAGACCTCCCAATCCCATCCTTTTTCTACCTGAGCTTATTTCTTCATTCTGCACCATTCTCACTCAGGACCTGGACAATTACTAGCTATGCTGGTCTGCAACAGTAAATAAAGAGATGCTTAACATCGTTAAATCATCAGAAAAATGCAAGTCAATGCTACAAAACTGGTATCAATCACTTCACACCCATTAGGATGACTATTATTAAAGCCAGAGGCCCTGGCCAGTTTATTCAGTGGATAGAGCGTCGGCCTAGCATGTGGAAGTCCCAGTCTGGGCACACATGAGAAGCAACCATCTGCTTCCTACTTCTTTCTTTCTTCCCTTCTCACAGCCAGTGACTCAATTGGTTCCAGTGGGATCCCAGGCACTGAGGATAACTCCATTAGTCTGACTATCATTCCCGATGAGGGTCACCAAGAGAATCCCAGTGGTGGCTCTATCTCCCCTCCTCTCAATAAAAAAGGGGGGGCCAGAATGAGTGTTGGTGAAGATGTGGAAAAACTAGTCCTTGCAAACTGTTGGTGGCATTATAAAATGGTGCACCTGCGATGATAAACAATATAAAGGTGCCTCAACTACCATATGATCCAGGAACTCTGTTTCTGAATATATATGCAAAAAAATTGAAAGCAGGGTCTTTTTTCGTGTGTGTGATAAAAACAGAGAGAGACAGAGAAAGGGACAGATAAGGACATAAAGGAAGGGAGAGAGATGAGAAGCATCAATTCTTTGTTGTGGCACCTAGTTGTTCATTGATTGCTTTCTCATATGTGCCTTGACCAGGGGGCTAGAGCAGACCAAGTTATCCCTTGCTCAAGCCAGTGACCTTGGGCTCAAGCTGGTGAGTCTTGCTCAAACCAGATGAGACCGCACTCAAACTGGTGTCTGGAACCTGGGTCCTCCGCATCCCAGTCCAACGCTCTATCCACTGCACCACCATCTGATCAGGCTGAAAACAGGGTCTTGAAAAGATATTTGTATACCCATGTTCATTAAATTATTCACAACAGCCAAAAAGTGGAAGCCACCCAAATGTCCATCAATGGGTAAAACGGATAAATGAAATATGATGTATATAAATGCAATGGATTCAGCCTTAGAAAAGGAGAAAATTCTGTTACATGCTACCACATGGGTTAGACTTGAGGATATTGTGCTATATAAAACAAGCCAGTCACAAAAAGATTAAGTCCTGTATGATTTCATTTATGAGGAATCTAAAATAGTAACATTTTAAATTGAGTGGTTGGTTGCCAAGGGCTGTCACTGTCTGAGAAATCTTCCAAAGTCTGTTCTGCTGGAATGCTAGCAAATCAACTCTCTCTCCAGCTAACACTAGTAAGTAAAAGGGAACACAATCCAATTAAGGAAGCACTGGGGCTTGAAGAAGTCAAACTGACAAAAGCTAAGCTAGTAGAGATGGCTCTGTGCTAAAACAATAAAAGAAATAAGGACTCCAAACTAGAATGAAAATATTGAATGAGATATGTACCATAGGAAAAAAATTTCTAGAACAAAAATACATAAATTTCAAATTTAATTCTTCAACTCTGGAGGAATTAATCAATAGAAAAATAAGAAAAAATAACTAACATCAGGATCCTATGGACATTAACAGGATACAAGCAACTTGATGCAAACAAATTTAGAAACTTTTTCTAGAACATTTCTAAAAATGCACAACAATCAAAACTGACCCACAAAATATTAGAAACCTAAACACCTACATAACTTTTTACAATTAAATCCTAATCAATTGTTCCTAAAAAGTCCAACCTCAAAGTTCTTCACCAATAAACATCACTAAATTTTTAGTGTCTATCTCCCCTCCTCTCAAAAAAAAAAAAAAAAATTAAACAGCAGTGCTCTTTCAAATACTTTTAAAAGAATTGAAAAGAAAAAACAATCCCAAATTTGTTTCATGAGGTTTTTAGAAGATGCTGTAACAGAATATCTTCATGATCTTGGTTTAAAACAAAAAAGGGACTCCTTAGAACACAGAAAAATCTAACTATAAAGACTATACATTTGAATAAATGAAGACTTCAAACTTGTGTTCAACAAGAAACACCATTAATGAAGTAGGAGAAGGTATCTGCAATAAATATAAAACAACAAAGAGCTTATACACAGATTATATAATTAATAATTTTATAAATAATATAATCATTTACAAATCAATAAGAAAAAAGAATAAAAATTAATGAGACAAACACTTCACAAAATATAAAACTTAAGGACAATAAATATATACAATGATGCAGAAAATTACCTATAATCAGAAAAATATAAATTAAAATACAATAAAACATGATTATATACCAAACCAAGTGGATAAAATTAAAAATACTGACAAAATAGGTATTGTAAAATAATGTAGGGCACCTGAACTTCTCATATTCCACTGGTAACAGTAAAAATTAGCATATTTGCTTTGAAAAATGTCAGTGGGGGAAGAGGGAACATAAGTCACATAACTTAAGAGCAAAAGGGATATAGTTATGATTTACCATCAATTTTTCTAGGTTACTTTTAAATCTTAATGACTGTAGGTGTGCACATATAACTCAAAAATAAGTATATTACCAAAGAAAAACAGAGATACTCAGTAGAACTTCCCATTTTAAGGGGACAGATGATTTTAAGGAAAACCAGCAAAAGTAAGAAAATGGGAGAAAAAGAAACATTAGAGCATCATTAATATAAATAACAACACATATGCTTATGTCAGCCAAATACATTTCTGGTAAATTTACTTGTATTTACTCATTTGTATAACATAAGCACTTTGCTAATTCCATTTTACAGATTAGTAATCTACAACATAGGAATCAAGAAACTCACAAACACAACTGATCATTACTGGAGCTGAAAATAAATAGAACCAAAGTAAATAGATTGTTTATTATAAAAAAGGTGAATGATGTAAATTTGCCTACCAAAATAATTACCTTGTACTTCAACACAAGACAGCATGAATTTTGTCACTCTCATAAGTAAAAAGGTGATAAAAATAAATACAACAAATTTTAATGTAGTTGAAAAGCTAAAATAAAAAACACATTTTTGCCCTCGCTGGTTGGTTCAGCAGTAGAGGGTTGGCCTTGTGTGTGGAAGTCCCAGGTTCAATTCCCAGTCAGGGCACACAAGAGAAGCTACCATCTGCTTCTCCTGCCCTCACCCCTTCTCTCTCTATTCTCCTCCCGCAGCCAAGGCTCAGTTTGAGCACGTTGGCCCGGGCACTGAGGATGGCTCCATGGCCTCACTCAGGTACTAAAATGGCTTGGTTTTCGAGCAACGGAGAAGCGGCCCCAGATGGGCAGAGAGCATCGCGACTTAGGTTTGCCAGGTAGATCCTAGTTGGGGCACAGGTGGGAGTCTGTCTCTGTCCCGATTCTCACTTAATTAAAAAAAAGTACATTTTTACAAATACATGTGGCTGCAATTAACTACATAGAAAGAAAGAAACAGATGACAAACAAGATTTAGAATTATGGTCATCTTAGGTGACTGAGAGGCAGGTGGACAATATGGAAAGGCATTTGGGAGCAGAATTATGAGGCTGCATGTTGGTTTTATCTAAGTAGTATTTTATATTGGTTCATATATTCATGATATCTATAATATTTCAAGATGTTAGCATAAAACAATATACAAAACTAATTCCATTAAAACAATATGACAGGAGGGAAGCAAGATGGCGACGGAGTAGGCGGACGTATCAAATTCCAACTCCCAGAACGAAAGTGGATTATAATTCAATTTTAAGAACCATCTGGGGCCATAATCTGGATAAACCAACTTTGAACTAAACTAAGTAGACTCTTCAACCAAGGAACACAGAAGAAGCCACATTGAGACTGGTAGGAATAGCGAAAACGCGAAGAGGGCTGCCCAGCTCCCCGGAGCAAACGGCAGCCCGGAGAGAACCGCGTAGCGGGAGGAGAGTTTGGCGGAGAGGGAGGGACCTGGGTCCCAGGAACCAAGCCCCAGCCTGCAGTCCCAGAGCCTAGAAGAGGTGTTTGGACAGTGTTGAGATGTGAAACAAGTGAGGGAGCTCCCAGGCCTACAGTGTGGAGTATTAGGTCCCTTCCTACTCTGCTGAGGGCTGCTGAAGGGTTTGGGGCGGCAGGACGCTGAAACGCGGTTCTGTCAGCGTGGGCAGAGGCCAAGCCGGTGTGAGCTCGGTCTAGCCCAGCAGGGGTGGAGGGGACGGCAAAAGTGGTCCATAGGCGGCGGTCCAGCCTGTAATGCCACCTACGGGGACAAACAGGGAGGCCAGGAACAGGCAGAAATCTGCTCTGCAACCCTGCGCAAGCCAGCCCTGACCGCGGGGACCGAGCTAGGACCAGGGATGGGCAGGGGGTCGCGGCTGAGCTCACACTACCAGCCGCGCCCGGTGGGAGAAACCGCGGTTTGCCATTATAAGTGCGCGAGCAGGCTCCGCGCGGGAACGGGGTAGACCCCGAGACAAGTGGAAGCTCGCAGCTGAGCCCACACTACTATGCCCGCCCGACCAGAGAAACCGCAATTTGCCATCTGACGTGCACGAGCGGGCTCCCAACGCAGGGGCGGGGTAGAGTCCGGGACGAGCGGAAGTACACAGCTGAGCGGAAGCCAGCAAACACACCCAGCCCAATAAACCTGGGTTTGCGACCCTGTGCAGAAGGGCCTAGGCCTCGAGGTCGGGGCTAAAGCTCCAGACGGGCAAAGGCGCACAGCTGAGAGCACGTCAAAAGCCCCGCCCACCCCGCAAAACTGTGGCGAGCAGGCACTGACTGCGGGTTCTGGGCAGAAGTCCGGAAAAAGGCTGGGTTCGCAGCTGTGCAAAGGTGCTCACCTCTACCCTTGGTGCTAAAGCTTCTGGCTTGAGTGACAGCCCCTCCCGCGAAGGAGAGGCAAAAATCACAGCAAAAGCCACAGTGGGCTGCCGCTGGAAACGCCCATACCCAACCACCCTAGGCAGCGGCAGAAGGGGTGGGGGGCCTGCAGACAGACCATACCTAGAGAACACAAAGGCAACACCTACTGGACTCCAGTGGCCACAACTTGCTTATACACAGACAAAATGGGCAGGCAGAGGAATGCAAACCAAATGAATCAAGAGAAATCCCCAGAGAAGGACCTGAATGAACCAGATATAACCAAAATACCAGAAGCACAATTTAGAATAATGATAGTTAGGATATTCAAAGAAATTAGAGCAACAATGGATAGTCACTATGAACACCTAAATAAAGAGATAACAAGTATAGAAAACGAAAATGAAATAATAAAAAAGAGTCAGACAGAAATGACAAATACAGTATCAGAACTGAAGACCACAATGAAAGAAATTAAAAGCAGAATGAATCACGCTGAAGATCGAATAAGCGAGTTAAAGGACACAATAAACAAAGGCACAGAAGCAGAGAAGAAAAAGGAAAAGAGACTTAAAAAATGTGAGGAAACTCTAAGGGAGCTCTGTGACAACATGAAGAGAAACAACATTCGCATCATAGGGGTGCCTGAAGAAGAGGAGAGAGGACAGGAAATGGAAATTTGGTTCAATCAAATCATAGCAGAAAACTTTCCTAAATTAAGGCTGGAAAACACTCCACACGTTCAAGAAGCACACAGAACTCCATTAAGGAGAAACCCAAAAAGATCTACACCAAGACATATCATAGTTAAAATACCAAAGCTAATGGATAAAGAAAATATTTTAAAGCTGCTAGGGAAAAAAGGCTATCACCTACAAAGAAGCCCCCATAAGGATGACATCGGACTTCTCAACAGAAACACTTGAGGCCAGAAGGGAATGGCAAGATATAATCAAAGTAATGCAGAACAAGAACCTACAACCAAGACTACTTTATCCAGCAAGGCTAACGTTTAAAATTGAAGGAAAAATAAAGAGCTTCCCAGAAAAAGAAAGCCTCAAGGAATTCATTAAAACCAAACCAATTCTGCAAGAGATACTAAGGGGCCTGTTGTGAACAATTCAAAGGGAGGAAAGAATATAGCCAAAAAAGAATACAGCTTTAAAAAATAAAATGGCAATAAACAACTGCATATCAATAATAACCTTAAATGTAAATGGATTAAATGATCCAATCAAAAGACATAGGATAGCTGCATGGATAAAGAAACAAGAACCATACATATGCTGTCTACAAGAGACACACCTTAATACAAAAGATGCACATAGAAGGTAAAAGGATGGAAAAAAATATTTCATGCAAATGGAAATGAAAAAAAAGCAGGGGTAGCAATACTTATATCTGACAAAATAGACTTTAAAACAAAGGCTTTAGTAAGAGATAAAGAAGGACACTACATAAAATGATAAAGGGAACAATTCAACAGGAAGATATAACTATTATAAATATCTATGCACCAAATATAGGAGCCCCGACATACATAAAGCACACTTTGATGGATATAAAGGGCGAGATTAGCAGTAATACTATCATAGTAGGAGATTTCTATACCCCTCTAACAACACTGGATAGATCCTCAAGAAAGAAAATTAATAAAGAAACAGCAGACTTAAATGAGACACTAGATCAACTTGATTTAATAGATATCTTCAGAACTTTTCACACTAAAGCAGTAGAATATACATTCTCCTCAAGCGCTCATGGTACGTTTTCTAGGATAGACCACATGTTAGGACACAAAAATGGTCTCAATAAATTTAAGAAGATTGAAATCATATCAAGCATTTTCTCTGATCACAATGCCATGAAACTAGAAATTAACCACAAAAGAAAAACTGAAAAATACTCAAACACTTGGAAACTAAATAGCATGTTATGAAATAATGAATGGATTAACAATGAGATCAAAGAAGAAATAAAAAAGTTTCTAGAAACAAATGATAATGAGCATACATCAACTCAAAATCTATGGGACACAGCAAAAGCAGTTCTGAGAGGGACGTTTATTGTACTACAGGCATATCAAAAGAAGCTAGAAAAAGCTCAAATAAGCAACCTGACCTTGCATCTAAAAGAACTAGAAAAACAACAACAAAACCCAAGACAAGTAGAAGGAAGGAAATAATAAAGGTCAGAGCAGAAATAAATGATATAGAGGCTAAGGAAAGAATACAGAGAATCAATGAAACCAGAAGCTGGTTCTTTGAAAAGGTAAACAAGATTGATGAACCTTTAACTAGACTCACCATGAAAAAAAGAGAGAGGACTCAAATAAATAAAATTAGAAAGGACAGTGGAGAGATAACAACTGACACGACAGAAATACAAAGCATTGTAAGAAAATACTATGAAGAACTATATGCCAAAAAATCAGACATCTTGGTGAGATGAACAAATTTCTTGAATCATATAACCTTTCAAAAATCAATCTAGAAGAATCAAAACACCTAAACAGACCAATTACAACAAATGAGATCGAAACAGTTATCAAAAAACTCCCAAAAAAGAAAAGTCCTGGGCCTGATGGATTCACAAGTGAATTCTATCAAAAATTCAAAGAAGAACTAACTCCTATCCTCCTCAAGCTATTTCAAAAAATTCAAGAGGAAGGAAGACTTCCAAACTCCTTTTATGAGGCAAGCATAATTCTGATACCAAAACCGGGCAAAGACAACACAAAGAAAGAAAATTATAGGCCTATATCCCTGATGAATTTAGACGCTAAAATTTTCAACAAAATATTAGCCAACCGGACCCAGCAATATATGAAAAAAATCATACACCACGATCAAGTGGGATTTATTCTGGAGAGGCAAGGCTGGTTCAATATTAGCTAATCAATCAATGTGATTCATCACATAAACAAAAGGAAGGACAAAAATCACATGATAATTTCAATAGATGCAGAAAAGGCATTGGATAAAATCCAGCACCCATTCATGCTCAAAACTCTCAGTAAAGTGGGAATACAGGGATCATTCCTTAACATGATAAAGGCCATCTACGATAAAACGACAGCAAACATCATACTAAATGAACAAAAATTAAAAGCAAACCCCTTAAGATCAGGAACCAGGCAGGGATGCCCCCCTTTCACCACTCTTATTCAACATAGTTCTGGAAGTCCAAGCTACAGAATCAGACAAGAAGAAGAAATAAAAGGTATCCAAATTGGAAAAGAAGAAGTAAAACTGTCACTATTTGCAGATGATATGATATTATATATTGAAAACACTAAAGTCTTAGTCAAAAAACTACTGGACCTTATAAATGAATTCAGCAAGGTGGCAGGATATAAAATTAATACTCAGAAATCAGAGGCATTTCTATATACCAACAATGAACTGTCAGCAAAAGAAATTAAGGAAACAATCCCCTTCACTATTGCAGTCAAAAATATAAAGTACCTAGGAGTAAATTTAACCAAGGAGGTTAAGAACTTGTACTCGGAAAATTATAAAACATTGATAAAAGAAATCAAGGAAGATACAAATAAGTGGAAGCATATACCGTGCTCATGGCTAGGAAGAATAAACATCATTAAAATGTCTATATTACCCAAAGCAATTTATAAATTCAATGCAATACCAATTAAAATACCAATGACATACTTCAAAGATATAGAACACATATTCCAAAAATTTATATGGAACCAAAAAAGAACACAAATAGCCTCAGCAATCTTAAAAAGAAAAAATAAAGCAGGAGGTATCACTCTTCCAGATATCAAGGTTTACTATAAGGCCATTATACTCAAGACAGCCTGGTACTGGCATAAGAACAGGCACATAGATCAATGGAACAGAACAGAGGACCCAGAAATAAACCCACAGCTTTATGGACAACTGATATTTGACAAAGGAGGAAAGAACATACAATGGAGTAAAGACAGCCTCTTTAACAAATGGTGTTGGAAAAATTGGACATCTACCTGCAAAAAAATGAAACTAGGCCATCAATTTACACCATTCACAAAAACAAACTCAAAATGGATAAAAGACTTAAATGTAAGCCGTGAAACCATAAGCATCTTAGAAGAAAACATAGGCAGCAAGCTCTCCGACATCTGTAGCAGCAGTATATTTGCCTATTTATCTCCACGGGCAAATGAAATAAAAGGCAAGATAAACAAATGGGACTATATCAAACTAAAAAGTTTTTGCACAGCTAAAGACAATAAGAACAGAATAAAAAGACAAACCACACAATGGGAGAACATATTCGACAGCACATCTGGTAAGGGGTTAATAACTAAAATTTATAAAGAACTTATAAAACTCAACACCAGGAAGACAAACAGCCCAATCCAAAAATGGGCAAAAGAAATGAATAGAAATTTCTCCAAAGAGGACATACAGATGGCCAATAGGTATATGAAAAAATGCTCAACATCACTAATCATTAGAGAAATGCAAATTAAAACCACAATGAGATATCACCTCACACCAGTCAGAATGGCACTCATCAGCAAAACAACACAGAATAAGTGCTGGCGAGAATGTGGAGAAAAGGGAACCCTTCTGCACTGCTGGTGGTAATGCAGACTGGTGCAGCCACTGTGGAAAACAGTTTGGAGATTCCTCAGAAAATTAAAAATCGAACTGCCTTTTGACCCAGCTATCCCACTTTTAGGAATATACCCTAAGAACACCATAGCACTGTTCGAAAAGAAGAAATGCGCCCCCATGTTCGTGGCAGCATTGTTCACAATAGCGAAGATCTGGAAACAGCCCAAGTGTCCGTCAGAACACGAGTGGATTCAAAAGCTATGGTACATATATACTATGGAATACTACTCAGCCATAAGAAATTATGACATTGGATCATTTATAACAAAATGGATGTACCTTGATAACATTATACGGAGTGAAATAAGTAAATCAGAAAAAAAGAAAAACTGAGAACAGCATGATTTCATACATAAGTGGGTCATAAAAGTGAGAATATGAGACATGGACAAGAGAGTGATGCTCATGGGATGGGGGGAGGGAGGGAAGAGTGGGATAGGGAGGAGGTGAGGGACACAGGGAAAACCAGATAGAAGGTGACAGAGGACAATTTGACTTTTGGTGACGGGTATGCAACACAATTGAATGATAAGATAACCTGGAGATGTTTTCATTGTACATATGTACCCTGATTTATTGGTTTTACCCCATTAGAATTAATAATAATAAAATATATATATAAAATTAAAACAAAACAATATGACAATTCCCCTCACTATTGTTTCAATAATGCTAGCTAAAGCAGGAAGACAATAAAACAAAATATACAAGTATAAATATTAGAAAATTTTTTCATGATTTTGCAGATCAACAGCTTCTATAACTAAAAACTACAAGAGACTCAACCTAAATCTTTTAAACCAGCAATCCTCAATGCAAGAGTAACTAAATAATGGAATACTATGTAGCTGTTAAAAAATAAATTTGGCCTGTGTGTTGTGATATGGAAAGATGTCCATGATGTGTTTTTAAATTTAAAAAAAAATGTAAGTAGCAAGGTAATATGTACAGTATAACCCAATTTTTTAAAAACCTTCCAAAATAATACAAATATATATTCATAGAATTATGTAATAAACCAAAAAGGTCTGGAAGAATACACCTCAAACTTTCTGGCTGTATTAGACAGGTATAAATGAAGAGGAAGAAGAACTATCAAACTTTTCAATATCTCAGTGTTCTTCAAATCATTGCAATGAACTTGTCATTACTGTCATTTTTAAATTATATGACAGTTTTCCCTTGCCATATTGCAGTTCACTTTTCATTGTTTCACTGGATAACAGATTTTAAAATTATATATATCTAATTTTGTATCATGAATTTTTCACTATATTGTAGGATTTTGTGGGATATAGGTATTTTTATATATTTATTATTTTAATTATTTTTTCAGTAAAATAAGCATTTTTTATAGTCCAGAAAATGTTTAAGAGCATAAGAAGTGTTTATGAGTGTGGGAAATGTTAATAACAGTGTGGGAAATGTGTATAAGAGTGTGGGGAGGGTTTATAAAGCCTTAAAATATATGTAAATAATAAAATATATATAAGGTCACTACTTCACGGATTTTTGCCTATCGCAGGGGGTTCTGGAACCTAACCCTCGCAATAGATGAGAGACCACTACTATTTTTTTAAAAGCATCTGTAACTATTTTCCAGGCTAACCATCTAATATTGCCTTTTTTTTATGTTTATACTTAAGCCAAGTAACAAATGATGAGGTGACCTTTCCAAATACCCTATTTAAATGGGCATATTCAATTCAATTACATCATTTCTATGCAATGCTTGTGTTTCTAATTATGTTCTATCAAGTCAAATGCTAAAATAATGTCTGGTCATTTAGTAATAACAAGTGTATTATAATCCAAAACTAATTTAAACCAAACCAAACCATCATATGATGAACATCATGCAACAAAGACAATCAGTGAATATAACCCTTATTATAGCATACTATATTTAGAAATGCAAGAAAATTGTTGAAAGCTAATAATCCGCAGAATATAAACTACCAAAAATTGTTAAACAATAATGTAATTAGGAACACATAATGCTACTTAAATGCCCCACACTTTGGGAAAAATTTTCTTTGACCAATTCTCTAATACATATGATTCAATATAATTTTAAAATAGATTAGCATTTATTTAAGAAAAGAAAAAGAAAGAAATCAGACCCTCCTGTTATCTTAGTTTTGGGAATCTGTGGTCCTCTACACACACAGTTCAAAAGTAGTTTATTCAATGCACTGTTAAATTTAGCTGACAATCATTCGATAGCAAGACTTTCTTGATAACAAGGGAAATTTGTTGATTCACATTCTAGTAGGAGCTCCTTATCTCATTGCAGATGGGCTCTTTGATGAGCTTGGGTCTAGCATATCACCATTAACATGAAACAGCTATCAGCCACACTATCCTTGACCAAGAATCTGGTTAGCCTGCTTGAGCAAATTTCTTAAGCTACAATAGGACCATGTGCTAACTTTGAGTAGAATTACAACGCATGAAATGAGGTTCTTAACTGTACTATGTCATAGGGTGGTACTCTAAACTTGACCTTAATTATCTATCATCAGCCTGGGACTGAGCTAGACTCTTGACATTAGAACTAAATACTATATAAATCTAACTATCTCCATGCTTCTGGCATACAGATGTGATGACAGTGTTAATAACTAACATAACTGATTACTTATTTTAGGTGTACGCAACCTATTAAACAGTTTTCCTGCACCTCTTCATTCACATCTCACCATTATGAAAAGAAATTATCACTAACATATCTACTTCACAGAATTGGGGTCAGGGGGAAATCCCTGTCTTGGCAAAAAAAAAATAATTTTTAGTGAATGTATAATAATTAGAGACCTATAATTCTACTTGAAAATCCTACCATAGCCTCATATTCAAAATATACAAAAAAAATGTACAGAAATTAATCTGTCATTTTCTTCTCCTATTCCAAGTTTCCCTATTTCTACTACTATGAGCAATATCCTCTAATATCCATAACACATTAAACTGTATACTACCAATGGCTCTTCTTTATCTTTGCTATTTCTCCTTCAAAATGATCCTAGTATTGTACCTGTTGTCACAATGCCCTTGCTTCTAAACTCATTCAAGTCTTTTTCACCTGTAATTAGAATCATGAATGCAAAATTAGTCTCCCAAATGGTTTTACTATCTTTAATCTCTTATCCCTCCTATTCATCCTTTATTTATATCCAAAAAAAAAATCATTTTTAGGAATATCCCTTTTATCTCATCCTTACTCAAAAATTTCTATGGGCCCACATTGCCCACAGGATACATACCAAGCCCCTGACAACCACCAGCCCAGCACTAAACATACTCATCACCAGTCAATAAACTCTCTAAACACTGAAAAAACTTTTGGAAGGCAATGTGTTCTGCTCTCTTAAGTTCTTAATAAATGTTCATGAAAAGAAGCAGAAAAGATTAAGAGAAAGCAAGGAAGAATGATGAAAAGTTGGGATGGAGATTGAAGAAAAGAATATATTGAGGAACAAGGCAAAAGAAGGTTTATCAGACCAGAACTTCAAGGTAAGGGTGATACTAATTTCAATGTACAATAATAGCAATTAAAAGATGAAGAGGTTGCCTTTGAATTTTCTGATATCAAGTATGAAATTCACTTTGGCCTCTAGACAGAGGCTAGAACAATACTACTATATTTGGTCAAATGAGAAAACAAGTTTTATACTTGTCTAATAGCAGGTAACCACCCATTCTAAATATGAAGGCACAGAATCAAATGAAGTATATTCCTAGTGGTAGTCAACCAGGTCCCTACTGCCCACTAGTGGGCATTCCAGCTTTCATGGTGAGCGGTAGCAGAGCAACCAAATGGCGCCGCGATTATATACTAATCAACTAACTGTTGACCAGTCAAGATCAGGACAGTGGTCAGACTCTGTTACAGGGCATTTGTATTGGGACTGCACCCGACCTCTTTCACAACAACCTGGCCCAGGTCCGCAAGTGGCCAGGTACCTGACCCCGGGTTCACACCCGCCGCTTGATCTGGCAGGCAGTTTATGACCACTATTGTCGCCTAAAAACTAGCAGTTCATCGTTTTATTACTCCGTAGACAAAGAACTCCATGGTTCAATGCTTCTTTCTATGACAGAAACTGCCAGACAATGGAGACACCAATTAACTCATATTTTCATCTCGATTCCCGGATTTTAGGGTAATAGGGTGACATTCTAGGAACCTCCCCTTGGACTGCCAAAACTAGCCAATGTCTCACTACTTCACCCTGATCGCAAAGAAATTGATGCCATTGGCCAACACCTGCTACATAAAATTTTATAAAACACACAACCACTGATACTCACTTAGTTTCATCTCAAACAAACTCTCGCTCAACCACGACACTTGTAACGTCACGACCATGCAACAGACTTCAAGCGCATAAGTTTTGTTCATGTTACATAAGTGAAGCTAAATCATTATCTAATCGAAACTAAAGTCAGTACATAGTTAGATTTCTGAGAGCAAGCACGTGCTCACAGCTTCAAACAAAATATTGTGAAATATCGTGAGCCCATGTCTCAAAAAAGAAAAATACGCACACAGCTATTCACCAGATTATCTGAAGATGGGTTTCATAGAATCCGTTGCAAATAAATAACATCCAATGTTTTTATTATGCCATAAAACATTATCCAATGTGGCAATGAAGCCAAGTTGATTGTGAAACATCTTTCTACAAAGCATCCAATGACAAGGACAAGCCCATTGAATATTTTCAAAAAATATACAAAAAAATTCAAAATCATTCAACTATTGTTGCATCATTTAAGAAACAATATACAACAAATGAAGATGGATTAATTGCCACTTATCGCATTTCACAAATAATTGCAAAAAATGGTAAAAGCTATAATATTGGAGAAACTGTAATAATACCCTCTATAAAAGAATTTATCTCAACAGTAATGCATCAGGATATACCTCAAATTTTAAAAATGTTGCCCCTAAGCAATAGCACAGTAAAGCAACTAATTCATGAAATGGCAGTTAATGTTGAAAACAAACTTATAAGTATTCTCCAAAACTCTTCATTTTCCATGCAATTGGACAAATCTATCATTGCAGATAATGATGCTTTATTGATGGCATATGTACGCTATTTTGATGAAAACAATATATTACGAGAAGAAATGCTATTTGCAATAAATCTTATCACAGATACAAAAGGATTATCTATATTTAATATTGTGAGAACATACTTTAAAAAAATAATATTTCTTTGAATAATATTGTTGCATGTACTACTGATGGAGCACCATCAATGATAGGTTGCTATCATGGATTTGTTGCTTATTTGAAGCAAGAAGTGCCAAATGTTTTATGTATTCATTGTGTGGTGCACAGACAACATCTTGCAGGAAAACATCTAAGTACAAGTCTTCATTCATCATTAGCTATAACAGAGCTGTAAACAAGATCAAATCCAATGCAAAGAATAATAGAATGTTTCAGCAGCTTTGCCAGAACAATAATGAAGGTTTTTATTAAGTTACTTTTGCATGCAGAAGTTCGGTGGCAGTCAAAGGGTACATCTTTGGCTAGATTTGTAGCATTATATGATAGTGTCATACAATTTTTTGAAAGTAATAATGAGACCAATCTGTGTCAACAGTTAAAAACAGTAAAGAATGATGCCTTTTACTTGGCAGATATTTGCAGCTTGCAGTCAATTTGCAGCTTCAAGGAGCTAATAAAACTCTTACAGGTTGCCAAAGTGTTGTGCTATTATTTATTGACAAACTTACCTACTTTGTCATAATCTATTGAAGAGAGAATTTCATCAGTTTCCTCAATTATCATCTATAAAAGATGATGTAACTCCAGAGGATATTGACAGATTCAGTAGCCACCTCAACGAACTTAAATTGGACATGGAAAAATGATTTGAAGATATTTTGAAATTGAAGGTATATGACTAGATGAAAAATCCTTTTACCACAAATATTGAAGAGGCTGATACAACTTGCCAAGAAAAACTGTTAGAAATTAGATATGATGAAGAAAGTAAACATAAATTCGACAGTGGTGGATATAAAAACCTATGGCAAAATAAAAAATGTGAGTCTTATATCCAAATATGTGGAAAATGGTATTCAGTATATTGATACCTTTCCCTACCTCATATCTTGTGGAATCAGGATTTAGTGCTGTTAATCATATTAAAATGAAAGAAAGAAACCACCTTAATATTTCCGAAAGGGGAGACCTTCATTTGTTCCTCACAAAAAATGAATCGGATATTCAGTATTTAGTTTCCCAGCATCAGCCTCAGGGATCCCACTAATAATTCAGTTAACTAATGTAATTTCTATATATGCAAAGTATAAATAAATAGATTTAACTATAGTAAGTTGTTTTATAAAGATTTACTCTGCCAAACTGAGCGAAAATCCGACATAAAGTACTTGGTAAGTAACTATTATTATATGCTTTAACTTGCTGTAACTCTGCTTTAAAAATTTTATAAAGTTACTTCCCTACTTTATAAATCACCATTACTGTGGAACCGGTGGGCAGTTAGAAAATTTTACTACTAACAGAGATACAAAAGTGGGCAGTAGGTATAAAAAGGTTGACTACTCCTGTTCTAGACAATCAACATTTCAAAACACTTGTTAAATGCCCAGGAAGACTCCCAACTCAACGAACTGGGTGTGCTTTGAAATAAGAGTGATCATATCAGATATATTATAAAATCTAATTTATGTTTTCTTATGATTTAAACTGTTTTATGGGTTTATTATGTCCTAAGTTGCCAAACTGAATTTTGTTACTAATACTACTATCATCAATAACAAACATTACTCAATGAGTGCTTGCTATCTACCAACTACTGGTACACTTCACATAAGTAATCTCTTGTACTATTAACTCCATAAGGTAAGTACTATTATTCTCTTTATGCATGAAGACAATGAACAGGAATGTTAAGTAAACTGCCCAGGGTCACATAATAAAATATAATTTGGAACCTATTAAGTTTTAACAACAGTAGTATTCTATGACAAAAACTTCTGAAAATCTATAGTCCTCTATGATTTGTCAATAGTATTAGAACTCTAAATCACTATTTCAAAGACATTCACAAATTAATAATTAGAACTGCACCTACTACTACTAAATTTGGAGAAGACTGTGGACTTTCCTGTGGCCTACTAAAACTTGAAACATAAAAGAATCATTACATCATTAGTCCTCACTGCATCCCTGAATCAGTTACTATTACAGTGTGCATTTTGAAACAGACATGTGATACCCAGGTTACGTGCAATTTCATCAGCCATCAACTGAATAAGTGGCATAACAAAGAAATGAATTCAGATTTCCTCAATATCAACATCTGAATGCCATATCACATCACTCTTCTAGAAGTCACATATGGTAATACATGCAGAATGTTAAGAATTTAGTAACCAGGATCATAATGGAAAATGCTGCCTCCTACAAAACTAAAAGGAACTAGCTACTCAAATTCATTAAATATGGGTCTATTTCTCCAGGCATTACAAAAATATAAAGCTGAATCAAGACTGGATATAGCCTGACCAGGTGGTAGCGCAGTAGATAGAGCGTCTGACTGGGATGCAGAAGACCCAGGTTTGAGACCCTGAGGTCGCCAGCTTGAGCGTGGGCCCATCTGGCTTGAGCAAAAGCTCACCAGCTTGCACCCAAGGTTGCTGGCTCCAGCAAGGGGTTGCTCGGTCTGCTGAAGGCCTGCGGTCAAGGCACATGTGAGAAAGCAATCAATGAACAACTAAGGTGGCGCAACGAAAAACTTACGATTGATGCTTCTCACCTCTCTCCGTTCCTGTCTGTCTGTCCCTATCTATCCCTCTCTCTGTCTCTCTCTGTCCCTGTAAAAATAAAAAATAAAAAAAATAAGAGCTAAAAAGAAAAGACTGAATATAAATGCAGCTAGCTCTACATTGCATAGACTTGAGAAAGATCTGGTACTGTCTTTACATTCAGCGGCCCAAAAAGAAAAAAAGGAGGGCACTGGAAAACCCCCAAAATCGCTCCCTTTAATCCTACATCTAACAAGAAATTCTAGTCTCTTTTGCTAACTGTGCAGAAAGGGCAAAGAGTACACTGGTCAAGTATTACAGAGTAAATACCCTTTCTTCCACATTCTCAAGAAGCCAACCCATGGGAATTGCTCTAAAAATCTGTAAGACATATTTTCCTAATAAGGTTTTTTGCACAGATCATGAGTTGAAAATAAGCACACATTCATTCATAAATTCAAAGCCTTTAACACATCTTTCTCAGTGGGAAGGAATATTCAATAAGTGTTGACTCTTTCCATCTTTTGGCTTCCCGATCTCTACACATGGAGAATACAGAAGAGGAACTGTGTATCCCTTTGCCTTTTACAAAGTGCTTTGCCACATCCTCAAATCCTATCCTGTCAGGAAATCTATGCAAAATGAGACTAAGACAAACTAACCAAAAATGTAACACAGAATTTAGATAGACAATTATATATTTAACAATAAGATACATAAAACTCCCACTCTTATCATTTCTTGAAAAGATGCTTGAAAATCTTAGAAGGTAAATTCACTCCTTAAAAAAAAAATCAGTTATTCAGAATTCATGTTGAACACATATCTAGTGAGCTTATTTTGCAAGTATGGGTGGCTGCTGGTTAGAATATAGCATAACACTATTAAAATTGACATAGTAGAGGAACTCTGCCTTATCAATCTTATCTTGTTATCTTCAGAAGAGCCTTCGGGGCAGTTCACTTCTAAACTATATCCACTTACTATAACTTAACAACATATAACTTCCTTTGTTCTCCAGAGTTTTACATGAGCTGCTCCTGAGTAAGCAGAGTTCCCACAGTATCCGTTGATCTGCCTCCTGTATGTGTAATCATTCCAAAATGCTTCGAGATCATTTTAAGTACTAATCACTCTTAAATGCTGCCAAAATGCAGTTAGTTCAAAGTGGAAATTTACAAATATTACAACTTATTTGTTCTTTCAATTCAAGTACTGGTATAAGATAATTTTTCTACACAAAGTAACTTGTTGAAATGAGTATGAGCATTTATTTCTTCTATTAACTATAATTTATTTTTATTGAATATTTTTGAAAAAGTTGTAACACAGAAAAATCTAAAATTTAATCTAAGCTTAGACTTTAACTCAAGTCTTTATATTCCTGCCATTATAATTGACTCCTCCAGGTTCTATAATTCCAAAAAATAGCTTTTGACTGAAAATAGAACTCTCATGTGAAATACTCCTCTATTAATATTTGCTTAAGGAGCGGAGGAGCAAGATGGCGACGGAGTAGGCGGACGTACGAACTTCCAACTCCCAGAACCAAAGTGGATTACAACTCAATTTTAAGAACCACCACCTGGATAAACCAACTTTGAACAAAACTAAGTGGACTCTTCAACCAAGGAACACTGCAGAAGCCACATTGAGACTGGTAGGAATAGCGAAAACGCGAAGAGGGCTGCCCAGCTCCCCGGAGCAAACGGCAGCCCGGAGAGACCCGCGGGGAGGGAGGAGAGTTTGGCGGAGAGGGAGGGACCTGGGTCCCAGGAACCAAGCCCCAGCCTGCAGTCCTAGAGCCTAGAAGAGCGTTTGGACAGTATTGAGCTGTGAAACAAGTGAGGGAGCTCCCAGGCCTACAGTGTGGAGTATTAGGTCCCTTCCTACTCTGCTGAGGGCTGCTTGGGGTTTTGGGGCGACAGGACGCTGAAAGGCGGTTCTGTCGGCGTGGGCAAAGGCCAAGCCGGTGGGAGATCGGTCTAGCCCAGAGGGTCAGAGGGGACCGCGAAAGCGGTCCGGAAGCTGCGGGCCCGCCTTTAATCCCACTTACGGGGACAAAGCGGGAGGCCAGGAACGGGCAGGCCCTGCGCAAGCCGGCCCTGACCGCCGGGACCAGGCTAGGACCAGGGAAGGGCAGGGGCTCGCGGCAGAGCTGACGCTACCAGTCCCGCACCCCCCCCCCACCCCGGGGCCGGAGAAACCACGGTTGGCCAGCATACCTGCGCGAGCGGGCTCCGAGCGCGGGAACGGGGTGGACCCCGAGACAAGTGGAGGCTCGCAGCTGAGCCCACACTACTATCCCCATCCGGCCGGAGAAACCCCGGATAGCATTCATACGTGAATGAGCGGGCTCCGAACGTGGGGGCGGGGTAGAGTCCGGGACGAGCGGAAGTACGCAGCTCAGCGGAAGCCAGCAAACACGCCCACCCCAATAAACCTTGGTCTCCGAACCCGCGCAGAAGGGCCCTGGCCTCGAGGGCAGGGCTAAAGCTCCGGACGGGCAAAAGCTTACAGCTGAGAGCACGTCAAAAGCCCCGCCTAACCCGCGGAACTGTAGCGAGCAGGCTCCGACTGCTGGTTCTGGGCGGAAGTCCGGAAATAGGCTGGGTCCGCAGCTGAGGAAAGGTGCTCACCTCTACCCTTGGTGCTAATCTTGTGGCTTCAGTCACAACCCCTCCCACGGAGGAGAGGCAGAAATCATAGCAAAAGCCACAGTGGGCCGGCGCTGGCAACGCTCATACCCAACCACCCTAGGCACCGGCAGAGGGGGTGGGGGGCCTGCAGATAGACCACACCTAGAGAACACAAAGGCAACACCTACTGGACTCCAGTGGCCACAACTTGCTTATACACAGAAAAAATGGGCAGGCAGAGGAATGCAAACCAAATGAATCAAGAGAAATCCCCAGAGAAGGACCTGAATGAACCAGATATAACCAAATTACCAGAAGCAGAATTTAGAATAATGATAGTTAGGATGTTCAAAGAAATTAGAGCAACAATGGATAGTCATTATGAACACCTAAATAAAGAGATAACAAGTATAAAAAATGAAATTGAAATAAAAAAGAATCAGACAGAAATGACAAATACAGTATCAGAATTGAAGACCACAATGGAAGGAATTAAAAGCAGGATGGATGATGCTGAGGATCGAATAAGCGAGTTAGAGGACACAATAAACAAAGGCACAGAAGCAGAGAAGAAAAAGGAAAAGAGACTTAAAAAATGTGAGGAAACTCTAAGGGAGCTTTGTGACAACCTGAAGAGAAACAACATTCGCATCATAGGGGTGCCTGAAGAAGAGGAGAGAGGACAGGAAATGGAAACTTTGTTCAATCAAATCATAGCAGAAAACTTTCCTAAATTAAGGCTGGGAAACACTCCACACATTCAGAAGAAGCACACAGAACTCCATTAAGGAGAAACCCAAAAAGATCTACACCAAGACACATCATAGTTAAATTACCAAAGCTAATGGATAAAGAAAAAATTTTAAAAGCTGCTAGAGAAAAAAAGACTATCACCTACAAAGGATCCCCCATAAGGATGACATCGGACTTCTCAACAGAAACAATTGAGGCCAGAAGGGAATGGCAAGAAATAATCAAAGTAATGCAGAACAAGAACCTACAACCAAGACTACTTTATCCAGCAAGGCTAACATTTAAAATTGAAGGAGAAATAAAGAGCTTCCCAGAAAAAGAAAGCCTGAAGGAATTCATAAAAACCAAACCAATTCTGCAAGAGATACTAAGGGGCCTCTTGTGAACAGTTTAAAGGGAGGAATGAATAGAGCAAAAGAAGAATACAGCTTTAAAGAATAAAATGGCAATAAACAACTACATAACAATAATAACCTTAAATGTAAATGGATTAAATGATCCAATCAAAAGACATAGGGTAGCTGCATGGATAAAGAAACAGGACCCATACATATGCTGTCTACAAGAGACACACCTTAAAACAAAAGATGCTCATAGACTGAAGGTAAAAGGATGGAAAAAAATATTTCATGCAAATGGAAATGAAAAAAAAGCAGGGGTAGCAATACTTATATCAGACAAAATGGACTTTAAAACAAAGGCTGTAGTAAGAGATAAAGGAGGACACTACATAATGATAAAGGGAACAATTCAACAAGAAGATATAACTATTGTAAATATCTATGCACCAAATATAGGAGCCCCGACATACATAAAGCAGACTTTGATGGATATAAAGGGCGAGATTAACAGCAATACTATCATAGTAGGGGATTTCAATACCCCTCTAACAACACTGGATAGATCCTCAAGAAAGAAAATTAATAAAGAAACTGCAGACTTAAAGGATACACTAGATCAACTTGATTTAATAGATATCTTCAGAACTTTTCACCCTAAAGCAGTAGAATATACATTCTTCTCAAGCGCTCATGGTACGTTTTCTAGGATAGACCACATGTTAGGACACAAAAATGGTCTCAATAAATTTAAGAAGATTGAAATCATATCAAGCATTTTCTCTGATCACAATGCCATGAAACTAGAAATTAACCACAAAAGAAAAAATGAAAAATACTCTAACACTTGGAAACTAAATAGCATGTTATTACATAATGAATGGATTAACCATGAGATCAAAGAAGAAATAAAAAAGTTTCTAGAAACAAATGATAATGAGCATACATCAACTCAAAATTTATGGGACACAGCAAAAGCAGTTCTGAGAGGGAAGTTTATTGCACTACAGGCATATCATAAGAAGCTAGAAAAAGCTCAAATAAGCAACCTAACCCTGCATCTAAAACAACTAGAAAAACAACAACAAATAAAACCCAAGAAAAGTAGAAGGAAGGAAATAATAAAGGTCAGAGCAGAAATAAATGACATAGAGGCTAAGGAAACAATACAGAGGATCAATGAAACAAGAAGCTGGTTCTTTGAAAAGGTAAACAAGATTGATGAACCTTTAACTAGACTCACCAAGAAAAAAAGAGAGAGGACTCAAATAAATAAAATTAGAAAGGACAGTGGAGAAATAACAACTGACACAACAGAAATACAAAGCATTGTAAGAAAATACTATGAAGAACTATATGCCAAAAAATTAGACAATCTTGGTGAAATGGACAAATTTCTTGAATCATATAACCTTCCAAAAATCAATCTGGAAGAATCAGAACACCTAAACAGACCAATTACAACAAATGAGATCGAAACAGTTATCAAAAAACTCCCCAAAAAGAAAAGTCCTGGGCCTGATGGCTTCACAAGTGAATTCTATTAAAAATTAAAAGAAGAACTAATTCCTATTCTCCTCAAGCTATTTCAAAAAATTCAAGAGGAAGGAAGACTTCCAAACTCCTTTTATGAGGCGAGCATAATTCTGATCCCAAAACTGGGCAAAGACAACACAAAGAAAGAAAATTATAGGCCTATATCCCTGATGAATTTAGACGCTAAAATTCTCAACAAAATATTAGCCAACCAGATCCAGCAATATATGAAAAAAATCATACACCACGATCAAGTGGGATTTATTCTGGAGAGGCAAGGCTGGTTCAATATTCGCAAATCAATCAATGTGATTCATCACATAAACAAAAGGAAGGACAAAAATCACATGATAATTTCAATAGATGCAGAAAAGGCATTGGATAAAATCCAGCACCCATTCATGCTCAAAACTCTCAGTAAAGTGGGAATACAGGGATCATTCCTTAACATGATAAAGGCAATCTACGATAAACCGACAGCAAACATCATACTAAATGGACAAAGATTAAAAGCAATCCCCTTAAGATCAGGAACCAGGCAGGGTTGCCCACTTTCACCACTCTTATTCAACATAGTTCTGGAAGTCCTAGCTACAGCAATCAGACAAGAAGAAGAAATAAAAGGCATTCAAATTGGAAAAGAAGAAGTAAAACTGTCATTATTTGCAGATGATATGATATTGTATATTGAAAACCCTAAAGTCTCAGTCAAAAAACTACTGGACCTTATAAATGATTTCAGCAAGGTGGCAGGATATAAAATTAATACTCAGAAATCAGAGGCATTTCTATACACCAACAATGAAATATCAGCAAAAGAAATTAAGGAAACAATCCCCTTCACTATTGCAGCCAAAAAAATAAAGTACCTAGGAGTAAATTTAACCAAGGAGGTTAAGGACTTGTACTCGGAAAATTATAGAACATTAATAAAAGAAATCAAGGAAGAAACAAACAAGTGGAAGCACATACCGTGCTCATGGCTAGGAAGAATAAACATCATTAAAATGTCTATATTACCCAAAGCAATTTATAAATTCAATGCAATACCAATTAAAATACCAATGACATACTTCAAAGATATAGAACACATATTCCAAAAATTTATATGGAACCAAGAAAGAACACGAATAGCCTCAGCAATCTTAAAAAGAAAAAATAAAGCAGGAGGTATCACTCTTCCTGATATCAAGGTTTACTACAAGGCCATTATACTCAAGACAGCCTGGTACTGGCATAAGAACAGGCACATAGATCAATGGAACAGAACAGAGGACCCAGAAATAAACCCACAGCTTTATGGACAACTGATATTTGACAAAGGAGGAAAGAACATACAATGGAGTAAAGACAGCCTCTTTAACAAATGGTGTTGGGAAAATTGGACATCTACCTGCAAAAAAATGAAACTAGACCATCAACTTACACCATTCACAAAAGCAAACTCAAAATGGATAAAAGACTTAAATGTAAGCCGTGAAACCATAAGCATCTTAGAAGAAAACATAGGCAGCAAGCTCTCCGACATCTGTAGCAGCGGTATATTTGCCGATTTATCTTCATGGGCAACTGAAATAAAAGGCAAGATAAACAAATGGGACTATATCAAACTAAAAAGTTTTTGCACAGCTAAAGACAATAGGAACAGAATAAAAAGACAAACCACACAATGGGAGAACATATTCGACAGCACATCTGATAAGGGGTTAATAACTAAAATTTATAAAGAACTTATAAAACTCAACACCAGGAAGACAAACAACCCAATCAAAAAAATGGGCAAAAGAAATGAATACAAATTTCTCCAAAGAGGACATACAGATGGCCAATAGGCATATGAAAAAATGCTCAACATCACTAATCATTAGAGAAATGCAAATTAAAACCACAATGAGATATCACCTCACACCAGTCAGAATGGCACTTATCAGCAAAACAACACAGAATAAGTGCTGGCGAGGATGTGGAGAAAAGGGAACCCTTCTGCACTGCTGGTGGGAATGCAGACTGGTGCAGCCACTGTGGAAAACAGTTTGGAGATTCCTCAGAAAATTAAAAATCGAACTGCCTTTTGACCCAGCTATCCCACTTTTAGGAATATTCCCTAAGAACACCATAGCACTGTTCGAAAAGAAGAAATGCGCCCCCATGTTCGTGGCAGCATTGTTCACAATAGCGAAGATCTGGAAACAGCCCAAGTGTCCGTCAGAACACGAGTGGATTAAAAAGCTTTGGTACATATATACTATGGAATACTACTCAGCCATAAGAAACGATGACATCGGATCATTTATAACAAAATGGATGTACCTTGATAACATTATACGGAGTGAAATAATTAAATCAGAAAAAAAGAAAAACTGAGAACAGCACGATTACATATATAGGTGGGACATGAAAGTGAGGGTATGGACATGGACAAGAGAGTGGTGGTTATGGGATGGGGGGAGGGAGGGAAGAGTGGGATAGGGAGGATGGGAGAGACGCAGGGAAAACCAGATTGAAGGTGACAGAGGACAATTTGACTTTTGGTGATGGGTATGCAACACAATTGAATGATAAGATAACCTGGAGATGTTTTCATTGTACATATGTACCCTGATTTATTGATGTTACCCCATTAGAATTAATAATAATAAAATATATATATAAAAAAAAATATTTGCTTAAAATATTTTCAAAAATGAAAGGTATCTTTCCAATTAAATTTAACATTGAAAAACTTAGGTCTAATTAAAGCCATTTACCAAATGAATATAAACTGTTAAAGGTAAAACTACTATATGGTATCTTTCTAGTACTTAAATATCTTTATTATGGAATCAGTTTCCATTCACATTGATTTTATCAGCTTTTATTAAGTGCACTATTTTTAGTTTTGGACAAATGTGTAAGAAAATCAAACTCTGAGATCATTAATAGATTGAACTTTTATTTTCAAGCACTTTTTTTAAAAAAATTACTGTTTGGTTTTAGTACAAAAGAAAGGAGAGAGAGAAACATCACTTTGTTGATCCACTTATATATGCATTTATAGGTTGATTCTTGAATATATTCTGACCAGAGGTCAAACCCGCAGTCTTGGTGTATTGGGTCCACACTCTAACCAACTGTGCTATCCAGCCAGGGCTCACAAGCAGGTGTTTCGTTATTTGTCTTTAGGCTACATCTCAGAATAAAACACAACTTATTTTTTAAAGATTTTATTTATTCATTTTTTAGAGAGGGAGAGAGACAGAAAGAGAGAGGTGAGGGAGGAGCAGGAAGCATCAACTCCCATATGTGACTTGAGCAGGTAATCCCAGGGTTTTGAACCGGCAACCCTAGCATTCCAGGTTGACACTTTTATCCACTGTACCACCACAGGTCAGGCCATAAAACAATTTTTAAAAAATGTTTCATCAATCTTACTTAGCACCATATTCATCTAACATCCAGCTCAGATATGTGTTCATTTGTGTATGTGCAGAAGAAGTTACAGACTGCAGACTAACAGGTCAGACCGAGGGCGTTTTCCCTTCAGTGTCCTGGCTCTCTTCCAAGGAAGAAAAGCCCAAGGAAGCAGCTTCCTTGGGGTAAGTCCAGAGGTCTGGATGTTCTCCACATGAACTAATGTATCTGTCACCTGACCTGGCAATGGGCCCACCTCTCACACCAGCAGTAATGACATTCACCAAGTGAGGAATATGAACCATCATTATCCCTGTGCCGTTTCCTCTGGCACTTGTACTCACTATGAGAGTAGCTCAGTCTCATGTCTTTAAATAGGGCTGCTTTTGAGTGCTGCAATGCTGAATCAGATTCTAATTGCAAATAATTACGATCTTTGCTTCCTTTTCATGAGGAGAGCATCACATGGCTAAGCAGTAGGAGCCAAAGATTAAAATTTACTTCATTAAGCATTCATAATTAAGTTGTGTTTGCTAAACCAACCAAAAGAAAACTGTAAAATGAACTATATGGCTCATTCATGATTTAATACCTTAGATAGAAAATTCTACATTTATGGCTCTCCACAAATGTATTGAGTAATTTTCACTTCCATCCTTTACCTGAGAAGTAAATCTAAAAAAATATTAAGTGTATCAAAAAAATGATGATTTCCTTAAACAATTGATATACTATGACCCATTATTTTAATCATTCTCTAACATGCATTCATCTTCTTCGCTCTTTTCCTATATAATCAGGAAAATTTTTCAAACCAAATTTAGTCATGAACATATCAATAAATGTACAGATTCAAAAGAAAATATTACCAAATCCATTCTGGTAAAAACACAAGATAGATTTACCGTTTGAGGACCAATTAACTAAACAAAGAAAATAATTACACAATCACCTTGTTATATGCAGAGAAAAAGAAATTGATAAAATTTAATATCATTCATATGTGTGTGTATGTATATATATATATATATATATATATATATATATATATATATATATATATATATATATATTAGCAAGAGAGAGACAGAGACAGACAGGAAGGGAGAAAGATGAGAAGCATCAACGCATAGTTGCAGCACTTAGTTGCTCATTGATTGCTTCTCATACATGCCTTGACTGGAGAGGGTGGTGGCCTCCGGCCAAGCCAACGAACCCTTACTCAAGCCAGTTACTGTGTGCTTAAGCCTGCAGCCTTTGGGCTCAAGCCAGCAACCATGGGGTCATGTCTATGATCCCACGCTCAATCCGGCGACCTCGGGGTTTAGAACCTGGGTCCTCAGTGTCCCAGGTTGACATTCTATCCACTGTGCCACCACCTAGTCAGGCCATAATAAAACTTGTTAAGCTAGGAACGTAGGGAAACTTAATCATATAAAGGGTACCTACGAAAAATAACAGACATAATACCGGTACATATTAGAAAAGGTTGAAAACTTTCCTTCTAAAATTGATGATGAGACAAGAATTTTCATTTTTGCCATTTTCCATTCAATGTTGTTTTAGAAATCCTAGCCAATGTAATAAAGAAAAAGAAATAGAAGACTGAAAGATTGGAACTGTCAATATGACTGTTCATGTACAAGAGTATCTATTAAAATATATGAGCAAATTTGCTGAATATTAAGTTCAATATTTAAAAAATTCCTTCATTGTTATTATTCTACATATCCCAAAATTTAATGTATCACTTTTTTTAATGAAGGTTTTCACAACAGGATTAGTCCTCAACAAGGAAGGCCTAAAGAAAGTTCATATAACTGTCCTCCCATAATCTTAGTTTTATAACTTTTATGCATGCAAATATTCTTGAACCTATTCCAATCAGCACAACATTTAAGGTAGTCAATCATTCTAAGTTTGCAGAATTCAACAATCGGCACCAAATCATGTTCTTTGAATTTTCAATACCACTTAGCCAATTAACTAGTCCAACCTTTTTGAAAATATTTCATTAAGCTTTGGGACACACATTTCTCAGTTGTACCTCTCCGGCCTCTACATTTCAACTTCCTAGCTTTTTCCTCATCTCCTCAGCTGCTAAACATTAGCATAGCCCACGATTAACTCTTGGACATTTTTCTCTTCTGTATCTAATTCATTCCCTATACATTTCAAACAACTTTATATCTTTAAATATCATTTCTATTATCTCAAGCTCAGACACTCATACTGACCTTCCAACTCATATATTGTATTGTCTACTTGTCTGTTCTCCAATTAGGATTCTAATTGGTACCTCAAACTCAAAATGTTTACAATCTACTGCTAATATACCTTCCTAAACTTGTGTTCCCACAGACTTCTGCATCTCAGTGAAAACTGGATCCTTCCATTTGCTCTAAGAGGGAGGAAAACCACCTTAGAATACTGTGACAACTCTCTTACTCAACCCTGAACCTCTGTACCCACCCACCCACATATCAACCTGACCATCAAAATGGGCCCTGGCCAGTTGGCTCAGTGGTAGAGCACCAGCCCAGCATGTGGATGTCCCAGGTTCAATTCCTGGTCAGGGCACACAGGAGAAGTGCCCATCTGCTTCTCCACCCTTCCTCCTCTTTTTTCTCTCTTATCTCTCTCTTCCCCTACCGCAGCCAAGGAGCAAAGCTGGCCCAGGCACTGAGGATGGCTCCATGGCCTCTTCCTCAGGTGCTAGAATGGCTCTGGTTGCAACTGGAGCAATGACCCAGATGGGCATAGCATCACCCCCTAGTGGGCATGTCGGGTGGATCCCACTCGGGAGCATGCAGGAGTCTGTCTCTCTGTCTCCCCACTTCAGACTTCACAAAAATACAAAAAACAAAACAAAAAAACAAACCTACTGTCAGGTCCCTTCTCATGACCTTCATGGCTACTACCATAATTCAAGACCTCATCATATCTCAACATGATTATTTCAATATCCTCCTAACCCTCCCTGGTTATGCCCTTGTTCTGCTAGTCTTTCCTCCATCCAACAAAATGAGCCATCCCTTTGAAATGTAAGCTGATCATGTCACTCCTCTGCTCAAAACCCTACAGTGGCTTCCATTGTTAGAGTTGCAAAGTTGCTATTGTGACTTCCAATGTCCTATGTGTTGAAGTGGATTTACCATGAACCTAAAGCAGCTTAAAATTCTGGTCTCTGAGTTACAAGGTTCCTTTCCAAGGCCTCAGATGAAATGCTAAAACTTTCGTATTCATAAATATTCTATTCTTTTTCTTAACCCTGCTAATATATTTAATCTTCAGGCCCACACCTGGATTCACCCATAACTACATGATCTATCCTCCCACTGCCACTCTTGCTTCATCTCCTGCTGCCTTCTCTCCCTCCCTCCCTGCACTTATACCTGTACAGGCTGGCCATGAGATAGACATGTTAAACAGGCCCCAAACCTCCATAGCTCCAGTGAAGGAAGTACTCTAATAACTTACAAATGAATGAACAAATGGATAAACAAATCCATGTTGGGAAAAAGTTGAGGACTCATCCTCCAGAGTTATTAATGTGGAACAAGAATAAAAGTCTCTTCTTCGCAGTCAGTTTTTTACTTCATGTATTCAATGCCCAATACCACCCCAGAATGTGAAGGAGGAATAAATAACCTGTACACATGTCGGCACTATACTCTTGTGTTCCTTTTTCTGGCCCACCTTGAGATGGGAAACAAAGGGAAGGCTTTTGATTCATTGACCCTATACCATAAATTTCTCTTTCTTGCTGAAGACTATGACTCAGTTCACCAGGACTAGTAGTAGACATACTGAAGAGAGAGCTCATTCAGAAATTCCTTCCATTTTCTAGTTACACAATCAGATTTTAAAAGTCACAACCTAAATTCTGCCTTGGCCTTTCAATTTGCACTCTCCAATTAAAAAAACTGAGAGGTAGTCATCAGGTAATTCCCATATCCTGCAAGATATGCAAAATTATAAAATACTGCAGCAGTGAAAAAGTGAGTTAACTGAAAATTCTAAACAGTTTTACAATAAGAATAACAGTTCAGCTTCTACTTCTTTTACCATTGTGTATATCTCAGTTACTAATATCTCTAGTCTTCTGTCCATTCTCTCTCTCTCAAAACAGAGTTTAACTGTTAACCTATTAGAATCAAAACATACTTCTCAGTTGCTGGCATCCCTTTGCAGTGCTCAAAGGCCCCTCCAACATAATTTTTTCAACATCAATATCACAACTGTCCACTCCGTTGTGCATGTTCTCATTTTCTCTAGCCAGCATCTATTCATCTTACTTCCCACAACATCCCCCAAGTTTCCTTTGGATACCTACCCCCCACTCCCCATTCATTCGTAGCCTATAGTCCGTTGCATTGACGTGACCCCATGAGCACGAAGGGATGATGAGACTGACTGATTACTGCTCTGCCTCCAATAACAGCAGTTAGCTGAGGCCAAACAAAACACAGTAGTAATCAGACCCTATACCAGGATATTACTTTGAACTACTGGGGGAGATGACCTCTAGCGCCCACTAGACTTGTGTCAAGTTAAAGCCCAAATCCTTTAACAAGGCTTAACAGAGACCTTTATAAGTTTGTTCCTGCTTACCTCTACAGCCTCATATAATCTTCATCTCCTGGAATTTCACGCTTTTTATTTTTGCTTTCAATGTTTTATTGAATTTACTGTGGTGACATTGGCCAATAAAATTATACAGGTTTCAGGTGCACAATCCCACAATACATCATTTGTATACTGTATTGTGTGTTCACCACCCCAAGTCAAGTCTCCCTCTATCACCATCCATTCCCCCCGCCACTCTCTTCTACCTCCTCCCCCAGAAGAGGTTTCCCTCCTGTAATCCCCATGCTTTAAATAGTTTTAGTTCCCTAAGTGGTTCAAGTCCTTTCCCATCTCCAGGTGTTAGCACACGCTGTTGCTTTTATCTGGAATACATCTCTCCCTCTCCTCTTTCCCTGACTAACTACTACTCATCTTTTGGGTCTCAGATAATAAGCTTTTTCTCGAGTAAGTCTTCTCTGACTTCCATATCTGAGTTGATTGTCTTATGAGATCCCAAATCATTTTTTCAATGAACTCAACTGTCTTACACACCTGTGAACAGAAGAGTAATTCTGGCATTAACAATTTAACTCTTTACATAGCAGCTATATTCATAACATTAGTTAATGTGAAAATTAAAATAAAATACAACATTTTACTTTAAGGAATATAAACACAGAATCTTAACGCTAACAGGTGGGATAGCAGAGGCATATGAAAAATTTAAAAACAATGCAAGATAGTGTCAATTATATGAAGAATAAATAGTGTATCCCCTAACTTCTTAGATAGTCTTTGGCCAGTGATTCCAAGATTAATCTTATAAAATTATGAACAGGTACATTAAGCACAGGAGAATGAATAAGATGCTAATTATAAAGCAATCAAATAAAAATTTTCAGTAAAGCAAGGGTCTGTAATAAGGTACAATTGGTTGAAGAGCTAAAACTAATGCCTCCATTCAGACTTTAATCACTAAAAGTGAAGAGCACCTTAAGTATTAAAATAAACTCATTTAGAGCAAAGGATTTTTTTTTTTTTTTTTAACTTGAGGAGAGATATCTCACTGTGGATGGAAAAGATTAAGGAGAAATTTCTTACAGAATATGTGACTTAAGAGCATGAAATAAGCCAAAGGAAATACAAGAGAGTAGACAGATCACTGAAGGGCAAGCGCTGTTATAAGAAAGGTGAAGGAAGATGCATTCAGTTCTAGCAGTGGAGGCTTACATTGTTTCCCATAAAAACTCACAGGAGCTTTACTAAGCCGCAAAGTGACTAAGAACCCTACAAATGAATTTCAAAACGAGTGGACTAATACAAAGCAAAGATAGGAAAATTCTTAATGGAGGTAGAACAGAAAACAAATGTACTATATATTTCAAAGAAGGCTTAATAGTCTCAATCCTTCCTCAAAAATAGACTTGATAAGTACATGAATCAGAATAAGTTGACATAGGCAGATAATTATAATTCCTAGCAACAGATGAGAAGCTTTAATTTTACAAACAGTGAGAGACAATCAAATTGGGACAAATATGAAAGTGCTCTGATACTGTTGTATTTAGATACAACATAGCTTATTCTTAAATTAGAGGTTGTGAGTATGGTATAGCTCTTCATACACTTCAAGATTCATAATTCTCTACTATTCATTTATAATACAGCAGAGAGAAAACATTAAAAAAGAACTTGTCTTCAAAACTTAAAAAGAATCATTATTTCTACCTGCAAAATATCCTCCAGTTTAATGATGAAGTATGAAAAATATAAACCTAGTATAAAGAAAATAAAAAGGTTAAGAAAAGACTTTAACTCTTCAGAGCAGGCAGGTCATCTTGCTGGAAAGGCATGCTGTTACCACACCTAAAATGTAAGGCCTTAAAGTTGGCTTCCATGTTATATATTTTTGAAGGGCACCTGATTAGAAGATAAACAAATCTCTGGTTTCTGCATTTTTGTCCTCTTTCTCATTTGCCCATTTTACACAATTCACCAATGTGGGAACCA
Source organism: Rhynchonycteris naso (assembly GCA_037038555.1). Classification (NCBI taxonomy): domain Eukaryota; kingdom Metazoa; phylum Chordata; class Mammalia; order Chiroptera; family Emballonuridae; genus Rhynchonycteris; species Rhynchonycteris naso. The sequence goes on from CM072996.1 coordinate 137,619,622, forward strand.
TCAACCTCATTAGAAATAAAACTAGATAATAAAATCACAAATAAAATAGGACTTCAGAGCTCTGGGACATTGTAACAGACAGAATGACAACATAAAGCAAACATGATACACAGAAGATTGATTTTTCTCTTTGGAATACATTATTAAATATGTCTACATTTCACTATTATGAAAAACAGCATAACTGGCAAAATAGGTCAGCTAATAAGATAACCCTGTATGCATGGAACAAACAACCATCATACCACCACTAGGTTACTTCACCTCACAGGAAACATCTGTAAGTTGAGGATGAGTATATCTCACAGGTTACTTTAAGGATCCACGAGATTTGACTATGAAGAGTGCTTTGGCCTGACCAGGAGGTTGCACAGTGGCTGGAGCATTGGAATGGGACACGGAGGACCTAGGTTCAAAACCCCGAGTTGCCAGCTTGAGCACAGGTTCATCTGGTTTGAGCAAGGCTCACCAGCTTGAGCCCAAGGTCACTGGCATAAGCAAGGGGTCACTTGGTCTGCTGAGGGCCCCCAGTCAAGGCATATGTGAAAAAGCAATCAATGAACAACTAAGGTGCCACAATGAAGAATTGATGCTTCTCATCTCTCTCTCTTCCTGTCTGTCTGTCCCTATCTGTCCCTCTCTGTCTGTCACAAAAAATAAAAATAAAAATAAAAAGTGCTTTGACAAGTACAGAGCTTTCCATAATATAATATGAAGTACTTCTAATACCATAAAATTCACAATCTTGTTATATATCATTTTTAGGTCAAATTTCACATGTACAATTTTTCTCTGGTTTGGGACAAAATGTAACTTAAGAACATTACTAATACAATAAGACTAAAAATAGCTCATTAAGAAAATAAACTACTTTCATGCACTTTGGAATACTGATCAACAAATAAAGCAAAAGGGTAGACCTGAGTAGCTGAGACAGATTTGTTATTCAAATCTAAATCAGTCTTCCCTAGTTAATAAAAAGATTATTTTTCAAATATTAACACTTAAGTTTCCACCATAGCAGGTGCTTGATTTAGACAGAAATTTGGACACCAAAAGAAAAAGGGTTTCTTTTGGGGGTATGTATGAAGAGGGAGGTAGAAGAGAGAATGTCTTCAGATTAGATGTACTAACACTAGGATCTCACTGGGTCATCCAAGAAACATGAGTGTCGGGCAATTGTAGACCTGAGATTTAATCTTAAAACAAGTTAAAGTTTAAGTAATTTTTAAAATATGTATCATTTAAATTAGTAGTTAAATTAAGGAAATAAAATTATTAATCATGTAGACTATATAAAAAATGGTGCATGCCTGACCAGGCAGAGGCAGAGTGGATAGAGCGTTGACCAGGGACTCTGAGTATCCAGGTTCAAAACCTTGAGGTCGCTGGCTTGAGCGTAGGATCATAGATATGACCCCATGGTTGCTGGCCTGAGCCCAAATGTTGCTGGTTTGAACCCCAAGGTTTCTGGCTTGAGCCCAAGGTTGCTGGCTTGAGCAAGGGGTCTCTGCCTCAGCTAGAGTTCCCCACCCCCATAAAGGCACATATGAGAAAGCAATTAATAAACAATTAAGGGGCCATAACTATGAGTTGATGCTTCTCATCTCTCTTCCTTCCTTTCTGTCTGTCCCTGTCTGTCCTTTTCTCTCCAACAAACAAAAAGGTGTAAAATGGTGGTCAAGAAGAACAATTAAAAAATGTTTAGAAGATGGTAAAGTAAGGGACAATTATACAATGACAGAAAATGATTTGACTTTGGTTGACAGGCACACAACATAATCAACAATTCAAATGCTATAGGAATGTTTACCTGAAACCTATGTACTCTTACTGATCAATGTCACCCATTAAATTTAATTTCCTAAATGAAAAAATAAAAAATAAAAGAAAATGGGAAAGCAGTAACAACAACCATATAGAGAAATGGAATAAAATAGTAAGAAAGGAAAGCAGCAAAGCTGGAAGCAAACTGTGTCAGAGAAGCCAAAGAAAGGAAAGTTCTATTAGGAGGAGTTGGTCAAGAGTAAGAAATATTCTCCTAAAATGAAGTAACAGTAAGACAGAGATTGTTGTTTTTGGCAAGTGGGTCATAAGTGACCTTTGAGAGTAGTTTTAACAAAGGGTGGCCAGAACAGTGGAATCTCTTGCATCGTTTCTATATATATATATTTAGAAGTTTGAGCTAACCCTTAAAAACACCACTAACAAATTATTGGTGAAAAATATTTACCATGGCCAGGGCCATATTTATAATTCTCTGTCTTTAGATTACTTGATGGCACCAACTCCTCTGCCCATAAATTCATAAAATGTTTTAAGTGGCAGAGACCTTAGCAATCATTAAGTAAGAGACTGAACATTGGTAGCTAACGAGCCAAATTCAGCGATCGTGTTTCAAACATTTTCCCCCACATTTTTAACTTCTCTCTAAAATGCTAAAGATCTGGTAATACAGATCCCAATGTATCCCAATGATATATTCCAAATGCATCTTTTGCAAGAGGTATATATATTTCATTGGCCTATGGCTACCTGGATGTCCTAATGACACCTCACTTCATTCCTTTCTGTTAACTGCTGGCACCGTATACCTGTGAAGTATCTAAGTTAGAAACCCCTAAACTTGACATCTATATAGGAAACATTACATCCATACACCATCCACTGCCTATATCATATTAAGACATAGAAGCCAAGGTCTCAAAATCAGTAACAGAGCCAGAGGAGAGCACTATTCCCTGATTCTCAGGTCCCTAAGTGAACTGTGGCCTCTGCTGACATTAAAGATGTCCAGGTTGCCCAAAACAGATACTGATTAAATCATCATATTTAAAGAAGAGGGAAATGATCTGTATATAAAGATGATTTCATTAAAAAGACCATTCTCATGCATTCACAGAAATATCCAAATAGATTACACACACACACGCACACACAAATCTTTACCATCTCTAAGTTGGAGAAAAACAAAACTATCTTCAACTTATTTCTTTATGTGCACTTTACTTCTTTGACATCTAAATCCTCTGACAAGATAACTGCTTTCTTTGTTTCAGTCTCCCTGGCCTTCAGTCTCTTACATTCAAATCAGTAATTATCTTTAAAAAATAAAGCTGACAGCTGAGTAATACAATTGTAAGAGATCATATGAAACCTTTAAAGCTCCTTTGTCTCCCCCATTCCTGGGGGGTAGCCTACAAAATCTTTCAAGTCCTCTGAGGTCTGCCTCTGGGAGTCTTCCCAGCCTCACCTTCCCTTGCGTCCCACACCCTTCTCCCCATACATACATAAGGACTCTAAAGATACAACTACTACCCCTGCTCATCTGTAGATTTGTTCTAGCTAACCTTGATAGATTTTGTAACTGATTTGTCATCCATTAATCATAGGACCAAACTAACAGCCCAAGTTGTTTACACCCCCTACACCCCTCCCGCGGTGCGGCGTTCCTGAGCACACTAGAATCACCGTAGGAACTCTTCAACACAAAAACCAGCATCTGTGTTTCACTCCTTGTCCGACAGGTGACATCCTTCTTAACAACTTCCCGCCACTCTAGGAACAAGGCTTCTGCCCTGCTTCCCCCTCACTCCTCCTGCCTCCTAACCATCTGCCCCAGCTGGTCCCGTGTGGTGTGGCAGGTCTCCTTTTTCTCTTGGTAGTTTTATGTCTGTCACCTTGGTCAAAACAAATCCTGGGTACATTTTTAACATATGCCCTCCCTCCCCCTTTGGCTAGAAAGGGCCTACAAATCCTTTGGTTTTGTTTTTTCTTTTTGCATTGGTGAATATACAGTTTCCCTATCAGCCCCTTGGTACAAGCCACACAGTTTGTTGCTCACTCAGCCCCTTGAGCTACATGCCGTATTACTCCTAACACAGTTAGGGTGGCTTGGGCCCAGTTTTTTAAAATTTCTGTGTTTGTAATGTTTTATACCCACTGTGCTTCGAGAACCTGAACTAAAGAACATCTTAATTTACACAGTACAATCCTTTATATGTAGAAGAGACTCAAACTAGAAGACTGAAGATATTTTTTAATTAGAAAAAGTGTAGAAAATTTAAAGCTGGTCAACATCATCTCAAACCCACTAAAATACCTCTATTTTCATTCACAGTAAGTCCTCTTCTTCCTTGATCTGCAAACGTTCCATACTCCAAACCCCTTGACCCTGATATGAAGGGGACAGAGTGGCAGTGCCAGGGAGCAGGGCTCACCAGGTCTCCTGAGGAACACAGACCAGCTCTGATCTGCTCCAGGATGAGCCATAGCAGAGCTATACTTAACAGAATCCACATTTTTTTTTATACCTGTCAGCCTTTACAAGGTTTCCCTCCCCTAGGCTTTTAATTTTGTTTGCATGGGGTGTGTGTGTTCATTTGTTAGGTTGTATGTGTGTTTTGCCATTTCCACTGGATATTACTTAGACTATGTCTGATGTCTATGAGGAGGCCTCGCATTCTCAACCTAGTATGGCTACCAAATATAACTGGTATGACCTCAAGGCACATGGTGAAATCTGATGTTGAAAATAATTTCAGATTATTTTTGGCCTTGGCTGGTTGGCTTAGTGGTAGAGTCTTGGTCCAGCATGTGGATGTCCTGGGTTTGATTCCCGGTCAGGGCACACAGGAGAAGCCCCCATCTGTTTCTCTACCCCTCCCCTTCTTGCTTCTCTCTCTCTCTCACTCTCTCTATTCCCCTCCTGCAGCCATGGCTTGATTGGAGCAAGGTGGCCCCAGGCACTGAAAATGGCTCCATGGCCTCTGCCTCTGGTCCTAAAAAAAGCTTGGTTGCTGAGCAATAGAGCAACACCCCAGATGGGCAGAGCATTGCCCACTAGTGGGCTTGCCAGATGGATCCCGGTCAGGGCGCATGCAGGAGTCTGTCTCTGCCTCCCCTCCTCTCGCTGAATAAGAAAAAAAAAACAAGGAAAATAATTAATTATCATATCTGAAACCACTATGAAGTGCAACACGTTAGGGCCATAATAAATTAAAACCATCAATAGATAGATATTTTTAATAACTTTTATTTTGCCTCTTAATCCTTTTGATTCATGTGCTATATTTTTACACCCACCTATTTGAATTCTTCTGAAGGTTTACCTATAGAATATATAAGATCCTGAAAAGTATTTCTGACCAACATAATGTGAATTAGGAAAGAAAAATGCCTTTGATAATATTTTACTAAATACATTCAAAACTCTATTTTTATGAACAAAATGATGATTAGCACCCAATTACTGAGGCTGTTAATTGATTGCCTCTTTTAGTGATTAAAAACATGTATGGTAATTGTACCTAAAAATGGAGGTAATTGAAAAGAAGGATACTACCTTTAACATTTTAGTAGATAAATGTTATGGGAAAATACATCATAAATAAAAGAAAACAACCCCATAGCTTTCTATTTGCCTTTTTTGTAGTTTTTATAACAAATCTTTCATATAAAATATTTAAAACAAAGAAACCTAGTTTCTCTTGAACCATTTTCTTTCTGATAATGAACACTGACTGTGAATGCAAAACCCTGCATATCATTATGTGAAACTTTATGCATTCAGAGTGTCTACTTGGTGGTTTTCTTCTTAAGGACCTAAACAATTCATTAAACAAGCTGCTTCTGAATGGCAGATCAGAGTGAGCATAAGCTGCCTTCTGTAGAGGTCTATTGTGAAGCTGCACCCATTTGTGTTTTCTTTGAAGCCATAAAAATGAAACCCTTATGCTCATATTAAAAGCATAAGAAAGGCATCTATTATGTCAATAGATTTAAAACACGGCCTTAGACACAGTGAGAACCACTCTAAAATGGCACTCTTACAATAGCAAAGGTTAAGAAGTGCACTCCCAGGGAAAACCTTCAAAGGCCCACATATCATTATATCCCAAAACAGATGGCATCTCAGTACTTGGAACTATAGTTTATGGACACCTACAATCTCAAATAAATCCTTTCTAATCCAACTCTTTTGTCTAGATTTTCCACTTTGATGATAACTGCAGGTGCCTTTCTCCATTCTTCATAGAATGACACACAATGATATGGTAAAGATTCATGTACATATGTGGACACACATTTTTCTTTTTGAGAAAGAGAGAGAGAGAGGTAGGAAGAGAGAGAGAGGAACATCAAGCTGCTCCTGTATGTGTGCTGATTGGGAATCAAACCAGCAACCTCTGTGCTCCAGGACAACACTCTAACCAACCAAGCTATCAGGCCAGGGCTTAATTTATTTTGTAATTGGTTGATTTTTTTAGGGAGACAGAGAGAGGGAGAGAGAAATGGTGAGGGGGAAGGGAAGAATTCATATGATGTTCCAGTCACTTGTGCATTCTATGGTTGCTTCCCACATGTACCCTGACCAGGGATCAAACTCACAATCTTTGTCGTTTGGGGATGACGCTCTTAAAACCAACGGAGCTAGACACAATTCTTAATATGACTTCTAGGCAACATACAAGTATTGAAGAATTGAAAAGAAGGATACTACCTTTAACATTTTAGTAGCAACACATTTATACTTCAAAGATATCTATGATTTCTCGGTTCAAATCTATTACAAGTCTTTAATAGTCTGAATTTTAGAGAAAAAAATGATGAAAACATACTTCTCATATTCCTGAAGTATAAACTGATTTTAAAAAACCCACTTTTTAAACAATGTGAAATTACCTAGTATCTATGTATATATTTTGGAGAAACTCTCAAACACAGGAGGGGGCAGGGCAAGAATATTCATAGCAGCATTGTTTAGAATAGTGAAAAACTGCCAACAACCCAAAAATTCAACATGAAAATAGACATATGAACTGTGCTATATTCAAATACTGTACAATAATGAAAATGAATGAACAGCTGCTACATGTACCAGTGAAGATGAACCTCACTCACCACTAAGAGCAAAATGGGTAAGTCACAGAAAGCTATACACAATGTTTCATTTATATAAAGTTAAAAGTATGCAAAATTGAACATGTTGTTATTTAGGTTTGTTTTATTTAATTATCTAAAATTCTGCTGATAAAAAATTAAATCAGCCTGACCAGGTGGTGGCGCAGTGGATAGAGCGTCGCACTGGGGTGCGGAAGACCCAGGTTCGAGACCCTGAGCTCGCCAGCTTGAGCGTGGGCCCATCTGGCTTGAGCAAGAGCTCTCCAGCTTGGACCCAAGGTTGCTGGCTCCAGCAAGGGGTTGCTCAGTCTGTTGAGGGTCCGCAGTCAAGGCACATGTGAGAGAGCAATCAATGAACAACTAAGGTGTTGCGACGGCAACGAAATACTTCTCACCTCTCTCCATTCCTGTCTGTCTGTCCCTATCTATCCCTCTCTCTGACTCTCTCTCTGTCCCTATAATAAAAAAAAAAAAATTAAATCATTCTAGTGTGATTAACACATTGAAATTAAAACTTTCTATGGTTATTGGCTACAAATCCCATATACTGAGTACTTTTTTGGATACTGAGTACTTTTTTGGATTTAAGTTCAGTCTGCTACAACAAAATTGCATACAGACATTAGATGATTTCTAATGGCTCAAGAAAGTTTATTTAAAATATCATATACTTCAATATTTAAAGAAAATATGCAAATTATAACCCATAAAACAAGTCAAGTAGTATCATAATTTAACCCAAATACTTTTCCTTCATAGTTTACCTGAAACGTCACAAGGCTTATGTGAATGCAGAAAAGAGTTCCTCTTTAATTCCTGTCTGTATATAAGATGTGGCTTGTTATGATCATCTTCATGTTCACTCCCATCTGCCTTCATTATAGGTTCTAAGAAATATTCACCATCATGTGCTTTAAAGGTTCCCATCTGAAAATTTAAAAAAATAAAAATTAACTTTCTTTTCATCACTAAGAGAAAGTACACTGTGCCATAGATTAAAATAAGCACACAGAAGCAAGACAGCCAGGAGTCTGTTCATTGTCATCAGTGAATGTCATCAACTAAACATGAAGTTTCCTTTCCATGGCTCACCCTTCTCTCTCAACTCTTATGTATAAAGTCATGAATCACGGACACAATTCCAATGGGCAGAGTTGAGGTGACAGGCATTTTGGCATAAAGAATGGCACAGGCAACAGCATCAAAATGACAAAAAATAAAAAAATTCTAGCATGTTCTAGAAATAAGAAAACCTGTTTGGCTTGGTCTATGTAAGGTAATAGTGTGAGACAAGATGTAAAAGGTAAGCTGGCCTGACCAGGCAGTGGTGCAGTGAATAGAGCATTGGACTAGTATGCGGAAGACCCAGGTTCGAAAACCCGAAGTTGCCAACTTGAGCATGGGCTCATCCAGCTTGAGTGTGGGGTCACCATTTTGAGCATGGGATCATAGACATGACCCTATGGTTACTTGCTTAAGCCCAAGGTCGCTAGCTTGAGCAAGGGATCACTTGTTATGCTGTAGTTTCCTCCCCCCCGACCCCGATTAAGGCACATATGAGAACACAATCAATGAACAACTAAGGAGACCAAGGAGTCACAATAAATAATTGATGCTTCTCATCTCTCTCCCTTCCTGTCTGTCCCTATTTGTCCCCTCACTCTGTCTCTCTCTCTCTCTTTCTCTGTCACCAAAAAATAAAAAATAGTAAGCTGTGTTCAGAAAAAAGAGTTGGTAAATATGATCTAACAATTTAGAATTTGTAAGCAATGGAAAGCCATTCAAGAGTTTTCACAGAAACCTGTCTTCTGAATTCCAGAATCCAATATCCATCTTACTATTTGATACCTCTACTTAGAGATTACTAGCATCATTCACAACCTTAACATGTCCAAAACCAAATTCTTGATTTCTGCTTCAGACCTACTGTTTCTACGAAACTATTTCAGTAGATGGAGACATTATTAAATTTCAGATTGCTCAGGCCATAAATCCTTAAAGATAAATCAATGATGGCTCTTTCTTTCACATCCCACATCCAATCCACCTTCAAATCCTGACTGCTCAACCCTTAAGGTATAACTGAAATGCAACCACTTCTCCCTGTTACCATTACATCCCTGTTCTCCTTCCCAAACTAAACCAGTACCCCTTTATCATCTGGTATCTACAGAACAGTCACAGTAATTTCTCATAAGTCTCTATATCACATTGCTCTCAAAAAAAAAAAAAAAAGGAATCTAATGACTTTTTCAAATTAACCTGTAAAATCTGAAGTTCTTACAACAATGCTCTACAATGCCCTGTGTGATTTGCCCACCCCTTTTCACCACCCATCCCTCCATGCACACAGATGACCAGTAGTTCTGACTTCTCCCACTTGCAACCTGGCTCATTCTAGAGCTCTACTCCTTAAGGTCTTTGCTATTCCTAAAACACGACAAGAATAGTCTCACCTCACACCTTTGTTCCTACTTAACTTTCCGTCTCAAATACTTCTCCCTGGTGACTGGCTCTCTATCGCCTTTCACGTCTCTGTTTAACATTCATTACCCTACATAAAATGGCATCCAACCAACTATCTTGATCTCTTTTATCCATTTTCATTTTCTTCATAGCACTTACTATTGCTGGACATGATTTTATTTATGTCTGTTTCTGATCTGGCACTATCCACTAAAATCTAAGCTTCATGAGCACAGGGCTGTGCCTGCACTCTTCATGCATGCCTCTCCTGCCTGCCACGTACTATACCAGATGTTGGGTAACATATATTAATGAGTAAGACTGCAAGGTCTGGAATTTAATCTAGTAACATTTTGTATCACGGATAGCAGAAAGATAAAAAAAAACATACTAGCAGCTGTAAGACAGAGGCTATAACCCAGAAGAAAGCTAACAAAACTTGAATTATGGTGACACTGATGGGAGGACAGCTAGAACAAAAAGGTTACAAGATGCCAGAGCCTAAGAAGAGCAGAAAAACAGATAAAGAACTTATGATAGAGGTACTTTTCTGAGAAAATATAATTTATCAAAATAACTCCAGAAATGTTAAAAATCTAACAGACCCCTTCCTACCCACCAATAGAAAAGATTATCGGAGTCCATACCACAAAACCGTTTTGGCTTTGAGGATTTCACAGAGAAATTCCACCAAACCTTGAAAGAGTAGATAATTCCACTGTTATCTAAACTGTTTAAAATATTTTAAAAATAAAACATTCAAGTTATTTTTATGAATCTAGTGTAAACTTAAACAGCAAAACATAGTAACAACGGCATCAAAATTTAAAAATATACAGGACAAGCTCATATATGATAAAAGTCCTTAATTGTCTCAGCAATTCACCAACATACGAAGAGAATAACATATGACAAGATGGAGTTTATCATAAGAATGTATGATTCACATACTGCGAATAAATCATACTAGAAAAAATTACATGGCTTTTGATAAAGTGCAATAAACATTTTGATTTTTTAAAAGAACCTATAAAATATAATTAAATGTATGCTTCCTTAACAGAGTAAATTATATCACAACCCAAAGACAGTATCATGAAAAATAAAGACACATGCAAGGCATTCCCAGATAGGTCAGAAATACAAGGATACTTAAGGTCACCTATAACAAACAGAATTAGATAAGAGATTAGAAAAATAAAAATACTGGACAAGAAGAGTTAAAACACATCTTCATAAATGATATCAGCATATAACTTAAAATATAAAAATTAACTGGAAAACTATAAATACTGAGTGAACTCAATGAAATAAAATAAACAGGATTCAATAGTTTTCACATATAAAAAAACAAGTAAAAGATTATAGAAGAAACAATCCCACTAACAAATTAAAAGATTAAAAGCCCAGGAATAAATAAGAATTTTTAAATTTTCTATAAAATATTAAAGCACAACTACAAAAGAAAACAAATGCAATCACTTGCCTTGTTCTTTAATAGTAGGCATCCCCAAATGAATCTATAAACATGAAATCCCAATTTAAATAAAATACCAACAGATTTTTAATATGTAAACTGCTTCTAAAGTTCAGGTGGGAAAATAAATAAAAATAGCCAGATAATTTTAAGAAAACAATGAAGTAGGACTACAAGATATTGGAATAATATAGCCACATTAGTTAAATATTCCAAAGCTGGTACATGGGACCAACAAACCAATGAACCAAATAGAAAGACAGATATACAGGACTTATTATTACATATGGACATCATCTCAAATCAATGATGAAAGAGAATATTCAATTAACAGCATTGCAACAAGTAGGAACACATCCAGAAAAATATAGTAATTTAGATACATCCCACAGAATAAGTTCTAAAGGATCACTGTTGTAAACATTTTTTCATTTTTATTGAATTTATTGGGGTGACACTGGTTAATAAAATTATTTAGGTTTCAAGTGTACAATTCTATAATGCATCATCTATATATTGTATTGTGTGTTCACTACCCAAAGTTGTCTCCTGCTAGCACCATTTATCTCTTTTCCTTCTTCTACCTCCCTCATCCCAATGTTGCAAACTTCTTAAATAAACGCACAACAGAACCACTAAATAACATGAGAATTCTCTCATTATCTTGGAGTGGGATATGTCATTCTAACCATGACTCAAAACTCATAAAATAAAAACTAAAAAATTAAGTTACCTTCCCTCAGGAAGAACAGAAATTAATAGTAAACTTGGAAACCATTTTTATCTATGAGCCTGGAAAATTCTACAGTTTATAACATAACTCAAATATATGTCTGGAAAAACAGGCACTTTCATGCATTGCTATCAAAAATGTAAATTAGCACAACCACAATGCAAAGCACTTGGACAATATCTATCACAATTACAAATATATTTGCCCTTTGATGACACAGAATTCCCCTTCTGAGAATTATAGTATCTGAGGATACTATAGATACTGTACATTTGCACAAATGTGAAATAACATTTACAGACTTATTAACTATGCTTTTAACAGCAAAATATTTGAACCCATTCAAAAGCCCACTGATAGGGTCAACTTATATAAACTATGATAAATCATACACTGGAATATCTTATAATTATAGACAAAAAAGAATAAACATTCTATATAGCAGTATGAAAAGACACCTCCAACACAATTATTAAACCAAAAATAACATAGTAAAACAGGATGTATAGTTCACTACTACTTGTGTAACAAAGGAAGAAAACAATTAAATATTCTATTTGCCTCCTCACTACTAAAAAAAATCAAGAAGGATTAGAAACAGTACAGGAGGAGACAGAAGAAAGTAGTAGGTGGGTTTAGGAACGACAAAGGGTAGCATCCTTCATATATGCTGCTCCCTCTGCCTAAAATATTCTAATCCCCACACTTCACCCCATACCCTGCCTCAGCCCTCTCCACCAGGCTGGTTCCATCTCATTCTTCAAGTCTCAATTTAGATATCAACTATCCAGAAAGTTTTTCCTTGACCAGCTATCTAGGTAACCACACCTCTAGGCTCACTTCTGAAAATATATTACTTTGTTATATTACTGATTCCTTCAGAGAACTTATGTTGTATTTATATATTTCTTTACTATTTATAATTATTCTCCTTCATTAGGCCAGGGGCTTCATACAGTCAGAGATCTAACCCTGAATTTCCACTGCTTAAAATACTACCTGACACACAGCAGGCACGGTATGGAGTGAATACTTGAACCATGAAAAGCTATTATTTCCTACTTTTTGAACACTTGGCTGGTATTGAGCAGAAGGAGGATAAGGAGGATACAATTTTGGACACATAGGCTGGAGCTAGAATATGGAGACTCTTGTATGCAGGATGTCTTAATCAAGAGACTCCATAAACTTGAGTGACAAAGTTACATTCTCATTAACCTCTAAGTGCAATATAGCTTTCTTTAGCTGTGATGATAGTAACAAATTCCAGCAATACTGCCAGTGCAAAGCAGATATTTTCATCACATAAAGTGTTTGAGATCTCAAAATATTGTTTGTGCTCAATATTAAGGTAGTTATTAGCTCTGCCATTAGATCTTATTTGATGTGCTAATAAGTAAAAATTTATATAACTATTTTTAATATCTTGATAACTATATTTCCATTTAATTGATTTTGTATTTTATCTTAGTACTTTAAAATATTCTAAGAAGGTTCCATTTTTTTTTTTAACAATAAGGTTGTGTTATGGTTATTTTTTCTTTTAAGAGATACCAGTAGGGAGAGAGATGGGGAGAGGGGAGAAATGAGAAGCATCAACTCATAGTTGCTTCACTTTAGTTGTTTATTGATTGCTTCTTGTATGTGCCTTAACTGGGAGGCTCAAGCTGAGCCAGTGACCCCTAGCTCAAGCCAACAACCTTAGGCTCAAGCCAGCGACCTTGGACTTTAAGTTAGCAACCTTAGGATCACATTAATGATCCCACACTTAAGCTGGCAACCTCATGATTTCAAACCAGGGACTTCAGAGTCCCAGGTCAGTGCTCCATTTACTGCACCACTGCTGGTCAGGCTGAGAAGGGTTCCAGTGTTGAATTATTAAAGGGTTTGAAGAGAATATTAAATAATGACGTACAGTTATGGGAAGACCAGAAAGGGAGATGTTTTAGCCATCAAAGTATGAACTAGGAAAGGCTTGCATCTCTTGGTAGTCAAGAGAGTGGAAAGATGCCCTCAAAGGGTCAGCTTTTGTAGATAGATCCCATTTTCTAGTCTGGTAATGTTAACCCTCAAGGGTAGACATTTATAATAATAATAGGTAACTTGAATATAAACAGAAGACATCATTTATACTCATTCTTAATCTATTTTAACCCAATTATAACTTTGAGTTATATTATCCCTCCTTTACAGGTGAGACAAATGAGGAACAGAGGTTAAGTAACTTTCCCAAGTTGTATATCTAGTAAGTGACAGAACTAAAATATGAAGACTGATGGCCTGGCCTCAGAATTCATTCCTTAATCTGTTACACTGGACTAGTTATCATATACAATTTTTATAGACCCAGAAAAATAGTTGATAAATATTTCATGGATACCTATACTACGTGTCCAGAACAGTTCTAGGTGCTAGCTGCACACAAATGAACATGAAAAACCCTTGCCTTCAAAGAATTTATCCTATCTAAGAAAAGACAGACAGTAAATAAAAATATAGTAGGCCAGGTGGCAGGTAATACGTGCAATGGGGAAAATAAATAGATGGTGACAGAAGATTGAACTCTGGGTGGTGGGTACACAATCCAATTACAGATGATGTATCATGGAATTATATACTTGAAACCTATAGTCTTATTAACCAATAAAATTAAAAAAATTTTTTTAAATAATAAAGCAAGGAGAATGGTAGAAGGTGATGTGGGGAGACTGAATTTAGACTAATGAGGATATGGCCCTGGAAAACTCTAAGGAGCAGTGACTGAAAGGCCCAGTGACTGAAAGCTTGGCAGGTTCCAGGGACAGAACAGTGAGGTTGAAGCTGTGACCACAGGGGATATGCAGTAGAAGCAGCTAGACAGGCAGGAACAGTTAAACTCATCATGCTTGACATAAAGAAGCACTCATCATACTTCAGAACATAGAGATACTGTCTCTATTCATCCACATCAAAAACCTAGCAATTTTCCATATAGGCAAGGATACTTTGGGGAAGAACCAATTTAGAAATGAGTCCGAATTACTGAATTATGTAGTAGATGATGCGATAAACAGTTTCAGTCAATGGGGCCTCATTTTCATCGCTTAATTTTTAAAATATCTTAAAATTATTTTTAAAAATCATTGCTTTAAATTTATTATAAATAATAAACACATTTTAAAAGCCATTTAAATGATTGTGGCAATCATAGTCATAAACTTCTATTTACATTCATAAAAAATTATTGTATGACCTATGTCTCCTCAAAAGGTGACAAAGCCTTTTCTATTTTTACAGTTCCAAACCTAAAAAACACTACCTGAAACACTCAAAAGATACCTGTAGAAATGAACATTTTTCTAACATATATAGTAAAACACCTATGTTTCCCCCCAATACCCTCTAGAAATCCCCCTTTCTTTTTTGAACATTCTTAAGTCATAGTAGTTTGGAGACTTGTCTGAGATAGTTATGTAATTTTATTCCAGTGCTAAAAAGTAAATTGTTTAGGCACTCCTGACCGTATAACGTGCTAATGTGTTAAACTGCACTTTAAAAAGCTTAACAATGGAAATTCCATTATAACAAAATTATAGTCTTAAAATAAAAAGCTATATCTATTCAGAATTCATTTATTTATTGCGTATTTTCCTAGTGGCCTATAAATACTCTAGCATATTTGATTCTACAAGTGCCTGTTTTCTAAATATAACTACAATCACTTCTTTCCAATTTATACCAAAATTCCAGCTTTCTCTGCCTTCCCAAAAAGGTAATTTCAGCTATACTTGTAAATTTCAAAGACATGGTGTTGAAAGGCCAGTCAATGGACCATAGAAAATCACTTTCTGCCTTTTTAAAAAAAGCATGCTGAAGATGGGAAATTCGATAGCATCTTGGTAAAAGATACAAATAGACATGAGGCAACCTGGTACTTATCTAAATCCACTTAGAAAACTACTTTGAAATAATGTGACACTTTCCCAAGAATACTGAAAATATTTATACCTTGGAAAAATGTTTGTACTCCTTTAAATCAAAACCCAACGATGAAGTACTTCTATTATAATGTTCCAATAAAACTGCACATGGGTCCAAACTGTGATCCCACGTGGGAAGTGAATATATTTCTATCCAGGGGTCATCAGCATTTCCTTGTAAGTTGTGCTAGAACACCCTAGCCTACTAAGAATATTGCCTTTATAACTTAACAGTCTTTTCTTCATCAAAGCCTTTATGTCTTAAAATACTAAGTTCAAGAATAAATGGCAAATAATTTGTCCTCAAAGTGATTTCTCTGTATTAATCAATGAAAATATTAAAAGAACTTTATTTCTACCAACTTTTCTGTAATCCACTCTATTGCAGGAACTTTCTGTTCAAAGAATAAAATATAGAGCTCTGCCTAAAGGCGCCTAAGGAAGCACTTTATTTATTTTTTAACTTGGAAAAGAACCTGGTAAGGAATTGGAAGACTTAACAG
The DNA here is from genome assembly GCA_037038555.1 of Rhynchonycteris naso. Classification (NCBI taxonomy): domain Eukaryota; kingdom Metazoa; phylum Chordata; class Mammalia; order Chiroptera; family Emballonuridae; genus Rhynchonycteris; species Rhynchonycteris naso. The sequence goes on from CM072996.1 coordinate 137,635,663, forward strand.
GTGGTTCATAGTATTATACTTAGGTCATGCCGTATTTTCAACCAACTGCCTTATCTACAAATGGGCACTGCAATTTGATTCATGGCAATTTGATTCATGAGAAATGCCATTCAAATTCCAAACACTTTTTTTAATGACTATAAACAGTAGCAAAACTAGTTTTCACTTAGGCAAGGGTTTCCCAATTATTTGGAGCAATGATATTCTATTTGCCAACTGTTTTGAAAGGCAGTAAGTGATTGCACAACTGGTTTTAATTTACTCTCATAGGCCAAAATTTTTATATATTTAGAGGATTTTTATACAATTGTTTTTTCAAAAATGTTTTAATTTCAGTACTGTGGCATTCATCCATATTTTTCCCATCCATCCATATTTTTTTTTCCCAAATACATGGTGAACACATGTATTGTAGCAACAAACAATAATGTACTCTCAGATTTCATTGAAGGGTAAAAACAAGTACAAAATATAAACCGCTTGGATTCTTTTCCCAAATCATTTACAGTTATTATATTAGGTAACTAGAGAACTACATTCAAAAACAAAGTACTAATTGAACAAGGCAATTAGAATCTATTCTGAGAAGTTATTTTAGTAACAAATTGCTCCCAACTAGTAATTAAATTGAATTTTCACTTAAGGGCTGGATCATTGGTAATTACTACCATAAAGACTAAAATATTTAGTTTTTCAATCTTTAATTGTGTCACATAATGAGAATCCGTGTGATTTAATTTAAAATAAGAGAACCTAAGTATGAGTCTTGAGTTTGTACTAATGGAACCTTGGACAAATGGCTTTATATCTTAAACCCTCAAGTTCCATAACTTGTAAAATAGAAATAATTCTATCTACCTAATTTCCTGAGAAAGGCGACGTATGTTAAAATAATGTTAATAACTATTTTGAAACTGAACATACTTTTAAATAAAATATAATATTCTCCACTAAAAACAGATGTTATAACCACCCTTTCTACCCTAGGCAAAAACAAAGTAGAATTGTTATGTAAAAAAAGGTCATGAAGAGTAACTCAGATTTATTTTTATTTTGGGGTGCCCAGTTCAGTGTAAAAAACTATTACCTACAGTTTCTCATTAAAAAATCCACTGGTCACACCTAGAAAATACTGTACTGTATGAATATAAGCACACACTGAGTGAATGAATCATATAAAGAAAATATAATTGGCTCCAGAAGCCTAAAGCAAAAAATTCATTGTAAGCTTTTTGAAAAGATGAGTTTCCTCTCCTCTAGCAGCACTCCTTATTCCCAATTCCACAGCACAATTCCAGACCTCCAGTACAAAAGTGAGAGGAGGCAACAAAGAGGACATGAACTACTGATACCTCACCAAAAAAGATACCACTCTCTCACTAACTCCTTGCCCAGGAAGATCAAGAGAATAACAAAAGGTTTGAGACTTATCTACCCAAGATTAGGTAGCAAATGACTCAGGTTCAAATAGCATCCCAGCAACAGCAATAACGAGAACTATATCCTGTAATACAGTGGTTCTTAACCTTGGTTCTATCGAACCCTAGGGGTCCGATGAGTCGGTCTCAGGGGTTCAGAGAAGCCTCTGCCGCGGAGGCCAGAATAAAGTAATACCATAATTTGTTGTGAGTTCATGCACTTTGTTGGTTTTGTTCTTTGAGCAAGGTGATGTTCATGCACGGCTCATTTTGTGCACCAATAAAAAAACATATACCTATGTCTTGAATTTGGAAAAAAAAATCATATTTTATTTATCACTAAAAAAGGGTTCGGTGAATGCGCATATGAAACTGGTGGGTTTGGTACCTCTAAAAAGGTTAAGAACCACTGCTGTAATAGTACTACTTTCTTATAGGCAGTGAAATGTTTTCAAAGTTATATGAGCCTGACCAGGTGGTGGCGCAGTGGATAGAGCATTGGACTGGGATGTGGAGGACCCAGGTTCAGAACCCCAAGGTCACCGGCTCCAGTGTGGGCTCATCGGGCTTGAGCATGGGGTCACTGGCTTGAGCATGAGGTCACTGGCTTGAGTGTGGGATCATAGACATGACCCCATAGTCACTGGTTTGAACTCAAAGGTCGCTGGCTTGAAGCCCAAGGTTGCTGTCTTAAGCCCAAGCTCGCTGGCTTGATTAAGGGGTCACTTGCTCTACTGTGCCCCCCCCCCCGTCAAGCCACATATGAGAAAGCAATCAATGAACACCTAAGGTGATGCAACAAAGAATTGATGCGTCTCATCTGTCTCCCTTCCTGTCTGTCTGTCTCTATCTGTCCCACTCTCTGTCTCTGTCACACACACACACACACACACGAAAGTTATATGATTTTTCTCACTGTAAGTGGAGAGAGCTGTCAAAGATATGGCCACATTTTTGTGGAAGTCTAGGTAGTAATTCTCAGAGCAGCTTCTCCTAATCTCTTACTAAAATATCTGTGAAGACATAAAACACAGTCATTACTACAATTGGAAATTTAACAACGAACTATTAAGAACTATTTTGTAGCCTGACCAGGTGGTGGCACAGTGGATAGAACGTCGGACTGGGATGCGGAAGGACCCAGGTTCGAGACCCCGAGGTTGCCTGCTTGAGCGCGGGCTCATCTGGTTTGAGCAAAAGCTCGCCAGCTTTGACCCAAGGTCACTGGCTTGAGCAACGGGTTACTCGGTCTGCTGAAGACCCGCGGTAAAGGCACATATGAGAAAGCAATCAATGAACAACTAAGATGTCGCAACAACAACAAAAAACTGATGATTGATGCTTCTCATCTCTCTCTGTTCCTGTCTCTCTATCCCTATCTATCCCTCTCTCTGACTCTGTCTCTGTAAAAAAAAAAAAAAAAGGAACTAATTTGTAGGCATATGATGGAAACATGTTCATGTTCATATTATGGTCAAATGTTACAAGTCAGTATTATTTCAAAAGATGTAATACCTATAAGGACACAATGCCATATACCTGCCAGACGTTTGTCATATTTATGGCATATATTATCCTAATCTCTTTTAATTTACAGTTATTTTGACATATGGTACTCTTCAATTATTACTTAGGTAAACATTTTTTATTTGTTATGTATTTTTCCCTACCTAAAGGTTACAATATATGTAATGTTGTCCTAAATCTTCAACAGAGCTGTAATTTTATTTGGTTACCAGTAAGATGATAATGTAGTGTTTAGTTTTTCCTTTAAGAGATTCTTCGCATTCACAGATTTAACATAAGTGCCTTTTAGACTTTGGCAACTGTCACAGTAAACTAACTTGAAGCAATTATCAAAACCTGATCTGCCACCAGAAGCCAAAAGAGGTTTTCTGGGGGGGGGGGGGGGGGGGTATACAGGGTGGGGCAAAAGTAGGTTTACAGTTGTTTATATGGAAAATACAAAAATTAACTGTTTTGCATACTCAGAACTGTCAATATACTTTTGCCACACCCTGTATTGTCAAAGAAACCATGAGCCTACACTAAAAATTCCTTGACTGCTTTCGTTGTAACCTACAGACTCTCAGAATTATACCAGCATTCCTGAGTTCCCCCCAAAACTATTTTATATGTGGCCATGAGGATGGGTAAGACCCTTCCAGGGAACAGGATCAGGAATCATGGTGACTGGACTTCCCAGAAAGATGAATCAAAAAAGGCAATTAAGGAACACTCCTCCTACCAGGTCAGTGGGTCTCCATAATCCCTCCCCAGAAGCAATCTAGTAACTATAAATCAGTAACTACTATCTCCTTCTTTCTGTAGGAAGTTAAGATTAGGATTGCAGTCATTCTGATCATGCTATACAGTGTCCTGAAGGAGGTACAGAGGATGTCTTAATAGTTCATTAGTTGCTAACCCACAAAGAGCTACATTTGAACTTTATGAAGAAGACTATATTACCCAGAAATCCTGGAATTTGACGCAGAGACACTGCCCCTGGGGGGTTATCTCCTCAGAGACAAGATGTTTGATATATAGGAAGAGAGAGCAAAGGGATATTCAATGAAAAGAAGGGCAGCCTGTGGTAAAGAGGTTTGTTAATCATCAGCATCTGTTCTCTTCCTCTTGGGCATATCACTCCCCTCCAACCTTTTGCAACAAGGTAGAGCCAAGCAACAAGTTTTCACGAATAGACTGTACATAAAGTGTGTCTCCTTTGAACTGAAGCAGACAAGGACCAGTACAGTATTTCTTCTCCATATTGTTACTATGATAATAAAGTATTGATGTAGCTCATGAATATTTTTAATAAATGTAATACTCTTATAATAAAAACATTATGCACCAGTATCTAAAGGTGGCTGATATGTAAGTGACTGATAAATATTTGTTGAAAGAATGAACAATCTGTTTCTTCCTTTAAATATTAATATAAATCAAACAGCTTAATTAGCTGTATTTTATTTAAAAAAAACAATAGTTATAAGAAAAACAAGAGCCCATATGAGCACACTTCACTTAGCTATCATCTGAAAAAAATTTAATCTATACAAATTTAAGTATATAGAAATATTTGCTAAAATATTTTTCCTGTATTGCAAGACTTATGTAAAAAAGAGCTAGCTTAATTATTTGGCACATATTAATAAAAGCTGCTTTAGCTCATTCATTCATATACTTTTTGAGAATTTGTATATGTTGTATCCAATGCAAAACCAAATGACTATCATCCCTACACTTAAAATCTACAAATGAGATAGGAGAATGGACAAGTAGCTATAATTCAATATATTATGCATAAAATATCCAGTGGTAAAACAGAAAGGGCTAGTCAGCTGTATCTGAATGAGGAATGAGGGAGTGGAGAAAAGCTCAAAATAAATATGGAAGGATGGGTAGCAGTTTAAGGGAAAGGATATTCCAGACAAAGAGTAAATATAAATTTGAACAATTATGAAGATTAAAGTAAACTTGATACTATCAAACATGTTTCTAGAATTATCTCCTTCTTGATACTTGTTCCTCTGCCATTACCATTCTTGGTGAATGGTCACAGGAACACTCAGTCATTTAAGTCAGAATCATAAGAACTATTTGGTCTCTCTTCTTATAGTCCAAAATTCTACTGGGTCTTCTAAGAGGTTGCTCAAGTTCAACGCTATTGATATTTTGAGAATTCTTTGTTGTAGGAGACTATTATGTACAGTAGGTCCAGCTCTCCAACCATTGCACTATTGTAGCACCTGAATATGTCTCCAGACTCGCCAAATGTCTCCTGGGGATGGGGCAAAATGGCCCCCAGTTGAGAACCATTGGTCTACAGCTGTGTACCTTCCATAGGTACCCACTCTTCTTCACCACTGAAACCACATTACCAGTGGCCTTTCATACCCAAAGGAGACCACCACACTGGTCCTCTCACTGCCTCCCTTGTACCCTAACACAGTGTCGCATAAGGAAAGAAAGACCCCTCCTAACACAATGAACTAATTCACCATCTGCAGTTCAAGCCCTCATCCTTCACAAGGCATTTTATGACTTAATCTGATTTCAACCTCCTCATTACCCTACTTTTCAGCTGCACAGACTGAAAAGAAGCTTTTAAATTCTCCTATCCATATGCTTGTTCTTCCCTCCAAGTCCAGTTGAGAAGCCTTCTCCAACACAGGTCTCATAACATTCTTAATCACTCCTTCCTTAAAGTTCACACAGCACCTTTTGTACTCCTTGACTATTTTCATTAAGTGTTTGTGAAAATTTCCCTTAATAGATGAAGAAAAAAGCCACACAAGTTCAAGAAGCACAGAGAGTCCCATTAAAGAGGAACCCAAGGAGGCCTACACCAAGACATAACATAATTAAAATTCCAAAGTTAAGAGCCAAATAAAGAATACTGAAAGTTGCATAAGAAAAAGCAGTTAATTACCTGTAGAGCAGCCCATATAAGGATGACATCCGACTTCTCAACAGAATACTTCAGGCCAGAAAGGATTGGAAAGAAATATTCAAAGCGATGCAAAACAAGAACCTACAACAAAGACTACTTTATCCAGCAAGGCTATCATTTAAAATTGAAGGAGAAATAAAAAGCTTCCCAGACAAAACAAAAACAAAAAAACAAACAACCCCCCCACACACAAAACTCAAGGAATTCATTACAACCAAACCAGTACTGCAAGAAATGACAAGGGGACTGGTGTAAAAAGAGCAAAGGAAAAAAAGAAAAGAAACTGAGCAAAAGAGGACTGTAGATTTAAAGAATAAAATGGCAATAAATAAGTACATATCAATAATAACCTTAAATGTAAATGGATTAAATGCTCCAATCAAAATACATAAGGTAGCTGCATGGATAAGAAAACAGGATCTGTACATATGGTGTCTCCAAGAGACCCATCTCAGAAAAAAACATACACATTACTGAAAGTGAAGGGATGGAAAAAAAGTATTTTATGCAAATAGAAGTAAACATAATGTTGGAGTAGTATTACTTATATCTGACAAAACTGACTTTAAAACAAAGGCTATAATAAAAGATAAAGAAGGTCACTACATAATGATAAAGGAAGCAATCCAACAGGAGGATACAACCATTGTAAATACTTATGTGCCTAAGATAGGAGCCCCTGAATATATAAAGCCGATTTTGATGGACATAAAGGGCAAGATCATCAGTAATATTATAATAGTAGGGGATTTTAATAACCCACTACCATCAATGTATAGATTCTCCAGACTGAAAATTAATAAAAGAAACAGCAGCCTTAAATGACACCCTGAATTTAATTGATATCTGCAGAACATTTCACCCCAAAGCAACAGAATACACATTCTTTCAAATGCTCATGGTCATTCTCTAGGATAGATCAGATGTTAGGACACAAAACAAGTCTCAATAAATTTAAGATTTAAATTATATCAAGCATATTCTCTACTCACAATGGCATGAAACTAGAAATCAACTACAATAGAAAATTGAAAAACATTCAAACACTTGGAGGCTAAATAGCATGCTATTAAATAATGAATGGGTTAACAATGAGATAAAGAAAGAAATAAAAAATTTCCTTGAAACAAATGAAAATGAACATACAACAACTCAAAATCTATGGCAAAAACAATCCTAAAAGGGAAGTTCATAGCATTACAAGCATATCTTAAGAAGCAAGAAAAATGTGAAATAAACAACCTAACCCTGCAACTAAAAGAACTAGAAAAAGAACAACAAACAAAGCCCAGAGGAAGTAGAAGGAAAGAAATAATGAAGACCAGAGAGAAATAAATGGCACAGAAGCTTAAAAAAGAATACAAAAGATCAATGAAACCAAGAGCTGGTTCCTTGTAAAGGTAAACAAGATTGATGAACCTTTAACCAGACTCACCAAGAAAAACACAGAGAGGACTCAAATAAATAAAATTGGAAATGAAAGTGGAGAAGTAATAACTGACATCGCAGAAATACAAAGGATTGTAAAAAAATACTATGAAGATCTGTATGCCAAAAAAATTATATAACCTAGGTGAAATGGATAAATTCCTAGAAACATACAATCTTCCAAAACTCAATCGGGAAGAATCAGAAAACCTAAACAGACCGATTACAACAAATGAAATTGAAACAGTTATAAAAATCTCCCAGCACACAAAAATCCTGGACCAGATGGCTTCACAGGTGAATTTTACCAAACATTCAAAGAAGAAATAACACCTATCCTTCTCAAGCTATTTTAAAAAAGCCAAGAGGAGAGAATACTTTCAAGCTCCTTTTATGAGGCAAGCATTATCCTCATTCTAAACCTAGGTAAAGATACTACAAAGAAAGAAAACTATAGCCCAATATCCTTAGTGAACATAGATACTAAAATTCTCAACAAAATATTAGCCAACCAGATCTAGCAATACATTAAAAACATCATACATCATAATCAAGTGGGATTAATCAAGGCTGGTACAATATTCACAAATCAATCAATGTGACTCATCACATAAACAAAAGGAAGGAGAAAAAAATTACATGATTATATCAATAGATGCTAAAAAAGCATTTGATCAAATCCAGCACCCATTTCTGATCAAAACTCTCACAAAGTGGGAATACAGGAAACATACCTCTAGATACTAAAGGCCATCTATGACACATCAACAGCCAACATCATACTCAATGAGCAAAAATTAAAAGCAATCCTCTTAAGATCAGGAACAAGACAGGTGTGCCCCCTTTCACCACTCTTATTTAACATAGTTCTGAAAGTCCTAGCACAGCAATCAGACAAGAAGAAGAAATAAAAGGCATCCAAATTGGAAAAGAAAAAGTAAAACTATTATCTGCTGATGACATGATACTGAACATAAAAAACCTAAAATCTCAGTCAAAAAACTACTAGACCTGATAACTGAATTTGGCAAGGAGGCAGGATATAAAATTAATATTTATAAATCAGTGGCATTCTTATACACCAACAATAAACTGTCTGAAAGAGAAATTAAGGAAACAATATCCTTCACTATTGCAACAAAAAAAAAAAATCAAGTACTTAGGACAGTGGTTCTTAACCTTTTCTGAGGTACCGAACCCACCAGTTTCATAATGCGCATTCACCAAACCCTTCTTTAGTGATAAATAAAATATGATTTTTTTTTCCAAATTAAAGACATAGGTATATGGTTTTTTTACTGGTGCATGAACATCACCTTGCTCAAAGAACAAAACCAACAAAGTGCATGAACTCACAACAAATTACGGTATTACTTTATTCTGGCCTCCTCAGCAGGGCAGAGGCTTCTCCGAACCCCTGAGACCAACTCATCGAACCCCTAGGGTTCGATAGAACCCAGGTTAAGAACCACTGAATTAGGAGTAAATTTAACCAAGAAGGTAAAAGACTTGTACTCGAAAAATTATAAGACACTGAAAAAAGAAATCAAGAAAGATACAAACAAGTGAAAGCATATACCATGTTTATGGATAGGAAAAATAAACATTAAAATGTCTATATTACCCAAATAAATCTACAAATTCAATGCAATTCCTATTAAAATACCAATGGCATACTTCAAAGATATAGAAAATTCCAAAACTTTTATGCATCCAAAAAAGAACACAAATAGTCTCAGCAATCTTGAAAATGAAGAATAAAGTGGGAGGTATCACACTTCCTGATATCAAGTTATACTACAAGGCCACTCTAATCAAAACAATTTGGGCCTGTCTAGGCAGTGGTGCAGTGGACAGAGCATCAACTGGGACACAAAGGACCCATGTTCGAAACTCTGAGGTAACCATCATGAGCGCGGACTCATTTGGTTTGAGCAAGACTCACCAGCTTGAGCCCAAGGTTCGCTGGCTTGAGCAAGGGGTCACTCGGTCTGCTGTAGTTCCCCCTGCCCCCATCAAGGCATATACGAGAAAACAATCAATGAACAACTAAGGTGCCGCAACAAAAAATTGATACTTCTCATCTCTCTCCCTTCCAGTCCGTCTGTCCCTATCTGTCCCTCTCTCTGTGTGTCTCTGTTACCAAAATTAAATAAATAAATAAAAAAGCTAGTACTTGCATAAGAACAGGCATAGAGATCAATGGAACAGAACAGAGAATCCAGAAATAAACTCATGCCTTTATAGTTAATTGATATTTGACAAAGGAGATAAGAGCACACAATGGAGTAAAGACAGTCTCTTTAATAAATGGTGTTGCGAAAATTGAAAGGTACATGCAAAAAAATGAAATTAGACCACAAACTTACACCATTCACAAAAATAAACTCAAAATGAATAAAAGACTTAAATGTAAGTCACGAAACCATAAATATCTTGGAAGAAAACGTAGGCAGTAAACTCTGCAATATCTCTCGTAGTATTATTTTTGCCAATTTATCTCCACTGGCAAGAGAAATAAAGGACAAGATAATAAACAAAGGGAACTATATCAAACTAAAAAGCTTTTGCACAGCAAAAGACACCAGTAACAAAATGAAAAGACAACCCACACAATGGAAGAATGTATTCACCAATACGTCTGATAAGGGGTGAATAATCAAAATGTATAGAACTTCTAAAACTCAGCACCAGGAAGACAAACAATCCAATTTAAAAAATGAGCGAAAGAACTAAATAGAAACTTCTCCAAACAGGACATACAAATGTCCAATAGGCATATGAAAAAATGTTCAACATCATTAATCATCAAAGAAATGCAAGTTAAAACTGCAAGGAAATACCACCTCACACCTATCAGAACGGCATTCATTAACAAATCAACACACAGTAAGTTCTGTGAGGGTCCAAAGAAAAGGGAACCTTCCTGTGCTGCAGGTAATGCAGACTTGTGCAGCCACTATGGAAAATGTTTGGTGTTTCCTCAAAAAATTAAAAATGGAACTGCCTTTTGACCCAGCTATCTTACTTTTAGGAATATATCCTAAGATACCAAATCACTTATTCAAAAGAAAATTTGTACCGCCATGTTTATTGCAACATTATGTAGAATAGCCAAGATCTGGAAATAGCCCAAGTGTCTGTCAGTGGACAAGTGGATTAAAAAGCTGTGGTACATGTACACAATGGAATACTACACGGTAGTGAAAAAGAAGGAAATCTTACCTTTTGTGATGGCATGTATGGACCTGCAGATTATTATGCTAAGTGAAATAAGGCAAGCAGAGAAAGACAAGTATCATATGATCTCACTTATATGTGGAATCTAACGAACAAAGTGAACTGAGGAACAGAATAGAGGCAGAGGTGGGGTCACAGAAAGCAGAGGGACAGCTGCCAGAGGGAAGGGGGATGAGGGGACATATACACACACACACACACACACACACACACACACACACATAACACACAGATACAAATAACAGGACAGCAAATCCCAAAGGGAAGGGGAAAGGGAGTTAGGAGAAAAGGAGGTGTAATGGGGGGCATGGGTGGGGGGGGGGGTGAGGGTGTTAATACATTGAGTAGGACACTTGAATCCATATTAACACAGTTAATTAAAAATAATAAAATTTTTAAAAAGAAATCAAAACACAAAAAATAAAAATTTCCACCTGACCAGGCGGTGGCACAGTGGATAGAGCGTCAAAGTGGGATGCGGAAGACCCAGGTTCAAGACCCTGATATCGCCAGCTTGAGTGCGGGCTCATCTGGCTTAAGTAAAAGCTCGCCAGCTTGGACCCAAGGTTGCTGGCTACAGCAAGGGGTTGCTCGGTCTGCTGAAGGGCCGTGGTCAAGGCACATGTGAGAAAGCAATCAATGAACACTAAGGTGTCACAACGGCAATGAAAAACTAATAATTGATGCTTCTCATCTCTCTCCGTTCCTGTCTGTCTGTTCTTATCTATCCCTCTCTCTGACTCTCTCTCTGTCCCTGTAAAAAAATAAAAATAAAAAATAAAAATAAAATAAAAATTTCCCAGATTAGACAAAAACCAGTAAAGACACTGATAGTTTCCATATACAATTATTTCTTATCTGAACAAGAAGTTAGTATAGCAACTCAATAATCAGTTATCAGAGAGCATTAGTGTCTGACATGCTGCAGAATGGTTCACGTACAAAACTTCAAAAAAAAAAAAAAGAACACACAGCCACTGCAAGCTACTCTGTGAGAATATTGCATAAACCAGATGCAATGTCTAGTTTTGTAACATCTGGAAACTGTTCCTTTCAACCAAAAAGATTGCACTGCTTTAAATCCCACCAAGAAATGGTGAACTTAACTGTCTTGGAAGTAAGGACGGTCCCTGAGAGCCTTTGGGAGAAGGGAACCTACCAGGTAACATGAGAAGAGGGTGAGTAGAGCGCAGGGGTTGTGGCCTCTACCCAATTTATACACGCTGTCCTGACCTGTATATCCCCTAAAATACACTAACATCAAATACTGATCCCTACTTTGACACGCATGTACCAACATTATGAGAAGATCAATACCATAACCATTGAAATGAAGTTTAGAGTTGAATATAGGAATATTAAAACCTGAAATTATGTATTCTGTATCAATGTACTCAATGAACTGAAAATAAAGTCTCACTAGCCAATACATTATTTACAGGTAATTTTAGAATTCAGCTCCATTTGCATATCTACTATAGACTCTAGAAATGCGTAAGTACATTTCTATTCAAAAATGTTTGAATTATATGATAAATACTATACTTATAAGATAAAAATATAGAGATTTTAGAAAACTAAACACTATATACACGTGAAACAATTTCTGGCAGACTCTTAGCCCTTTCTGGTTCTTGGACCAAAGCACTTACAAAAACTAACACTACTAGTTACGGTTCAGTGATTTAATGGAAGAGAAAAACATGCAAATACGAAGATTTCTAATAAGTGGAAAACAACCATATAAAACTAAAAGAAAACATTAGTTCAAATGTTCGGGGTCAAAGCAACATTAACAACTAAATAGAATCTACATATATGTCAGGGTGTCAATTTTCTAAAATGGTTGATATTTTGAAAATATTAATTTTTGCTTCATTCTTTTCCTCTAAAAGCCACATTCCCTTGCAGCCACCAGAGAAAGGAAAGGTACATGCTATTCAAGTAGAAAGCTGGAAGGGAAATGGGTTGATAAACGAGATGTGAAAGAGGAACTCAAAGGTGTCAGAAGAAAAGGATGATAGAGGCAAAGGAAACAGGTGGAAAGATGTATTTGTGCTCATTTCTCCACTGGGGAATTAGGATCTTAAGAGACAGAAGGCATTAAGATATTTTAAGAAGACAGCCAAGAGAAGTGTTTCAGCATGCTATGTGTGATTCAGGGAAGGCATCCTCTGAAAGAGTTCCCAACCCCCCCCCACACACACATGCATGCATGTATGCATGCACGCACGCACGTAAATTAGAGGTATGGCATGGCAGAGTTAGGAAAAGGAAGGAACCAAGTGCCCCTTGACTTTCAAATACCATGGAGGGTTTCAGACCCTTAGAGGGTTCTAGAATATTACCAATAGCATTGACAAACCACCCTACATGGGGAGGGTGCTACAGCAGGAGCTAAGTGGCACATAGGTCTGAGGGCTACGTAATGAATGCATTAGCCAGATAAGAAATCAAATAGGTATTGCAGCTCGAACTCAGAAGAATATGTAGCACCAGTAAGAGAGTTCAAGAGAGGGCAAGTCAGTGAGCCCAAATTGAGCAAAGAAAGGCCACAAGTTCTCGGGCCCAGAATTTAGCTCCTGGTACCAGAAGGCTAGAAAGAGACTAATGCACAAAGAACATCAGGAACTAAAACTGGAGAACAGTGTGATTTTCCCACCTTCCTCCCAAATGATACAAAGATCTCAGAACATTTTATGCCCCTATATGGGGTCAGTTTTCATCACTAGTCACTGAATGCTTAAATCCAGCAACGTATTAAGACAACGCATATTAGCAGGAAAAAAATAAGGAAATTACATGCTCATTTCAATATATTCAGGAAAAGCATTTGGTTAAGTGTGATATCCATTCATAATTAAAAGCAAAACTAAAATAAAGCAAAGAGCAAAAACTAAAAAAGAGAACTTATCTAAGTTAGTAAGACTGACCGTAAAACTTCTTCAGTAAACATCAACCATAGGGTTTAATGGACTGACAAGAGGTCAACGTTAGATCATCACAGCCACAATCACAAAATCCCAAAGGTAAGTTGGGAAGCAAAAAGGAGCCGGGCCAGAAGGCTAGCATTATTGACTTCCGGGATATTGTATCAAGACTGACCTGCAAACAATTCAGGTGGGCCAGGATGTGGGTACCACAATTTTTTATCTGGATCTAAAGTCTGAGACTAAAAGGAGGAATCTGATATAAAAATTGGACTCTAAAACCTATAAGAAGTTCTGCTATTTGACGAAATTATTAATCTAATAAAGTTAAGGACACTGTCAGGGTAGAAATAAAATATATAAATATATATGTATATATGTATATATGTATATATATATATATATATATATATATATATATATATCTGTTTTAGTGCTAATATCAAAAATGAGAAAGATAAAAAATGTTACTAATCGCAATAATAATTTAGACTTATAATTGGTAATAATCATACTACTAAATATCTTTAGATCCCGATACCTCTAATTATTTGCTGTAATATTGGAAATTTTCTATCTCTCCCATGACTGATATCCTCAATGTAGTCTTACAAATATAAAGAAATTAAGATGAAACAGTTACATAGGTATGAAAATAAGTTTTTAAAATGTGAAATCAAATTAAATTCTGATATATCAATAAGTATCTCAAAAGCAAATTGTATACATAAATCAGAATACTAATGCATGATAACTTGGACCACTATATCCAAATTGATAGTGACAAGAAAAGATGAATTCCTGTTAAGACTTAAACATTTCCAACTGCTTTCTGATTTCAAAAGGAGATACTGAATAATAATTTGAACTATGCCAACATTATGAATCAATGTGAGCAGAAACATCACTCCTAATAATGCTTCCCATCTGGAATGTTTCTTCATGCTGCAAAATAGTAAATCATGAAAACATATTGAGATTCTAAGGTGACTGTAGAGTAGGTGGAAGCTACTTCCACTCCTTGTCACCGGGAGGAGTAGAAGCTACTCTCACCTCCTCCTGGTGACAAGCCAGATTTACAGATAAATTATAGTGCATTCAACCTGAATAACCAACTGAAGAACAGCAGAACAGGAGTATTAGAAGCAACGATTTACAGAAGAAGCCACATAGAGACTGGTAAGAAAGGCAGAGACTCAAGTGAGGCCACACCCCTGTACCCATATGTGGCAGCTGTCGGTAAAGTGTCTCAGCTGCAAAGGTTCCCCCAGAGAAAGAAGCAGGGGATCTCATTCTCACACCAAGATATCCTACCCAGAGCACCAGGGCCCAGAAGAGGAGGAGTCTGCATAGTATTTGGCAGTCAAAAATCAGTGGAAATTCTGTCCACCTGGAAGTGGGAGTCACTAGAAACCCAGGTGCTCTCTTAAAGGGCCAAGACATGGGAATTTGCTCTCGGACACTCACCCAAGGCTCCAAGAGAGGGAAGGTACTCAGGGTGCATGGGAGTCATAAAGAAAAGATAAAGGTGGTGTGGCCCCAGGAGAGATCTGGAGGATCAGCCACTGAGGTCCTGGTCCTGAGTTCCTACCCAACATCACCCTCAGGTGCCATCTTCCTAGGGTGGTGCACTCCTATATGTAAAGCACTAGCCTGGGGAGTACATTAACCTGAACCTCCAACTACTGGTGACACCACCCTGGCCAAGCATTAGTCTTGCAGAAACATATCTTGGCTACACCCAACAGGGACCATTGGTGTGGTTTCTTTCTGGAGAAGCTCAGGACAGACAGTTATTATGCTGTATGGAGACTTGCCTCCATCCCGAAGGCATGGCATGCACCACCCTCAGTAGACTTCTTTAATCTGTCCTCACAAGTCCCAATGTCCCCACCCTGCTAAACTCAATTCCAAGGGGGAAAAGGAGTGCTGATTAGAGCTACGACCTTCAGAGTACATCTCTCTTAAAGGGTTCTTCTACCTGGGGATCTGACAGGGTCTGGGTTGTATGGCTGCAGAGCAGGAGGCATGCCAAGTACTTGCCTTCCTTCTGCAGGTTTGGCTGACACTACCCTCAACGGGAGACTCTTGATCCATCCTCCCAGGTCCCACAGTCCCGCCCTGATGAGCCTGCTCCCACAGTGAGGACAACTGGCTACACTAAACCTGAATCTGCAGTGTACTCCTGGGTAAACTAGAGTTGAAAACTCTGGCAGAGATTAAGTGGTATGGCTCTGGAGTAGGGGCTACTTTCTCTTCACTGAGTGCCTAGCCATACTGCCTCTTACTAGGGGAATAATTAGCCTCATCCACCCAAACCTGGTCACCACGCCCTACCAAACTCATGCCTTGTGAAAGGATCTTGTGTCGAGGCCACCCTGGGCCCACTCTATAGTCTTGTTCAAAAGGTTCTGGAGAAAGTCCAGGCAACATCAGGGGCTAGGGGAGTAGCCAACAATTGGAGGCAAATCTCAGGAAGCCTTGGACCTCTCACTGGTATTCCCCCCAGTGAAGAACTGGAGGGAGCTGCCCCTTGTGCACAGGTTGGACCCTCCCATGGACATACATGCCCAGTATAGGGAGCTACAAAAAATGAATAGCATGGGCTGTTTCCAGATCTTCTCTATTGTGAACAATGCTGCCAGGAACATGGGGGCTCATTTCTTCTTTTCGAACAGTGCTATGGTGTTCTTAGGGTATATTCCTATAAGTGGGATAGCTGGGTCAAAAGGCAGTTCGACTTTTAATTTTTTGAGGACTCTCCAAACTGTTTTCCACAGTGGCTGCACCAGTCTGCATTCCCACCAGCCCAGGTGTCCGTCAGAAGATGAGTGGATTAAAAAGCTTTGGTACATATATACTATGGAATACTACTCAGCCATAAGAAATGATGACATCGGATCATTTACAGCAAAATGGATGGACCTTGATAACATTATACGGAGTGAAGTAAGTAAATCAGAAAAAAGAAATCTGAGAACAGCATGATTTCATACATAGGTGGGACATAAAAGTGAGACTATGAGACATGGACAAGAGAGTGGTGGTTATGGGGTGGGGGGAGAAAGGGGAGGGTGGGATAGGGAGGAGGGGAGAGGCACAGGGAAAACCAGATAGAAGGTGACAGAGGACAATTTGACTTTGGGTGATGGGTATGCAACACAACTGAATGATAAGATAATCTGGAGATGTTTTCATTGTACATATGTACCCCGATTTATTGGTGTCACCCCATTAAAATTAATAAAAAAAAAAAGAATAGCGTGGTAGCACCAGACAGGCAGCCTAAGGCAGGTTACACATAACATCTGACATGGAACTGTACTGGAACCTTACCCAAGTATACCCAGAATCAATACAAGCAGTGGTAAGCTTCAGACCACATCAAAGCTTGACACAACTAGCCACACAACAACATACGCAAAAAGGGATTCCGGCATGCACCAGACTCTACTGAGAACAATTCTGCCTAGAGAGAAAGTAGAGGAAGCCCCTACAGAGTGACTCATACATAGTGATTGAGGACTATCCTTATAGCCAGCCAACCTGAGGGTGAACTCCACCCACAAACAGGCCAACAGCATTCAACTGCAACAGGAGGGTGCACATAACCATTACAAACAACATTTGTGAAGCACCTAGTTACAGTGATCTGAAATAATGCACCAGTGAGCCCCACAAGATACCTACATCATCAAGTCATCATAACAAGTCGGGAATCATAGAAAATCTACCGAATACATAAACACTAAAAGGCAGACAATATGGCAAGATAAAGAATTATGTCCCAAGTGGAAGAAAAATCTCCCAAATAAGAATTAAATGAAATGGAAGCAACCAAGATGCCAGATGCAGAGTTTTAACTTTTTCATTTTTTTTTTTTTTTTGACAGAGTCAGAGAGAGGGACAGATAAGAACAGACAAACAGGAAGGGGAGAGATAAGAAGTATCAATTCTTCCTTGCAGCCTCTTAGTTGTTCATTGATTGCTTTCTCATATGTGCCTTGACCAGGGGGCAACAGCAGAGCTAGTGATGCCTTGCTCAAGCTAGCGACTTTGGGCCCAAGCCAGTGACCTTGGGCTTCAAGCCAGCAAACATTGGACTCAAGCCAGCGATCACAGGGTCATGTCTATGATACCATGCTCAAGGCAGCAACCCCATGCTCAAGCCAGATGAACCCACGCTCAAGCCAGATGAGCCCACACTCAAGCCAGTGACCATGGGGTTTCGAACCTGGATCCTCCACATCCCAGTCCACTGGCTCTATCCACTGGGCCATCACCTGGTCAGGCCAGAAGTAGAGTTTTAAACAATGGCTATAAAGATGTTCACAAACCTTAGAGGAAGAATAAATGATCTCAGTAAGAATTTAAAGAGATAGTAAGCATAAAAAGGACATAGAAACCATAAAAAAGAAGCAGTCAGAAATGAAGAATCCATTATCTGGAATGAAGAATACACTGAAAGGAATCAACAGCAGGTTAGATGAAGCAGAGGATGAAATCAATAATTCAGAGGACAAGTGTTCGGCAGATAAAATATAATATGCTCACTTTGTTAAAGATGGCGCTGCCCACATGGAAGCCCGTCATCCAGGTGATATTATTTGCCCTTATGCTTGAGATGGCTGTGGGGGAAAAGCTGTAATGTAGGCAGGCCAGGTCATTATAGCCTAAGGCTTAGTTTAAGAGTAAACTCTTCCCCACACCCTTGACTGATTGGATGATGTAGGGTAGTGCACTCTCCTGAGGAATCCCATTATACCTCAGATGGGTGGCTTTGTATCAGAGACTTTCTTTATGTATAATTGGATTAAAGGTTTGGATTTTCTATGCTATATACTGGGGCAGTCTGGGAGCTTGCTCTCACTCTTGGTTCCTGAGTTCCTGAGGTTGGTATTAGAGAGGAGAGCAGATTAAGGCCATGTGGAGGAGAAGTAGCCAAGATGGCAGAGTGCTGAGGAAGAAGCCAGTTTGTTAAGAGTTTGTGCAGGAGGAGATGGGAAACAGAGGTGAATAAGTCTGGTGAGCTAGAAAGCTTTGATTCTAGGAAACTCGGATAAGTCAGTAGCTTTGTGAGCACTGAATGTGTGGGTTTTGGAGCCCAGTGTGTGTTTTTGCTTGCCGGCTGGGTGCAAACTAGAATTAAAGCTGATGGTTCACCAGTTTTTGGCTCCGGTGTTTCATTGCCATCTGTTTGAATCTAATGCGAACCTGCATTGGCCAGGCGGCTGTGATCCTGGCCTTGACTACTGGCTTTACAACAAGATAACAGAAAACACCCCATCAGAATGATTTTTTTTTGAATTGGGAAAAATCTAAGGGACATTAAGCATAACAACATCCATATTATAGGTACCAGAAGGAGAAGAGCATGAGCAAGGGATCAAGAAACTGTTTAAAGAAATAATAGCTGAAAATTTCCCTAACTTGGTGAAGGAAAAAGACACACCAGTCCAAGAAACACAGAGAGCCCCAAACAAGATGAACTCAATTATGCCCACACCAAGAAACTTCATAATTAAAATGGAAAAGGTTAAAGCTAAAGAGAGAAACTTAAGAGCAACAAGAAAAAGACACTTAACTACAAGAGAGCTCCCATAATACTGTCAGTTGATTTCTCAAAAGAAATACTTCAGGTCAGAAGCAACTGGAATTAAATATTCAAAATGATGACAAGCAAGGACCTACAATCAAGACTATTTTATCCAGCAAGGTTATCATTTAAAATTGAAGGCAGAATAAAGAGCTTCCCACACAACAAAATAAAAAAACTAAAGGAGTTTATTACCAACAAACCAGTATTGCAAGAAATGTTAAAGGTCCTTATTTAAGAAGAACATCCTTCTTAAAATAAAGGAACACAGGTATAAAAAATAAAATGGCAATAAATAAGTACCTATCAACAAAAATCTTAAATGTAAACAGATTAAATACTCCCATCAAAAGACACAGGATAGCTGAATAGATAAGAAAACATGACCCATATATATGCTATCTACAAGAGACCCACCTCAGAACAAAAGATACACACAGGCTGAAGGTAAAGGGATGAAAAAAGACATTCCATGCAAATGGAAATGAAAAGAAAATAATCTGGGTAACAATACCTGTATCAGACAAAACAGATTTCAAAGTCAAGGCCATAGCAAGAGACAAAGAAGGACAATCCAACAACAGGCTATAACACTTATAGACATATTTGTACCCAACATAGGAGCAACTAAATAAAGTAATCTTGCTGGACATAAGGAAGAGATTGACAGTAATATAGTAGGGAATTTTAACACAAACAAATTTAAGTCTCAATAAATTTAAAAAAACTGAAATTATATCAGGCATCTTCTCTGACCATAATGGCATGAAACAAGAAATCAATCACAAGAAAAAAAAAACTGAAAAACACATAAAGACAGGGAAGCTAAATAAGATGTTACTAAACAATGAGTGGCTTAACAAGATCAAGGAAGAAATCAAAAGATACCTGGAAACACATGAAAATGAGAACAAAACAACCCAAAAAATCTAAGGAACACAGCCAAAGCAGTTTTGATAAGGAAGTTCACAATATTTATTACAGGCACACCTCAAAAAGCAAGAAAAATCTCAAATAAACAATCTAACCCTAAACCTAAAACCAGAAAAAGAACAACAAAGCCCAGAGTAAGCAGAAGGAATAATAAAGATTAGAGCAGAAATAAATGACAGAGAGATAAAAAAAAAAAAAAGAAAAAGAAACTATGAGTTGGTTCTTTGAAAAATAAAATTGATGCATCTTTAACCAGACTCAAAGAAAAAAAGAGGACTAATATTGATAAAATCAGAAATGAAAGAAGTAGTAACAACTGATACCACAGACATACAAAGGAAAGTAAGAAAATATTATGAACTTTATGGCAACAAATTGCACATCTTATACATAATGGATGAATTCCTAGAAACATGCAATCTTCTAGAATTAAATCAGGAAGAATCAGAAAAGCTGAATAGACTGATTACAACTAATGAAATCAAAGCACTAATTAAAAATCTCCCAACAAAGACAAGTCCTAGACCAGATGGCTTCACAGGCAATCTTTACCAAACATTCAAATAAGAACACCTATACTTCTCAAACTATTTAAAGAATTCAAGGGTGAGAAGAGTCCTGAACTCATTGTATGAAGCCAGCATTATCATTATTCCAAAACCAAATAAAGACACTATAAAAAAAATTATAGGTCAATATTCCAGATAAACATAGATGTTAAAGTCCTCAACAAAATATGAGCAAACCAGATCCAGCAATACATTAAAAATATCATACACCATGACCAAGAGGGATTTATTACAGGCATGCAAGGTTGGTACAATATCTATAAATCAATTAATGTGATACATCATATAAGCAAAATAAAGGATAAAAATTATGTGATCAATAGATACAGAAAAATTATTTAATAAAATCTAGCACCCATTTATGATACAAACTCTCAGCAAAGTGGGAATAGAGAGAACATACCTCAATATAACAAAAGCTATATATGACAAACCCACAGCCAGTATCATAATCAATGGGCAAAAACTAAAAGTGTTTCCCATAAGATTCAGAAAAAGACAGGGAAGTCTGCTTTAACCACTTGTACTCCATGGAGTACTGAAGTCCTAGACACAGCAATTGGACAATAAGAAAAAACAAAAGAATATATGCACCCTGATGTTCATTGCAGCATTGTTTAGATTAGCCAAGATCTGGAAACAGCCCAGGTACCCAACCCATCAGTAAATAAGTGGATAAAAAAGATGTAGTACATTTACACCAAGGAATACTACACACCATTAAAAAAAGGAATTGTTGCCTTTTGCGATGGATGGATGGATGGATGGATGGACGGACGGACAGACCTGAAGATCATTATGCTAAGTGAAATAAGCCAGTCAGAGAAAGACAAGTATATATGATTTTACTCATATATGGACTCCAATGAAAAAAGTTAACAAAATAGAAACAATTATATATACAGAGAACAGACTAACAGCTGTCAGAAGGGCAGGGGGTTCGGGGACTGGGTAAAAAAGGTAAATTGATTAAGCAAAAAAAAAAAAAAAAAAAAAAAACCTCAAGACAACAATATAGTGATTGCCAGAGGAAAAAGGCAGATGGGGAAGGTGGAAGAGGGCAAAGTGAGGGAGAAATGGTGCTGGAAAGATGTGGTGAGCACACAATGCCGTATGCAGATGTTATAGAATTGTACACTTGAAACATGTGAGATTTTATTAACCAATGTCACCCCAATAAATTCAATTTAAAAAATACTGACCATAATTAATTTTTGGAAATATAAAATTTCCCAGGAAAATTAAACATTTTGAAAGGTTCTATGAAAGAGTATTTTTCTTTCCATTTATATATAAATATATATGTATGTGTGTGTGTGTGTATAGTTGGCCATGTAAATATTAGTGTGCTTCTGCCATTCCGATGTTGCAAGCATTTTACATTCATCCACAGCCGAAAGAAAACTGAAGGCATTTTATGTAAATATAGCTCAAGATAACAACAACAAAAAATGTCAAAGAGACTTTCCAAATTTACTTAGTAATAACCAATATTCACACCCATGAAGACATCTTACATCAATTAACATGAGAGGAAGTATTACATGTAGCCTGGTGAGAACTATTATCAATTTTTTTACTTAATCAAAGAATTGACAGTATTGATGCTCTGCAACTGTTTCTCTAAAATTTGCTAAAAAAAAAACGAAACTACTTGAGAACACCAGAATCCTGTAACCAAAGTCTTAGTTGTTGTCTCTTCCTGAACATCAAATTATTAGAAGAACCAATGATAAAGTGAGCTCATGTTTTAATAGAAATGTTATCTACCTTGAGTTCTCTCCAGCCTGCTGAATAACTTTATGGCAAAAAGATTTACAACCTGTTTTAGAAGGAAACAAAATACTGGATTCCGTGTTTTATTTAATTTCCTCTCTCCATGAAAGATTTTTCTTTTGCTTTTTTAAAGTCTCCATCTTTTACTCTTGTAATTTGAATGACCATTTGCTGGCACCAAGCCATTGTAGATACTCTACTACATTTTCAAATGGAATGTCTTTTAAACAGACAGATTCAAATTCTTCCTTATGCTATACTTCCATAGTATGTGGATCAATGACCATCACATACTATGGAAAACCAACTCTCCCTTTTCGTTATGTCTATTCATTCTTTTTCTTCTATCATCCTAAAATCGATAACAAATTTAAGTAAATGCAAGGGGTTCAGCTTCAACAGATGGTCAGGAATGGATGTGTCTAAGGGAAACCAACTTCACTCCAGCAGAGGGCTTGGGCCCCTCCCTAACTTAGTGACATAGCCTCTGTCTGACACTTTCAGGAATCACTCCGCTTTTCACAGTTAGTCAATTTGCCCAGCAGGTAGACATGCAGTTCTTCCCAATGCCGCTCACTGCAGGAAGAAGTGGCCTCTGGCTTGGGTTCATCTAGGTGTTAATCCCTTCAACGACCCACTCTGATTTCTTGGATCACCAAACACCAACTCAGAAAAACCCACTGCATGGCTGGCTGCCTGAACAGAAGAGCCCTTAACTGGATCCCAAGGAAGTCATAAGGTCCCGAGGGAGCTTACCAGGCCTCCACAGAGGCTGAAGACCGCTGTGTGATCCTCCCGAGCATTGACCTGGCCGCGGTAGAAGCAGTGGCGCAGGTCTGGAGGTGCCGCATTGCCTTCCTCCGCCCCGCGCTCAGGGGCTCCCAAATGCACCTCTGTGTAGCCGGCGGCCAGAAAGGCCGCGTCCGCGCTCAGGTTCAGCAGGAATAGCTGCCCGTAGGCGCTGATTCGGTAGTGGGTCCTGAACGGCGTGGGCTCCAGCGCCTCCGAGCTGCGCTTCCTCCGACTGAAGTGGTGGCTTTGAGGAAACACTTCGCCGAACTCATTGACCCGCGCGGGGGTCACCACTTCGTACGAGGCCAGTGTCTTCACCAGCGCTTCTGCAACCACAGCGATATGGCCATTGAGCCCCCTCCCCCCAAACTCACACGTGTTTCCAACTCCCAACCCCAAACTTCAACCAAACATCCCTGCCAAAGATCCAAGGTCCCAAGTCCCAATGCACCCCGGGGCGCGACAAATGCACACAGGATGGCGAGCGCGCGCATACACACACGTGCGCTCTGTGAGTGTGAGTGCTCTGCTTTCCCACACCCCCGACTTGTCCCACCCTCGCCAAGCACAGACCCTGACACCCCTGGCCCTGAGCAGCCCACCTCCTTCCCCCATCACTCGTCCCTTCCCCGTCGCCGCCAACTCGTCCCCTACGGGCGCACGCGCCACCCTACCCCACGCACCCCCACCGCGTGGTCCCGGGAGGGAGTCCAGTCCCCCGCGCACGAATCCTTGAAACGCGCAGCAGCCACAACTTCCCGGGATGCTTGGGAGGCTGACCAATCCCGGGGTCTCAGAAGTGCCCGCACAGCCAGTGTCCCCACAACGGGCTAAGCCGCTTACTCCCCCCCACTGCGTCCGGCTGTCCCATTAGGGCCCCAAGCCCCCACCTCGCCGCTGAAGGCGCCGCGCGGTGACCTTACCTTGCCTGGGGTGGAAGTGAACTTCCCAAGATCTGGTGATGAAGAGCGAGAGCTGGTAGAGCAGCCCCGTCAGCCACTTGGCCACCCGCATGGTTCCACCCGGGAGATCCCAACCCGGGAGGCCAACCCCAGCCAACCCGCTTCCCCCGCGCTCCGCTGCTTCTCCTCCTTCGCGCTCGCCGCTCTCCGCACTGGCCGCCGCGGCGCCTCAGCAACCTCCGGAACAGCAGCCCCGACCCCGGGTCGGCGGGTCTCGCCACACCGCCAGCCTCCGCTCCCTGAGCAGCTGCTTCATCGCACTACAACCCCTCAGCCCCCTCCTCGCTCTGGGCAGCCTCGCTCTGCTTCCTGCGCCAGCACCGCCCTCAGAAGCCCTCTGCTTAGGTTCAGCTCCGCGCGAGGAAGCGACTCGACCCAGCAGGAACGGTGCCAATATAGCCACCCCGAGCCGGGCCAGCGCGGGGGAGAGCCCGCCCCCAGGGGCCGGGCCCGGCCAATCAGCAGGAGGCGCGGCCGGGGCTCGCCCTCCGGCGCGCAGCCCACCCCCTAGCTACCAGCACCCTGCGGAGTGCGGTCGGGCGGGTTCAGGCTATGGGAGTCCAGCGTGTTGAGTAGCCCGAAACCCAACTGGGCACCATCCTCGTACCTGTAAAACCAAAGACTGATACAAGCTGCGAGGCGGAGGTCGAAGGATGATAAGTGTGTGAGGTTTTCAGTGAAATAACAAGCATCAGATGGAAAGTTTCTGTTGTTTATGTTTCACAGTAACTTTAAGCTTCTCAAACTAGGTAAAATAAAGTTACAGCGGGAAGGTCTTGTAGGCAGAGGATGCTACCAACGAAGCTTAATAAGCAGGCCTCATTTGCAAGAACCCTGGGTTGTCCTAGGAGTTGTTGGATGTTTCCTCTCAAGTGCTGAGGAGAAGCTAAGGTTGCTATCAGCGAACACTTCTTAGTGTCTAAATAAATTCGAAATTCGAAGGAAAAAGGCTCTCAGTCTCAACAGTTCCTTTTTGTGATTTTGTTCTTTTAATATTCGTTGTTTATACTTAATGGGTATGTAAAAAGGCCTAAAATAACATAAACGTTGAGCCCCACAAGACTTGGATCTTCCCCTGCTTGTGAATCAATATTTTTATTGGCTTTCTGCTGATAGTTTTACTTTTTTTTTAACTGATCATATTTTAGTCATATATAATATCCGAATGGCCCCCACATATCCACAATTACCTACTTAAACAATTATTGTAACTCTGAATCCAGTTGTGTCACCTGGTGTCTGTGAAATTGGAAGGACCTCAGCAGAAAGCAATCACATTTCAGAACTACCTTTTCATTTCACCACCTGTTTGATTTGCAGGTTCCGTAATTGTCTCTCTTTATAACCAGTATAAAAACACAAGAGAAGGGAGGAGTCAGATTGCCTTGACATCCAACCAAGGGGGAAATAGAATATGAAAGAAAATTTGGAGGGATATATAGGTAAATCTTCACAAACACAAAGGAATATACTCTCTCAATTTAGTCCCTGACTGTCTTTTCTCCTCTGAGCACTTGACAAGGAAATTTCTGTTTGCTTTGAATTGACCTCTGGTGGCATGCCTCTGCACTTCTACATCACACACTTACCCCACCTCTTGTTCCCCACAAACATGGAACAATCTTATTCAGGGAAGGAGAGTTTCATCTTACTTTGACCAAGGAGATTACCAAGCTTGGATGGTAATTCTTCCACAATCAATCCCCTACTTTTGTATTCCTTCCTCACAAGTGTCATTTCATTCATTACAGAATTACAGGCTCCTACTGGCGTTTTTCTATGTTAAGTGTACTGTTACTCTAAACAAAACAAAAGCAGACTTTACCCACACCTGTCTATTTAGTGGTTATCTTCAGTGCATTATAATTTAGTCATTTTAATTACATTGCAGCTCTGAATGCATCTTTACAGTAGGAGCCATGCCTTCCCCCATGCAAATAACAGAAAATAGAACTGCACCTGTTTAATTGGCGATCTGACTGCTGGCTACAGGCAAAATAGATATTTCATTTCCATCACTGAATGTCATTTAAAGTAGTATTTGTAATAAATAGAGTGTTTGATTTTCAGCCTGCTCTATTTGAAAACACTGTTCAAAGACTAGAGTTATTTTTTTTTCTTTTTAAAAATAATGGGAAGATGTATGGGATAAGTATGCTATGTCATTATAATCTTTACAATGTTCAGGAAAGAGCACTATTTCCCTCATTTCATGGGAAATAAGTGTTACCTTTTTATATAAGTAAATAAGGTGGAGTTCCACAAATCCTTTCTGACTCCAAAGTCTTTTCATTATACTAGACTCTAACTTTTAGGATATTCCCATTGTTTCTCTCTTCCCTTCTCATCCCCTACTAATGTCATCAGTAACCTAATCTATGTCATTCAAATCAAGCAACCTGCCTGCCTGCTTGCCTGCCTGCCAGCCAGCCAGCCAGCCAGCCAGCCAATCAGGCTGCTAGCCTGCTAGCCTTCTGCTGTGAGGGGCCATTTTGCTGTTTGTTCGCCTAAGAGACAGTTTCCCCTGCCTGTGTGCTTGTCCACTTTTGTGATACTTTATTAAAAAGAATGACCCAGCCCTTTCCAGCTACGCAGTTTTTTTACCATCTGCCCAAATCCACTGTGAATCTGCCTGGCCTTGTCCACCAGCATTACATCTGGCATAGCTGGCAGGATTCAGAGCAGATGGGTATGGAGCCACAGCCACCCTTGAGAGGTGGGGTAGAGGACTTGTCATTGTTAAGGCTCCCCATGTCTGTCCTTTTGGGGACCATGGGCTGACTGTTTATTACAGCCCTATGAGAGGAAAGCAAAAACTCTGTATGAGAGGTGGCCTGAGGTTGAGAACTCCAGGGTAAGTTGTGGACCCAGTGGCAGCAATGACTTGAACTAGGGCGAACACTGGAGAAGGAGGCTGAACAGGTCCATGAGTTGCAGTTTGTCCTGGAGGATGAACATTGACAGTGGCAGCTGTTGGAGGAACAACTGCGGGTTCAGCTTCAGGCCAAGATCCAGCAGCCACAAGAGCTGATGATGGAGCCGTGCTGGCAGAGTGGCTCTGAGTTGGTGGGAATAGGTA
The DNA here is from genome assembly GCA_037038555.1 of Rhynchonycteris naso. Taxonomy (NCBI): domain Eukaryota; kingdom Metazoa; phylum Chordata; class Mammalia; order Chiroptera; family Emballonuridae; genus Rhynchonycteris; species Rhynchonycteris naso. The sequence goes on from CM072996.1 coordinate 137,662,842, forward strand.
TTTCCAGCTCCTCTTCTGAGGATGAGGAGGCTCAGGCTGAAGCTGCCATTCACACTCTCAGAGCTTAGCCAGTGGTCATCTAGAAGGTAAAACCCAGCAGCAAAGAGTACCTACTGAGCCCCTGGTAGTTTTGCTGCAATTATGGGGCATAGGGGGTGGATGGCATCATGGTCTCTGGAGCAGAGGTGGAGAGGTTGGCCACTGTTGTCACGTACTCCTCCTTGGGGCAGTGACTTCAGAGCTGCCATGATGGCAGAAATGATGGGGGAGTCCTGAGGCCCTATGTGAACCTAGTTGCCTGTAATGGAGCTTTACCTTGGTGATTTGCACAGACAGCTGGACTGTCTCTATCATGGACTGACTCTTGGACTGCAACCTGAGGGGGGCACCAGTTCCCTTGTTGGATGGACATGCCACCTTGACAATATAGAGACCCTGAACGGGGAGGGGCAGCTCTGGTGGATGCCCTCCTGCACCAGGAAGCTGCTCTGACCCAGATGCAGAGACACACCAAGGACATTTTTTGTTTCAATGGACATGGCCCTGGACTGTACAGGCCCCCCACCTAAGATGGGTGGCCTTGTTGGCAATATGTGGTGAGGAGGTGGAGGTGGGCTTCCAGTTAACTCTCTAGGCAGAGTGCTCAGGTAGACATTGTGAAGGGCACCTTTGTAATTGTCATTTTTGGAATGTATATAATATACCTATTGTGAGACAAGCAACCCTGAAGGGGAGGGATGTGAGGCAGCTGTGTTAGGCTTGCTCGCAGGGTTACCACCTGCAAGTACTTTGCCTGACTGGTGCATGGGTGTGTAGCAGCACAAGTGTGTATGGCCTATATAAGGCTATGAATGCTTTCATTCCAGAGAGATTGGGGATTGTGGATGGGTGGATTGCCTGCCTGCCTCTGTGAGGGGCCATTTTGTGATTTGTTTGCCTGAGAAGTGGTTTCCCCTGCCTGTGTGCTTGTCTACCATTGTGAGACTTTATTAAATGGAATAGCCCTTTCCAGTTCTGCAGTTTTTCTACAATCTAACTGAATCCACTGTAAACCTTCCTGGCCTTGGCCACCAGCATTACACTTTGGTTATAATTTCTATACTTATTTAAAAAGAAAGAAGATTGTATTTGCACTTTAGTAACCAGCAACTTAGAAAATGAAAGCCATATTTATATAAAATATAATGTTGTTTAATTTGTTAATCCTACAATAATCACTATAAATAAAGCTATGCTATGTGGTTGGCACAGTGTAGAAAAGTATTTACAATTTTTCAAAGCAAGAATATGCTCACTATATTCATTATACACAAGATAATTCTTGTTTTATAATCCTAATTCTATCATAACCAGATGTGTAATTTTCAACAATTTATGTAAATTCTATAACCTTATATTTTATCAATTATAAATGGAAGTAATAATTGTAATTCATACAATTGTTAAAGTGATTAAAAGGGATCATACAAGTAACATACTTGGCATAATACTGGACAAAATATGAGCTCATTTCATATTGATGCTGATTACACTGGGAAAAAAATTTTTGTTGCATCCACAAAACACTTGTTCTTAACTAATTCGAGTGTGCTGATCTCAAGTCTTACATTAGTTATTCTCTGTAAGCTACAGTTCTTTTGCAATTCAAGGTTTTAGGTTTTCATCTTATAAAATTTTCAACATTTAGTTTAACATAATGAAGTAGAATGTCTTCTTGGTCATCATTTTTGTGAAAATATAATAATTTATATAATGTAGTTAATACACTAAAAGATATGATTGCATCAGAATTTGTCTACAATTTTAAAATAGAACATATTAAAACACTTATTTTAATCATAAAATTAGCGCAAAACTTATTTAAATTCTGTTCAGGCAAAAATTTGCATTTGTAGCTCTTGCATTTGTGTACTTGTTGAGGAAAATCTTGTTTGATGCTCCAGCAGTAGTCTGCCATCATATTTCTGTCCTATTGCCCCTGATAACAGTCTTCTATCTTCAGATCTTGATGAAAGTGTTCTCCCTGCTCATCACCTTGAATAGCTCCAAGATATTCGGGAAATTTAATCAAGGTGACTGTTCAGGAAGTGAATCTTAATGCTCATGTTACATCCAATGTCACAGAAAGCCAACAGGAGCCTTTAAACCAGAAGTTCATAGTTTTCTGCTTTTTTGTTGCCAAGGAAGTTCTTTGTAACTGCCACAAAAGACTGCCATGCTGCTTTCTCCTTCTTATTCATCTTCCTGGAAAATTTGTCACGTATGAGGCTTCAAATTTGAGGTCCAACGAATACATCTGCTTTTATCTTTTCAAAAGACAAGGCAGAAAAAGCAGAAATAATATGTTGAAAGCATTCACTTTCTCTATTCAAAGCCTGAACAAATGCTTCATTAAGCCAAGTTTGATGGGAAGTGGGGGAAAATGATCCTGTCTTGATTAACTATAGGTTCATTCACAATATTTTGCATCCCCACTTCCAGAGCTTCACGTTTCAGCCACTCCTTCTGTGTCCAGTGTTTCTCCCAAGGTCGGCTGTCCCACAAACACAGAAAGCAAGGATACTTCGTGAAACCTCTCTGTTGTCCTAGCAGGAAATTTGTTCACGCTTTCTGAAATGGGATACTTTAGCTGACCGGTGAAGTACCTTCTTTTCTTGAAGCCTGGAGGTTAATATCGCAGCTGCTTCCTTTGATAGGCTCAAATCTCTCACTAAGTCATTCAATTCAGGTTGGGTAAACTGCTGAGGGGTTAATGACTGCTTGGCATCAGAAGAAGACCCTTCAGATTCTACAACCATTTCCTCATGCATCTTATCAAAACACACTTGATCACCATGTTCACTTTCTTCAACCTTAGAAGAAATAAAACCACTGAAAACTGGAATTGGGAGTGTCTCAGAGTGTGGGATAGGTCGTATTGCTGAAGGAATATTAGGATATGCGATCATATGCCGTTTTTTCTTGCTGGTACCCTTTGTATGAATCAGACAGAAATAACAGTCACTGCTGTGGTCCTTAGGTTCACGCCAAACTATGGGAATACCAAAAGGCATTCCTTTGCATTTTCCTTTTGTCCAGTCATGAAGCATTTCCTCACAATTATGACACACAATATGAGGAGCCCAATTCTTGTCTTGATCGCCGAGAGGAACTTGAAAATAGGCAATGTATGCACGTGTCACAAATGATGAAATATTGCGCCTTTGACATTGAAGTGTGTAACACTTTATATATAACGCATATATAATAGAAGGTGTCAGGACTATCCTTACATTTCTGCCTACTCAAAGAAGCCATGATTCAATCTTAAAACAAAATAAGAGGGTGTTCTTATCAGATAATAATTTTTTATGTTTAAAAACAACTAAAATTATGTAAAAGTGATGTTTGTAAAACATTAATTGCCTTGTGGTTATGTTTAATCCAAGAGCCATTGCCCTTAACTCCAATTTTAAAACCAAGCCTGACCAGGCGGTGGCACAGTGGATAGAGCGTAGGACTGGGATGCGGAAGACACAGGTTCGAGACCCCGAGCTCTGGCTTGAGCAAAAGCTCGCCAGCTTGGACCCAGTGTCGCTTGCTCCAGCAGGGGGTGGCTCGGTCTGCTGAAGGTCCGCGGTCAAGGCACGTGTGAGAAAGCAATCAATGAACAACTATGGTGTCCCAACGGCAACGAAAAACTAATGATTGATGCTTCTCATCTCTCTGTTCCTGTCTGTCCCTATCTATCCCTCTTTCTGACTCTCTCTCTCTGTCCCTGTAAAAAAATAAATAAAATAAATAAATAATTCTTTAAAAAAAAAGAAAACCAATACATGCCATTAACTGTAACAAAAATAAATTAAAATTGCATAAAAATTAGAGTATGTACCCAAAAAAGGATTTCAGATTTGGAACTAGTGATGTAGACTTAAAAAGACACAGTTATAAAACCTCATGCAACAGAAAAAAAACTGTTCCCCAATATTATGATTGGTATTCTATTACAATAGAAGACCAAATGTTCATACCAAAGGAACAATTATTTGAATACAGACTGTTTTTCTACTATTAGTAGCTAGGATAGGATGATCAATCTTACTGTTTACCTGAGAGTAGGGAATTTTCTGAGACACTAGACTTTCAGTGTTAAAACTTGGGAAGTCCTGGGCAAACTGGGATGAATTGGTCACCGAAGTTCAGGGTCTCTCAACCAAGGTACTATATTAACTTTTTTAAGTTAGGTGATTTGTTGTTATGGGGGCAGCCATGTGCATTGTAGAAAGTTAAGCAGCATTCCTGGCCTCTACACACTTGATGCCAGTCCCCACCTATGTTGTAACAACCAAAAGACATTTTCAAACTGTCAAATGTCCCATGGGAGAAAAATTGGCCCAAGTTGAGACCCATTGACCTAATTGAGAGAGAGAATTGGGAAATGGTAAATGCACACAAGTAGATTTGTTAGGAGATCTCATAGATACCACTCCACTTTTAATCACAAATGGCCAATTGTTTAGTAAATTTCTTAATATGTTGTAGCAGGTGTGGGAAATTATTTATCATTGTAATTAAAATGTTACAAGCTGTGGTCATTGTGTTTGTTGTTGTATTCAGGGTCTCATGAAGAGGAGCCACAAAGGAATGAGGCAGCAACAATACTACAAGTGGAGGACCCCAATCTTTCCTGGATTGAGGTGCCTTGGAAAGATCAGCTATCTAATTTATTAAGCAGAAACATCACATCATGCATGAGAAACTAACCAGCAAAATACAGTATACAATTTTATTATTTAGTTTTGCAAAACTGATTAGATTTCTCTTGCCCTTTCTGAGAGACATAACACCACACCATTTGCTGTCTGATCCCTGACCCGCAGAAAGCTCCAACTGGGCCAAGCATCGCAGCCTTGAGCCTTCTCTGGATGAGACTGCCTTCAGTCATGTATACTTGGGTTCAACCTTCACTTCCTCAGGATGGGAACAGAAAGTCACTCAGTGCTTTGGCTTTCCTCAAACAGTGTTAATAAGTTTTATACCATTGTGTTGTTTCCAGGTATGCAGGGAAGAATCAAATTCCTTTTCCCAACCACTTTTACACTCTTTTCTAATTTTTTACTTACTTATCTACATTCAGTACCATATGTTAAGGATAATGTGAGGAGAAACTATAGAGTGTTTGTTTGAGGTGGTATCTCAAACACCAAATGCTTGTCCCCACTGAATAGAAATAAATTAGGTATTCATTAGATAAGCAAGTATTAATATTGAAATTTATATAACCAAGGAGAATTAGGCAAATTACCAGCAATCTAATCATTTCTGTCTTTTAATTAGGATATCTTGACCATTTATATTTAATATAATAATGTTTACAATCAAGTTTATTATCTTGCTATTTGTTTCATATTTTTTCTATTCTTTTTTTCTTTTTTCTGCCATTTTTTGGATTAAATGAATGTGTTTTGTCATTCCATTTAATCTCCTTTGTTAATTATAACTTTCTTTTGTTATATAGGTGGTTACCTTAGAATTTATAGTATATTTTTTTAATTTATCTGTCTACCTTCAAGTGATAGTGTGCCAATTCAATATCTTTCCTCCTACCTGTGCCATTTTCACCATACATTTAACTTTTGCTTATGTTATAAATTCCATATTGCAATGCTGCCATTTTTATTTAAACAGTTATTTCCGGCCCTGGCCAGTTGGTTCTGTGGTAGAGCATTGGGCTGGTATGTGGTTGTCCCAGGTTTGATTCCCAGTTAGGGAACAAAGGAGAAGTGCCCATTTGCTTCCCCACCCCTCCCTGTCTTTCCTTTTCTCTCTCTCTCTCTCTCTCTCTCTCTCTCTCTCCCCCCACTTCCTGCAGCCATGGCTCAATTGGAGTGTGTTGGCCCCAGGTGCTGAGGATGGCTCCATGGCTTCTGCATCAGGCCCTAAGAAGAGCTCAGTTGCTGAGATGGGCAGATGGACAGAGCATTGCCCCCTACTAGGCTTGCCAGGTGGATCCCAGTGGGGGCACATGCAGGAGTCTGTCTCTGCCTCCCCTCCTCTTGCTGAATAAAAATAATAATAATAAAATAAATAGTTATTTCCATCTGGCATCATTTTCCTTTTGCTTTCAAAGCTTCCTTTAACATTTCTTATAGGTGTGGTGATGATGCATTCTTTCAATATTTATATGTTTTTAAGTCTTTATTTGACGTTTATTTTTTTAATCTTTTTCTTTCTGGGTATAGAATTCCAGGTTGAGGTGTTTTTTCTTTTACTACTTTAAAGATTTTTTTTTTTTTACTTTAAAGATTTTTATCTACTCGCTTCTTCCTGAGTTTTTTCTAAACAAAAAAGAATTGTCATTCTTATCTCTTGTACATAGGGTATTTCTTATTGTAATTGGTTTTTAAGATTTTTCTCTTGTTGGTCAGTTTTATGCAACTGTCTTTATGGTGGGCCTTGTGACTTTTCTCATGTTTCTTGTGTATATAGTTCACTGAGTTTTTGGGACTGTGATTTTATTATTTTTATCAAAATTTCATAATTGGAGGTCATTATTTTTTAATATATTTTTGTTACCCTTTTTCTCCTCTCCTTCAAGGACTTCAATAATATACTTATGAGGAAACATGAAATTGTCCCACAACTCTCTGAAATTTTGTTTTTAAATCCTTTCTTCCATTCTGTGTTTCATTTTGAATAATTTTTATTGCTGTCTTTAAATTCACTAATCTCTTCTCCTGCCATGTCTAATTTGTGGTTAATCCTATTTAATTTAACTTTTATCTCATGTATTGTGGTTTTATCTCTAAAACTTTAGTTTGGGTAATATTTATTACCTTATGTGCTTCTGTATAACTTTTTAAACTTACAGGATGCAGTTATAATAATTCTATTAATGTTCATTCTAACATATGGTTCATTTCTTGGTCAGTTTTGATCGATTTTTTTCCCATTAGTGTTGGTCATATTTTTCTGCTTCTTTGAATCCCTGATAATTTTTGACTTGGTGTCACACATTGTGAATTTTGCCTTTTGGAGTTCTGGTTATTTTTGCCCACCTGGGCAGGCAGTGAGGAATGCGTCTTCTACAGTGATGAGACCACCTCACCCCTAGCGCCGGACCTGGTGAAGGCCTCCTGAAGAGGTTGAGCCTGCCCAACAAAGCCTGGGCCAGCCCGGCCCCTGAGCCTGCTGGCTACCCCGAGCCGGGGCCGAGGACAAAGAGCAGCAGCAGCTGGCAGCCAATCTGCACAGCCTGGTGAAGAAGTTTGGTGAGCTGGTGGCGGGCGCCCACGGCCTAGGCAGGGCCAGTTCCTCTTCCCCACCGCCCTGTCAGCCACCCCCACTGAGGGGACGCCCACCTTACCCCCAGCAGCCACCCGCAACCCCCCAGCTGGAGACATGCTAGTGGCCATCCAGCATGGGAGGTGGCTCCACAAGACCATCACCAAGGACAGGTAAGCACCCCGCATCTTGTGATGACACCACCCTCCCACCTCTGGCCAAGGGCAAGGCAGGGCCCGGGCTTGGAGCAAAGGCAGAGCCAGGCAAGACGTTGTTTTTTCAAGTCACACAAGGCAAAGCCACTTTATAGAAAGACACCCAGCTTGGACTTCAACATTTAAACAAAAAGTGACTTCTTTAACAGACCTCACTGCATTGGAGCCTACAGGCCTTGAACTGGATTTAGAACCTGTTTTATACTCTTCTTGCCTACTCTGTCCCCCTCTTCCTTTTTGCAGGCCCTGCCTTTCCCACATCTCAGTGAGCCCCAAGCCCTCCCCTGCCCACTGTAGAGGGGCCAGGCTGGTCTCCGCCTCGCCCTCCTGGCCTGGGTTCTGCCAACCTGGCTGGGCTTCTCCCCAGGTCAGTAGTGCCTCGGGCCTTTCTGGACTGAGCTTCCTCCTCTCTCCCCCCCTTCTCTCCATGCTTCTTTCCATCAGAGAGGCAGGGGGGCCCTAGGGGGGCCAGGTGCCCAAGCAGATAAGGTAGTGGATTCAACTGAAAAAGTATGCAGAGTGGCTGGTGGTCAGGGGGCAGGTGAAGTTGGGAGGCTGCCTGCTGGAAGGGAAGGGGGTGGGAGCCTAGTGCCCAAGTCAAGTCTCAGAGAGGACATGCAGGGCACCTGCCTGGAGGAGGCTAGGGACCCTGAGGCAGCTCCCATGTCCTGGCTTCTCCTCTCCTGTGAGGTGGAGCTGGGGGCAGGGTGGGGTAGCAGGGAAGGAGTCTAGAGGACTCTGGGGTCATGGGCCAGCCCCCAGGAACTACTTTCAGATGTCTGGTGCTCATTTGGGCACATCAAGAAAAAATAATAATAAAAATATATATACATCTCTTAATCTTTGCTCTGGTGCAGTTAGGTTGCTTAGAAACAGTTAAATCCTTTCTGGTCTTGCTTTTGAAGTTTATTAAGTGAGGGTAAAGCAGTGCTCAGTCTAGAAATAATTATTGCCTACTACTGAGGCAAAAACCCTTCTGTCTATTTTACCCAATGATCATGCATCAAAATGTTTTTCATTCTGGTTAATGAAAACAGATTCTATTCATAGTTCTGTAAAAAACTGGAGTACTCTTTCTAATTTTTTTAGTGGTTCTTCCCTATTCTGGAATTTCTTCACATGTGTGTATACTACTTTTAGACTGAAATGTTGCATAATATATAAGTACAGTAATCCTTTACCATGTTGCGGTTCACTTTTCATGGTCTCACTGTATTATGGATTTTTAAATTATATATATCTAATTTTGTGTCATGAATTTTTCACTATATCATGGGATTTTGCGATATACAGGTATTTTTATATATTATTTTAATAATTTTGGAGGTAAGATAGGCATTTTCTAGCATAAAAATTGAAAACAATATAAAAAATATTAGTTAAAACATATTAAAAGAATATTAAATTGAAATAAAGCCTTAAATATATATAAATAATAAAATAAATATAAGGTCACTACTTGGAATATTTTTGCCTCGAGCAGGGAGTTCTGGAACCTAACACTGTGATAGATGAGGGACCACTGTATGACAAGAAAATCAACATAAGATTAATATTGCTATATATATTGGGATAGTTCACATTGTCCTCTTGGAAATAGCTTTCATTTTAAAAAAGAAAAGAGCCTATCCTGTGGTGGCATAGGGGATAACGTCTTGACCTGGAATGCTTAGGTCGCTGTTTCAAAACCACAGGCTTTGGTCAAGGCACATATAAGAATTGATGCTTTCTGCTCCTCTCTCTCTCTCTAAGTGAGTAAATAAATAAAAAAATCTAAAAAAAAAATTGTGAAAAAAATAAAGAAGGAAAGAAAAGAAAAAATGGAAAATGATAACTCCCAGATCATGTAACAGCTACCATACCCAAGTGAGTTAAGAGACATGTGAAAAAAAGTAAAGAAAATATTCAGAAAGAAGCAGTAAAACTTAGCAGAGGTATATATCAAGTAACACCAGGAAAAAAAAACCCCGTATATATCTTCTAAAAGTGAGTGCTCATGATGTTTTGTAAAAGCTATAGTCTTTGTGTGGAACATCAGAGACTTGAGTAATGAACATATCTGTTAGCAGAAGTCCTCCTGGATGGTGTTTTCCAGTGAAGTAGAGCTGGGCTATGCAAATAATACCAAACAGGAGCCAACGTTATAGGAGGCACCGGTCTCCATGGCAGCTGAGAAAGAGAACAGCTAGTAGGTTACTCTATACCTCTCAACCCCAACAAATACCTAATTCAGGAAAACTCAATTAATTCAAGAATGAGTCTTGATGTTTTATTAAAGCATTGCATGCAATAAGTGCAAATGTACTGTAGGAAAGTAAATGTAGGAAAGAGCATCAAAACATACGTATGGGTGCAGAAAAACACAAGAAAAATATTGCTATGGAGCAGATAAAAATTTGGGGTTAAAAGTAAGATTAGTTTTGAAGTAAGAACTCAAAGCAGAAAGAACTCATGGAATACATATTAAGGCAATAGGAAGAAATAAAACATGATCTAGCAGAACTCCAGAAAGAATTAGAGGAGAAAAGGCACCTCAACAAAATAAAAACAAAATTGAGGAGGACACAAGAAATAATGGAAAATATGGATAAAATAATAAGGAATGTGGAAATAAATGGAAGAAGTGACCACATTGAAATGGAAAGAAAGAGAAGAAAAAAATAAAAAGAAGGAAAGAAGGAAGGAAGGAAGGAAGGAAGGGAGGGAGGGAGGAAAAGAAAGAAAGAGAGAAAGAGAGAGAGAAAGAAAGAAATGGAAAGAAAGAAAAAGAAAGAAGAAAGAAAGAAGTGAGGGAGGGAGGGAGGGAGAAAGGAAGGAAGGAAGGAAAGGAGGGGGGAGGGAGGAAGGGAGGGAGGGAGGGTGGAAGGGAGGGAGGGAAGAAGGGAGGAAGGAAGGAAGGAAGGAAGGAAAGAAAAAGAAAAAAGAAAGAAAGCAGGCATATTAGGGAGAAAACATTAAATAAAAATGATATGCATTGGAATTGTAAGAAAATACTATGAAGAACTATATGCCAAAAAATTAGACAATCTTGGTGAAATGGACAAATTTCTTCAATCATATAACCTTCCAAAAATCAATCTGGAAGAATCAGAACACCTAAACAGATCAATTACAACAAATGAGATCGAAACAGTTATCAAAAGACTCTCAAAAAAGAAAAGTCCTGGGCCTGATGGCTTCACAAGTGAATTCTATCAAAAATTCAAAGAAGAACTAACTCCTATCCTCCTCAAGCTATTTCAAAAAATTCAAGAGGAAGGAAGACTTCCAAACTCCTTTTATGAGGCAAGCATAATTCTGATCCCAAAACCGGGCAAAGACAACACAAAGAAAGAAAATTATAGGCCTATATCCCTGATGAATTTAGACGCTAAAATTTTCAACAAAATATTAGCCAACCGGATCCAGCAATATATGAAAAAAATCATACACCATGATCAAGTGGGATTTATTCTGGAGAGGCAAGGCTGGTTCAATATTCGCAAATCAATCAATGTGATTCATCACATAAACAAAAGGAAGGACAAATATCACATGATAATTTCAATAGATGCAGAAAAGGCATTTGATAAAATTCAGCACCCATTCATGCTCAAAACTCTCAGTAAAGTGGGAATACAGGGATCATTCCTTAACATGATAAAGGCAATCTACGATAAACTGACAGCAAACATCATACTAAATGGACAAAAATTAAAAGCAATCCCCTTAAGATCAGAAACCAGGCAGGGATGCCCCCTTTCACCACTCTTATTCAACATAGTTCTGGAAGTCCTAGCTACAGCAATCAGACAAGAAAAAGAAATAAAAGGCATCTACATTGGAAAAGAAGAAGTAAAACTGTCACTATTTGCAGATGATATGATATTGTATATTGAAAACCCTAAAGTCTCAGTCAAAAAACTACTGGACCTTATAAATGAATTCAGCAAGGTGGCAGGATATAAAATTAATACTCAGAAATCAGAGGCATTTCTATGTACCAACAATGAAATGTCAGCAAAAGAAATTAAGGAAACAATCCCCTTCACTATTGCAGCCAAAAAAAATAAAGTACCTAGGAGTAAATTTAACCAAGGAGGTTAAGGACTTGTACTTGGAAAATTATAAAACATTGATAAAAGAAATCAAGGAAGATACAAACAAGTGAAAGCATATACCGTGCTCATGGCTAGGAAGAATAAACATCATTAAAATGTCTATATTACCCAAAGCAATTTATAAATTCAATGCAATACCAATTAAAATACCAATGACATACTTCAAAGATATAGAACACATATTCCAAAAATTTATATGGAACCAAAAAAGAACACGAATAGCCTCAGCAATCTTAAAAAGAAAAAATAAAGCAGGAGGTATCACTCTTCCAGATATCAAGGTTTACTATAAGGCCATTATACTCAAGACAGCCTGGTACTGGCATAAGAACAGGCACATAGATCAATGGAACAGAACAGAGGACCCAGAAATAAACCCACAGCTTTATGGACAACTGATATTTGACAAAGGAGGAAAGAACATACAATGGAGTAAAGACAGCCTCTTTAACAAATGGTGTTGGGAAAATTGGACATCACCCTGCAAGAAAATGAAACTAGACCATCAACTTACACCATTCACAAAAATAAACTCAAAATGGATAAAAGACTTAAATGTAAGCCGTGAAACCATAAGCATATTAGAAGAAAACATAGGCAGCAAGCTCTCCGACATCTGTAGCAGCAGTATATTTGTCGATTTATCTCCACGGGCAAATGAAATAAAAGGCAAGATAAACAAATGGGACTATATCAAACTAAAAAGTTTTTGCACAGCTAAAGACAATAAGAACAGAATAAAAAGACAAACCACACAATGGGAGAACATATTCGACAGCACATCTGATAAGGGGTTAATAACTAAAATTTATAAAGAACTTATAAAACTCAACACCAGGAAGACAAACAGCCCAATCCAAAAATGGGCAAAAGAAATGAATAGAAATTTCTCCAAAGAGGACATACAGATGGCCAATAGGCATATGAAAAAATGCTCAACATCACTAATCATTAGAGAAATGCAAATTAAAACCACAATGAGATATCACCTCACACCAGTCAGAATGGCACTCATCAGCAAAACAACACAGAACAAGTGCTGGCGAGGATGTGGAGAAAAGGGAACCCTTCTGCACTGCTGGTGGGAATGCAGACTGGTGCAGCCACTGTGGAAAACAGTTTGGAGATTCCTCAGAAAGTTAAAAATCGAACTGCCTTTTGACCCAGCGATCCCACTTATAGGAATATACCCTAAGAACACCATAGCACTGTTCACAAAGAAGAAATGCATCCTCATGTTCGTGGCAGCATTGTTCACAATAGCGAAGATCTGGAACCAGCCCAAGTGTCCGTCAGAACACGAGTGGATTAAAAAGCTATGGTACATATATACTATGGAATACTACTCAGCCATAAGAAATGATGACATTGGAGCATTTATAACAAAATGGATGTACCTTGATAACATTATACGGAGTGAAATAAGTAAATCAGAAAAAAAGAAAAACTGAGAACAGCATGATTTCATACATAGGTGGGACATAAAAGTGAGAATATGAGACATGGACAAGAGAGTGGGGGTTATGGGATGGGGTGAGGGAGAGAAGAGTGGGATAGGGAGGAGGGGAGGGGCACAGGGAAAACCAGATAGAAGGTGACAGAGGACAATTTACTTCTGGTGACGGGTATGCAACACAATTGAATGATAAGATAACCTGGAGATGTTTTCATTGTACATATGTACCTTGATTTATTGGTGTCACCCCATTAGAATTAATAATAATAAAAAATATATATATAAAAAAAGAAAAAAAAATGATATGCATTGGAGATGCACATACACATATTTGGTGTGGCCCCTTAGAAAAACAAGAGTCCAACAAACAAATGTAAAGTTGTAATTTAATAATGTTTTTTGTTGAAAAATAAGACCTGAATCTACATATTAAAAAGCCTTAAAATAATTGACAAAGATGGATTGACATCAAGATAGTTCTTAGTAAAGCTATTGGGCTTTAAAATAAAGAATTTTTTAGGCAGTCAGACAAAATGTTATGTATAAGGATAAAATAATTAGTCTGACCAGGCAGTGGCACAGTGGATAAAGTGTCAAACTGGGACATAGAGGACACAGGTTCAAAACCCCGAGGTCACCAGCTTGAGCACAGGCTCATCTGGCTTAGGCGCAGGCTAATGAGTTTGAGAGTGAGGTTGCTGGCTTGAGCATGGGATCATAGACATGACTTCATGCTCACTGGCTTGAGCCCAAAGATCACTGGCTTGAAGCCAAGGTTACTGGTTTGAGCCCAAGGTCGCCTACTTGAGCAAGGGGTTATTAGGTCTGCTGTAGCCCTGGTCAAGGCACATATGGGAAAGTAATCAATGAACAACTAAATAAATACATGGCAATTATAAATATATTACTGCATAGCATAGCAACCACCTTTTTTTGCAGAAATTGTAATATATGTAGATACAGGAAAGAATAGATTAGTAGTGGCAGTTTTAAATTCACATATATCAGCTCATGAGAGAGGAAAAGAGCAAGAATATATAAAACCTAAATAACATAATAAAATAGTAGTATCTTGAAAACAAACCACATATATGTCTTTGTGTAACATTCAGGACTTGGAAGCAAATCTATAACCTTAAAATTTTATATTATTTTTTTGTGTGTAATTTGTGTTTTTGGTGAGAGAGACAGACAGAAACAGAGAGAGATAAGCATGAATTCTTCGTTGCAGCACCTTAGTTGTTCATTAATTACTTTCTCATATGTGCCTTGAGCAGTGCCTCCAGCTGAGCTAGTGACCCCTTGCTCAAGCCAGCGGCCTTGGGCTCAAGCCAGCAACCATGGGGTCATGTCTATGATCCCAGACTCAAGCTGGCAACCCCGCACTCAAGCTGGTGACATCAGAGTTTTGAACCTGGGTCCTCTGTGTCCCAGGCTGATGCTCTATCTATTGTACCACTCCCTGGTCTGGTAGATCAGTATTTTAAAAGAATAAAAATTTAATTTAGAAAATAATTCAAATATTAGAAAAAGATTTAAGGAAACCAGAACAAAGAAATTAGTAAAGTTACAGTGAAGCTATGGTCAAATGACTCAGTTGGTTAGAGCATTGTCCCAAACTGCAGAGGTTGGTGGTTTGGTCCTTGGTCAGGGCACATGCAGGAGCAGATCGATGTTCCTGTCTCTCTCTCTCTCTCATATCAATACAATAAGCAAATTTTTAAAAGAAGAAATGTAAAGATATCAAGAATAAAGACACAGAGGAAATGAAAGAGTCAGAAAACAAAGTATGGGCCCTCAAATTATGGTAATTTGCCACAGAAGAAGGAAACCCAAAACTCTTCTTTAGAAGTTAGTCTGTAATAGATGAAGGAAGGATAAAATAAAAAGGTACTCAGTATATCCTAGGTATATTAGTTTTGTTTTTTGTCATGGGTGTTGAGGGTGAGGTTTCAAGAGGAAGAACTAGACATCTTACCCACAATTTACATAACTGAGAAGAATAAAAAACTACTTTTTCAACAGGACCACTAAGTAATAAACTAATAAACAATAACAAAAGTAGTGTGTAGAAAGATACACATCACAGTGTCAGTGATGATATTTTTGGACAATAGATCATAAGTAATAGCTATTCTCCACTTTTACTCTAATGAGCATGTATTCCTTAAGTAATAATAATTAAATGGTGATTTAATTATAAATATTTAATAATAATATATTTATTATATATAATTATAATGTATAATATAATTGTATAATAAATATTAATATAGTACTATTTAATAGTATGTATTTTCAAATAAGTTAAATTAAAATTTGATAATAAGTTAAATAAAATGTTATTTCCTACTTTACAACATACCCAAAAATCAATACCAAACATTAATGGCAGATCTAAAGCATAGGATAAAGCAATAGCGCTTTTTTATTTCTTTTTTTTTCTTCTTTTTCCAAGTGAGAGGAGGGGAGACAGAGAGACAGACTTCCGCACGTACTCCTACTGGGATCCACCTGGCAACACCAGTCCAGGGCAATCAATACTTCACCCATCTGGGGTCATGCTAACAACCCAGCTAGAGCCTGAGGTGGAGACTCCACAGAGCCATCCTAATGCACGGGGCTGATGCACTTAAACCAATTGAGCCATGGCTTTGGGAGGAGAAGAGGAAATGAGAGAGAAGGGGGTTAGGGGGTGCAGAAGCAGATGGTCACTTCTCCTGTGTACTCTGACCAAGAATCGAACCCGAGACATCCACACACTGAGCTGACACTCTATCACTGAGCCTACTGGCCAGGGCTGCAATAGAACTTTAAAAGAAAACATAGGATAATGTATTTATGATTTTGAGTAAACAAAAGTTTCTTGAAAAGGATACAAAAGTATCAACCAAAAATGATAAACTGGATTGTAGTAAAATTAAGAAATTTTATATATCAAAATATACCATTAGAAGAATAAAGAATGTGAAAAATTATATGCAATTTATATATATATATATATACAAGTAAGAACGATACAGGAAATTATAGTAAAATTAAGAACTTCTATTCAAGACACTATTAAAAAAATGAAAATTGTGAGAGAAACTATTTGTAATACATTTATCTCACAAAAATTTGTATTGAGAATATATTAAGGAAAAATTCATCCAAATATGACAACCAAACAGAAAAAATAGTCAAAAGACTTACAAACACATTTGGTAAATGAAAATATCAAAATAGCCAATAAACATAGGAAATGTGCTCAATATAATTTGTAATCAAGGAAATGCAAATAAAAGACACAATTATAAATTTATCTATTTTACCAGACACCCACAGAATGGATCAATTTGAACAAAAGATAATACTACACTGCTCACAAAAATTAGGGAATATTTTATCATTTCATATCCATTTAGAATATCCCCAATTCTGCACATAAAAATTAGGAGATATTTTATTGCTTCATATTCATTTTGAAATATCTCCTAATTTTTATGAGCAGTATATATAACATGGTGCAAAGAGAGCTCTAAGACTGCTGGTAAGAATGCGAATTGCTGCAACTGCTTTGACATGTGCTTAGTGTATATCTCCTTTGCATACATAGCCTCACAAGAAATGCACCTATAACTTCAAGAAAAGACATGTACAAGAATGTTTACAGCAGCACTTTGTGATAGCCCAAACTAGAAACTACCCAAAAGCCAATCTACAGTAAAAATAAAACAACAAATTGTGGAATATGCACACAATGGAATTCTAGACAAAATGAGAATATAGAACATACAACTATATATATGCAACAACATAAATGAATCCCACAAAAATACCACTTAGATAAAGACTCAGCCCTCCCCCCCAAAAAAGTACATACTACGATTCAATTCTATATGCAATGTGCAAAAGCAGGCAAAATAACTCAATGTCATTAGAAGATAATGATTAACCCTTTGGATAGGGAGAGTAGAGTTTAGAGTAAAGATGAGTGGGCTTCTAAAATGCTGATAACATTCTGTTTCTTGATCTGGGTTCTAGTCGTACATGTGGGTTTGAGTTGTGAAAGTCCATGCACCTGCACTCTTATGTTTTTCATATCATACTATGTATCAGTTTTCTATGTATATATGTGTCTAATACGGTAACAAAGTTTTGGTATTAGATATCTAACTATAAATTTAAATATCTTACTATAAAATTTAAATTTCTTACTATAAAAACCACTTTTTTTTTTTTTTACTATATGGATAATGTTTAAAAGAAGTTCAGGGTATTAAATATTAGATGATCTGTTGGGGGTAAATATCTATTTCCAGACAATTTAATTCAATAAACAGAGTCCATAACTAGAACCTCACAAACCAAACAATCAGAAACATTCTGGCAAAAATATCTTCCATGGTTATTATCAGTCACTTAACCATATATTCAATTTTTGTTTTAAAAATAAAAAAGGAAAGAAAAAGGCATATGTATTATTCCAAAGAGCATATTTATATTTAATTAAAATACATTGCTAACTCCATAGTATTTAACCCATGAGTTAGAAAAGAAAGGAAAGAGGGAGGGCGGAAGAGGAAGAGAGAGGGAAGGAAAGAGAGAAGGAGGGAAAAAAAGAAATCTAATAACTTTATCTTGATCTCTTAAGGGGTTCATGAATAATTCACTTGTTTTCTTTTAAACTATGTAGTGCTGAATTTACTCAAGAGAATGTAGAATCCCTATGGGTCTAATCATACTGTTACATTGTATTTGGAACTTTTGACCTTTTATACTCTACTTGCATGAGTTAAGGTCCATAACATGTTGGTTGTACAAATATTATAGAATTATTTGATGGTATTTTTCTGGGACAGTAAATTCACACTGAATACATCAATTGACTTTCTATACAGAGTAATGTTAGTAGTCCATGAAAAGTGAAATATAAAATATAAGAGTCAACTGCTTTAAAAGGAAATACGTTTTTCTAAACAGTTACACAATTATTTCTGTTAAAATGATCTTATACTGGAATTCTGTAAACTATAATTGACTGAGTGTCTTGCTTCTGAAAATTGATATTTTGGTCATATGTTCTTGATAGTTTATAGTCCAAGACCCATATAAATAAAATGCTTCCTTCTAGACAAAATATTTAATAAGTAATATAGTCTGCATTTCATTTTGCTAATGAGACAAAATTCTAGCAATCTCTTAGGTATAGAAAAGATCAAAAGAATTATTTCCACGAAGGTTTTCTAATATCCTATTTTAAGACAATATTTACTATATTTAGGGAAAGCAAATATAGCTTTCTTTTAAAGAAGTGTTAAATTGGAATTGAACACTGGCATTTAACCAATAGAATTTTTTTGCTAGAAAAAGAAATAGCAAAAGGTCAGAGACCATGGGGACCAGGGCTTGAAGTTCACCCCAGTGATATTACTGAATGCCAAATAAAGTGGAATACCACCAGAATGGGGAGAAAAGATGGCAAGGAACCTTTAGCAAGTCAGTGAAGGGAAGGATGGCATCATCCCAAGGGCAGAAGAAAGAAAGTGCTCTATTCCTGTCCAGCTGAAATTATAAAACTCTGGAAGCATTGGGAGGAGCTAATAATACAAGTCTGTTCTAGCTGGGGAGGTACCTGGAAATGTTTCAGGGTAACATGATGATGGTTGAATGATTTAAATATAAGACTCTAGTCATGTGTTTGCAAAGAACCAAATAAATGTCTGCACTCAGGAGAACGTGACAGTGAGCACAAATTTATCTAGGCTTTTTTATTCCAATATGATTCACCACATTTTTCAAAAATTATAATCATTTATTTTAAAAATAGTTTTTCTTCACTCCCTTAGTTTTATATAAATGCAAATTAAAAATTTAGCTATTCTAAAAAAAACATTTAGCTATTCTAACTTTTCCTTCTTTTTGAGATGATGCTAAGAACAAAGATTGTAATATCTAAAACAGAAATGTGTCTGAAATGTAGACCAGATATTATCATCTCTTAACATCATCTTTTCTCCATTCTTTTAGAAGGAAACAAAAACTCTAACATGCACACTAACATGCCATCTGGACTTAGAAATTTGAAAATATCTAGATCCCCATTTCCTTTAATAAATACAAAGTAAAGAATGATAGGCCAAGTTATCTATTTTTGACAGTGGTTTTCTAGAATCCAGACCAGAATTTACAACCTTCAAATATTTATTAATAATTACTATTTATGCTTTAATTCATTTAATGTAAACTATAGTGAAGGTAGAAGGAGCAGGGTTGGAGCCTGAGCTATGGATAAAATCACCATGGAAACCACATCTATTACTAATCAGTAAGAACTGGCAGGCATGATTCTGCAATTATTATTACAAAGCCCCACATATGAACTTATTTAAATCCCCTCTCACTATACCTCTCTTTTGATTTAACATACTAATATTCAGGGTTTTACTTTTTCCAGAGTAGTTCCTAAGTGCTATATAACCACAAATTCTCACCAGCCCTTCTTTCAAAACTGGACCATAACATCTCAAAGAAATCTTTTCTCTCCTGCTCTCTCCTTCTCTCTCTCCCCTCCCCCAATTTCCGAATATTTTCTTACTCTTGTAGTAGAGGAAAAAGAATAGAGATATGCCCACCTAGTTCATCACAGTTGGGATTGGAGAAAAGAGCTATTAGGATGGTTCACTTCAAGATGTTGTCATAGAAAATCAGGAGACAATGTTGAAATATGAGACAAAAATAGATTATTTAAGAGTCAAAGATTTTCTAGAAAGACAGGCATACTCAACTATGGAGGGGGGAGAGGTCAAATAAAATGAAGAGTAATAAATACCTATTGGATTTTACAGAAAGGAAATTATTGATGACCTTGGTAAAACCCTGAAAGTGGACCAGGGTGTGAGAAGGTGTAAACTATGAGCTCAGACACTTCTGTGAAGTAACTTCATTATGTGGAAAATGGTCTCTGAGAGATACATTGTTGAGAAGGGCTTGTGTGTTTTAAACTTTTGAAGACAAAAGTGTCTTGAGCATATTGAAATGCTGGCTCTCTGGAACCAGTCAAGAGCAAGAAGTTGAAGACTGAGAGAGGAAAAGGGAGCAGGATGGGTTCCTGGGAAGTGGTGGATAGACTGGTCTGGGAATAAAACATATCCAGCTGGTAAAAGGGGGGCAAGGTTATCTTTTAAGTAAATATGTCAGTGTAGTAGCAGAAAGTTGAGGGAATTCTACTTTCAGACTTCTGTTTTTCTGAGATGTAGGTAACTAAATTAACTTTTTAAAACAAAAGTCAGGGAGAGGGGTAAGAGATGTCAGGTAAATTGAGAAATTTTGATGAAGATGAAAGGGAGATAATGGGGAAAAATATTCAAGATGGCCAGAAGTATTGGGAAGACACCAAAGGTGGAAAAAGTTTGTAGTAACACTAGACTCATGTTTAGACTATTTTCTTCAGTAGAAAATATACTGATAAAAAATAAATGGCCTTCTATGGATTCCTAAATTTATACTACTTACTGAAAATTACATAGATTTGCTAGCCTTTAAGACCAATTTAAATGCATGAATACTGAAGCATCCAAAGGGCACCCAAGATTTCTCATATTTCCAGATAATATCACTGCAAGCCTAATGAGGCCAGAGATCATGTCTTTCTGGAATTATATCTCAAGGACCTAACAAGGCCAAGTCCGTGACAGACTTAATAAATGTTGATAAATATCTTAAATCAATGCTAAATGAATGGATTTCTTCAATCCATCATGAAGAAACACTGCTGTTCAGGACGGAAGAAATCAGTATAAAATAAAAAGAAGGTATATTACTTAATGGCAAATTGCATGTGGAAAGACATAAATATACTGTCAATGTGTTACTTTTTCAGGAGAATATGTATTTAAAAGAGACCCAAGTATACTTCCTAAGAGGAGATTATTGTATCTAATTCATGTATCAGGTAAGCAGTAAAAGAAGGCAGTAGGCAAATGACAGAGGCTGACCTCAGGAAATGAAGTCAGTACAAATACAGATTTCCTTAATTGATGGTCGATGGACTTAATCATAAAACCAAAAATAGCAGTAATTATTTATTGTTATAATAATATTCTGGGGTATTTATTATGTGTCATGTTCTGGGTTAAGTACTTAGATGAATTCTTCAATCTTTACAACCCTTAGAGACAGGTATTGCTATCATTACATTCTTGTTTTGCATAAAAGGGCATGATGTTTTGGTGAAATAACTTGCTCATGATTACTTATTTGATGAGGTGCAGAGCTAATATGGACCCAGTTCTCCCTGTGAACAGAGATCACACTCTTCACCACACTGTCTTCCCATCCATTTGTCAAAATTTCATTTGTCAAATGTAGAAAATGAGGCCCAAGGAATAAGGTGAGTTGTCTATATTCACACTCTTCATTAATTATCAAACTATAAATTGATTCCCAGCCCAGTAAAATCTTGTCTATTTTTTTATTTCTTTTTATTTATTTATTTTAGAGAGGAGACAGAGAGAGAGAGAGAGAGAAAGGGGGGAGGAGCTAGAAGCATCAACTCCCATATGTGCCTTGACCAGACCAGTGCAGGGTTTTGAACTGGCGACCTCAGTGTTCCCAGGTCGATGCTTTATCCACTGCGCCACCACAGGTCAGGCTCTTGTCTATTTTTTAAAACCTCAAGTTCAGATACATTAGTTTCTAGTATTTTAAACTTTATCCAGTTCCAATTCTTGACTCATTAACAAATTTTACCCTTACATTAACATTTTAACACTTTTGACCAAACTGAAATGGATCTATTTTAATGCATCACTTAAGTGGAGAGTATAATTTGAACTCAGATATTTGGTAAAATTATGTCTTACTTCTCTTTGCTATTTCCCCAATATTATAATGTGAGAGGAGTGATAAGCAAAAAACCCTATGAAAAAATTTGGGGTTAATAAAATGAATTTGGGGATACTAAAAATAAAAAGGTAATAGTAGCTAGATATTAGAATGGTCAAGCTATACCTAAGCTCTTTAAATTTATTAACTCCTTTAATGCTTATACTATTATGTCACAGGTAATACATTAATTGGCATTTGCATTTTCTAGTTGAGAAAAAATGAAGTACTGAGAGTTCCTGTTCCACAGCTGGAAAGTAGCAGACCCTGAAATAGACCTCCTCTATCCGGCTCCACAGCCCACACTCCTACTAAGAACCTTTCTTTTCAAAGTCACACCTAGGAAATATAAAAGGATGTTAAATAGGACTTCTCTGATTTTCTTGAATTTTCAGCTGAGGCCCCAGATCTGAGGTCAATAGGTAACAAGTGTCATGTCTATGATCTGAAGGGAACACCATCACAGGACGTACTAAGAGATTTCCGGCTGTTCCGAAAGCTATCCCTTGAGGAAAATAAGGCTAGAGATACACTAGGGGGAAATTCCTTCTGCTGGTGTTACTAAGATGAATCCTAGTGATAAATGGCAAGGACGAATCTTTGAATAGATTGATGGCGGTGTCATACCCATAGGGAAAGTCAACTGGCACCTCATTCCCCAACTGGATGCTTCCTAATCTGCATAATCAGGCATGTCCTGGGATAGTACAAGAGTGAAGTATGAGTCCTTGAAAGAACCTAGATAAGCCATGGAGTTTGGAGGGCACAGAGTCTAGATATGGAACTCACCTGGAGCAGTCTGGAGGCTGATATATGGCTGCCAGGTGAATAGAGAGAAGAGGGCAGCAGCTTTTGTTTCCAGAGTTTGGCAGGACCTGAATGCTTGAGTTCTGGTGGACCAGACAAATGTCAATGAAGTAAGCCAGATTCTAGCCTAAGAAAGATGTCTGCCTAGCCGCTGCCTAAGATGAGCTAAGAGGGTCTGACAGAAAAAGACTGGATGAGGTCTACCTTCAGGACAGAAGCCTGAAAATCTGAAGGTTGTCCTGAAAGGTAAGCTGGGGAGAGCATCACCCATGACAGGGAATGGCACTCCATGGAGGTCCTTAGACCAATGGGGACGGGTCTCAGAGGCAGCCACAAAAAAAGCCCTCCATCAGAGGAAGAACAGCATTTGGGCATATGCCTTACAAGAAGCACCAGCAGCCAGATAACAATAGTATCAGTCCAAGAAGAGCAGACCTTGCCTTCCTCCTGACCTCCGAAATTGTATCCTCATCCATTTTCTCTGAGTTTAAGCAAGTTAATTAATTGGTTTACTCTCCACCTGTTTCTTAGCTGGCCACATTATTCTCAATCTAGCAGTTATTTATCCAACATTTACATTTCTATCAATATATATATATATATATATATATATATATATATATATATATATATATATATATATTTAACTCTATTACTTTGCTTAGGCTCTTTTATGATACTTCATCAGTATTCAGGGATGTAATTCACTAAACATTTCCAACACGTAATTGTTTTAGCTAACATTTGGACCTGCTATGAGGGGGAAATCTTTAATGGATCTCTGAGAATATATTGTGGTCCCCAACCTTCTGTGGCTGCATACTTTTATTTCCCCAAACTACTATGGATGTCACGACTCTCTGCCTTGTACCAGTCTTTACATCTGAAATGTTCCATACCCCCAATCACAACCCAACTCACCCTTCAAAGCTCAGCTCAAATATCACCTCTTCTTAAAATTGTTACCTGATTCCGCCAGTTGGAATCAGTTAGTCCTTTGTCTGTTTTCCCCTGACCTTTGCTATATTCTTTTGGTTTTGATCTTATTTCATTCTGTTTCATATTATAGTTAGTCATGTAGCAAAAGAGTGCAAGACAAAAGACCAAAATTTATATTCACTATGAATTTCCAACATATGAAAGAATAAAAAGAAGAACTTGGAAGATTCTAGTTACATACAAGCTCCAAGAGTCTTCTTGGAAGAGCAGTGATTGAGACCCTTGAGAAAGTCCAGGGGGGTCAAGCAAATATCCCGACCTATGGAAGGTAAGGTCTTGAGATGAACCCAAGTCATCAGTGTGGAGGGATTAGGACTTAGTCCTGGGGCACTAGCAAAAGACTTGCAGATACAGAACTTGAGGAATCAATAGCAAGGAATACCAACTATCAACAATTGGGTTCAGAAGCCTCAGGTGAGAAATTTAAAGAAATTGATCCTAATCAAGGGTTTTCATCTCCAAGGCACTACAAAGAATGTTATTTGGGAGCAAACAGAGAGTTATTTCATTGGGAAAAAAATGATTTCTTACCAAAGCTGACTATCAAAGTGATGGAAAAAGAGAAAGTTATTGTCAAGCATGAGAATATGTGCATAATTATTGTCAAAGGAAAGTGCACAAACCCCAAGTCAGAAACTGGCCAGCCAATGTGAGCTAGGGGCAGGGCGAGCAGTGAAGCATGTGGGTCAGTGTGCACAGCCCAATAGGAAATGGGATCAACGGGCAGCCGTGACTGGGAACTGTCAGCAGCGGCCTCTGATGAATTACAGAATTAATTCAGAATTACAGAAACAACCTCTTGTGGCTGTAGGGGACACACTTTAAGCCACAGAAAACATGAATAAACAACAACTCCACCAGGAGAAGGGGTTCAGATTTGTCTTTTAGCTGCTACTTACTCCTCTATCCCAGCACAGGAGAGATGTATGTCAAGTGTTACAGTTGTAGACACTGAAGAAATGCCTATTGAATAACTAATGAACACATTGTCATCTTCTATAGACTCTCGTTTTCAATTCTAGTGGAAATTCTCACTATATGCTTAATTTTTTATATAGTAGACATTAATATCTTTGTCTCCTGAACATGCCCCCTTCCTTTTCCTCTAAGAAATGCAAGCCCTTCTCTGGGGAAGCTGATCTTCCCTGCTCTAATTTTTTGACACTAGTGAGACTGCTTCACAGGCACATGAACCAGGCTTGCCACTCAAAGGGTCCCATTGTTTCAGCAACAGGGATTGGCACAAGAATCAAACTTGGTTAATCAGCATTATTCCACAGAAATGTTATATACAGAGACATGGAAAGAGAAACCCTGTATTTTCTCGAAGTCATAAGTTCTCATGTTTACAACATTGAAGCTGCTGCTCCCAGCTATGGTCCCCATCATATGGAGAAGCCAGTTTGAAGGAGGGGAGAATGAAAGCAAAGACAAGCTTAGCTCTGTGTGTGTGTGTGTGTGTGTGTGTGTGTGTGTGTGTGTGTGTGTGTGTGTGTGTGTGAAAGAGAGAGAGCGAGAGAGAGAAACAAAGAAAAAGTTTTATTAGGAAGTAGTCATTATATTTTCCAGTTTACATTTTCTTTATTAGCATGTTCATGCTGTTTAAACAGAAATTATTTTCTTAAATCAGAAGAAAACACAAACATATATAATAGAACACATATTGGGAAGCCACATGTAAATGTTTATCTCATTTAGCTGACCCAGCCTCTCCAGGCTTGCCTATTTTAGACTGTTTATTTCCACTCTAGCACCATATGTGACACTAATGAAGACTCTGGCTTCATAGTTCATATGCTAGAAGCTGCATCGTTTTCTGTAACACTCTGGAGTCCCACTATCAATATTTAAAGCACGTCAAGCTTGTTATCTACAAAGGAGATTCTGGGCAAGAGAGCTTTCAAGCTTCCCTAGAACATTAGAGTGGGGGTAAGAGAGTCATTATAAAATCATAAAGCTTTGTAAAATCCAGGCTGACGTCTTATTTTAGAAGTTGTTTTTGATTTTTCTCATATATCTTTCTTTCTGTATCCTGTTTCTGTCTGGTCTTGCTTAATAATTTCTAAGAGAGATCACCACTCTGATTCTTAAAACCAAAGAATTTAAGGTAGAGAGGGAAAAAAAACAGATGAAAACTAGGCAAAGAATAAAATGTTAAAAAAGACTAAATCACATCTGTCATGAACCACCAACAGATTTGAAAGCTGAATTATTCAAGGCGGCAAATTTTCTGGATTCCAGCTCTATGTTGCAAGAATTGGAAACAGATAACAGAGGCATTGTTATATAGTTTTCACTGCCAGCCTTCTGCTGCCACCACAAAGCACTCCAGTCTCTGTCCCTATTGCCAGTCAGCAAGGATCTTGCATGGAAAATAAGAAGTAGACTCCCTGGTTTTGTTTTTACGTGATAAAGATGCACCTTCAGACTTTTACAAAGAAGTTACTCCATCCAAAGTTTTACCTGGTCAATTTGTCGAATAACGTATCAGGTAAGATTTGCTTCGATAATTTTTTTTCACAGTTAGGCGCAATCGCAAATATAAAGACTGGATATAACAGGCAGATACTTTTGAAAAATGCATGCAATTCCCTTTAGTTTTCTCTGACTTATCTTTACATTGATATTGTCCCCATTTATTCTAAGTTCATCTAAATGATAGAATTTCTCCAACTTCAACTTTGTCACAAAGTTTGAGGCCTCTTAACTCCTTCCCTTATTAAAAATAATCAGGGTTTCTTTTTATTTTTTTAAGATTTTATTTATTCATTTTAAAGAGGAGAGAGAGGGAGGGAAGGGGTAGGAGCAGGAAGCATCAACTCCCATATGTATCCTGACCAGGCAAGCCCAGGGTTTTGAACCAGTAACCTCCTCATTCCAGGTCGACACTTTATCCAGTGCGCCACCACAGGTCAGGCATAATCAGGATTTCGACAAAAAACAAGTGAACTGTTCTTTTTAAAGAAATCTGTTCCTTTTTCTTTTTTTAATTGTCTCCCCTTACTTCAACAGGACTCTATGGGGCTTATTTCTTATATGAAGGCAGAACTCGTCTCTGTGTGATTGGAGGAGGTATGCCCACCATACTTCTTTTTTCTCCCCTCAGATTACTTTGTATGGGAGCCTGCTTCTCTATCTAGGATGCCATTCACTCTGCAGTGAAATGCCCAAAAGAAGATGGGGGAGCTAGCGAGGACCAGTCACTGTCCGGGAAGGGTAGACCCAAAGAGAGAGTATCATGGCAACACCCAGCAAAGGAATAGCTGAAAAGGAGCGGGTAGTTTTTCTTCAGACTCAAGTGGTGTAGCATATGAGAATGCACTACTACAGAGCCTGGCATAACAAACTCTTGCCCAAGTGTTTCCTTTCTTTCTCCTCTCCTTCTGTCTTCTCTCTGTAACAGAGAACAAGACTGATGTGGGACGCCACTAATAACACAAAAGACTCATAAATGTCTGCACATTCAACAGCAGATCGGACTTGAGCGAACTCAGGACTCTGCTTGCAGCAAACTTGTTCTAGACAATGCATGTCTAATGAAATAAGTTTGGAAGTACGAAAAGTTCCCACTATATCTCTCAGCTAAAATTACATACAGATGCTGCTCAGTGCCTGTATTAACTTGTAACTGTGAACAAATTATAAGGTTTTAAGATCACAGAAAAGTTTTTGAAGTTGAAAATAACCACCATTACAGACAAAATAACCTGTCACTTCTTTTAGAGTTCGGGGAAATAAAATGTTGGTAAGAAAATAAAACATTCTGGCTCCGTGCCAGGACATAACATTATGGTCTCTTATACACTTCTAAAGTGCTTATCTTAAGTGTCAGCAAGTGGCTGTTTGTTTAAATCTATCTCCCTTAAAAATATTTAAGATCTTTTTGATTGACAAAATGGAGTGCCTGTTGTATGTAAGTTTATATGTTAACTTTGTTCTTTTAAAGGAATCGCATCCAAACTTTTAGTTCATCTGAATCTAACTTGTATACACTGCAAAATTCATTCACAAATCATGGGGGAAAATATTTTATATATTTAATTAAAGGAGTGATAACTATCTGCATATTAATTCTGCAATGAGACTATAATTTTCCTCATTTTCATTATTTGAAGGAAACAGTATATAGAGTTTAGAATCTATGTATGGTTACTTTACATTTGTCTACAGATACTATATCTTTTAATAACAAACATTTTTAAGAAATATGTAAGTTTAGAAAAATGTGGCCTAATTATAATTTTATTCTGTGGTTTTGAGAGTAGTGGTTTAATCATAAAGAATTAATAACTGATATAAAATTTAAAGGGAACTTCTTTTATCAACACTGGTTAATCAGAAAATATGCAGTATTAGCTCTCAAAGAGGAAAATAAAAAAACAGCTCTCTTGAGATTTCTCATCTGCAGCTGGATTCTACAGAGGTCTGCAAATCAGAAATGAGTTGCCCCAAGGTTCAACCCAAGCTTTTTCTTTGAAGGGCACACTGAGGGTAAATTGTTGAGCCTGATTATTATGCCACTTCAAATACACTGCTTCAGCTGGATCTGCGGAGCAGAGCCGTCTGCTCCCAGGTTCTGCATCTCAAACGTCCACCCTCCTGACCCTTTTCAGTCCCTCTTCCTGCAGGCCAAGCCATTCTGGCTTTTATTTCCTTTATTCCAACGTTTCTACTCTCAAACAGGAAGAACTAATGTGAAAGAAACCACACCATGGTACCAAAGGCTCAGCATATATTGATAGGCAGATAAACTCCCTCATACCTAGTTCTAAACTGTGCATTATTTGTTTTAAACCACGGAAATCAGGAAAATAATTTTTAAACGGTAATAGCAATATAGGGCCTAATACAATATGTCAAATATGCCAGAAAATTCAAAGTCTAGGAGTACTTTCTGAAGAATAGAATTTATATATCACACCATGTAGCATATGTATCATAATTTAATTTGCATTTTACAAAATAAAAAAATGTATTTTACTTTACATTCTCAGCACCTAGTGCAGTGCCTGACATACCATGGAACTCAATGCTTTGGGCTATTTTGGAATCATGTTAATTGGTCTGAATGTCAGGAATTTTAGGTGCTATCCTGCTCTTAGAACTCTGTGTAACCTTGAGCAGTTCATGTAAATGATTTGTTCCAAACCACTTGTTCCCTGATCTGTAAAGCAAGGAAGTTGAGCCAAATCTATTTCTAACCTATTAGACAAAAACCTATTCAGTGGAATTTTCTTCTTTCATGCCTCCCAAATCTCAGGTCCCTGGTTCCCTCTGCACAACACTCAGAATGCTGAAACTTACCTTTTATCCATACCCTGATGTCCTCCAGGTGGAATTCATGCTGTCCCAATGAGATCACCCATTTCCCATCCCTCATTGATTTCAAGTCACTCCCTACTCAGATCCATTCTACTCTGCCATCAGGCTTATTTTTCTAGAATACTTGTTTAGATTAACAAACTCACCAAAGTCCTTTTAAAGATCTTAAATTACTCATTGTTATCTTTTTCTTTTCTTTCTTTCCTTTTTTTTAAGAGAAAGAGACAGACAGAAAGAGAGAGAGACAGGGAGACAGGAAGGGAGAGAGATGAGGAGCATCAATTCATAGCTGCATCACTTTAGATGATCATTGATTGGTGATCATACATGCCTTGACCAGGGGTTTCAAGCCAACCCAGTGACCCCTTGCTCAAGCCAGAAACCTTGGGCTCAAGCCAGCAAACTTAGGCTTCAAGCCAATGGCCTTTGGGCTTCAGCAAGTGACTTTGAGATCATGTGAGGATCCTGTGCTCAAGCTGGATGAGCCCACACTTAAGCCAACAACCTTGGGATTTTAAACCTGGAACCTCAGCATCCCAAGTCAGTGCTCTGTCTACTGTACCACCAGTCAGGCCAAGTCATTATTATCTTAAGGACAAGTTTCACCCTGCTTAACGTAGCTTACAATGTTTCACAACCAGGATGTAAACCTGCCTTTTTAGCTTCATCTCCAACCAGTATATCTTACTTCAATACACCATGATTTTTTGTCACTCATTATCTTTGCTTCTGCTACTCATTGTGTCTAGACCAGTCTCTCTCAAAAGCCTCCCTACTGCTGCATCTACTCCTGCCAAGTTTTTACGTATTCTTCAAGATCCAGATTAAATATCCCTTCTATATTTAGCTTTCTCTTACTTCTTTCTCCATAGTAAAATTAATTGAATCCTTTGTTCAACATTAACAGAGGATCTGTGTATGATATCATACTACATACAAGTATACACATATGTCTAACAAATTCTTGCCATCAGTGAACTTTCAGACTAGTAAAAAATACAATCCTGTAAAGCAATAAATGCTACTTACTTATGTTAGTTCTATGACAGAACATTGTACCCAGTGCAGTTGAACACAAAGAAGAGAAAGGATGATCAGCCCTTCCAGAGAAGAGGGGAAATGGGTCAAGAAAGGCATCAGAGAGAAAGTAATTCTTGAAATAAATCTTGAAAGATCAATAGACATGCAATAGGGGATAAATAGTGATCAAGAGGTGAGGGAGAATCTATTCAGTCACTTAATTATTCATTCACTAAACACTTATTGAGTAATATGGTATGTCAGGCACTGCGGTAGGTGCTGAGAACATAAGTAAAATACTCTATTTTATAAAATACTAATAAATAAACAAATAATTATTTTACAATGGATATAGACAGCCTCTAAGATAGCCTCCTGTAATAAAAATCTGACTCCAACTGCACTTCTGATGTTTCATCTCTGACAGCTTTTGTGCCCTAATCTCTCCCTTTCCCTTTTGCCTATACCAGGGCAGAACAACAAGAAAGCCTTAGCGGTCCATCCATTGTTTCTGGTGACAAAGTTCAAACCACCCCAAACCCATTTCCACAAGAGCCTTCACTGAAACCCTAACCCTTCACCATAATAAAAACCAAGGCCATCATATTCTCTTCTTTCTCAGGACATAGTAGACCTGACCAGGTAGTGATGCAGTGGATAGAGCATCAACCTGCGACACCAAACCCAGGTTTAAAACCCCAAAGTTGCCTACTTGAGCACCTGGTCACTGGCTTGAGCGTGGAATCATAGACATGACCCCATGGTCACTGGCTTGAGCCCAAAGGTCTCTGGCTTGAAGTACAAGGTCTCTGACTTTAAGCCCAAGGTAACTGGCTTGAGTTCAATATTGCTGGCTTGGTCAGTGGTGCAGCTGGAGCCCCCTGGTCAAGGCACATCTGAGAAAGCAATAAATCAATGAACAACTAAGGTGTTATAACTGTGAGTTGATGCTTCTCATCTCTCTCTCTTCCTGTCTCTGTCCCTGTATGTCCTTCTCTCTAACTTTCTCTCACATGGCAAATATATATATATATATATATTAGACTGGCTTTTGTGCTTGTCTTAATTTCTTTAAAAAGTCTCATTATGGCCTAACCAGGTGGTGGCGCAGTGGATAGAGCATTGGACTGGGAAGCGGAAGACCCAGGTTTGAGACCCCGAGCTCGCCAGCTTGAGCACGGGCCCATCTGGCTTTAGCAAAAAGCTTGTCAGCCTGGACCCAAGGTCGCTGGCTCCAGCAAGGGGTGGCTCAGTCTGCTGAAGGCCTGTGGTCAAGGCACATGTGAGAAAGCAATCAATGAACAACTAAGGTGTTGCGATGGCAACAAAAAACTAATGATTGATGCTTCTCACCTCTCTCCGTTCCTGTCTCTCTGTCCCTATCTATCCCTCTCTCTGACTCTCTCTCTCTGTCCCTGCAAAAAAAAAAAAAGTCTCATTCTGTGAGTAATCATGTTTATACCATCTTGGTGCATGTGTGGCATCATCAGTCTCAACATGTAAACCACTTATGGGTTGGAGTGTCTTGCTCTCCAAAGGGCAACCACAGAACAAATGTCAGCTTCCTGGCATTCATGACCTTATATAATCCCATCTGAGTGATGTATCCTATCACTTTTAAGTAATAAGAGGAAGGTAATCCTCTGTGATTAGATTGCAAAAAGACTCTGGCTTCTCTTTGCACATTCACTATTGCTCTCTTCCTCACTTTGTTGGAAACTTTCTGAGGTCCACATAATAAGGGACAAGGGAGGCCTATGGTTTAGCCATAGAGAAATCAAAGCCCTCAATTCACAAGCCTCTGTAAAACTTATTCCCACCAAGAGCAATGTCAGTGAGTTTTGAAACGGACCTACCACCAACTGAACCATCATATGAGACCACGTCCCTAGCCTTGTAGGAGACCTGAGGATAGAAGACCCAGTTAAGCCATGCCCATCTTCTTGACCTGCAGAAACTGTGATGTAGTAAATGTTTGTTGTCTTAAGTCACTAGGTTTGGAGGTAATTTGTTAAACACAAATACTTTGGGGTGGTAGTAGGGGATGAGTGGCTAACCCAACCTAGACATTATGAGTAAAACATGAAGACATGAGAAGCCTGGCAAATGTATGAAGTGTAGTTACTTAGAATAATTCAATGTGTCTAGACTAGAGACTGTGAGGAGGGTTCGTCACCAGCTCAATCTAGAGAGATACGCTAAAGCATGATGTGAGAGTGCCTCATAAGGCCATGTAAGTGGCAGAAAATCATCATTGAAGAATTCTAAAGAGCACAACCACATGATCCTATGTATGAATGTGAGCCTGTGCTGTGCTTTCCCTCAAATTCCAAGACGTCTGGACAGATTGTGAGGACCACTGACCCAGGCCCTCAATAGTAGGTTTCCAATGAGTGAGTAATCAAGAAACATTCTGGAAAATAAGTCAATCTATAAGAAACAAGAGTTCTAGACTTCTTTCAGTCACTGCCAGAAAAGTAATGTTTTTCACCTTTGTATGCAGTGACTCTCTGTGATTATCCTTCTCAGTCCTTATGGATTGATGCCTGAGCCCTAAGAAGAAAGAACTGCTGCAAAAAGCAATGGCTCTGAAAGGACTATTTCAAACAATTGCATGAGAATCTCAGATCCAGAGGCAATATCCTCAAATCAACAGCAGTGGAGTCAGTAACTGGCAGGAGAAAGGAACTGGCTGCTTTGCAAGGACCTCGGTACCCTAAACATTGGACACCACCGCTGGCGCCAGTGCCCTGGCAAGGACTCCTGAGTTTTCAGCAGAAGGCATTACTCTTTTTTTCTTTAGGAGCCAGAACAGATGAGAAGGAAAAAAGTGGACAACAAAAACCCTACTTCAGAGCACTCATGAAACATCACCAGATTTGGAGATTAGAGAAATCTAGAGATTCCCCAATGGAGGAAGAGCAGTAAAAAAAAACCCAGAATGCTCTTTAGAACAATTTACAGAAAAATTGAGCACATAGTACAGAGTTCTCATATGCACACCATCTGCAGTTTTTCCTTTAATTAACATTTTGCTTTAGTATGAAAACATTTCTTACAATTAATGAATCAATATTGACACACAATTATTAACTCAAGTCCGTAGCTCGTTCATATGTCCTTAGTAATTTCCTGATGTACTTTTTCTGCTCTAGGATCTCATCTAGGGTACCACATTACAATTATTTGACATATCTCCTTAGGCTCCTCTTGGCTGTGACATTTCCTCATATTTTCCTTATTTTCAGTTACCTTGACAGTTTTTTGTTTTGTTTTGTGACAGCGACACAGAGAGAGAGATGGAGAAAGGGATAGAAAGGGACAGACAGAGAGGAAGGGAGAGAGATGAAAAGCATCAATTCTTTGTTGAGGCACCTTAGCTGTTCATGGATTGCTTTCTCATATGTGCCTTGATGGGGGCTACAATAGACTGAGCGACCCCTTGCTCAAGCCAACGACCTTAGATTCAAGCTGGTGAGCTGTGCTCAAATCAGATCATCCTGCACTCAAGTCGGCGACCTCAAGGTTTGGAACGTGTGTCCTCTGCATCCTAGTTCGACACTCTACCCACTGCTCCATCACCTAGTCAAGCGAGTTACCTTGACAGTTTTGAGGAGTATATTATATAAGGCCAGTCTGCTGAAATTTTTCTGATGTTTTTTTCATATTAGACTGGGTAATGAGTTTAGAGAAGAGAAATACTAGGTTGATATGATATTGACCCCATTTTTTTTATCTCCATACTGCTTTGGCCTGGGAAATATACAATGTATTACACTTGTCTTTTGGAAAGATCATCACCATAGAGGAAATATAGAGGGAGGGCAAAAACAAAGCAGCATGACCAACCTGAAGACTATTGCAACTATTCAGATGAGATACAATATGGATCTGGGCAAAGACAACTATGGTGTGCAAAGAGTAGGAAGGAAAGGTTAAAGATACATTAAGGACTTAGAAATAGCAGAACTCTGTAACCAATTTTATATGTGGATGGGAGGAATCTGCAAAAGCGATTGAGAAGAAATGACTAATATGGAAGAAGAACCAGAAGAAGCCAGGAGCCAAGACCAAAGGAAGAAAAATCCTCAGGAGTGCTGTAGTAAGCTGAATAAAAGAGGACCAAAATGATCTTTGGACTTGGATATTAATAGGGTTGCTAGTCAGGAACAGGAGTATAATTGGAAGGGCTGAAAAGTATGTTGTAAGGAAAATAAAAATAGTGAGTGTCAATACTTCTGAGCATTCCAATTATAAAGGAAAAAGGAAGTGTAGAAGCTAGAAGATGGGGACATTCAATAAATATATGAGACATGAGTACTTACTTATTTGTAGACTACATGGGGTGAAAGGAACCAGTAAAGACAGATTGAATATATGGCAAAATGAAAAATTGGTCTTAGAGGAGATGAAAAGAGGGTAATAATAGTTACACATACTGACTATTTACCAAACTTTTCAGGCACTGGGGTAGGGCTTTGATGCATTCTTTGCATTAATCTTAACACTCTTAGAAAGTAAGTGTTGTGATTACCCTCATTTTTTGAATGGAGAAACTGAGGCACATAGCACTGTGAGTCAAGATTTGAACCCAAGCAGAATAGCTCCACTTGCTTAATCACTACTGTATATTGCTTTTCCAAAGCCTGGGTGGTAGCCTGCCTGGAACAGCAGCAGAGACATCTGTGAGATGGAGGGAAAGCAATAAGTGTGGGTGGCACATGGTGGTTTCCTAATAAATATTTGTGGAATGAATGAAAGAATAACTGAGTGCAGATATAGATATGGAACTATAAAGGCAGGAAGTTGATGGAGGTCACACTTTATGGAGCTGATTACATCACCCTCTATGAATGTGTAGCACTTCATACATGAACCGTATAGCACTTGCTTCATTTTATTACATTTCTATGTTTCACCTCCGTCTCTTCACTTATCTGAACTTCACTCCTTCAGCAAGGAGAGAGTTTGAGGCTGGCCTATCCTTTGAATTCTTTAAGCCAGAACTGGAAAAACCTTCAGAAAATGTCAGAGGCAAGGAACAAGAAAGACTCAATGAAATCCAATAAGCTGAAAAATCAAAGGTCCCCAAACAGATGGGAGGAGCAGAAGCAGGTTTGGAATTCAAGAGTGTGGAGCCGGGTTTTGGAATCCTAGGAGTCAAGAGCCAGAGCGGAGGCCTGGAAAAACGATCTCAACAGATGTCGCTTTCTGCATCTTACTTTTAGCTATCAGTCACGGTGATGAATGGCCAAACTGCCTAGTTTAAAGGGTTGCCAGAGGTCAATACCTCCAGGTAGTGAACATCTTGGGGTCATGGGCTATGTCTTTTTTACCTATAATTATGTCCCTACCTTCTGACACACTTGTGGCATACAAAATGTGTGAAAAACATTGACAAGAAGAGAACACTAATCATTTGCGGATTTGCACTAAAATCTTTATTTGGAGTGATTAGTAACTATTTAACTTATATCTGAATTTGAACTTGATAATTATGTTATAATGTCACTTGAATTTGCAGTAGGTCCCTGACTTATCATTGGATATTACTGACACATATAATATATAGTCTATTTAAGATGATAAATGATTACCCTTCAAAGGGAACAATAATAGAATCATGATTCATAAATTTATTAATCATTCTTTCTAATTGCAGACAGTCACAGTTTTTTCAGACATTTTTACTGAATACATATGCAACCCAGATGCCTTTCTCCAGACTTTAGGTTTCCCAAGTGTAAGAATTGGGTCAAGGAAGTAGAAGTGATCAGGATTATGCCTTATAAAGTTGTGGAAGCTGGTAAAGTTTCTGAAAAGCCTTTGTTTCTGCCTCTAATGGCAGGCCTAAAGTCATTGTCAATCAACAGTGCAGACAGTCTGGTGTGAAGTGGAGAATGTGTGAGGACAACCGGGTACCTGAAAGGACAAACCAGAAATCAGAATACAAACCAGACCCACATTCAGTGGTGGGATCAGACGATTTTGCACAGATTCGGCAGAACAGATACCTAATTTTTTTGTTGTTGAGTTTTGCAAACCGGATGTTAAAATAGCACTTGTAATCAGGGTCCTCTCTAAGGTGGGCACCTAGGCAGCTGCCCAATGTGTAAATCACAAATACACATTTCTTACTCGTTTTTAATGTTCATCTGCTCAACAGTGTATTTGAAGTGCCCGCAGTAATGTTCATTCCGTCCATAGGTGAAAAAAATTTGACAAAACTATGCTTGTAATATTTACTCATGTATTCATTTCATAAAACTCATTATACCTTTGATGAAATACTATATTTTTAATTCCCTCATGTTTGTTACTTCAGTAAACAAACATATAATATAAAGAGAAAAAGTGCTAAACAACCAGGGGGTGACAAGCTGTCACTGAAAATATCTTAAATAATAGTTTTATTGTTTTCTGTCCAGTATTATGTAATATTTTTTCATTAATATTTTAACACTCTTTCTTATAACAATGTAGTTTTGTGCACCTCTTTTATTGTTCTTATTTAAGTATTAAATGCATGAAATAATAAACTACCTTTCAGTATATTGTTTTTCATACTTAACACTGTGACTAGGGTAGAGAACTGATTGTTAAATTATTTGGATCCCACCACTGCCCACATTTGTCTCTCACTATCTCCAAACTTGAGATGAAGGTGAGCTGAGGAAAGGGCTCGTCCCGTTCTCCATGTAGATACACAGCTGCCTGGCCCAGAACTCTCAGAAACTGAAGACAGACCCAGGGGGAGCTAGAGGAGCCACAGGCCAGCTGGCCCACACCAACAAACCGGGCAAGTGGTTCAGCAGCAACGCGCACGGCTTTGCCAGTGCCTGGCTCCTTTCACAGACCTTCAGAGCAGAGTTGCAGCTGCTTCACCAATGCCTTCCAAAACACTAACTTCTCCTTTGGCAATACAAACCTGGAACCATACAGAAAAGTGAATTCTGGGAAGTACTCTTTTCAACTGGCTCAGTTGACACACTCTAAAACCATCCTACTAAGGAATGTTTACGTGCTCTGAAATTTGTGTTTGCCCCTTACTCAGGACCTCTCTGCTCCAGAGCTTTGCAGATGACCCCTCTTTCCCTCCCAAGTGCTTTTCCAGGGTGTTGGTAAAGTGTTCCCATTATCCTGCTTCTATTCAAGGGTAGACACAACTTAGTCTCTGCTAAAATTTTCAATATGTTGGAGTAGTGGAAATAGGACACAGCACCGGAAGTGGCTGAGGCCTTCTACTTCCACCCACAAACAGGACACACTATATGTCAATGTCACCTTCAGTTCCTAGCTCAACCACCCTTAGTACCAGATATGGAGAAAGATTTCAAATTTCTAGCTCCACTAGGTCCATATCCAGCTTCCATATTTACTTCTGCTTCCCCTCCCTCAAAGCCCATTGGGAACATGACAATGAGAACAGACATTCCTTCAGGGAGGAAACCCCCTCCTGCACCTGCCATTGTGTGGTTTGGCCCCCCATGACTCAGACAAGGAAATAACAATGTTTGACCCAGCACATTTCCCAAAGCCAGCTAAATTAGTTTAAATAACACCCTTTGTGGGATGCCAAAGTGAAGTCAAGGTAGTACTGTGCAGTGTGTAGCCTGGTTACTTTGTTAGCTTTTCCTATAGTCAGATGAAAAAAATCAAGTCTGTAGTTCTTGTCTGCTGCAATCTAGTCTCATGACCACCTAACAGCAATGCTTGAGCAAAAAGAAAATAATTTTCTCCTCCTCCTCTTCTACCTGCTCTTCCTCCTTCTTCTTCCTCTCCATCTCATACTCCCCTCCTCCCTGCCCCACTCATCCTCTTTCTCCTCCTCTTCTAACTCCATCTTCTTTCTCCTTTCTTCTTTTTTCTCCTCCTCCTCTTCCTCTTTCCTCTTCCTCTTTCCTCTTCCTCCTCCTCCTCCTCCTCCTCCTCCTCCTCCTCCTCCTTCTTCTTCTTCTTCTTTTTTCTCTCTCGCTTCCTGTCACACACACACACACACACACAAATACACACAAACAAACATACATACCCTTCCCAAGAATAATCAATGCTTTTAGGCGCTTGGCAGCTTAAACCCGATTTTGTGGGACAGAAGAAAGATTCTCTTTGGCATGGAAAGATCCCACTTATTATTAAATAGAAGCTCTAATCTCTCAGCATTTGCTTTCAAGTTCATGGTTGTTTCATGGTTTTCTATAAGAACAATAGGTCAATATTGTCTTACACTTGTGTAATTTAAGCTCCACTTCTGGTGATTCCTACAATCTTCATTGCCAAATCAGAGTC
This sequence comes from Rhynchonycteris naso, assembly GCA_037038555.1. Classification (NCBI taxonomy): domain Eukaryota; kingdom Metazoa; phylum Chordata; class Mammalia; order Chiroptera; family Emballonuridae; genus Rhynchonycteris; species Rhynchonycteris naso. Next base: position 137,701,178 of record CM072996.1, read on the forward strand.
TTTTCTACTGGTGGACTGACAACTCCACTTCTATATAGAGAACAGTATAAGCAACTTTTAAACAATTTTTTTGTAATTTAAAACTTTTATTAAGTTCAACCAGACATTTCATTGCCTATACAATCCACCACCCCATGAAGATTATGTAGCATCTCAGTTAATGACATAGTAATAATAACTCTCTTAAAGTATATATTATAAAAAAATTAATGAAATTTAGTATATAGTCTCTTGACACAAACTTTATCATATATTAAGTACTCAGTAAATAGAAGCTATTATGATTACATATTGCTTCAATTCACAGACATATATGTGTACAAACACCTGTGTGTATGAATGCATATCCTTCTACATCATCTGTTACATATATCAGGAAAAAATAATTATGATTTCCATATTGAGCACATATGTGAAAGAGAGAGAAATTCATCTATACAATAGTGAGTGGGAAGTGAAATAAAAGACAGAGAGATATTAACTAAGGAAAAGTTCATTGAAATAAAACAGACATTCTATAAATTAACTAGCAAAAATCTCATTCATATTCTAATTTGGGGTCTACCAACAGATACACTTGAATAGCCTCTATGACATCAAGTAACCTAAAAAAAGACTGTCTTGACCTTTATTCTTACTGTTAAGACAATACTAAAACTTTTAAGGACAGTGAGTTCTAATAATTTTCCAAGGTTTCTCATAAAAACAGATAATTGTATACTGTCTAATTTTCACCTTATTTTAAGCTATTCAATCATAGCATGTGTTTATTATGCTTAAATGTGCAAAGTTAGAACAGCTTAAATTTTTTACTGGCATTTCATGTTCTTCAAAGGTTTTTATTGTTTTCCTAAATAAGGCTATTTAAATCACATAAAGAAAATCTCTGTATTTACCATGCTTTTCTCATTTAGTATATTAGTGCAAATAATAAATCATTTGACTCATGCTGTTAAAGAATTTCTTCATGAGCCCATATTCATTGAATAATTATTGAGACCCTACTCTGTGCCAGGTATTATTCTACACCCTGGAGAAACAGATACAAGCCTCAGTTTCTGATTCTAATGAATTTATTAAAATCTACTACCAAGGTAGACATATGTTTTTCAATTTCTACACAATGTGGTAAAAAAGAAATGCAAAGTACTATGTGATAAGAAAGGAAGTAATAAATATTTTGTGAGGAACAGAGAGAAATTAGAAAATAGTGGCATGATGAAGGTCATATTTTAATTGGGTATTAAAAGATAAATAAGAGTGACTCAGACAAAATAGTAAAGGAGCATTTTTTTAAGAGAGGGACAGACAGAGACAGACAGACAAGAAGGGAAAGAGATGAAAAGTATCAATTCATAGTTGCGGCACCTTAGTTGTTCATTGATTACTTTCTTTTCTGTGCCTTGATGGGGGGGGGGGATTCCAGCCAAACCAGTGACCCCTTGCTTAAGCCAGCCACATTGGGCTCAAGCCAGTGACCTTGGGCTTTAAGCCAGTGACCTTTGGGCTCAGACCAACAACCCCGCACTCAAGCCAGATGAGCCTGGGCTCAAGCCGGCGACCTTGGGGTTTTGAACGTGGGACCTCAGCATGTCAGACTGATGCTCTATCCACTGCACCACCATCTGGTCAGGCAGAAAAGGATTTTAAGCAGAAAAACTAACTTGAACAGTGGCAGAGACTGTAAAAAGATCATAAGAGATGAGGGTTAAAGCAAACAATGCCCCTGGATATAGCGTAAAAAGCAGAGGGAAGGAACACAGCAGCTGAATTGAGAAACTCACTTGGAAGAATTTGGACATTGTCAACAGGATCCTTTGAGGATTTATTTTCAAAATATTGTTTTAGCTCAAATATTCAAAGAGTGAAGATTAAATAAAATTATATAGAACTCATATTTTCCTAGGTATTTCTCCTTGAACCTGGGCACTACAAAATTTTACTAACTGACAGCCACATTGGACTGTATTTGAAAGGTCTGCTAATGAACTGTATGTGAAGGGTTCAAAGCAGAGAAAGATTAGCTAATACAAGTCTGGCAGTAAGCTTAGCATAGAATCTTCCTTCCAGTCTAGGGTTCTCTCATTGTCACTTCACTGTGGAAAGATTTAGACTTGAAAGATCCAGCAGTCTTCTCCTTTCATTTTACTTATTATTAGTGACTGTATCTGTAAAACAATCTACTTAATAATCTATTCCTGTAAAGAATTTCAATGAATATTTAAGACTATATAAGAAAAATATATTTCTTGGTTGGGAGGAAGGTGGAGTTGCCATCTACATAGGAAGCATGGAAATAACAAACAGACTTGGACTATCCGAGGGACCAGGACTGATTTTCCAAAAGACAGTGGGAGCAGATTTGTATGTGGAGGATTATATTGTGGTGCAAAGTGTTTGAATAAATAAAAAATCATTCCAAGAAATATTCAAAACTCTAGAAGCTAAAACTCTTTAAAAAGAACTAATATTGTCAGAGGGAATACAAATCTGAAATAGGCTGACTTCCCAAATATCATCACTAGCTCAGAGAGAAAGAGGAGATAGAAGAGAGCATGACTTTTTGAAATTTCAGAGCTTCTAAGAGTTAAGAATAATCTTTTATTAATTTTAATTTTATAAAAGAATATTAAATCTGTGTCAACTTATTATTTACATCCATTGGTTCCTATTAATAGAAATAGATATTTTTGCATAGTTCTTACACTATACATTTAAGTTTGTATTTTTATTCACTATTTCTCCACATACATATTTTCATGCAGTTATTTTTAATTCTACAATGTATTTTAATTAAGATGTCTAGTGGGACCAATGATGTATATGAAAAGGTATTCTCACAGCCTACAAATCAAAAGTAACTACTTCTTATAATCGAGTTGAATTGCATCTGAAAGTATATTAGGCCCTTGCCAGTTGGCTCAGTGGTAGAGCATTGGCCTGGCATGTGGATGTCCTGGGTTTGACTCCTGGTCAGGGCACACAGGAGAAGCAACAATCTGCTTCTCCACCCCGCCCCCTTCTCTCTATCTCTCTCTCTCTTCCTCTCCCACAGCCATGGCTTAAGCAGTTTGAGCAAGTTGGCCCCAGGTGCTGAGGAACCTTCCATGGCCTCTGCCTCAGGTGCTAAAATGGCTCGGTTGCAAGCAAGGAAGCAAAGGCCCAGATGAACAGAGCACCGTCCCTTAGTGGGCACACACACACACACACACACACACACACACACACACACACACACACACACACACATATATATATATATATATATATATATATATATATATATATATATATATATATAATTAGACCAGGAATTAAAAAATTAAAAGACCATCCATCTTTTAGTCCCAGCTGTACCTTTAGTATCCCAAGTAGTTTGCTGCAAACAATATTTCAGGTATCCACCTACTTTTTTTAAAGTTTGTGTTGATTAAAAAAACAAATCAAAACAAAAACCTATATTACTATGTACCTTTTTTTGCTAACCAATAGAAATCTGAAGAGGAGTTTCACTTTGATGAAAAATATAAAGAGCAAAAATAGTGTTTAGCCTTTGTATTGCAATGGGCCATATAGAGACAGCACATCCAGCAGTTACAGTGGCCTCGCCAAATTTCTTTCCAAGAACTACACTCAGCATCTCAGCATCAAGCCACTATAGGTTTGAACTGTGTCATTGAGCATCCGTGCTTTATCTCAATTTATTGTGTGTATCCTTTAGCAAGATGTGGCCTAAAGTACCGGAAAAGCCTAAGAGTGTGTAAGGGTATTATTCTTTGCATAAAAGTGGACATAATTAAGCTTTTGACCATGGAAAACAAAATAAAGACATTGTACATGTGTTGAACTTTCCTGTGTTTGCCATTCATGCTATTTACATGCAGAGAGAGGACATCTTGAAAACTGCCAAAGTTACTATTGGTTCTGCTAGTAGCTAAGCAGTCTCTTTTAGATGGCATCCAGTAATGGATAAAATGGAAAGTTTATTACTTAAGTGGATTGGTGGATGTGCAAAGCTTGGTATGTATTTATTATTTTATTCCTGCTTCTACTACATGTTAGTGTTAATTTAGGTTTCATGCATTACTTGGTCTGCTTTTGTAGATTATTTGGGGTAGGGAATGCTCAAAAATCTTCTGTATAAATTAATGGTATCTGCTTCTTTGCTTTAACACCATGTAGGCTTACAGAAGGTTTCGTAAGAATGCTCTGCTCTTGGGTAGCAGAGAAGTATGAACCTCATTCAACTCCATTTTTTCTAACTGTAAAATAAAATGGCTGGAAGCAAGATCTAGCTATCTTCCACGCCCCAGATGCTGAGATCCTGAGCATTCATTCATTTATCAACTCATTTCTTAATTCACTTATTTATCCATTCAACTGATATTTACTAAGTATCTTGTCTGTATCATGTGCTAGAGGTATAGCCCATGGGGATACAGCTGCGGACAAGACCATCAGAAGTCCGTGCTCTCCGGAATTTACACATTTATGATGGGAGTCAAACAATAAACCAACAAGTAGAGGAGATATTTTCAGATAGTTATAAATACCAGCAATATGACTAGCAATATGTGTGAGGAACAAGGATTTGTGCAAATTAATGTACAGTGCAGAATATACTTTGCCTTGTAGTGTTGCATATTTGAGTAATGTATCTTGTAATTAAATTACCCAGTGGCACAAATAGCAAAAATAAGATGCTTATGTAAGTAGGTATATGTATATAATATAAGCTTCTATTACATATAAAATGCTTATATGATTTCTTATATTAAATATAATATTTAATATATTAAATATATCATATACTATTCTTTATCAATTAGTTGCTGAATTTAGGCAAAAATCCCATTGAAAATATAATTTTAATTTGGTGCAAGAGAATATTAATATGAGATTAAAAAGATATTTAAGTGAAAAACAGCAGAGGAGAGGGTCATTCAGTAATTTCTTCTTGGGGCACCATGACAGATCAGAAAATTGGTAACATTTGCAGTGCCAGAAGGGTAATTCAAAGGTAGAATCAAGAAGTCTTTGAAATCTGGGTTTCGTTATATGATTTCCCCTGGATTATGAACATCTTTTATTTTTTCTTTTATTCAATGACAAAACTATTTGTCTCTTTTCGTTGCCTACAGAGGACATAAAGAAAAATTGATAATTTCCTTGGGTTTGAGACACTGTTTGCTGCCACGTGCATATTAAGCTTACAGAAGAAATATTCACGACTAAAACAATTTGCATATGCATTAACAGTCAAGTAGAGCTTTGTTAGAATAAATTTTGAAAGCATGCATAATGTCACTATAAAGAGATTGTCTTTTTCTTTTCTTTTCTTTTCTTTTTTGAGAGCAAGAGAGAGACATACAGGAACAGACAGACAGGAAGGGAGAGAGATGAGAGCATCAATTCTTTGTTGAGGCACCTTAGTTGTTCATTGATTGCTTCTCATACATGCCTTGACTGGGGGCTCCAGCCGAGACAGTGACCCCTTGCTCAAGCTAGTGACTTTTGGGGCTCAAGCCAGTGACCATGGGGTCGTATCTATGATCCCAGACTCAAGCTGGCAACCCCGCGCTCAAGCTGGTGAGCCAGTGCTCAACCTGGATAAGTGTCCCAGGCCAATGCTCTATCCAGTACACTGCTACCTAGTAAGGCTAGAGTGATTGTCATTTTTAAAAATAAAAATTAAGCTTATGTTTTACATCATAAAGTGAAAAAATTCCAAAAGTCATTTTTCTCTTCATTGTTTTGGTAAACAAGTTTTACATCTTCCAAATATCTCATCTGTAAGGTATTTCAAATAATAGTATGCATAATTTAGCAGAATTGTAAAATAATGAAAAAGTAGGCCAAACTGTGTGTGATGTTGGATATCTAGTTTATTGATATATTTGTTCACATAGGAGATGTGGAAAACAATGTTAAATATACCCATTCTCCCAGAGTTTGAAAGAGGTGTGAATGAGGATCTTCCCTTTACATGGATTTCACAAATCTAAAAGTAAAATCTTTTTAATAGACGAAATTAAACCTACTCTAAAACATAGATGGCTTGTCCCCTAGAATGCTACTTACACCAGTTTATAGCAGAACAGCTGCTGCCTGATCCATGAGCTCTGGGCAGTGTATAAACTTACCTCAGCCAAAGAGCCTGTAACAATGTAACTGTAGAAAAATTACACCCATTTTCTAAAAGTAACAAAATACTCTGAAAAAGGCTTAAGTCCAAGATACTACCACTACTTAGTTAGACCTAAAATTTCTTTTTCACAATATGGAAATTAAGTGATAATGTTTTTATGATCCATTCTTGTAAAAAATGCCAGTGAATGTTTAAAAATACATAAGTACAATATGTGTGAACCAGCTGTACCGACATAACTAGGAGCTTGTCAGGGATGCAGAGTCTAGGGCCCCATCTCAGACATTGCGTATTGTAACACCACCCCTAGGTGATTCTAATACATTTTAAAGTTCCAAAAGTGCTGTATTCAATCATAGTAAGCAATAAATTATCAAATAGCAAGAAGATTGATCAGTCATGAAGTATTTGAAAAATGATAGAAGAAAATAAACAGCTTATTTCAGTATAGGTTAGAGGGGGGAAATTTTATCTTAAAGTGTTTGCAAAGACAAAGAGTCATTTCTACTGGAGCTCATCCCACATAAGCATTTCTCTTATAAAGTGGTGAAGCAGTGAAAAATCATAAACCAGTTTATGACCAAAGACATTATGGACCAGATAAGGGTATCTTATAGAACTGGTTAAAGCTCATGAGTTCTCTGTTCACTCTATATGGTTATTTTTATTTTAGAAAAACCCTAATTTCAGTCCCTTTATTCTTATGGACTCAGGAGAGTCTCATTTGATAATCTAATGAAACTTTGCTCCAATTCTGAGCTCGTTTATTAGTTTATACAAATCTTATATGGCTGTATCTGCCCATAGAACTTGTCATCTTGGCTATATATAGACTAACTCAATACATCAATATACAGAAATCTCAAGCCACACAGTTTATGGTATTTAGACTTTCAATGGCTTGGTTTCTCATTCTCTTTCTTCCTCCTTATATAGTCATCCTTCTTTCCTGTGAACTGTTCATCCTTTCTTTCCTTCCTCTCTCTCTTCCTCCCTGTCCTTCTTCCTCCCTCCCTCCCTTCCTTCCATTACTTGTAAACCATTAATACAGTATCCCATAAATAGCTCTTTGTTAGAACCATTGTGCAACCTACATACTTAGGAAGTATAATATAAGAAATTCCCTTGTGTATTCTTCAGTGTTGGCAACCAGTATCCTAAGAAAGCATGACTACAATTTTCCTTGTATCTTATGAGTCATGGTTAACGAATGTCAAAGAGTTAGGATCAGGGATAGACTATCCATTCGCCAAAGTCATTGTAGAAGTTTAAATAGGGCAAATCTTTGTGTTGGACCCAGTGTCCATTCATAAGTAACAGTAGATCTCTTTTGATGGTCTTATGGTGAAAATTCCCTGCATCCTGGCCAGCACTGAAGAAATACTGCTTCAAGCAAAATTACTGATGCCTTTCCATCATATCATATAAGGCTGCTCATGTAAAGAGCTAGTTCAAATAACCAAAAAAGAGAGATAGAGAGAGAAGTCATGTGTCTTGAGAGCAAGTAGGGTACAACAAAAAGAGCATTAAAATACAAGTTGGGGACTCAAGAGGTAGCCCTGTGCTCTGCCACTATCTAGCAATAATAGGTGAATTATCTCATTCTTAGATCCTTATTTATTCAACAGAAATGAGAATATTGGATTAGATGATCTTTAAAGACCCTTCCAACTCTACCATCCTTTGTTCTATGGTTCAGCATGAAAATGATTTTCAGTAAGAAATATGACCTCAGGTTCAAATAAAAGAAATGAATAGAAAAAAGAGGAACAGAAAGTAGGGTGGGGTGAAGGATGGGATGAAGCCATTCCAAATGGCCTGATTGAATAAATGCAACTATTTCTTTATGAACAAATGAGATAAATTTGACTGACCAGTGTCTGCCATGGTTGTAGTGTATGAGCATTCTAAGTGAGGCAATATTTTTCCACTGGCAGGTCAGAACCTCCTCTGGTAGGTAGGCTGAATTTTAGTAGTGAGCTTGGGACTCCACAGAATGTAAATAGTGTGTGTTCCGGGAGATGTTGCAGACTCCTAGGAACCCTCACGAGAGAGGAAAGAGTCCTCCGTTCTGTTTCACAAGAGCTGCTTGGCAGCAAATTCACAAGCACTGAGCACATTACTTGCCTTTTCCCATACTTTCTACACGAATGGGGAGAGCCCAGAGAAAAAGTAACAGCAAGTGCTCCGTTAATAACTTCTAACTAGAAGCTTAGTTTGATAGAAAAATTAAAGTTTTAATGTTATAACCTTTTTTTTAGAATCTCAGAAGAATGAGAATTGAATAGGAAGAGTGTCCACCTCTCTTTTTTTCCTTTCAGTGTGATTATTTTAGGAAAATTATTTTGTAATACTGATTTTAAAACTTTCCCACTTAACTGCTCTTTCACTTCTGCAGAGTCTGAGCAGCTCTCAAAGTTCAAAGATCACTGTCCTTTACAAGACAGCCCAGTATAACATGACTGTGCCCCCACAGAGCAATGAACTGCAGTTCTTCACGCTCTTTCAGAGTAGTAACTGTCGGCAAGGCAAAACTATTGCTAATCCCTTCCACAGCTGCAAAATAGCCTTGTGGATTGCATCACTAGATCTAACGGCAATCAAAATATGGAATACCTTAACAAATCTATATTTAATTGAATTATTGAGACTTGAAAAGTCAAAATGTCTGACGTTTCACAGGCTCACATCAAGTGACCTTATTTATAGAGGTGCATATTCAACTTGTTTGCAGCCTTGCATAAAATATGCGTTAACTTTAACTAATTTCATCTCACAGTGGTTTATTTGGCTAGGATGCACAGTATTATGTATGTGCCAGGAAGATTGCTGTTTAATAAGCAGGAAAAAATGGATCTTATAAATGTTTGTGGAGGACTGGAATGTTCTACACTGAGACTAAATTTCAGTGACGTATTATTTTAAAATTACAACAGCACTTTGGAATTTGAAGAGTCTGATGTACTGTGTACCATTTAAGCTACACACAAACACCCTCTGTTTTGAGACAAATTCAGTAGCTTCAGTCTCTCCACTGCCACCCAGAGGAGTTAAAAATCAACAAACAACATGAAAAACTTCTCCAGAGTCAGTTTTAAGTATTAAGAAGAAATTGTTTTTGCTCTAGAGCAGGGGTGCTCAATATGTCGACCGTGATCTACTGGTTGATCGCGAAGGAAGTGTGGGTAGATCGCATGACATTAAAAAGACATTTGTCTTTTGATTGACATACAGGGTAGCCAATCTGACATCTGAACTTTTGACACCCTACGCATGTGCGTTAAACCGCGCTAACTTGTTCAGTTACATTGCTGCGTAGTTAGCCTTCAATTTATTTAAACTAAATACAACAAAGGGTATAAAAATGAGTGCCATAGCTGGTCCGAGTAAGAAGCCTAAAACCTACCACTTTCATACAGAATGGGAGGGGATTTTTTTCACTATGTCATATTCTAAATGTGTTTGCCTCATCTGTCTGTGTGCCATTGCTATTCCAAGAAAGGGAAATGTGGAGCGGCTTTTTCAGACTGTTCATAAAAACTATGACATTGACTTTCCTCCGAACAGAGAGCTGAGAAGGAGAAAGGTGAAAGAAGAATACACAATATTAAATAGTAATAATAGTAACTTAAATAATGATAATATAGAAGAAATAAATTTATGTTTTGCATTTTTATTGTAGGTAGATAATTTTGACTTGGTCATCTTATAAGTAGTTTGCAAGCTGAAAAAGTGTGGGCACCCCTGCTCTAGAGTGTCTTTGGGAGTTTGTATTTTGGGACCATCAGCCTATGGATAACAACAAAAAAATTAAGAAAATATTTCTAGTGACTAAGAGATCTTCAAATGGAATTCAGACTTAGGTGGGGGGGTGGGGGAGTAGAGTTTCACCAGCAGCATAACACAGGTTTTCTTGTTTGTTGTAGGGTAGAAAATAGAGCATTTCTAAGCATGTCCCATTACTTAAATGCATAGAAGTACTGACTGGAACAGCTGGGATTTTTCAAAGCTTATACCCTTCAGTTAGTCTGGATAAAGTAACTTGTTCTAAAGTTAATTGTAGGTTGCTTTTAAATACAGTGTAAAGGGTCTCCAATTTATGATTCTCTTTTTCGTTTATTGCAAAGATAAAAGTGATGTGTGTGTGTCTGTGTGTTTCAGTTGAAAGGCTTTTATAAGTTCACGTCCTGAGAACATATGGATGGTCTTCTCAGCAAAGAAATTTTGTTCTATTGATATATTTCTGGGTAATTCTTTCTTTATCTTAAAATACGTTTTATGCAGTTTTGCTCTCTTTTAAACAATCTTCAGCAGAGCTTAAACAGAAAAGGTGGAAGAATTTGCCCCCAATTTTTTATAATTTAATAAAATAATTTTTCATAAAAAGAGATTAAGGGCCCATTACTGCCACTGTACAAGGCCAGTGGAAGATAAAGATGCAAATGTTATGGTCCTTACTTTCAGGATGCTTATAATTTAATGTGTAAGATAAACATTAAAATATATTTATATTGTCTGATCAGGTAGTGGTGCAGTGGCTAGAGCATCGAATTGGGACACACAGGACCCAGTTTTGAAACCCTTAGGTCTCCAGCTTGAGTGAGGGCTCACCAGCTTGAGCATGGGGTTGCTGGCTTGAGAGTGGAATTATAGACATGACCCCATGGTCGCTGACTTGAGCCCAAAAGTCACTATTGAAACACAAGGTCACTGGCTTGAGCAAGGGGTACTCGCTCTGCTGGATCCCCCTGGTCAAAGCACATATGAGAAAGCAATCAATGAACTACTAAGGATATATCAGAAATATATACATAAATTTATGTATATAAATTTAGAGAAGGAAATTTATATTAATACTTTATTTTATTATTTGCGAGGAAGAAAGAGAGAGAGAAGCACACCAACTCATTGTTCCACTTAGTTGTGCACCCATTGATTGCTTCTCACATGTGCCCTGACTGGGACATGAACAGGTGACCTTGGGGTTGAGCTAGTGCCCTGAGGATCAAGCTGGTGACTCTTGGATCAAACCCATGAACTCGGCACTCCAGGGTGACACTCTATCCACTGCACCACTGGCCAGGGCCATGTTAATATTTTATTATCAAGTTCTATTTCATTTTCCAGGGGAAAAACTCAGTTTTGCTTTTGCTTAGTGTAGAACTGTAGGGAAGGTCCATCCATATTGTTTTATTTTATAACTATATTAAGGCATAAGTTAGGTATATAAACTTCACGTATTAAACATTTATAATTTAAGCCCTAGCAGGGTTGCTCAGTTGGTTGGAGTGTGTCTTGATGCATTTGCGTTATGGGTTCGATTTCAGTCAGGATATATGCAGGGGTCCAGTGTTGAGTGTATGGATGAGTGGAGCAGTGAATCAATGTTACCACTGCACTGGATAGCTCAGTTGAAGCACAGAGGTTGCCAGTTTGATCCTTGATCAGGACACATATAGGAACAGATTGATGTTCCTATCTCTCTTTCCTTCCTTTCCTCTCCCTCTAAATCAATCAATAAATTATTTTTAAAAATTCAATGAATAAATTTTTAAAAATCTAAAAGCATATAATTTTGTCAGCTTTGACATAAGTAGACTCCTATGAAACCCTTACTACAATCAAGGAAAACGATATTCCCATGACCTCCAAAAGTTTCCTTATGACCCCTTGTAATCTATTCTTCCCTTCACATCATCCCCAGGCAGTCAATGATATTTCTGTTTCTATAGATTAGTTTGCATTTTCTAGGATTTTATATAAATGTAATCAGAGATTATGTATTTTATTTTCTCCAGCCTTTTTTACTAGCATAATTATTTGTGATTCGCCAAGGTGACTATGTATTAATGACAGTCTTTTTTAATTGATGAGTAGAATCCATTGTCTGGTTATGCAAAATTCTGTTGACACATTTTTTGTTACTATATTTTATTTATTGAGAGGGAGAGAGAGAGAGAGAGAAAGGGTAGTGAACCAGGAAGCCTTAACTCATAGTTGCTTCACATATGTGCCTTGACCTAGTAGGCCCAACGTTTTGAACTGGTGACCTCAGCATTCCAGGTGGACACTATATCCACTGTACCACCACAGGTTGGCTGTTGATCTATTATTTTGAAGGGTATATCTGTTGTTTCTAGTTTAGGGCATTCACAAATAAAGATGCCATGAATAATCATGCAAAAGTTTTTATATGTATATATACTTTTTGTTGAGACTCTTAGGAATTGAAAGATCAGGTGATATTTTATGTTTATGTTCAGTTAAGAAAAATGCCAAACTGTTCCAGAGTGGTTTTACTACTTCTGCCCCCTGCAGCAGTATCTGAGAATTTCAGTTTAGCCACATCCTCACCAACACTTAATATGGTCAGGTTTTTATATCTTAGAAACTCTAATGTGTGGGTTATAATATCTCATTGTCGTTTTAATGTGCACTTCCCTGATGACTAATAACTTTGAGCATCTTTTCATCTTCCATTAGGCTGTTTGTAGTACTAGAATTTCCAATGTTTTGCCTTTACCAAATGTCATAGTTTCTGCACTTTAGCCTTTTCCAAAATGTCAGATAGCTGAAATTGTACAGTATGTAAAGCCTGCAAGAGGTTTATTGATCTTATTCTTCTTTTAAAGAACCAGCTTTTGGTTTTATTGATTTTTCTCTATTGCTTTTGCTTTCAAGTTAATTGATTTCTGTTCTGATTCTCATTATTTCTTCTATTCTGTGTACATTGGTTTAATCTGCACCTAGTTTCCTAAATTAGAAACTTAGTTTATTGATTTGAAATCTTTCTACTTTTCTAACATGCATTCAATGCTATAAATTTTCGTCTAAGCACTATTTTTACTTCACCCCACAAATTTAGATAGGCTGTGTTTGTGTTTACATTTAGTTCAAAATATTTTTAATTTCTCTTGAAAGTTCTTTTAGAAATGTGCTGTTCAATCTCTAAGTATTTTGGGATTTTTCTGCTATCTTTCTGTTAACTTCATTGAGATCTAAAAGTAGACACTGTATGATTTCTATTTTTAATTATTTTTAAATTATTAAGGTATATTTTATGATGCAGAATGTCATCTATTTTGGTCAGAAGAATGTACATTCTACTGTTGTTGGATGATTTATATTTCAATATACTCAGAATTGATTTGCTGTTGAGTTCAACTTTTACTGATTTTATGGCTGCTGGATGTATTTATATCTGATAAAAGGATGTTCAAGTCTCCAACTATTATAGTGGATTCATTTCTTTATCCTTGGAGTTATATCAGTTTTTGCCTCACACATTTTGATGCTCAGTTGTTAGGTACATACATATTAAGAACTGTTATATTTTCTTAGGAGAATTGATTATTTAATTACTATGTAATTCCTTTCTTTATCCCTGTTAACTTTCCATGCTTTGAAATCTAACCTGTCTGAAATTAACATAGCTACTCCTGCTTTCCTTTTACTAATGTTAGCATGGTATATCATTTCTACCCTTTACTTTAATCTACATGTGTCTTCATATTTAAAGAGAGTTTTCTTATAGACAACATATAACTAGGTTGTGTGTTGTTGTTTTTGTCCACTCTGACCATTTCTGTGTTTTAACTGGTATCTTCAGACAAGTAATGTTTAAAGAGGTTACTGATATAGTTGGATTAATATCGATATTTGTTACTTCTTTCCATTTGTTGCCCATTTCTCTGTTCCTTCTTTTGTCTTTCACACTTTTCTGCTCTTTTGGGGGGATTTTTTAACTTTTGTCTTTTAATTTAATTGAGAGGAGGGGAGATGGAAAGACACAACCCTCATGCGCCCTGACCAGATCCACTCGGCGACATCCATCTGAGGCCAATGCTCTGCCCATCTTTGGCCAGGCTGGCAACTGAGCTATTTTTAGCACCTGAGGAAGAGGCTCCAGAGAGCCAACCTCAGGGCCCAGGATCAATGCACTTGAATCAAGCGAGACATGGCTGTGAGAGAGGGAGAGAGAGAGAGGGAGAGAGAAAGGGAGAGGGAGGGGAGGAGAAGCAGATGGTCGCTTCTCTGTGTGCCCTGACCAAGAATCGAACCTGGGACTTCTACACACCGGGTTGACACTTTATCACTGAGCCAATTGTCCAGAGCTCATTTTTTGGTTTTATTGTACATTTTATATAATTCAATTTTTTTATCCTTTCTTAGCATATCAATTGTTCTTTTTTTAATTTTTCTTGAAGGTTACCTAGAGTTTGCTATATACATTTACAGCTAATCAAGTTTCAAATAATACTGTATACCTCTTCACAAGTAATAGAGTATTTATTTTAAAAAAATAATAATCCCAAGTTCTCCTTTTTTTCTTGTATTATTGCTGTCCTTCATTTCACTTATATATAAGCATACTTAAGCATATATATGATAAATACATAGCTCATATACTAGAAAAAAATTATTTTGAACAAATTCCCTGTTAAAGTAAAAATAAGAAAAATTAAAAATTATATATTACCTATACATCTTTCTTCTTTTATGTTCTTCCTTTCTTTATGAAGAATTACTTTCTTCTTTATGAAGCAGAGCAATGAGTTTCTGGTCTATATTATTTTTCTTCTCAGTAAAGAACTTATTTTTAACATTTCCTGAAAGGCATGATTATTTGTAACAACTTCCTTCAATTTTTGTTTGTCTGAGAACATTTTTTTTCTTCACTTCCAAAGGATAGTTTTGCAGGTTATATTGTAGAATTCTAGGTTGGTGGGATTATTTTCTCTTAATACTTTAAATATTTCACTTTCTATTCTTCTGGCTTACATGATTTCTGAGGAAGATTTGTATGTTATTCTTACTTTAACTGCTCTGTTGCTGTTTCTTGTCTCTGTTTTTTGTTTCCAAAATTTGTTTCTTTCTTTTATTTTCTGAAATTTGAATATGATATACCTAAGTGCAGGGTTGTTTGTTTGTTTGTTTTGGCATTTATCCTACTTGGTGTTCTCTGAGCCTCCAGGATGTGTGGTTTGGAGTCTTGCATTAATTTGGGAGGAATTCTCAGTCACTATTGCTTCATATATTGCTTCTGTTCCTTTCTCTCTTGTTTCTGGTATTTTCTTCACACGTATGTTACATCTTTTGTAGTTTTCCCATAATTCCCTGTTCTTTTTTATTTTCAGGGGGGTTTTATTTGTCTTAGTTTTTCAGTTTTGGAAATTTCTATTGTCACACCATAAAGATTAGAAATACTTTCCTCAGCTGTATCCAGTGTACTAATAGGCCATCAAAGAAATTTTTCATTTCTGTTTCTATGTCTTTTATCTCAAGCATTTCTTTTAAGAGACAGGAAAACAAAGAGAGGGACAAACAGGAACAGATAGACAGAAAGGGAGAGAGATGAATAGCAGACAGAGAGGAAGGGAGAGAGATGAATAGCAGACAGAGAGGAAGGGAGAGAGATGAGAAGCATCAACTTATAGTTGTAACATTTTAGTTGTTCACTGATTGCTTCCTCATATGTGCCTTGACCAGGAGACTCCAGTAAAGCCAATGACTCCTTGCTTAAGTCAAAAACTTGGGATCAAGCCAGTGACCTTGGGCTTCAAGCCAGTGGCCTTTGGACTCAAGCCAGCAACCTTAGAGTCATATCTATGATCTCACTCTCAAGCTGGCAATGCTGTGCTCAAGCTGGTGTACTTGTGCTCAAGCCGTCAACTTCAGAGTTTCAAACCTGGGTCCTCAGAGTCCCAAGATGATGCTCTATCCAGTGTACTACCATCTGGTCAGGCTCAAACACTTCTTTTATAGTCTTTCTTAGACTTTCTTTCCACTTATATTATCTATCTACTATTACATATTGTCTACTTTTTTATTAAAATCCTTAACATATTAATCATATTTTAAATTATTCCTGGTTTGATGATTACAACATTTCTGTTGTCTCTGACTCTGGTTCTAATGCTTATTCAGTCAATTCAACTGTATTTTTGCCTTTCAGTATGCCTTGTGATTTGTTGTTGTTGTTAAAATATGGACATGATGTACTGAATTAAAGAAATTCTGAGCCCTTGCTGGTTGGCTCAGTGGTAGAGTTGTGGCCCAGCATATGGAAGTCTTGGGTTTAACTCCCAGTCCCAGCACACAGGAAAAGCATCTATCTGGTTCTCCACCCTTCCCTCTCTCTTTTCTCTCTATCTCTTTCTTCCCCTCCTGCAGCCAAGGTTCCATTGAAGCAAAGTTGGCCTGGGCGCTGAGGATGGTTCCGTGGCCTCCGCCTCAGGTGCTAGAATGGCCCCAGCCTCAGCAGAGCAATGCCCCAGATGGGCAGAGCATTGCCCCCTGGTGGCATGTTGGGTGGATCTCAGTCATCAGGCACATGGGGGAGTCTGTCTGTTTGCCTCCCTGCTTCTAACTTCAGAAAAATACAAAAAAAAAAAAAAAATGGTAAAGAGGTCTTTAATTATATGGTGTTAAGGTGTGGAGAAAGGAGAAGAATTCTGTAGACTTATGATTAGGTTTTAACCTTTTGGTGAGTCTTCCCCTGGACTCTGAACTTTGCCAGTGCTACTCAATACTTCCCCTGGCTGAGACAGTATGTGGTTAGAGAGGTCAGGAGTTGGGTTTTTTCATTGCTCTACTTTAAAGGATAAAGTAAGTTGAAATAGGGTATTTCCCTTCTCTCAAATGGAAGGCTATAGCTGACTAGATTTGTGTGTTCTCCTTCCCGCAGCTAGGTTAGACTCTGGTGAAATCTATGTAGGTTGGGCTCTAGTAAAACAGTTTCTTTGAAAGCAGACCTTATTAAGAAGAACAGAGTACTCTGAAATACTTCAAAATGGTGTCTTTTCTTCTCCTTTTGCTGAAACACTTCCTAAGTATGAGGACCTGGTAGAGTTCCTGAAGATAAAATTCACAAAAGCAAGATGGTTCCCTTAAGACTAGGTCTTCGTGGTCTTTTTAAATTTTAGACTGTTCATGCTGAGTCTGCAGCAATTCATCAATTATGGCTCAAGTTTTCCTAGCCTGGCACTGATTCCTGTGAAGGCTGTTTCTTCTCCTGGCTTTCTACTCCAATAAATTGTTATTCTCTGTATCTGCCTGTCTGTCTCCCCAATTTGGGGACAGGAGCTTGTCCTCTGACCTCATTTTTCTGATGGAGATAAAAAAAGGTTTTGATTTTTCATTTTGCTTAGTTTTTTATTTTTTGTTAAGACAGAGTGGCACCTCTAAGCTCCTTACAAGCCAGTTAAGAAACTCAAATCTCCTATTTTATCATTATTTTTTAAGGATATTGTCACTAGATATAGAAGTTCTTTCAGCACTTTAAAGATGTTTCACTGTTTCCTTTTTTTTATGTTCACATAAGTTTTATTTATAACATTCAAAAATTGGAAATAATTTAAATGTCCATCAACTGATGATAGATAAACTATTTATGGTAGATACATACAATGGAATATTACTCAGCAATTAAAAATAATATGAACTACTGATACTTATAAAAGCATGGATGAGTCTCAAATGTATTATGGTGAATAAAAGAAGACAGAGAAAAGAGTTCAGATGCTATATGACTTCATTTATGGATGTTTGACTGTTTTCTGACCTCATAATTATTTTGTGAGAGACTTATTACCCAAAGCATTGTTTTCTGTATGAAATGTGCCACTTTCGTCCTGCTACTTATAAGATTTTTTTTAATCTCTGGTTTTCTAAAGTTAGAGTATCATTTGTTTAAATTTTATTTTCTTTGTTTTTATCTTCTTTAGGGGTTGTATGAACTTATAAAATATGTACAGTTTTATCTTCTCTCAAATTTGGAAAGTTTTCAATCATTATTTCTTCAAAAATTTTTACTGCCCCATTCTCATTTTATTCTTCTGGAATTCCAAAAACATGTATGTTTGACCTTTTGATATTGTCATGTTTTTTTTTTCTCTCTGTTCTTCAAGTTGGATAATATTTATTTACCTGTTACCAATGTCCTCTGGCATCTGTGTACTATCAGGAAGCCCACTTAGTAAATTTTTTATGTTCAAGATTCTATTCTATTCCATTTAGTTTTTTTATAATTTCTGTTTTCCTGCTGCCAAATTTTATATTTTGATTTATTTCATGCATGTCTTCCTTTCTTCATAAAACACAGTTTAATAACTACCTTAAAACTTTTGTCTAATAATTCCAATATCTCAGACTCTGTTGGTTGTTTCTTGTCAATAATTGCCCACATTTTCCTGGTTGTATGATGAATAATTTTGGATTATTTACTGGACACTGCGAATGTTGTCTAGACTCTGGTTTCTGTTAATAATCCTCTGGAGCATGTTGATTTTTATTTAGCAGGCAACCAACATAGTTACGTTCAGGCCACAGATTCTCTTTTGCTTTTTGTAGGTGGTGGTTCAAATCTTGGTTCAATTTTAAAAACATTTTCTCTACTTGTTTGAGCCTGTCCACCAAAAAAAAAAGAAAAAGAGAGAGAGAGAGAGAGAAAGCCAGATATATCCGCAGATTTATACACAGAATCAAAGGATATTCTCTGGCTTTCTCTGCTCTGAGAATCTCTCCTCACTAACCTAGAAACTCCTTTGCTGGTTTCTCTTGTGGTATAAATGGGTTTTCTATTGAAGTCTGAGCCCTTCATGTATCCACTTCTGATAAGCTGCTCTGTGGCTGGGGCCCACACTTGGGACAAAGTATATAAGAAAAAATGAGGAAAACATATCCTGTGTCTTTGACTCTCCTCCTCCTCCCTTGTTTATTTTCTCAGTGTCCTCAGGTAGTCCTTTCTGTTCCAAATAATTTAGCTTTAATTAGTGGGAAATATGGGCTAAGTCTACTGACATGATCATGCTGGACCCAGAACTCCTATCCTTAATGTTTAACTTAATATTTCTCAAACTATGGACCATGACCACTTGTGGGCCATATAATCAAGTTAATGAACTGTTGATTCCCATTTTAAAAATTAAGTGTGTTAAAGACTAAGCTAGGTTATATCAGTTTGCATTACATGTTAAAAAGAAGTAACTTGTTTAATAACATTTTTACTTGTTTTATTCAACTAATATTTTTTGAATACATGTTATGTGTCAAAGACTTTTAAATTATGGGAATATAATAATGAGCATGCATACTTTTAAAAAATGGTTTAGAAACAAGTATATTTTTTCAAATTAGCACAATTTATAGTATGTTAGACAGCTAAAAGAAAAATAATCTGCCATACATGTCCAGCCTTAAGTAGGGGAATTCTGTGGGGAATATAGGGAAAGTGTGACCTTCCCAAATATATGACTCTGCTGACATCTATGCAGTGACAGTTGCACCATAGCACAAGAATTGGAAATCTAAGTTTTCCAGGCAGTTATCAGCAGCAAAGTTATTGGTTGACCAAATCAGAACTAAGAGCAAACAAAACAATAGCTACAATGTGGGGTTTTTATGGAGCTTACATAAACAAACTTCTCTCCCTCAAAAAAAGGTACTGGTAGTTTTACACAGATTGTTACTGAAGATGATGATGTAGAGAGCTTAAGTCACATCATAGAATGAAAAGCTGGGATTGTTGACAATTATGATGTCACCCTGCAATCAGGAATTCTCTACTGACTGCACTTACCTTAAGTGTCAGGCCCCTCTTATGCTGCCTGGTCTCTCTTTCCTCTCTCCCATGTTCTCTGTCTTGCTTCATGCTCCGCATCATCACATTCCTTATATTTCTTATACAAGACAGTGCCAGCTTTCTTTTCTTCAGCTTCTTGCCTGAGAGTTGATACACAAACATTAACACCGATTCTATAGCAACCTATCACTCTACCCTTAGTTTTCCTTTGTATTTGGGGCAAGGTCAAATTCGAGGCCTTGGTAGGCTGTTAATAGTCCCATTTTGATCCTTGTACTCTGGGAAAGAGTAGAGTAAGGCCCTGTGGTCCTCATATCCATGGAGCATCCAGAAGTAGCAGTAGGAGACATGAGGGTACACTCTTCTCACTTCCAATGTTTCAGCAACTTATTGGATAGTCAATAACTAAATGTATGTAGTCATACATGACAGGACACATAGTCAGTCATACATGCTTTTTCCTATTCTAAATTTCATTTGTAACTGACATGCTTGTTTTTTTAGTAGAAATGCTGCTCACCTATTTCTGAGATGGCATTGACATTGGGATAAATGCCACACAGCACATCTTCCCACTCCATGAGTATAGCAGAGACCATTAACAGCAAGGCTCCTTGTAAGCCATTTCCTCCACCCTCACGAGTTTTCTCAGCACAGTTTTAAGGCAGCCACTGCCAATTAATCAGTATTGAAATAGGAGATGAATAGTATTTGCCCTCTGTACTTTTAGTCATGGCAAAAAACTTTCCCAGAAAGTTGTGTTCTGGCCAGTTTTTACAAACAAATTTGCTGACTGAGAAAGCCATGTCCATTCTAAGTCTTTCAAGTTTCTTCAGGCTCCACGTTCAGCCATAGAAAAACTTCACAGAACACATGTAGCTTTAAAAAAATGAACATTTTAAGCAAACACAAAGATTCTTTTTAAAGAACAAATATTTTTTCCTACTCTGCTCCTTTTTTTTTTTAAGGCAAATCTGGAAGCAATTTAGTAAATTTACTGCATGTAAATTATAATTAACTTTAGACAGAAATCATTTGTTTTCTTGAAAAGAAGTAGATAAAGTCAAGGACAAGGAGCTCAGGTTCAAATCTTAATCCCAGAGTTAAGTGAGGCAGAAAGAGACCCAGTATGTGATGCCAACTATAAATACATGCTGGGCTGTTTGAATCACTATGTCACTGTCCACAATGTTACACGACTATTTTGCAGTAACAAAATCTTACACATTTATGGCTTTCATTACACTGAGATTTTATGAATATGAGCATTTTAAATCAATCTGTTTGCTATAAAATTGAGAGGAATTAGAATTTATTCAACACACAAGCACCATGCCTGAAAATACAATATCAAATTTAATCAGCATTTGTTAATATGAGTATTGGTGAAATTTCTTAAATAAAAATAATCATTCATGGACTAAAATGGATAAATTGAAGGAGATATTAAAACTCTGCTTTTAAAATTGTGCTTTGGAAAGCCTACTTCATTCATACTCTGGAAAAATCTTTTGTAGCTTACAGATTTTGCTGAGTGAACTATGGCCCCTGTGCTTCCATCTACCTATTCTATAGATGGCAAGAAGCATGTGATCTAGTAAAAGGAACAACAAAAATATAGTAGATCTTTAAATTATGCATATATGTCCAAAAAGATGTTGTAATCCCCATATATAAATACCAGTGTAGAATTTCATCTGTGATCTTATAGCTAACATGGATATAATAATACAAACATCACAAGATTGTTGTGACAATTAAATGAAATAAGGTATCACAGAGAACATCACTGTTGCACTGAGGTATGTAGGCTCTGTATGTTTGTCTAGACATTCTTACCTGCTTTATGACTCACGCTTATACACAGGCCCTGAAACACTTACAATTCAAAATGATCCCTCAGCAAATATTACATGCCATGGACTTTTCAGCCTCCTTCAGAATCCTCAGAGGCCAAGAGTCTGCATTATACAAATGGACACCATTTAAATAAGAAGGAGGGATTCAGAGGTGAAAGAAATCATCTCATCTGCTTGGGTTAGAAGACACTGGGTTAAACAAAATTAAATAATTTATTCATACAGGGATTTCAGAACTTTAACTATATGAATGTAAATTGTGACTATTTAAGAAGGGTTATGCCTGACTTGTGGTGGCGCAGTGGATAACGTATCAACCTGGAACGTTGAGGTTGCCAGTTCGAATCCCTAGGCTTGCCGGGTCAAGATACGTACAGGAAGTAACTACTATGAGTAGATGCTTCTCCCTTCCCCCCCCTTCTCACTCTTTCTCCAAAAAAATAAATAAATAAAAAATCAATAAATAAAATCTTTTAAAAAAGGGTTATAGTATTATGAAATCTTCCCAATTCATAGGATCACAACATTTCTCTCTTTTTTTTTTTTTTTTTGTATTTTTCTGAAATGAGAAGTGGGGAGGAAGAGAAACACAGTCCCGTATGCACCCGACCGGGGGATCCACCTGGCAAGCCCACTAGAGGGTGATGCTCTGCCCATCTGGGCCGTTACTTTGTTGCAACCAGAGCTATTCTAGTGCTGAGGCAGAGGCCATGGAGCTGTCCTCAGTGCCCAGGCCAACTTTGCTCCAATGGAGTCTTGGCTGTGGGAGGGGAAGAGAGAGAGAGAGAGAGAGGGAAAGGAGAGGGGGAGGGGTGGAGAAGCAGATGGGCACTTCTCCTGTGTGCCTTGGCCAGGAGTCGAACCCAGGACTTCCACATGCCAGGCCAACGCTCTACTGCTGAGCCAATAGGCCAGAGCCAACATTTTTTAACAGAAGATAACTGATGGGATGCTATTGCTCATAGAACTCAGCCTGGGAATTCTAGCTTCTGAAAAAAATCCTAAACTCCTGAGCACAAAAACTTTCCCAACATTGCTCCATGTTATCTTTCTGTGATTCGCTCTTATATCTTCCCTTTGAATAATCTTCACCCTCAGTGTGTGACCTGCTCTGCATTTCCACAACTTCACCTTCTTGTTCATAATGTTCGACCTGCTTTCCATGTCCTGTCTTCTTTCCCCACCACATCAACCCTTCCCAGCACACAAGAAAGAATAGCTTACCACTCAAGACACTGAAAGAAAATTTATACTTCTATTCTTGAAGACTTTGTCATTTCCAGACAGAAGTATTTTTTTCCCTCAATGCCATAATTGAACATTGAACCTATTTACATTCTAGCACATGTCATGCATAGAAAATTATTCATTTGTGGCTATTTTCCTTACTAGATTGTGACCTCAGAAGCAAGGATTGTATCTGATTCATCTTTCAATAGCTAGCACCCAAGGAAGTTGTTGACACTCACAGTATCTTCTCAAACCCAACTAATTAAATGAAGGAATAACAACTGAAGTCAAATAGCACAAATGCATACAATTTATCAGTCAGATTTTTACTATCATTGATTGACATCTGGAGAGTAGAAATTGAAATGGGAAATGTTAGGATCCGACTATCTAATGGGAAAGGATTTTAGAGAATTTGTGAAGTTGTAAATGTTTCACTATGACAGCTGGCCATCAGACACATGCTGAACATTGAAAAAAATAATTAAAGAGATGAAATGAGAGAATAAAGGGAAGTCAAAGAATTCACAAATCAATAGGTACTCAGAGAAAGTTCAGTAGGTTCCAAAATTATAAAGGGGTCAGAAATGTTATATTTAGGGTTTAAAATTTAGAAATGAAGGTAGGAATGCAACAGACCTGTGTAAAAATTTGAAGAAGCCACAGAAGTTAAGAGTAATTAGTGTGAATTGAAAGAGAGGCAAATGTCAGTTCAGTGCAAACAAGTATTCAGGCTGTTCGCAGCTGGATTGCAAAAGTAGGGTGGATATGTAAGTCATTGGAGTTGGTGAGATTCCATGTAACAAAAAATATATGTGCATATATATAATGAGGAAGAGAAGTACATTGTGTTCTAAATACTTAAATTACTGTGGAAGAAACGAGATGGTCCTAGAAGTCAATAGATAATGTTACTGACAGTAGGAAGATAATAATAAAAGAAAATTGTGTAAACCTCTAAAAGAAAGTCGTTTATGAATGCTGACAAGGAGAATGCTGTTATCCTATTTCCTTCTTCAGGCCTGATGAATTACAAGACAGAGGAAAATATTCAATTAGAAGACTTTCTCAGTCAAAAGGAAAAGATGCTTAATTAGTGAAGCTTCTTAGAGGAGGTGAGAAGAGAGGCAGTGGAAATAATGTGCAAAAACAGTAAAATCTTAGCAGGTTTGTGTGTTGATGACAGATTTACTTAGATGAAGTTGATAAAACTTTATTATTCTGTATCAGAATGAAGAATTCACAAGTTAATATTTTGCCTATAAAAGTACGGCGCAGAATATCAGAAAAAAGTATTTATTCTAATAATTATTTTTTAAATAATTTAATTAGTTTTTAAATAATTTTGCTTGTAAGTTATTTTAATTTGTATATTGCTTTAAAGCTGAAGTACTTAGATTCCTTGAAATGTCTGCGCTTATCCAAAAAATATCAGTTATAAAAACCTTTATCGCCTGATCAGGCGGTGGCGCAGTGGATAGCGCATCGGACTGGGATGCAGTAGACCCAGGTTCGAGACCCCGAGCTCGCCAGCTTGAGCGCAAGCCCATCTGGCTTGAGCAAGGCTCACCAGCTTGGACCCAAGGTCGCTGTCTCCAGCAAGGGGTTGCTTGGTCTGCTGAAGGCCCGTGGTCAAGGCACATGTGAGAAAGCAATCAATGAACAACTAAGGTGTCGCAATGGCAACGAAAAACTAATGATTGATGCTTCTCACCGCTCTTCGTTCCTGTCTGTCTGTCCCTGTCTATCCCTCTCTCTGACTCTCTCTCTGTCGCTGTAGAAAAAAAGAAAAAACAAAACAAAAAAACCCAAAAAACCTTTATCATAAATTTAGGAGGGACATTGACAAATTGGGAAATGTTCTGGATCAATATAATTAGGGTGGGAGGATTCAGGAATGAATGTTACATGAAAAATGGTTCTAAAGTATATACGCATCAGGTAAAAGAGAAAAATCTTAAGAAGGAGCATAGTATTATTACATAGTTAAAGGACTTTTCTGAGAGAGAGATTAGACTTCTGTAGACTTCCAGAAGGCAGAAAAGAATTGATCTGTGGTACCTCATTCTTGTAGGCAGATTGTGGCTTGATGTGGCTTGATGAAAAGAAAACTTTTGACAAGTAGCACTGAATAACAAATTGGCTGTCTTGTGAGATAGCCAAAGTATGAGGATTTCATTATTATATATGATTCTTGCATTGAAAGATGGTTAGACTACTAAAGTCCTTTCAAACCCAAGTTCTAGGTTTAACAGTAGTGCATGTTTAGAAATCTGTTTTAGATTTAAAACAAAACTAAATCAAGTCAAGGACTTTAAGGAGCAAAGTACATATTTTATAAGCTTCATTTTATTTCAGTGAAATGTTTAAGCAGGTTGAAGTATAAATGAGTTTTTTGAAAGATACTTGATTTTTAAAAGAATGGTTTTCTCAACTGTCCCTGGTTCCTAAAAGAATAAAAAATATTAGTGATTGCGGTTTGTTGAAAGGATTTGGAAGAAATCAACATGTAATTCACTTAAATGAATTTGAAGGAGGTTGACTAATGTTTTTATACTTTCTGTCTAGACTAGAAGCTTAAAAAAGTACACCTGTGACTCCTCAAGCCTCTGATAAATCATGTCTGCCAAGGCAGCTTTGCACGAAGAATAAAATACCCATCACCCACAATACCCACAACTATGGAATAGAGAAACTGGGGATGATAAGAGTTATCATTGTGTTAGAAGCCCAAGTGCTATTTACATGTAACTCCAACAGATTTTCCCAAAAGCTTTGGGCCTTTGCACCAGTCCCCGATGTATATTTCAGAAGTAATTTAGAAAGGGGTAATTCTGGGAAGGAAAAAAAAAAGTGTGAGCCATCTGTTAGTTTCCACTCCATAAAATCTCAGCACTCTTCTTCATAAATCAATTCCAGGGGCCCTGATTGTTTCTCTTCTCCTGCCACCAACATGTGAGGTTCTGTTACTCTACCAATTTACTGTTTGAGAAAAACTGGTATTGAAGTGGTAATACAGTGTGTATTCATTGTGTTTTAAGCTAAAATGCAGTACAGTTCTTTTAACATCTCATGGGATCCTTACTGATTTATTCATTTATTAGAAAAATGTTCATTCCAATTTCACCACAATATAGAAATTAATAAAATAATCCATTCAGTAATTTAAAATGTTGGTAGTGACCTTTAAACTCTATTTTTTTTTTAGCAGTTTAACAATTACATGAAAGAAAATGTAATGGTTGTCCCCACTATATAACCCCATTCTGAGTATGTCTGGTTAAAGTGCAATAAAGGATCTGAGTATTACCTACTCCACCTCCTCACAGCCCTGCTTTTGAATTCACTCATTTGTTCCAGTTCTGTGACTTAATAAATGAGACAGATATGTAAATGTCTAATACAGTTCAAGAAAGAAAATGGGAATAGAAACAAAGGGAAGATTAAAATCTACTAGCAGTATTTGGTCAGACATCGCAGGAAAATGACATTTACATTGTACACTGAAAAGCAAGTAGAGTTTTGACTGAAAATATGAAAGAAATAATAGGAGAAGAAAGTAAGTGAAGGAAAATTGGAGGAAAATTCACAGAAGCTTAGAAGTAGAATTGTTTTAAGAACAAGTCACACATAGTAGACTCTTAGTTCTTGTTTCTTAAAAGGTCTCCATTTCTCCTTCACTCTGTAATAACTGTTTGGCTGGGAACGAGGAAGAACTTCACAGAGTAGGTTTACAGGTTGTAAAAAAGGCTTTACCTCTGCTCTGAGTAAGCTTGCTGTCCAAAGGGGAAGATGAAACAAGTATATTAAACCCAGGTGATGCTAATATAAACACACAAACACTGATAACTAAGTTGGGAGAGTAATGAATGCAGAGGTGAAAATTGCATTAGCCACCCTATGGTCATCCCTCTTTTGCCATTCCTACTCTCAGAGTCACTGAAACTTTCCCACACTGATAAGTCCAAAAGAACCAAAGATAACCATATCACAAACCAGTCTGGAGCTTTTTGCTGCTGGTATAAAATGAAGAGGTTGGATTAGAAAGTCATGAATCTCCTTTTAAGTTATAACATTTTTTGATTCTCTCTATATAAATGTAATCTGCACATACTCTCTCTCATCTTTTCTCTCTTCTTTCCTCCTTCCCTCTTTTCTCTCTCCTTTAAACATATACAATAAAAAGACATATTTCTAACAACAATTAAAGAAACTACCTAGAACTTAGGCTAGTGTGACATTTTTATCCAGAGGTATTTTGTCCCTAAGTGAATATTCTTATAGTATATTTACATGTAGTCTACTAATTGATATAAAAATATGTCTTGTCTATGCATGTGTGTATGTCAGTCTACACATATGGTATTGTTATGAAGAGTTTATAATATAAAATGGCTAAGGTCAAATGTGAGTCACCATTACTCTTCAACCTGGAAGGAATATCAAAGACTGCCCAGAGAAAGTGAGGTTTGCTCGGTCAGTTAGTTCAGAGCCTTCCCAAAACTGATCAGAACTCTCTTTGCTTCCAGCGTTCAGGTTCAGCGTAGTGGCTAAGCCAAGTCTAGGGAATTCACTCTAATAGACACTGACTATTCCCGACACTTCCTCAGAACACACAGAAAAACAAGGTAAATTCTCATCTCCTCTGAAGAAGTAGTGATCCTGGACCCAGAGTCCATAAGAACCCCATGAAACTTTCAGGGCTGGTTTCCAGGGACTTGGAACCTTTTAGGACTCATCTTAACCCAGACGCCAGGTAGAATACTTTCATTTAGAACTACACCGGCCCAAATACTTAACTCTTTTGGTAGGTTGGACCCCATGCATTCACAAAAACTTCTGTTTTGTACTGCTTCTTAATACTGAATGTTTGGAAGGAAAGTGAGAGTTGAACTATGCAGAAGTACACAGACGTACTGATCTAGCCCATTAATTAGTAAGTTCTGGAAAGTTGGCAAAGCACAAGGAATAATCAAACAATCCATACAAACTGAATCTCAAATAATTTTATATTTCATATACATAAGGTCTTTTATCTTCTCACAAACATGTTAAATATTAACTCATTAGCCTGACCTGTGGTGGTGCAGTGGATAAACTGCCGACCTGGAATGCTGAGGTCACCGGTTCGAAACCCTGGGCTTGCCTGGTCAAGGCACATATGGGAGTTGATTCTTCCTGCTCCTCCCCCTATTCTCTCTATCTCTTTCCTCTCTCTCTCTCACTCTCTCACTCTCAAAATGAATAAATAAAATCTAAAAAAATTTTTTTTTTAAATGTTAACTCATTAAAACTATTTGGCAAATATAATGGAAATGAATAATAAATAAATAATTTAGTATAAATTAATAGCAGTCAACTGAACTATTATATAACAGGCCTTTACAAAAAAGGCATTGGATAATCTGTTTTTAGAAAATTTCATAAACTTGAGAAAAGCCTTATGTAGTAATGTTTGTACTACTATAGGAAACAAGAGTTCATACAAAAATTCTCATCCAGTAAATCTCAGTAGTCAAAGTACTTGTAAATTATCTTGAATTTTCTGACTGAGGATTTTAACAAACTTTGTCTTATGTTCTGACGTCTTGTACATTGGTAATAATATATATTCCTGGGAGAGATATTTAAATTGCACTACAGCAAGACAAAGAAAGCCTTTCTAATCAAACAAACCACACTATAAACATGCTCTTGGAATTAAACTAAGCAAATTTTATAGAATTGTTGGATTAAACTAGCCTTTAATTATACCAGAACTATTAGTTCTCCGATGATTAAATTGTGGGTTGTCAGCATTTCCTTTTAACTCCTTACATTTAGTAATTAATAACTTGATCAGGAAATTTTACTTTCAGCTAAGGCTTGATATGTAATGGCCATGATTTAATTATGAAAGCAGTAATGAAAACCTCAACTAAGACAGAACCAAATGAAATTTTCAAGGAATTCAGCTTTGGTATCTTTTCAACAGTATCCAGTTCAGACTTGTATTGGTTAATCTTAGATTGTTAGCACTAATGCAGGCTGTGCTTATGCGTCATTCCAATAAAATCAAGTTTAAGATAACTTCGTAAATAAGATTTTTATGTTTCCTTAAACATTTTACACAGAGGGGTAGGTGGGTCACAGACTGAAAATGCATTATACCCAGTGATTATAGAGAAAAATGGATTATCAATTTATTTCACAATCGTAAATGCATTGTTTATTTGATGAAAAAATTGGCTTTGAAGCTTTTGTTTTTTATAAAAACTATCATTTAAAGAAGTCAACAGATATTTGGAACAGATTACTATAACTTTTAAAATCTAAACGAATTTTTAAATAACAATTCTTTCAGACTATGGTGGCTTTCTGGACAATATATATATATTTAATTGCTTGTGAATATGTGAATAAATTGCATTTCTCCCAATTAAAGTAAAATTTTGATTGTGTATTTTAAACTGGCTTTAATAAGGACTCTATTAAATATTGAATAACAGAAGAATGCAACTATGTCCAAAGGCAAGGGAAATAATTTCTCAATTTCTCTTCTTCATTTCCATAAAGATAAAAAAAAAGTCTTATGGTACTATTAAGTGCTGCCTTACAGAAATATTAACTGTCTTATAATCATATGTATACTTTCCTACTGTAACATAGAGATGGTAACTTAAATATCTAAATCTCATGAGTTTTGTAATTAAAATTTAAATATGGCTGCCCTTAGTTGGGAAACTAAATAGTTAATTCAGAAAATTGAGTGAGCTGCCCTAAATCATTCACTGAATGCCCCCAGTATATGCAAATAAGATGTAGTGTTTGTCTTCTCTTCCCAAAGTTTGCCAAAGTTTCTTGATCACATAGTTCTATGACTTAGTAATTTGGGGGAATGCATTAAAGATGGTAAAGAGAAAAGCCCAGGAAGATAGCGCAAAATATCCCATGCTAAAAAGATTATGTGGTTTAGGCTTGACAAATGTGAAGCGACATCTGCCGAGCCCTTTTGTAGAAGCAGATAAAGGAACTGGTTCATCAAGGAAAAAAGAATCCTTACCAGGAACCAGTGAGAGGAACGACATATTCTCTAAAGAGAAGCAGAGCCAAGAGAATGATTCACACATATTGCTCTTGGGAGATGAAAGGGAATGGTTTTTAATTCATTTTATGTAGACCACAGATAAGGAATCTTCTAGATCAAAGCCTAGCAACATAATGGAAACTAGCTGAATACAACTTAGATCTAAAGACATCTGTCAAGAGTTTAATGTGCCAAAATAAAATACTCTGGCTGTACTAGATGATCTCTAAAGGCTCTGTCAGTCCTTTTGTTGCATAATACTATATTATGAAACAAGAACTAAGAGGACTTATATCCCCTCATGTCAGTACATACTAATGGGGGAAAATAGTGGGTCCTGCCTAGCCATGTAAAACTGGGCTATGGCAAATGGCTGGAGTATAAGGCTTTTTAAATTATGTGAGAATTTCCAATGCTATATCATTCCGGCAAGAATTCATGGGTTTTAATATTCAAAAGTGGTAATATTTCAATATTAATTAGGTGATTGAGTCTCTTAAAGTCCATTCACTAAATTTTGACTCCTAGGCTCAGATCTTTGTAATATTTTCCTCATTGTATTTCAATATTTTTACATATGTAGCAAGGAATCCTAATAGTGATATTACCCACCAGAGAATAAACGGGTAACTTTGTTTTGTGAATACTCATTTGAGTGGTCTTCCACAGTGATGCAAATGTAAGGCCCATGGCCCCATTATTCAAATCAAAGAATAAATAAACTGAAAGAGATAGATCCTCCTTACTCTGTGAAGAATCCCTTAAATTGCCACCTATAGGTATATAAATGTTCGCCTAGCAATGTCGTGGTCCTATCAAAAGCATGCAATAAAAGCAATTTTGGTTTTGAGGGGTGTTTTTGAAAAGCTGCCCTCATGCACGTGTGGAATAAGTTAGATTCTTGGGAAGATCTGGACTTCAAGGGAAACCCCAGGTTATTTTTACAGGAGGATCCTGGAAGATACTAGGGAAGAGCTGGAGCCTTAGAGAGATAGACTGGACCTTTGGACTTCTGCTTAAAAGGGTTCAAATGCGGAGGAGCAAGATGGCGACAGAGTAGGCGGACGTACCAACTTCCAACTCCCAGAACCAAAGTGGATTACAACTCAATTTTAAGAACCATCATCTGGATAAACCAACTTTGAACTAAACTAAGTGGACTCTTCAACCAAGGAACACAGAAGAAGCCACATTGAGACTGGTAGGAATAGTGAAAACGTGAAGAGGGCTGCCCAGCTCCCCGGAGCAAAGGGCAGCCCAGAGAGACCCGCGTGGCGGGAGGAGAGTTTGGCGGAGAGGGTGGGACCTGGGTCCCAGGAACCAAGCCCAGCCTGCAGTCCCAGAGCCTAGAAGAGGCGTTTGGACAGTTTTGAGCTGTGAAACAAGTGAGGGAGCTCCCAGGCCTACAGTGTGGAGTATTAGGTCCCTTCCTATTCTGCCGAGGGTTGCTGAAGGGTATGGTGGCGGCAGGACGCTGAAACGCCGTTCTGTCGGCGTGGGCAGAGGCCAAGCTGGTGTGAGCTCGGTCTAGCCCAGCAGGGGTAGAGGGGACACGCGAAAGCGGTCCGGAAGCTGTGGACTGCCTGTAATCCAACCTGTGGGGACAAAGCGGGAGGCCAGGAACGGGCAGAGATCTGCTCTGCAACCCTGCGTAAGCAGGCCCTCACCGAGGGCACGGGGCTAGGACCAGGGACGGGCAGGGGCTTGTGGCTGAGCTCCTGCTACCAGCCCCGCCCGGCCAGAGAAACCGAGGTTTGCAGTCCTACGTGCACGAGCAGGCTCCAAACGTGGGGGCGGGGTAGAGTCTGGGACGAGCGGAAGCCAGCAAACACGCCCAGCCCAATAAACCTTGGTTTGCGACCCTGCGCAGAAGGGCCCTGACCTCGAGGGCGGGGCTAAAGCTCCAGACGGGCAAAGGCTCACAGCTGAGAGCACGTCAAAAGCCCCGCCCAACCCGCGAAACTGTGGCGAGCAGGCTCTGACTGTGGGTTCTGGACAGATGTCCAGAAACAGGCTGGGTCCGCAGCTGAGCAAAGGTGCTCACCTCTACCCTTGGTGCTGAGGCTTCTGGCTTGAGTGACAGCCCCTCCCGCGAAGGAGAGGCAGAAATCACAGCACAAGCCACAGTGGGCCGGCACTGGCAACGCCCATACCCAACCTCCCTAGGCAGCGGCAGAGGGGGTGGCGGGCCTGCAGACAGACCACACCTAGAGAACACAAAGGCAACACCTACTGGACTCCAGTGGCCACAACTTGCTTATACACAGACAGATGTGCAGGCAGAGGAATGCAAACCAAATGAATCAAGAGAAATCCACAGAGAAGGACCTGAATGAACCAGATATAACCAAATTACCAGAAGCAGAATTTAGAATAATGATAGTTAGGATGTTCAAAGAAATTAAGGCAACAATGGATAGTCACTATGAGCACCTAAATAAAGAGATAAAAAGTACAAAAAATGAAAATGAAATAATAAAAAAAATCAAACAGAAATGACAAATACAGTATCAGAACTAAAGACCAAAATGGAAGGAATTAAAAGCAGGATGAATCACGCTGAGGATCGAATCAGCGAGTTAGAGGACACAATAAACAAAGGCACAGAAGCAGAGAAGAAAAAGGAAAAGAGACTCAAAAAATGTGAGGAAACTCTAAGGGAGCTCTGTGACAACCTGAAGAGAAACAACATTCTCATCATAGGGGTGCCTGAAGAAGAGGAGAGAGGACAGGAAATGGAAACTTTGTTCAATCAAATCATAGCAGAAAACTTCCCTAAATAAAGCCTGGGAAACACTCCACACGTTCAAGAAGCACACAGAACTCCATTAAAGAGAAACCCAAAAAGATCTACACCAAGACATATCATAGTTAAAATACCAAAGCTAATGGATAAAGAAAAAATTTTAAAAGTTGCTAGGGAAAAAAGGCTATCACCTATAAAGGAGCCCCCATAAGGATGACATTAGACTTCTCAACAGAAACACTTGAGGCCAGAAGGGAATGGCAAGATATAATCAAAGTAATGCAGAACAAGAACCTACAACCAAGACTACTTTATCCAACAAGGCTAACGTTTAAAATTGAAGGAGAAATAAAGAGCTTCCCAGAAAAAGAAAGCCTCAAGGAATTCATAGAAACAAAACGAATTCTGCAAGAGATAATAAAGGTCCTGTTGTGAACAGTTTAAAGGGAGGAATGAATAGAGCAAAAGAAGAATACAGCCTTCAAGAATAAATTGGCAATAAACAACTACATATCAATAATAACCTTAAATGTAAATGGGTTAAATGATCCAATAAAAAGACATAGGATAGCTGCATGGATAAAGAAACAGGACCCATACATATGCTGTCTACAAGAGATACACCTTAAAACAAAAAATGCACATAGACTGAAGGTCTATGGAAAAAAGGATGGAAAAAAATATTTCATGCAAATGGAAATGAAAAAAAGCCAGGGTAGCAGTACTTATATCTGACAAAATGGACTTTAAAACAAAGGCTGTAGTAAGAGATAAAGAAGGACACTACATAATGATAAAGGGAACAATTCAACAGGAAGATATAACTATTATAAATATCTATGCACCAAATATAGGAGCCCCGACATACATAAAGCAGACTTTGATGGATATAAAGGGCAAGATTAACAGCAATACTATCATAGTAGGGGATTTCAATACCCCTCTAACAACACTGGATAGATCCACAAGAAAGAAAATTAATAAAGAAACAGCAGACTTAAAGGATACACTAGATCAACTTGATTTAATAGATATCTTCAGAACTTTTCACCCTAAAGCAGTAGAATATACATTCTTCTCAAGCGCTCATGGTACGTTTTCTAGGATAGACCACACGTTAGGACACAAATATGGTCTCAATAAATTTAAGAAGATTGAAATCATATCAAGCAGTTTCTCTGATCACAATGCCATGAAACTAGAAATTAACCACAAAAGAAAAACTGAAAAATACTCAAACACTTGGAAACTAAATAGCATGTTATTCAATAATGAATGGATTAACAATGAGATCAAAGAAGAAATAAAAAAGTTTCTAGAAACAAATGATAATGAGCATACATCAACTCAAAATTTATGGGACACAGCAAAAGCAGTTCTGAGAGGGAAGTTTATTGCACTACAGGCATCTTATAAGAAGCTAAAAAAAGCTCAAATAAGCAACCTGACCCTCCATCTAAAAAAACTAGAAAAACAACAACAAATAAAACCCAAGACAAGTAGAAGGAAGGAAATAATAAAGATCAGAGCAGAAATAAATGACATAGAGGCGAAGGAAACAATACAGAGGATCAATAAAACCAGAAGCTGGTTCTTTGAAAAGGTAAACAAGATTGATGAACCTTTAACTAGACTCACCAAGAAAAAAAGAGAGAGGACTCAAATAAATAAAATTAGAAAGGACAATGGAGAAATAACAACTGACACAACAGAAATACAAAGCATTGTAAGAAAATACTATGAAGAACTATATGCCAAAAAATTAGACAATCTTGGTGAAATGGACAAATTTCTTGAATCATATAACCTTCCAAAAATCAATCTGGAAGAATCAGAACACCTAAACAGACCAATTACAACAAATGAGATCGAAACGGTTATCAAAAATCTCCCAAAAAAGAAAAGTCCTGGGCCTGATGGCTTCACAAGTGAATTCTATCAAAAATTCAAAGAAGAACTAACTCCTATTCTCCTCAAGTTATGTCAAAAAATTCAAGAGGAAGGAAGACTTCCAAACTCCTTTTATGAGGCGAGCATAATTATGATCCCAAAACCGGGCAAAGACAACACAAAGATAGAAAATTATAGGCCTATATCCCTGATGAATTTAGACGCTAAAATTTTCAACAAAATATTAGC
This sequence comes from Rhynchonycteris naso, assembly GCA_037038555.1. NCBI lineage: Eukaryota > Metazoa > Chordata > Mammalia > Chiroptera > Emballonuridae > Rhynchonycteris > Rhynchonycteris naso. Next base: position 137,735,948 of record CM072996.1, read on the forward strand.
CAACCGGATCCAGCAATATATGAAAAAATTCATACACCATGATCAAGTGGGATTTATTCTGGAGAGGCAAGGCTGGTTCAATATTCGCAAATCAATCAATGTGATTCATCACATAAACAAAAGGAAGGACAAAAATCACATGATAATTTCAATAGATGCAGAAAAGGCATTTGATAAAATCCAGCACCCATTCATGCTCAAAACTCTCAGTAAAGTGGGAATACAGGGATCATTCCTTAACATGATAAAGGCCATCTACGACAAACCCACAGCAAACATCATACTAAATGGACAAAAATTAAAAGCAAACCCCTTAAGATCAGGAACCAGGCAGGGATGCCCCCTTTCACCACTCTTATTCAACATAGTTCTGGAAGTCCTAGCTACAGCAATCAAACAAGGAGAAGAAATAAAAGGCATCCAAATTAGAAAAGAAGAAAAAAAACTGTCACTATTTGCAGATAATATGATATTGTATATTGAAAACCCTAAAGTCTCAGTCAAAAAACTACTGGACCTTATAAATGAATTCAGCAAGGTGGCAGGATATAAAATTAATACTCAGAAATCAGAGGCATTTCTATATACCAACAATGAACTGTCAGCAAAAGAAATTAAGGAAACAATCCCCTTCACTATTGCAGCCAAAAAAATTAAGTACCTAGGAGTAAATTTAACCAAGGAGGTTAAGGACTTGTACTCGGAAAATTATAAAACATTGATAAAAGAAATCAAGGAAGATACAAACAAGTGGAAGCATATACCGTGCTCATGGCTAGGAAGAATAAACATAATTAAAATGTCTATATTACCCAAAGCAATTTATAAATTCAATGCAATACCAATTAAAATACCAATGACATACTTCAAAGATATAGAACACATATTCCAAAAATTTATATGGAACCAAAAAAGAACACGAATAGCCTCAGCAATCTTAAAAAGAGAAAATAAAGCAGGAGGTATCACTCTTCCAGATATCAAGGTTTACTATAAGGCCATTATACTCAAGACAGCCTGGTACTGGCATAAGAACAGGCACATAGATCAATGGAACAGAACAGAGGACCCAGAAATAAACCCACAGCTTTATGGACAACTGATATTTGACAAAGGAGGAAAGAACATACAATGGAGTAAAGACAGCCTCTTTAAAAAATGGTGTTGGGAAAATTGGACATCTACCTGCAAGAAAATGAAACTAGACCATCAACTTACACCATTCACAAAAACAAACTCAAAATGGATAAAAGACTTAAGCCGTGAACCATAAGCATCTTAGAAGAAAACATAGGCAGCAAGCTCTCCGACATCTGTAGCAGCAGTATATTTGTCGATTTATCTCCACGGGCAAATGAAATAAAAGGCAAGATAAACAAATGGGACTATATCAAACTAAAATGTTTTTGCACAGCTAAAGACAATAAGAACAGAATAAAAAGACAAACCACACAATGGGAAAACATATTCGACAGCACATCTGATAAGGGGTTAATAACTAAAATTTATAAAGAACTTATAAAACTCAACAGGAAGACAAACAACCCAATCAAAAAATGGGCAAAAGAAATGAATAGAAATTTCTCCAAAGAGGACATACAGATGACCAATAGGCATATGAAAAAATGCTCAACATCACTAATCATTAGAGAAATGCAAATTAAAACCACAATGAGATATCACCTCACACCAGTCAGAATGGCACTCATCAGCAAAACAACACAGAACAAGTGCTGGCGAGGATGTGGAGAAAAGGGAACCCTTCTACACTGCTGGTGGGATTGCAGACTGGTGCAGCCACTGTGGAAAACAGTTTGGAGATTCCTCAGAAAATTAAAAATCGAACTGCCTTTTGACCCAGCGATCCCACTTATAGGAATATACCCTAAGAACACCATAACACTGTTCGAAAAGAAGAAATGCGCCCCCATGTTCGTGGAAGCATTGTTCACAATAGCGAAGATCTGGAAACAGCCCAAGTGTCCGTCAGAACACGAGTGGATTCAAAAGCTATGGTACATATATACTATGGAATACTACTCAGCCATAAGAAATTATGACAACGGATCATTTATAACAAAATGGATGTACCTTGATAACATTATACGGAGTGAAATAAGTAAATCAGAAAAAAAGAAAAACTGAGAACAGCCTGATTTCATACATAGGTGGGACATAAAAGTGAGAATATGAGACATGGACAAGAGAGTGGTGGTTACGGAATGGGGGGAGGGAGGGAAGGGTGGGATAGGGAGGAGGGGAGGGACACAGGGAAAACCAGATAAAAGGTGACAGAGGACAATTTGACTTTTGGTGACGGGTATGCAACACAATTGAATGATAAGATAACCTGGAGATATTTTCATTGTACATTTGTACCCTGATTTATTGGTTTCACCCCATTAGAATTAATAATAATAAAATATAAAATTTAAAAAGGGCTCAAATGCTGCAGCTTGGGAATTGGCTGGAGAATGATATTTATAGCACATGAGGAGCAGAGCAGGTGTTACAAGACAGAAACATTACCTGAATGATGGGCACTGGAGGGCTTGCTGCATCTTAAAGGGGCAGCTGCTTATTCTTTTTTCATGAGGAAGTGTGTTCACCTAGAGTTACCAGAAATTGTCATGAAAACACTCTTTTTTAAATGAAGCCAATCAATTTCGGACTTTACTAAAACACTCTTAAGGCCACACCAAGCAAATCTACAGGGGTAAATTCAACTCAGAATGGTTTTTATGCAATGTCTAGCACAGTGGTTCTTAACCTTTTTTGAGGTACCGAACCCACCAGTTTCATATGCGCATTCACCGAACCCTTCTTTAGTAATAAGTAAAATATGATTTCTTTTTCCAAATTCAAGACATAGGTATATGTTTTTTTACTGGTGCACAAAATGAGCCATGCATGAACATCACCTTGCTCAAAGAACAAAACCAACAAAGTGCATGAACTCACAACAAATTACGATATTACTTTATTCTAGCCTCCACGGCAGAGGCTTCTCTGAACCCAAGACCGACTCATTGAACCCCAAGGGTTCGACAGAACCCAGGTTAAGAACCACTCGTCTAGTTTAAAAGACACTTTGGTTACAAATGGGCTAGCTCCTCAACCAGACTGTGAGTCCTTGGAAGAAAGAATCTTTTTTCTTCTTTTTTAAGTAAGAGGAGGGAAAACTGAGACAGATTCTTGCATGTGCCCTGACTGAGATCCACCCAGCAACACCCATTTGGGGCCAATGCTTGAATCAACTGAGCTATCTTCAGCACCTGGGACCAATGCGCTTAAACCAATTGAGCCACTGACTGCAGGAGGGGAAGAGGGAGACAAGGGGGACCGGGAGGGGTAGAGAAGCAAATGGTCGCTTCTCCTGTATGCCCCGACCAGGAATAAAACCTGGAACATCCATATGCCGGGCCAATGCTCTAGCCACTGAGCCAATGGGCCAGTGCCTGGAGGGAAGAGTCTTGTCTTCAATATCCAAAACACATGCCCAGTACCAAACAGGTACTTAACACAGAGTTTCAATTTACACAAAATTATTTTGATGCATATGTTGTCACCACTAAATAGTTCACTTGTAGAGGAATTACAGAGGAATGTCTGGCAGAAGGAAACCGTTAGTTTCCTGATTTTTAGAGCTCATAGGGGCCTATGTTTTGCTTCCTCACTTGAAGACTTGGATGAAGGTTCAAGTCCCCTTCCCCAGCCAGAGTTTCCTTCCGACCCCATTTCTGTATTTATCTTATCTTCATTCACATTCTCCCTGTATTAATGGGAGGCAATGGGTTGTGGGTGGTGGGTAACAAATTTAAGGAGCCTCAGTGAGGCAGGGGGAAGGGAAGAAGAGAGGTCACATGCTTTGGCTGAGCCCCTTCCTCAGCTTCCATTGGATTCAAAACTGAAATCAATAATCTTTTTCAAATGCAATTCTGGCTATCTCTGTAGTCCATGCTTAGCAGTCTCAATATCAACTGTTAATAATCACCTGACCTACAGTCAAACAAAGGAAGTTAGGAGAAAAAATACCTGGATGACATCTTGCCTGAAGCCTCTGGACAATCTCACTCATAAACTATTATGCCTGGGTCCAAAGAAGGCAAAGCCTGCTCAAGCCATTATTAGGAAATCTTTTATCTGGCTCCCTGGAAATTAGCCATACTTATTTTGTTGTTGATTTTAATTTATTGTGTTTACATAGATTCTAGTGTCCCCCCAAATGCATCTCCCCTCCCCCATATTCCCCACCACAACCCCTTGTCCCCCTTCCCGTAACGCCCTCTCCCCTTCCTTTCAGGATTATCCCAACCTCTCATCCCCTTTCCCTCTGGTCCCTTTGATCTCACCTCTGACTCTATGCCGTTTCTCAGTTCACATTGTTCATTGGATTCCTCAAATGGTGAGGTCATATGATATTTTTCTTTCTCTGCCTGGCTTATTTCACTTAACATAATAGTTTCCAGGTCCATCATGTTGTCACAAAAGGTAAGATTTCCTTCTTTTTCATGGCCCCATAGTATTCCATTGTGTATATGTACCACTGCTGTTTTTTTTCTCTCTTCCTCATACATATTTTATTTTTTTTTATTTTTTTATTTTTTATTAACTTTAATGGGGTGACACCAATAAATCAGGGTACATATGTACAATGAAAACATCTCCATATTATCTTATCATTCAATTGTGTTGCATACCCATCACCCAAAGTCAAATTGTCCTCTGTCACCTTCTATCTGGTTTTCCCTGTGCCCCTCCCCTCCCCCTCTCCCCCCCTCCCCTCCCTCCCCTCCCTTAACCCCCCCACTCTTGTCCATGTCTCATATTCTCACTTTTATGTCCCACCTATGTATGAAATCATGCTGTTCTCAGTTTTTCTTTTTTTCTGATTTACTTATTTCACTCCGTATAATATTATCAAGGTACAACCATTTTGTTGTAAATGATCCGATGTCATCATTTCTTATGGCTGAGTAGTATTCCATAGTATATATGTACCAAAGCTTTTTAATCCACTCGTGTTCTGACGGACACTTGGGCTGTTTCCAGATCTTCGCTATTGTAAACAATGCTGCCACAAACATGGGGGTGCATTTCTTCTTTTCGAACAGTGTTATGGTGTTCTTAGGGTATAATCCTGAAAGTGGGATAGCCGGGTCAAAAGGCAGTTCGATTTTTAATTTTTTGAGCAATCTCCAAACTGTTTTCCACAATGACTGTACCAGTCTGCATTCCCACCAGCAGTGCAGAAGGGTTCCCTTTTCTCCACATCCTCGCCAGCACTTATTCTGTGTTGTTTTGCTGATGAGTGCCATTCTGACTGGTGTGAGGTGATACCTCATTGTATGTACCACTGCTTTTTAATCCACTTGTCCACTGACAGACACTTGGGCTGTTTTCAGATCTTGGTTATTGTAAACAATGCTGTCATAAACATGGGGGTGCATCTCTTCTTTTGAATCAGTGATGTGGTGTCCTTGGGATATATTCTTAAAGTGGGATGGCTGGGTCAAAAGGCAGTTTGATTTTTAATTTTTTGAGGAATCTCCATACTATTTTCCACAGTGGCTGCACCAGTCTGCATTCTCTCCCACCAGCAGTGCAGGAGGGTTCCCTTTTCTCCACATCCTCACCAGCACTTATTCTGTGTTGTTTTGTTAATGAGCACCATTCTGACTGGTGTGAGGTGGTATCTCATTGTGGTTTTAATTTCCATATCTCTAATGATTTAGTGATGTTGACATTTTTTCATCTGTCTATTGGCCATCTGTCCTCTTTGGAGAAGTGTCTATTCATTTCTTTGGCCCATTCTTTGATTGGATTGTTTACCTTCCTGGTGTTGAGTTTTAGAAGTTCTTTATAAATTTTGGTTATTAACCCTTTATCAGACATATTGTCAAATATGTTCTCCCATTGTATAGTTTGTCTTGTATTTTGTTCATATTATTTTTAGCTGTGCAAAGTTTTATAGTTTGATATAGTCCCATTTATTCATCATGTCCTTTATTTCACTTGTCCGTGGAGATAAATCAGCAAATATATTGCTGAGAGAGATGTCAGAGAGCTTATTGCCTATGTTTTCCTCTAGGTTCCTTATTATTTCATGCCTTATATTCAAGTCTTTTATCCATTTTGAGTTTATTTTTGCGAATGGTGTAAGTTGGTGGTGTAGTTTCATTTTTTTGCAAGTACCTGTCCAATTTTCCCAACACCATTTGTTAAAGAGACTGTCTTTACTCCATTGTATGCTCTTACATTCTTTGTCAAATATCAATTATCCATAAAGGTGTGGGTTTATTTCTGGGTTCTCTGTTCTGTTCCATTGATCTATATGCCTGTTCTTATGCCAGTACCAAGCTGTTTTGAGTATGATGGCCTTCTAGAATAACTTGATATTGGGAAGTGTGATACCCCCACTTTATTCTTCTTTTTCAAGATTGTCGAGGATATTCATGTTCTTTTTGGTTCCATATAAGTTTCTGGAATATTTGTTCCTTTGAAGTTTGTCATAAGAATTGCATTGAATTTATAAATTGCTTTGGGTAATATAGACATTTTAATTATGTTCATTCTTCCTATCTACAAACACAGTATATGCTTCCACTTGTTTGTATCATCCTTGCTTTCTTTTATCAATGATTTATAATTTTCTGAGTACAAGTCTTTAACCTCCTTGGTTAAATTTACTCCTAGGTACTTTATTTTTTTGGTTGCAATAGTGAAGGGGATTGTTTCCTTAATTTCTCTTTCAGATAGTTCATTTTGGTGTATAAAAATGTCTCTGATTTCTGCATATTAATTTTATATCCTGCCATCCTGCTGAATTCATTTATCAGGTCCAGTAGTTTTGTGACTGAGACTTTAGGGTTTTCTATGTACGGTATCATATCATCAGCAAATAATGATAGTTTTACTTTTTTTTCCAATTTGGATGCCTTTTATTTCTTCTTGTCTGATTTCTGTGGCTAGGACTTACAGAACTAGGTTGAATAAAAGTGGTGAAAGGGGGCACTCCTTTCTTGTTTCTGAACTTAAGGGCATTGCTTTTAATATTTGCCCATTGAGTATGATGTTGGCTGTGTGTTTGTCATAGATGGCCTTTATCATGTTGAGGATTCCCTGTATTTCCATTTTGCTGAGAGTTTAGATCATAAATGGGTCCTGAATTTTATCAAATGCTTTTTCTGCATCTATTATTATGTGGTTTTTCTCCTTCCTTTTGTTTATGTGTTGAATCACACTGATTGATTTGCGAATATTGAACCAGCCTTGCCTCTCCAGAATAAATCCCACATGATCATGGTGTATGATTTTTTTCATGTACTGCTGGATCCGGTTTGCTAATATTTTGTTTAGAATTTTAGCATCTAAGTTCATCAGGAATATTGGTCTATAGTTTTCTTTCTTTGTGTTTTCTTTGCCTGGCTTTGGAATCATAATTATGCTCGCCTCATAAAAGGAGTTTGGAATATTTCCCTCCTCTTGAATTTTTTGAAATAGCTTGAGAAGGATAGGAGTTAGTTCTTCTTTGAATATTTGGTAGAATTCACCTGTGAAACCATCTGGCCCAGGGCTTTTGTTTGTTAGAAGTTTTTGATAGATGTTTCAATCTCATTTGTTGTAATTGGTCTGTTTAGGTTTTCTGATTCTTCCAGATTGATATTTTTTTTCCTACAGGGACAGAGAGAGAGTCAGGGAGAGGGACAGATAAGGACAAACAGGAACAGAGAGAGGTGAGAAGCATCAATTATTAGTTTTTCGTTGCTGTTGCAACACCTTAGTTGTTCATTGATTGCTTTCTCACATGTGCCTTGACCACGGGCCTTCAGCAGACCGAGCAACCCCTTGCTGGAGCCAGCAACCTTGGGTCCAAGCTGACGAGCCTTTTGCTCAAGCCAGATGGGCCCACACTCAAGCTGGCAAGCTCGGGGTCTCGATCCTGGGTCTTCTGCATCCCACTCTGACGCTCTATCCACTGTGCCACTGCCTGGTCAGGCCAGATTGATTTTTGGAAGATTATATGTTTCAAGGAATTTGTCCATTTTGCCTAGGTTGTCTAATGTTTTGGCATAGAGTTCTTCATAGTACTTTCTTACAATTCTTTTATTTCTTTTGTGTCAGTTGTGACTTCTGCACTCTCATTTCTAATTTTATTTATCTGAGTCTTCTCTCTGTTTTTCTTGGTGATTCTGGGTAAAGGTTCATCAATCTTGTTTACCTTTTCAAAGAACCAGCTCTTGGTTTCATTGATCCTCTGTATTGTATTTTTAGCCTCTATGTCATTTATTTCTGCTCTGATCTTTATTATTTCCTTCCTTCTACATCCTCTAGGCTTTACTTGCTGTTCTTTTTCTAGTTCTTTTAAATGCAGGGTTAAGTTGTTTATTTGAGCTTTTTCTAACTTCTTAAGGTATGGTTGTAATGCTGTGAACTTCCCTCTCAGTACTGCTTTTGCTGTGTCCCATAGATTTTGAGTTGTTGTATGCTTATTTTCGTTTGTTTCAAGGAAATTTTTGATTTCTTCCTTGATCTCATTGTTAACCCATTTGTTATTTAATAACACGCTATTTAGTTTTCAAGTGTTTGAGTGTTATTCAGTTATTCTATCATAGTTGATTTCTAGTTTCATACCATGTGATAGAGAAGATACTTGATATGATTTCAATCTTCTTAAATTTGTTAAGACTCATTTTGTGCCCTAACATGTGGTCTATATCCTAAAGAATGTACCATGGGCACTTGAAAAGTATGTATACTCTGCTGCTTAAGTGTGAAAGGTCCTGAAGATATCTATTATATTCAGTTGATCTAATTTAAGTCTGCTGTTTCTTTGTTAATTTGATTTCTTGAGGATCTATCCAGCGGTGTTAGTGGGGTATTGAAATCCCCTACTACTATAGTATTGTTATTGATCTCGCCCTTTATGTCCATCAAAATTTGCTTTATATATTTAGGTGCTTCTATATTAGGTGCGTACATATTTATAACGGTTATATCTCTCTGTTGGATTGCTCCTTTAATCATTACATAGTTACCTTCTTTATCCCTTACTATAGCCTTTGTTTTAAAGTTTATTTTGTTAGATATATGTATTGCTACCCCAGCTATTTTTTTCATTTCCATTTGCATAAATTTTTTTCCAACCTTTTACTTTCAGTCTATTTTTATCTTTTGTTTTGAGGTGTGTCTCTTGTAGACAGCATATATATAGGTCCTGTTTTCTTGTCCACACAGCTATCCTATGTCTTTTGATTGGAGCATTTAATCCATTTACAATTAAGGTTATTATTGATATGTAGTTGTTTATTGCCAATTTATTCTTTAAATCTACATTCCTCTTTTACTAGATTTTCCCCCCCTTTTTTCTGGTTACAACAGGCCTCTTAACATTTTCTGCAGCACTGGTGTGGTTGTAATGAATTCCTTGAGAATTTTTTGCCTGGGAAGCTTTTTATTTCTCCTTCAATTTTAAATGATAGCCTTGCTGGATATAGAAGTCTTTGTTGTAGGCCCTTGTTCTGCATTATTTTGAATATTTCTTGTATTCCCTTCTGGCCTCAAGTGTTTCTGTTGAGAATTTGGATGTCATCCTTTTGGGGGCTCCATTGTAGATGATTGACTGCTTTTTTCTTGCAGCTTTTAGTATTCTTTCTTTATCTCTTAGCGTTGGTATTTTAATTATGATGTGTCCTGTTGTAGGTCTCTTTGGGTTCCTCTTTAGTGGGATTCTCTGTGCCTCTTGAACTTGTGTGACTTTTTCCTACATCAATTTAGGGAAGTTTTCAGATATGATTTCTTCAATCACATTCTTTATCCCTTGTTCTTTCTCTTCTCCTTCAGGAACCCTTATGATGTGGATGTTATTTCTCTTCATGTTGTCACAGAGCTCTCTTAGAGTTTCCTCAGACTTGTTGAGCTTCTTCTCATTTTGCTGTTCCACTTCTGTGTTTTTATTTAGCTTGTCTTTTAAATTGCTGATTCAATGCTCTGCTTCATCCAGACTGCTTTTAATTCCTTCTAGTATATTCTTCATTTCTGATATTGTATTTGTCATTTCTGACTGGTTCTTTTGTATGATTTCAATGTCCTTTTTGATGCTTGCTATCTCTTTATTTAGGTGTTCACTATGTCCATCCATTGTTGTTCTAAGATTTCTGAGCATCCTAAGTCATTATTGTAAACTCTGCATCCGGTAATTTGGTTATATCCATCTCACTCAGTTCCATTTCTGGGTATTTCTCTTAATGATTCATTTGGATTGCATTTCTTTGTCTTCCCATGTTGTCTGTGTATCCACTCTTCCTTTGGGTGTGTTATTTGTGTATCTAGCTGAGTCTAGGGTTGGTATTGTCTGCCTCCAATTTTCAGTTGTGTTGTTTCTAGGTCTTCTTGAGTTGGCATCAGCTGTTGTTTGTAATTCACTGTGGGCTACTTTTCTGCTATCACTATTCATTTTGCTACTTGTGTCAGCATTTTCTATGTCTTAGTTGGTCAGGTGTGAGGAGCCCTTTCTTAAACTACCACTCTAACAAGGGTTGTTAGATCCTGAACTGATTCTTTCTGTATCTGGCCACTGAATGTGCTTTCCCTGGACCTCACTGGCTGAAACCTGGTGAAGATCAGTGAGGATCACTGCCTATGACTGGCTCTTATCAATGTTTTTGAAGCTACAGAGGATCGAGATCTTGTGTTGGCCGCTGCTGGGCCTAGGTACCATTGTAGATATCAGTTGCACTCCTAGGCTTTTATCTACTCTTTACCTGGGGGAAGTTCCTTTAAAAGTTAAAGTTCTCCTGAGATCTGCTTTCTGCTGCCTCTAATTTCTGGCTATTTGATGGGCTCAGTACTATAATTCAGTGATTAGGTATGGTATTGGATGTGACTTGCCCCTTAGCCTCAAATGTCTTTCTATCTAGACTTTTACTTATTTTATTTTGTTTTGTTTTGTTTCTTCTTTTACAGCACTCAGAAGGGTGTGGTCACAGGAATTCAGAGGGTGTGGCCTTTGTGCTCCCAATGTGTGGTCTGTCCACTAGCCTCCCCCTACCCCCACCACTGCTTCTGCCTTGGGCATTTGGGCTTGGGCACTGCTGGTACCAGCCCGCCTCCATAGCCACCATGGCTGCCGTGGTTTCCGCTGCCCCTTGTGGGCACACATGTGCCCGTTCAAACCACTTCTACTATCACCTGGGCCTCACTCACCGCCAAGGGTGGGCCTACACTGCAGGCAGAATTGCATGTGAGCTCGAACCTCCACAGTGGCTTCCACAGCCTCCACCTCCATGGGTGAGCCTGCGCCTCTTCAGTTGCCTGGACTCGTGCTGAGGGTGGGCTTGCACACTTGCTCTGATGTCCGCAGCGGCTGCTGCGGCTTTCAACTGTGTGGTCTGGCCCATGCGTGCTCGCTGGGACCACTCTGGCTCTTGCAGCCAAGCTCTGCTGCCAGCGGCCTGCCCACCCCTGGTTAGCACTCAGGAGTTGGGGGCGGGGGCGGTGTAGCTCAGATCTCAGCACTCCCTACCTGTGTCCTTAACGTGCTACCTGCCTCTAAGCTCCTCTTTGTTCTCACTGGAGCAGGAGAGCCTCTTCAGTATGTGGGGTAATTTCTTCCCTTTGCTGGTGTTGCTGCTTCGAGGAAAAATGTTCACTTTAGATTTGGGGAGTGATTCAGCCCAGGGGTTTGCATGTCCATCCCTCAACGTGTCTCCCCCTGTTCCCCCGAGACCACACTCTCCCCTGGCAACTTCAGTTCTACCAGTGCTCCCCACTCCCAGATCTCTGGGCAGGTGCCTATGAGCAAGGCTCTCCATGCAGTCCCTTTAATACCCAGCCTGGGTCTGAGAATTCTGTCTCCTTCTCTCAAACAGTATCTAGGCTCCTTTCTCAGCCAAATACAGTCCATTTGCCACTTCCAGGCTCCAGGGCTCTAGGCTGGGACTCCAGTCCTGGGGCTAAGGACCCACAACTCACTGGGAAATCCTCCCCACCACTAGAGTCCCTCTGGGCCATTGCTCACTCCCAGGAGCGGGGCAGCCCTTTCCACATCACCACCTTTCCTATTAGTCTGTGTGGGTTCTTTGGTGGTCCTTGGCTATAGAATCCTCTTAGTTTAGTCCACAGTTGGTCTTTCAAGATGACTGTTCTCAAAATTAAGTTTTAATCCACTTTGATTCTGGGATGTGGGAGTTGGAACATCAGGATAATTTGAAGGATGATCCCAGATCTGGAGCTCCCCTAATGTTGGGCTGAAGCCTTCTCTGGGACCACATCATATCTCAGCTTCTTTCTCAGTTCAGTCCTACTTTTGTCACATCTCTTCTTCAGTGTTGATCCCAAGAGTACTACCTAATAATATCCCATGTTAATCATGGGTATTGAGTTCCTAGGGTATCCAACCTGAGCTACAGGTAGAGGTCAGACTGATAAAATTTTATTGGTTTCATAGGTTCTTACATTTAAATTCCTGAGAAAATATCATTTAAGGAAATGTTTTAGAATAAAGTTTAAATGACAATTTGTTTTATTTATTTATTTATTTATTTATTTTACTCATTTATTTCTTTTATTAGAATGAGAGAAAGACAGATATGAGATACATCAACTCATAGTTGCAGCACCTTAGTTGTTCCTTGATTGCTTTTTCATATGTGCCTTGACAGGTTGAGGAGACTACAACTGAGGCAGTGACCCCTTTCTCAAGCCAGTGACCTTGGGCTCATGCTGAGACCTTGGGATTCAAGCCAGCCATCTCTGGACTCAAGCCAGCAACATGGGGTCATGTCTATGATCTCCTGGTCAAGCCAGCAACCTCACAGTCAAGCTGGTGAGCCCATGCTCAAGCCGGATGAGCCCATGCTCAAGCCAGTGACTTCGAGGTTTTGAACCTGGGTCCTCAGAATCCTAGGTCAATGCTCCATCCACTGCACCACCACCTAGTCATGCTATTTTATTCTTTTTTAAAATTGAATTTATTGGGGTGACATTGGTTAATAAAATTATATAGGCTTTATGTACAGAATTTTATAATACATTATCTATATATTGTATTGTATGCTCACCACCCCAAGTCAAGTCTCCTTTCATCTCCATTTATCCCCCTTTACTCTCTTCTACCTCCCCCAATATGACAATTTTAGAAGTTAGTTTTATGATCTGAAGAATATTTGGTTTAGTCTGACTTGTTGTGGCACAGTGGATAGTGTTGATTCAGGATGCTGAGGTCCCAGGTTCAAAATCTTGTGGTCGCCAGCTTAAATTCAGGATCATCAACATGATCCCATGGTTGCTGGCTTGAAATCCAAAATTGCTGACTTGAGCAAGGGATCACTGGTTTGGCTTCAGTCCCCCAATCAAAGCACATATGAGAAGCAATCAATGAACAACTAAAGTGATGCAACTATGAATTGATGCTTGTCAACTCTCTCTTTTCCTATCTCTCTAAAAAAAAAAAAAAAAAAAAAACAGAAAAAGAATATTTTGTTTAGATTTAAACTATCCCAAAGAGAATTATGGAAAATGGAATAATTAAATTATTTTAAATGATAGCATTCTGTATGATTTATATACCTGTTGTTTTTATGAAATTATTTGTGTGTTTTTTTAAGAAATAAGGTAATATATGTGTGTTCTATTGAATAAATGAAAGGATTATTTACTGATGGTAATAACAGAACATGTACAGAACACCTAATGCTGGCTCAGAAGAGAGAGCAGATTTGGTAAAGAGAGTTGCTGCTTTATGCTGATATCCATAACCCAAAACCACTGGAAGATCAACGGCAGTCTCTCTAATTTAATGAAGCACTCAGGAAACCATGCAAATATATTGGAATGACTTCTTTTTCTAGCCACATTTTCCATGTAGGAAATAAGCCACGTCTAGAAAGGAAGACATGCTGTATTAAAACTTTTCATCCATCAAAAGTTTTATTAACTTGGTCAAGTAGATCTAACAAAGCTATTTCAATGGCACAATGAAAACAAATATTTCTAAGTAAATGCACTGACATAATAATATATAGTTTCAGTTTTCAGAGGATATATTATAAATTTAGCATTAATTCATACAGCAGTATTACTCTATATCTCAAAAATAGGAAGAAATTTGCTAACATATATTTAGGTGTAATCACTTGAAATTTTATAAATAGATATAACTGTATAAACTATACTTGTACATACTTCCTGGATACATGTTAATTGGAGTTATGAGAAAAACTAATAATTAAGCAACTTAATTATAATCTTCTGAAATAATTTAGGTTTGCTCTTACATCCTGGCAGTTTGAATCGCCTTTTGTCATATGCCATTTTTCTGAGACACTACATAGAATCACTTTCTTTGAAAGAAATTGAATCTATCTACTAATTGTGTCATTGATTTATTTTCTAAAACAATTTTCCAAATTTTCTTAAGTAAATGTCATCTTCATAACTCCTAGAAAGACATACATAATTTTATATAAAATGTGACATTCTGGCTGCAATACAGATTTTAAAATGAAAAAGAAATCATATCCCTAAAATTATCATGGCATTATCAATTTATTACTAACATTAATGCCTAATAGTGCATTCATGCTTCTAATTAAATTAGTTGAAATATGTTATAAAACATATAATCTTATACTTTGGTATAGATCAGTAAAAATATGGGTTTATTAAAATTTGGTGAGCACATTGAACTCTGCTTGCACTATTTACGTATTTGTGAATGATTAATATTACATGAGATTAAAGGATTGGTTATTTATCTTAAAAGATATACAATACTGAAACACAGTGGAGTTGTTTGCCAAGTACTTTTACTTTTATTATAACATTAGCTATACTATCCCTTACATGGAGAAAGCGGCTGTGTTAGGCTTGTTCGTGGGTTTACAGGCTGCCTGATTGGTGCGTGAGTGCAGAGCAGCACCACATGGTGTGCGCAGTCTATGTGAAACAGGGTGGTTCCCCTGGGCCGCAATTTTCCCAGATCACTCTCCCACCACCGCCACCCTGGTGAGGTGTGGTTTTCCTTGCACCCTTGTCCTTACTGCGAATAGCAGATTTTTCTTTGTTTAGTAGCGCTTTGCCTTTTGTTGTTTATCTGCTCTCCTGTCTTTGGGAGCCTCCAATAAATGGGAATGGCCTGATGCTTTCCAGCTCCACAGTTCCTCTGTGGTCTTCCCAAATTCAACGAGAACCTGCATGGCCTAAGCCACCGACATTACACCTTTAATAACAAAGAGAGCAAGTATGTCATGGAGAAAACACTTCACTGCCTAATAGCTCTTTGAATATGAGCAATTTTCCAAGTTCTAAGTTTCAGTTCCTTGAAATCGAGATCATAGCTCACAATGTGATGGTGAGATTAATCAAGGTAATGTAAGTAAAGCACTTAGCACAGATAAAATTCTTGGCACATAGTTAGGATTCAGAAAAATATAACTATGATTAATATTTCCCATCAAAACCCCTAGATTCCAGCTTCTGTCATTAGCTATGATTGCTGAGCAAGTCATCAAAATTTTCTGACATGTATTTTCCTCATGAGTAATATGAGGCATTCATAATACCTGACTGGCTTTCTGTACAAGATTGTTTTGAGGATTAAATGAGAGAGCTTATATGAAAGTGAAATGTTTACCATAATGATTCTAGTTTTTCAGATGAGGAAACTAAAGGCTAATAGTTGTAAGCAAACTGTCTAAAATCACATAACTAGCAGGTAGAGCCAGCATTCGTGTAACCAAATCTTCAGTTCCTGAACCCAGGACTCGGTTTAGTTTAGTTTATCACACAGCTGCCCCTCATAAAGTTTTCAAGAACTTCCTTTACATAGGTCAAGATTAGTCTCAGAGTTTGGAATAGGATTAAACCCCCCGCCCCCCCCCCCAAAAAAAAAAGCTAAAGAGCCTCAGCTGCTCAGGTGAAAGGGCACAGGAGTGGAGAGTTAGGATAGTTTCTAATTCTGTTTCTAATAATAGTTCTCTCAGCCTACTGAATCCAACGCCCCGAAATAAATTTTTGACTTTTTCTTCATCACCCACAGCTGTGTTTCCAAATACCACTGTTTCTTCCTTTAAAATGATTCCATTATCCACACATTTCTCCAATTCCCATTGCTATCACTTTCTGCATATTGCTTTAAACCTGGATACCGCAAACAGTCAGGTTGCTGGGCTGCTCTCTCCCTGCTCTGCCAAGTGACCCTCAGCAGTATTGCTAGATGACTCTTGCAGAGGTATCACGTTTAAGATTCATGAGAGCTGGGATTATCCAGTGGTGTGATGGAGCTGGCTCACACCAGCTGGCAAAGGCAGACTGTGGGAAACTCTTCTCAACTCGAAATTCAGTCACGTCATGTCCATAGCTTGAAATTGGCCATGGTGAGGATACTAATACCTCTGACGTCAGTGAATGCTATAAATCCAGGCTTATTTTTCTCCAGGGAGCCAGTTCTTAAGCATTTAGCAGCACTGATTACATCTGACACAGTCACTCTTTATAGGCAGTATGTACAGTGTCTGCCACATAGTAGTAGTCAATATATATTTGTTAAAGACATAAGTAAAATCCCTCTCCCCCCAAAAGACCTATACACCTCATTCATCACAATTTATAGTCTAACTCTGCTGCCTAACTTTTGAGACCTCCCTAACTTGGTCCTTCCTTATGAAGACAAGGCCTGGTCCCCTTCAGCAAGTAGAGCCACCACTGCCACCAGCACGGTCTGTGTAGATGAGTCCACTCCTCTGCCTCAGTTCTTGCTTTCTCCCACCGAGAAGGGCTACTCTCTCTCCTTCTACTCTTTCAAATCCTTCTAATTCTTCACAGCCCAGATCAAAGTTCACATCTTCCCTGACGCTTCCCATCACTCTGAAACCTTCTGAACGCAATATGCGTAATTCCTTTGTCTTCTTTCATTCCTATTAGTTTTATTTCTGCAAGCTTTATAACAAACTACTTAAAAGCAATGTCTAAATTTGTTTTTAATTTGTTTACCCCAAATCAGGTAATTTGCAGGAGAACTCAAGTTCATCCAGCTCAGTGGTTTTCAGATTTTTCCCTGGTCTGGTATTATTGTTCTGGTTCAAAACGTCTTCTCATATAAATTATGGATGGATCTTTTTGAAGCAGTGGGTGCCCTCCCCACTCCAAGCTCAAAGTTCCTAGCCCTTGAGCCCCTTCCTGCAGCCTTCACTGGCCAGTCACCCCAACTGTAGGCCAAGGCCTGGGGAAATCATTGCTAGGCCTCTCTCAGTTTTCTGAGAGTATTCCAAATAAATTAGAATTAATTTTTTTTTCTATTTTTGGTCAACATTCCCATGTAAAATAGTATTTTCTAGTTTTAGCTGTGAAAAATAACATAGTCTAGGAAAAAGTAGGGTGAATAAACTCTATTTTGTGGTATATAATAAATATAGATTCCTAAACTAGCAATCATTCAAGACAATAATTATATATGGAAATGCCAGAAAATTAGCTTTATATTACACATTTATGCATCTCAATAATATTTTACTGTGTGAGTGAATGAACATCTTTTTTTGACATGCTTATTCTGCAATTGTGCCCTTCCTTCTTTTGTGCTAATAAAATGACCTTTGTTTAATTAAATGATGGTGGTAGTTGAATAGTTATTAATTTAATGGTTTTATTTGTAAAGTTAAAAAGTTCATAATTTAATATTTTTCCCCCTAAACCCAACCTCACCAAAATCTTATAACATATATTTACATATATATAAATATATGTGTGTTGTGTATGTACATAAAGGCTTAACTCAGGCCTGGTCTGTTCAAACCTTCCACATTCCAAAGGACCTCAGGACTGGCCCTTGATTGGTTCATGGGAAATAACCTCTAAGCCCTGGGTAATATTCAGTCCTCTGTATACAGGAACCTTGGGCCATGCCAGACTTCCTGCTAACAATGAGATTTATGGTAAATGCTTATTTTTGTCTGTCTGGGACCCTCAATGATGCTGTATCTGCTTAACGTCCAGGAGAGACTGGAGATTGAGTAGCTGAGGTCAATCACAGTAGCACTCATGACAATATGACTGACCCCAATACTAACCACGGACACCAAGGATCCAGTGTGTTTGCTGGTGAGCCACACATGTCACATGTTCTTGCTGGGAGTATCAAGCATTGCCTGCTGTCTGTGTGACTCCACTGGGAGAGGACAATTAAAGACTTTGGACTTCTCTCTCCCAGTCCACCTTATGCACCTTTTTCCATTGCTGAGTTTAATCAATATCCTTTTGCTGTAATAAACCATAACCGGAGGGATAACAGCTTCTGAGTTCTATGAGTTCTTTCAGTGAGTCATCAAATCTAAGGGTGATCTTGGGGATCCCTAATACAACAAATATGTGTGTATGTATATATACATATTTTACTGGTTGTGAAATTCAAATGCGTGATAACCACTGACCTCAGTTCATCCTCCTCCATCCCCATTACCCACCCCCTTTGACTCTGCCCTACCTCACCCACCTTATCTCTGCTTCCTCATCTCTATTTATAAATGAGAAAACACGGGTCCAGGGAGATTAAGTAATCATCAGTATAATAAATTAAACATTCTGTAATATAATCATCATATCTATAATAATTTTAAATATAGTTAACATTTGTTGTATATATACTGAGGTAGGTACTATTGTAAACACTTTCTAATTTTAACTCATCTAATCTTCACCAAAATCCTAGGAGTTAGTAACTAAAAATCCCATTTATAGGTGAGGACTCTCTGAACCTTTGAAGATAGACTTGCCAGAGGTAACCAGCTAGTAAAGAGAAGTGTCAGGATTTGACTCAGGTATTCTGACTCTGGACCCCAGTTCCTACCTACTGTGTTGCAGTGTCTCAGTGAATGACTTCAATTAACCCTATCACACCTTCTGTTCACCTCTTTGGGGTTACTAGCACATATACTACTCACAAAAATAAGGGGATATTTCAAAATGAATATGAAGCAATAAAAAAAGCATTTTTTATTATTTTTCTTATTAAACTAGAACATCAGAAAAGCAAATAGCAAGTCAAAAAAAGTTGTTCGATTATGCAAGTGAGATGCAAAACCAACTTCTATTTCATTGGTGAAAATGCACTATGCAAAAGGCTGAAAGTACTGGAGTATCTGCACGTTTCCTGATCCCCTAATGTTTGTGAGCAGTGTATTACCTATTTCAAGGCAGGCATTCATAATTAATGACTTGGACCAATGAATATTGCCTTGTACAGCAGGGCCAATGCACTTGGCAATACAGGTTGTGCCATTTGCTATGTGAGCTATATGAGTGGCACCTCCTGGAGATGTTCAATTCAGTGGTTTTACCCAGAATCGAACTTCTGGGAAGTTAAGCAATCTGAGAAGGTAAAGGCCTAATTCAAGGCAATATAAGGTTTCTAACAAGGGACTATTTCTTTATCTGAAAATAATATTCATTCAGAGTAAAAATGGTTAAATATTTATGGTGTGTTTTGCTAGAAACTGAGAAAATAAAAAGATCGATCAGATAATGTTTCTGTCCTTATATTTTTTACAGTTTAATGGAGACAAACCAGTATGCTATATACCAATTGTAAAGCAAAGAACTCACTTTAAACACAGATTCACAAGACCCTCACTTTTTACTTACAATAATACAATAAGCTCATCATTACTCATGGAGATGCAGCACAAGTAGAAAGTTAAGAATGCGGATTGAACAGTTTGAATCCCGGCTCCATTGCTAAACGTTTTGTGACCTTGGTTATGTTTCTCAACCTCTTAATGCTTAAATTTTCCCATGTGTAAAATGTGGCTAATAATAATAGCACTTACCTCCTAGGGGAGCTAGGAGGCTCAGAATGAGTTAACATTTGGAAATGCTGAGCTCAAGATTTGACACATAATAAGCGTTAGATAAGTGTCTATTAAGTAAGTATTGCAGAGCTTAGAGATATATCTTTGTGTATACTGATTAATTGTTCTTAATATATCTCATATATTTAGAAGACTTTAGTCAGTTTTTGTTGTTTGGGCTTATTTGGGGATAGAATGAAGGAATAACAGAGGAGGCAAAATGACCTATATTTAGATCATTCCTTTTTCTCACCATCGGTAGAACAAAAATCCCCTCAGGATGCAAAGTCTTTGGTTCCAGGGAAACTGTAAAACCCATTGGAGGCACTTCACATCACAGAAACAGCCACTGCAAACATCTTATGAACTCTTAACCAATTGATGAGGAAATTGAAGCCAAATTTAAAGTCCAGGTGGCAAAAGACTTGAATTACAATGCAAATTCAGTTTGCTTCAACTGAATTAAGCGACTTAAGACAAAAACTGGATATTTCAGGGGCTTACAAGCATGAATAAATTCAAGTCTTTTTAGTTTATCTCATAATTATCATCTGCAGTACAAACACATTGACAGAATGAATCAAAATTCTAATATTAAGTAACATTTAATTATCCTGCTTCGACAGGTACAAATTGTATTTTATAAATTTGCCTAGTCTTTTTTATCTTTTTTTTTTTTTTTTAGGTGAGAGAAAGAGAGATTTTGAGACTCCCACATGCTCCCAACTGGGACTTACCCGGGAACCACTGTCTGGGGCAACCCCCCTCTGGGGCTGATGCTTGAGTAATGATCTATTTTTAGACCTGAGGCTGATGTGCTTAGGCCAATCAAGCTATCCTCAGCACCTGGGGCCAGGCTCAAACCAATTAAGCCACTGCCTGCAGGAGGGGAAGGAGGAGAGAAGAGGGAGTAGGAAGGATAGAGTGGCAGATGGTTGCTTCTCCTCTGTGCCCTGAGTGGGAATCAAACTCAGGATGTCCATACACTGGGCTGATGTTCTATCCACTGAGCCACTGTCTAGGGCTATTTGCCTAGAGTCTAATAGGAAAGAGCATTGGGACAAAAGGAAGACTTCTATGTTTGTTTTCATTGGCCTAATACTGACTATTTAATAGAGAAAATAAGATACACAGTAATTATGTCCACCTCTGACATATTTATAGGAGCCTTTGCTGATTTCAATTGAAAGCACTAGCAAATGCTGTGATAAACTGTCCAAAATAACTTCTCATAAGCTCTAAGAAAAATAGGTTAATTTCTATATTATCTATTTTAAAACATAAGGATAATAAAAAATTTTAAATGTGCTAAAGACCTGAATAGACATTTATACAAAGAAGACATACAAATACCCAACAAGAATATATGAAAAATACTCAACATCCTTAATTGTCAAGGAAATGCAAATCAAAACATCACAAGTTATCACCTAATACCAGTTAGGACAACTATTATCAGAAAGTCAAAGATAACAAGTACTGGTGAAAATAGAAGGAAAGGTAACCCATGGGTACCATTAGTGGAGAAGAAAATTGCTACAGCCATTATAGAAAACAGTACTAAGATTCTTCAAAAAACTAAAGGATAGAACTACTATACAATCTAGCATTCCACTTCTGGGTATATATCTGAAGGAAATAAAATCTCTGTCTTGAAAAGAAAATAATTAAACAAACAAACAAACAAACATAAAGACAAGAAAGAGAGTCCACAAAAATACACAAAGTATTGAGTGAGTACAATTTCTCTTTTTTTATTTTTTGCTTCTTACACACTATGATAAAAAATTACCTGATTAATCCTAAAGAAAGAAAGAAAGAAAGGAGAGAAAAAGAAAAAGAAAATAAATAAATAATAGATTTAAATACTGCCATTAAAACTCAAAGATTATTAGAATGAATTAAATAAGAATTAAATGCTTGCCAGAGACACATCAAAACATAAAGGTTTGAAAAAGACCTGTTAAGTAAATAAAAATACACTATGCAAACATTCACTGTAAGAAAACAATATACTTACATACCTATACTTACACAGTTATACCAGACAGAATAAACTTTAAGACAGAAGCATTACAGATTCCAAGATGGTTACAATCACCTGCTCACAGCCCCAAACCAGATTTACAGCTAACTTATAGTGCAAACAACCTGAATAACTAATTGAAGGTTAGCTGAACTAAAAAACAACTTTTTTGTTTAAGTGAGAGGCAGAGAGGTAGAGACAGACTCCCACATGTGCTCCAATCAGGATCTACCTGGCAAGCCCCTACCAGACGATGCTCTGCCCAGGTGGGTCACAGTTCAGTTGCTCCGCAACTGAGCTATTTTAGCTCCTGAGGCCGAGGCTATGGAGCCATCCTCAGTGCCCAGGGCCAACTTTGTTTGAAACATTCGAACCATTCGAGCCATGGCTTGTGGGAGGGGAAGAGAGAGAGAGAGAGAGAGAAAGAATGGAGGAAGGATAAAGAAGCAGATGGTTGCTTCTTCTGTGTACCCTGACCGGGAATTGAACCTAGCACTTCCACACAGTGGGCCAATGCTCTACTGCTGAGCCAACCAGCCAGGGCTGAACTAAAATATTAAAACGAAGGATTTGAAGAAGAAGTCACAAAGAGACTGGCAAAGTCAGAGGCATGAAAAGGGCTGGCCCTGTGCCCAGGTGTGGCAGCCAAGCAACAGGACTCTCCCCTCTCCAGGAGTGGGAATTCTCAACCCTAAGCAGGGATCCTTGACCCAGAGCACAGGAAACAGGAAAAGGAGCCTGCAAAGAATTGGTGGTGAAAATCAGAGGGGCTTGAGGCTGCCTGGGTCACCCAGATGCCAACTACACAGGGGCAAGCACTCGCATTGTTATAGCACCAGTATGAGGAGTGTACTCCCCACCCCGCACTGCTGGTGCAGCCACTTATGGTTGGCCCTACAGAGGGGTCTGCAGGCTACAACCAGCAGTAACTTTTTAGGCCACTCCCTTTCAGGGCAGGCTTGTGGTGGAGCTATGGACAGTGGCTAGGCAGTGAGGCTTTGGAAAAAGGACTCATCTCCCCTACCTTGAGCACATAGCTGCCGGCTCCCCTCCCCCTGATGTAGTAGAACTGTTGGTGTGTCTGTGTGGCTGAGTTTGCTGTGCTCAGGGAGACCAGAGAGAGGCACAGAGCTGCGTCTCTCTCAGGGATTGGAAAGAGGGCCACTTTCCTGAACCTTGAGTGCACAGCAGCTCGGTTCTCTTATACATATGCCGCCAGCTCTAGTCTGGAGGAAGACCCCTCTCGTGTATACCTAGGCCCAATAGATACAGCCACAAAAGGTAAACAGTGTGATAGCTCCAGACAGGTAGCTCATGGCTGGTTTCACACAACATATGACTTTGACCTGTACCTAAACCTCACTCAAACGGACTCAGAACCAATACTACCAGTGAAGAGCTTTAAACCAAACCAGTGATCAACCAACTAGCCACACAAGTTCTATCAATATACCAATGGCATATTTCATAGAACTAGAATAAATATTCCAAAAGACCTCGAATAGCAATTTTGAGAATGAAGAACAAAGTTGGAAGAGTCATACTACCTGATATCAAAAGATAGTACAAGGCCATAGTAATCAAAACAGCATGGCACTGGCATAAGACCAGGCATAGAGATCAATCAAACAGAATAGAGAGTCCAGAAATAAACCCACACCTTTATGGTCAATTTATATTTGACAAAAAGGACAAGAACATACAATGGGATAAAAACAGTATCTTCAATAAATGGTGCTGAGAAAATTGGATAGATACATGCAAAAAAATTGAAATTAGACTACCAACTTACACCATACACAAGAATAAACTGAAAATGGATTAAAGACTTAAATGTAAATCACATAACCATAAAAATCCTGGAAGAAAATATAGGCAATGAAATCTCAGACATTTATTGTAATGGTATTTTTGCCAATATATTTCCTTGGAAAGAGAAACAAAGGAAAAAAAAAACAAATGTGACTACATCAAACTAGAAAGCTTTCACATAGCAAAAGAAACTATCAACAAAATGAAAAGGCAACCCACTGAATGGGAGAAAATATTTGTCATTGATTCATCTGAGAAGGGGTTAAAATCCAAAACATATAAATATTTTATACAACTCAACACCAAGGAAACAAACAGTTCAATTAAAAATTGGGTAAAGGATCTGAAGAGAAACGTCTCCAAAAGGATATACAGATAGTCAATAGATGTGTTAAAAGATGCTCAACATCACTAATAATCAGTGAGACACTAACTAAAACCACAATGAGACACTACCTCATGCCTGTCAGAGTGGCAATCAACAAACAGCAAACATTCGCATGGATGTGAATAAAAGGGAACCCTCATGCACTGCTCATAGGAATGCAGATTGGTGCAGACACTTTAGAAAGTAGTATGGAATAACCTCAAAAAAATAAAAAATGGAACTGCCTATGATCCAGCAATTCCACTTCTAAAAATAAAACCAAAGAAACTCAAAACACTAATTCAAAAGAATATATGCACCCCTACGTTCATTACAGCATTATTTACAATAGCCAAGCTTTGGAAGTAGACCATGTGCCCATCAGTAGATGAGTGGATAAAAAAGCTCTTACATTTACACAATGAAATACCACTCAGCTGTAAAACAGAAAAAAATCTTACTTTTTATGACAGCATAGATTGACCTGTAGATTATTATGCTAAGTAAAATAAGCCAGTCAGAGAAAGACAAATATTGGATGATTTCAACTATACAATGAAATCCAATGAACAAAATAAACTACCAAACAAAATAGAAATAGACTCATAGATACGAAGAACAGACAGACTGCTGTCAGAGGGCATGGTGGTAGGAGGCTGGGGAAAAAGGTGAAGGGGTTAAGCAAAGCAAAAATCTTACAGACACAGAGAAGAGTGGGGAGATTGCAGGAGTTAGAAGGGCAGTGAAGAAGGGTAGAGGGGCGTAGATTGTGATCAAGGGGATGACTTGAGGCCGTGAACACATAGTGCAGTGTACAGATGATGTGTTATAGAGTTGTGTGCCCAAACGGATATAATTTTGTAAATCAATGTCACCCCAATAAATTCAATAATATTAAAAAAAGAAACATTACTAGATATAGAGACATTTTGTTGTGGTAGAAATGTTAATCCACCAGAAAGATGTAAAATTTAAATTTGTATTCACACAGTAATATAGCCTCAAAGCATATAAAGAAAAACTTTGTAAAAACTAAAAAGAAAAACAGATTTGTAATCAGAATGGAAGATGTTGCCTGGCCTGTGGTGGCGCAGTGGATAAAGCATCACCCTGGAACACTGAGGTCACTGGCTCAAAACGCCGGGTTTGTCTGGTCAAGGCACACATGGGAGTTAATATTTCCTGCTCCTCCCTCCTTCTCTCTTTCTCTCTCTCTCTCTCTCTCTCTCCTTTCTTCTCTCTAAATTTAAATAAATAAAGTCTTTAAAAATAAATAAATAAATAATTTGGAAATAAAAGAAAGATTTTGACACACTTCTCTCAGCAATTGACTGAACAACCACACACACACACACACACACACACACTCACTAGCATACACACAATGAGGACATAGACAATTTGAATTACACAATTATCAAAAATGATATACATAAAGCACTGTACCACAAACTTCAGAATATATATAATATTTAAGTGTACAGAAGAACTAACAATAACCTAGGTAACAAAGCAAATCTTGCCAAATTTAAAATGACTGAATCAATAGAGAAGTTCTATTATAATAGTAAGATTAACCTAGATGTCAATAGCATAAGTATCATTTAAAAAAACTCAAATATTTTGAAACCTAAAAATTCACTTCTAAATAAGTCATGAGTTAAATAATAATTGTATACATTTAAAAATATTTTGAACTAAACTGCACTGATTATGTGTTATTTCAAAATCTGTGGAATGCAAGCAGAGCTGTGCTGAAAAAATTTACATCTTTTTAAGGGTTTATATTAGAAAAGAATTAGTACTGAAAAACAGATTACCTAAGTATCCATTTTAACAAGTTAGGGAAAGAATGACAAATTAAATCCAAAGAAAGTAGAAGAAAGGATAAAGATAAGAGCAGAAATCAATGAAATGTAAAGCAAATCAGAAAAAAAAAAAAAAAGCCAAAAGTTTATTCTTTGAAAAGACTAATAAAACTTATAAATCTCTGAAAATACTGACCAAGGAAAAAGAGAAAAATATATAAATTACCAATATCTTAAATGATTTATAGTCCTTACCAATATTTGAAGATAATAAATACTAGCAAAATATTTTTTGTCCATTAATTCTAAATTTTAAATGAAACAGACACATTTCTAGAAAAACACAACAACACTGACAGAGGAGAAACAGAAACTTTAAATAGTCCTATATTTATACATATGCATTTCTTTCTCTATTAAATAAATTGTATAATAGTGAAGTGAAAAATCCTCCCACAAATAAAAGATCTAGCCACAGGTGACTATTGGTGAATTTTACTAAATATTTATGAAATAATATTAATCTTTATTTCTTCCCCCAAAATAGGAAATGGAAACATTTCTCAACTGGATGAAATTTGACAAGGAAAAAGAATGATGAGAGTCGATTTTTAAAATAGCTTGGGCAGTATGCATCATCAATATACTTTAGACACAAATACAATTTTGTAACTTTTGGAAATTCTTTGTCTCTTGTTCTGATTTTGTACCTTAAAAGGAGTTCAAAGGAAAAGGCGTTCATTTGGTATAACTCTATTTGTACTAAGATAAATCAATTTATATATTCAGTAAGTATTTATCGATCATCTCTCTTCTCCCTGATTTTTACTTTCTCTCCTGAACCTGGGTTCCCCCTTTGCCTGGTACATACACACAGAGATTCATTGCCTTCTTTCCTCAAATCTCATTACTTAGCCTGGTAATTTCCTCTGCCAAACTACTGCCTTCCTTAACCACTCAGACCTGAACAATTAACCTGATCCCTGTCTCTGATTTTTCACATCCCATTTGTCTTCCAGCCTCAGCAATCTGATTTCCAATGAATGGTACTATTCCATTAGAACTGCTTTCAGTAAGGTCTCCAATGAACTCCAAATTTCCCAATGCCATGTAGTCTTCTCAGTCTTTATTTTTCTGAACCTTCCTGCTGCATTAACACTGTTCACATGTATGGTTTGTCAAAACTTGACTCCCTTGGTGACCTTGATCCTACTCTCTTCTGGCTTTATAATTATGTTTCTGCCTCTACGGAATCTTCCCTCTCTAATCAGTTCATATGTTTCCTTCATGAACCAAAAGGGTGTCCAAAGTGTATCGAAGTAACATTTCAAAGCAGCTTCCAGAATTATTTAAAGAAATGCAAATTTATTGTGCATATATATCAAGGGGAACTGCTTAAATATATTTCTAAATAAATGCTTTGTTCAATTTTAACATATGTAATATTTTCATTTAGCAGAATAATTTGCATATCCATAATCGCTGTGCTAAGAAATTAAAGAAACTTTACTTTTTGAATTTGTTTAATATCACTTACTATTTTATTGTAAATTGACTTATTACCAAAAATGTGAGGTTTTTTTCCAAAACTATAGTCTAAAAAGTAAATATATGCTAGTTAGTATGTTATCAGAAATTCTAATTTAAAAGAATATGCCTGAAAATGAATTAATTAGAATTGATTTCAACTTTATTTTCCATTTTAAATTGAAATATTTTAAATGATTTTAAATGCATCATAATGAGTTGTATTGTTAAAATAAATAATACTCAAAGGAGGAAATATATATGAATTTAACTTCTATTTTGCTGTCTCTGAAAATTTAGTATCATTTTTTATACTTGCATAAAATCATAATTTTCAGAGTTTAGGAAATAAGTGATAAGGCAAATAAGATATACTACTTTCAAACCTTTCAAGGCAGCCCTGGCCAGACAGCTCAGTTGGTTAGAGCATTGCCCCAAAGCACAAAGGTTGCTGGTTCAATACTCAAGTCACATACAGATTGATGTTCCAATCTCTCTCCCTCCCTTTCTAAGAACAATTTATAAATTTTTTAAAAAAGGAAAAAGATCTGGCCCATTGACTCAGTGGTAGAGCATTGGCCTGGCATGTGGAAGTCACCAGTTTGATTCCCAGTCAGGGCACACAAGAGAAGCAACCATCTACTTCTCTCCCTCCACCTCCCCTTCTCTCTTTCTCTTTCTTTTTCTCTTTTGTAGCCATGGCTTGAATGGTTTGAGCAGGTTGGCCCTGGGCATTGAGAGTGGCATCATGGCCTTGCCTCAGGCACTAAAATAGCTCAGTTGCCGAGCAATGGAGCAGTGGCCCCAGATGGGCAGAACATTGCCTCATAGGGAGCTTGCTGGGTAGATACCAGTCAGGGTGCATGCGGGAATCTGTCACTCTGCCTCTCCGCCTCTCACTTAAAAGCAAAAAACAAACAAACAAAAAACTTTCAAGGAAAGCCTCATACATAGCACAGAGACTGGGATAGATTCTTCCTAGAAGCACCTCACAGTTGGCCCTTTTTATGCCTAAAGTAAGAACATAATTGTAATCTCCACTTAATAACCCAAAACCTTGCCCTAATAGTCACTTTGGCCTGAATTAAACTACACATGAATATACAAGTCAATAATTAAAGAAAAAGTACAGAACATGGACCAACCCCATAAGAGTCCTGACTGAGATGCTAGAAAATTACAATTTTTCTAAGTACCAGAAAAGTATTTAAATTAACTTTCCCTTTAGAGAAAAAATGCCGAACAGTTTTTGCATTTGTCAAACACACCCTGGATCAGAAAAGTAAGTGATCTTCACCTCATTATAAACTACTAGTACCTTTTAAAGTCTAAATGTGTTCCCAGATTAAAAAGCAAATATTGTATGCAAATAACCATCTGTAAACTTAATATACGGGGGATCCTCGGGTTACAACACAGTTCCGTTCCTACGACAGTAACCCAAATTTTGGTGTAAGTCAAAACACACCCTAGCCTAACACAAACAGAATTCTTGTGCTTTTTATTTGATTTTTTAGAGTTTATTTATTCATTTTTAGAGAGAGAAAAGAGGGGGTGGAACAGGAAGCATCAACTCCCATATGTGTCTTGACCAGGCAAGCCTAGGGTTTCGAACCAGTGACCTCAGCATCCTAGGTCAACACTTTATCCACTGCACATCAGGCTGTAACACAGCTCAAAGAGTAGGTAAGCATACTGGGGAATGCCAACTCCCTCACTCATTAGCCCCTTTACTGTATATTCTCTCACAGTGCACAAACAAACTAGTTCACCCATGTAGCCTGTAAATAGATGCTAACAGCATAAACCGAAATACTCACATCTCAATTTCTGTTGTTTTTATGTGAGTGAGCATTGTAAACTCAAAACGTTGTATGTCGAGGCTGTTGTAACTAAACCAAGGACCCCCGCTTCCTGGTAAATTCCCTGAAATCAATATTTATACTCAACCTGTGGAAATTGACAGAAGGGTAAAATATATGTTTAATTCACTGAAACAAATAATTTCAGTATTTGTCTTCAGATTACAGTTTTACATGGGCAATCATTAACTCATCTCATAATTTATATCCTACTGATTAATAATCTAGTCTACCACAAAATCAGAGACTATCAAACACCTAACTTTACAATATTTATTTTAAATTTTCAAATCTTTCTAAAAATATTTTCAAAACAGTATCTAACAAAAATTATATTCTTTATTCTTTAATTGGGCTTTATCTCATTTTTATATAATCCACTCATCAAATGAATATAAATTATGAAGTAACAGAAATTTTCTAAGTAGGAAAGAACTCAATGAACAAGGAGGAACTTATGTGGAAAGGTATAGTGCAAGCTTTCAGATAAATGTTCATGTTTTAAAGAATATTTAGTTATTAAATTGAAAAAGAATCTGTAGATCCTTCATTGTGTTTCAGCTTAGGAAAAATTTCTCACCAAACTTGAGGGCATTCTTATAAAGGATTCTCTCCTCCTATACAAAATGACCGGCTGCCCTTTGGGTCACTGTAAAGAACAGGTCTGTGAAAGGCAAATATATGCTTTGGCGTGCAACCCGATCCCAAAAAGGAGCTCACAAATTTCAATTCGGGTAAGTCCTCCTAGAATGAAGCATGTTGTAAAAATGCTGGTGCAATTCTTTTAATCGGTCTGCATACTCATAGTTTAAAGACGGAAAAATGTATATCACACTAGTGTTCACAATGTCTGACTGAGGTAGAGCTGAGCATTTACAAGAGGTGTGTGGACTGTCTGTTTCCCATTAATGATAGAACAAAGCACAAGAGGCAGCTACTGCCTCTGCCTCCACACCCACCTCGGTTCACCGCTGTCAATCTTAACCGCAACAGACTGCTCTCGCAAGTAACAGGAACAGAAGTGCTCCACCATGAAACCCTATCTTTTGACAACATCTTTCTAAAAAATCTAACAGAACCAGGATAAGATGAATGAGGTAGGAAAGAAATTCGAATCTGAGTATCATCTTGCTAACCCTAGTCTTGCCTTCCTTCCAGCCCAGGTTTCTCGTCTGGCCCTTTAGCACAGAAAAGAATGGGTGAAAAACGTCAAGGACTCCTTTTCCTACCCTTTCAACTCCCACACTCCTCTCTCCCCATCTTCCCAGTCACAGCAACACAACCCCCTTCAAAGCAGATCCCTGTTTCCTATTAAAATTGACTTGTTCAGTTCTCAACTGTAAAAAAAACTCTAGTTCTTCCAAAATGGCTAACTTGAAGTAACAACTGTAATAAATTAATCCATTTTAATGAAGATGGATAGAAAAGCCTGAAAACCCCCCCTTCCCCACTCTACCCCCAAACAAATGCATCTTAACAGTAATTTGAAAGAGTAAAAGGAAAAGCTAGAAGGTTAGGTGAAAACTGAATATCTTCTCCTTTTTTGCCCCTCTAGTAACATAACATACCTTTTCTGTTAACCCCTTTCATAGAACAGGTCAAGTATCAGAGTCTGAGACCCTCTCTGGAACTCACTAGGTATTATTTCCTACGACAAGTCATTAATCTTTCTAAGCCCTAGGCCCATCAATTGTAAATGGAGTTTATAAAAATATCTAACTCATAAAGTTGTTGTGTGGATCAGATTGGCTTTTATGTAACCATGGAAATCATTATAAAAAATTTTAAATGTTGCTTTTGTTATCTGCTAGTTCTCTTACAAACCCCAACTGTTCCATTTTCTGACTAACTTTATCAGTCCTGACAATTATTTTGCAGTTTTAATTAGTAAGCAGATTCTTCTCTGCCACTCTTTAAAATTTATTATGATATTAGCTCTTTACAATTGATAACATTTACCTAATAAACTACATGTGACACATTTTTATAATAAAGAACTAGGCAAAAATAACTGAAAGCAAGACTTTGGCATGTGGCCAAGTTGTTACTATTGAAGCTGTTTGGCTTGCATGAAGAGAAGATGCTTGAATCTTCTGACAGTTCAAGAGCAGAAATAAAGCGACATTTGGCATAGCTGTAGGAAACAAGGAAGAAGTGGAACAGATCCACCAATTTCTAGAAAAGTTATTACAAAAGAGGCGAGTAACATTAAAGTTGGAAAGTCATGAAGGAGGAAAGGTAAAATCACAAATAGTGACCAAATCTCTAAGTAGGCATAATAGTAGCCGTGGTTAATCTTGACAGGTAGCTATTAAGACTATGGTCACAGGATGATCATTCCAATAACACTTACTGATAGTATAATTACACATTTTATTTTAAAGCTTCCAAGACTCTTTTCCTCACTGATTATTAATCTGAATAATGTCTTTGTCAATAAGAAAATACAATGGCTAGCTAGCTCAAGGTCACACAGTGTTAGGAAAAGCTCAGAAACAGATTTCTTTCCATCATCTTTGACATTGCTAAAAAAGAAAGATAACCTTATCCTTTTTAAGCATCTCTCTTCTCTGGAACACATTCTTCACATTAATTTAAACATCTGTAATGAAGCTATACTTAAGATTATTGCCTTCTGTCTTAAATAAAATCTTTTATCAAAAAAATGTCATTCCATTCAAATGTCAAAATAGATGAAAATTTATTTTTGAAATAGGATCCCCTTCACTATTTCTTATTTCCACAATAAAATCACTTATCTTGAAGGATCATGAACCTTCCTATCATCTGTGACCCATTATCTTTCTGAAAACATGCTGCCAATGGAATAATACACTGAGCACATTGCACTGACTAGGAGGCATCATTTTAACTATTTTAAAATGAGATAGAGCATAGGGTTGAATTAATGAAAAAAACATATGTGTGTGTGTGAATGAGTTTCTTATAACCTTTTTATAAAACTGAGATTATTGTTTAAATCATATAAATTTTATTTTATATCTTTTATCCAACGACTTCAATGTTAAAAGTTATTGGTTTGATTTTTTTTTTTTTTTTACTGAGGCCCAGAGATCTCTTCTGCATTTATTTCTGCTCTTTGAGCTGTGAATACCATCATACTTATTATGGAAAATGTTCATGTTCTTTAACTACAGATTTTTAGATTAACAGTTCAAGTTTCCATTAACAAACTAATGATTTTTTAATCAAAAATAGGACTTTACAACAAAATGGTTGTACCTTGATAACATTATACGAAGTGAAATAAGTAAATCAGAAAAAGAAAAAACTGAGAACAGCATGAATTCATACATAGGTGGGACATAAAAGTGAGACTATGAGACATGGACAAGAGTGTGGTGGTTACGGGGTGGGGGGAGGGAGGGGAGGGTGGGAAAGGGAGAAGGGTAGGGGCACAAGGAAAACCAGATAGAAGGTGACAGAGGACAATTTGACTTTGGGTGATGGGTATGCAACACAATTGAATGATAAGATAATATGGAGATGTTTTCATTGTACATATGTACCCTGATTTATTGGTGTCACCACATTAAAGTTAATAAAAAAATAAATAAATAAAAAATAAAAAAATAAGACTTTTCTCCCAATAAGTAAGAAATAGAACTCTTGAAATCTGGAAAACATACAATGAATTTGCAAATGTTTCAGAGAGAGAATAGAACTAACTGACTTGGAGGATGAAAAAATCAAACATCTATGAAATTTTGGATATGATGACAGAATTAAAAAAATAAAAAAGCATTGGCTTTGGCCAGTTGGCTCAGTGGTAGAGTGTTGACCTGGTGTGTGGATGTTTCAGGTTTGATTTCTGGTCAGGGAACACAGGAAAAGCACCCATCTTCCTCTTCACCCCTCTCCCTCTCACTTCTTTCTCTCTCTCTCTGTCTCTCTCTGTCTCTGTCTCTCTCTCTCTCTGTCTCTCTCTCTTTCTCCTGCAGCCATGGCTCAGTTGAAGAGAGTTGGTCCCAGGCAATGAGGATGGCTCCATGGCCTCCACCTCAGGCATTAAGAAGAGCTAGCTGCATTGCTCGGCAATGGAGCAGTGTCCCAGATGGGCACAGCATCATCCCCTAGTGGGCTTGCTGGGTGGATCCCAGTTAGGGCGCATGTGAGAGTCTGTCTCTGCCTCCCCTCTTCTCACTGAATAATAAAAATTAATTAATTAAAGAAAATAGGAGGATTATGAACCAAGAAATCAATAGTGATACCAAATAGAGTGAATATGTATTATTCAAAAATTCCCAGAATATTGGGACAATGCAAATGTGCTCAGATAAAAACTGTTAGGAGATAATAAAACTTTTTTCCTCTTATGAGGTCCAGAATAAAAATATATTGAAGACCAAAAAAAGAAAAAGAAAAATTCTAAGCCTGACAGTTGGTAGTGCAGTGGATAGAGCTTCAACCTGGGATGCTGAGGTCTCAAGGTTGCCAGCTTGAGTGCAGGCTCACCATTTTGAAAATGAGGTCACTGGCTTGAGCATGGGATCATCCATGTGATCCCATAGTCTCTGTCTTGAGCCCAAAGATCATTGGCTTGAAGCCCAAGTTCACTGGCTTGAGCAAGGGGTCACTGTCTCATCTGGAGCCCCTGGTCAAGGCACATATGAGAAGTAATCAGTGAACAACTAAAGTGATGCAACTACCTGTTGATGCTTCTCATCTTCACTCTCCCTTCCTATCTGTCAAAAAAAAAATCACAAATTACAGTTCTATTACATGTTGCTAAAGAAACTCTAGCATATTTGAGGCCCTGGTCAGTTGACTTAGGCACTAAAATAGCTTAGTTGCTCAAGAAATGAGCAATGGAGCAGGGGCCCCAGAAAGGCAGAGTATTGCCTTGTAGGGGGCTTGCTAGGTGGATCCCAACCAGGGCACATGTGGGAGTTTGTCTGTCTGCCTCCCTGCCTCTCCTTAATAAAAAAGAAAGCAAGGAAAGCAAGGAAGAAAGAAGGGAAGAAATGAGAAAAAGAGAAAGAAAGAAAGAAAGAAAGAAAGAAAGAAAGAAAGAAAGAAAGAAAGAAAGAAAGAAAGAAAGAAAGAGAAAGAAAGAAAGAAAGAAATTGTAGCATATCTGAAGCATGACCTTACGGTTTTGTATTTTTATTAAAAACTGTCAACAAAATGTGGCAGAGTGGTTCAGATGAAAAAATTTCTAAAGACATTTTAACAGTAGTTGTTTATCACTATGATGATATTATAGGTAATTTATTTCTCTGTTGATTTTTTTCAAGTTTTCTTTAAAATTTCTATATGATTTTTCATAACATTTTTTAATATTTATTTTATTTTATTCATTTTAGAGAGGAGACAGAGTGAGAGAGAGAGTGAGAGAGAGAGAGAGAGAGAGAGAGAGAAAGGGGGGAGGAGCTGGAAGCATCAACTCCCATATGTGCCTTGACCAGACCAGTGCAGGGTTTTGAACTGGCGACCTCAGTGTTCCCAGGTCGACGCTTTATCCACTGCACCACCACAGGTCAGGCTTTCATAACATTTTTTAAAGTATAAGAATATAGAGTTTTCTCAAGCAAAATATTGGTAGCATATGATTTATTTTTTAAAATAATGCCCTCTTTAAACTTGTTTTATAATCTAAATGTAAGGGCTAATATAGCACTTATCTACAGTCATTAGCTACACTGGTTTTAAATCTTGGAAATAAAGTATGGTAGATACATGGTCAAAAGCCTGTGAAATGTCAGAAATTGTACCCTGCTTGCAAGCTAACAAATTAGTCTGCCACAGTTTTCTGTAGGCTTATAAAAGAGATGAATCTATGGAGTCAGAGACAAAGGACAGTTTATTGGTCACAGTAATAGCAGCAGCCTGAGTGTCAGTATTTATGCTGCTTCCCTGAGTCTCATTTCCCATAAGATGATGGGTGTAGAGCTAGTCTGTCTCACATGCATGTAGTAGATTGCATCACAGGAGCAGAATTCTGAGCTTAGGGAACTTGAATCTTTCATGAGGGTCAGGAAGCCTGCCTGACTTTGTACCAAAGAATGACATTTATTATTCCAGAAAATAAACAAACCTGCCCTTTGCTCTGGAAAAAAATACTATTTCTATCTTTCAAAAATATTTGCTATACCAGAGGTCAGCAAAATTTTTGGTCAAGGGCAGACAGTAAATATGTTAGGCTTTGTGGGCCATATGGCCTCTGCCGCAATTGTGTGAAAGCAGACATAGATAATATGCAAATGAATAGAGGTGGCAAGTTTCAATAAAACTTTATTTACAACAGTAGATGGCAAGCTAAATTGACACATG
Organism: Rhynchonycteris naso; assembly: GCA_037038555.1. Lineage (NCBI taxonomy): Eukaryota > Metazoa > Chordata > Mammalia > Chiroptera > Emballonuridae > Rhynchonycteris > Rhynchonycteris naso. The sequence goes on from CM072996.1 coordinate 137,771,488, forward strand.
GGCCACCAAAGGTATAAAAAGATCCTTAAAAATATATTATAAAACAAAGGTGCTCAGTGTCTGTTCTCACAAGGTATGTAGAAATATAAGAGACCCATAGGGAACTGTCTCCCAACATTATAAAATAGTATTCAGGTCCAATTAAAGAATCGCTATTTTGCCTGACCAGGCGGTGGTGCAGTGGATAGAGTGTCGGACTGGAATGCGGAGGACCCAGGTTCGAGACCCCAAGGTGGCCAGCTTGAGCATGGGCCCACCTGGCTTGAGCAAAAGCTCACCAGCTTGGACCCAAGGTCACTGGCTCGAGCAAGGGGTTGCTCGGTCTGCTGAAGGCCCGTGGTCAAGGCACATGTGAGAAAGCAATCAATGAACAACTAAGGTGTCGAAACGGCAACAAAAAACTAATGATTGATGCTTTTCATCTCTCTCCGTTCCTGTCTGTTTGTCCCTATCTATCCCTCTCTCTGACTCTCTCTCTGTCCCTGTAAAGAAAAAAAAGACTCACTATTTTAACTAAATTATGTATCTAGTTATACACACAAACAATGAAGGTAATAAATATATTAGAGAAAATAACAAAATTATTGCATAAGCTGGCCAATTTAAATTTTATTAATTCAATAAATGCTTATTGAGCTTCTACTATGTGCCAGATATTATTCTATGTGCTGGGATACAAAAGTGAACAAATCAATAGTTTATATTATAGTAGTAGGAAAGGGATCATAAACAAATGAGCAAATTAAGTGTAAACAACTGCTATGAAGAAAGGTAAATAAGGTCTGACCTATGGTGGCGCAGTGGATAAAGTGTCGACCTGGGAACACTGAGGTCGCCAGTTCAAAACCCTGCACTGGTCTGGTCAAGGCACATATGGGAGTTGAGCTTCCAGCTCCTCCCCCCTTTCTCTCTTTCTCTCTCTCTCTCTCACTCTGTGTCTCCTCTCTAAAATGAATAAAATTAAAAAATTGTATTAAAAAAAAAAAAGGTAAATATAATAACTTATAAAAAATATTTTACAGAGCCTGGCACATTAGCTCCCTGTTAGAGTGTTAGCCCGGCACTTGGACATCCTGGGTTTGATTCCCTGTCAGGGCACACAGCAGAAGTAACCATCTGCTTCTCCACTTCTCTCTTCTCCCTTCTCTCTCTCTATCTCTCTCTTCTCCTCCCACAGCCATGGCTCTGTTGGAGCAAGTTGGCCACAGGTGGTGAGGAAGGCTCCATGACTTCACCTCAGGCACTAAAATAGCTCAGTTGCCAAGCAATGGAGCATTGGCTTCAGATGGGCAGAGTATCACCCCATAGGGGGCTTGCCAGATGGACCCCAATCGGGGCACATGCAGGAGTCTGTCTCTCTGCTTCTTCACTTCTCACTCAAGAAAAAAATAAAAAATGAAAAAAAGATTTTACAGTACAGAATAAGGACACAATAATAAATAGCCTTATGCATATAAACTAATGTGCTACATGACAAATAAGACAAATGGGGAAAGTATCGAAAGTTCAACAAATAATGTTTAAAAATTTGCTAACAAAATGGAAAAAAATAAATTATAACTTCAGCTCACATAATACACATAAATGAAGTCTAAGTGGATTAATAATCTGAACAAAAATGAAAACATTTGAGAACATGGAGTTTAGGTCTGGTTGTGAGGAAAGTTCTTTATTCACTCTTTCAATAGCATACATCTGTATAGAAGCATTCCTGTTCCAGGATATTGTTTATGATACCAAAACATTAGAAATTTCTTAAACATCCATAAATAGAATAATAAAATGTGGTACATATTTTAGATGAACTGTTATAATATTTAACGTATGTTTAAGTGCATTAATGCAACTTCATTCCAAAAACATTTTGAGTTGCAAGCTAAGTTGCAAAATGACAAATACAGCTTGATAACACTTGAGGGGCCTTACACACACACACGTACACACAAGCAATGCTATCCATTTTACATAGATGTATCTATAGAGAGAGGTAAAAGATTTGATCTTAGAAGTGTTAGAAGGACAACAAACTAAACATGGGAGTGACCTCCAGAGAACTTAAAGCAAGCCAGAATTGGGAGCAGAGGTCCAGTGGAATTTTAGCTTTATCTAGAACATGTGCTATGAAGAAAAGTAAACAGAATAAAATAAAAAGGTATCTATACCTTGAAGAAAATCTAGATTTTGTGGAATACTCTTGGTCTTTTCGTTGTTTCTAGATACCTAGATACCTTGGAATTACCATTCCATGCTGACTTCAGTTTGTACTAGGGGGTTCTATGTCAAAGAAAGTCCTTCACCTCTAACAGAAAACCTGTGGCTAACAGCCACAAAGGAGGAACCTATGATTCTATGTTTATCTCATTAGATACCACCCATTCAGATCATTGCTGCCATTCTTTGTGCTGTGGCCACATCACTCCAATGTAGCTATTCTTAAAGTAATCCATTTTCAGAAGGATTATAAAATGTCTCAAGACTCTCCCTGAGAAAGTGCCTTTGATAAAAGAGACAAGTTTTCCTTAGCCACATGATCTTTCATGACTTTTATTTTCCTTACGAGGAAAGACACAATTTTTACCAATCCTGAATCTTACTATTTTATACTGCCTCAGAAAATACTCCAACATAAATAATCATCCATGGATACATAAACTAATTAAAGAAAATAGCCTTATTTCCATCTAATTAAAAGATGTATTACCAATACAAGTTCATTTTAATATTTAACCACTCATTCATCAAAATGCATGTTTATGTTTTTTAATCATTTTTCTGTTTTCATAATATATAATCATAATTATCATTTAATGCAGAAACTTTTGTTACTTAAAGCTTTATGTTCACAGGAAATGAAAAAAATGAAATTCCAATTTATATATACAGTTTTGTGGATAATGAGTATAAGAAGGTGCTTGTCTTAGTTTGGATCTGCCACAAGGAGTTTGAATTAAAAGCTATGATTTTAGTAAGGACTGCAAACCCAGGTGATGGTAATCAAGAATTAAGGAAGAGGAGAGGGAGGCAGGGAAGGAGGGTGACAAATATGCAGAAAGGCCAGATTTGTTGTACCCAATACCAAGGATGTACAAGATAGGAAAGGGAAGTTATTTAATCCAATGATCTTGAGCACATCAAACAAAAGTCTATATGTACTGGCAAGGGGGTTGAGTCTTCCCAATGCCAAGAGGGCTTAGACTGAGACTTTATAGCCAATCACTTCAATTTGTTATTACTTAAAGAAACAAATCTCTCTGCTCTGTCTTTATTTAATCTTTTTGCTATTGTAAAAAAAATAAAAAATTCTAAGAAAGAAAATATAGATGTACTTTTAGTTTTATTCTGGAAAACAATTAATTCTCCCAACTTTACAATTTGATACATAACCAAACTTCTCTGTCTTTAATAAAACAAACAAATGATATATATAGCCTTATAGATGTTTAATTTAAGGATTTTGGAACACTAACTGTTCCATTAATCCTAAACTCTTCATTCAAGTATCCAAACTCCTTGAATTATGAAGGGCATTTTCAACAGGAAGACAAATAATTACATTACCTTTAATCTGGGCATCTGATCAAGGAGTTTCCTGTCACCTTTGAATTTCTATTTAGATTACCAGTTAGATAGATGCCCTATCATCTTTTTAAATCAAGGTAACAACTCTTCAATCAAAGTTACAGTGAAATCAAAAGAAATACAGGAACACACATTTTATAGGGAGGAAAGATGCAGGTCAATGACATAGTACAAGTAACTGCTTGCTCTTAGACTAAAGGCTCTCACTGTTTCTTTAACAATGTAAAAAGAGTAAATTTGAAAAAAACACTAAAAATTGACTTCAGGTATATCTTTCAGTCCTATAGCAATTCGGTGCCAGTTTATAACTTAATTCACAACCTACATTGGATTATAAAACTCTGTAAATAATTTTGTGTTTATTAAATGATACCCACCTACCCTTCTTTGACTACATCTAGGAAATGTTACGTTCTCTTTTACTGAAGTGCTACATCTAGGAAGTTTATGTCTAAAATCAAATTATAGGAGTCATGGCTCTCTAGCCATTCCTACTTACACAACTACTCTTTTAGCTTCTGCATTGCTAGACAACAGCAATAACTATAGCAAAGGGCCTTCCCCTCTTAAAATTGTCCTTAACTGTAAAAGCTACATTGGGAATTTGAAACAGGAGTGGCATGCAGGTAGATATGACAGTTGGAATGAGGCAAGTTTTGGTATTTCTCTAAATGTTTCAACACTCTAGTGTCAAGAGATAAGCCAAGGATCTCTGTTTCCCTAGCTCTTAACCCTTAACTAATTCTTCATGCCAAAGAGTCTGTGGCCTGGTTTTTATTGGGAGGTTGTTTAAAACTCCAGAGATGAAATGTTTTCTTTTTTAGATGAAATGCTTTAAATTGCTGTTTAAATAAATAGCTATTCTCCAAGTAAAATAAGCATTCAGGTAATTCTCAGCTTGGAAAAGAAATTTAATTATCAAGGACAAAACCTCCTTCTTTTTGTTGAAAAGTTGAACAATTTTCTACTGTCTTTCCTTCTAAGTGGAGGCCTCTCAATAATGTTCAACCCTCAAAAAGAAAACTCTGGGGTAGACCCATCAGCTCTGGGTACATCATTATTTTTCAGGATGATTGGTGATTAACAAATGCATTATATCGTCAACTTGCATTTATTAAGTGCCCAAATGAACATAATGTCATGATGCATGCCGTATGAAGCAAGTTAAATAGACACAGTCTCTACACTGTAGGAGGAAATTATTCATATTTATAAGATAGCAGCATGATGTAATCCAGGGAGCATTGAATGTGGGCAGATTTTATTCATCAGAGAATCACTAACTTGATACATATATCCCTTAGATATTCCCAAGAAAAAGAAAACTAAGAACTGGAGGAATTAATCTTGTCTTTTGTCGAAGTATTCCACTGAAGACTCTAAATCTCTTTTTCATATCACTGAGACAATCCAGCCACCAAAAAATTAAATTTTATGAAAATTCCTAGTTCATCAGTAAATTATAATGATTATAGCAGAGAATCCCAAAAAAGCAGTAAACTTATGATTACCTAAAAATAATATTAGGTGATACATGAAAGAATATTTTAGTAATAATAATATACATACAGTGATACATATTAGAAGTGATCTATGCATTTGCTCCCTAAATATTTGATATAAAATTTTCTTTCATATAAATTTATTTAAATTTAAAAAGTTATATTTTTAAAAGTATATTATATGGAATGCAGATATGGCAAGAGTGATGAAGGTGGGGATTAAAACAACAAAGTTTGGGAAACATTGGGTTAGAGTGTGAATTTAGAATGCAAATAGCAAAAGAATAATACCAAAATAGTCTTGCTGGCTTTTCACATAAAATTGTCTTATTTGAAAATGTGACATAGAATCTTAACAGATAAAATATTGAATCTTTTTTCATAGAATCATAACAGATAATATATAATATACAAGACTATAAATACATCAACAAAAACTATCAAAACTTCTCATCAAATAATTCAAAACTTATACACTAAGAAAACAGAAACCATTCCAATTATAATAATATTAAAAAGTAATAAAATACTTACAAATAAAGTTAACGCCTGACCAGGTGGTGATGCAGTGGATAGTGTCAAACTAGGACCGCAAGACCCAAGTTCAAAATGCTGAGGTCACCAGCTTGAGCACAGGACTCATCTGGTTTGAGCAAGGCTCACCAGCTTGAGCCCAAGGTTGCTGGCTTGAGCAAGGGGTCACTATGTCTGCTGTAGTCCCCCAGTCAAGGTACATATGAGAAGGCAATCAATGAACAACTAAGGTGCCTCAATGAAGAGTTCATGCTTCTTATCTCTCTTCCTTCCTGTGTGTCTGTCCCTACCTATCCCTCTCTCTGACTCTCTCTCTGTCAAAAAAAAAAAAAAAAAGACCTAAAAAATAGGAATATAGTCTTTGTTCATGGATTAGAAGACAAAATATTGTTAATATATAGTACTCCCCAAATTGATCTACAGATTTAGTGCAATTCTAGGAAAATTCCAGTTGGCCATATTGAATAAATGGACAAGTTTCTTCTAAAATTGACATGAAAATTTTTACTTTATAATTAAACTGTGTATGTTAATAACCTATAAATACAAGGGTCCAAGAAATTATGATTTTAAGGAAAAATAATTTCCTGCTAAACTGACAAAATTATTATAAAATTCACACACACAGACACACTCAATATTGTATTTCATAATCTAGCTTATAAGGAGTTCACAAGAGTTCCACATGAGTAATAATCATTAGATTTTATGGTATGTAGATTTCTACTTGAAATAGTTTATTTACACTGGATAATCAATACATACAGGATGACTGGACATAATTTAACATGATTCTTTACAAGAAGAAAGTTCATTAATCCTTCCCCTTTCAGAAAAAGACCTTACAATCTCTTGTTAGGGAGAAAACAAAAGGGTAGATGATAGGTTCCAGCCTTTGGATTGAAACAGGCTCTGCAAAACTAGTTTGAAGCCTAGGACACTACCCAACTTCTAGTCTGTAACAGAGAAAATCCAATGCTTAACCCAAGAAAGTCCATTAAGTCAAAATAAGAGACAAAGTGAAGTATACACTAATCAGTGGCAAAGCCCCCACAATGGACGTCTATAACAACACTGGAGCAACCAGAGGCAACTCTACCAGAAAGCCAAATACATTTCAGGGCCTCTCACACAGGCCACCTCAAAGATTCTAGACAGGACCCTACAAATGTGGCCACATGGTCATTTGTTTTAAGTTTATATTTTGTATCCTGATTCTTAAAGAAGAACCTCCTCCCTCCTGTATCAAATAAAACTCAGGCCCCATGAAACCTCAATCCACCGCTGGTCTTCACTCTTCTTAATACCCTTTTCACTTACTAATATATACTGCTCACAAAAATTAGAGAATATTTTCAAAATGCATGTGAAGTTATTAAATATCCCCTAATTTTTGTGAGAAGTATATTTTTTTGGAAACTTTCCTCCGCTACATGTAAAGGGAATGCACACTCTTGATTTTGTCAACACCTCATCATTCTGGATACCTGCATCCTGTCCCCTTGCTAAGCCAAAGAAAAAAAAGAGAAGGATGAATCACTCCCAACTCGTTTAAACTTCTTACTTAAAAACAACAACAACAAAAAATATTGGGGGGAGAAGGCTAACTTATTGCTCAAAATGTTAATGACAAACATAATATTTGTGTACTACATAACATGCTATCGACATTGTAAATCCCTGGGTATGGCAAAGGAAGAGGCTAAGATAGCCCTTGCTGTATTATCATCCCGCCTTGTTCTAAAACACAGCTGGTCCAGAGGCAACAAAAGGAAGGCAGTGGGCAGTAGATGTCTCAAATTGTTCCTAATGTTTTATGTTGGTAACATTTTTATAGCAAGACTGATGAGAAAAATGCTAAAAATTGATGAAAAAACCATAACTATTTAATAAATGACATCTCTTTGAAAGTAACCTTAGAGAATTCAATCTTTTCAAGTGTAAAAGCACGGAAAACAAATAAACACCCACCTCTAAGCTTCTCCTCATAAAGTATCTGAAGTATAAATTGAACAAAGCTCTTAGAGTGAGGGGGGTGGAAACTGTAGCACATTTTCTCATCTTGTAATGGCAGGTGCAAAAAAGGAGAGAAAATTGTGCATAACAAGTAATACAAAAAATGAAATAAGAGATCACCAAGCAAGTGCCCTGTTCTCTTTTTCTTTTTTTAACCCACAAAGCAATAATGTAGGAAATATAAAATTACCAAAGTGCTACTTTACTAAGGAATTTTATTTTAATTTCAGATAATTTTGAGCAATTCATGTTCTTTATACTTGACCTGGTTTGGTAAATAGACAATTAAAAATGATGACTAATGTTTAACTTCTACTATTTACTTATCTTTTCCATGCCTTATCTCAAATATTTTTTTTAATTGGGAAGTTGACTAGATACACATAGTAGATTATAATATGTAAATACATCGCAATTTTTATATTAAAAATTTACAGTGACTACCTTACAATATTCTCCAATGACTAATCAAAGTAATTAAATCTTTAATTTTTATTTTCAGAGCATCCTCACCATAAACTAACTTATATATGGTGGTAGTGACCCATTGCCTCTCAATAGTCTTTCTCCCTTTCTTCCATAATAGAACTTCTGACATCTTATTTGGACACATGGATGCCCAGAATCTGAACTACATTTCCTGGTCTATCTTGTAGCTCAATGTGATGTATGACTGAATTCTAACTAATAACATGTAAGCACAATCTTTCTTTTTTTTTTAATTTCTTTTTATTTTATTCATTTTAGAGAGGAGACACAGAGTGTGTGTGTGTGTGTGTGTGTGTGTGTGTGTGTGTGAGAGAGAGAGAGAGAGAGAGAGAGAGAGAGAGAGAGAGAAAGAGAGAAAGGGGGGAGGAGCTGGAAGCATCAACTCCCATGTGTGTCTTGACCAGACCAGTGCAGGGTTTTGAACTGGCGACTTCAGTGTTCCCAGGTTGACGCTTTATCCACTGCGCCACCACAGGTCAGGCCTAGCACAATCTTTCTTTAAAAATAGCTGGCCCACACCTTTTGCTCCTTTCTTGGTCCATTATTCCCTTCCTGCCTTTTAGAATGTGGGTGGAGCTTCCAGTTAGGATCATTACTATTGTTGGGAATGAAAATCTATGAATGGCAGAATAAGATAGGAAAAATCTGGTTCCCCAGGACTTTGTGAAACAGATCTCCTCTACGGCATTGCATTGCCCATTTTGGAAATTTATTTGAGAAGTAAATACATTTCTTTCTTATTTAAACCATCCTAATTTTGGGTTTCTGTTACTTGCAACTGAACATTACATATTGGATACATGATTATTGCACCAGCTAATTTTCTTGGACATTAGCACCAAACACTAAGATCCCTGTTGTTGGTCAAATAAGTTTGTAAAATATAATTTTTATGTTTGCTTGCTTTTGTTTGCATTGGGGGCAGGGCAGCACCAGGTATATGTGGTCTGTGAAATTGCAAATTAACTTCCTGCTTGGAAAGGGCATTGTTTTGCTGATGTTTGCTGAAGGGGGGGTCTTTGTGGCCCCAGTCAGAAGTTTTGCAAAGAGAGAGAGTAGAAGGAGAAAAGAACCATGTTTGCAGAGTAAAAGCAGAGAGAATGCAGAGTGCTGAAGAGAGAAGCCACGTTGGCAGGGAAAGAGATGGTGTGCAGATGGGGAACCAGAGTTGAGGGGCTTTGTGAGCTCCGCTGAGACTAGTGAGGCCTTTGATTTTAGGACAGTGGTTCTTAACCTGGGTTCTACTGAACCCTAGGGTTCAATGAGTTGGTCTCTGGGGTTCAGAGAAGCCTCTGCCGTGGAAGCCAGAATAAAGTAATACTGTAATTTGTTGTGAGCTCATGCACTTTGTTGGTTTTGTTCTTTGAGCAAGGTGATGTTCATGCACGGCTCATTTTGTGCACCAGTAAAAAAACATATACCTATGTCTTGAATTTTGGGGAAAAAAATCATATTTTATTTATCACTAAAGAAGGGTTCGGTGAATGTGCATATGAAACTGGTGGGTTTGGTATCTCAAAAAAGGTTAAGAACCACTGTTCTAGGGGAAACCAGAGAGGATTTTCTTGGTTGTGGAACTGGAGAATGTGTCAGGGCTTTGGGAGCTCTGAATGAAAAGAGAAGTGTTTTCCCTCTGTGTTTGCTCATCAGCCAGTGCAAAACTTTAATAAAGGAATGGCCCACCATTTTTTGGTTCCACTGTTTTTTTACCATCTGCCCAAATCCAATGTCACCCTGCATGCCCACGATAGCGGCGGCCACTGGCCATACACCTATCTAGCATGAATGTCCTACTAAAAGTCTCATGGTAAATAAACACTTTGTACACTATTTATAAGGTGTTGAATGGCAATGAATTGATAGTTATATCTGATATTGAATAATGAATACCTGAACTTATTACTTCTGGGTACAAAAAGAAATGCAGCAAACATATTCAATGAAAAAACTTCCTCAGACTTGTTCTGAGAAGTAAAACAACACATGGATTCCAATCAGGCATGAGTTTTTAAAATCATTTTTATAATCAATTGGCCAGTAATTAAACTCCATTATAACTTTGAGGAAAGAAACCATATATATTTGAGTGAATAAAATAATCGGGTCTAGCAACATGTCATGTTTCTGGTTAGTTGAACCATTCATTTATTTATTCAATGAACATTTATCAACCTTCTTTGTATTATTTCCCATGATAATTTATTCATATACATATAATAAGTCTCTTCCAGGTCATTTCTATATTTAAAGAGGAGCAAATGCTTCATTATTGTACTGAAAATTATTATCACTTGACCTTTCTAATTTTTTCATTGATTTGAGAGAGAGGGAAAGGAAGAGAGAAAAACATCAACTCATTGTTCCATTTAGTTGTGTACTCACTGATTGCTTCTCTTACGTGCCCTGACCAGAGATCAAACCCGCAACCTCTGGTACATTGGGTTGACACATTATCCACTGAGTCCCCTGGCCAGGGCTCTTTTTAACATAACTAAAAATAAATCAGCTTTAGCAAGGTCTGCTTAAAGGCTGAGTTACTAGTATAGTGAGATTATTTAAACCATTCTGATTCATTTCTTGAATGAAAATTTCAATAATTATGTAACCATTTCATAATTATAGATTATTTAATGTGTTAATTCATAATAAGTATGTTGACATGTGGCAGTCATCATTCTTTTGATTGACTACTTGGTGTTACATTTGATTAAACTACAATGGCAGTGAATCGAGAAAAACAATATTCTTAAACATAATGTGCAAGTTGTAAAATGACTAGGGCATTTAAACAGAGCTCAGTTCAAAACAAAAAAAGGATGAAGAATGCAAGAACAGAATTAGGACTGGAACTATAAGAAATTAAATGTTAAGGCTGTGACTGAAGAAGAACTAGTCAGGCAAAGACCCAAGTCAAGAAAAGTAACAAAGGCAGGCCAGATTTGACAGGTACCTTGGACTCTGATTACAAATTAGGTAGATATGACATCTGAGAGGATTTCAAGCCATGCTAGAAGACAGAGATCAAAGATTAGACATTCTGGGCAATACAAGATCAGAAACTCAAGCCAATGTGCTTAGCAGTTAGGGCACAGCTTCTTATTAGATGACTTAGAGCAATAGGCATGGGTAATCAACAGTAAAAATGGCATTTATTGAGCTGAGGAGTCTGTGAGTGTTGGTCTCCCTATATGGTTAGCTCAGGGTTAGAATTTGTCTCATAGCAAGCGACTGGCCTGAAACTTCAGATACCCTTGATCGGGAAGGAGTGAAAAAACAAATAATACGTTAATTCTTGATACAGGAAGCCAAACTCTAGATGTTAGACTTCCTTGAGCTAATTTATAAGCATAGCAGAGTTTTATAAAGTATAAGACAATGGTTGTCAAATTAAGATTCCTTAAAATCAAGAGGTAAGAAAATTTCTGGAGGTTCTAATGCTTTATTCTTACTTCAGCAGAATTAGGTGTTGCTCACTAGTCTTGGGCCTTTCCTAGGGTAATGCATAATCTGTGCTATTATTGGAAATCTGAAATAAGACATTTGCTTGTAAATGTGCGAAGGTAGAGTTTTGCTCTTTAGGCTCTAAGAGCCCTGATAGTCAAATTCTGACAGGGAAAATTCTTTAACACAAGAAGTTGAGTTACCTGGGATCATAACATCAATTGAATGCTACCATAAGAAAAAAAGCAATTACGATACAGAGCTAGGCAGTATCACAAGCTTTCTATATCAACACAGAGAAAAAAAATTCAGGTATTTTACAGACACTGAACTTATACTAAATGAGCAGATTTTAGTATAACCATTTTTTCATAGGAATTTTATCTTACCTAAATTTTACCTACTCCTAAAATTCCATCATCTTTAAAAGAAAACAAAATCCTAGGTTTTTAAATTTAGATTTAGAAGAAGAGGCAGAGGTAAGTTTTTTGTTTTAATTCAATGTATGTAGTATAATTATAGAGTGAAGTCTAACATCAGAGGTGTGATTATTAACAGGTAAATTCCAATTCATTCTGCTATAATGAGCAGAAAAAAATAGTAAAGTTTGAACAAGCAATAGATAAAGAAGTAATACCATAAGAAGATCTATAGAACAAGAATCCTAGAAGGAAAAAAATAAAGAAATCTAAAGTAAAGGGATAAAATTACAAATGGGCTTTTGGACAAGCTGTAAGTACTCCAAGCAATGAAGGATGATTGAAGACTTGAATTAAAAACAGATTCAACCAACAAGAAACATATTTTGTAAGAAAGGACAGATGTAATGGCTTGAGGGGAAGAAAGGAAGTGAGCAATGGAGCAGCAAACATGAAAGAGTGACTCAGCTATGCAGTCACAGAAAGGTGATCAAGAGAAGATGAGGTTGGAAAGCTCAAAATTAAATAGACTGACTTTGCAAGTCAAGCAGGAAATTTCAAACTCTGATTAGACTTAGTGAAATGGTAGTTAATACATAATTAACCCTCTCCCGTTCTTAAAATTTTTGAGGTGAGAAGAGGGGAAGTTTGAAGGGAGATGAACAGGGAGAAACTCCAAAGAAATTAACAGCTGTCTTCAAGTAAGAAAGCCCAAGTAGGAAAAGGTTTCAATCAAGAGACAACTCACCAATCACCTAATTCAGTATTGACTGCATGCAAAGTACTGTGCTATGGGTGAATGGCCTTGGATTCAAGCCTTGACTCCACTTCTCACAATATCATCCATGTAAGTTCTCAGTTTCTTTAAGCAACAAGGTCTTCATCTATAAAGTGAGGATAATAACATATATTAATAGAATATCATAAGGATTAAACCCCATAAATTGTACTAATGTGCTATATAAATAATACCACTATTAAAAAGCAGAAGAGCCGACATTCATTGAAGAGTATTTTTAGGGAGAAGAAAAAACTACTTAGAGACGTTGAGTCAGATACCCACAGGGAAATAGTGGCAGAGCAGGGATTCACCCAAAGCAATTGAGCTAAAGAGTCCACAATGCTAAATATTTGGCTATTCTAACTCACTCCTTGATTTCAGGGAATTTACAGTTGAATTGAGGAGCAAATAGTGTAACACTCAATATTAAGACAACAACAACAAAAACCAGTATCACAAAGCAACCCATGATCCAATGTTAGATGAGTTTTTGAGACAGGAAGGTTTGACCTGAAACGTTCTTAGAAAACTTGCTGCATGAGAAAAGAGTTGAATTATGCTTTATGAGGATGACTAGAACTGACAAATTGAAATGAGAAATAGAGATTTTTAAAAAACAGCAAAAATAATGAGGCTAAAAATATAAATCATTAATGTGAAGTTTACGTGGTCCATTTATGTTAGAGAAAGCCAAAAATTAAAATGTAATAGAAATGTAAAATGCTGCTTACATTTCATTGAAACAGGAAAACAGCTGCAAATAATGATTCAATCCAAACATATAGACTATAAGTCTTAAAACAATTTATTATTTACTATTTGAGGGATGATTTAAAATAAATGAGTATGAGATACACTAAACAGAGACCAAAACTTAATGAAAGAAAATGTAAGCCAAAATAAACACAACATTAATCTTTTCAAAGAAAGTATTTTATCTTTAGACAAAGTAATACTATTAGGAAATAACCTTATTATTAAATATTATTTCCTGATTTCAATGCTTCGTTCAGATTTAAGCTTTAATCAAGTTATATTCATGTTCAAAAAGGCTTATTTTTATTGACCTTGAAAGAAGTTAGGAAAAGGAAAATTTAGTCTTAAGACTTTTTTATACTATTTTTCAAAACTGTTAAACCTTATCACAACCAAGTCTTACAAAGTGTAAAAGAGATTTTTTGTCACCTGTATTTATTTGGGGAATTTTAAAACCACCAAAGTGAAACTCAGAGAGCAAACAGATATATAAAATATATAAAAGAAGAGGAAGCTATGCTTAAATTAAAATTAAGTTTACAAAAGCTTTAAGGTCATTTTAGAGAGCACAGATTGAGAACAAAGTTCTGCTCTCTTCATTTCTCTGCACCCTTCCTCTTTGTTCTTTTGGCTCCTGCCAACAGTGTCAACTGTGGAGACTGTGCTATGTCTGTCGTGCTGGAGGTGTAAGAAATATTGCTCAGGATCATCTCTGGACAACTTTTGGGTAAGACCTACCACAATATTAGCAATACATTTCTTCCGTTAAAGCATTTCTTATGAAAATGCAAACAGGATCTGCCAAGAAAAATATATTCTACTATTAAACCCATGATTAACATTTATTATCAACTTAGCTATTTATTTTTTTAATAGGACTTATTTCCCTAGAGGATTTACTTGTGGGAATGGAAAGTTAGGGAAGACTCTGGTATAATTTATGTATTATTTAGGATTCTTTAGTAACAAGCAACAGAAACCAAACCTGGGTGACTTAACTGAAGAAAAAACATAATGAGTTCACAGCTCCTAAGGGAAAGTTGAAAACCAAGGTTGGAAACAGACAACTCCAGGTCTTCCCAATCCTACATGGCCATGACTGCTGAGACATGAATGACAGTTTCTTTTCTCTTTGCATTACTTCACTCAGGTCAGTGTCCCAGGAGGGCAACCGATTAGTCATATTTAAGTCTCTTATCTCACTCTTGACAATACTGGGGAAGGTCAGAGCATTTAGAAAGAAGAGCCAAGTAACTTCTTTGGTTTCTTTTGTAGGAGCAAACCAAGCACTTGGATTTCCATCATGTCAATACTGCACACAACAAGGGAGAGTTAATTGGAAAAGACTAAATCAGAGTGCCATTTTAAGAAGGGAATAGAATCTTGGCAGCCAATAATAATACTACTGCTAATAAATATCAAATATGGCTACAACAGAAAGTATGGAAGTCTCTCAGGAGAAGCAGCCCTGGATGCCCAAAGGCAGTGGACCAGAAGAAAAAGAACAGCTGCAAACGCATTTTCATTCAACATATAGGGCACAAGTGTTAAAACAACTAACTCAGTTACAGCAATGATGAAAATGACTGAACATAGCAAATACAAACCAGAACCCAAAATTCGATAAAGAGAGTTTGCCCAATAAAGATAACCACATTAAAAAGAAATGCAATGCTTAGATCAGATCTGTACCACTGGATACTCTCAGTGTCTCCTAGGCATTACCAGCCTTCTTTCCCCCGCCCCCTACACATTTGAAGAAGACTGAACACCTTTAGTGTTTTTGATGTGATTCAGTGGCCTAAGGGATACTCCCCAGCTTGGTGTAAGATAATCACTTTATACTTCTTTATTAAGTCCATGTTTCCTTCAAAATTAAGTTTAAGCACAATTTGCTTATTTTATACTTAATACCAAGGAATCCTCATCTATGAGTACTCATGCTAAGTAAGTTGTATAAATTCTCCATTGGCATCTCAATGCATGAAGACCAAAATCCCTGACCTAAGATGCCCTACAAGATCTAGCTCACACCATTTTGAGTCATATCTCATACTGTACAACCCATTGCCCCAGCAATACCAGTCTTCCCTTTTCCCTCTCAAATATGCCAAGCTCATGTCCTGCTCATTGCCTTGGACTTTGTGCTCTCTTCGATGGCTTTCCCATGAACCTTTACATGGCTGGTCTATCTAATACTCTTTACTTCATGGTTTCCCTGTTACCTCCTCAAAAAGTCCTTCCCTGAATCATTTCTCTATAGTCACTCTTTAGTGCATTATTCAATTTATTTCTTCTGTAACAACTGCTATTATAATTTTTTTTTTAGTTGTTTATTGTTTGCCACCTTCCACTAGAAGGGTCCTTTTCTGTCTTATTCATTGCTGTTGCCAGCTCTTAGAAAAGTTCCTGAACCTGACCAGTGGTGGCGCAGTGAATAGAGCATCCACCTGGGATGATGAGGTCCCAGCTTTGAAACCCTGAGGTCACTGGCTTGAGCATGGGCTCACCAGCTTGAGCGTGGGATCACTGGCTTAAGCATGGGATCATAAATATGAACCCATGGCCGCTGGCTTGAGCCCAAGATCACTTGTTTGAGCAAGGAGTCACTGGCTCAGCTGGAGTCCCTCTGATCAAGGCACATATGAGAAGCATTCAATGGACAATTGAAGTGTTGCAACTATGAGTTGATTCTTCTCATCTCTCTCCCTTTCTGTCTCTCTCTTTTGTAAAAAGAAAGTTACTGAAACACAATAGGCCTTTGATAAATATTTTTTAAATGAATGAACTAATCTAGGCAAAGCATAACTTTTCTTATGTCTGGTTTCTTTCTCTGTAAAATGGAGATACCATTGCTGTAGGATCAAATAAGAGAAGAGCTCTCTGATATGGTACTATTACAAACTATTAGAATTGTTAAGTACAGAAGCAGTTACCTACCAGGCTGGAGCTCCTTGAGAGCAGGGACTATATCTATTCCGGTTACTGCTTGTTATTCTATGTTTACTACAGTGTCTGCTATGTAAATATTTATTGAATGAATAGATGAATTGATGAATGAGAAAAGTATCTCTCTGCCTCCAGAAATAGTTCTATTTAGAAAGAACAAATATAGCTATAGTCATAAGGGATTATATCAATCTTGTGTTCTATTCTTCATTTAGAATCATAAGAATTCTTGAGTACCTACTATGACCAGACACTGTTTACAGTGTAGAAGATACAATAATAAATACAAGTAAGCCAACAAATCAACCAATCAGTTCCATTGTATGCTGAAAGAGACATTAATCAAATAATCACAGAAATAAATTTATGAAGTTTCAACTGAGATAAATGCTATGAAATGGGTTTGAATTACTTTGGAAATTATTATGTGTAACTATTTAAACCAGATGTTATAAAGTTTCTCAGACAAAACATATATTTTGGTTATTAAAAAAATAACTTTTTGAAGAGAGAGTTGGATCCAAGACTATACTAAATAAATTCATATTCTTGGCTCATCTACATAGGTTTACTAAATTAAATTAAATACAGAATGATTTGCATGTTCAAATATTTGTTTTGAGGGGAAATATTTTCTGTTTTCATCCTAAAATTGCCTTTAAAGTCACCTATATTTGAAATGTCCCTTTATGCTGTCAAAATGAGTATTTCCTCTTCTTAATGTGTTTTGGCATGAATTTCTTCTAATCTGATGTTAAGATCATAACTCCTGCTTTCTGTTTGCATTTGCCTTTGTTCACAAATTTCTATTCACCTATTAATATACTGGTTTTAGATGGGTCTGTTGCATACAACATAAACATATAACGTATGATTCCTTTCTAAAAAGAAAAGAGAACTTTACTGGAATTAAGCCAATTTAAATGTATTGATATGACATGTATTTGGTCTCATTTCTATCAGATTTTTTATAGTGATAGTTTGTGTCAAAAGCCAAGATGAAGTTAGATGTACAAGAGATTACTAAGTGTAATGCTTGTGAAAGACAAAGGCAACACCCAGCAGAAGTAGGCCAGGAAAGCCTTCAGACCATGGTACCGGTCTGAGGCTTGAGAAAAGAGAAGGGGAAGCAAGGCTGGTTGGGTAGGAAGAACCTCAGACTAGAGCAGCTCTGAAAACCATGGTGACCAGTTCTAAAGGGGAACTCTAGAATAAAGGTTGTCCTTGGGAGTCTCACTGGGCTGATATGGCTAGGCTCTGATATCTCCATCATGCTAAGTCACTGGCTGGAGTTGCAGGAGAGCACACGTCAGCTCCAATGCTGTGGCACATTCTGAAGGGGCTAGAGCTGAGTCTGTGTGGTGACTGCAGGCCTCACAGCAGATCACTTTTGAAGAAATATGCATAAAAGACCTCCACAGCTACCAAAGACATCTCAGAACATTCACGTGTAATCTCAAGTATACACAATCTAACAAGTTTTGACAAATTTATAAATGCTTTTACTCCATCCAAACATGATAGAGATTATTTCCTCAGAAAAGTTTTCTTGGATCCTTGGATCCGCCCTCCTTCCTTCTGCCCCTCATTGCCACCTCCACCATCACCCCCCCCACACACACACACACACTAAGAGAAAAGCATGCACCAAGGCACACTGGTGTGCCCTAGAAGATTTCCACGTGCGCCCTATGGTATTCCAGAGAAATATGTGTCTGTTGGGGACAAAAAAACCAACAGGGTTTTGGAGTTTAGATTTTTTGGGGACAGAGATGTGAGGAATTGACTGTAAACTGACAGTCTGCCCAACCCCCCACCTCACTTGCCTGAAAAGGATGTTAAGCTGTGGTGCTGGATTGTTTACACTACCCCTCATGTTCCCCAGAAAGACTGGAGGCAAGTTTCTTCTATCCTTTGTTTGGTGTAAAGTTAAGATGATATGTATGGTGGGGGTTTTCTGCACTTGGTAAAATTCTTGGATTGCCTTGGAAATGTGATCAGAGACCACTGATTTGCTAATGGCCTCACTTTGCCCTATAAATAAAGCAAGATGCAGTTTTTGGGCATGCTTTGTTCTTGCCAGCAGCAATTACAGGGCCCTCCAGACCACATATTTTCTTAAGTCCATACCGTTCCCACTCAGGACCTGGAATTACTAGCCGTGCTGGTTCGCGGCATATGCCCAGATTTGAAAATAAATATAGTTACTCTATTATACCATTTCATTATGGAAATACTGCTCCGTTTGTTAACATATCATTATTATATTTATTATTAACACATCATTATATTATTTTTAGGTAAATACACCCAAATAAAATGGGTAGATTTCTCATAAAGCAGCATGATATTGAAGAATTTGATTCTGGAAGTGAGCAAAAGTTAAGTGTAAATAAATTAGGACTTGAAGGTTGATGGGCAGAATTTAATTTATAGCATTTTCCATCACTTAACACTGAACAATACGATTGGATTAGAAACCCATTCATGGAAGCTTCAAGTGATTTTGGTTTAACATTAACAGAAGAACTGGCAGCTATATCCACTGATCGTGGATTGATGATTAAACATAAGGAATTGTCTCTTGAAACCTTTTGAATTTCTATAAAAGAAGAATATTTGGCAATATTTAAAAAAGATTTGAACATTTTACTACAATTTTCAACATCCTAATTATGTGAATTAGAATTTTCTCCCCTCAACACAATTAAGAGTAAAAAGAGAGGAATTCTTCAATGTATTGACAAGGAAATGAGAGTTTGCCTTTCAAATATATGCCCAAACATTGAAGAAATCGCTAGGACACATCAGATTCATGTTTCTCATAAACACAAGAATGAAAAATCTTACTAAGAATGTATCTATATTCATAAAAAGATAACTTTTTTATTTTTTAACCCCCCTTTTTTACGAATTCTAAAAAGCATAACAAAAAATGTAACAAAAATGTTTTTTAATGTCAGAATAAATTTAATTTTGTTGTATTTATTTTGTTTAATTACCATAAAAGCACACTTGGACTTTATATATTTTTCTTTAATATTTGACTTAATTATTATAACATATTTCTCAGAAATTTGTATATAGTGTGCCTACAATTATTTGTAGGATTTTAAATGCACCCTGACTTCAAAAAGTTTAAGAACCGCTGCACTAAGGCAACCACTGTTCTGATTTTTATTACTATAGTTTATTTTGCCTGCTTTGAACTTCATATAAGTGGAATCACAGCACATGTTATCTTTCATTGCTGGCTTCTCTCGTGCAATACAATATTTTTGATATCATACCTATTGTCACATATATCTTAAAATTTTTATTTCATTGTATGAATATAGACCATTTCTTTCTTTTTCTTTTTAATTTATAATTTCAGCAAGAAAGGAAGGGAGAAAGACAGGAACATCTAGCTGTTCCTGTATGACCATTTCTTTATCTACTATTCTTTTATAGAGATTTGAGTTGTTTTTAATCATTGACTATTATATATATACAGTTACTGTGAATATTTTTGTACATTTTCTTAGAGAATGTTTTTGTTTATCTTTGATAAATACATAGGAATGGGATTGTTGAGTCATATAGTAAAGAATATGTTTAAATGTATGAGATACCACCAGTTTTCCAAGTCATTTGTACCATTTTTTACTAAACCATCTGGCTGTTTTGACCAGTATTTAATTGAATTTATATACCAATTTATATCCCAATTTGTGGTGAATTGACATCTTAAAAATATTTAGTCCTCCAATAACTGTCATATCACTCTCCATTTATTTAGGTTTTTTTATTTTCTTTTTGATAATGTTTTGCTCTTAATGGTGTTCAGGACATGTAAGACTTTGTTAAATATATTCCCAAGTATTTCATGTTTTTAGGCTATTGTAAATAGTCTTGCTCTAAAATTTTTATTATTTAATTATTTATTGCTATTATATAGAAATAAAGTTGACTTTTGTACATTGACCTTATAGTCTATGAACAGGCTAAAATCATTAGTTCTGCTCCTTTCATTCTCTTTGTAGATTCCTTTGTATTTTTTATGTACACCATCACATTGTTTTCCAAATATAAAAATTTAATATTTTCCTTTCCAACTTTACTTACACATTTTTTCTTGCCTTATTACACTAGGACCTCTACTATATGGAAATGGTGAGTGCAGACATTATTGCTTTTTCTTTTAATCTGAGGGGAAAAAAGTTCAATTATTTCACCATTCATTTTTCTCTTCATTAATGAATCAATTCTTGCTTCGTTCACTGTATTATCTTTAAAATTTCATTCCCAACACTAGCTAATGATGTAAGGGCCAGTGATGTTTTATTTATTTCTCAAACAGTCCAAGTTCCTTCCTTGTTTGACTGTTGGAAAGAAAGGCTGTTTATTCTGACTCTTTCTAGGGATTTGCATTTAGGCCAGTCCACAGCTTTACTTGGTTCAGTTCACCTACCCTCTCTGCTTATCAATGAAGAGTTCATTTCACCCTGGAACTCAGTTCACAACACTTCCTTGCATCCAACACTCTTTAAGAATTCCATAGAAAAGTATAATTTTTATTTTGTCCCAGGTTTTCTTGTTACCGCAAGCATAGTGTCCTTTTAAATCCTAACCATTAACATTTTATTATTTTCCCTGTGTATGTGTTTAAATTTTTAGATATTTGGGTTAATTCAATTTTGTTCTCCTTATATTTTGTTCTTTCTTATATTTTTCTCATTGGTTGTTGTTTTTTTATTGTGCTTGTCTCAATTTCACCTTCATTTCTCTGACCGTGTTGCTATTTATTGTCTTCTGCATCTTCTTGAGATGCACTGTCTCAGGTTTTCTCTGCTACTTCTGTCATCTTGTCTTTCCTCTGTTCTTTTCTTCCTTTTTCTATTTCCATCTTGTAGTCTTCCTTCATAGAACTGATTGTTTTACCAAAAATAAAATATTAATAAGTGTGTCACAAGTTTTACCTTTCTTATGGCCTTTTTATCACCTGCTCACAAATTTTGCTACTCTCTTTCCATGTTTACTTTACAGTATTGGTGCTGAAAACTGTATGACTTTCTTTTATTACTCATAATTGTATGAATTGAATTTTCCTAGAGCTATTTTCAGAAAGTTATTGTTGAGGAGACATCAAGAAAATCTTTCAGCCTGACCAGGCGGTGGCACAGTGGCTAGAGCATCGGACTGGGATGCGGATGACCCAGGTTCAAGCCCCGAGGTCGCCAGCTTGAGCTCGGGCCGTCTGGCTTGAGCAAAAAGTTCGCCACCTTGAACCCAAGGTCGCTGGCTCCAGCAAGGGGTGGTTCGGTTTGCTGAAGGCCCCCGGTCAAGGCACATGTGAGAAAGCAATCAATGAACAACTAAGGTGTCGCAACGCAACGAAAAACTAATGATTGATGCTTCTCACCTCTCTCTGTTCCTGTCTGTCTGTCCCTACCTATCCCTCTCTCTGACTCTCCCTCTGTCCCTGTAAAAAAAGAAATTAAATAAATAAAAGAAAATCTTTCATGATTTATAACTCAAAGATTCTCTTTTCTGCTCCCCACAAATATAAAACATCATTGTTTACGATGCTTTGTTTAGCCCCAAACCAGGTTCAGCAAGTATGTACAATCAGCCTTGCTAATTCATTTCTCAGGCCCTTCCAAATAAGTGTTATAACTTTTTCTCTTTAGGGTAGGCCCCATATCTTCAGAAAAAGCATTTGTTCTTACTTTTGAGAATGGCTGTTACTGAACTGCCTTCCACCTTTTTTCACTTCCTACCGTGCAACATTTTCAGGGGTCAGCTCTCTTGATAACTCTCACATATAAGTTGTCTTATTCTTTGCAAGTTTAAAAAAATATTTTCCTTATTGCTCTTGTATGATTTCCAGGAGAAGGGGGGAAAGCCTACTTGTGCAACCACATTCCTATCAAGTCACCTGAAGGTGTTTTGGCAGAGATCTAAATTTTAACTCATGTCTTTAAAGACTTATTGTTTAGTTTACTCTCTTGGATGACATGAAACCAATTATAAAAACAGTAACCAATAACTTAATATGTTAAGTCCTCTAATTTGTCTTATTAAACACATGTGGAATATTTCCCAATAGCTCCTACTAGAAATTCTATTCCACTGCAATTACTAGAGAAACCCAGCTGATTATCAAAATACTTCACTTGATTTGCCATCTAGAAAGTGACTACATGATAAAATAAGCATTCTAACACTGCAGAAATAGGCAGAGAAAATCATAGGATAGCTCTCAGCGTTTCTTAGAGCCTTAAGACATGAAGAATACTTAGTAGAGTTAGATGAGCTAGGAGGAGGTTATAAGTGCAAGTATATATTTCACTGTGAAATTAGAGCAGGCATTGAAGTTGAAGGCTGGCTTCCAGTGAGTTTTCTTTGGGGAACACGAAGTCACCATCAATACAAAGGTCACAGAAGTATCTTAAGAAGCCAACCACTTACGAATTTTTGTGGCTATGGAACTGATCAAGTCAGTTGTCAAATGCAGAATGAGAGCATAAACAAAAGAGAGAGAGAGAGAGAGAGAGAGAGAGAGAGAGAGGAAAGGGGAAACACACAAGGTAATAAATGTAGGTGGCAATACATATATTTTTTAATGTTCTTTGTTTTTTAATATAGCCTTAAAATGCAGAACAATTAAAGATGATGAGGACTCTTTCCCTTCATACTCTTCCCCAGCCCTATCTGGTTCTACAGTGTTTCCCAACCTTTTCCCCTCCTATGTAGAGAATAATATTTGTATCACACTAAAGTAGATTGGAGAGAGTTTGGGAGTATAAGTTAGTGAAAAAAAAATATTGTCCTTATATAAGAAAAATAAAATATAAGTACTAGGAAAAATATTGAGTATAGAATTTATGTGAAGTTTTAAAGAAGTTTCAAATTTTAAATGAGAAATTCCTTCGCTGAGCATAATGTTTAATAGTAAATTTTATGTGTAAAATAGTTACACACTTCCTGGTCAAAACTTATGACTAAAAGAATAATGTTTGTGACAGTGTCTAGAAAATAGTAAATGTCATATCACAACATAAATTTTTTAATAAAAATTTTAAATCACTTCTACAATCATTCAAATTTTACAGCACTTGAAAGTACAATATGTTTGAAGAAGCTAACAACTCTTTCTGTTCTAGAACATTTTAATGTTAAAATCCAAAACACTAATTCAAAAGGATATGTGAGCCCCTATGTTAACGGCAGTATCATTTATAATAGCCAAGATATGGAGGTAACCCAAGTCTCCATCAATAGGAGAGTGGTACATATATACAGTGGAATATTACTTGGCCATAAAGAAAATAATGAAATCCTACCATTTGCGACAACATGGGTGGACCTGGAGGGTATTATGCTAAGACAGAGAAACAAAAATGCCATGATTTTACCTGTATGTGGAACCTAAATAACAAAATAAACAAACAAAATAGAAACAGACTCATAGATACAGAGAACAGACTGATGGCTGTTGGAGGGAGGGAGGTTTGGAAGGCTGGCGATAAAGGTGAAGGGATCAAGAAGTACAGATGAGTCAATGTTCATTTATATTTAAACACATTTTTGCCACTTTTCCTGATGGATGCCTGAGATACAAATATGAACACCTTAAATAGTTAGTAGTATATAAGCCAGATATTCAATCAAATAAGTATAATGGGATATCAGCAATGAAATAGTAGAGATATATACAAAATGTTGTGAGTACACAGATTACATTCTGCCAATGCAGATGAAAGGCTGAGGTGTATAACATGGAAAACTTGCTGTATGTGGGAAAGAACAAACAGAACTGAAACAAAGGTATGTTTTACAGGGAAAGTGGCAGATGACTCTTGAAAGGTAATTTGAAGCCATACTGTGCAGGTCTGCATGTACTATGTTTAGGGATTTGGACTTTTATTCCATAGCTACTTGGAAGCCATTGAAATATTATGTGCCTAAATGCAATGACAGACATTTACTTTAGGAAGGCAACTGACATTAGAATACAAGAAGGACTGGATAGAGTGAAGAATGGAGGCAGCCAGTTGGAAAATTATCACAATAATCAAAATGAGAGAGAAGATGTACACAAAATACACAATCATCAAATGCTTCACTGTGAAATTAATGTTTTCTCTTTCAATGCCTTGGGAGAATGTTCCCTGAATTCAGAATGACTGTTTCCCAGATTTTCTACTGGTTCCTAAATTTGAAAAGTGCAGTGTTATTATTTACATACCATAAAAATTACTAAATTTCTCTTAAGATATTTCATAGGAAAAATGTAACCTAAACAAGTTCCCTTTGAAAATCATATGCAAAAATAAATCCATTGTATTATAACCTAAAGAAATTATAAAGGTTATTTATAGAAAGAGTCTTCATCTTCCCATTTTAGAAAAGAACGCTGGTCCTTAATGGCCAGGAGTCGGGGTGGAAACAATAATCAGCTAAGATTAAAACCCCATTGTAGTGAAAAATTCCAAATCCTGATTTAACCAGTCTAAGAAAATGTCAGTGAGGCTTATCAGAAAAGGGTGACTTGGAAGAAAGGCATAAAGAACTGAGTCCCAACCTCTCCACTCCCCACCCCATCCTGCTGCTCAAACACCCGTAGTTGGGGAGTGAACAGCTTTGATCTCTTCCCTTTCAAAACGATCAAATAGCTCTTGTTTCGACTCCATGATAAAATTTTCTCCTTGTAACGAGGATTTATTTATGTATTGGTAATTGATATTTATTAAAGAAACTGAAAACAGAAAAGACAATTTATTGTCTTATACTTTGTACTATTTTTCGATGTCTAAATTTAAATTATTTCATGGGTATCCTGACTTCTTTCTTTTGAGTGAAAATTTTCTCTAATAACTCAGGGTTTATGTACATAGGCAGAGTAAATTAGCTTCTGCTTCACAGTTGCTAAGAAAACGAATTGCTTAAGAAGATTAGAGTCATTTTCTTTGCTTAAAGGTATTCCTGACAACTCACACTGAAATTACACAAGATTAACTCCATTAACACCATTTCCCATTCTTTAAACTAGTAGCTTTCTAGAAAGCAGCATTTAGACTAAACAGTTCAAAGCATACTTTAAGAGAAGACCTTAAATGCTTAGAAATGCTAATAATGTAAATATCATTTAAAGATTCAGAATAAGGTTCTGAGAGGTCAAGTAACATTATTGGTTATATAGTGAACCACAATGAAATGGAAAAATGTTGCTTGTCTTTTCTCTTCGCCGTTTAGCCTGCATTTTCTTTATGCAGTTGATATTTTAAATCAAATGACAGTTTAAAGGATAATACTGTAATCCCTTCAAGGCAGGGATATTACGTGATTTATTTTTGTCTTTCTCCCATAACATCTTATGGAGTGCCTTTAACTTAGGGGCATTCAAATATTTGTTGATTGCTATGTCATATATTTGACATTGCTTTTGTAGATGAAAAAGGGCCACATGCTGAACCTGACAAGCTCAGGGGAAGCCTGCATGATAACCCTGCAAACTCTGCGACCTAAAGTAACCACATAGGATAGTCTGAAATGAAAATTTTCTAAGTAAAAGTAGTTGTAGCAAGCAGTCATGTCCTAGGGAGGAATTTTTCTCTAACAAAGGCCCATGCTTACCTTAATTGAGCCTGTCTGTGTCTTTTTGAAACTACAATAATGTACCTGATAACATTTCTTTGAAATGTAAGAGTAATCTTCTTTTCCTGCCCCCTCAAGGCACAGCCACCCCACCAGAGTAGAAACCACAAATCCCCTCATTGTTGTTATTATCATGCTAATTGTTAACTGTTAACTATTTTATACCTATGTAAAAATAAGTGTGTCTATGCATTTTGTTTCTTATTCAAACCTAAAGATTTCCTGCTTGGCTTTCTCCTACCTCCCTAATCTATCAGTACTGGATCTCATGTAACCCTCTTAGGTCTTCCCCTTTCATGATGACCTATCAAGTAAGTGATGAAACTGCCATTTTACAGAGCCTTTTCTCAATCCGTTGAGATTCCAGCAATTGTGGACAGTTTGGCTCAAATGAGCTCATAAAAAAATTCTTACAGGTTTGGATATTTCTTATGTTGACACTTTGTGCTTTATCAAAATAGGTAAATCAGAAGCTTTAGGGAAAAAAAAAAAAAACAGATTAAAACAGTACCATAATGGCCCTCCCCTGTTGGCTCAGTGGTAAAGTGTGGGCCCTGCATGCAGATGTCCCTCCCAGGTTCCATTCCTAGCCAGGGCACACAGAAGAAGCACCTACCTGCTTCTCCATCCTTCCCCCTCTCCTTTCTCTCTATCTGTCTCTTCTCCCTCAGCCAAGGCTCCATTGGAGCAAAGTTGGCCTGGGCGCTGAGGATGGCTCCATGGCCTCTGCCTCAGGCGCTAGAATGGCTCCAGTTGCAACAAAGCAACGCTCCAAGTGGACAGAGCATCGCCCCCTAGTGGGCAGGCCAGGTGGTTCCCGGTCGGGCGCATGTGGGAGTCTGTCTCTCTGCCTCCCTGCTTCTCACTTTAGAAAAATTAAAACAACAACAAAAATAAACAGTACCATAAAATATCAACCTACCTCTAAGCATTTTTCTCAATCTGAAAGCAAAATCCATAGCACAGGCACTAAAATTTAATGTATTTACATTAACTGCATTTAGTGCTAGTACAATGCATAAATTTCTCTTTCTGGCAGTATTCCAGCATGGGCCAGAAGAAACATTCTGAAAAAATTCAATCATCCTTCATCAATTGCTTTACATTACCCTCTCTGAACCCTAAGTATTCTTCAATGTTTTTAAATGAAAATTAATAAACGTATTCTTGTTTAAAAATCCAAGCATTGCAGAAGAAAATAGAGGGGAAAAAGGTCCTATTTTCCCTATTCCCCATATTTCCCTCCAACCTCTTTTACTATCCTTACATTAATGCATGAAAACTCTGCATTGTTAGAGAGGCATTATTTTCTTTATGGTCTCTTAATGGTATTTTCTAATCCCAGTGTTGGGCAGATAAAATATAATATGCTCACTTTGTTAAAGACGGTGCTGCCCACATGGAAGTTCGTTGATGTGTAATGGGGAACAGGCTGTGGGCAGGCCAGGCCATTATAGCCTAAGGCTTAGTTTTAAGAGTAAGCTTTTCCCCACACCCTTGACTGATTGGATGATGTAGGGTGGTGCACTCCTGAGGAATCCCATTATGCCTCAGATGGGTGACTTTGTATCAGAGACTTCCTTGTTTGTATAATTGAATTAAAGGTTTTAATTCTACACTATAAAGTGGGGCAGGCCGGGAGCTTGCTCTCTCTCTGGGTTTCTGAGGTTAGTATTAGAAAGGAGAGCAGATTAAGGCCATGTGGAGGAGAGGAAGCAGCCAAGATGGTGGAATGCTGAGGAAGAATACAGTTTGTACAGAGAGAAGGAGATAGGAAACAGGTGAATAAGTCTGGTGAGCTAGAAACCTTTTGATTCTAGGAAACTCGGATAAGTCAGTAGCTTTGTGAGCACTGAATGAGTGGGTTTTGGAGCCCAGTGTGTGTTTTTGCTTGCCCGCCAGGTGCAAGCTAGAATTAAAGCTGATGGCTCAACAGTTCTTGGCTCCATTGTTTCATTACTGTTCGGCAGATAAAATATAATATGCTCACTTTGTTAAAGACGGTGCTGCCCACATGGAAGCCTGTCATCCAGGTGATATTATTTGCCCTTATGCTTGTGATGGCTGTGGGGGAAAAGTTGTAATGTAAGCAGGCCGGGTCGTTATAGCTTAAGGCTTTGTTTTAAGAGTAAGCTCTTTTCCACACCCTTGACTGATTGGATGATGTAGGGTGGTGATGTAGGGAGGAATCCCATTATGCCTCAGATGGGTGACTTTGTATCAGAGACTTTCTTGTTTGTATAATTGGATTAAAGGTTTTGAGTCTGCTATAAAGTGGGAGAGAACAGTAGCTTGAGCTCTCTCTCGCTTGGTTCCTGAGGTAAAAGAGAGGAGAGCAAAGTAAGGCCACGTGCAGGCCAGGAGAAGCAGCCGAGATGGCAGAGTGCTGAGGAAGAAGCCAGTTTGTTAAGAGTTTGAGCAGGAGGAGATGGGAAACAGAGGTGAATAAGTCTGGTGAGTTGGAAAGCTTTGATGCTAGGAAACTCGGATAAGTCAGTAGCTTTGTGAGCACTGAATGTGTGGGTTTTGGAGCCCAGTGTGTGTTTTTGCTTGCCCGCCGGGTGCAAGTAGAATTAAAGCTGATGGCTCACCAGTTCTTGGCTCCTGTGTTTCATTACCGACTGTTCGAATCTAATGCGAACCTGCGTGGGTCAGGCTGCTGTGATAGTAGCCTTGACTACTGGCTATACAATTACCGTCTGTTCGAATCTAATGTGAACCTGCACAAGCCAGGTGGCTGTGATCCTGACCCTGACTACTGGCTTTACACACCATCAGAGCCGCTTGGTCCATGCAGGTTCACATTTGATTCAGACAGTCGGTAATGAAGCAATGGAGCCAAGAACTGGTGAGCCATCAGCTTTAATTCTAGCTTGCACCCGGCGGGCAAGCAAAAACACACACTGGGCTCCAAAATCCACTCATTCAGTGCTCACAAAGCTACTGGCTTATCCGAGTTTTCTAGAATCAAAAGGTTTCTAGCTCACCAGACTTATTCACCTCTGTTTCCCATCTCCTTCTCCAGCACAAACTGGCTTCTCCCTCAGCACTCTGCCATCTTTGCTGCTTCTCCTGGCCTCCATGTGGCCTTCATCTGCTCTCCTCTCTGATACTAATCTCAGGAACCCAGGAACCGAGAGAGAGATCAAGCTACTGGTCTCTCCCACTTTATACCGTAGAATCAAAACCTTTAATCCAATTATACAAACAAGGAAGTCTCTGTATAATAGGATTCCTCAGGAGAGCACACCACCCTACATCTTCCAATCAGTCAAGGGTGTGGAGAACTTACTCTTAAAACCAAGCCTTAGGCCATAACGACCGGCCTGCTTACATTACAGCCTTTCCCCTACACCCATCCCAAGCATAAGGGCAAATAATATCACCTGGGTGACGGGCTTCCATATGGGCAGCGCCATCTTTAACAAAGTGAGCATATTATATTTTATCTGCCCAACATGGTGGCTTTGGCTACTGGCTTTACACCCAGGTAAAAAATACTGAGGAACACGGACCTAAATTCTTCTTAAAGATCTTAATTTGGATGAACTGCTGAATTCCCAGATTTAGTATAGGTATTTGCACTTACAAAAAAACCCACTAAAGTGTGCTAAATTTTAATTACTTTAAGACAGAGTTCAAGGAAATGTCATTAACTATTTAATTGTAAAAATTTTCATCAGAGCACACAGTGCTGTAATATTTTTTTATTATAATGTTGGTTTATCGGTCTGTCTCCTCCACAACAATCATAATCCCGTTTATCTTAAAAACAGGAAGAATTTCCTCTTTATCTTTGCATTTTCATACACTAGCAGCAGTCTTTAATATCACAGTGATATTAATAACACTAGCTGACATTTATTGAGAATTAAGTAGAAGCTATACCCTATTCTTAGTGTTTCATAATATTTTATATTTTTTAAAGTATATGTGCTGCTGAAGTGAGCACTCATACATTTTCCAAAATAAAGTCGCTATAAGTGAAATTTAAAAACAGGGCATGTGCTCTTCAGTACCTCTGTTCATAATATCTTGAATTTGTATATTTTTTAGTATTTTATTTGATGTAATATTGTCCTGGACTAAAAAATGATTACTATTCTTACTTCAAACCTGAGCTCAGCACAACAAAGCAATTCAGTGAGTGAGTAAAGCCACATACTGATGCAGCGGAGCAGTAGAGCCCTGTAAGGCCAGTGGCCGCCGCTGTGGCCATGCAGGTTCCCATTGGATTCAGGCAGACGGTAAAGAAACTGTGGAGCCAGAAAAGAGTGGGCCATTCCATTTATTCAAGTCTTGTAAGGGCGGACCAGCAAACAGGCAGGGAAGACAGCTTCTCCCTCTGGACTCACAGTCCCCCACTAGCCTCAGCAGTCCCCAGCCAAACAGGCTGGGTGGAAATCTCAAGGCTCCCAAGCCCCGACTCACCTCTCTTTCTAAACTCTCCAGCCAAAACCCGCTGGGGGAAAGAACCCCTTCTTCAGCAAACAATAGCAAACCATGGCCTCTTGCAAGCAGGAAGGCAATCCACAATTTGCAATCTGCCACCCTGAGGGCAAGCACCCACAGCCTTTCAGACTACACACACATGGCACTGCCCCCAGTCAAAGTAAAATACAAGCAAGCAAACCTAAACACTTGGTTACCCAACAAGCCCTCTCTGAGTTCAAGTATTTGCAGCTATGCCAGTAGTTCCCAAACTTCAATCACTCTTACACTGCTGCCCTATATCTACACCAGTATTTCCTTAATACCTTTAAACTGATTCCCTCTTTTTATAGGTAAGTTTATTTTTAAGTGGAGCATCATATCAGTGGAAAACTTATCTGAATTATTTGCCATAAATGAAAAAGGTAACTGGAAAAATAAATTCAATAAAACAAAGCAAACTGCTTAAATTCTGGTTAGATATTGTTCCCTGCTGGTGTTCCTGAGCCTGAGACCTGCACTGTCTCTGTTGAAAAGGTAAATCAGCAAGTGTTAGTGATATATGTAAACTAGTATCAGTCAGCCCTGTCTTTATCTAAAACAGAATGATTGGTTAAAGGACTGAAAGAGCATTAGAGAAGGAGTAACTCTCCCACTGTATTATTTCACTGACATCATATTGTGCCAGGTAAAATTTCAAATAACTTCCTCTTATCTACAATGATTTTGCCTGTGATTGTGATCCAAGCCCCAAACAAAATGATTTGGGAATTTCCTGAAGAATCAATCTCCTTTACTTTTATTTTGGTCTCAGAATCTCAAAAGAAATCTTGCTTTTCTCTGCTCCAATATACCTATTAATAAGTGGCAAATAATAACAAGTTGGTAGAAATGGAAGTTATTAACCAAAAACTTTATTTTCAGAAGGCAAATATTAGTAGATGGAAACAGTACTGATGTAGAAATCATAGTCAAGTGGAACCACATACTATCTTGTTTGACCTTGAATAGGTCAGTAAACCACTCAGTATTTTCTCATCTGCAAAAAACAGGAAAATACTACCTATCTAGAGGGTGGGTACATGAATTAAAATGAGAGAAATGTCCGGCACAATAGACACTCAATAAATGCTATTTGGATCAAAAGTTACATTTGACTTTCAGCTTACTAATAACCCAAGTGTTTTTATTTTAATAAAAGACCTCCATTTGTTTTACCTTAGTAATCCTGAGACACTAGGGCTGAGTTTCAAATGCAACTTTGAAAATTAAAACTCATCCAAAGAGTATCCTATGGAAAGCCTGAAATGACAAAGAAAAACTGCAAAAACGTGATCACCATTTGGTCCAAAGTGTCTTAAAGTCCTTAAGCTGGAAAAAATGAACACAGCAAATGCTATTAGTGTACAAGATAATTCTCCACAGGTACAGTATCTGGATGTATTTTATGATGGCTTGAAACAAGTTTAGTGATTGTTTCTTCATACATAGCCAAAGCAATACGTAAATAAGAAAGATATCTAAAATTATAGTGCCATCTACAGGCAACGAAAATAATACCAACGACAGCACATTTTAATGATTTCACATTTTCTAATTGCTACTCAATGTTTAAAAAACCCAGGATTTAACAATCTACATAATTTATTTCTGATTATATTTACAGAATATAATTTATCATATAAACTAAAGTAAAACATTTTTTCTAAATGTTCTAAAATGTTTTACCACTTAATATATCATTTGATTCTCAATAAACATTAAACGAAGGTAAAATTTTAAATCCGTAGAATTGCAATCTCCATTTTTTATTTCCTAAATTTATTTATTAAAATATATAATGACAATAAAAGAACTTTTTTAGTTTTAAAAAAATCCAAATACACTGTCATTTTAACAGAATAGCATTTTCTTTCTTTCTATTTTAAATTTTTGTTCCTTTCTGGACTTACATCTATGGACATTTATTTTATAACTAAGTGCCAAGCACCTTTTAAAGCTGCTTTACATGTACTAACTGAGCAAATCATCACAATAATCCAAAGAGGTAGGAATATTACCATCGCCATTTTATAGATGTTGAAGCTGACGACACAAACTTAAATAACATGTGCAAGGCCACACACTCTGCTTGCAGCCACAAAAGAGGCCGAGTCAAGGAGTTTGTCTCTAGTATCTACGCTTTTCATCACTAAGCTAAAGCACCTCTCATTTGAAAATGCTGCATTCAGGATATGTACCGCATTTGTAATATAATGTTCTGCTTTTGAGGGGCAACATTTTCTCATACCTAAACCTGTCATCATCATTTTTAATAATTAATATGCTTTGCCATCAAGTTGCTACATCTCATTTTAGTCACTTTCATTATCTAATGCTGGACTCTCAAGCTATTAATCATTACTTATATTATGTATAAAAATGCTGCAATAAGCAAATTTTAATTGTATATAGCTTTTCTTCTTTTGAATTTCATTGCCTTATGCTAATATTCCTAGAATTGTTTGACTGACTTAATGTATATCAAAGTGGCACATTACTAATATATAATGTATAGTTTTTAAAATTTCATTATATAATGCTACCAGCAATAAAAGAATGCTCAGCTCTTCCCATTTCCCCCCAAACTTAACTAATATAAAATAGTTAAGGATGATTTATGATATGAAATAGTTAAACGCGAAATGTTTTCTTCCTCTAGTAACATAAAAGGTGGAGATAACCTTATTTGTGGCTTACAAGACTGATGCTTTTATTATTATTACTATTAACTGAGAGATGGGGAGAGAGACAGACTCCCACATGCACCCCAACTGGGATCTACCCAGCAAGACCACTAGGAGGCGATGCTTTGCCCATCTGGGGCGTTGCTCAGCAACCAAATTATTGTTCTGCAACCTGAGGCTAAGCCATGGAGCCATCCTCAGCAACTGGGGCCAACTTTCCTCAAACCATTCGAGCCATGACTGTGGGAGAGGAAGAGAGAGAAAGAGAGAGAGAGAAGAAGAAGGAGGAGGGGGAAGGGTGGTGAAGCAGTTGGGCACTTCTCCTGTGTGTCCTGACCAGGACTTGAACCCCATACTTACACACATCAAGCTGACACTATTGCTGAGCCAACCAGCCAGGGCCAAGTTGGTGCTATCTTGATTCTTTAAGTGAACCTCAGAAAAAATCAATAATATACCCAAAGTCACTAGTAAATGTCAGAGCTAGAGTCTGAGCCCAGATCCATCTGACTCAAATTGTGTTTCAGATAATGGGGGAAAGAAAGTTGAGCGTCAGTGTATGACAAGATAATAAAATTATATAAAAACTTTTATTTCAATCTTTATTAAAGATTATTTATCTAATAAAGGGGTAAACTACCATGAGGTAGCTTATCATAAATAGAGGGATCATATTTCCCTGATGTATTTTTCTGATCACTAATTTCAAAAATAGGGCCTGATCTGTGGTGGTGCAGTGGATAAAGCATCAACCTGAAATGCTGAGGTCGTTGGTTTGAAACCCTAAGCTTGCCCGGTCAAAGCCCATATAGGAGTTGATGCTTCCTGCTCCTCCTACCCTTTTCTCTCTCTCTCTCTCTCTCTCTAAAAATGAACAAATAAAATCTAAAAAAATAAATTTAAAAAACATTTAAAAAAATAATAATTTCAAAAATAGGAAAGAATTACAATAATTAACAAAATGTTCCATCTATCTTTATCTCTAACTACATGTTTTTATTATACTCTAGTTTCACTTATATTCTAAGCAAGGAGCTGAAGTATAAAAACAGAACTCCAAAAACATTTTTTCTTAAATGTTATCTTACAGTATCATATGCTCCTCATAGTCCAGAAAGATTGTAACTTTTACAACACAGAATAAAGGTCACTGAACAAACACAGGTTTTGAAGTCTTAAATTCAGACCCTGACACTTACTGGCTATATGTCTTCAGTAATGTTATTATCAAATTCCTCCTTCATCAGGATATTGTGTAACTACGGGAGACAACAATTATAAAGCTCCCAGCACATGGCAGATGCTCAAGGAAATTTAGCTCCCTTTCATTTAAAAAGTGACATATATATGTTATATCAAAGATGCCGGTTTTAAAAGTCATGCTTCATTATTTCCCTCAGACAAACTGTGGCATAGCACGCAACATCGAGATCAAAAGAAATCAAAAGAGATAAAGTTGCTTCATCAGTGTGGGAACCTTCTGCCTCGACATCACCACCACGTTCTTCTTTTAGTTCGTATGAGAGATTATGGGGTTGTTTCAAAATCTTTCTGTAGCATCCCGGAACATTCAGTTTCAGAACAGGTACTTTAAACCTACAGGTCTGTAGTCCATCTCTGCTAAGTACTTCCTGGTACCACAGCCCTACTTTGTTCTTTGGGTACTGAATATTGTATCCAAGCACTGGGAGAACCACCTGTGCAAAGGAAGACACATGAAACAGACTTCAGAATAATGTATAATCATATTTTAAACTTCCTTTATGACTGGGACTTAGAGCTGTAAGAACAGTTTCAGAATATTAAAATATAATTAGCCTAAAATACACTATCGAATACTATACAACTTTGATTATTTTTGATGTTGCCAGGCAAAGAAAAGAGCTAACTAAAATTAGGAAGGACTTAGGCAACTGATTCAGATATTATATTAGACAAACTACTGCCAAGGTAGAAGAGATAGAACAAGACATTTAGGAACAATTAATTAAACCAACAGAGACTTGATTTCTATGTAGTCATATAATCCTAAAAGTACATTCTTTCTGGAACACAAAAGATAATCCCTACTGCTCAATCACATAACTGGTATTTTGGTTGATAACTTGACCTTTTTCTTACTTATTTAAAAACATGAAAGCAAACAAGAAACAGCAAAAATAATGTTCACTTTCTCAGCTGTTTATTAGTAAATACTGCATTTTGTGGGGTTTTCTTCCTTTGCTGATGACTTCTAGACATTTTTCTTGAATAGTACCAAAGGGTAGGCAAAGAAAAGTAAAGTAAAAAACTCAAATTCACACAATATTAATAAGTTTCAAATTTATTATACTAACTGAAAGAAACCAGACACAGGCCTGAGCTGTGGTGGCGCAGTGGATAAAGCATCAACCTGGAAACACTGAGGTCGCCGGTTTGAAACCCTGGTCTTGCCTGGTTGAGGCACATATGGGAGTTGATGCTTCCTGTTCCTCCTCCCCTTCTCTCTTTCTCTCTCTCCCCGTCTCCCTCTCTCTATTCTGCTCTTTCTCTTCTCTAAAATGAATTAAAAAAAAATTTTTTTTTAAAGAAACCAGACACAAAAGGCCATATACTATATGATTCTATTTATATGACATTCTTTAAAAGGCAAAACCATAGGGACAGAAAGTAGGTGAGTTGTTGCCAGGGGCTGAGGGTTGACTACAAAGGGCACAGGGAAATTATGAGGAGAGATTAAACTATTGTTTATCTTGATTTTTGTGGTGGTCATATGACTGTATACATTTATGAAAATGCATATAAATGTAAAATACTAGTGAGTTTTATTCCATATATATTATACCTAAATTTGAAAGTGATAAAAAGCAAAGTAGGGGAAGGGAAATAAAATATTAAAATATAATCCATTGTCTTTTGAGAATAATGTCTACATTTAGATCTAAATGATACAAATTTTTAAGCAAATTTACCTGATGTATTGAATATGCATTAGCTGATTCTTCTTCTTCAGTTATTAGATGAACCTATTTTTAGAAAACATGATGAAAAATATGTGATTTTCAAATGTTCCAAATTCCTTCAATTTTCCCTAATTCTGTTATGTATAATTTGACTCCTATGCTACATATACACAAACAAGATCATTCCACAATTTGTTTCTGGAGGAGCAGACTGCATAAAAAAATAGAAAAATTCTTCCTTTTATAACCACTGATAACTAAAGTTGGAACACACAGATATGGTGGGCAGCTTAACACATTTAAGGTGATGCTTTACCTCAATCACCAACAACCGTTTTCTAAATTACAAAGCTGATCTTTATTTTATGCTGAATCAAAAATCAGCTTCTGTGAAACTATCTCCCCCGCTTTGTCCCCAACATATATCCTACTCTATGGGAAGCAGCATTTCTCAAAATGCACTTCAGAGAATAGTTAGAGGTATCCCATGTAGGAAGCCAGTAATATATTAAGTTTGAGAAATGTCACTATAGGACATCACAGAATAATTTTGATTTCTCTTGCACACAAGAGCTCAAATATAAAGGCAGCTGCCACTATTCCACAGGATTGACAGTATTCCCATCTTCCTGAATCATTCATCATACAATAGTATCTAGCTCTCTTCTAAATCTGCTTACTTTCCCCTCGATTCTTTCTACTCTTATCGATAAAATCCCTCCTTTCTGTAAAATTTCCATTTGAGTTTGTTTATTTATAGGTGGATAGCCTATTTTCACTGTTACACTCAGAAATGGATATAAAACTCCCGGTGTGATCTGACCAGAATACAGGAGACTGTGATCTCTCCTGCATCACTCCCAGTCTTTCGTCTTTCACAAGTTCATAACCATCCCTACAGTACTGTATGTCTGCTCCCCACATATGAATTCACATATTAACCCTTTGAGTAGTACAAACATTCATGTATGTCCTCACGCCTCCTGACCATCCAGAGTATGATAATACATGTACCTCTTTAAACTTTGAGCTGGAGCAGTAAAAGCATGCATGCACGCATCCCTTCTAGAAGCATTATAGCATGTGTTACCATCTATCCTGGAGGCTGGTGAGCCCAATTATCACTAGAAAGTATCCCTGAAGAATGCTACCACCTGTTCCATGCATGTAGTAACTACGTTCATTCAGCCTTGAGTACGTGCGTACCATATGTAGCTGCCGTAGTTCTGCTGACAGAACTCATTTCATCACAGCTGGTTTTTGTCATTTTATAAGTTATTATTGTTGTTCTAATACCAAAATATTCAGGATCTTACAAGGTACAGTTGTTGTTTTCATCATTTTTTGCTTTTTCCTCAACATATACATCATTCATTTGTCTAAAATTTTCAGCTCTTCCCCCAGTAAGATGTCAAGACATAATCAGGCAGGAAGACTAGCTCTGGAAGATATTCATATCTTGACAAAAATTTTTATTTTAAAAATGTGTGAGGCAACATTAAGAAAAGGCAAATGTATGTTCTTCTTGTTTCCATAAATTGGTTAGCAAACATGATTTTAAGTTAATAAAACTGTAACTGGAACTAATTTCATTTTTTGAAAAAAAAAAACACCTCACTCCTGGGGGTCAGTGAGCATGAAAAAAAACTCACTACTCAAAGGGTTAAAGTGTCTAACTCACATTTCTCTATCTTGCTCACACACACACACACACACACACACACACTATAATAGAATCTACGAAAGGCCTTGAAATTAAGATAGACCTGTTAGCCTAGTAATTATCAAAAAGGATATCAGATTAGTTTCCTACCATTTTTAATAACAGATGTACATTACATGCCCTAATACCATTTATTAAAAATATTATTCTTCCGCCTGACCTGTGGTGGCGCAGTGGATAAAGCGTCAAACTGGGAACACTGAGGTCACCAGTTCAAAACCCTACACTGCTCTGGTCAAGGCACATATGGGAGTTGATGCTTCCAGCTCCTCCCCCCTTTCTCTCTCTCTCACTCTGTGTCTCCTCTCTAAAATGAATAAAATAAAAAGAAATTAAAAAAGAAAATCAAATAATCCTGCATTAAAAAATAATTTATATAAAAAAAAATATTATTCTTCCTTTGTCCTTTTCATAATTTAAGTTTTGAGCCTCTAAGCCCTGCCTGTTCTTTTCTCAATGCTAACTGATAAAGTATAAATGATTGGTCTTAAAATATATAAAAACACTTTTTGCTGCTAACAAAAGAAAATTCTGTAAGATATGAAGAAGAAAATGTTCTCTTTTCTCCTACAGCTTCAAAAAAACTTATACAATTCTGACCACAAAACTCCTTGCAATGTTATGTTGAACAAAGAAGTCTATCAGATACATATATTTCAGAGATTATTGCAATATTTTGTTAAAGTAACCTTTAATTTCTGCAAATCTGAATTAGAAATGGGTGACTTACTAAAGAATATATTATCCCAGGGATATTTGTTTGTTCTGTTTATTTGTTTATTTATTTTTGCAAGAAAGAGAGAGAAGGACAGACAAAAACAGACAGGAAAGGAGAGAGATGAGAAGCATCAACTTATTGCAGCACCTTAGTTGTTCATTGATTGCTTTCTCACATGTGCCTTAATGGGGAAGCAGGGATGGCTCCAGCTGAGCCAGTGACCCCTTACTCAAGCCAGTGACCTTGGGCTCAAGCCAGTGACCTTGGGCTTCAATCCAGTAACCTTTGTGTTCAAGTGAGTGACTATGGGCTCATGTCTATGATCCCACAATCAAGACGCAACCCCACACTCAAGCTGGTGAGCCTGCACTCAAGCCGGCAACCTCAAGGCCTAGAACCTGGGTCCTCAGCATCCCTATCCACTGCGCCATCATCTGGTCAGGCAATGCTGGTGATATTTAAATGGACATGTTTTCTGAAAAGTGTTTAAATGGACATGTATTTTGAAAAGTGTTTAAAAAACTTAAAATTTTTCATTATTTACTAAAAGAGAATCACTGATGTTTCTTCCACCAACAAGATAAAATAAAACTTACAATGCTACACAGTTTCAGAGTCAGTACCTCAGTTAAATTACCATTCTTAGTAGTAATTACATACCATTACTTCCTTATCAAAATACTTAAAAGCCATCCATTTAACAAAATAGTAAAGCAGACATCTGTTGCTTTGGCCTGCTTAGCTGTTACTACCTCTTTCCTGGCAGTGTGTTTGCCGGGGAGCTGACTCCCATTCTCAAATGAAGTTTGGGTGGGTTGGTTTCAGGAAGGAGCCCTGGGAACACAGGTTTATGAATCACATCCTCCAGCCTATAACAATTGGTTTGGGACGTGTGACCCAAGCCAAGCCTTTCCTAGCCACTGAGACTCAATTCCACGGCTATTGTTGAAACTTTAGAGAGAAAAGCCCTCTTTTTTCTAGATAAGTTGTGAGAAATAAGTCTGGAGTTGCTAATAACCACCTTGCCACTAAACGAGTAAGCCAGACTGCCTGGCCTGTGGTGGCGCAGCGGATAAGGCGCTGACCTGGAATGCTGAGGTCACCAGTTTGGGACTCCGGGCTTGCCCAGTCAAGGCATATACTAGAAACCACTACTATGAATAAGCCAAACTGAGAATGGAGCTAACAAGAACAAAGCTGAAAGATGAAGAAGACAGGGCTAGTTGGTGTAGGACACTGCATAAGACCTGGAGACAGCTGGGTCTAAATCAGTCTCGGACTTTTCTTTTAGTTACGAGAGCCAATAAATTCCTGTCTGCTTTTCCTTAAGTAGTATGAGATGGGCTTCCGTTACTTGAAATTAATATAAATGTTTCTAGGATATTGCAAGTTGTGAAACAGCACTTTTATAAAAGAAACATATACATTACATACCTTATATATCATTATTATAAAAACCTTATTCTTTCTTTTTCTTACATTTTGAGCTTTGATCCTCCAAGCCCTGCCTTTTCATTTTTCAGTGTTAATTAATTTTAACTTGTTTCTAAAATAAGGGCTGCTGGAAATAACTGTTCCAGCTATGGTAACTACTCCTGGGACACACTGATAAAATGATACTTACTTTACCATTTGGAAAATGCTCATGATCACTATCTTCATCCAAACAGACCAAATCACCTTCCACCACTCTTGATCCATAGGTTGCAAGCCTGTAAGATACTGCTTCATTCCAAATTTTGCTGCTATATGCATGAACATAGAAAATGCGCACAGAATGGGGAAGTGAGAACCACGCTTGGATACAGCCCTCCTCAGTCATGCCAAAGCGATGCAATGACTCCAACAATGCTCTCTCTCGAACTTTGAATTCGGGCATCAATGCAAGTGTGCCTTTAGCATCCTCTGCAATAAAGACAAAATCAGTTAGCCAACCACTTTAATTATTTCAAGGTCAGTTATAAAGACCTTTCTTATACTCTCTAAATGACAGACAATGAACTGTGCTATCTTTTACACCTGAATATGAAGATGTTCCTCACCAACTATAAACCTAGCTAAACTTGAAGAGTTTTTAAATAAAGATTATTAATCATATGACCCATTCACTTTCCTTGCTTTAAACAAAATAACAAAAAACACATTAGTAATTCCTACTTCAAAATGAAGATAAATTTACAGTTATTCAGAGGACTTTGAAAAAGAGCATTAAATAAACCTCTGAACCTAGAGATTTTAAAAGTATAATTATAGACACTTACATATACTATTTTGAATAAGAAATGGTTGCTATCTGGATCTCTCAAGTGTACTATTTGGTCTTGTTGGTGGAATGGTTTTTAAAATAAGAGACTCTACAGTAAAGATGACTGTTTCAGGTCGGGCCTTGGAATCAGCATTTTAATAATGGTATCAGGTTTCTTATGAACATTAAGGTTTAAAAATCATTGCCATAAGGAAATTATCTTCTCAGGACTCTACAATAGAGACAAACAAAAATGTCACTTTAAATCATCTTTAGTATTACTTAGATCATTCATAACATTTTGAAATGGCCATACTATTTATAGATTGTAGTGTGGCATAAAAGCATTTCCTATGAATATTTACATGTATATATTAAACATAATTAAAAGTAATGTGAGATTTTTGAAAACTGATGTCCTTTATTTCAGTGTAAGTGAAATTCAGTATGCACATATATGTAGATCACATATTTGAATGAATCTAAAATGGTATGATTGCTGTTATTATTATTTAAATACAAGTAATTTTTATTCAGTATTTAGTATGTTCCAGGCTCTATTTTAGGAGCATCATATCTGTTATCTTATTTAAATTTCAAAACAGTTTTTAGGTACCATTATTAGCTTCAATTTACAGATGAAGAAATGAAAACAATGAGGCTAATCCATTTGCACAAACCAATACAGCTTGGAAATTCTTAAGCTGAGAGTGACACCCATATAAATTGACTCTAAAACCCACACTCATAACCAGTTTTCTATAGTGTTTCCTATTAAGCATTCTGCATATATATCATGATATTAAAAGAGAGTTTTCAGTAGTCAGGGCTGAATGGCAACTACACCAAAAACAATGCACAAAGTATCAGATATAACACATGTTCTTTTATTTAGTTTATTTTTCCATCTCCTCTAGTTGTTAGTTATACTTCCATCAATACCAGTTTAGAATTAGCAACTCCTACCTCCTCAGAGAAAAACTAAGATGCCATTTCTCCCTCCCCATCACCTGCTTCAGAAGCAAGATTTAGAACAGAAAAAAAGCCTTAAGACTGGGCCAAAAATGGAGTACCTAGGGCATGTAATAAAATGATTAAACATACAATATATTACAATTTTTTTCTTATCACATTTATGTTGCAATGAATGTCCTCCTGCTGACACAGCATTTATATTTTGTATCTGCAAGGTTATAAATGGGGTAAAGAAACCTATAAATACCGGTTTGAAGAAAATATTTCTTTGCTCTATTTACAGGATCATCCAAATCTTCTGGTGTAAGAAATAATTTTACAGCCTTCACCTTAAAAAAGCAAGCAAGCAAAAAATTTAAATAAAAGTGACAAATTACTTAAAAAAAACATATATCCTAAAAGAATAGTCATTTAACAAATATTTGATGCTGCAATTTTATCTTTTAGCTTCCAAAAATTGAACAATCAATATTAAAAATTAGAAATAAACTTCTGTACAAAGCAAGCTTATCTACAGGTTTAAAATATTACGGACTAGAAAAAGTGCTCTCCCATGCCTTCCATAGTTGTTCTTCTGCCATTCTTTATCTCTATCATCGAGGCATGAATACAAGTGTAAAGTAATGATCTAAAATTCACACTTGACCAGACCAACATACACAACAAAAGTAGGGAAAGAAACAAACATAAGGGAATGGCAAGTCACTTGTTCTCAAGTCTCAGAAATCTTTGGTTTTAAAAATAATTGCCAAACTCTTTTTTTAAAATTGCCACCTTTAATATTTTCTTTTAAAACCTAAATAAAAGATTTTATTAAAAAATTGATATCTACTAGTTCCTGTATTTTATTACTGTCTCTAGCTCTGCGATCTATTTCTAAGTATGTGTCTAAAATTGACTGCTAATTTGCATATGTCCTATATCAGCCCTCAACCTTGTTTCCAGGTATAAGGCAATATTCACATGCACAATGCTCCTCACAAGTGCTTTTACTGTTCCTTTCTCTTCCACTTAAGGAAATATATTATAGCCTGGCTGACGGTGGTGCAGTGAGTAGAGTGTCAGCCTGGAACACTGAGGTCCCAGGTTAAAACCACAAGGTTGCTGGCTTGAGCACAGGCTCACCAGCTTAAGTATGGGTCACTGGCTTGAAGCCCAAGGTCACTGGTTTGAGCAAGGGGTCACTAGCTCAACTGGAGCCCCCAGGTCAAGGCACATAGGAGAAGCAATCAATGAACAACTCAAGTGCCAGAACTACGAGTTGATGTTTCTCATCTCTCTGTCTTTCTGTCTCTCTCTCTCGCTAAAAAAAAAGAAAAAAATAATAAAAAATTGTAACACAAATGAGTATGATACTACCATATGAATAATTTTGAAAATGTCCAAGTACATAATTTTTTATAGCTTTTATACTTTATGTATACTTCATTCAATGCAAAAATATGTATATGTATATAATATATAATTATATATAAAATATACATTTAAATGTATATATACATTTTATTTCTTTAATTTTAAATTTTCATTTATTTATTTTAGTGAGAGAGAAAGGAAGAGAGTCCAGGAATGATGATCCATTCCTGTATGTGCCCTGAACAGGGGTTGAACTGGCAACCTCTGTTTTTCAGGCAATGCTCCCAGTGGTCAGCAAACTCATTAGTCAACAGAGCCAAATATCAACAGTACAACGATTAAAATTTCTTTTGAGAGCCAAATTTCTTAAACTTAAACTATATAGGTAGGTACATTCCTTATCTAGGTAGCACTCGAACGTGGTATTTTGTGGAAGAGCCACACTCAAGGGGCCAAAGAGACGCATGTGGCTCGCGAGCCGCAGTTTGCCGACCAGGGCTAACCAACTGGACTATTCAGCCAGGGCTATATATACATTTTAAGTGTATATATAATTTTAATAATTGGGCAAATGTGGCTTCTTATTTGTGATATTGATTTATACAGTGTGTCCGTAAAGTCACGGTGCACTTTTGACCAGTCACAGGATAGCAACCAAATAAAAGGAAAACTCTCCCAGTTTCATACCTATTCAGTGCAGTTCGACGTGGGCTCCATTTGTTGCCCCACACACATCCAAACAATAGTGAAGTTTTTGCCACACACGGGTAAGGACGTCTGATGTAACGGAGTGAATAACGTCTATGATTCTCTGTTTTAAGTGATTAATGTCGTTGATACGTTCAATGTATACATGTTGCTTCACATAACCCCA
Organism: Rhynchonycteris naso; assembly: GCA_037038555.1. Taxonomy (NCBI): domain Eukaryota; kingdom Metazoa; phylum Chordata; class Mammalia; order Chiroptera; family Emballonuridae; genus Rhynchonycteris; species Rhynchonycteris naso. Next base: position 137,815,586 of record CM072996.1, read on the forward strand.
AAAGTAAAAGTCTAAGGGTGTCAGATCCCGGGATCGTGGTGGCCATGGCTTGACAGAACCCCTGCCTATCCACTGCCGGGGGAATGTTCTATCCAGAAACTCATGAACAATGGTGGCGTAGTGTGGAGGAGCACCGTCCTGTTGAAAGATGATACCTTCTGGAAATTGTGGCACTGCATACAATTCCAACATGTCAAGGTAGGTGTTTGCCGTCACAGATTGCTCCACAAGAAAAAATGGGCCTATCACCTTATCATGCATCGGGCCACACCACATGTTCACTTTAGGGGTGTTACGTTCGTACTCAACATAGGCATGAGGATGTTCAGCAGCCCACATTCAGACATTATGGCGATGAACATGTCCACAGATATGGAAGGTCACCTCATTGCTAAACACAATCTTCTGCAAAAATCTTGCATCATTGTCAATCTCATGAAACATATCTGTAGCAAACGTGCATCGTGTGGGTCTATCCGCCAGTTTAATAGCGTGCAACAGCCACAATTTGTACCCCGTAAAACAGAGACGTTTCTTTAACACCTTATGAACTGTAGTCTTGCTTAGGTGTAATTTTCGAGCACACGCACGAACAGTTTTTAGGTCTCCTTAGGTAGCTATCCCGTATAGCCTCTACAGGCTCGTCAGTGACTGATGGCCTACCAGAACGGGGTTTCTCCACAAAACTGCCGATTTCCTTCAACTGCTTATCCCACCAAGTAATGTTATTCCTATGTGGTGGCGCTTCGTTATAAACGCGCTGATATTCACATTGCACTTTCGTTATGGATTCGAATTTAGCGAGCCACAGAACACACTGAACTTTCCTCTGTACTGTCCACATCTCAACTGGCATGACCGTGGGCTGCTCCACTGTATACACGGTGTTATGTCATTATCTGCACATGCGCACATGCTGCCACATCATCCTACAGAAACTGGGAGGGTTTTCCTTTTATTTGGTGCAGTTTTCACATTTCTATTGTCTTTTGTTGCTTTCCTGTGATCAGTCAAAAGTGCACCATGACATTACGGACACATTGTAGTTTCATTTGAAACTAGTCAGACAATTTTTCAAATTTGTTGTCCCCTTTTTAGTCTCTAGCTTTGGGTAAATTCCTGTCTTTTATATAGTATGATACCAGATTTCTAAAATTGTAGGCTATAGGTTTCCTCTAAATGCTCTATTTAGTTCATTAAGAATTTGGTGGATGTTGGTCAGTTCTGTTAATCATCAAACAATATTGGACACTGCATACAGTTTGCTCTCCTAAAATGTGATGCCATGAATATAGTATTAACTGCTCAATACATATTCAATGATGCAGTATATGGCACATGTATGTATATAAATGTGTATATATGTTGGGTTAAGAAAGCAAGGGGCTGGCTCATGAGTAAGTAAAACCTAGAAAACAGAAAAGATCATATTTTTAAAAAAATACACACCATTTCATTCTTCAGCAAAGCCAATCCAATTTGATCTGTGTGAACTTTCCTTCCCATCCCAAATCTCTGTGGTCCATAGTAATTCACAAACCCTTTATTCTATAAAAAAAAAAATCAATTAATTAAAAGTATATTATAATGAACTGCATGCTTGTATAGCCCGAAAATTCATGTGTTGAAATCCCACCCTCCAATGTGATGGCATGTGCAGGTGGGGATTTGGGGAGATAATTAGGTCCCGAGGATAGTGCCCTCGTGAATAGGATCAGTGATGTTATAAGAAAAGACCATGCGCTTCTTTCAGCGACATAAGAATATAATGAGAAAACCGTGTTGGCAACCTGATCTCAGGCTTCTATCTAGCCTCCAGAACTATGAAAAATAAGTTTCTGTTGTTCAAAAGTCATCCAGTCCATGGTTCTTTGTTATAGCCCTGAATTAAGACAAATAAATACAATTATCGCATCAAAATATGTAATTAAGTCTTTCTCTTCATATTTATTGTAATAAAAGAATCCTGTAATCAGTAATTTACATGTGGGGACCAAATGGTCTCAGAAATGTTACACAGTTAAAGAGAAAAATAAATAATTAAAAGTTAGAAAATGAGATGAGTAAAAAAGCTTTAAAAATGTCAGTTTTGGCCTGACCTGTGGTGGCACAGTGGTAAAGCATCGACCTGGGAACACTGAGGTCGCCAGTTCAAAACCCTGCACTGGTCTGGTTGAGGCACACATGGGAGTTGATGCTTCCAGCTCCTCCCCCCTTTCTCTCTCTCTCTCTCTCTCTCTCTCTCTCTCTCATACACACTCTGTGTCTCCTGTCTAAAATGAATAAAAAATAAAAAAAAAAATGTCAGTTTTGCCTGACTAGGTGGTGGCGCAGTGGATAGAGCATTGGACTGGGATGCATTAAGACCCAGGTTCGAGACCCTGAGGTCACCAGCTTGAGTGAGGGCCCATCTGGCTTGAGCAAAAGCTTGCCGGCTTGGACTCAAGGTTGCTGGCTCCAGCAAGGGGTTGCTTGGTCTGCTGAAGGCCCGCGGTCAAGGCACATGTGAGAAAGCAATCAATGAACAACTAAGGTGTTGCAACGGCAATGAAAAACTAATGATTGATGATTCTCACCTCTCTTTGTTCCTGTCTGTCTGACCCTATCTATCCCTCTCTCTGTCCGTGTTTAAAAAAAAAAAATGTCAGCTTTTCATTTACATTACTGAGGGATTTTCTGTTATGGGACATTTGGTGCCAAAATGGGGAAAATTCTGGGAAGACTGGGATGAACTGGTTACCTGGTATTAGATCTGATCTTTGCCCTGAAGCTCTTTGTGATTTTGAGATTCTTCTGCTGTCTGGACATGTTTGGAATAAGAAATAGGTTTATTTTCAAACCCAGCAAGTCCTGGATCTTCTATATACAACAATATATTTTTCAGTTATCTCAGTTTCTGAAAGCGTTGCCAGACAATGGCATGGTGTCCTTTCGAGAATAGGAAATTGTAATGTTCTACTACAATATTTAAAGACAATTGTCAGTGGTTAAATATATTCTCATAAAGACGAGGACGAGATGGTTTCTTGAAAAATAAAAGGTTTTCATACCTTTTGAGGGGAGTACATATTTAATAATTATTATTGGGCACCATCTCCAGAACTATTCAATAAAAGATGCTAAGACAGCCTGACGCGGCGGTGGCACAGTGGATAGAGCATCAACCTAGGACACTGAGGACCCAGGTTTGAAACTCAGCGGTCACTGGCTTGAGAGCATAGTCATCTGGCCTGAGTGTGGGCTCAACAGCTTGAGCACAGGGTCGCTAGATTAAGGGTAGAATCATAGATATGACCCCATGGTCGCTGGCTTGAGCCCAACGGTTGCTGGCTTAAAGCTCAAGGTCACTGTCTTGAGCAAGGGGTCACTTGCTCTGCTGGAGCCCCCCAGTCAAGGCACATATGAGAAAGCAATCAATGAACAACTAAAGTGCCGCAACTACGAGTTAATGCTTCTCATCTCTCTTCCTATCCATCTGTCCCTTTCTCCCTATCTCTCTCTCTCTCTCTCTCAAAAAAGAAAAGAAAAAAGATGCTAAGACAATTTGTTACCAGCATACTACTAAAGGCACCCTTACTTCATGCCATCCACAAAAAATCAATTGCAGATAAAGTAAGTACTCCATGTATTAAATCTCATAGTTAATATTTTAAAATTTTCAAATTTGAAAAAATAACATCAGATAATATCCTAGAATAGCCAGAAAAATTTTAACTACACCTTTTAATTACTTAGGGTTGGAAATAACAAGGTTTGTAGCAATGAGAGACATTACGTTCTAAAACAAAACTTCAAAGACTTATTTTCAGGGCTTCTAAACTCTCTTCCCTTATCATGAGACCTAAAGGAAAGTTGGCTATGAGATTATTCCAAATGGGTTGCTTGTGGTGGCGCAGTGGATAAAGTGTCAACCTAGAATGCTAAGGTCACAAGTTAGAAGCCCTCGGCTTGCCTGGTCAAGGCACATACAACAAGTAGTCACTGTACAACTAAAGTGAAGCAGCTATGAGTTGATATGTCTCACTCCCCTGCCCCTCTCTTTCCTCTCTCTGGAAAATCAATAAATAAAATCTTAAAAAAAAAAATTATTCTGAGAATTTTATAGTTATATATTAATAAGTACCAAATGAAAGACAGGCAATAACTGCTATCAGAGTTCAGAGAAACTCCTCTTTTGGTGTTCTGAGCACACAGTTTCAATGTGGAAGGGGGTTCCCACATCAACAAACAACCCTCTGACATCAGCTGGGTGTCTTAGCATACAACTCAATTCTGACATTATATATGCAGAGGTAGTATCAGATCCCACAGGTAAAGGGTTCAGCTGAAGAAGATCACCTCACCCCCCACCATCTGCAAATGCCACGTCAGTCAGAAACCTAGGCTGCACATGAAGACCTGCTATAGATTGAAGGTTAGAATAAACACTCCTTGGATGTCAGACACCAGCTGAAAGTCCAGGGTGTTACCTATAATTCTGACCAACTTGCTTTAATTCTGAGAAGGTTTTGCTTTAATGTTTTTTTAATTTATTCATTTTAAAAAGGAGAGACAGAAAGAAAGAGAGAGCAGGGTAGGAGCAGGAAGCATCAACTCCCATATGTGCCTTGACCAGACAAGCCCAGATTTCAAACAGGCAACCTCAGCATTTCAGGTTGACGCTTTATCCACTGTGCCACCACAGGTCAGGCCTGACCAACTTGCTTTAAATTAGAGGCTCCCGCCTGACCTGTGGTAGCGCAGTGGATAAAGCGTCGACCTGGGAACACTGAGGTTGCCAGTTCAAAACCCTGCACTGGTCTGGTCAAGGCACATATGGGAGTTGATGCTTCCAGCTCCTCCCTCCTTCTCTCTCTCTCTCTCTCTCTCTCTCTCTCTCTCTCTGTGTGTCTCCTCTCTCAAATGAATAAAATAAAAAGAAGTTTTTTTTAAAAAAAAAAATTAGAAGCTCCCAATATCCCTATCTTGGGCTCAATTAATTTTCTAGAGAGGTTTGAAGAACTAGAGCAACATTTTATTTACCAATTTATTATAAACTCAGAATTATATAACTCAGGTCCAGCTAGATGGAAGAGATGCAAAGAACAGAGTAAGTGGGAAGTGGGGTTACTATGCCCTCTCTGGGTATACCAGTCTCCCTGCATCTCCAACCCAGATTTCACCAACTCAGAAACTCTATGGACAAACCCTGTTCTTTCGGGTTTTTACGGAGGCTTCATTACAGAGGCATGATTGATTAAATCATTGACTTCTGGCACTTGATTCAACCTTCTCCTCTCCTCCCTCCCAGTTCAGGGGGTGGTACTAAAAGTTACAACTCTGTAATCACAAGTTAGACTCCATTGACAACCAGCCCCTATCTTTAGGTGCTTTCCAAAAGTCAATCAATAACATAACAAGAGATAACTCATTCACTCCCAAAACACTTAGCGAATTCCAAGGGTCTGGGGAAGCTGTGAGCCAGGAATTGTGGATGAAGACCAAATATATATGAAAAATATATTTGATCAAGAATGAGCAAATATATATTTCTTATAAATCACAGTACTGTACACTCCCTTTTGCAAGAACTATCATTTTTATAACAGTTTTGTAGGGAAAAATATAAGTTTAGGTAGGTTTATAAAAAAGGAAAAAAACTATATAAGAGTATACTGTGAGAGAACTCCTATACATAGGTGTATCTGCTAGATTTAAGATCTTTAATTGGAAGATATTTTCCTGACAATAAGTCATAATATTGATTAAACACCAGTTTTTTGTTTTGCTTCATTTTGTTTCCTCAAGAAGAGGCATAAAATTGTATAAAATGGTCTTTGTGGTCAGAAACTTAGATCAGTGTTTCTCAATGTTAGCTACAGAGCAGATTCACTTAGGGAGTTCTTAGAAAAATACGAATGTCTAATCTGCATCTCCAAGTGTTCTTATTTAATTGGTTATGGAGTAGAGCTTGACTGCTGAGAATTTTTAAAGCCTCACAGGTTGAGAACTACTGGTCTAGATCAGGAGTTGGCAAATTACTAAGAAGTCAAATCTGGCCCAACACCTGTTTTTGTAGATCTAGTTTTATGGACATGGTCATTCATTTATGCATTGTCTATGACTGCTTCCTCACAACAGCAATAAGCAGTTGCAACAGAAACCATACACCTACAAAGCCAAAAGTATTTCTTGTCTGGCCTTTTATAGAAAAAAATTTGCTGACCTAAAAGATCAGACTGAAGGCTATGGTTGATTATGTATGTTTAAATGCCTGGCAAATATCATTTAAAAATATATGTTAAGTAATTTTTTTATGGTAAGAAATAAAATAATGTATACAATTTGTCATTTGTATACAATGAAGCAAAATTCAATATTAGATAGAAAGAAAAAGACTATGTATATTTCTAAAAAGTAACTTAAAAAATTACCAAAGATTTCTAGAAAGAATTACTGAACAAAATTTCCAAAAAAATTAATCCCTTTCCCTAAAATATTACTCTATATGGCAAATGTTAGAAAATATTCTTCTCATACAAATAATTCCATTTTTCTCCCATCTCTGAGGAACTCTATACATTTTACTTTTTTAATTACATTAAAGTTGTGGTTTTTTTAATACAAAAATATACTAAGAAGACAATAATAAAATAAACTAAATGGCCATAATAATTTAAAAAATAATTATACATGCAAATAAAAAGTAAAAAAGAAAGTTTACCTTTTTACCTCAAATTAAATACAGGGTCTATAAAGATTTTCCGGCAATCCTCTTTTAAAACTGAGTTTTCTTACCTTAACATTTTCTATTGCCTCCAAAATTCTCTCTCTCAGATTTGCAGAATCATTTGTGTGGCTTTTCACATTTCTGATGACAATATCAAAGTGATTTCCTTTGAGCTGACCAAGTCTAAGGCAATCATCTACAGACCGAATATTAAATACATTCATTCTTTTCTTTTTAATTTCTTTTTCAATATTTTTCAACCTATAAATGATAAATCTCACTCAGTTAAATTGTACATTTCAAAAATCATTATAAGTTTTAAATGACACTTGCCAGGTAACCACCTATCCCAACACTAAAACAAAATTTTTTATTAATCTTCCAAAATTAATATTATTTCAACAAATGCACACTAAAACCTGTTATTATAGGAGTATATTAACCAGTTATTTTAAGAACTGGAACATATATTCCTAAAGTTATCACTTAATCTATGCAGGCTTTTTGACTTCTTAGTTCAAGTGATACATACACTTCCATAACTATTTTTTGTTCTTCCTATCCTTAATTTCTTTTCTCTCCTCCTCAGACTCTCTTCCCCCAACATTGCCAAGAAAAACTACTAGCACCAGAAAATTTCTCCCAAATTATGGTATGAATAGTTTCTTACTCAAATTCTGACTTCTTCCCCAACATATAAAGAATAGATTCTAACTATTTTAGCATAACTTTTAAGGTCCTATAAAAACAGATGTAAATTGTTCTTTACATTCATATTTTCTATAGTCCTTACAGTAACTGTTTTATTAGACAGCTTGTTTAGCTACTGTCCCTCCAAACATATCTTTAAATTTTTTGCATTAACTAAAATCTTACTATTGGTGGGTAATTAAAATCCCATAATCATAAGTCAATTCAAAGCACTTTCTCCTAGGAACCAATAATATTTGTCTTTGTTAGTTAAAAACTATCTTCTTTAAAAATGTTTATTTTATTAATTTTAGAGAGAGGAATGGGGAGAAAGAGGAAAAAAGGAGAGAGACAGACAGACAGACAGACAGGACTTCAATCTGTTCCCATATGTGCCCTGACAGGGGATTGAATCAGCAACCTCGGTACTTTGCGATAATGCTCTAAACAACCAAGCTATCTGGCCAGGGCTAAAAGCTATCTTTCAATGTTTAAAAACCTTTTACATCTAAAGTCCTCCTCTCTTATCTATGCTGTACTTTTGACCATAAAGACAAAAATTATATACTTTTTTTTGATCTTTCATATAAGAACTTAGAAGCATTGCCTGACCAGGCAGTGGCGCAGTGGATAGAGCATCAGACTGGGATGCAGAGGATCCAGGTTCAAAACCCCGAGGTTGCCAGCTTAAGAGCAGGCTCATACGGCTTTAGCGAGGGGTCTCTGGCTTGAGCATGGGATCATAGACATGACCCCATGGCTGCTGGCTTGAACCCAAAGGTCACTGGCTTGAGCCCAAGGTTGCTGGCTTGAGCAAGGCGTTGCTTGCTCTGCTGTAGCTCTCTGGTCAAGGCACATATGAGAAAGCAATCATTGAACAACTAAGGAGCTGCAACAAATAATTGATGCTTCTCATCTCTCTCCCTTTCTGTCTATGCCTATCTGTCCCTCTCTGACTTTCTCTGTCTCTGTCAAAAAATATATGAAAAAAAATATTAAAATTAAATTAAAAAGTCAGCTAAAAAAAAGAACTTAGAAGCATTTATCAGCAAATCATAAATATTTAAAACATCTTATGGCTACAGATTAATAAGTTATTATTACATTAAATTAGGCTCAATTTTGGCCCACTGATTCAACTTCTACAAAATACCTACAAGGCATAGATTTAAGTACAATAATTTTAATCACAATATGATTTACAGTGAAATACTAAGACAAATTTCTATACTCAAAACTAGGGGAATGTTAAATAAATCAGCCTAAGAAATGGACATAATTTTGAAATATTTCATGACAAAAATTTTCTTTAAAATATCTTATTTTATTTTTATAAGTAAAATATAAATTGCATATACAACATTATTTTCACATATATAAAAAAGTCTTTGTACAATGTATATATGTAGTATAGTCTAAAAAAGTATGGAAGGAAATAGATCAGAATGTTATTGTGGTTCATTCTGAATAGTAAAACTATTAATGACTTTTAATTTCTTTTTTACACAGTACTTGTTTTCTATTTTTTTACATCTACAATGAACATGTATTTCTTTGAAAATCACAAAAATACTTTTAATAACCAATTAAGCTGAAGGGAGGTTAAAATTTGAGTGCTTTACTTTCTGTTTAACACAGATTTATTTTAAATATAAGGAAGTACAATAAAAGTTTAAAATTATTACAGTAATTAGAGAAAAGATTTGTAAGATACTGTCCTTAGTATAAATGCATATTTGAATAGAGAACAGGATGTGAGAAACAATTTTGATCATATAAAATTAGCCACTTTTCAAAGTTTCTATGCTAAAACTACCTATTTTGTAATGTAAATTTAAGACATAACTATATGGAAGGTAATTATATTATCAATGCAGAATGTGCTTGCTTGGTAAGCCAGTACTCAATAAATTAATATTATGAGGTTAATATGTTTCTGGTATTATTCTTAGTTTAATCTTACATTTTCTTATTTGATGCACTAAGAAAGAAAAGTTGTCTCATCAAGTAATATCTTTACCTCTCTGGAGTCACTTTTCTAACAACCATGGTTTGATAGGTGATGGCTTTCTTGTCTTTAAGGCCTGCATAACTAAAATCCGAGGGAATCACACCAAGTTTGATAGCTAAAAAACCAACTGCTTCAAACATTTCTAAATTTTCTTTTCGTAGGGTAAAGGCTGGAAAAAATAATCATCTTAGGTTACAAAAAATAGCAGCACCATATATCAAGTACATTCTTAACAGATTAATATAATGAATCAAATCATTAATTTAGCTTGACCAGGCAGTGGCACAGTGGATAGGGTGTCGGACTGGGATGAGGAAGAACCAGGTTCAAGACCCCAAGCTAGCCAGCTTGAGTGCAGGCCCATCTGGCTTGAGCAAAAGCTCGTCAGCTTGGACCCAAGGTCGCTGGCTCCAGCAAGGGGTTGCTTGGTCTGCTGAAGGCCCACGGTCAAGGCACATGTGAGAAAGCAATCAATGAACAACTAAGGTGTTTCGATGGCAACGAAAAACTAATGATTGATGCTTCTCACCTCTCTCCATTCCTGTCTGTCTGTCCCTATCTATCCCTCTCTCTGTCCCTGTAAAAAAAAAAAAAAAAAAAAAAAAAAAAAGCCACATCTGGCTCGCAAGCCATAGGTTCTTGACCCTTACCATATAGTATTTAAAAGAATGGGTAAGAGCTACATGTTCTTTATATCTCTATGTAAACAATTTCTAAAGACATGAAAATAGTAAGATTTAAAAATATGTGTAATGTATATCACTTATGTAAAAGGTTTAAGTATAAAATTCAATGTAGTATATTTTCAATGTTTTAGTTTTTACAAGAAAAATAGATGCTTTTTACTTAAATATTTAAGAATTGTTAAAGTGGAACACTATAATTTCTGAAGAATATTCAAACGCTGTCTCCTATTTTCTAATAATATATATTTTTACCACTAGGGTAATTTTTTTGTACTATCATAACAGCTCCCCAGATTTCTCCAAATTTTATACTACAGCAGTGATAAATTAAAGATACTATGACTCCTGCTGGTTCTGGAGCCTCCTTTAGTCACGGTGTGTTAATGGCGTGGGTACTTCGGTGGCGATGAGGCAGAAGCATTACCTTGAGGCTGCGGCGCGGAAACTGCAAGATAGCTGCCCCGGCCAGGCCTGCTATCTCCTCTGGGCCTACAGCTCGTCCCACGATGCTAACAGTACTTTTGAAGGAGCATGTCCATACTGTTTCCAGTTTCTGGTTCTGGATAATTCTCGAGTGCGCCTCAAACCAAAGCCCAAAGTGACGCCCAAAATACAGAAACTTCTTAATCGAGAAGCAAGAAATTATACGCTCAGTTTTAAAGAAGCAAAAATTGTGAAAAAGTACAAAGACTCCAAAAGTATATTGATGATTACTTGTAAAACATGCAACAGAACAGTTAAACATCATGGTAAAAGTAGAAGCTTTCTATCAGCATTGAAAAGCAGCCCTCCTGCTCCGAGTAAACTCAGCCCGAAGACTCCAGAGAGAAAGACTCCGAGTTCTGCAAACCTAACTCATAGTCTGTCTGCCACCAAAGGCAAGAGCCCAGCACTGATTTTCAGAACACCTAAGTCTGGACAGTCAACACCCACTTGCTCCTCAAAAAATGTGAAGAAAACAAAGAAACACTTCTCTCAACTAAAAATGTTGCTTAGTCAGAGTGAATCCCAGAAGAATTCAAAGGTGGACTTCAGAAATTTCTTAGCTTCTTTGTAAAGGATGGACTATGAAAATAAATGTTAAATGCAATTTTTGAAACCAAGGTTAGAAAAACAGCTTTTTAAAAACCTTTATTCTTTAAATACATGATATATAGGGTCCAAAAAAAAAAAAAAAAAGATACTATGACTCCTATTATTCTTAAAGAACTGATAAAAGAAAGAGGAAAGGAGAGAATCATACAAGTTAATACTGTGTTCTAAGTCACAATCTTAGACTTACAGGGTATCTTAGTCAAATGGACTTGAATATAAACCTCTGATTTCAAGGTAGCTATTTATATCAGAGATCTCAAATAAAATAATGTTAAAAGCTCATATTTAAAAGGTAGAGATTATAACCTCACAATATTCAGCTATTGTCATGATAAAAGTAATAATATAGTTTAATAAAATGATCTGGGAAGATGTGCTGCTAGGCTAATGTTACAGTGGCCAATATAACAAAAAGGACCCCTGCTTTGGGAACCCTCAGCCTTGAGAGCCTGAAAAGAATTTGAGAAAGAAGTGCTACTGTTATGGGGGCTTAAAGAATGAAGAGAAGTATGGCAAATGATCAGAGCAACAGAAAGGTCATAATACTAAATATTTTAATATCTGTAAGATTTCTCAGAGCTATCATTTTAGGGAGTCCATATGTTCTCCATTCTTCAACTGCATGCCTGTGTGACGCTGTACTTTGTTCATTTGCTTCAATCAAAACAAAAAATTACAACAGATTGTATGCAGAAAATGAGAATCCAGTTGAATTCCTGAATGTCTGATATTAGAAAGATTTGTAGAACTGTGAAACAGTAGAATCCTTCTAATTTTTAGTTAAAAAATATGGTCTTTTTTTCATTAAAATATTATCATGTTAATAGTAACAGATTCATCTTGAAATTCATATTTTTTAAATTTCTATTTTAATTGTTAATAGGTCAGATATTGAAGATAATAACCACATTAAAAAAAAGCTGGTTATGGTCCACAATAATTCATAAGAGCTATTTTACTCTCCAGGAGTCGTGGAAGCAAAAACTTTGTGAACCACTAAGGAATTATGTGAAAAAATACAGTAGTCCCTCAAGTACACCAAATCTAGAGAACAAGTCAAAGTCATTAAATATCTTAAGAGTAAAAGAAATGCAAAATTCAGTCATGTATTGCAGCAACTTGGCTAGGAGTTACACACTGTCTATTGAAATCTCATTATAATAGTAAACAATATGGAAACAGAGGAAAACTTTGCTGCATTATACGTTTATAAAATATGACAATCTGAAACATTTCCAATCCCTCATGTCAGAGATAGGCCAATTAAACATGGTCAGCCAAACTTTTAGAGTAAGATTTTATCAATTCCATCCCATCCTAGGAATTGAATATATTCCCTAAATCAGTGATTCTCAAAATATGGTTCTCAGGCCAACAGAAAAAGCATCTCCTGGGCATCTGTGAAAGCCCTACACCACATTTCCTATATCAGAAATTGAGACCTATTCTCAGATCTAGAATCTGTTTTTATTCATTTTTTATTTTTTTATATAGAGACAGACAGGGAGAGAGATGAGGAGCATCAACTCATAGTTGCATCACTTTGGTTGTTCATTGATTGCTTCTCATATGTGCCTTCACCTGGAAGCTCCTGCCGAGCCAGTGATCCCTTGCTCAAGCCAGCAACAATGGGGTCATGTCTATGATCCCATGCTCAAGCCCATGACCATGTGCTCAAGCTGGCAATTTCCAGGCTTTGAACTGGGGACCTCAGCATCCTAGGTCAATGCTCTATCCACAGTACCACCACTTCATCAGGCTCAGAATCTGTTTTAAGAAGCCCTTATGGTAATTATAATGTATACTAACATTTGAGAGCCTCTTCTCTAAAAGATTGACAGAGCCAAAGGAAAGGGCTCCTTGTAACTTTTCAGGGTAGTGAGGTTCATCTGTTTGACAAAATAAGGTGTTCTCTTCACTTTCGCAAGCATAGCAAACATATTCTGCGTATCTCCAAATACTTAATTTTAATTAAGATAACTTTCAAAATATATCAGTTTACCTCCAATAAAACTTATTAAACACAAAATAACTGCTTCAACTTTATATACTTGTGCCTATTTTAACTATAAATGCCTGTGTTAACCACACTGTCACCAGTTAAGGGTAATTTCTACAATTAGTGTAATTTGAAAGTTTTTATTGTCCATCAAAAAAAGTGACCCGTGTTTTTTTCAATATCTCTCTGGAGAAATCTATTCAATTCATTTGAATTATTCAGCTTTCAATAATTTTTCACTGATTCACAATTTTAACTGTTTATCAAAGAAAATGGTAATGATTTATAAATTACCTGTATATATAACTTTTCTTTCCTGGCATTCAACAGATCTTTTCCTGTGTTTGCGTGCTTTTTCACGAAACCTTACTGTTATCACTATATTTGGATTACCGACATTGTAATTAGCTTCAGGAAACGATTTGGTTTCTACAAGATTTCCAAACTTTTTGTTGACAAAATGGTGAACAGCTTTTCTGTGGTCTTTATTTGTGTCAGGTTTAAAGGTAAATTTAGAGTTTTCTTTCTTTGCATCCAGGTATTTAAAAAAGTCAAATGCTTCTTCTTCGGATACCAAGTGACAGAGTTCTTTATACTCAAGATTTGGTTTCACAACAATTTCACTATTTTTTCCTACAGTTAATAAAAAAGGAAATTTCTGGCGAATGGCACTATGCAAAATAGCCCTCCGTTTTTTGTCAAGGATTCTGCCTAGTGAGAATTCAGGAGAGGGTTCAGTTAGCTCGCTTTTAGAGTTCCATTTCTCTTTTATATCACAGGCAAACTGATTCAGTAATTCATTTGTTTTTTCATCTAACAAAGAGCCTAATACATAAACTTTTTCTTCTTCACCTTGAAAAGTTCCATCATTGATAGTCTCTTCCGTTTCTGAACCAGACTGACGATTTTGGTCAACATCAGGGCACCGGACGAAAGTACTGACTTCCTGGTTGCTTCCCTCCTCAAAGGATAAATTTGGAAAACCTAGTTTTGTTTTCTTGGCAAAATTATTTGGCTCAGGTAGTATTTCACTCATCTTGCAAACAGGTTCATCAGTATCCTTATTAACTAACTGTCCCTGTTCATCAATCTCAATAACAACAAAGTCACTTGGTAAGCTTTTTATAGTGCCATGAAACCCAACATGATCAGTAATGAAACACAAAGAACTAAACCTTATTCTAAAATCCGTATCCTCTTCCATTCTTAAATAACAATGCCTACAAAAGAAACAAAAAAGCAGTTAGCTATCAGAAAGAATGGCCGTGGACAACCAAAAAATAAATGTTTGGATTTCTTTAATTCTCTTTCTCCCTTTCAGTCCATGAGAGCAAGAACCTTATCTGATTTATTCACTGATTATTTTCTATTCAGAACACTGTCAAGCACACAGTATGCCAGCAATCAATAGTGATTGTTGAATAAATGAAACAACTAGTACAAAAATAAGAGTTGTAAGAGAGAAGAGGACAAAAAGAGATCACTTCTGCCTATAAGTTAGTAAAGGCATAATGCAAGAAGTGGCCATCTAAGTCCTCAAAATTGTCCAAGCAATAGAATGGAATCCAAGTCATGTCATAAATAATGTAATATATATATGCAACGTGTTAAGAGAAAATTGAACAGCCCAGATACGGAACAGTTACAGAAAGCGTTTTCTAGTACAGCCCTGGAAAAGACAGCTGGATTAATGCCAAACTATGCAAAACAGTTAATGCCCTTCATGGATTTAGAATCCATTGAGTGGTCAATGGATGGCCACTGGAAGTGTTGGGTAGGAAAATTACACAATTCAATAAAATGCTTTAGTAAGATGACTGATGGCACTGAGCAATATAAATCTGATGAAGACTTAGAGTTGGAAAGCAATGTAATCAAGAACACAGTTGTAGGATTGGCCTTGAAAAGAGTAATAATACACTTATTCCCCAGTAAAAGGAAGAAGACAGTCTATAAGCTAGAACAGCTTGGGGAGAATGCTTCGATGAGGAAATTTCAACCAAGTATCTTGGTGAAATAGTGGAACCAAGCTGGAAGAGAGCCGCGGGGCCCACGTGGAGGTAAGCATCAGTGTGCAGCGTTCCTCTCAACAGATCTGCTATTGTGGTTGGAAGGGGGCGGTCTGATTGACACAAGGTAGGGGAATTGCTAGTTAAGGGCCGAACTCAATCCTACTTCCTACTTCTGCCACCAGGTCACAAAACTGAAGTCTCCGGCGGCTTGGCTGTCCAAAACTACTCAGACACCGCCAGCATCTCCACTTGCTTCTCCCTCCCCCACACCGCCTGTTCTACCGCGCGCCCTTAGCCAAGGTCGCCCTCCTGTTGCGGGTCAAGAATCTGGGTCCCAACGCCAATGAGGTCAGATTCCCATACACAAGCCCTGGATCGCGCAAGAAGCTCGACCCCAGTCTACCTTAGGTCCAGGTGAAGGCATTCCCCAGCACAGCGCTGTGCGCATGCCGGAAAATAAAATATTTTGCCTCCGACAGAAGCGTATTTAAAGGGACAGGCTCCCACTTAAAAAAGCGCCTCACGCGAGACTTCCAATTCCCCACATAGTGGAGGCTCTAAAAGGAAGGGGAGGGGAGGACTAGACAGGACGGGACAGGGCCTGGGGCGGAGTCTGCAGGCTTGGGCTCGCCCTGACCCCGCCCCGCATCCGCCCCTTACCCGCGCACTGTTTCCTGAGCTACAGCTCAGCGGGGAGGGTCCGCCCCGCCCCGCCCGGATCCCGCTTGAGCAGGTAAGGGATTCGGACTACTACCTGTTCCTCCTTCCCCGCAGGTAGTCGGAGGTCGGCGCTCCGGCCGGCCTTCCTCTGTCCGAGGGTTGTTGAGGGACCGTTTCGGAAGGTTCCTTGGGCAGCGCGTGTTTCAGAATGAACCCTTGGTGGGTCCCTAGGGGACCCTCCTCACGCGAGGAGGAACGTGGGCGTAGCCTGGCGTCACTCATTCACTGAGTGGCTGGGTTGCAGCTCCTTCCCAGACCCGCAGCTCCCAGGCGGTGGGTTCCGAGAACTCGTTTACGAAATCTCTCCTGAGAACAAGGAAGTGAAGGCTGCCACCCGGCAGAGATGCTCTGAAGAGGAAAGCAGTGCGCCTGCACAAGAACCTAATGAGCTTGTTTCTCCGTCTTCCAAGCTTCCCGGAAATGACAAAGTGGACAGGGGTTTACAGGGATGGGATTAGTGCACTATCAGATAGGAAAAGTGCACCTGACCGCCTGGAAGCTATGGTTGATCAAATAAGGCTGGCACCATCTGAAAAGCTTAGCTGTATTCTCAGACTTCTTATTTCCTCTCTCTCTCAGTGAACCCTCACCACAATTCTGAATATTGAGCTTAAATACAGCTCTGCACATTTCTTTTTTAAGTATGTGATGCAAGAAAAACTTATGCCATAAAATAATCACTATATTTTTATCACCAGTTATTGATGGGATTATGTTAGTCAAATAAGTTTGTGTGTGTGTGTGTGTGTGTGTGTGTGTGTGTGTGTGTGTGTGTATTTGCTCACTTATAGTTTGCATGGATTGTGGGAGACAGGCTGTAAGGCTTAGTTTTAAGACTAAGCCTTTCCCACTCTTTTAATACTAAGATCTTTTCAACATCCTTCTAATACTAAGATCTTCTCAAAACTATGGGGCCCACTTATGCCTCAGATAAGTCGCTTTGTATCAGAGACTTCCTTATTTGTATATTGACTTAAAGGCTTTAATTTCTACACTATAAAATGAGGCAGACCGGGGACACTCTCTCTTGGTTCCTGAAATTAGCATTGCAGAGCAGAGGCAGCCAAGATAGTGGAGTGCTGAAGGAGAAGCCAGTTTATGCAGAGTTTGTGCAGAAAGAAGGAGATGGGGAACAGAGGTGAATAAGGCTGGTGGGGCCTTTGATTCTAGGAATACTCCGATGAGTCGGTGGCTTTGGGATGCCTGAGTGGAAAGGGAAGTGTTTTCCCACTGTGTGTATTTCTTACCCGCCGTGTGCGAGCTAGGATTAAAGGTAATGGCCCACCAGGTCTTGGCTCCGTTGTTTTATTACCGTCTATCTGAATCAAATGCGAACCTGCACGGGCCAGATGGCTGTGATGGTGGCCGTGACTACTGGCTTTACAGATTAGGTCCTTGCATTTATTAATTTTAAATCTTTTTTTTTCTTTTTGAGACCAAAACAGGAAGGGAGAGAGATGAGAAGCATCAACTCGTAGTTGCGGGCCTTTAGTTGTTCATTTATTGCTTCTCACATGTGCCTTGACCCCAGGCTCCAGCTGAACCAGTGACCCCTTGCTAAAGCCAGCAAACTTGGGCTCAAGCCAGTGACTTTTGGGTTCAAGCCAGTGACCATGAGGTCATGTCTATGATCCCACGACCTCAAGGTTTGGAACCTGAGTCCTCAGCGCCTGAGCACTCTATCTACCTGGTCAGGCTGATTTTAAATCTTATAGCAACTCTTAGGTATTACCATCTGTTTTTCAGGTAAAGATACTAAGGTTCAGTGAATTGAGTTATTGCCCTTATCACAGTTGGTTTTGGAAGAGCTATATTGGAAACCGGACCCATGCAGCCTCAAGGTTCATCTTTTCTCTACCCCTATATACTCTTTTCCTCTGATCAGAATGCTAATGAAATGCAGTCTTAAAACTTTATTAATTCATTTGAAGAATTATTTTGATCCTATTTTATATGTAGTACTTTGTTTGAGAAGTGTGTATGAGTTTGAAGGTGTTGGGTTCCACAAGCTGACACTGGTTTTAGTGTATTTCTCAATTATCAATTTACCTTGTATTTTGTCTGAGTTGTCTTGTTTGAAAATGTAAATGGCCTGACCAGGCGGTGGTGCAGTGGATAGAGAGTCAGACTGGGATGTGGAAGACCCAGGTTCGAGACCCCGAGGTCGCCAGCTTGAGCGCGGGTCCATCTGGCTTGAGCAAAAGCTCGCCAGCTTGGACCCAAGGTCGCTGGCTCCAGCAAGGGGTTGCTCGGTCTGCTGAAGGCCCGTGGTCAAGGCACATGTGAGAAAGCAAGCAATGAACAACTATGGTGTCGCAATGGCAATGAAAAACTAATGATTGATGCTTCTCATCTGTCTCAGTTCCTGTCTGTCTGTCCCTATCTATCCCTCTCTCTGATTCTCTCTCGCTGTCCCTGTTAAAAAAAAAAAATGTAAATGGTGTTTCTTTACCATGAGAATTAATAGTATGAGAAAATAATAAATGGATATTTATTTCTAAATAAATATCATCCATTCCATGTTCATTGATCTCAAGTGTGCTAAAGTAAAATCTTGAATTCTTTGAAAAAGGTTATACTTAAAAAAATGTCTGCACAAATAATTTATTTTTATTATTGGTGATGCAGAAAAGCAAGTGACAGGACTACCAAAAAAATCACCTTCAAGAAATAACCACAGTTAATATTTAGTTCTTGTTTTTCCAAATATGTGTTAGTGGTAATATATGTATATTTAAAGAAAATTTTTTAATTTTGAGATTTAGAACTTTCAGGCACATATGTACGGAGGAGTTGTTAGAAAGCCTTCCTTAATCAGGCATCACTATGCCCTCGCCTCTGCTAGAAATCTTGGTGCTGGAAAGCTACCGAATTTATCACTGGTTTTAAGATAGACGGCTTTTGTTCTCAATTTCCTATATTTTAGCTCTAGATTTTAGGATTACTAACCAGTTCTACCTTTATTCACTTTGTCAATCACATTGTACTTGTTACAGTGGAGGATAAATAAGAAAAAATAATGTACATAGAGCCACTGCAAAATCTATAAGCATATAGGATTTCTTTATTTAAAAAAATCAGCCTTTCTCTAATTTAACACAAATATTTTGAGTAGCTGCTAAAGCTGAATTTGGTTGGGTCTCTGTCCAGGAGAGCAGACCATATAGGAGAGAAGGCAGACACATAAACAATAACATATGATTGTTGTTATAATAGAAGAATAATCCAGGTGACAATTTGAAGCAAAAGAGATGTCTATTAAGGAAAATCAGTGGTGCCTTTTCGTTGGGCTTGAAGGGATAGGAGGCATATACCAGGTGGCCCTCAAGGTGCTTGGGCAATTCTTTTACTTAGCCCTAGATGAATTTATCTCCTTCACAGAGAAAATATCATTGTGTGGGAATTCTTCCTCTTTCTTCAAATATATCTGTATCCAAACCTCAGCTTTCCTCTTTCTAGATTCAGAAGAGGTTTTCTTTTATTCAAGGCTGACCTCTTAACTCATACTCTATTCACTATCCCTTTTGTTTATTCAGCCCAGCTTAAGTCTTAAATCTTAAACCAGTAGTTCTCAGGGTGTGGTTGGAGTCCCCAAGTCTCTTTCAGGAGGTTCATAAGATCAAAATCACATTCAGAGTAAAAGATTCATTCAGAGTGCAATGAATTTTAATGTGACAGAGTTCATTATATGGCTTCAGATTCCACAATGCAGCTCAATTTTAAGGAATTATCTCTCGTCAAGTTTTAGTATGGTATCAAAGAAAAATATCTACTAATTTGCGAAAAGGTTATTAAAATACTTCCTTTCTCAATTACATGTCTCTGAAGCTGGATTTTCTTCATGTATTTCAAACAAAACAATATATCGCAGCAGATTAAATGCAGAAGCAGATAGATATGAAAATCTAGCTATCTTCTATTAAGTTAAACACTAAAGAGATTTGCAAAACTGAAAAATAATGCCACTTTTCTATTTTGAGGGAGAATATATTTTATTAAAATATGTAAACATGGCCTGACCTGTGGTGGTGCAGCGGATAAAGTGTTGACCTGGAATGCTGAGGGTCGCTGGTTTGAAACCCTGGGCTTGCTGAATCAAGGCACATAGGGGAAGCAACTACTACAAGTTGATGCTTCCTGCTCCTCCCCATTTTTCTCTCTCTCTCTCCTCTCTCTAAAAAAAAAAAATCAATAAATGTTTTTAAAAATATGTTAACATGTAGTACATGAAATATTTTTTAAATTTCTCACTATCAATTTCTAATATGGTAAATATTGGTAGATATAAGCAAAAGCTCTTGGAGTCCACAATAATATTTAAGAGTTTAAAGGATACTGAGACCAAGATTAAGAACTGCTTCTCTCTCTCTCTCTCTTTATTTTTATTCCTTTATAGCCAGATTTTTTTGAGAATGCATTTCTACCATTTACTCACTGCTCTACTACAGCTATTCCTTTCTTTTCTTTCTTTCTTTTTTTTTTTTTTTACAGGGACAGAGAGAGAGTCAGAGAGAGGGATAGATAGGGACAGACAGACAGGAACAGAGAGAGATGAGAAGCATCAATCATCAGTTTTTCGTTGTGAGACCTTAGCTGTACATTGATTGCTTTCTCATATGTGCCTTGACTGTGGGGCCACAGCAGACCAAGTAACCCCTTGCTTGAGCCATAGACCTTGGGTTCAAGCTGGTGAGCTTTTTTGCTCAAGCCAGATGAGCCCACGCTCAAGCTGGTGACCTTGGGGTCTCGAACCTTGCTCTTCTGCATCCCAGTCTGACGTTCTGTCCACTGTGCCACCACCTGGTCAGTCCACTACAGCTATTCTTAAAGTCACCCACTGGCCTGGTTTCCAAATCTAACACACCCATCAGTAAAAGACCATATTTGGGGTCTTTCATACTAACCTATCCCCCACTGTGGAAATCTGCTACCGTCCTAGTTTTTCTCTTACCTTCATAACTTATCAATAATTCCTAAAGTTTTTTCTTTCTCTTTGTTTTTCACATTCTATATATTAAAATGGACAACTTATATCTACCTGTTGCTTCAACCAACTATTCATGTATCAATATATGAGGATGTTCATATAATAAGCATTCTTTAGCTAAATCTCACTCCTAAGCTCTAGACCATATATCTAGTGTATTTAGCTCCAGACCATATATCTAGCTAGTGTATTTAGTGCTATTTTCCCAGATGGTGACAGAGATGGGTACTTCACATTTAACGTGACCAGAACTTATTTCCTCTATCATCTGTCCAGTTGCCCAAACCAGAAAAGCCAGCAGGAATCAGCTTCTTTGTTTCCCTCACTCTGCTTTCTGTCTAATGTCTGATCTTTCATTAAATTATTTTGATTTGGTCTCCTCAATCTTTCAATCATTTTCTTCTTCATTTCTTGATCATACACTTTTTTCAGGTTTTCTTTTCTCCTAGATTATTGTAAAGTTTTCAAACTGGTCTCCCTTCAATTTTTTATCTAGAGGAATCTACGTAACCAAGTAAGATTACATAATACCTCTTTTTAAATCCTGAAATGGCTCCCTTGTAACTTTTAGAATAAATTTTGAACTCCTTGTCATAGCATATAAGGCACTTGATGATTTGGCTCTGCCTGCCTCTCTAACCTTATCTCCTGATACTAAATAACATGCATCCTCTGATCCAGCCTTTGTAAACTCCCCTGAGCTTCATCCATGCTCTTCTGTGCTGTTACTGCTACCTCATTCACCCTTCTAACCTTCCACACCACCCAAACCTGTCTTGAGACATTTTCTGCAGACAGGCTTAGTCAGCTTGATGCTTCTTCTCTGGGCCCCATAACACTCTGCACACTCCTCTTATAACCTGCATCCCTGGTAATTGTTTTATTCTTTGATAGACTGGAAAACTTGAAAACAAAGATTTTCTCTTCTCTGTCGCTCCTAATACTTAGTACAGTGATTTTCAACTGGTGTGCTGCAAGAATTTTTAAAACATGCAATACCTGACCATTTAGTCAGAGGTACTGACCTCTTTTCTCTTAGATTGTCAAATTTAAAAAAATGACAACAACCTAGACAACAATAGCCATCTGGTGTGAATGAATCAAAATTATACCTATTTTTTTGGTCACATTGGAAAATATATTTTTTGGTGTACCACAGAATTTATTAATTGGTTTTTATGTGTCCTGAGATATAAAAGGGCCCTGGCTGGTTGGCTCAGCGGTAAAGCATTGGCCTGGTGTGTGGAAGTCCCAGGTTTGATTTCCGGCCAGGGCACACAAAAGAAGTACCCATCTGCTTCTCTACCGTTCTCCCTCTCTTTTCTCTCTGTCTCTCTCTTCCCCTCCTGCAGCCAAGGCTCCATTGGAGCAAAGTTGGCCCCACGCACTGAGGATGACTCCATGGCCTCCGTCTCAGGCGTTAGAATGGCTTCAGTTGCACCTGAGCAATGCCCCAGGTGGGTAGAGCATTACCCCCGGTAGGCATGCTGGTGGATCCCAGTCAGGCGCATGCGGGAACCTGTCTCTCTTCCTCCCTGCTTCTCACTTCAGAAAAGAAAACCAAAAAAAAAAAAACAAAAACGTTGAACATTGTTGGCTTAGTACAAAGGCAGACATACATATTTTGTGAATGTAGGACTAAACGAAAGGAAATGACTGGTCTTTCTAAAAAAGAGAATGAAATGAACAAGCATTGCATTATATAAGTGGGTACATATTGCATGAATTTGTCAGATATGGGTTCCAGTCCTAGCTTGAACTTAGTACCTTTGTGAAATAGAAATAATAAAACTGCCTTAGTCACTGTGAAGATTAAGTGAAATATATAAATCATTTAGCATGTTACTGGGCAGGAAATTTATTCCTAACACTTAACAACACCAATACCTATAATGTGTTAGTCACTAGTTACAAGCTACTGAATAAAATCCTCATAGTCCCTGAACTCGTGGAACTTACAGACTAATGTGGGAGACAGTAAACAACTAAACAAATAATTAAATGATTACAAATAAATAGTGATGAAAGATAATTAGGTTGAGGGAATATAGGCCTACTTAGATGTGCTCAAAGCAGGCCAAAGAGAAGAAAATGCTAACATTAGAGACCTAGGATACATAGGGAGACTTTGTTTCTTACTCTTTTATAGCTTCTGAATTTTGCACCACATGAATATATTCTTTACTCCAAAAATTATTCGTATTATATCTTAAAAATAAAAACATATAGTGGAGCAGGAAAATAATTGGCAGAAGAATATCTGAATTTATTTGTCTTGATTACTTGGAAGGAGAGATAACCATTTGCGAGAATAACAGATAGATCAAATAAAACCACAGGTAGAGAAGTAAAGGTGTGAAATAGCTGATAAGGACAATGAATAAAGACAAGTAAAAGGATTAATGGCATTGTTGAAGGCCCTGTAGAAAAGGGGTCCCCAATAACTTGCATTTACACCAATCTGCTCAGTTGTTATCTAGTTCTCCACAGCTGCATTTATCAGGGTTGGTATGCAAAAAAAATTGTGAGTTTTATCCCTAGCTGCAGCTCTCCAGGGTGGAGTAGCAGAATAAAGAGGGGACAGAAGAAGTAAAGGTTTTGTCTAAAGAGTAGTTATGGGGTAAACCACTCTTTAGCTTAGTAGGGAATGAATTCGGATAAGACAGGTCCAATGGACTCAAAAATGGTGACTCAGTCAAAGAAGAGAATGTGATGTGAAAAGTTGGTGGACAGATTATGTCTTTTAATGCTATACAAATTATTTCAGGACATAATAATTTTTACTTTTACCAAAGAGTGTTGCATAATTATTTAATAGATTTAAATACTGACTTATAAAATTATTTTAAATTGAAAAATAAATCTCTTTTATATTTTATTTATTGATTTTAAGGAAGAGGAGGAGGAGCGGGAAACATCAACTCATAGTAATTTTTCCTCATATGTGCCTTGACCCAGCAAGCCCGAGGTTTTGAACTGGCAACCGCAGCTTTCCAGGTTAACGCTCTATCCAGGGCACTACCACAGGTCAGGCTAAATCTCTTTTATTAACAGATTTTATTCCTAAATATGTTCACATGAATTTTTCTGAAAAAGTAAATTTTTTGCTCTTTTGTGTAAATTTCACTCAGAAAATGTGTCAGAAAAAGAAATCTTATAATTTTTTAATTCATATTATACATGAAATAAGAAAGCAAGCCGAGACGATAGACAAATAAACCACAATTTTAATTTCTCAGTATATCAACTACAGTTGACCCATAAACAATTCAGGGGGTAGGGTCACGAACCCCCATGCAATTGAAAATCCCTGTATAATTTTTTACTTCCCCCAAATTTAACTACTAATAACCTACTCTTGATTAGAAGCCTTACTTATAATATAAAGTCAATTAACACATTTTGTATGTTACGTTTTTGTATTATATACTGTATTCTTACAACAAAGTAAGCTAGAGAAAAGAATATGTTATTTAAAAAATCATTAGGACTAGAAAATACATTTGTAGTATTTATTGAAAAAGTCTGCATATACGTGGACCTGCACAGTTCAAACATGTTGTTTAAGGATCAACTGTAGTTGACTTTGGACTGCTCCTTTGTTATGGTTTAATCAGTTGCCAGCATTTCATATGTTATAGCAGAGTGATATGTAAGCTTACAGATGTCATCACTAAAACTACTGTAAAATTTTAATGAGAAATTTTTATGTTACAGGAATAAAGGATGAACAAACCCATAACACCATCAACATATGTGCGCTGCCTCAATGTTGGACTAATTAGGAAGCTGTCAGATTTTATTGATCCTCAAGAAGGATGGAAGAAGTTAGCAGTAGCTATTAAAAAACCATCTGGTGATGATAGATACAATCAATTTCACATAAGGTAACATATAAGATCATTTTTCTTCTTAAATTCTTGCATCACTATCAAGAATGATTAATAGGTATAAATGCTGTCTAATATTGCAGTTCAGAAAATAAACCTCTCTTCAGGGGAGATAGTGGTAATTAAACCCCTCACCCCAACCCTGTTTTTTTGCAATGTTTGCTTCATTCAGCTGAGCTAATACTGTGATTTTGTAAATAAGTTTTTGAGTTAGAATCAAGATCCCCACTTTTATTCTAGTTCTGTTTGGCATGCCGAGGAGTACAGTTCACTCTGCTTTACACTTGTCATTTCCAATTTGAAGTAACATAAGTATATTATAAGAAATACTAGCAAAATTCGGGAGCCTAAACTTCTATGTGTGTCAGTTTCTAATTTACTTTAACAGTGTATTTTGGGAAGTTAAATTGACATTTCATAGTTGCTTGTAAATGTATATGCATCTATGAACAGAATTCTTAGCCAGGGTTTTTCAACATTACAGATAATTTGTATTCTTTCTCTTCATTCATCTCTGCTTGGTATAGAGTAAAGTGTGAGAACAGGTTGTATTTTGGTCAGTTATTTCAGCTCAAACCTATGTCAAAATGTGTCTTTAGAAGCAAGAAGAAAAGAAATGTATCTGTTATTTTCAGCATTAACCTGATAAAGAACCTAAAACTATAGCTCCCTTCTAGGAAATGTTTCCTTGTATCAAGGCCACACATCTGAAATTACTTAGAAAAAGCTTACCTTTAAATTGGAAGCCTATTATTTTTATTGGTATTTTTTTGAAGTGAGAAGTGGGCAAAGAGACAGATAGACTCCCGCATGTGCCCCACCAGGATCCACCTGGCATGCCCACCAGGGGGCGATGCTCTGCCCCTCTGTGGCATTGTTCTCTGCAATAGGAGCCATACTAGTACCTGAGGCAGAGGCCATGGAGCCGTCCTCAGCACCTAGACCAAGTTTCCTCCAGTGGAGCGTTGGCTATGGGAGGGGAAAAAAGAGATAGAGAGAAAGGAGAGGGGGAAGGGTGGAGAAGCAGATGGACGCTTCTCCTGTGTGCCCTGGCCTGGAATTGAACCCGGGACTTCCACACGCCAGGCCGACACTCTACTGCTGAGCCAACTGGCCAGGGCCAGAACGCCTATTTTTAAAGATAATTTTTTGATGTTACTGTTAAAAACTTTTGGAGTATAGTTGAAGTGGTGAGGAGGCAAAACTCTTTGCAGAACTATGGTAGCAAATAATTATTGAAAGAATGGTAGAATTAAGAAGTTAGCAGTTACAGTCACCAATGAGGAATTGATTCACACAAGGTTCATAAGTGAGTGCTTAAAAACTGCAAAGTGCTAAGTTATTGGTGCACAAGATTGCAGAGATTTGAAAGTATTATCCACAGGTTGCCTATAAATTACAAAGGGGAAATAGAAAACTTACTTTATAAAAAGAGAAAAAATTTGAAGCACACCTTTTTAACCAACTAATCAAACTTTTTGTCACCAATAATAGTACAAACTGCCCTTATGTGCCTCCAGATGTGATAAACACACACGCACACACATGTACCCAGACACACACATCTCTGTACAGATAGAGATGGAGACAGAGAGAATACAAGACCACAAACATGGCACAATGTTTTCAGTTGGTCAATTGGTGAATCTACATGAAGGGCAAATGGTTGTTCGTAGTGTTATATTTTTAACTTTTCTGTATTTTTGAAAATTTAAAACTTGAAAGAGAAAGAAAATACTCTTATGTTTTTAAATATTACTTTTCAAAACAAATTTTTAAAGAAATGAGAATGAAAACCCGATCTGTTTTTCTTTGAATTTAATTGAAATATTGTTAAGATCAAAAGAATACTCCTCCAAGTTTATGAATATTATTTTTCGTTAAGCAGGCTGGTTTGTTAAAAACCTATGACTAGCAGGGTTCATCACGTAGGGAAGTCATATATCTTAGTAGGTTGAGAGCATGATCTTATGTCCAATGAAATCTAAATTTGAATCTCAATTCAGACAGCTCATTGGCTGTGTGAGTACGGATGGAATGGTTATTTTTCCTCTCCATGCCTGACTTTCTTATTAGTAAATTAGTATATTCATAGTATTTTTTCAGAATTAAATGGTTCATATGTATACATCCCATAGCCCACTGAGCAAATATTCATTAAGTACTCAGTATGTGTTGATTTATACTGTCAGCACCTTTTTTCCTCTTGCCTCTCTTTCCTAGTCTCTGTAATTCTTACTGGTTTTCTTATTGTCCCTTTTCTTTAATATTATAGGAGGTGCTATGGGGAAAAGGGACAGGGAGAATAATTCTCATTTTCATGTTAACTACATTAACATACTAATTTTGTTTCTTTGTTACTTGCTTTTAAGGAGATTTGAAGCCTTACTCCAAACTGGAAAAAGTCCCACTAGTGAATTACTCTTTGACTGGGGCACCACAAATTGCACAGTTGGTGATCTCGTGGATCTTTTGGTCCAAAATGAGTTTTTTGCCCCTGCGAGTCTTTTGCTTCCAGGTAAACTGTGTATGACTAGGGTATCAACAATAAGGGTGGAAAGGCAAGTACAGAAATAGGAACATTTCTTCTTACTCTTACTTTTTTCTCATAACAGATGAACCTGACATTTGAGACTCATTTTCATTCTTTCAACTCTCCCCAACTCTTAACAAGCTCCCCAGACTTAGGGCACTGCAGACTTGCTTGCTTGCTGTTTAAGGAGGTGGAGGCTTTGTGATTGAGTCTGCTCTCACCTTTAACTTAAGGTAGTTTTGTGCCAAGAGGAGTTTAGAAGGATGTGAATTTGTTTTTATTGGGGGGAATTTTTTTCGAGCACTTGCTTTTTTCACCCTCAACTTCCACCCCAGTAAGACTGTGGTCCTGATTTCCCTATACTGTATTCTGTTTAGCGCCTTGTTGCCGTCCTCATAACCTTACTTTTTCCCTTTGATATCATTTATGCCAATGCTTCTCACCCTTCCGTGTATGTAAGAATCATCTGGGGTTTTTATAAAGTTTGCTGGGCTCTATTACAGAAATCGTTTTCGGAATTCTGGAATTGGGTTTAAGATTTGTGTTTTTAAACAAGAACTTCTGTGCTTCTGATGCAGGTGGCTCATAGATGACTTTTTAAAAACACTGCCTTACCCTTTTTTTTTTTTTTACAGAGACAGAGAGTCAGAGAAAGGGATAGATAGGGACAGACAGATTGGAACCGAGAGAGATGAGAAGCATCAATCATCAGTTTTTCGTTGCAACACCTTAGTTTTTCATTGATTGCTTTCTCACATGTGCCTTGACCACGGGCCTTCAGCAGACCGAGTATCCCCTTGCTGGAGTCAGTGACCTTGGGTCCAAGCTGGTGAGCTTTTGCTCAAGCTAGATGGACCCGCACTCAAGCTGGCGACATTGGGGTCTCGAACCTGGGTCCTCTGCGTCCCAGTCCAACGCGAACCTGGCTCCTCTGCGTCCCAGTCCAACGCACCATCCACTGTGCCACCGTCTGGTCAGGCACCTTACCCATTTTTAGCAAAACAAAATTCTTACTAGGTAGCTTCTTGTGTGAGACTATGGAGCCTAACATAGAAACTGGAATGATGTTAAATGAACCAAGTTCCTAGTTTAACTTATTCACAACACTTTCTGTGGAAGGTCAACTTGTATCTGACTTCGTTTGGCAGATGCTGTTCCCCAAACTGTTAATACACAACTTTGTAAAGAAGCTGTAACAGTTGAGCATAAAGAGATGCCTCTTTATGACAAAGATGGGATGTTTGTGATACCTATGTCGAATCCTGAACAACATTATGTGCCACCTGACTCTTCAAGTCCAGAAAGCTTAGAAGTTAGTGATACACGTAAGTAACATGTGCAGTGCATTCCTCTAGTGGTTTATCATTAAGAGCATTACTGCTACAAACAAATCTCTCCTCTTGTTAGTGCACACTGGCAATAGCTCTTTTGTGTATTTTACCTCCTGATTTATTAAGCACCATCTTTATTGTTTAAGTCATTGTGTTGTGAGTAGAGGAAATAAGTAAATATTCACACAACTTGAAAGGATTGTATATAAAGAAAATGAGTGACTACAATTTTTATTTTATTTATTTTTTAAATAATTTTTATAAGTATTTTATTTATTGATTTTAGAGAGAGGGGAGAGAGAGAGAAAGATGGAGGGTGGGGGGAGCCAGCAGCATCAACTCATAGTTGTTGCTCCTCATATGTGCCTTGACTGGGTAAGTCTGGAGTTTTGAACTGGTGACCTCAGCATCCAGGTCGATGCTTTACCCACTGTGCTACCACAGGTCAGGCATAATTTTTACTTAAAAGGGTTTTGCTCTCTCCAATTTTGCCTTATTCACAGTAATAAATATTTATTTTTAAATTGAATTTATTAGGGTGACATTGGTTAATAAAATTACATAGGTTTTGGGTGTGCCATTCCATAATACATCATCTGTACACTGTATCACATGTTACCAAGTCAAGTCTTCTTCTATCATCATTTATTCCCCCTTTACCCTCTTGCACTTACGCTCACCCCTCTTTCCCTCCCATAATCACCACACTGTTGTCTGTGTCTATGACCTTTTTGCTTTGCTTCACCTTTTTCGCCCAGCCTCCAACCCCTTTCCCCTCTGACAGCTCTCAGTCTGTTCTCTGTGGGTCAGTTTCTATTTTGTTTGTTTATTTCTTTTTGTTAGATTCTACATATAAGTTAAATCATATGGTACTTGTCTTTCTCTGACTGGCTTATTAATATTTAAATTGAGAAAATACTGGATTTATTAAAACATTTCTTTTTTATTGAAACAGTTTTTCCTTACTTATTGACATTGTAGGTTTTCACAGTTTTTCGTTTTATGAATTGAAAAATGTCACAAATAACTTTGATGAACGACCCATTTCTCTCGGTGGTAACAAAATGGGAGAGGGCGGATTTGGAGTTGTTTATAAAGGCCATGTGAGCAACAGAACTGTGGCAGTGAAGAGGCTTGCGGCAGTAAGTTATAGTTTCAGGAATAACAAGATTTAAAGCAAGAGTTACTTCCTGGTATGCTATATAATAATTTTTAAATTAATCTTTAGGAAATGTATTATTTCAGTGCATATTTTCTTTAAATTAACATCATTCTGAGATGGTAGGTTTTTTTTAATATTTTTAAAATTATTTTTATTTATTTTTATTCATTTTAGAAAAGAGAGAGAGAAAAGTGGCGGAGGAGCAGGAAGCATCAACTCCCATATGTGCCTTTGACCGGGCAAGCCCAGAGTTTTGAACCGGGGACCTCAGTGTTCCAGTTTGATGCTTTATCCACTGCACCACCACATGTCAGGCTGAGCTGGTAGTTCTTAACATTTAAAAATCTGTTGAAAGCTATGGGCCCCTGACCTGTGGTGGCACAGTGGATCAAGCATTGACCGGGAATGATGAGTTCACTGGTTTGAAACCCTGGGCTTGCCTGGTCAAGGCAAATATGGGAGTTGATGCTTCCTGCCCCTCCTCCCTCTCTTCTCTCTCTCTCTCTCTCTCTCACTCCTCTCTCTAAAATGAATAACAAAGTCTTTTAAAAAATCTTAAAAAAATAAAAGAAATCTATGGACCCTATCCCTACAAAAATGTAGTTATGTGCACATAAAATTACACATACAATGTGGGAGATTACAAAATAAAGTTGAGAACCCCTGCTTTACACAGTGCTTCACACATAAGCAAGATTAAAATGATAAAATACTAAGAAAATTTTATAAAAACAACTTTCTTGTCTTTTCTCATTTAAAAGTAAAACATAAAATATGCATTGAGAAAAAAATGAAAATTTTCTTGTCTATATTCTTTATTCCCATTTCTATTAGGGAATTCACCTTTTATTTATTTACTTGGTATAGTCTAAATTTGTTGTATGTTCTAGAAATACTAATATGATACATTGTTATGTGATAAAGATAGTAACCCTATTATATATGCTAAAAATACTTTTGCAGGTTTTACTTTTTGTTTTGTCTCCAAATAGCATATGTTTTCTGCTATACAGAAATTTTTTTCAAAATGTTTACGTAGTGAAGTCTCATATTATTTTTTTGTTCCACAATAACTCAGGTTTATATGGTTGAAAAGACTTTTTCCTTCTGCTAATCAACCATGAGACCTTGCTCTCAGCTGTTCTATAAAATGGGGAAAATACTGCCTTACTATTTTAAGCAAAGCAGTATCAGCCAGTCGATCTCTTGAGCCATGTTCTAGCATTAGAGGCCTTAGGATTATTATATTATGTTATATTGCATATTATTTTATTTTTTCAGATGGTTGACATTAGTACTGAAGAACTAAAACAGCAGTTTGATCAAGAAATAAAAGTAATGGCAAAGTAAGTTACTTTGGCAGCATGGTGTCATGGAGAAGAGCAGGGCAAGGCATGAAGGACCTGGTTTCTCACCCAGAGTGTGACATTAACTAGTGATATCTTTAAATGCATGCAAATGAAGTAAAGGGTTTAGATTAGAGGAGTTGAAAGAACTTTGACTACAATTATAGTAGTAAATATATCCATGTGCCTGTAGATTAAACAGCAGTCATTTTTTTAAATCATAGAAAACTGAAATGGAATTTCAACTGTCCTCCATTATCATGTTTTCTGCTCCCAGAATTTATGAGAGATAAGTCATAGAGTTACAAAAGAAAATAGTATAGAATAATAGGCCCTTGGGTAGAAATGAACTCCCATAAACGAGGGAAATGTTATATGTGAGAATGTTTAGAAGGCATTGACCCAGTATGTTTGGCATCATCAGGAAAAGTAACAGAAACAAATTAGGAAATTTATTCTAGTAATTGATATATAGATAGAGCAGATAGAGCGTCAGACTGGGATTCTGAGGACCCAGGTTCGAGACCCCAAGATCGCCAGCTTGAGCCCGGGCTCATCTGGCTTGAGCGAGAAAGCTCACCAGCTTGGACCCAAGGTCTCTGGCTCAAGCAAGGGGTTACTCGGTCTGCTGTGGCCCCAAGGTCAAGGCACATGTGAGAAAGCAATCAATGAACAACTAAGGTCTCACAACAAAAAACTGATGATTGATGCTTCTCATCTCTTTTCGTTCCTGTCTGTCTGTCCCTATCTATTTCTCTCTCTGACTCTCTCTCTGTCCCTGTTAAAAAAAATAATAATAATAATAATAATTGATACTTGAGTATATACATTATACCAGACACTGTGCAATGTATTTTATGTTCATTGTCTCGTTTAATCCTCACAATAATTGTTATAACCTCCTCCCAGTATTTTATTTTTTACAGTGAAATTTAGAAAGGTTAAATAACTTGCCCAAGGCAATAAATAGTAGAGCTGGGTTTCAAATCCAGGTCTGTCTGATTCCAGAGCTTGAGCTTTTAATATGAATTCTCATTAGACCCATTGCTATTAGTCAAGAATTCTGGTTGCTTAATCTCAAGAAAGAAATAACAGATGGAAATAATTTATTCATAGTAAAAATACTGCATACTGATAAGAAAAATAAAAACTTTCACATTTTGTTCTCTTCACCCCTACCCCCACTCCCTGATCTTAAAAGTAACTTGTTCAAAGTAGGTAATCTGGGAAATACAGAAAAATATTTTTTAAGGTTATAATCATCTTTTAATTATATCACTCATGGATAAACACTGCTTATAGTTGACCAACTTTTCTCCATGTCTAATTTTAAAACATTTTAAATTATTCTATAAAATTCTAGCATATGTGAGGATTATGTTCTGTTTAACCATTACCCTACTAGATGTTTCTAATTTTTAATATTATAAATTAAAACTCCTTTAAATTTCTTTGTATATAAATCTTTAAAGCCACTCTGCTTATTTCATCAGGATGGAGTCCTAGAAGAATTACTGGTTGAGAATGCATGAACTTGCTAAAGACTTTCCGAGTGTATGTCCAAATGGCCTTATGGACAAGTTAGGATTGCTAACACTCCTACCAGCAAAGTATTACAAGTTCAGACTGCACTGCTACCTCACCACCATTGAATATCATCATTGTTTTTTGTTGTGTTTTCTTTTTAATTTTTTAAAATAATTTATTATTGATTTTAGCGAGAGAGAAAGAGGGAGGGAGAAAGACAGCCAGGAACATTGAGCTGTTCCTGTATGTACCCTGATTAGGGATCGAACCGGCAACCTCTGCTGCTTTGGGACGATGCTCTAACCAACTGAGCTATCCAGCCAGGGCTTTCACTGTTTTTTAATAAGTACCCATCTCTGGACCTTACTAGCAGAATGACCTTGGCCACATTTCTTAACCCTCTATCCATTAGTTTTCTCATCTATAAAATGGGCTAATAACAGTTCTTCATTATGTTATTGTGAAGGTAAATCATCTATTGTAGTGCCTTATATGAAGTATAAAATCAGCAAATATTGTTGTTCATCTCTAAAATGTGCCAATTTGCTGGAACATGGAGCACTTGTCATTTTAATTGGCACTTTATAAAATATTTTTGAGGGTAGACCTATTTCAAATCAAAATCTGATTTGAAATAATGAAGTGCCAGAATTATAGATGATTTTGAATGAACAAAATGAGTAAGCACTTGGATGAATACTTATCATATTCTAGGTACATTTCTAGACTGTCATATTTGCTCATTTAACTCTCAGAGCATCCATGTTATATAATAGGCGTTATCCACATTTAGCAGGTAGATTTGCTGAGGCTTCGTGAGTTGTTAATTTGCAATAGGTCATATACCAGGAGGTAACAGAACAGGATTTCAAACTTAGGACTTTGAACAAAGCCCCGTTTTCTTTCTACTGTATCACAGATGTCTGCAGTTTTGTTATACTTCAGCTCATTTTAGTTTCATTACTTTCAATTATATAAAAAAAATTCAAGTTAGGTTATAATTCATCAGATTTGATTAAATATCAGAAACATACACATTAGATGCGGTTAAAGATAAGATCTCTGCAAATCAGAACTTGGGTGTGTTATGCATTCTTGAGATGGTTGGCATATAAGTTTTAACAGATTTCTTGTAATCTTGTTTGTACTATAATAGAAAATTGTGCTAAACAAAGGTAAACATTAGCTTAATCCTTAACCAAACTATTACAAGTCTCAGTAGTCTGAATTATTGAGCTTTTACTATGAAAGAGAAAGATGTTTGCTTCTAAGTTGATCAATATTGATTAAAAGGGGAACTGTTTGCAGAAAACTATAAACTGTTATAATAAACATATATCATTATAATGATAGATAGCTAATTGTTTTCTTGCTCTTTTTTCTGTTAAAGCTCTAAACTGAATAACTTCCAACCTACTGCTGAATACATATATGTATTATAATAATTTTGAGTGGAAAATTTTTTGTCACAGGTGCCAACATGAAAATTTAGTAGAACTACTTGGTTTCTCAAGTGATGGAGATGACCTCTGCTTAGTATATGTTTACATGGCTAATGGCTCGTTGCTAGACAGACTGTCTTGCTTGGTAAGAAGTTTGTTCATCAGATTTTTGGCTTTCTCTTTGTTGCATGTTAATATTCACTTTGTGACAGAATTATTTAAACCACATTAATGTCAGTATTTTTTCTGCTCTATGAAAATGATACAATTGACATGTAAAAAACTGGGGTTTGCTATTCCATAATTTAAAATGTAAAATACTGATTTAGACTTTGAAGATGCACTTACATATTTTATTGTCAAATGAGAAATGCTAACCCTCATTTAGAAGTTGCTTAGAAAAAATTTTCTGTTATATATTTCTATAGATATTTTTCTCCTTTTCTGAAAATTGGTTTGTTTCTTCACAAGGATGATACTCCACCACTTTCTTGGTACATGAGATGCAGGATTGCTCAGGGTGCCGCTAATGGCATCAGTTTTTTACATGAAAACCATCAAATTCATAGAGATATTAAGAGGTAAATGCTACTTTTGGAAAACCATCTTTAAAGAATGATTTGCCCTCCGTCTTCCTATTCAGTATGCACATGCATTCTTGATCTAGAGCACTCCAAAATTATAGATGTCCTTCTTCTCCCCAGTGCTCTGTCTTTATTTAGACCCTTACTATCAGTCAGTGACTTTATTACAAGCCCTCCTTCCTGATCAGCCTTCACCCTATTTATACCAGTTCTTACCTATTCACAATTATAGTACCAGTTTATAGCCCTAAAAATCAAGCCTGGACCTGACCAGTCAGTGACACAGTGGATAGAGCATCGGCCTGGGATGCAGAGGACCCAGGTTCGAAACCTCAAGGTCACCAATTTGAGTGCTGGCTCATCCAGCTTGAGGGTGGGGTCACTGGCTTAAGAATGGGATCATAAACATGACCCCATAGTCACTGGCTTCAGCAAGGGTCACTGACTCAGCTGAAGCCCCGTCAAGGCACATATGAGAAAGCAATCAGTGAACAACTAAGGTGCCACAACAAAGAACTGATGCTTCTCATCTTTCCCTTATCTATCTGTCTGTCCCTGTCGTTGCCTCTCTCTAACTTCCTGTCTCTGTCTCTCTCACTAAAAAAATTAAATTAAAAATAAAAATCAAGCCTGGATATCAGTTTCTTGAAATTGGGTTGGAAATTTGTTTTTTAAATGAATTTAGAAATATTAGGAAAGGAATTTTTTTAAAATGTTTATTTATTTTACTTTAAAGAGAGGAAGGAAAAGAGGGAAAGATAGGAACAAGAACATCTATCTGACTCCTGTGTGCATCTTGATCAGGGACTGAACCGGCAACCTCTGAGCTTTGGGACGATGCTCTAACCAGCTAAGCTATCTGGCCAGCGTAGGGAAGGAATTAAGAGTGGTGCTTTGGGGAATTTAGGGGAAGTGACCCTGTAATAAACTATTTGTGAAATAATGAAAATGTCTCTCACTAATGTGAATAGTATTATTTCATTTTTATTCTAAAATTTTTCCTCAAGAAACAAAAAGGAGGCCCTGGCCAGTTGGTTCAGCAGTAGAGCATTGGCCTGGTGTCTGGAAGTCCGGGGTTCAATAGCTGCTCAGGGCACACAGGAGAAGCGACCAACTTCTTCTCCACCCCTCCATCTCTCTCTCTCTCTCTCTTTCTCTTTTTCTCTCTCTCTCTTTTCCCCTCCTACATTTATGGCTCTAATGATTCAAGTAAAGTTGACCCTGGATGCTGAGGCTGGCTCCATGTCCTCATCTCGGGCACTATAATAGCTCGGTTGCTAAGCAGTGGAGCAGCAGCCCAGATGGGTAGAGCATTGCTTGGTAGGAGTTTGCCAGGTGGATCCTGGTTGGGGCGCATGTGGGAGTCTGTCTCTGCCTCCCCACCTTTCACTTAATAATAATTTAAAGAAAAAAAGGAAGACACTCATTTCTTTTGAGATTTAATCTGAAATATAGATTTACTTACACAAATTTTAGGCTTTTTTAAAAAAGCTTTTATTCATTTTAGAGAGAGGTGAGGGAGAGAAAGTGGGGCCGGAGGAGCATCAATTTGTAGTTGCTTCTCATATGTGCCTTAACCAGGCAAGCCCAGGGTTTCAAACTGGCAACCTCAGTTTTCCAGGTAGATGCTTTACCCACTACGCCACCACAGGTCAGGCACAAATTTTAGACTTTTATAATGTATATTATAACATGGTATACTCTTTATATATATACGTACATATACTCATATACCTATTTAAGGAGCCATTTGACTTGCCTGAAAAGAAAAACTTTTTTTTCTCTAAACTTTACACTTTTTTAGTGCAAATATCCTACTAGATGAATACTTCACAGCCAAAATATCTGACTTTGGGCTTGCACGGGCTTCTGAGAAGCTTTCTCAGACAGTCATGACTAGCAGAATTGTGGGAACAACAGCTTATATGGCACCTGAAGCTTTGCGAGGAGAAATAACACCCAAATCTGACATCTACAGCTTTGGTGTGGTAAGTTGCGTATATATATATAATTGGTAATTGGGTGTTATATATATAAATTGGTAAATATATTGGTAACAATAATCATTATGAAATTGAAGTAGAATATTCTGAATACACCTATCTTGTTTAACTCTCTATAAATTGTTCGCTTTAACCTCTAGTTAAATGAGAAAGTTATAATAACTTCTCCAACTTTGTAGAACTTTTATATCGATTTCTGTATATGTGCTGCCAAAGCAAACATTTATATTGCTATCTGAAATTGGCCATGCTATCCTCATGAATTAGTATGAAACTTAAAACAGTACATAAAATAAGTCATGTCATACAGTATGCACTGTAGTGTCATATTTTTTAAATGAAATATTTTTAAAATGGAATACACTTCGGCATTCTTTGACCTACCAGTGTGTTCCTGATAACTTTTAAGGTGGAGTGAGCAGTGAGTTGGAGAAATTGGTGCTTCTTCATCTTATTTTTTCATGTGTTTATATATGGAAATCTAACTGCCTAGCACTGTGAACTTAAGCACAGGGTTGTAAGATGTGCCTAAAGTTTAGAAAATAAGATTCTCCTAAGAGCCAGAGAAAATTATTCTTGTGAAGAATTCCCTGCAAAACAGGAAAAGGACTGTCCAGAACACATGTTGAGTAGAGCTGATTGTTGAGTAAGTCGCCAATAGAGAGATAAACTGCTTGTGGGGATGGGTAGAGTCCAAGGTGTCAGTGAAGGAAGGGTGGTGAGAAATGAGCACAGCTCCTGTTCTTTCTGCTTTGATGCCTAAAGGACATAATGCATGTGTGGAAATGATGAATCAGATTTCATAATCAAAACTCATATTCCTTCTAATTTCTATATGGTGCCTTGAGTGTTATACGAATAGATGTGTTGTTTTTTGTCTAAACAGGTTTTACTAGAAATAATTACTGGACTTCCAGCTGTGGATGAATACCGGGAACCTCAGTTATTGGTAATTGAGAGACTCATTTTTTTCCAATCCTTTTCCCTTTGTATTTGTAATCTGAATTTATATAGATACACTTGGCATCTAGAAATGTCATTTTCTATTGGCAGTTACAGTTTGGAATATGGAAAGAGTATCAAATACTACTCACCTCAGCTCTACCATGAAGTATCCGTGAAGCTTGGAAAAGTTACTTATATATTTTATATTCTAGTTTCTTTGTGGGTAAATCTGAACAGAATGACATAGTTTTGCAATCATCGTATACTTTTATTTGTTGCTTTCAGAGTGATTTGTAATAGCCTTTTCAGCTCACAGAGGAAAAACAATGTGGCTTTTCTTCAAATTTGTATCAGAATAGAATTCCTAGCAAAATTCTCTCTTCATTTCTATTATGGAGTATTTTATTTATAAAGTTATCATAGAAAATGTCACCTATATATTATATTAGACATTCGTTGACAATTATACAAATAGACCCACTGAATGCTAAAGTATATGAAAATTTTGTCATTCCCCTTTTTTTTCCTATGTAGTAAATTTTAAGAACGTAGAGGGTCTTTTTATAAAATTGAAGAGTTACAAAAATAGCTGCTATCGTATATAAGGTTTTCTTAAAATTAGATAACTACGCTGACTTTATTCTAATTTTATGTGTTCTAATGAGGACAAACCTGTGTGACAAATTCAGACAATATATGTATATCAGGTTCTTTTCCTAGAATAAGGATTAGAAAGTCAAAGGTGTAATATATACTCAGGAGGTGGATATCATACTCTTTTCAGAAAAGCTATGAGTATAATATCTATATATTATAATATTGCTGCAGATATCCCTTACAAAACTGCATTATAAAGCTTTCTCTGTTTCTTGAATATGTAGTAATACAATATTATATGCTATATAATATTTTATATTAAACTATATTCATGGAACATAATATTATTGTGCAAAGTTGTTATTTTTAAAAGGATTTTTTTACCGTGGCATGCAGTAAAATTTTGTCATCAAAAAAATTAAATTCTCTGTTTCATTGGTGGTTGGTGGCCAAGAAAGAAGCCTGGGTCAGAGATACAGTTTTGAACATTAGTATACAGGTATAGATAAAGCTTTCGGTGTGGACTGAATCTTACAGAGACAGTGTATAGATTAATAATACAGGAGGACAGTTTTAAAAAATGATGTTTTACTGCCTTACATCTTATAGTTTTTGAAGTAAGGCCTCCCTACCTAAAGACCTAAAATTTTCCATCCTTTCACCTGACATGTTTTTCTCCTTCAGGATACTGTAAAAGCCTCAACTTTGGTTTGAATAAGGATGTAATACAGAAAAACATAGAACACATCTGAGTCACAAGTTTTGTGCGTCATCACATAATAATAGTGAAAATCATGAAACTTCAGGGAGAATTATACTCTTTGACTTACTCTTAAGGTTTGAATGCAGTATGACTGACTATAAAGTGATAAGATTTTAAATACGAGTATAACTAAAAGAGAGTGATCTGTTAAAGAACTTTTGTATCTCTATATTCTGCCACTACGCAAATACTTTCAAAATTCATCTTTTGGAAGAATTTCTGGAGAGTTTACAATCAACCTCACATAGTCTTTGCCATTTGTATTAGTCTCCTCAGCTTGCCATAAAGAAAATTACCACAACTGAGGTTTAAAATGACAAAAGTTAAAATGACTTGAACATACCTTTTTGGGGCCACTGCTCAACCCACTCTATCATCCTAGTCCTATGCCTCTCTCGCTCTTCATTACTTTCTCATCGTGGCCCTCCCCCTTTCTCTCCTTTCTCTGTGTCTTTGAAAGTTTGAGTGCCCATAGAGAATCTGAGTGTACCAAGAGGGGGAGTCTGTTCTGAGAAGTTGGACTGATGTTATCAGGAGCACATCAAGAAGCTGACCACCTTGTGCTGGCAGCCTAGCACATGCTGCTAATGGGAGCATGACAGCAACCAGCTCAGTAATGACATAAGTACAAAACTTAGATGGCAGCTGTCTGAAAGTACCTAGGAGGTATGCGTATATGTATGTAAGAATATGCAAGCAAGATTACTTCTGTATGTCTTCAATTTTTAACAAGGTTTTAAAAGTAGGCAGTAAAATAAGAGTTTAAGTTATTATGAAGTAGATTAAATGATTAAAATTTATGTTTTGATTTATTTGAAAATCTTATCATCTTAACACTTATTTTAAAGCTAGATATTAAAGAAGAAATTGAAGATGAAGAAAAGACAATTGAAGATTATATTGATAAGAAGATGAATGACATTGATTTCACTTCCATTGAAACTATGTACTCTGTTGCCAGTCAATGTCTGCATGAAAAGAAAAATAAGAGACCGGACATTAAGAAGGTATTATTTTTTTACACTTATTTAAAAAGTGAAGGAGGTGGGGTTTTTAATTTTTTTTCCCTAAGTGTATGTTCCAAACCAACTATTTAATGCCATTATCTTTCTTTTCTTTTCTTTTCTTTTCTTTTCTTTTCTTTTCTTTTTTCTTTTTTCTTTCTTTCTTTCTTTCTTCCTCTCTCTCTCTCTCTCTCTCTCTCTCTCTCTCTCTTCCTTTCTTTCTTTCCTTTCTTTCTTAAAGGTCCAACAGCTGCTGCAAGAAATGACAGCTTCTAAAACATTAGTAAAATAGACTCTTAGATTTTTATATACAACTATCAAAACCATTTTACAGAGTAAATATTTTTGGTGAATATTTTTCTTTCCCTTTAAGAAGGCAGCATGGTGCAGTGCAGCAGCTATTAAAGCTTGTGCAGAGCCCCCAGCATGCAGAACAAACAGAAGCATAGCTGCCACATCAACACTTGGCCCTGCCTTTTCAGTGTCAGCCTCAGTTCTTACAGTAATTTCTGAGACTTCTTCATGGAACTTCACCAAACACAATTTGAAAACTACATGATTAGCAAAAAGAGGATGGGACTATAGACTGAAAAACTCCTGGGCTGAAGT
This sequence comes from Rhynchonycteris naso, assembly GCA_037038555.1. Classification (NCBI taxonomy): domain Eukaryota; kingdom Metazoa; phylum Chordata; class Mammalia; order Chiroptera; family Emballonuridae; genus Rhynchonycteris; species Rhynchonycteris naso. The sequence goes on from CM072996.1 coordinate 137,856,231, forward strand.
CCAGTTCCATTACTAATTTCCTATAAAGCTGAGGGCAGTTTCTGAACTGCTTTGAGCCTTGCTCTCTACACCTGTAATATTGGAGTAAGCCTACTGTGCTTCTGTGACAGGTAGTTATGAAAATCAAAAGATGCAAAATGTTTATAAGTACTTGGTAACTTAAAAAATGATATCGAATTTAAAGTTTATATAGACGATTATAAAATGTTATTATAGTCACAGTATGCTATTTTAAGCAGTTATTCACGACAAGCCAAATATGCCCAGATCATACTCCCATGATCTGGCCATAATTGGTGTCTGTTATATGGCAAAGTTGATGGAATTTTGCAGATGCAGTTAAGATTTCTATTCAGCTGACTTTGAGTATCAACAGGGAGACTGTGCTGGGTGAGCCTGACCAAAGAAGGTGAGCTCTTATAAGAAAGAAGTCTGAGAGATTCTCCTATGGGCCTTAAAGAAGGAAGCTACCATGTAATAAGAAGGCCACATTGACTAGGACCTCAGAGTGGCCTCCAGGAGATGAGAACTACCTTCTGGCTGTCAGCCAGCAAAGCAGACTGAGACCTTGGATATATAACCACAAGACACTGAATTTTCCACCAACCTGAATTAGCTAAGAGGATTGCTCCAGGCTTCAGATGGTACTGTAGCCCCTAATGACATCTAAATTTCAGCCTTGTGAGACCCTCAGTAGCAAATCTAGCTGAACTGTGCCTGGACTTCTGACACACCAAACTGTGACATAATAAATGAGTGGTTAAAGCTACCGAGTTTGTGGTAAGTTATTATGCAGCAATAGAAGATGAAAACAGATATTCCCATGATTCTCCCATGGTGATACCCTGTCATGTTCACAGCTTCTGCCCACACTCAGGGGCATGATGGGGATGAAACAGTGAGTGCCCCAGTGGGTTGAAGTGTACTGATTTTCACTAGATTTCTTCATTTTCCTCAGTCCCTACTCTTTTGTTGTTTGTTCGTTTGTTTTACTACAGAGAGAGAGACCTCTGGATAGTAGCGCTACATTGATTTTTCTTGTTTTATTTTATTTTATTTTATTATTAAGTGAGAGGTGGGGAGGCAGAGAGACAGACTTCCACATGCGCCCCAGTCAGGATCCACCAAGCAAGCCCCCTACCAGGGATGCTTTGCCCATCTAGAGCCAGTGCTCCGTTGCTCAGCAACCAAGCTATTTTAGCACCTGATGTGAGGCCATGGAGCCACCTCAGTGTCCAGGGCCAAATTACTTGAACCATTGAGTCATGGCTGCAAGAAGGGAAGAGAAGGGGAAGGGGAGGAAAGCAGTTAGTTGCTTCTCCTGTGTGCTCTGGCCAGAAATCGAACCCAGGACTTCCACATACTGAGCCGACACTCTACTGCTGAGCCAACCAGCCAGGGCCGAACAACTTGTTTTTATTCACATGTTTCTGACCCCATTGGTTTGCTAGTTAGCCAACTCATAATTTTAGATTCTATTTTTTCTCATCTTAATATGTTCTATGAGGAGCAAGCAGGTAATAGGAACAGTTAATATTTTGCTTTACTTTTCTAATATATAATTAAGACAGATTTAAGACATTATAAAGCATTTATTGCTGTCCACTTTTTGGTTCTGTAGCCATATAAAATGGCCATAGATATCAGTTTTTCATAGTATTATTATTGACTTTCAACATAACCATATATTTTATTTTTTTCAGCTTTATTGTGGTACACTGGACAAGTAAAAATTGTATATACTTAAGGTATTTAACATGATGTCTTGATATGTGTCTACATTGTGAAATGATTACCATAATCAAGCTAATTAATATCCATCACCTCATATAGTTACCTTTTTTTTTTTCCTTTTGGTATGGTGGGAACACAAGTCCTACTTGCTTAGCAGACTTTAAGTATACAATGCGTTGTTATTAACTATAATCATCACAGTGGACATTAGGTGCCCAGAACTTACTCATTTTATAACTGAAAGTTTATACCCTTTGAGCAGCCCCTCTCCATATTTCTTTAAAATTTATACTGTTCTACTATAAGATAGGAATAGTTTTTTAATGATTCAAATTCTAGTCTCAGAAATAGTCAATTTGGAGGAAACGGCCATCAATCTCCAAAATTCATGCTAATATTTTACTCCTCTGATAAAGTTAGGAAAAGTCATTTTATCAAATACTATCACCTAAAACAATAATTCATAAATTAAAATATTTTATTCTTTTCTATAGTTCAGGAAGTTATTATTTTTAATTTTTAAGACAATATTCTTTTTAGAGAAGAGAGAGAGAAAGAGAAGCAGGGAGGAGCAGGAAGCATCAATTCCCATACATGCATTGACCAGGTAAACCCAGGGTTTTGAACCAGCAATCTCAGCGTTCCAAGTTGACACTTTATTCACTGTCACCACAGGTCAGACAGGTTCAGGAAGTTATAAAAGGAGTAGATATATCTGAAGTCCTCGTTCTGATGGTGAAGGGGAAAGTCTCTGTTCAGGGGAGATGCTAATATAAGTAAATTAGACAATGTCAGGTAGTGACAAGTGTTATCAGTATATAGTCTCAGGAATGACTAGAAGGCACTTTAACTTAGAATAAAAGAAACAAACCACTTAAACTAAATCAGGTTTTATTTGTGTATTATATTGGTGTTAATAGAGAACTTTAGGTCAGCAATGAGCCAAGAATAAGACTGTCATAATGTTTCTACTGCTGTCCTAGGGAAAGGAATACTGTGTTCCAGATTACGTGAGATATTTTCTTCTAATGACAATTCACATCAGTGCAGTTTGGTGAAGATTTTTGTGAAGGTCACCTAACCTGTTTTCCTTGCACTAACTTCATGCTTATCTAGCAGCTTTTTATTTTGATTTCTTATTGCTTAGATTTGCCTTTTAAAAGATAACATATAGTACCAAAGACTGTTACAACTAAATATCAGTTTCTTTTGCAGAGTGTCTTTTTATGATTAATAAAATCACATTCTAGTATTATACCTAAGTCTTCTGAAAGTTTAGGTAGCTTGAATTAAATTTTCAGAGACTGATCTCAGGCTGTCCTGCAATGTTGAACTCTCAAACCATAGACTGTGTGGGACCCTTTCTGCTGCTATAGCCATTCTAATAGCCAGATGGTATCTCCACTTCTTTTAAGAATTAAGAAGTAGCTAATGCTATGTTGGTAATCATTTTACAATATTTAAGTATATCAGATCAACATGTTGTACACCTTGAACTTAAGCAGTGTGATATGTCAATCATATCTCAATAGAGAGGGGGTGGGGTGGGGAAGAATTAAAAAGTTAAACATGGACTACATCCTTAGCTTCTCAGCTCTTTTATAAAATGTCAAAATAATAAAAGGGCTTTAATTATAAAGAGACATGTGCCTGACCAGGCGGTGGCGTGGTGGATAGAACGTTGGACTGGGACGCGGAAGACCCAGGTTTGAAACCCCAGCGTGGGCTCACCCAGCTTGAGCACAGGCTCACCAACTTGAGTGTGGGATCATAGACATGACCCCATGGTTGCTGGCTTGAGCCCAAGGTCGCTGGCTCCAGCAAGGGGTTACTTGGTCTGCTGAAGGCCCACGGTCAAGGCACATGTGAGAAAGCAATCAATGAACAACTAAGGTGCCTCAACAAAAAATTAATACTTTTCATCTCTTGCTTCCTGTTGTTCCGTCCCTATCTGTTCCTCTCACTGTCTCTGTCAGAAAAAAAAAAAAGAGAGAGACATATCCTTATCATATATTTTAGAAGAAGACTAGCATCCATCTATATAGTGATAACAGAGTTTGACTATTATAAATTAATGAGTAGCCTTAAGATTTTTGAATTGATGACCAGTAGCTGTTAAAAACGAACAAACTCAATATCACTTCCATTGGTGGCATTCTTTGGTAAAAATATTCTTAAATCAATCCATAAGTTAGTGGAGGAAGCATGCTATAGCTTACTCCATTAAACATATCGGGAAGCTTTGCCATACAATGGTCTTTCTTGGCCAAGAAAGATCAGTAATAACTCTGCCCTTAAATGTTCAGACCTGACAAATGGCCAGGGAGCTCTGAAAATTCATCTGTCCATAAAAATAATGAAAAAACTGGAAAAAGTTGTTAAAATTGACTTCTTCAAAGCTGGAAACTAGCCAAAGGATTGCAGCAACCCCAAAAACATTTATTCAAGAGAAACAGCTGAACCTCAGAAGGACAAGCCTGTGGCATGTTAGCTTATCCTGATCTCATTCCTTGCTCCTGAGATCAGTGGTAGCCTTGAAAAATAACAGCCCACATTCTTGGTACCAGAGGGAACAGTGCAAGAGCTGGAGCTTTTTCAAAACCTTATTCTGAAAGAAATGTAAGTATTTTAACCCTCTGGTGGGTCCCTGAAGACCCCATTAAAAGAAAGGCTTATCTTTATTTGACCTAACACTCACCTTGTGCTCAAAGCCTCTCTGGAATCATTTGTCAAACATTTACTGGCAGATATTTTAATCACAGCTTCCTGAGGTGGTAACTAACAGTTGGGATAAACAAGAGGCTAACCAAAAAGCTTAAAAGGAAAAGCTGAGGAACAAGTTCATTATGGCATTGAAAATTTCCAACATATTTTTGGAAACCTAGAAAGCCATGAACATGTGTAAGGCCACACATGCTCAAAAAACAGACCTGAGAGGGCCCTAGGCTTTACCTTTGCCTGACCTTCAGACTCCAGACAAGCAAGAAGTAAAGACTAAGGCAGAGTCCAAACTGCTGTTGAAGGTGTGTCCTGATATGTATACAGAGCCCCATGCAAATACTGGGAGACTTAATGGTTACAGATTTTTAAGGAAATCTGTTCATTCATTAGCTGATGACTAAGCTAGGTAGAGCCTTCAGTGGCCATATAATAAAGAATACAGACTATAAAATTAGTTTACTTAAGTCACTAAATAAATAGCAATTAAAACAATTAGCAACCACAGCAAAACTGGGGAAGGGGGCAGAGTCTGATTTCCAAAGTTGCCACATTATGTTTTTTAAATGCTCAGTTTTCAACAAAAATATACTAGACATGCAAGGAAACAAAGTATAGCCCATACCCAGAGATTAAAAAAAAATCAATAGAAACTACAGGTATTGTTGGATTTATGACCTATGCAACTTACGACCATTTGACTTTATGACCACAATCACTAGCCATGACTGCTCCGCGTCTGGAGCAGTTTTTGTATGCACCTGTATTTTGTAATCTATGTTTTGCAAATATTAAACCAGTTGTACTGGTAATGCAGTATTTTACTTAAACCTGACGAATATAAAAATAAGAAACAAAATGGTGTAGAGATGATACAAATGGCATAAAATGAACAAAGAAAATTATGATATATAACAATAATGAAAGAAAATTATAAAATATTAAAGATTTTTATAACATCATTTCACTGTACTGTACATATAGCCTACTCAACTTACAACCAAATCATGTTACAACCAGTCTGTCAGAACCAATCGTGGTCATAAGTCAAGCACTAGCTGTATGTACACCTGAGGAAGTCCAGATATGCTTACTAGACAAATGCTTTAAATCAGCTATTTTATTTATTATTATTATTTTCAATGTAGTGAGAGGAGGGAAGGCAGAGGCAGACTCCCGCATGCATCTCGACTGGGATCCAACCTGGCTAGCCCACTAGGGGGTGATGCTCTGCCCATCTGGATCCCTTGCTCCATTGCAACTGGAGCCATTTGTGCCTGAGGTGGAGGCCATGGAGCCATCCTCAGCACCTGGGACCAACTCGCTCCAATTGAGCCATGGCTGCAGGAGGGGGGGGGAGAAGGAGGAGTAGAGAGAGAGAAGCAAGAGGGAGAGGGGTGAAGAAGCAGATGCTTCTTCTGTGTGCCCTGACTGAGAATCAAACCCAGGACATCCACTCACTGGGCTGATGCTCTACCATTGAGCCTACCAGCCAGGGCCTAAATCAGCTATTTTAAACATGTTCAAAGAGCTAGAGAAACTCATGTCTAAAGGAATAAAGGAGAGTATGAGAACAATGTCTTACCAAATAGAGAATATCCATAAAGAGATATAAATTATATAAATGAACCAAATAGAAATCTTGAAGTTTGAAAAGTTCAATAACAGGAATAAAAATTTCACTATTAAGTGCTTATCAGCAGATTTGAGCAAACAAACCAAAAGAATCGAGAAGTTTGATGATAAATCAATTGAAGAACAGAAAGAAGAAAAAATGAAGAAAAATAAAGCAGGGCCTCAGAGACCTGTGGGACACCTTTAAAGTTACCACTAATGTATGGTGGAAGTCCCAAAAGGAGAGTCAAGAAAGTTCTAGAAGGAATATTTGATGACAAAATAACCCAATACTTCCCAAATTTAATAAAAAATGTTACTCCATGCATCCAGGAAAGTAACAAATGCTAGTAGGATCAACGCAAAGACATCCACTTCATAATCCACATCATAATCCCAGACGATTTTGAGGGCAGCAAGGGAGAAGAGCCTCAGCAGGTACAAGGAACCCTCAATAAGATTAATGGCTGGTTTTTAATCAGATGCCATGGAGGCCAGAGGCAATAGGGTGTTGTTATATTCCACATGCTAAAACAAAAAGAATGCCAACTAGAAATTCTATCAAAGCTATTCTTCAAAATTGAAAGAGAAAATAAGACATTCACAGGTCAACAAAAGTTGAGAGAATTTCTCAGAAGGAAGTATGCCCTATGAGAAAAGAGGGAATCCTTCAGGCTGAAATTAAAGGACTAGAGAGTAACTCAAATCTACAGGAAGAAATAAGAAGCACCAGTAAAGATAACTGTAGCTGAATATAAAATACATTATAAATATATGTGTATTCTTTTGTTTCTTATTCTTTTTTATTCTATCTTATTTTTAAAATATTTATAAATCTATGTTGGTGGGCACACAATGTGTAAAGATGTAATTTGTATGATAATCATGGCACAAAGGAGGGGGTAGGACACAGACCAATATAGGAACAAAGTTTCTGTATACTATTGAGATTAAGTTGGTATTATTCCATACTAGATTGTAACATATTAACCCAAGGACACTACTAAAAATTTTACCTTAAAAATATGATAAAAGAAATGATAGGAAATTAAAATATCACACAAGAATATATCTGTTTTAAAAAGAATGCAGTAATGGAGGATATGAGGAATCAAAAAATGGCATTATAATATATATATAGAACATAAATAGCAAAATGGCAAATGTAAATCCTACCTTCTCAGAATTACATAAATGTAAATGGGCTAAACTCTCTAATCAGCAGAGATTGGAAAGTGGAAAAAAAAATACACAAACTATATTCTGGCTATAAGAGACACACTTTAGATTCAAAGATGCAAATATGTTGTAAGTAAATGGGTGGAGAAAGATATACCGTGCATATGGCAATTAGAAGAGAATTGGTCAGCTAACTGTAGACAGTGAGAAATACGGTAATTATGTTTTAAACCACCACACTTGGGAGTACTTTATTATGCATTAGTATGGTAGTAGTGCATAACTCATTCAGTCATTTAGCCAGTAAGTGGCAGCGTCACAAATACATGTGAAGACATACAGATATGACCCATGTTGTCTTATCTATACAGTGGGGTAATAGAAAACTAAGAAATTGATTCCTGTTAATGACTTGCCTTTTCATGTTAAGCATCCAGAGTTCTATAAGGCAGTGGGTTTGTTTACTTTTTTTTTTTGGTGACAGAGAGAGAGAGGGACAGACAGGAAGGGAGAGAGATGAGAAGCATCAATTCTTCATTGCGGCACCTTAATTGTTCATTGATTGATTTCTCAGATGTGCCTTGACTTGGCAGCTATAGCAGACCAAGTGAACCCTTGCTCAAGCCAGCGACCTTGGGTTCAAGCTGGTGAACTGTGCTCATACCAGATGGGCCCGCCCTCAAGCCAATGACCTCGGGATTTTGAACCTGGGTCTTCTGTGTCCCAGTCTGACGCTCTATCCACTGCGCCACCGCCTGGTCAGGCTATAAAGCTATAAGGCAGTGTTTTTCAACCTCTGGTCCGTGGACCAATGCCTGTCCGAAAGTTGAAAAGCATTGCAGTACAGGCAGTCCCCAGATTTCAAACAAGATAGGTTCTGTAGGTTTGTTCTTAAGTTGAATTTGTATGCAAATTGGAACAGGTACATTTACCTATTAAATGCAACTTAGATGTTTTAACAAAGTATTAATTTTTACCTTTCTGTGCATATAAATACTTAAGCATTTTCAAATCTACAGAACCTATCTTGTTTTTAACCCAGGGACTGCCACTATCTAGGACTTCAGTGTGGCCGAATCCTAGCAAGTTCATATGGTGGTACATCAGCCCTGGCAGTTGAGTAGAGGCTGGTCTTGGTCTTTCCAGAGCAGTAAGCTAAAGGAGGAGCCCCACTGGAAGACACTTAATGCTCTGAAGGCATCAATACTGGAGTCTCTCGTGAGAGACAGAGGGCAAGAGCCTGTCAGTGCTAGTGATATTTGCCCTGGCCAGAAATCCAGTGATGGAAACCAGGGCCTTTGTGCTGCACCTACCACTGCTGGATATGCACCTTTCTCCACTGTTCAAGGTCAATTTCTCATTCTTTTATTCACTCAACAAATAAAACATCCACTATGTTACACACATTGTCCTAGGGTTGAGAATGCAACAGTGAATAAACCCTCGTCCCTTACCTCCATTGAGCTTGTATTTTAGGATACAAACAATGTGTGTGTGTGTGTGTGTGTGTGAGAGAGAGAGAGAGAGAGAGAGAGAGATATGTGTATGTATGTCAGGGAAGAGTTCAGAGGACACTTGAGTAGAGACCTGCATTAAGTGAGGAGGAAGACATGTAGCTATTAGACTAGAGACTAGTGATCCAGTGTGGGAACAGCACTCAATGTTCCTGAGGCAGCAATGTGCTTGGTCCTTTAGAGGGTGCAGCAAACAGTTGAGCTCAAGCAGACTGACCAAGAGAGGAGAGAGTCATGGGCTCTAGGTCATGCAGAAGCTAGTGGGCAATAGTGAGGACTAGATGTTTTGTATGGCACCACAAATCATAACCACTATGTAACAGTACACAATAATACGTACGTACTCATGAAGTTTGCTGACTGAGTGGGAGGACAATTTATTCAGTTTACATTTAATGCAAACTGCACCAATCATGGCTACCCATGAATCACTTATGGAACTAGGATTCCTAGGCCCACCTTGTGTATCCGAATCTCCGCTTTTTGTAATGTATGGCTGTCTAACACATGCGAAGAAAATGTGAAAAAAGATACACTAAACTACATTAAGCACCTCAGGCACATTATTTTAGTTCTGAGTAGAAATGCCTCAGAGAACATAACTTTTAAAATAGTTTTTAGCCTGACCAGGTAGTGGCGCAATGGATAGTGTCAGACTGTAATGCAGAGGACCCAGGTTCAAAACACTGAGGTCGCTGGCTTGAGCACAGGCTCACCAGCTTGAATGTGGGCGCACTAGCTTGAGCATGGGCTCATAAACATGACCTCATGGTCGCTGGCTTGAGCAAGGAGTCACTGGTTCAGGCTGTAGCCCCCTGGCCAAGGCACATATGAAAAAGCAATTCATTAACAACTAAGGTTCCACAACAAAGAATTGATGCTTCTCATCTCTCTCTTCCTGTCTGTCCCTGTCTCATTAAAAATATTTAAAAAAATTTTTATAGCCCTTTGAAAAAACAATTCTCCTCTTTTTGTAAAACTGCAGCCGAAGACATTCATTTTAAGATAGCCCAAATAAAAAAGATGAATTTGATAATGAAATTACAAAACAAGAATGCATTCAGTATTTGTTGAATGAATAAACTTGTTCTTAAGAGCTCAGTGTCAAGTTATGTTGGTCATCTTATTGTGCTGGATGCTTGTTTCAGTAAGAAGTGTGTAATTCATGGCATTTTCATTACTGCTGCAGCAGTAGGGAAGTTCTAAATTAAGCACTCTTGATACAACTTGACTAGGTTTCAATGTACTGAAATCCTTTTTGGTTTAGACAGGGTAATTACATAGTAAATGGATAGATGGAATGGTAATTCTAACCTATCACCAGTATCGCATTATATAGAATTGTCCAAATATTAAAAAGAGAGGGGGGAGGTTATACTAGAAAACCAACTTAGTACACAATTTAAAGAGAAAAAAATTTTATTGCAATATAAAATGCATTTATAAAATGTCCACAGAAGACATAATTCCTCAATGCTATATAAATTTATTGGGAATACTTTATTCATCTTCTAGTTATAATGATGCCACCTAAAACATACTGTAAACGATGAGTTATACTCTATAACAAACACTTCACTGATTTTCAACAATCATTGGTTTAATAATAATTAAAGACTATAGAATCACATCTATATTCTGGAATGTCCATTTACTTTCACATAGTGTAGTGGAATTTAGAATACAATTGCACATGGATGGTACACAAAAACATTCACTACTAAATTATTTTATCGCTTCACAACAGGTTAACATTCTTCCTAACTAAAAATAACAGCCAATGCAGGAATTTGTGTGCATGTTGTATCTACGTGTGCACCCAAGGAACAACTTAAAGTGTGTTTTTAGTAAACAAGTGCAACATTAGTTGATTATTTTGCATGTTTAAACAATATAGTCCAATTTTTTGTAAACAAACAAAACCCCACACAAGCACTCTTAATTCTAGAAAAAAATCTGTCAACTTATAATTATTCTAATATGCTTGAACACACATCGAATTTCTGAAAGGTGCATATATTACCTTAGATAATAAGGTGTAAAAGTATTTTATATTTTATACTATGAAATGTGCATTTCTGATATTGTTTTTTGCAGCATAAAGTTTAGATCAAAAAACTCTAAAGCCTGGATCCCACAGTTCACTTAAAAAACACCTCCAAGCCATGGCTCTGCAGCAGGTTGAACAGATCGGACACAATGTGTTCCAGCTCCCTGTTTCAAGTATCAAAGAAAAATGAGGCTCAAAATCTCTGTAGGTTGTAGCTGAATATGCAAAGCTTTAGAAACCAGTTAAATGTGTTTTGAAGTAAGATGTAAATTGAAGATTCTTAAAAGTTTATCTGTGTTAGGCTGGTAAGTACTGGGGCCTTAGAACAATTTGATCGAATCTGAATATTTGCTCAAAAGTGATAAAGAACACAATTTGTCAATAAATATACTGATTTTAGAGAGAAATCAATCTTCATGTTTAAGATTTTTTCAATATCTTTAAGTATTTGCTCTTGAAGTCTATTAATTTAATATTCAACTGAACATAAATATTTGCCCTAACACTACTTCTAATGAAATGAGTTCCTTTTGAAATAGAAATTTTTTAAAGCACTAGAAAATGCACTAAAGCCGTATAAACATGTCTCCCAATGACATGAGGAACCCTGTACCACAGAAAATATCTTGTGCCCTTAGTTTCAGTGAGCTGATCTGGAATTTTAATGCCATTTAGAAAGAACAAGAAGTCCACTGGAAGGCTGCTGCAATAAAGCGCTGTTTCTGAGTTTCAGACACCCCATTCTGCGAGTGAGCAGTGCTCCTCCTAGTAAGCAACCTTTCTCCACCTCTTCTTAGGCACACTCATTTTCAGCTTAGAAATAATCTAACCTGGTTCTTAACATATTTCTTAAGTAGTATGAGTATTTTAAGGTCTTTCTGCCTTAAAGAAAAAAATGTGATTTCTCACTAAAGAGTAATAAGAAGTATATCTTACTTTCAGACAACAGACTTTCTGGAATTGGCCCAACTGTATAAAACTTTAAGAATTATGTGAAAGTGTGGAACCATCACTATGCAAAGTGTGACAAATTAAACATCACTAAGTTGAACCCCTTTCTACCTTTAACTCAAAGATAGAAATCATGAGACTTCTAAAACATTAATTTTAAAAACACACAGAAGTGAAAAGTGCTCTTTTTCAAAAAGTACAACTTTTTCCCCCCGACTACATATCAACATGGAATGATTTCAGTTCTCCTGTACTAAAAGCTGGACTTTTAAAAAACTAGTATTGTAGTGCTTAATATATTAATCAGTAGTGGCTTCAGTTTCAGCTGGACCCCTAATTAGTCTTCGAATGCCCCTTTTTCCTGCAGGACCTTTTGGTTTTGCAAAACTTTGCTTATGTGCATGCTGCTTGGGGTGTACTTCTTCATAAAGGAAGTCCGCAGTCAACTCATCCCCATTGTCTATCTCAATCTGTAAGAGATGAAATTAAAGAAGAGTAATGCAAAATGGAAAAGTACAACATACAAAACCTAATACAGCCTGACCAGGCGGTGGCGCAGTAGATAAAGCATAGAACTGGGATGTGGAAGGACCCAGGTTCGAGACCCCGAGGTCGCCAGCTTGGACCCAAGGTCGCTGGCTCCAGCAAGGGGTTACTCAGTCTGCTGAAGGCCCGCGGTCAAGGCACATATGAGAAAGCAATCAATGAACAACTAAGATGTCGCAATGGCAACAAAAAACTGATGATTGATGCTTCTCATCTCTCTGTTCCTGTCTGTCTATCCCTATCTATCCCTTTTTCTCTCTGTCTCTGTAAAAAAAACAAACAAACAAAAACTAATAAAGCAACAAGCCAGTTTTCAAGTGTGAATGTTCACAAATCCGACCAGAGAGAATCAAAGACCTTATTATGTAAATAGTTTTACTTTCATCTTTTTGGGGGGAGGTAGTGGGAGCCTTGCTTGAAGATAAAATCAGCTATAGTAACTTGTCTTTCTTCTCCAATATAACTATTATTGTGTAACAGTAGATGGCACTACTAAATTCATAAGTTGTTCTGCTTTGATATATACTATATTCAAGAAACATTACTCATGGATCCTTCATCACCTGGGTCACTTAAAATCACTCCAGAACAGGTGGCAAACTTTGGCCTGCGGGCCAATCTAGCTCAAGAGCATACTTTATTTTTTTAAAGGGCTGTAAAACAAAACAAAATAATAAGGAAGAATAGGTGATAAAGACCATATGTGGCCTGACAAAGTCAGAAATATTTAGTCTCTGGCTCTCTTGCAGAAAATGTTAGCCAGCCCTTGCTGTGGAAGGTGCTTCTTTAAGAACTTAAAAAGCATGAAGGGTTTAGTACCTACAATACTTGTAGTTTGTAAGGAACTGTATTTTAGGAGTTGAAGGGCTTAAGAATACATCCTATCTTTACTCATGCCTCACCTATATTTAAGAAACTAAATTTAAGAAAACTGGTAGGTTAGCTCCCAAAAGTCATGTTTATGCCTATTCCCTCCTTTCCCAATACCTGGAAAGATTCTTCAACTATCCCATGATTCAGTTATAAATGGAGAGTGTACTTCCTTATTAATAACAAATCTTGAGATAATCACAAGTGTGTAACTCTAGCAGCCCTGACCAACAGTTTTTTGGGTTTTTTTTTTTGTATTTTTCCCAAGTGAGAAGCAAGGGGGTTGGGGGAGTCAGACAGACAGAATCCCACATGTGCCCCACCGGGATCCACCCAGCATGCCCACCAGGGGGCGTTGTTCCACTGCAGCTGGAGCCATTCTAGTGCCTGAGGCAGAGGCCATGGAGCCATCCTCAGTGCTGGAGCCAACTCTGCTCCAATGAAGCCTTGGCTGTGGGAGGGGAAGAGAAGGGGAAGAGTGCAGAAGCAGATGGGCGCTTCTCCTATGGGCCCTGGCCAGGGACTTCTACACACTGGGACGATGCTCTACCACCGAGCCAACCAGCCAGGGCCCAACAGAACTTTCTATAGTATAGAAACGCCCTCTAAATTCTGCACTGTCCAATATAGTGGCCATTAGCCTCATGTAGTGAATGAATACTTGAAAAGTGGCTAGTGTGATTAAGGAACTGAATTTTAAATTTTATTTAATTTTAACTGATATTTAAATTTAAATAGCCAAAGGTAGTTTGTGGCTACATATTAAGAGTACAGATCAATAGGGAGGCTGGAGTCAGGATAGGACTGGAGGAGATCCTAAGGATTTATGGTGAGAACAAGAAAAAGAAAAATCCTTATTTATTAATCACAACACATTATAAGCTAAAGGGAAAAGGCAGTAAAAATCTAACAAACCCTAAAAAATTTTAAGTAGGTAGGCATTAGATAAAAATACATTGATAAGGTAAATTAGAGAGGCAAGTAGGTAATTTACCTTTCTAATGACATCCATTTGTAGTTGTCTTTCTACAATTTCTAGCAGAGGGCTCTTGCAGCTAGAATAGAGCATCCGTTCTCTTATACTGCACGTGTATCCAGGCATTGAATAAATAAAAACTGTAAGTTAAATAATATTAAGAACAATTAGCAGTATATCAATTAAAGCAAATACTAAACCTCATAAAACTACAACTAAGCCTTCTGAGTAAGAAATAGGTAACATGTTAAAAACAATGTCATATACCTATGGACTCCAAATAGTCTCCTTCATGGGAATGTTTATATAGAAAGAAATGGTAACGTGCTGAATCCTTGGGAATCCTTTTTGGCAAATCTTTTAGTTCTGTATTTGTTGTGTTGGCCAAAATGATAATTTCATTTTTTATATCTATTTCCTGTAAATAAGAAAATATATGTATTCATTAAGACAAATACAAAGATTTAAAATTTATAATTAAAATACTTAGGAGACAAAGAGAAACTTGCAGAGGTTTGACTTTTTCACTAGAACATATTATATATATGCTGCTTATGTAGTTTACAAATATTAATAAAATAATCAGGAAGCAAATCAAAAAGTTTAAAATCTATTGAAAATTAGACTTTCTATAAACCATAAGCTACCAAAAAGAGCATCTATTTCATGGTAATCAGTAAATGTCTCTTACCAATTGCACATAGTTGAGCTGTCTGCTACTCAATTTTTCCAAAGCCTGGAAAGCTTCTCGAGAAATAGGAAATGCTACTCCTTGCAGTGTTTGATGCTTCGTGTCCACACCCACATCAGTTTGTACCTAAGTGTGACAGATTTAATGTACTGATGAATTTTTAGCAGTTAGCCGTGTGATATGGCAAAGATTACAAAACCCAATTTCTATAAAATGTCATTCCACCCTTGCCCATTTCAATGTAATTAAAATGAACACTTAAAACACTACAAACTTAAAAAGCAAGTAATTGTTCATATTTGTTAATGTTCTGCCAGCACTTTGTCAACATGCACAGTGCATAACACATCTTTATGAAAATGTTGGGAGTGAACGTGTTAATGGGGGCTT
The DNA here is from genome assembly GCA_037038555.1 of Rhynchonycteris naso. Lineage (NCBI taxonomy): Eukaryota > Metazoa > Chordata > Mammalia > Chiroptera > Emballonuridae > Rhynchonycteris > Rhynchonycteris naso. The sequence continues at coordinate 137,871,464 of CM072996.1, forward strand.
TAGGGGCTTTTGTTTATGTTTGGCACAACTGCAACAATGAGCTATATAAACTCTCTGAGTTGTCTTCAGATCAGACTACAACTTTAATTATCAAATTTTATTGGATAAAATTTATGAACAATGTGATATATAAATAATTACTATGTATAGAAGTTTACTTAGCTCTGCTAGACATAAAATGTAACACAAACACCATGCACTAAATTGAAGAGTACAAACAGTATACAAAGACACAACACAACTTAACAAAGTATACTACTGCAGAAGTTCCAGACTCAGAGATTTCATTAGTAAGAACACCAGTATACATGTACTGAAAAAAGAGAACAGTACTTCAAGAAAGCTTCAATGCTTATGTGTAAGACTTTTATACTCAATAAATAATAGCTAAAATAGGGTCTCATTTGCAGTGTTGCAACAAAAAGTCAAATAGAAATTTTACTTTTAAAAAAATGAATGGAGATTCTACAGCATAAATGATACTGGATAATGAAAACATCATAGAACATATGCAAATGCATACCCCAATACGATCCTCTGGGTTCTGATTGCAAGGAATAAAACAAACTTTCACACTTGTAAAAAAAAAAAAAAATCACATAAAAATACCTACTATAATAACTTGAATTAAAATAATATAAAAATAGATCCTTGCTATCAGGTTAGTATTAAATAATATTCAATCATTTTCCAGACTGATTCCTATTAGTCTGTTACTCAGACTAGTGAACAGTGGTTTTTGCTTCTCGTTTCTTTCTATAAATTCCAGTAGAAATACAGTAGCTTTTCTAACTTGTAATTAGAATAGATGCAGTAAACACATTAAAAAAATTATAAACTACCGTTTATTTCCCATGTATAAGATGTTCCCATGTATAAGACGCACCTTAATTTTGGGGTCCGAAATTTGAAAAAAAAATATGTATTACATCAAGTTATTGAACTCAAGTTTTATTCATCATAAAATTCATACAACTCCTCATCACTGTCAAAACTCCCATCCATTAGCCTGTCCTCATCTGTGTCTGATAACGAATCACTGCCTTCATATATTGCCTTGTCCTCAGTTCCATCTATGGCATTTGAAATGCCACAACCACTGTATAAGACGCACCCAGTTTTTAGACCCCAAATTCTTCAAAAATGGGTGCATCTTATACATGGGGAAATATACGGTACAATATGGATGGAATTTATTAACTCAACAATGCTTAACAAATATATAAACAAACACCATCTAAGTAGTGTTCACTGAATTTATAGTTTCTAGAACTCAACAACCAACAGCATTTATATTTTATGCCCTTTAGTTATCACTACTCTCTGAAATAACATAAAACAAACCTGTTTCAAACAACCTCTTTAGATATAATATTCTTTGTACTAAATGGGTAACATACTTTTCCCATTGTTTACAAAGTTAAAAACAGTTGCACTTCCACCAGGAAGATTAACTATTCTGTAACATACATTATAAAGACAGAAGAAAGCTACTTATGAAATTGATGAGAAATTTAATGTTCATTTTTAACTTTTTCCTGAAAACACATTGAGCATAATCTTGTCTCTACACTAAGGAGAATAAATGTAAGCTATCTAATCAATTTCTTGTCTAGCTATCTCTATATCTATTAATTAAAAATACATTTTCAAACACTTTAAATCTTGAAGTGGTTTCAAAACAGTAATTTACCTCATTAATTTTAATCTGTCGTAATTCTTCCTCAGCTGCAGTCAAAGGGGCAGGAGAAGATTGTGACAGCAAATATTTTTTATATCCATGTAATGATACATCTTCCTGTAAGCAGAGAAATGCACTATTATTAGTTATTTTCTAGAAGTCAAACCTCAGTGAGGTTACTTAGGATAAACAAAATTATTAATTTAACAGAAAATATTTTAATTGAAAAAATAGTATCAACTTTATTTTAAATCTTCTATAGGTTTCAAAAATATTTTAAGAAGATAATCTACTTTTCATTTCCTAAAGGTTTATATTACTAAGTCTTTTTATGAGTGTGGTGCTGGTGATGACCAGCCACACGATGAACCCGTCATGCTTTAAGTCGAGAGAACAATTATCATTAACCTTCTGGGGAAGTCTGCCCTATAATTATTTAATAATCAACACATTCATATTCTCAATTTTTATTATAACATATAATTTTCCCATAATTATTCATAGGAAATAATGATAGTTCTTATTTCAAAGAAAAAAATACTCTAAAGAAGTCTACTTTTCCTCATAATTTTGTGGTTTGGAAGACTAAGGACAGAATTGAGAAACTAAGCAATTTTACAATTAATGATGAATAGGCAAAGTATTCCCATCTAACCTTGTGTTCTATACAATAGATTACACTACTTCTTTTTTTATTGTACTTTCTGAATCAGAATAAAAAGTCTAGACAACAAAAACCCTATTCAAAAAATATATTTCAATTTCTTTAATTTATGTGCATATGTACAAATACAAGTATTTACATACCAATTTTATAACAAAGAAGTTCTTAATCATAATTTAATGAAAACATATTAATCAGCTAATTATCCCAATTAATTAGCAAATCAATTTACCTGTCTCAAAGTTCTGCTTTATATAAGATAGTTACTGCTTCCACAACATGGGTATAAATGTCCATAATACCTAAAAATTACTCTATCAAGTAGTGTCTCCTTTTTCTGAACCTATTTCCCCATCACTAAAGTGAAACAGCTGAACGAAATGAGGGGCTGAAGTAGAGCATCTCTAAGGTATATTCTAGTTTTTGAAGTCTAACAAGTGATTCCCAACACATTTTTTTAAAAAGTACAATGCTTCAGTTAACTTACACACCATATAAAGTGTAACATTATTTTCTCTTATTCTTTTTTCTTTATTTTCTCTTATTCTTATGTTTACAGATTCATCAATCTGAATTCATATCAATTACCTATTACTTAGTTCTTCAGTCATGTATAATTATAAAAGTATAAATTTTGTACCTTTACTGTTCCAAATACTTCATCTTTAATGTGACCACCTCCAAACTCCTTTTTCAGAGTTGCTCTTGTTGCTGCATACAACATTTTTTGACGAACCTATTTAATTGTGAAAGTTTGCTTAGGAGTTTATACATAAAAACTATCACTACAACAGAAAGCACTTTCTGATTATATTAAAATCTTTAAGCACATTAAAATAAACTGTGCAAAGCTGAAATCCATTGACTGTGATATGCTAAAGTAGGTATCTACAAATAACATAACACCAACATGTGAACTATCAATGGGTATTAAGGTAGGTATCAATTCACCATGTCATAATTTTCAAAAAGTGAAAAAAAAAAAAAATCTTAACTTTAAAATACTACTCATTTTTCAAAGTATAAAATGAGTTCAAGAATAAAAAAACTACTTAAATATTTTAAAATATGAAGAAAACATTGAAAAGAGTGACCTGGATACTGATATTTTACTAAAAGCAAATCTAGATTAGATATTACTAATTAAGAACCAAATATCCATGGTATAGCCATGACATATATCATTACATGAAAGACACAAATGAAAAGAACTATAATATATACTATTATTAATACTCTAGCATCTACAAGAAAATATTAAAGACAACTGTCAACCAAAAGAAATAATTTCATAATCCTAAATGATCAAACCCAGTATTTCTTTCATATAGAATTAAAGAGATTACTTTTGAGAATGATACATAACTTTAAAAATTATAGTTTTTCTACAAGAAACAAAAGAATCACTCTTTAAGCACGGTAGTATCCATATATTTAGTCAATTTTAACTTTACTAAAAAAAATCTTGTTTGTGTATCACTTTGAATGGCAACCATTAAGACTATTTAATATAATGTTCAATTAGTTCTCAGAATTATTGGAATTATTACTCTCAAAGTAGTTAGCCTTTTCCTTTAGAGGTCCATAGTCATTTATAATTGACACAGATTTTAAAATTTTAAAGGAAAAAAAAAATCTAGCAGTTAATGTTAAGTTACTTACATGAGAATGGTCTGGAGACCACGCAATGAATATCCATTCATATCCCTGGGCATTCTGAGAATCTAACCTGAATAATATATAGCACGGTTGTTTGTCCTCCAACAGGGGTAAAACAAAGGAATCATAATCCTTATCCCAGGAATCTGAAGGCTGACTACATGATCCAATCACAAGTTTCTCTATGAAGAACAATTTTTAAAAGATACATAAATGGTATGAAATACTAAATGATAAAGTAATGAAGAACAGAATAAAATTATAGTTATATTCTAATTATTTACATAAAAAATTGAATGAAAAATGATTTCTATATAAAAATAATTATGATATAAAGTAGTATTAGGAACATAAAAAAATTTTATGACTAGCATGGTTAAAAAAAGGTTATATATTAAAAAAAACAAAAGAGGAACAGATAAAAAAGATCACAAATAGTTGAGCTGGATGGATAAAGAATGGGTGAATATATTCTGTTTATTAAAATTCTTATCCTATAAGTCATCAACAAAATATATTTAACCTTTTGAGTAGTACGAATGTTCATGTACATCCTCAAAGGGTTAACAAAAAACTCACTACTCAAAGAGTTAAATAAGTACTACTACTCAAATGATCATTTCTGAAATTAACACTGAATTGTACAGTAAGAAATATTAAATAAAAACAGGTTTAGCTCTTATTTGGCCATAATACTACAAATTTAAATTTTGTCTGGAAGCATAAATTGGTATAGTCACTTTAAGGCACTATTTGGCAGAATCAAGTAAAAGTGTAAATTTACTCTGCATAGAGAATCTCTTGAACGTATATAAAAAGGTGTTCACTGAAGCCCTATAAACTGCTAAAAACCAAAAATAGCCTAAATACTAACAATAAAAGAATAGATGTGACATAGTTACATAAAATTCTATTCCTATCAGTAGCACTTATTAAGAGATGAACGTATTTGTTATTTATTCTAATTTCTTTAAAATATTTTTTCAAAACAAAACAAAACAAAAAACAAAATAAAAATTTAGGAAACAGTGTCATTTTCCTTCTGTAGCGATGCTAGTTAAACTTTGGCATTAAGATTTTAGCTCGGTATTTGTAAAATATGCTGCTATACAGTATATGTTTATTCCTGTTCATTGTGGTAATATATACATAGAACAATTACATATTTTCAAACTATTCTGGTATTTTTAATATCTAAGTAAAAATAGAGAGCAAATTGTATTTACTTCCAGTTTATCAGAGAACTGGTTATTTTTCCAAAGCAAAATATTTCAAGATACTTAAGAAATTAGGCCAAATGGAATATTTTAACATATTCATTTGTGATTAAGTAGTTATAATATAAATTGTTCAAATTTAAATCTAGCAGAATTAAAAGATTCTTTCACCCAACCCATTTTCCCCTGCTTACAGATTTTGAAAGAATTATTTTATAGTTTGTCACATTCTCAGAACCCTTTTACCAAAAGAAGGGGAATCATTCCTGCAGAAGAGATTACAATTAAGTGGAGAAAACAGGAGTCTGAAATCCTTTGCTTCCATTTCAAAACTAATTTTACAGAGTAACAATTCACAAATAACTATTCTTTCAGATAATCATCTGTTTACTGATTTCCATTCCAGAGATAGAAGCGCTGACATTAGAAATGGACTGCTATGCAGAAACTCAGACAAAAAGTAAAAGAGGAAGACATCACACCAACAAACATCTTTCTCTTTCCCTGATAGTCAAATCAAGTTCATTATTCGGAAGGTAAGCAAGGGCCCATTGGACCATGCCGAAAATGTACAGGATCCAAGTTTGCTAAAGGCAACCTTTGAAACTGCCTCACATAACAGTTCAAATCACTGACAACTTCAAAGTCTAAAAATTTAACACCCAATAATTCAAGGAAAAGCAATGTTTAAAAACATTTAGCCCTGGCTGGATAGCTCAGTTGGTTAGAGCGTTGTCCCGAAGCACAGAGGTTGCCAGTTCAATCCCCGGTCAAGGCACCTAGAGGCACAGCTCAATATTCCCGTCTCTCTCTCCCTACCACTCTCCTCTCTCACTAAAAAAAAAAAAAAAAAGAAAAAGAAAAAAAAAATTAACGAACCATTTTCAATAGATATTTTCAGAAGTCTGTATTTTCCATTTCTTGCTCTGGCAAAGACATCTTTAACATCATCACTTGCTGTGGAAAAAGATAAAGATAAATTTTTCATGCTACTTAAGTGAGGAAAAATGAATTATAATACAAAGCAAAGTATTTTGAGTATGTAGTATCCTCTTATCAGTAATTCAAAAGTTAAAAACGTAAAACATAGTGGACACTATACAGCTAAGAAATATATTTTTAAAGTACATTAATATTAACTTGTTAAAGTTAGATAATTCCATAGCAGAAATAACAGAGAGTGAATATACTACTCACTCAAACCCAATAATGAACAAATTACAATTTTGAAAAACACCTTTATTGCTTCTTTGGAAAATGTTGAAAACCTGCTTCCATTCTCTTCTAGTACAATTTCAAGCTAATGGTAAATAAAAACACCTTCATCAATTCATTTTCTTCATCTTCACATTAAAAACAACACTAAACATCAGATATCCTATCCCAATTAAATAAAGTCAACAAAACGCATTCAAACATATACTTCTGATTACACTTTTCTAACGTGTACTTCCCAAAATGCTGCAATAAGCTCACTGAGCAAACATATATTTAATAACCTAACCCTTATGTTCTTATTAAAGCTTCAATTTCGTTCTTGGGTTGCAAGTTTGACATCAAGAACCACAATTTCAGTACTGCTTGCCATTAGGCTCAAGCATGAATTTTAATAATTACATATTTAAATGATGTCAAAACTAACGCGGAAAAATAAAATAACACTTTTAGATTTGAGACTCTTTTGCTTATGTCTATGTCTATGTGTGCAGGACAGGTGTGGGGTACTGTCAAAACCCTGAAGAACAAAACACATGAAACATTAAAGGTTCGTCCTCTGTTAAGAGGAAGAGCGTGTTTACATTAGAACTCATTAAGCGATCCCGAGTAACCCCGGGATACATTATTTGATTGATGAGGTGAAGGCTTTCAGACTGCCCATTTTCACACAAGGAATGGAGGAGAAATGTAATTGCACGTTCAAGTGCCTGCACGGGTAATTAAAGGCAGCCACCCAGATCAGACTTTCCCGTTGCCTGGGGGAGTACTAAAGAAAAGATCAAGACGCCCCATACTCAGGATTTCAGAACACATTTCATGTTCCCATTTTAGAAGGAAATGCGAAACAGTTTGCGAACTTTCCGTGGGAATAAAAAACATTCCAGCATCTTTTTTTTTTTCATAGTCAAATGCCGTAACAGTCTCCTTTGGACCGTACAAAGAAAAATCCTCCCGTCTCTCAACAGCAAAAGGAGTCAGAGTCGCCTCTACCTTTCCAGGTCTTCCCTACCTGATAAAAAGGGGGAAAGTTGGGCTTTTGTCGGGGGCGGTGGAAGGCACGCCCCCTTCCCCCACGCCGCCTCGGAAACCAATTTCCTTCGCTCCAGCGAATTTCGGGTCCGTCTGCAACGTGGCGGCCGCCGGGCCGGGTTAGGAGGGATGCAGGCCAGGAGCGCCCGGGACACGAGAGCGGCGGGGAGGCCCCCCGCGAAACTGACTCCCTGCGTTCCCGGCCCGCAACCCGCCCGGCTTGCCCGAGGCCTCCCGGGAGTCCCTTCCCCGCGGGACGCGCCGGGCGGCGTTACCTTGGATGCCGGTCTGGTGGGACATGGCGGCGGCCGCGGGCTCCGGGCTCCGGCGCTGAGTACAGCGAGCGGCCCCGACCGGCGACTCCAGGAAGTGGAGACTCCTCTGCCGGCCCCGTGCGTCATCAGCCTGCGACCGGCAGCCGCTCCGCTCCGCCCCGCCCCGATAGGCCGACGGCATCCTTACGCGCCCTGCTGGCCGCGCCCCCGCTGGTGTTCGGCGGCGGAGCTGCAGTTCCACTCGGCCCTTGGTCTTCTCGTCCTGGCATGTACTGGGTCTCCCCCTGCCTTGGCACTTACCGTTTCTTCTCCCCGATGGCTTTGCTTCTCTGCCGGCACCGCCATTCGCTGGTTTAGCGAAGTGATGCTTAAAAACGGAAATGACCATTTTACTGAACCTACATTTTCAGCTTTAAAAAGATGTGCACAATATCCTTGGTTTACTCTTCCTGTAATCTATACAAATCAACGTGAAAGGTCTCTTTCCGCCCCATTTTTAAAAATGAGAATTAATATACCATAGGCGGTCTCCCATCAAAATTTCCACGCTTTTAAATTAATTTAATTTTCTTTTTTTCAGTTGAGCTCATGTAGAAACCGAGTTCTCCTTTCTCTTCATTCCAAAAAAGAAACAGCCACTGAGTGAGAATATTAGCTGAGGTAACGACTCTGGTCAATTCTACCGTTGCAAACTACAATACTTTCTACATAAGATTGGCTCATTGTTTAAGTACTCATTCAATCTTTACTTGATAAATTTGCAAGGTAACAGCGGATATTTAAAATTCTTTTCCTTTTTTTTTTTTTTTATGAACACGTGTTTAAAAATTACCTTTAAAGGAAATTTTAGTAATTACTTTTGTACTTTTCTGCCACTCCAGATTATAGTTTTCTATGTAGAAAGCTGGACCTTTTGTTTCTAGGGCCTTGAACTAACAAACATACAAAATCACAGTCTGGTTATCAACAAATAATTTGTTCAGGCCAATAATACAAGGGCAATTTAACAAATCACTCTTCAAATACAATATATTTTTTATTAGTTGTTAACTAACAAGCAGTCAGTTGTTTTTCTTTAGAAGGATCAGGGTAAACAACGGTTGCTCTGTTCTATTCCTTGTTATCTAAACTCTATTTCTCAAACAGATCCGTATGTTCCAGAATAAGCAAAATTTAATCTGAGTTTTATGACTTCTTTGGACTTAATAAATGTAGGGAGGAGTTTCAATCTAATTGACTTCTTCCTGACACAACAGTTCTCCCTGATTTACCAGTTTTGATTGCATTGTTAAGCAGAGAAAATTACAGCATTTTACAATTGTTTGATTCATGTCCTGGTGACTAGGGAAAATTGCTTAAGGAAGTTGACAATGCACAAAAGTACTGACAAGAAAAAGAGAATTCTCCCTTATTCATGCTTAATAAGGGCCACTATATCCTCAGCCCTGACAAGAAGGGAAAGTTCACTTACGGTGGGATCACTCTGGCATCCTTGGGAAAGTGCTTATTTTCTGTTGATATGTTGTTAGTTTGACTTGAAAAAGCTGCAAGGACTTTGGGTGCACTGATTTTTAAATAACAAAAATTCCTCTGGGCAAAAAAGGGAATCTGAACAGGGGAAAATATTTGCTAAGCTATCAAGAGCATGGCTAGGTTATCTTTTTTACTGTCCACTAATATTGCTACAGATATGTAATTAAGTAATTTCCTTTATTTTACTATTTTCTATGTATGTGTGAAAATGGTTTCTTGGTGCTTTTATAGGATAGTATATTATGAAAATGTTATGGTTAATGTAAAGCCAGTAGTCAGGGTCAGGATCACAGCCGCCTGGCTCATGCAGGTTCACATTAGATTCGAACAGACAGTAATGAAACAATGGAGCCAAGAACTGGTGAGCCATCAGCTTTAATTCTAGCTTGCACCCGGCGGGCAAGCAAAAACACATACTGGGCTCCAAAACCCACACATTCAGTGCTCACAAAGCTACTGACTTATCCGAGTTTCCTAGCAACAAAGCTTCCTAGCTCACCAGACTTATTCACCTCTGTTCCCCATCTGCTTCTCCAGCACAAATTCTACACAAACTGGCTTCTCCCTCAGCACTGCCAGCTTGGCTGCTTCTCCTGGCCTCCATGTGGCCTTCATCTGCTCTCCTTTCTGATACTAATCTCAGGAACCCAGGAACCGAGAGAGCAAGCTCCTGGTCTGCCCCACTTTATATTGTAAAAATCCAAACCCTCAATCCAATTATACAAACAAGGAAGTCTCTGATACAAAGTCACCCATCTGAGGCATAATAGGATTCCTCAGGAGTGCACCACCCTACATCATCCAATCAGTCAAGGGTGTGGGGATAAGCTTACTCTTAAAACAAAGCCTTAAGCTATAACGACCCAGCCTGCCCACAGCCTGTCCCAAAACACACATTAATATCAACGAACTTCCACGTGGGCAGCGCCATCTTTAACAAAGTGAGCATAATATATTTTATCTGCCCAACAGTTAATATTGACAATACACTTAAATCTCACTAATTTATGTCTGATGTTAATTCAGAATGGGTTAAAGTTTGACTTTTTACTAACGGGAGAAATGGTTTATTGAATATATAGAGTGCTAGTGGTGCATATACAGAGGTGGGAAGAAGTAGGTTTACAGTAGTGAGTATGCAAAACTTTTATTTATTTCTGTATTATATATTTTTCCATACAAATAGTGTAAATCTTCTTTTGTTCACCCCTAGTAAAGTTTGTTCATCACTAGTAAAGTACCCCTGTATTTTACTAGTGATGCAGATACTTACTCTTGCTCCTTTGATCTCTCCTATATATTAAATTTGATCTCAATGACATTTCTCCCCTTAATTTTAATAAAATACATGTAACTTAAAATGTATTATTGTCTTAACCATTTTAAAGTGTACTTAAGTGGTGTTAAATATATTCATCTTGTTATTCAACTCTTTCCATCTTGCAGGAAAAACTGAAACTCTGTATTCATTAAACAACTTCCCATTTACACCCATCCCCCAGCCCAGTGAGGGGCAATCTTTTGAGCTTGGTGTGTCAAAATTCGCCAAAAAAACGAGCATAACTCAGGTGGTGTGTCACTTCAAGAAAAACGGCCTAACTGGAAGTCCCAGAACTAGACGCTCTGTGCCGGAGTTCTGTTGTTTTGGCCTACAGACCGGCACAGAGTGTCTACACTACAGCCAATGTTTTATCCTCGGCTACTGCACTTGGCCATGCAGGAGCCGAGGATAAATGTCCTTCTCGGCATGGGGCCCCATACTTCTCTGGTATGCAGCCACATGCGGCCGTGCGTCATCAAAAATGGCTACGCGTGTCAGTGCTGACACACGTGTCATAGGTTCACCATCACAGCCCCAGCCCCTGGCAAACAACATTCTATTTCCTGGCTCTATGAATTTGACTACTTTTGGTGCCTCGTATATGTGGAATCATAGTATTTTTCTTTTTGTAACTTATTTATTTCACCTAGTCCTAGCATAATGTTCTCAAGGTTCATTCATGTAGTAGTGTCAGAATTTCTGTCCTTTTGAGGTTAATAATATTCCTTTGTGTGCATATACCACATTTTGTTTAGCCATTCAACCACTGATGGACACTTGGATTCTTTTCACCTTTTGGCTGTTCTGAATAATACTGTTATGAACAAGGGTGTGCAAATAATCTGTTCGAGTCTCTGCTTTCAGTTCTTTGGGACCTGTACCCAGGAGTGGATTGCTAGATGGTATGGTGATTCTCTTTATACTGTTTTTGAGGAAGCACCTCATTCTTTTCCTTAGTGTCCACACCATTTTACATGTGTTCCAGTGGTGCACAAGAGTTCCAGTTTCTCCACATCCTAGTCAACACTTGTTATTTTCTGGTTCGTATGTATAGTAGCCAGCCTAATGAATGTGAGGTGGTATCTCATTGTGGTTTTAATTTATAGTTCTCTAATGATTAGTGATGTTGAACATCTTCATATATTTTTGGCCATTTTGATATCTTCTTTGGAGAAATGTCTATTCAAGTCATTTGCACATTAAACATTTTTTTATTATGTTGAGTTATAATAGTTCTTTATTCTAAATATTGACCTCTTGTCAAATATATGACCTGCAAATGTTTTCTCCCATTCTGCAGGTTTCCTTTTAATTCTTTTGATTATGTCCTTGATGCACAGAGGTTTTTTGGGGGCTTTTGAGGGGGGGTTATTGATTTTAATTTATTGTGTTTACATAGATTCTAGTGTCCCCCGAATGCATCTCCCCTCCCCCATGTTCCCCTCAACGTCCCCCTTGCCCCTTTCACTCCAATGCCCTCCCCCTTCCCTCCAGAATTTGCTTTTCTGCTTTCTATAACACTGTGTTATGTGTATATAATTTCACCAATACCTTTCCCTTTTCTGATCCCATCCTCTCATCCCCTTTCCCTCTGTCCACTTTCCCTCTGGTCCCCTTGATCCCGCCTCTGTCTCTATTCTGTTCCTCGGTTCACATTGTTCATTGGATTCCTCAAATGAGTGAGGTCATATGATATTTTTCTTTCTCTGCCTGGCTTATTTCACTTAACATAATAGTTTCCAGGTCCATCATGTTGTCACAAAAGGTAAGATTTCCTTCTTTTTCATGGCCCCATAGTATTCCATTCTGTGTATGTACCAGGGCTTTTTAATCCACTCATCCACTGACAGACACTTGGGCTGTTTCTAGATCTTGGCTATTGTAAACAATGCTGCCATAAACATGGGGGTGGATTTTTTCTTTTGAATCAGTGATGTGGTGATCTTGGGATATATTCCCAAAAGTGGGATGGCTGGATCAAAAGGCAGTTCCATTTTAATTTTTTGAGGAATCTCCATACTGTTTTCCTCAGTGGCTGCACTAGTCTGCATTCCCACCAACAATACACGAGAGCTCCCTTTTCTCCACATCCTTCTCCACTTACTATGTGTTGTTTTGTTAATGAACGCCATTCTGATTGGTGTGAGGTGATATTTCATTGTGGTTTTAATTTGCATTTCTCTAATGACTAGTGATGAACATTTTTCCATCTGCCTATTTAGGCCATCTGTCCTATTTGGAGAAGTGTCTATTCATTTCTTTTGCCCATTTTTTGATTGGATTGTTTATCTTCCTGGTGTTGAGTTTTAGAAGTTCTTTATAAATTTTGGTTATTAACCCCTTATCAGACGTATTGTCGAATATATTCTCCCATTGTGTGGTTTGTCTTTTTATTTTGTTCGTATTGTCTTAGCTGTGCAAAAGCTGTTTAGTTTGATATAGTCCCATTTGTTCATCCTGTCCTTTATTTCACTTGCTCGGATGCACAGAGGTTTTAAAAAAATTTTTTTGATGTAGTTCATGAGCGCTGGCCGGGTGGCTCATTAGTAGAGCATTGGCCCCATGTGTGGATGTCCGGGTTCGATTCCTGTTCAGGGCACATAGGAGAAGCACCCATCTGCTTCTTCACCCCGCCCCTTCTCACTTCTCTTGGTCTTTCTCTTTCTCTCTTCCACTCCTGCAACTGTGGCTTAATTGGTGCGAGTTGCCTCCCCCTCCCTGGGCACTGAGGATGGCTCCATTGCCTCCACCTCAGGCACTTAAAAAAAAAAAAATGGCTCCAGTACAGAGAGCATCACCCTCTAGTAGGCTTGTTGGGTGGACCCCAGGTGGATCCTGATTGGGGCGCATACAGGAATCTGTCCCTGCCTCCTCTCCTCTTACTAAATAAAAAAATAAATTTAAAAAAAGTAAAATAGAGAGAAGCAAGATGGCGACGGAGTAGGCGGACGTACCAACTTCCAACTCCCAGAAGCAAAGTGGATTATAACTCAATTTAAAGAACCATCATCTAGATAAACCAACTATGAACTAAACTAAGTGAACTCTTCAACCAAGGAACACAGAAGAAGCCACATTGAGACTGGTAGGAATATCGAAAATGCGAAGAGGGCTGCACAGCTCCCTGGAGCAAACGGCAGACCGGAGAGACCCGCAGGGTGGGAGGAAAGTTTGGCGGAGAGGAGGGACCTGGGTCCCAGGAACCAAGCCCCAGCCTGCAGTCCTAGAGCCTAGAAGAGGCGTTTGGACAGTTTTGAGCTGTCAAACAAGTGAGGGAGCTTCCAGGCTTACAGTGTGGAGTATTAGGTCCCTTCCTACTCTGCTGAGGGCTGCTTAAGGGTTTGGGGCGACAGGACACTAAAACGCGGTTCTGTCAGCGTGTGCAGAGGCCAAGCAGGTGGGAGATCGGTCTAGCCCAGAGGGTCAGAGGGGACGCGGGAAAGCGGTCCGGAAGCTGCGGGCCCGCCTTTAATCCCACTTACACGGACAAAGCGGGAGGCCAGGAACGGACAGACCCGGCGCAAGCCGGCCCTGACCGCGGGGACTGGGCTAGAACCAGGGACGGGCAGGGGCTCGCGGCTGAGCTGACACTACCAGCCCCCCACCCCCCGGGCCGGAGAAACCGCGGTTGGCCAGTATATGTGCGCGAGCGGGCTCCGAGGGCGGGAACGGGGTAGACCCCGAGAGAAGTGGAAGCTCGCAGTTGAGCTCATGCTACTATCCCGGTGCAGCCGGAGAAACCGCGAATTGCATTCATACGTGCACGAGCGGGCTCCCAACGCGGGGGCGGGGTAGAGTCCGGGACGAGCGGAAGTATGCAGCTGAGGGAAGACAGCAAACACGCCCGCCCCAATAAACCTTGGTTTCCGACCCTGCGCAGAAGGGCCCTGGCCTCCAGGGCGGGGCTAAAGCTCCGGACGGGCAAAAGCTTACAGCTGAGAGCACGTCAAAATCCCCGCCTAACCCACTGAACTGTAGCGAACAGGCTCCGACTGCTGGTTCTGGGTGGAAGTCCGGAAATAGGCTGGGTCCGCAGCTGAGCAAAGGTGCGCACCTCTACCCTTGGTGCTAAGTCTTGTGGCAATAGTGACAGCCACTCCCACGGAGGAGAGGCAGAAATCATAGCAAAAGCCACAGTGGGCCGGCGCTGTCAACGCTTATACCCAACCACCCTAGGCACCGGCAGAGGGGGTGGGGGGCCTGCAGACAGACCACACCTAGAGAACACAAAGGCAACACCTACTGGACTCCAGTGGCCACAACTTGCTTATACACAGAAAAAATGGGAAGGCAGAGGAATGCAAACCAAATGAATCAACAGAAATCCCCAGAGAAGGACCTGAATGAACCAGATATAACCAAATTACCAGAAGCAGAATTTAGAATAATGATAGTTAGGATGTTCAAAGAAATTAGAGCAACAATGGATAGTCATTATGAACACCTAAATAAAGAGATAACAAGTATAAAAAATGAAATTGAAATAATAAAAAGAATCAGACAGAAATGACAAATACAGTATCAGAACTGAAGACCACAATGGAAGGAATTAAAAGCAGGATGGATGACGCTGAGGATCGAATAAGCGAGTTAGAGGACACAATAAACAAAGGCACGGAAGCAGAGAAGAAAAAGGAAAAGAGACTTAAATAATGTGAGGAAACTCTAAGGGAGCTTTGTGAAAACATGAAGAGAAACAACATTCGCATCATAGGGGTGCCTGAAGAAGAGGAGAGAGGACAGGAAATGGAAACTTTGTTCAATCAAATCATAGCAGAAAACTTTCCTAAATTAAGGCTGGGAAACACTCCACACATTCAAGAAGCACACAGAACTCCATTAAAGAGAAACCCAAAAAGATCTACACCAAGACACATCATAGTTAAAATACCAAAGCTAATGGATAAAGAAAAAATTTTAAAAGCTGCTAGAGAAAAAAAGACTATCACCTACAAAGGAGCCCCCATAAGGATGACATCGGACTTCTCAACAGGAACACTTGAGGCCAGAAGGGAATGGCAAGAAATAATCAAAGTAATGCAGAACAAGAACCTACAACCAAGACTACTTTATCCAGCAAGGCTAACCTTTAAAATTGAAGGAGAAATAAAGAGCATCCCAGAAAAAGAGAGCCTGAAGGAATTCATAAAAACCAAACCAATTCTGCAAGAGATACTAAGGAGCCTCTTGTGAACAGTTTAAAGGGAGGAATGAATAGAGCAAAAGAAGAATACAGCTTTAAAGAATAAAATGGCAATAAACAACTACATATCAATAATAACCTTAAATGTAAATGGATTAAATGATCCAATCAAAAGACATAGGGTAGCTGCATGGATAAAGAAACAGGACCCATACATATGCTGTCTACAATAGACACACCTTAAAACAAAAGATGCTCATAGACTGAAGGTAAAAGGATGGAAAAAATATTTCATGCAAATGGAAATGAAAAAAAAGCAGGGGTAGCAATATTTTTATCAGACAGAATGGACTTTAAAACAAAGGCTGTAGTAAGAGATAAAGGAGGACACTACATAATGATAAAGGGAACAATTCAACAGGAAGATATAACTATTGTAAATATCTATGCACCAAATATAGGAGCCCCGACATACATAAAGCAGACTTTGATGGATATAAAGGGCAAGATTAACAGCAATACTATCATAGTAGGGGATTTCAATACCCCTCTAACAACACTGGATAGATCCTCAAGAAAGAAAATTAATAAAGAAACAGCAGACTTAAAGGATACACTAGATCAACTTGATTTAATAGATATCTTCAGAACTTTTCACCCTAAAGCAGTAGAATATACATTCTTCTCAAGCGCTCATGGTACGTTTTCTAGGATAGACCACATGTTAGGACACAAAAATTGTCTCAATAAATTTAAGAAGATTGAAATCATATCAAGCATTTTCTCTGATCACAATGCCATGAAACTGGAAATTAACCACAAAAGAAAAACTGAAAAATACTCAAACACTTGGAAACTAAATAGCTTGTTATTAAATAATGAATGGATTAACACTGAGATCAAAGAAAAAATAAAAAAGTTTCTAGAAACCAATGATAATGAGCATACATCAACTCAAAATTTATGGGACACAGCAAAAGCAGTTCTGAGAGGGAAGTTTATTGCACTACAGGCATATCATAAGAAGCTAGAAAAAGCTCAAATAAGCAACCTGACCCTGCATCTAAAAGAACTAGAAAAACAACAACAAATAAAACCCAACACGAGTAGAAGGAAGGAAATAATAAAGGTCAGAGCAGAAATAAATGACATAGAGGCTAAGGAAACAATACAGAGGATCAATGAAACCAGAAGCTGGTTCTTTGAAAAGGTAAACAAGATTGATGAACCTTTAACTAGACTCACCAAGAAAAAAAGAGAGAGGACTCAAATAAATAAAATTAGAAAGGACAGTGGAAAAATAACAACTGACTCAACAGAAATACAAAGCATTGTAAGAAAATACTATGAAGAACTATATGCCAAAAAATTAGACAATCTTGGTGAAATGGACAAATTTCTTGAATCATATAACCTTCCAAAAATCAATCTGGAAGAATCAGAACACCTAAACAGACCAATTACAACAAATGAGATCGAAACAGTTATCAAAAATCTCTCAAAAAAGAAAAGTCCTGGGCCTGATGGCTTCACAAGTGAATTCTATCAAAAATTTAAAGAAGAACTAACTCCTATTCTCCTCAAGCTATTTCAAAAAATTCAAGAGGAAGGAAGACTTCCAAACTCCTTTTATGAGGCGAGCATAATTCTGATCCCATAACCGGGCAAAGACAACACAAAGAAAGAAAATTATAGGCCTATATCCCTGATGAATTTAGACGCTAAAATTCTCAACAAAATATTAGCCAACTGGATCCAGCAATATATGAAAAAAATCATACACCATGATCAAGTGGGATTTATTCTGGAGAGGCAAGGCTGGTTCAATATTCGCAAATCAATCAATGTGATTCATCACATAAACAAAAGGAAGGACAAAAATCACATGATAATTTCAATAGATGCAGAAAAGGCATTTGATAAAATCCAGCACCCATTCATGCTCAAAACTCTCAGTAAAGTGGGAATACAGGGATCATTACTTAACATGATGAAGGCCATCTACGATAAACCGACAGCAAACATCATATTAAATGGACAAATATTAAAAGCAATCCCCTTAAGATCAGGAACCAGGCAGGGATGCCCTCTTTCACCACTCTTATTCAACATAGTTCTGGAAGTCCTAGATACAGCAATCAGACAAGAAGAAGAAATAAAAGGCATCCAAATTGAAAAAGAAGAAGTAAAACTGTCACTATTTGCAGATGATATGATATTGTATATTGAAAACCCTAAAGTCTCAGTCAAAAAACTACTGGACCTTATAAATGAATTCAGCAAGGTGGCAGGATATAAAATTAATACTCAGAAATCAGAGGCATTTCTATACACCAACAATGAAATATCAGCAAAAGAAATTAAGGAAACAATCCCCTTCACTATTGCTGCCAAAAAAATAAAGTACCTAGGAGTAAATTTAACCAATGAGGTTAAGAACTTGGACTCGGAAAATTATAGAACATTGATAAAAGAAATCAAGGAAGATACAAACAAGTGGAAGCATATACCGTGCTCATGGCTAGGAAGAATAAACATCATTAAAATGTCTATATTACCCAAAGCAATTTAGAAATTCAATGCAATACCAATTAAAATACCAATGACATACTTCAAAGATATAGAACACATATTCCAAAAATTTATATGGAACCAAAAAAGAACACGAATAGCCTCAGCAATCTTAAAAAGAAAAAATAAAGCAGGAGGTATCACTCTTCCAGATATCAAGGTTTACTATAAGGCCATTATACTCAAGACAGCCTGGTACTGGCATAAGAACAGGTACATAGATCAATGGAACAGAACAGAGGACCCAGAAATAAACCCACAGCTTTATGGACAACTGATATTTGACAAAGGAGGAAAGAACATACAATGGAGTAAAGACAGCCTCTTTAACAAATGGTGTTGGGAAAATTGGACATCTACCTGCAAAAAAATGAAGCTAGACCATCAACTTACACCATTCACAAAAACAAACTCAAAATGGATAAAAGACTTAAATGTAAGCTGTGAAACCATAAGCATCTTAGAAGAAAACATAGGCAGCAAGCTCTCTGACATCTGTAGCAGCAGTATATTTGCCGATTTACCTCCACGGGCAACTGAAATAAAAGGCAAGATAAACAAATGGGACTATATCAAACTAAAAAGTTTTTGCACAGCTAAAGACAATAGGAACAGAATAAAAGGATAAACCACACAATGGGAGAACATATTCGACAGCACATCTGATAAGGGGTTAATAACTAAAATTTATAAAGAACTTATAAAACTCAACACCAGGAAGACAAACAACCCAATCAAAAAATGGGCAAAAGAAATGAATATAAATTTCTCCAAAGAGGACATACAGATGGCCAATAGGCATATGAAAAAATGTTCAACATCACTAATCATTAGAGAAATGCAAATTAAAACCACAATGAGATATCACCTCACACCAGTCAGAATGGCACTTATCAGCAAAACAACACAGAATAAGTGCTGGCGAGGATGTGGAGAAAAGGGAACCCTTCTGCACTGCTGGTGGGAATGCAGACTGGTGCAGCCACTGTGGAAAACAGTTTGGAGATTCCTCAGAAAATTAAAAATCGAACTGCCTTTTGACCCAGCTATCCCACTTTTAGGAATATACCCTAAGAACACCATAGCACTGTTCGAAAAGAAGAAATGCGCCCCCATGTTCCTGGCAGCATTGTTCACAATAGCGAAGATCTGGAACCAGCCCAAGTGTCCGTCAGAAGACGAGTGGATTAAAAAGCTTTGGTACATATATACTATGGAATACTACTCAGCCATAAGAAACGATGACATCGGATCATTTATAACAAAATGGATGTACCTTGATAACATTATACGGAGTGAAATAAGTAAATCAGAAAAAAAGAAAAACTGAGAACAGCATGATTTCATACATAGGTGGGACATAAAAGTGAGAATATGAGACATGGACAAGAGAGTGGTGGTTATGGGATGGAGGGAGGGAGGGAAGAGTGGGATAGGGAGGAGGGGAGGACACAGGGAAAACCAGATTGAAGGTGACAGAGGACAATTTGACTTTTGGTGATGGGTATGCAACACAATTGAATGATAAGATAACCTGGAGATGTTTTCATTGTACATATGTACCCTGATTTATTGGTGTCACCCCATTAGAATTAATAATAATAAAATATATATATATAAAAAAGTAAAATAAATATTTTGATGTAGTATGTCTTCTTTATATTGTTACTTTTCTCATCTATAGAATATATTTGTTAAAAGTCTGAATATCTTCTAGCTTTCCTTCCCTAAGTTTTTACTAAATATTTTATAAATATTATCTACACTTTCTGTGTATACATTTTCACTTCTCACTCCTTAAATCCATGTTTCTCAAACTGTATGCCCAGGTACTCCAACCACACCGAATTCATGAGACTGCCTGGGGGATATTGCAAATTTTAAAGGAAATATTGTGATATTTGATACCTTTCTGAGACCTCACAAAATACTAGCTTGAGATAGTTTACTGTTTCAATATTAGATGAGTCTACATTGCTTTTCGTAATGTCATCTTTACAATAATGGATTTTCAGTAGTTGCTGTGATAAAAGCAACTATGGGGTGAAAATCAATGTGGAACAGGAAATGACAATGGCTGGTGTCAATGTCATTCCAAAATTTAAAAAGTTGTGTAGTGTGTAACAGGTGTATGGATCCTATTAGTATATAATTGTGATTATTTTAAAAGTCAAACATTGTTTTTCCTTGAATTTATGTGTATTACTTTTCAAACAGCTACTAAGTTGCTAGTATGTAGATACTGATTAATACTACTTAATAAACTGAATTGTTAAATTATTTCTTTTGAGTTAGGAATACTATGAGAAAATGACTGACATATAAAAGTTCCCATAAGTGGAGAAAGTTTGGAAACGTCTGCGTTATAAACTTTGCATGTGGTTTTCTCCACACCACTCTATAGAAACTATTTTTCTTCACTGTAACTAATATCTTACTTCTTAATACTATAGAAAATACTTATCTCTTCAGATGTTTTATCAGTTCCCTATGGCTGCTGTTACAAATTAGCACAAACTGGGTGGCTTAAAACAACAGAAGTTTATTTATTTATTTCTATTGTTTTAGAGGCTAGAAATCCAAAATCATGATGTCAGTACAGCTGCTATCCCTCTGGAGGTGCTAAGGAAGAATCTTCATTGCTGCTTCCAGACTCTGGTGGCTGCTGTTATTCTTTGACTTGCAGACATATCACTCCAGTCTGAGCCCCTACAGCAGGGGTCCCCAAACTACTCCTACAGACCGCAGCGGCCCCCTGAGGCCATTTATCCGGTTCCACCGCACTTCCAGAAGGGGCACCTCTTTCACTGGTGGTCAGTGAGAGGAGCACAGGATGCATCCACACTCATAGTTCCCATTGAAATACTGGTCAGTTTGTTGATTTAAATTGACTTGTTCTTTATTTTAAATATTGTATTGGTTCTCGTTTTCTTTACTTTAAAATAAGATATGTGCAGTGTGCATAGGGATTTGTTCATAGTTTTTTTTATAGTCTGGCCTTCCAACGGTCTGAAGGACAGTGAACTGGCCCCCTGTGTGAAAAGTTTGGGGACCCCTGCCCTACAGTGACATGGCTTCTCCTAATCTTCTGTCTTATTTCCCCCTGCCTTTCCTCTTTAGGACACTTGTCACTGATTTAGGACCCATCAAGATAATCCAGAATGATGTCTTCATTTCAATATCCTTAATTTAATTACAGGTGCAAAAATCCTATTTCCAAATCAGATAACATTTGCAGGTTCCAGGAAGTAGGATGTGGACCCATCTTTTGGGGGTGGGGCTACCATTCAACCCACTCCAGATGTGTAAGACTTCTGATATTTTTCTTTTATCCTTGCTTCTTTTTGACATGCTCCTTTTTCTTTAACACTGCACGAAACTGACCTTCCTCTTACTTCAAACATTATTTTGATTGTTACTGTGAGGGTGTATTAGGTGAGATTAATATTTAAAATGGTGGATTCTGAATAAAGCGAATTGTCCTCCTTAATGTGAATGGGCTGCATCAAATTATTTGACTGACATCTGAATTCCTCAAAGTGAGAAGGAATTCTGCCAGCAGATTGCTTTTGAACTTGAAATCTCCCAAAAGATAGGTTCACATCCTAATCCCCGGAACTGGAAGAAGTTACCTTATTTGGAAGAAGGGCTTTTTCCCCTTCAGATTTTGGATTCACCAAATCTCAAAACTGCTTGACATAATTCCTCAAAATAAATCTCTTTTTAAGTATATAGCCACATCCTGATGATTCTGTTTCTCTGGAGATTCCTAATACTCTTGAACTCCTCTCTATTTTCTTTACCTCACTTTGCCAACATATATAAAAAATTAGGGCATGACCTGTGGTGGCGCAGTGGATAAAGCGTCGACCTGGGAACACTGAGGTCGCCAGTTCAAAACCCTGCACTGGTCTGGTCAAGGCACATATGGGAGTTGATGCTTCCAGCTCCTCCCCCCTTTCTCTCTTTCTCTCTTTCTCTGTGTCTCCTCACTAAAATGAATAAAAAGAAATTAAAAAAAAATTAATTTATATGTCTTTAACAAATTAGCCCTACTTCAGACTTCAGTGTTTTTGTATATGAGATCATCAATTAAAAGCAGGCCTTTTTTTAATTTTTAATTTTATTTTTTTTACAGGGACAGAGAGAGAGAGTCAGAGAGAGGGATAGATAGGGACAGACAGACAGGAATGGAAAGAGATGAGAAGCATCAATCATCAGTTTTTTGTTGCCATTGCGACATCTTAGTTGTTCATTGATTGCTTTCTCACATGTGCCTTGACCGCGGGCCTTCAGCAGACCAAGCAACCTCTTACTGGAGCCAGCGACCTTGGGTCCAAGATGGCAAGCTCTTTGCTCAAGCCATATGGGCTCACGCTCAAGCTGGCAACCTCGGGGTCTCGAACTGGGGTCTTCCACATCCCAGTCCAACTCTCTATCCACTGCACCACTGCCTGGTCAGGCAAAAGCAGGCCCTTTTTAAAGACACACTTCTAGATGTGGGAAGACTTGCTTGTATTAGCCACATAACTGGTATCAGATGTAGAAGTAATACTGATCATAATTAAAATGTTCAGTTTTGAAACTGTGAGGCTCATCTCTTCCATATTCAATTCCATATTCAGTAAATCAGTCTTGCCAATTACTTAGCAAAATTCAATGAAGCATTCAACAGAGTAGGCAATTAATGTTGAATAAATTATTCCATTTACCCATTCCCTCTTTTATGCCTCTTTCAAATCTTCACATCCAATTATTTTCTAAATCTTATAAAGTTAACTGCCTCAAAAACAAAACTGTTCTATAGGTTCCCTTCCCTGTGTCTCATTTCCCTACTCTTCTTATCGTATCTAACATTATTTTCTGTTTCAGCCCTACATTAATAAATTCACACTCAGTTGTCAAGTTCATTTCTTGAAGTGATCTTCTGACTGGTCAGTCCCTGCACTCGGACTCTAAGTGCCTCCCCACTGTCTGAAGAATATGGATCAAGCTCCTCAGCTTGGCACCCAAGGCCCTTTGCAATGTCTTTCCTAACTGTGCCCTATGCGCCAGTCAAACCGACACATTCATTCCTAAAACTACAATGTGTTGTCTATGTCATGCTGTTTTTCCTAATTTGGAAGACAGCTCTTTACTCCCCTCACTATATACATCCTAGCATTTCTTTTCTGCTGTCTCTGCTTTTTAATATTTAACCCATTCTTGGGAGTCATATCAACTTGCAGGAAGCCTTTCCTCAATCTCAGTCATATATAAAGTCTTATTTCTTCAAAACACCTATAGCATTTTGTGTGTCTATTCTAGCACCTCTCTTACTCTTTGCTGCAGTCACAGATGTGCACCTTATCCTAGTCTTTTATTACACCATGTAGTCCTTGATATTGGGGACTTTATCGTGTTCTTTTTTTGCATCACACATATAGTTAGTACTCATTCATTCATCTGTTCTTTCATTCAGTACATTGTGTTTTAAAGTTAGAGGTATAATGATCACAGTGCTCTGTAGGAATTTTTCAAGTCTTGATTTTTGTTTTCTGGGAGGATATAGATGTTGCTAAGTCACTGATCTTTAGTGGAACTACAAAACAAAGTTGCTGAACAATTTTACAAGAATGCTTTTCCAAGTTACCAAATTGTATGATTATTTGGTGATTAAAATGATTATATATTCACTCAGTAAAACTATTTGGAAACAGTTCCAATTTATGCAATTAAACTGAATTTCTTTTGAAAAATCTGCCTTGTAATATTTTCCTTCTTAAAAATCTTTAGTTTTGGGGGGAGCAAGATGGCGACGGAGTAGGCGGACGTACCAACTTCCAACTCCCAGAACCAAAGTGGATTACAACTCAATTTTAAGAACCATCACCTGGATAAACCAACTTTGAACAAAACTAAGTGGACTCTTCAACCAAGGAACACAGAAGAAGCCACATTGAGACTGGTAGGAATAGCGAATACGCGAAGAGGGCTGCCCAGCTCCCCGGAGCAAACGGCAGCCCGGAGAGACCCGTGTGGCGGGAGGAGAGTTTGGCGGAGAGGGAGGGACCTGGGTCCCAGGAACCAAGCCCCAGCCTGCAGTCTCAGAGCCTACAAGAGGCGTTTGGACAGTTTTGAGCTGTGAAACAAGTGAGGGAGCTCCCAGGCCTACAGTGTGGAGTATTAGGTCCCTTCCTACTCTGCTGAGGGCTGCTTAAGGTTTTGAGGCGGCAGGACGCTGAAAGGCGGTTCTGTCGGCGTGTGCAGAGGCCAAGCCGGTGGGAGATCGGTCTAGCCCAGAGGGTCAGAGGGGACCGCGAAAGCGGTCCAGAAGCTGCAGGCCCGCCTTTAATCCCACTTATGGGGACAAAGCGGGAGGCCAGGAATGGGCAGGCCCTGCGCAAGCCGGCCCTGACCGCGGGGACCGGGCTAGGACCAGGGACGGGCAGGGGCTCGCGGCTGAGCTGACGCTACCAGTCCCCCCCCCACCCCGGCCGGAGAAACCGCGGTTGGCCAGTATACGTGCACGAGCGGGCTCCGAGCGCGGGAACGGGGTGGACCCCGAGACCAGTGTAGGCTCGCAGCTGAGCCCACGCTACTATACCCATCCGGCCGGAGAAACCCAGGATAGCATTCATACATGCACGAGCGGGCTCCAAACGCGGGGGCGGGGTAGAGTCCGGGACGAGTGGAAGTACGCAGCTGAGCGGAAGCCAGCAAACACGCCCGCCCCAATAAACCTTGGTTTCCGACCCTGCGCAGAAGGGCCCTGGCCTCCAGGGCGGGGCTAAAGCTCCGGACGGGCAAAAGCTTACAGCTGAGAGCACGTCAAAAGCCCCGCCTAACCCGCGGAACTGTAGCGAGCAGGCTCCGACTGCTGGTTGTGGGTGGAAGTCCAGAAATAGGCTGGGTCCGCAGCTGAGCAAAGGTGCTCACCTCTACCCTTGGTGCTAATCTTGTGGCTTCAGTCACAATCCCTCCCACGGAGGAGAGGCAGAAATCATAGCAAAAGCCACAGTGGGCCGGCGCTGTCAACGCTCATACCCAACCACCCTAGGCACCGGCAGAGGGGGTGGGAGGCCTGCAGATAGACCACACCTAGAGAACACAAAGGCAACACCTACTGGACTCCAGTGGCCACAACTTGCTTATACACAGAAAAAATGGGAAGGCAGAGGAATGCAAACCAAATGAATCAACAGAAATCCCCAGAGAAGGACCTGAATGAACCAGATATAACCAAATTACCAGAAGCAGAATTTAGAATAATGATAGTTAGGATGTTCAAAGAAATTAGAGCAACAATGGATAGTCATTATGAACACCTAAATAAAGAGATAACAAGTATAAAAAATGAAATTGAAATAATAAAAAGAATCAGACAGAAATGACAAATACAGTATTAGAACTGAAGACCACAATGGAAGGAATTAAAAGCAGGATGGATGACGCTGAGGATCGAATAAGCGAGTTAGAGGACACAATAAACAAAGGCACAGAAGCAGAGAAGAAAAAAAAAAGAGACTTAAAAAATGTGAGGAAACTCTAAAGGAGCTTTGTGACAACATGAAGAGAAACAACATTCGCATCATAGGGGTGCCTGAAGAAGAGGAGAGAGGACAGGAAATGGAAACTTTGTTCAATCAAATCATAGCAGAAAACTTTCCTAAATTAAGGCTGGGAAACACTCCACACATTCAAGAAGCACACAGAACTCCATTAAGGAGAAACTCAAAAAGATCTACACCAAGACACATCATAGTTAAAATACCAAAGCTAATGGATAAAGAAAAAAATTTAAAAGCTGCTAGAGAAAAAAAGACTATCACCTACAAAGGAGCCCCCATAAGGATGACATTGGACTTCTCAACAGAATCACTTGAGGCCAGAAGGGAATGGCAAGAAATAATCAAAGTAATGCAGAACAAGAACCTACAACCAAGACTACTTTATCCAGCAAGGCTAACCTTTAAAATTGAAGGAGAAATAAAGAGCTTCCCAGAAAAAGAAAGCCTCAAGGAATTCATAAAAACCAAACCAATTCTGCAAGAGATACTAAGGGGCCTCTTGTGAACAGTTTAAAGGGAGGAATGAATAGAGCAAAAGAAGAATACAGCTTTAAAGAATAAAATGGCAATAAACAACTACATATCAATAATAACCTTAAATGTAAATGGATTAAATGATCCAATCAAAAGACATAGGGTAGCTGCATGGATAAAGAAACAGGACCCATACATATGCTGTCTACAATAGACACAACTTAAAACAAAAGATGCTCATAGACTGAAGGTAAAAGGATGGAAAAAAAAATTTCATGCAAATGGAAATGAAAAAAAAGCAGGGGTAGCAATACTTATATCAGACAGAATGGACTTTAAAACAAAGGCTGTAGTAAGAGATAAAGGAGGATACTACATAATGGTAAAGGGAACAATTCAACAGGAAGATATAACTATTGTAAATATCTATGCACCAAATATAGGAGCCCAGACATACATAAAGCACACTTTGATGGATATAAAGGGCAAGATTAACAGCAATACTATCATAGTAGGGGATTTCAATACCCCTCTAACAACGCTGGATAGATCCTCAAGAAAGAAAATTAATAAAGAAACAGCAGACTTAAAGGATACACTAGATCAACTTGATTTAATAGATATCTTCAGAACTTTTCACCCTAAAGCAGTAGAATATACATTCTTCTCAAGTGCTCATGGTACGTTTTTTAGGATAGACCACATGTTAGGACACAAAAATGGTCTCAATATATTTAAGAAGATTGAAATCATATCAAGCATTTTCTCTGATCACAACGCCATGAAACTACAAATTAACCACAAAAGAAAAACTGAAAAATACTCAAACACTTGGAAACTAAATAGCATGTTATTAAATAATGAATGGATTAACAATGAGATCAAAGAAGAAATAAAAAGGTTTCTAGAACCAAATGATAATGAGCATACATCAACTCAAAATTTATGGGACACAGCAAAAGCAGTTCTGAGAGGGAAGTTTATTGCACTACAGGCATATCATAAGAAGCTAGAAAAAGCTCAAATAAGCAACCTGACCCTGCATCTAAAAGAACTAGAAAAACAACAACAAATAAAACCCAAGACAAGTAGAAGAAAGGAAATAATAAAGGTCAGAGCAGAAATAAATGACATAGAGGCTAAGGAAACAATACAGAGGATCAATGAAACCAGAAGCTGGTTCTTTGAAAAGGTAAACAAGATTGATGAACCTTTAACTAGACTCACCAAGAAAAAAAAAGAGAGGACTCAAATAAATAAAATTAGAAAGGACAGTGGAGAAATAACAACTGACACAACAGAAATACAAAGCATTGTAAGAAAATACTATGAAGAACTATATGCCAAAAAATTAGACAATCTTGGTGAAATGGACAAATTTCTTGAATCATATAACCTTCCAAAAATCAATCTGGAAGAATCAGAACACCTAAACAGACCAATTACAACAAATGAGATCGAAACAGTTATCAAAAAACTCCCAAAAAAGAAAAGTCCTGGGCCTGATGGCTTCACAAGTGAATTCTATCAAAAATTAAAAGAAGAACTAACTCCTATTCTCCTCAAGCTATTTCAGAAAATTCAAGAGGAAGGAGGACTTCCAAACTCCTTTTATGAGGCGAGCATAATTCTGATCCCAAAACCGGGCAAAGACAACACAAAGAAAGAAAATTATAGGCCTATATCCCTGATGAATTTAGACGCTAAAATTTTCAACAAAATATTAGCCAACCGGATCCAGCAATATATGAAAAAATTCATACACCACGATCAAGTGGGATTTATTCTGGAGAGGCAAGGCTGGTTCAATATTCGCAAATCAATCAATGTGATTCACCACATAAACAAAAGGAAGGACAAAAATCACATGATAATTTCAATAGATGCAGAAAAGGCATTTGATAAAATCCAGCACCCATTCATGCTCAAAACTCTCAGTAAAGTGGGAATACAGGGATCATTCCTTAACATGATAAAGGCCATCCACGATAAACCGACAGCAAACATCATACTAAATGGACAAAGATTAAAAGCAATCCCCTTAAGATCAGGAACCAGGCAGGATTGCCCACTTTCACCACTCTTATTCAACATAGTTCTAGAAGTCCTAGCTACAGCAATCAGACAAGAAAAAGAAATAAAAGGCATCCAAATTGGAAAAGAAGAAGTAAAACTGTCACTATTTGCAGATGATATGATATTGTATATTGAAAACCCTAAAGTCTCAGTCAAAAAACTACTGGACCTTATAAATGAATTCAGCAAGGTGGCAGGATATAAAATTAATACTCAGAAATCAGAGGCTTTTCTATACACCAACAATGAAATATCAGCAAAGAAATTAAGGAAACAATCCCCTTCACTATTGCAGCCAAAAAAATAAAGTACCTAGGAGTAAATTTAACCAATGAGGTTAAGAACTTGTACTCGGAAAATTATAGAACATTGATAAAAGAAATCAAGGAAGATACAAACAAGTGGAAGCATATACCGTGCTCATGGCTAGGAAGAATAAACATCATTAAAATGTCTATATTACCCAAAGCAATTTAGAAATTCAATGCAATACCAATTAAAATACCAATGACATACTTCAAAGATATAGAACGCATATTCCAAAAATTTATATGGAACCAAAAAAGAACACGAATAGCCTCAGCAATCTTAAATAGAAAAAATAAAGCAGGAGGTATCACTCTTCCTGATATCAAGGTTTACTACAAGGCCATTATACTCAAGACAGCCTGGTACTGGCATAAGAACAGGTACATAGATCAATGGAACAAAACTGAGAACCCAGAAATAAACCCACAGCTTTATGGACAACTGATATTTGACAAAGGAGGAAAGAACATACAACGGAGTAAAGACAGCCTCTTTAACAAATGGTGTTGGGAAAATTGGACATCTACCTGCAAAAAAATGAAGCTAGACCATCAACTTACACCATTCACAAAAACAAACTCAAAATGGATAAAAGACTTAAATGTAAGCCGTGAAACCATAAGCATCTTAGAAGAAAACATAGGCAGCAAGCTCTCCGACATCTGTAGCAGCGGTATATTTGCCGATTTATCTTCATGGGCAACTGAAATAAAAGGCAAGATAAACAAATGGGACTATATCAAACTAAAAAGTTTTTGCACAGCTAAAGACAATAGGAACAGAATAAAAAGACAAACCACACAATGGGAGAACATATTCGACAGCACATCTGATAAGGGGTTAATAACTAAAATTTATAAAGAACTTATAAAACTCAACACCAGGAAGACAAACAACCCAATCAAAAAATGGGCAAAAGAAATGAATATAAATTTCTCCAAAGAGGACATACAGATGGCCAATAGGCATATGAAAAAATGCTCAACATCACTAATCATTAGAGAAATGCAAATTAAAACCACAATGAGATATCACCTCACACCAGTCAGAATGGCACTTATCAGCAAAACAACACAGAATAAGTGCTGGCGAGGATGTGGAGAAAAGGGAACCCTTCTGCACTGCTGGTGGGAATGCAGACTGGTGCAGCCACTGTGGAAAACAGTTTGGAGATTCCTCAGAAAATTAAAAATTGAACTGCCTTTTGACCCAGCTATCCCACTTATAGGAATATACCCTAAGAACACCATAGCACTGTTTGAAGAGAAGAAATGCGCCCTCATGTTCGTGGCCGCATTGTTCACAATAGCGAAGATCTGGAACCAGCCCAAGTGTCCGTCAGAAGACGAGTAGATTAAAAAGCTTTGGTACATATATACTATGGAATACTACTCAGCCATAAGAAACGATGACATCGGATCATTTATAACAAAATGGATGTACCTTGATAACATTATACGGAGTGAAATAAGTAAATCAGAAAAAAAGAAAAACTGAGAACAGCACGATTACATACATAGGTGGGACATGAATGTGAAGGTATGAGACATGGACAAGAGAGTGTTGGTTATGGGATGGGGGGAGGGAGGGAAGAGTGGGATAGGGAGGAGGCGAGGGACGCAGGGAAAACCAGATAGAAGGTGACAGAGGACAATTTGACTTTTGGTGATGGGTATGCAACACAATTGAATGATAAGATAACCTGGAGATGTTTTCATTGTACATATGTACCCTGATTTATTGATGTCACCCCATTAGAATTAATAATAATAAAATATATATTAAAAAAAATCTTTAGTTTTATAATT
This sequence comes from Rhynchonycteris naso, assembly GCA_037038555.1. Taxonomy (NCBI): domain Eukaryota; kingdom Metazoa; phylum Chordata; class Mammalia; order Chiroptera; family Emballonuridae; genus Rhynchonycteris; species Rhynchonycteris naso. The sequence continues at coordinate 137,901,992 of CM072996.1, forward strand.
TTTTGTTTAGCAGTAACTGCTCAGACAGTTAGAAAAATTGCATTCTCTAACCTTTACCTCTTTCTTTAAAAAATTAACTGGTTTAGCCTGACCTGTGGTGTCGCAGTGGATAGAGCGTCGACCTGGAATGCTGAGGTCGCCGGTTCAAAACCCTGCACTTCAGACGGTCAAGGCTCATATGGGAGTTGATGCTTCCTGCTCCTCCCCCCTTTCTCTCTCTCTCTCTCTCTCTCTCTCTCTCTCTCTCTCCTCTCTAAAATGAATAAATAAAATAAAAAAAAAATTAACTGGTTTAACAGTGGCACCTTACTGTTGGCCTTATCAACTTATGTAATCTTATCTCCTATTATTTATGTGTATCTATCCTCTGCTCTAGCCACAAATATTTTCCTACTTTTGCTTATCTGTCTTCAGTTATTAAACATTTGTTAGAGCTATCATCATAAGAGTACCTTAGATTTGTATAGTGGTTTACAGTTTTCAAAGAACATATATAGACTTATTTGAGCACCAACAGAATCCTATCTGACAGATTAAGTGAAATATTATCAGAGTTTATTTTTTAACTTTCATTGATTTGGAAATTGAGGTATAGGGAGGGGAAGTCAGCAAGTTTCAAGGGTAGGACAAGTGTTTGTAAGAGACGGAAACCATTTTAAGACAATGTATGCAAATAACAGGATATATTATAAAGATACGGGAGAATCTTATGGATCCCAAGGTCCTGGCTTCATCTCTGCTTCTCTCTCTGTTTCTCTCTTTCTCTCCAAATGTGATCTCTCTGCATTTTCAATCAAAATGGTAGATATGGCCACCCTATACTTCCCAAAATGACAATCATAGTTCTGGCTACCTGCAGATATTAAATAGTTGTTTCTAAGTACCAGTTTCAAATTCCTAAGAGAGGCTGTAATTGACCCTGCTTGTCCCAGGTGTCAGATCATCCTTGGCCAAGCTGGCTGGTGTATCCAGTACAACTGCCCATGAATGAAAGGCAGTTACCATAAGAGGGGTGATGAAACTTGGGTGTGGGAAACAGGTTTAGCATTCCTACTTTTCACAATTTGCTAAAACTGGTGCTTAGATCCTAAAATAAAAGCCACAAACTCAGCCTGACCTGTGGTGGCGCAGTGGATAAAGCGACGACCTGGGAACACTGAGGTCGCCAGTTCAAAACCCTGCGCTGGCCTGGTCAAGGCACATATGGGAGTTGATGCTTCCAGCTCCTCCCCCCTTTCTCTCTTTCTCTCTCTCTCTCACTCTCTGTCTCCTCTCTAAAATGAATAAAATAAAAAGAAATTTATTAAAAAAATTTATAAAAAAAAAAGCCACAAACTCAAATGCATACAGAGAGCCATTACATAACATAAATGAGTGAACCTCACATATGGAGACTGTCACCCAGATGAGCACAGGCTCCGTCTTCTACTGAGCTCGACCTGACTGACGCTCCATGGAAATTCAGGCACAGGGTAAATCATATTCTGGTTTTCAGATGACCTCAGGAATTGGGATTTTATGTAAAAATCTCTATTAAATTTATTTATCAAACCAATGAGTGAGAAAACAAAGCAAAACAAACAAGAGGACCCATGACTATAGGTGTGATTTTCCCCATGGACTGGTAGTTAAGGACTTCTGACCTAGCTCTTCTGTCTGAGTGATTGTCAGATAATGTAAGTTTAAAAAAACTTACATCCTCCATAAAGTTTTTATGCAGTGGAAGAAAATGTAACATGTACAATATTAATGTGAGTAGTATACATGCTTGTGCATAATGCATGTGCACATAGAACTATAAAGAACCATTCATTCATCCTGCCTCTGTATTTGAAACTTTGGATGGAAGCAAATCATCTCTGTACTTGCAGAGATAATTATTTATAAAAAGCTGCAATATTTGCTGACCTGTGGTGGCGCAGTGGATAAAGCGTCGACCTGGGAACACTGAGGTCGCCAGTTCGAAACTCTGCACTGGTCTGGTCAAGGCACATATGGGAGTTGATGCTTCCAGCTCCTCCCCCATTTCTCTCTTTCTCTCTCTCTCTCTCTCTCACTCTGTGTCTCCTCTCTAAAATAAATAAAATAAAAAAGAAACTTTAAAAAAAGCTGCAATATTTGCTTTAGATTTTTTTGTTATAGAAGAGAAAGCCATGTAGAAGCTGTATAATCATAAACAAAAATTTTTCACCTTTTCTGAGCCTCAATTTTCTCTTATGGCAATACCAATGTCTCATGGTTGTCATGGAAATCAAGTAAGATAAGAAATTCTAAAACTTTTGACACATATTAGTTGGCCAGTATAATTTAGGATTCATATCTACTAGTAAGAATGTAGTCCTACATAATACAGTGTCTTTGAAACATACACTATATGTTTCAAAATAATATGTCATTAAAAGCAGAACAAATAAAGTCAGACTGAATTTCCAAATATCAAAAGCAATGATCCAAAGTTGGCTTGTTAAAATATCACTGTTAACTGCTATGTTTTCTTCACCATTTCTTTGAAGTTATGAAGCATCAAATAAGAAAATAACTCTTGGTAATAAAAAAATGAGGATCAAATATTAAGTAACTTTTTATATGCCTGTAATTGTAACCCCCAAACAATCTGTAATAAACACCTGGCAAAAGTGCTCATTAATGCTTGAATGAGTCACCAAGGAAACGGAACAATAAATTTGGATTAAAGATTAGTTCAAACAAATAATATCTCTTTATTATTCTCCCCTGAGTGAAATCTGGGCTGAAGTAATCTTAATAAGTGATATGCACTTTCAAATGAAAGAGACAGGGAAAATTTTGTTCAAAAGGCTTGTAGATAATGATAAGGATGCATATTGGAATCAAAGTACAGAATAGCACAAAGCAACTTGTATTTTAATGTACTGTATTACCTGTAGTGGGATTTTCACCCACTTTTGGGTATGTGCCTGCCTTAGCAAAAGCATCTTGAACCTTATTCTCATTATCTCTAATGTCTTCATGTAGGTTGGAGGTTTATATGGCTAATGGGTATAATTTAAACTACTTTGAAAAGACAGTCAGCTCTCTCTCTCCTTTTCTCTGTTTTTTTCTAGTGATGCTAATTAACACCTAAAAAACTCCTCTAACATTTGATTAGCATGCAAAGAAAAGTCTCTTAAATACTGAGTCCACCATGGGGACAATCTCTGTCCTTTAACTATTTTTGTACTCACAATAGAGTAAGGTGACCAATCATCCTCCTTTAGGGAGGACAGTCCTTCTTTTGTAAGTTCCGTCCTCCCTCAAAAAGTGTCCTCCCACATGTCCTCCTTTTTGATATTGGAAGACTAATCTGTAAATGTCTGTATTCAATTGATGCAGAGTTGATCCATTACGTGTGATGTGACGTATTTGTATCTAAATGAGTACATTTTTCTTACAATTATTATTAAAAATTAATAGGCATGTAAGCATAATTACAATATAAAATATTACAAATGTTTTTATTATGCATTTATCATATTGTAGTGTATTATTGTTGCAATGAATAAAATATTTCTTTTATGTACGATATTGTTTTCTTCAATTTATTTTTGTCCTCCTTTTCATTGTAAGAAAGTTGGTCACCTTACAATAGAGGCAACTCTATTGTTTCCATACTATAGAAATTTAGGGCTGGAATCTGCAGTCTGGAAAGCAGTGCAAGGGGGGACTGTGAAGCTGAACTTATATAGCAGAAGATTGTGTGTGTGTGTGTGAAATAAATTTGCGAAAACCATTTATATCAAATAATTGCAGGTAGGTCTGGAGAGGAGTGAGATTATAGGAGAGTTAAAGCCCTTCAGTCCTATCCTAAACCTTTGGAGATGCCTGAAAACTAGTGTCATAATTGAGATGCAAATACTGCTGCATAACAAAGACTTTCTTTCCAGAGGCGGATTTAACTTCGGTTTTATGCGCCTAAGGAGCCCTGGGCCCTACCGTCTGAAGGGCCCCGTAAAACCCCAACTTTACATTTTTTTCTGATGACACCAAGTTTGGTTTTATATGTGCAATTTTAACATGAATAGTACATAATATTTTTTACTTATTTAAAAATATGGTTAACATGTGTTTTTATTTTCCCTCTCTCTCTCTTTTTTTTAAGAGACCCAATATTTTTTTCTGCGCCTGGGGCCTCAACCTACCTTATTCCGCCTCTGTTTCTATCAAAGCTTTGATGTATCTATTGTATTTTTAAGGGTAGGCTAGATTAGTCAGTGACCTCTATTTAGGGATTTGTCAATAGGCAATTAACTCTTACATTTTATATATTAATGCTGGGAACAGTAGTACAATGAATCTCACAAAAGGGAATGTCCGAAGTCATTAAAATAATGATATTGGATTATCATGTATTTTTAATGCTTTAATAAAAGCATTTGTGAGACTGACAGGTACTACACAATTAAGGTGACCAATTTTTCTCCTTTAGGGAGGACAATCCTTCTTTTGTAAATTCCATCCTCTCTCGAAAAGTGTCCTCCTACCAGTCTTCCCTTTTGATATTGGAAGACAAATCTGTAAATGTCCATATTTGATTGATGCAGAGTCAATCCATTGTGTGTGATGTGATGTATTTGTATCTGAATGAGTACTTTTTCTTACAATTATTATTTAAAATTAATAGGCATGTACGCATAATTCCAATATAAAATATTACAAATGTTTTTATTATGCATTTATCATATTATAGTGTATTATTGTTGCAATGAATAAAATGTTTCTTTTATTTACGATATTGTTTTCTTGAATTTATTTTTGTCCTCCTTTTCATTGTCAAAATGTTAGTCACTTTAACACAGCGGTTCTTAACCTGGTGTTGGGCGATAAAATATATTATGCTCACTTTGTTAAAGATGGCGCTGCCCACATGGAAGTTCGTTGATATTAATGTGTGTTCTGGAACAGGCTGTGGGCAGGCCGGGTCATTATAGCCTAAGGCTTAGTTTAAGAGTAAGCTCTTCCCCACACCCTTGACTGATTGGATGATGTAGGGTGGTGCACTCTCCTGAGGAATCCCATTATGCAGAGACTTTCTTGTTTGTATAATTGGATTAAAGGTTTTGAATCTATGCTATAAAGTGGGAGAGACCAGTAGCTTGATCTCTCTCTCACTTGGTTCCTGAGGTAGAAGAGAGGAGAGCAGATTAAGGCCACATGGAGGCCAGGAGAAGCAGCCAAGATGGCAGAGTGCTGAGGAAGAAGCCAGTTTGTTAAGAGTTTGTGCAGGAGGAGATGGGGAACAGAGGTGAATAAGTCTGGTGAGCTAGAAACATTTGAATCTAGGAAACTCGGATAAGTCCGTAGCTTTGTGAGCACTGAATGTGTGGGTTTTGGAGCCCAGTGTGTGTTTTTGCTTGCCCGCCAGGTGCAAGCTAGAATTAAAGCTGATGGCTCACCAGTTCTTGGCTCCATTGTTTCATTACCGACTGTTCGAATCTAATGTGAACCTGCACGGGTCAGGCTGCTGTGACAGTAGCCTTGACTACTGGCTTTACACCTGGGTTCTATCGAACCTTAGGGGTTCGATGAGTCGATCTCAGGGGTTTGGAGAAGCCTCTGCCGCGGAGGCCAGAATAAAGTAATACTGTAATTTGTTGTGAGTTCATGCACTTTGTTGGTTTTGTTCTTTGAGTAAGGTGATGTTCATGCATGGCTCATTTTGTGCACCAGTAAAAAAACATATACCTATGTCTTGAATTTGGAAAAAAAAATCGTATTTTATTTATCACTAAAGAAAGGTTCGGTGAATGCGCGTATAAAACTGGTGGGTTCGGTACTTCAAAAAAGGTTAAGAACCACTGCTTTAACACAATGATCTTATTCCTGAACAAGAAAACTCGGATTATACTTGGTGTGGCTAAGTGCCCAGATAAAAGTTTGCATTTCCATCTCCCTTGCAGCTAGGTGTGGCTATGCAATTAAGTTCTAACCAATGAGATGGAAAAGTTGTTGAGTGAGCCTTATTGAAAGACTCTTTGAAACAAGGCTAGATAGCTGATGAGAACCTTCCTTTATTTTTCACTTCCTCCTATGAATGAAGATGTGGTGACTGGAGTTTCAGCTGCTGACTTGGATGTGAGGCAACCTTGATAATAAAAGCCACGAATTAGGTAGGTGGAAAAAAGAAAGACAGAAGAAACCAGGTCCATGTTGATAGTGTCTCTCTCCAATATCAGACTTTGCATGCCTACCTCTAGACTTCCTTTACATTTGAGAAAAAATAACTTCTATCCTATTTAAACCACTATTATTTCCAGTCTTTGTTACTACAAGCCAAATATATTTCATAGTGAGACATTTGCTTCACCAAAACTGTTATGTATAGATATTTCTCATTATGCAGTTCTTTAGTTCATTGGAAAGCCAATAGTTGCTGCCACCATCACAGCCGCCTAGCCCATGCAGGTTCGCATTAGATTCAGACAGTCGGTAATGCAACAACGGAGCCAAGAACTGGTGGGCGATCAGCTTTAATCCTAGCTTGCACCAGAGGGCAAGTAAAAACACACGCTGGGCTCCAAAACCCACTCATTTAGTGCTCACAAAGCTACTACTGACTTATCCAAGTTTCCTAGAATCAAAGGCTTCTAGCTCACCAGACTTATTCACCTCTGTTCCCCATCTCCTTCTCCTGCACAAATTCTGCACAAATTGGCTTCTCCCTCAGTACTCTACCATCTTGGCTGCTTCTCCTGGTCTCCTCCAAGTGGCTTTTCTCTGCTCTCCTCTCTACTGCTAATCCCAGGAATGGAGAGCGAGCAAGCTCCCAGTCTGCCCCACTTTATAGTGTAGAAATCCAAACCTTTAATCCAATCTACAAACAAGGAAGTCTGATACAAAGTCACTTATCTGAGGCATAATGGGAGGATTCCTCATGAGAGTGCACCACCCCACATCACCCAATCAGTCAAGGGTGTGGGGAAAAGCTTAGTCTTAAAACTAAGCCTTAGGCTATAACAACCTGGCCTGCCCACAGCCTGTCCCCCAACACACATTAATATCAACGGACTTGCACGTGGACAGTGCCATCTTCAACAATGTGAGCATAATATATTTTATCTGCCCAACATTCATGGAGAAAGAACTTGGATAGCAGGCTTGTAACATGAGAGCTCTGTTATCCAATGTCATTTGGGTCCTGGATTTTGCATAGCAGTTAGTAAGAATTTAGATTGCAAGGGACACATATAGTTTTCGATGTGAAATTACAGCTAGTTGATATTCTATGTTTCCTGCCTGTAACAAGATAGTGGCAAAAATTTTTAAATAGCTTTGCTAAATAAGAGAAGCAAATTGGCCTACACTTAAAAATATTCCTTTGTAGAAAAGCATATCAATATGCATTTTTATCTGATTTAGAAATATTGTATGTAGATCTTTCAAGTATATATTTTTTTATTCTGTAAAAGAATTTTAAAGTTTAATGAGATTCACTTCTATAGTAATTGAAACATTTTAAGATATTAAAAATGTTTTTTTATAGCTTGATTTCCTTTTGGGGGGGGCGGAAGGGAGAGATATGAGAAACATCAACTTCTAGTGGCATCACTTTAGTTGTTCATTGATTGCTTCTTTTATGTGCCTTGACATGGGAGCTCCAGCCAGGCCAGTGGCCCCTTGCTCAAACCAGCGACCTTTGGGCTCAAGCCAGTTACCGTGGGATCCTGGGATCTTATGCTGAAACTGGCACCCCTGCACTCAAGTGGGTGAGTCTGCTCTCAAGCTGGTGACTGACCTCAGGGTTTTGAACCTGGGTCCTCAGTGTCCCAAGTCGACGCTCTAACCACTGCATCACCACTGGTCAGGTGCAGGTGACCTACTTAAAATTTTCAAGCATTTTTCTAAATATTGACTCAACAACAATGTTATATAGGAATTCCCAAAAATCTTTACCATCTTAGAAAATATTTAGGAGTCTACTTGTTGACTAGCTTTGCCGAAGAGTCTGTTTTATAAACAGACATCAATACTCCCTCTTTGATTTTATGATATAATCTTACAATTCTTGTTTGTACCTCATTCTTTGTTACCTTTGCTCTCTCTTAAATGAATTCTCAGGACAGCTCCTATGAGAGAAAACTTGGGAACAGTTCCTCTCTGGTGTTTCATGTCAGTTATGTTTGACCTGTTGTTAGTAGAGAATCAAGCTTGTTGGAGAACTGAGTGAATGGGACCAAGGAATTCTCAGGAGCATTGAACTTGTCCCACCTTATCCTTCTCTTCACTTACTGCATTGTGGCACATTTTAATACAAACTGTGCACTTTGGATTAACTAGAGTAAGAGGAAAGTGAAGAATATATTGATATGCCAATGAGAGAAATGGCAAACTCTTACATTTGAGCTATTCCATTGTTAGGATGGCAAAGATTTCATGAATTAACCTAACTCTTCCATGTGTTTCTCATTTCTGTCTCCCAGTTTGTCACTAAACTAGCTTTTACACTTGGCAATTGTGATCCATCTTACTAAACTACTTAGTTGACTTTGCTCCTGGGACAAGGGTAGGCTTTCTTATTCAGAAGCTGAGTTTGCTACTCTGGTTCCCAAGCCCAGTTCCATTTGGCTTTAGAGTGGAGCTGTTCTTGCTGTCCCCTGAATCACTTTCTCAGTGGGTCCATCTCATTTACCCTCACAGTAATGCTCTCACAAGCCTTCCTGACAACGCGAGGAGTGGTGTTTCATTTAGGTTTCCTAGGCTGGTTTTTCTTCTCACCTCTCACATTCTGAACTCCTTTCCCCCCCTTTCCTGAAACAATATCACAGCCTATTTCTTCATACTCTATCCCTTTGCTATGGCCAGTCATATGGATGTTCATCTCTCTTGTCAGGGTTTCTTACACTTCCTCCCAAAGAAGCTCATTTCAAGGCCCTTGCTCATAGGCTACTGCTTCTTCCTGAGCCATTCGCTCACAGAACAACAGCACAGGTCCAGTTAAATCGAAGGCCACTTTCCCTGGCTCTAGAGACAATTAGCTCCAATTCACTTTAACTTTGATTTACTTTTTTATTTATTGATTTTTAAAGAAAAAGAGGAAGGGGAGAGAGAAAGAGAGACAGAGACAGAGAGACATCAACTTGTTGTTCTACTTATTCATGCATTCATTGGTTGATTCTTGTATGTGTATTGACCAGGGATCAAACCCATAACCTTGCATGATGGGACAGTGCTCTAACCAACTGAGCTAGCTGGCCAGGCCTGATTCTGAATTTTTTTTTAAAGATTGTTTTTCCTTTCTCCCACCCTCTGTCCCTTCCTTCCTTCCTTTCTCTCTCTCTCTCCCCTTTTCTTTCTTTCTTTCTTCCTCCCACAGCCATTGCAAGTGCCCTGGTATTTTTCATGTACTATTCTAGCTCATTAACAGTGAAGTAGAACAGAGGGGAGAGGCCCCCAGTGCATTCTCAAGTATATTCTTATTATTACAGCACATCTTAGATGTTTATAAAGGAGATGGGATAAGTTTTCAAAAGGATACAGATCTTTCTGTTCTACACCTTTGTCTGGAATAGAAATACATTTGAGATAATCGGCAGTGATCTTGAAAAAAGTACAGCTCAAAGTGAGATAAATGGCATTTTTAAGAATTTAAAGTCTGTGCAAATGGCTATATTTCCCAAAGGGAAAAGCTCTGGGTTCTAATCTCACTTCCACAGCTGCTTGGCTGTGTGAGTTGAATGCAAGATGGTAAAAAGGAGGAACAAGCAATGAGAGCAACAGTCATCTTTGAACCACAATGAGTTCAGAATTCTCTTTGGTATTTTCTTATCCTCCCCATTGTTTCTATTGTCCTCACTGCCATCCTTTTAACATTATAGTAATTTTGTGGTTTTCCCCCTGGCTTCTCTGAAAGGGGCCTTGCCCTAGCCTGCTGATCCAGGGCCCTCTGTGCTGGACAGCAAGCACACTTCCTTTCCCCTGCCACCGCTACCTTGTCCAAGGTCTCACTTGTTCAGCAAACTTGTCAGGTAACTGGAAGCCAATCTGGTAAAGTAATTCACAGCAAGGTGCTCATTCATGGACTCATCAAACATTTATTGAGCACCGCAGCTCCTGTGCCAGGTGTGAGTGACTGACCAAGCCCACTTGGCTGCATTATCAGTGTACAGTGTGGCAGCCTTGGGCTTTGGGGTCAGACAGTCTGGGGTTTGAATCTTGCCCTGTCACTTGCAGCATATCGTCCTGGAAAAATTTATTTAGCCTTTCTGGAGGTCTCAGTTTCCTCATCTGTCAATGGGATCAAAAATACCTCCTTGCAGGAGTGTTTGGATTTTAAGGACAATTATGTTCACTATGGCTAGCTCACAGTGGTTGTTAAATTAATTAGTGACTGTTGGATATTATTGGTTACCCTTACCATGTATCATTTACAGGGACCTTTAACACTTATTTTTATACTTTATTTATTGATTTTTCTAGAGGTAGTGGGGGGAATTGCAAAGTTGGGGGAAAAGCAGGAAGCGTCTACTCTCCAGCATGTGTCTTGTCCTCGCAAGCCCCAGGCTTGGAACCTGCGACCTCAGCATTCCAGGTCACTGCTTTATCCACTGCGCCACCACAGGTCAGTTAAAGTTACCACTTGAACTTTGGATGCAGATTGTCTTAATTAGTACAAAAATTTTAAGACTGATGACAGGTTGTGGGAGACCTTTAGGGAGCCAGAGGCGTCCTTTCCGGCCACTTACCCACACCGGTTGTCTCAGTTCTGACAACAGAATACCCAAGTATCAGCTGTCTGAGGAATCTAAGCAGAGCGAATTGCTGAAGACACAGGAGAGGTGTTATAAGGATACAAAGAGGTACGCTTTCAAACAAGGCAGCCTGGCTATAAACCGCTAGCAAACGGCAACAGCAGATCATGAAGACAAAAGTAGGTCACTGGTTCGGAGTGGAGGTATCAGGTAGCATACGAGGTGAAGAGCCCAAAGCCATAAAGAGCAACAGGCTGTGAAAAATGGTGCAGCAGCCCTAAAGCAAAGGACCACCTTCTCGCAGACCAGATGAGGAGGAAGAGAACTGCCGGCAGGAAGGGAGCAGCCGTCTGCACGCCTCACTTGCAGGGGCACAAAACAACACTATCAGCCATCAGCAGCATCATTGGAACAGAGAGGGCAATGATAAATCTGGAGACCTGTGAGCAGCTGAGCTGTGCACCAGGGCAGGGGGGCAGCACAGCAGAAAGCGGGAGCGAAGTTCTCTGTTTATTTTGTTTGCCACCTAAATTTGTGTTGTACTTTTCAAATGTGTATGGCTTCCAATTTTTAGTGAGTCAAATTTAGGAATGCCTAAAGGAAACAACTGCTTGTTTGCATCGAGTAGGCCTTAGATGTTTTTGCAGTTGTGAGAATTTTTTTTAAATTCTTATTTTGTGTGTACGTTCTAAAGGATTCTGAAGTCAGTCTGAGGCTGCACTTCAAATGGCATTTAAGCAGTCATCTGGGGTTGTCAGCTTTGGATGGAGAAGGCAGACTAAAGGCTTGTGGGGATGGAACTGTGGGGGATGAGAGTGGGTGTGGTGTTCTGCTCCATTACACGGATGTAGTTCCTCTCCATTCCATCCAGGCTTCACTCTTGTTACTTACATTCATTCCCTTCCCACTACCCACAGCAATCTAAAATCTGGAAAGATTGTTGTGATAAAAGAGTAGCTGGTGATAGGACAATAGGAGTTTTGGTTAACTAGGAGTTTAGAAACTAGTTGCAGAAAAAGAAAAGAGCCATTAAATGCCAGTGTTTTCGCTTTGGTCATTTGATGCAAGCAGAAGCCTTCAAATGGCTTTTGAAATGAACTGCATTATGATGGTTATTTTTTTTTTAAAAAAAGACTTTTCTATCATAAACTAAAGGCTCATTAAGTTGATATATTGTTATAGGTATTGAAAATAAACTACCTGAGCCTGACCTGTGGTGGCACAGTGGATAAAGCGTCGACCTGGGAACACTGAGGTCGCCAGTTCAAAACCCTGCACTGGTCTGGTCAAGGCACATATGGGAGTTGATGCTTCCAGCTCCTCCCCCCTTTCTCTCTCTCTCTCTCTCACTCTGTGTCTCCTCTCTAAAATGAATTAAAAAAAAATTAAAAAAAAAAGAAAATAAACTACCTGAAACCCAGACTATGATGTGATGCCAGCATAATTTTCTCTGCCATCTGATATATATTAGTTTTATTCAAAATGATATAATTAATATTTTACATGACCTGAAGACCATGAAAAATTTAAAATCAATGAAAATATTTGGAAACTAGGAGCTGTGAAGGAACACAGAAATGTATTAGTTGTCTCAGCCCTTTCAGCCGTCCAGGAGACAGCGGATTTTGCAGCATTTTAGCAGATAAAAAGGGTTTTCAAAATGTCAACTTTTATCTTTTTGGGGGCGGGTGGTCAAATAAGTTTGTAAATATGATATATATGTTTGCTCACTTACAGCTTGTATTGGGTGTCGGGGGGAGACAGGCTGTAAGCAGGCAGGATCCTTATATCCTAAGGCTTAGTTTTAAGACTAAGCTTTTCCCCACACCTTTGACTGCATGCTGTGATGTGGTGCATTCTCATGAGGAATCCCATTATGCCTCAGATAAGTGACTTTGTATCAGAGACCTCCTTGTTTGTATATTGCATTAAAGGTTTTGATTTCTACACTATAAAATGGAGGGCAGAGAAAGGTCATGTGGAGGAGAGGAGAAGCAGCCAAGATGGTGGAGTGCTGAAGGAGAATCCAATTTGTGCAGAGTTTGTGCAGAGAGAAGGAGATGGGGAACAGAGGTGAATAAGGCTGGTGAGGTAGAAACCTTTGATTTTAGGAAACTTGGTTAAGTCAGTGGCTTTGGAGCCCTGAATGGAAAGGGAAGTGTTTTCTCACTGTGTGTATTTCTTGCCCGCCGGTTGCAAGCTAGGATTAAAGGTAATGGCCCATCAGTTCTTGGCTCCATTGTTTCATTACCATCTATTAGAATCTAATGCGAACCTGCATGGGCCAGGCGTCTGTGATGGTGGCCGTGGCTACTGTCTTTACAGAGGGGCTCAGAAGGATGGAACGGTAAAAAGTCTCTACTGTTCCTGAGCCAGAACATGGCTGGTCCCAAAAGTGCATCAGTCTTTATTCAGGGAAAAAACGTGGGCATTAGCAATTCAGTTGTTTTCAAGACAACGCAAAGGCAACCCCCAACACACCATTCAAATCTAACTTTACACCAATAAGAAACTAGCTTCTAGCCTCTTCTGGAGAACATGGGTGGTACAAGCAAGAATCAGGTATAGCTCTTTGTTAACTAGGCAGGTGAGGGGTGGGGGGTGGGGGGATGGGGGTTTGGGCTCAGCACTTCTGTCCCCAAGATATATCCAAATTGCAAAATACCCTGTTTATATTTCGGTCCCCAACAGGCATGCCGGGTAGATCCCGGTAGGGTGCATGTGGGAGTCCGCCTGATTGCCTCTCCACTTCTCACTTCAAAAAAGCAAAACAAAACTAAACAAAAAAACCCTCCTTAAACCTACTTTAATGTAATATCAGTGGGAACCCATACCAGATGCACGGTCCCAAAACGTCAACTTTTAAATGGATATAAATATTGCTTCTAATATGCTCTTTTTCAAATAAGAATAAATGATGAAATTGAAAAAGAAATGCAAATAGTTTTTAAATTTTTTATTGATTTTAGAGAGAGAGGGAGGTCAGTCTGTTTCTGTGTGTGCCCTGAGCAGGGATCGAACCAGCAACGTCTATACTTGGGATGATGCTCTAACCAACCAAGCTATCCGGCCAGGGCCAAGTGGTTTTAAATTGTTAAGAAAAGCAATTTGGATAGAAAACGTGCATGTTAATCTACTCTTAGAAAAGTAATCTTTATGGATCTCAAATGACATTGGCCTTACCTGAAAGGATAAAATCTAGTTAGGGAAATATATTTCTGTCAGTAGTATGTTTTTAAAACATAGTGATTGAACAAAAATTTCTCTTTGGAGAAAAATGAGAATGAGTTAGAACATACTCCTTTTTTTGTATGATTGAAAAATCATGTACATTTGTTTATTTTCATTGGAGTCCTGACTTGACAGTAGTACAATTTGAATTTATGTCCTTAAATGACTGGAATGAGCTTAAGATTTTTACACATTTAGACAGACACAAAGGAACTCTTCCACTGCTCCTGAGGTGATGGAAATGTTGTAAATATTTTGGAATTGTCTGACAGGAACTACATCATTCTTTTGAGTTAAAATCACCTTTTATTTTCCAGACTGTGAATTGTGGTATGTGTGAACACAATTGTCTTAGAATATTTTTGGAGGAACATTCTTATTATATTGGTTGATTCCACTTAGCATCAATGCAGAATAAATAAAACAGAATTTTTTCCAACCTTGGGTTTAGACTATGAATTATTGCTTCATTTCCCACTAGCATAAAATTTACTTATATCAGCTATATTAGTGCAAGCATAAGAGCTTTATTTTTCAGAGAGGTTAGTTTCATGAACTAAATTTAGAGATACTTCTTAGTTTATCTTATGAGTAATGGTGCTATTTTAAAAAACATAAAGAAGCAAAGAGACTTTATGTTCACTTTTGGCTTACCTTACTTGAAAATGTGTACTTAGTAATAGAACAAGTATGTGCTAGCACTTACTTAACAACTTGAAAATAAGGGAAAGAAGGTTTCATTTTTCAGGGATGACTCTCTAATATTTGTAGAATTTTAAGTGCACTTTTATCGTGTTACTGAAAAAAGGACAGATTTTTTTTTTACTACATGCACTTTAAAACTTGCACATAGCTTCTCACTTCTACCCATTTATATGTGATTGTTCTAAGTGTTTGAGTGAATCAAATTTCTTGTGATGAATAGAAACCACATAAAAGTAAGTGCTGACTATTTTTATTCTATTTTCTGAAAAATAAATTTACTTCCGAACAAGTATTTGTTTTCTAATTTATAAGTAGTCTGCACTTACCACCCACCTCACCCCTGAGCCTTCTTCTCTTACGTTTAAATTTTACCTCTGTTATCTTAATCTTAACATTTTTTTTTAATTTTATTTTTATTTTATTCATTTTAGAGAGGAGACACAGAGTGAGAGAGAGAGAGAGGAAGAGAGAGAGAGAGAAAGGGGGGAGGAACTGGAAGCATCAACTCCCATATGTGCCTTGACCAGACCAGTGCAGGGTTTTGAACTGGCGACCTCAGTGTTCCCAGGTCGACGCTTTATCCACTGCACCACCACAGGTCAGGCTCTTAATCTTAACATTTTAATATCACCCTTACTGTCTCAGTTCATATTTTGATATATTTTCAATGGAAGTGAGAAATAGAGATTAGAGAGATATTTAAGTCTATAATATGATAAAGGAATCACATATCTTCATGATACCTCTCTACTTTTTATTTCTTCCAATGATTTTCCTTTTTCTTCCTTGTCATCTGTTCTTCTTCTTATTATTATTTATTCATTTTTAGAGAGAGAGGAGAGGGGAGAGAGAGAAGGGCGGAGAGGAGCAGGAAACATCAACTCGTGAGCGTGCCTTGCCCAGGGAAGCCCGGGGTTTCAAACCAGCAATCTCAGCATTCCAGGTCCATGCTTTATTCACTGCGCCACAACAGGTCAGGCCCCTTGTCATATGTTCTTTCAACTTGAAATACCTCTCAGCATCATGCCACTCTAACAAAACAGGGGTTTTCTTAATTCTCTGCGATGGGCTGCATAACTTGACAATGCCAGATTAAAATGAAACTGAAGCCTGACCTGTGGTAGCGCAGTGGATAGAGCGTCAACCTGGGAATACTGAGGTCGCCAGTTCAAAACCCTGTTCTGGTCTGGTCAAGGCACATATGGGAGTTGATGCTTCCAGCTCCTCCCCCCTTTCTCTCTCTCTCTCACTCACTCTCTCTCTGTGTGTCTCCTTTCTAAAATGAATAAAATAAAATAAAAATTTAAAATGAAACCGAAGACTGAATTGTAGGGGAAGAAGCAACATTAGGTCACAGTTACTGTTTAAGTCATTAAATATGGGGTGGGGAGAAGGGCTTGTTGAACCAGTTGTTTGATTGTTGACCTAACAATTCACCTTCTATGGAGTGGTGTAGACAGTGTATGCCAAGTTTTTACTGCTTTTATGCTCCATAGCTTTGCTAAATTAAAATAATAGGGACCCTTACCCATCTCTGAGTCTTTCTATTTACACAGGTTTTTCTGATTTTTGATTCTGAAGCTTGATTGGTGGCTTGATTAGTGGCTTGATTGGTGGCAGACTCCACTGTAAGATGAACTCCCCTATCTTGTTTCTCAGAGTAGTATTGCATTTCTTCTTATGATATTTTAGAAGGGATGTCTGACCCAACAGCATTGATTTTCTCTGTTATCACAGTCATGGCTGGTTGGTTAAACTGAAATATGTGTTATTACTCTGTAGGCTGATGCTGAATTCTACAAAAAAAAATATTGCATTTTATTTTATATTTCTCAGATAAAGGATTTGAATACATATGGTAAAATAAAATAAGGGAAAAAATGATCGTCCTCTACATATTTTACAAACATTTTATCTCTCCAGTTCTTAAAAGTATGTAATTAAAGGTGTATTTTTCCAAACAGAATTAATGCATTGCAGTAGAAATATAAGCAGCAAGCTTTCTTTATTATGCAGATATACAAGTTTACTCATAATATCCACTTTATTGTCCTCATACTCAGGAAGAGCACGGCTCACTCAAATATATAAGACAAATTAGTCTCAAACACACAGACAAATAATTGAGTTAACTTTTTATCAAACTTGTCTATCTTTCTATGAGCAGTATAAAAACACAAAATGAATAAAATTTACATTTCTTATCACTTGATGTAAAGTATTTATAACTATAGCATTTAAAGCAGGGGTCAGGAACCTATGGCTTGTGAGCCAGATGTGACTCTTAATGGCTGCATCTGGTTCACAGACAAATCTTTAATAAAAAAAAATAACGTTAAAAATATAAAACATTCTCATGTATTACAATCCATTCATTTTCTACCACTCATGTTCATGGCTGCGGGTGGCTGGAGCCAATCACAGCTATCCTCCGGGACAACACCAAGTTTTTATTGGATAATGCATAACATACATGGGTCGTTGTATGGCTCTCATGGAATCACATTTTGAAATATGTGGCATTTATGGCTCTCTCAACCAAAAATGTTCCTGACTCCTGATTTAAAGGATGAAATAGACAACTATTTGTGTGTTTAAAACCCCTATATTTCACATGGAGGAAATCCTGTGTGTTAGTAAAAATACACAAAAGTACATGAAGTGAAAGTTGGGTGCCCATGGAGAAGTCCCACAAATGCCTGGACCTCCTAAAGTTTACAGAAATGCTCTGAGGCCCTGGAGGTACAGAGACTAATGACCTCATCCAAGGTCATACAGATTGGCTTTGCAGAGCTGACTAAAACCCACCTTTCCTGATTCCCTTTTTAACTCTCCTTTTGTTAAAATTCACATGTGATCATTTGCAAGGCTACTGAGCTATTAAATTATTGTGTTTCTTTAGTGGGAAAGGGCAGGGGACTTGGCCCTCTCAAGAAAGATAAATTTTTACAGTATTCTATATTATTTTGCATATTTCTAGAGTGTCAGGCATATGATCCTAGGATACCACTTCGGGTGAATTAGCTGTAGGTGTGGATATGGGTCTAGCATCTTGTTTGTCTCTTTCATGGGGACAATTACAAAGAAGATAATGGGTCTAATGCATTTTTTGTAAACTTTAGGAGATCCAGGCATTTGTGAATATGGAATCTATGTTTCAGATTTCAAGACAGATGGGCACCCAAGATTCAGTCCATGTGTTAATATGTATTTTTACCAAGGCACAAATGTGAGTTGCCTACTATGGTAGGCCAGCTTCAGAGAGTCACTTAGCTCTTGTGTGAGCTCGGATAACCGTTCAACACCCATACCAAAACAAGTTTTTTCTCTTCTTGCTGTTCAATACTTCAGAGAAACTCCCAGAATATAATAAAAACGTAGTTTCTCAAATTAAATTCATGATTAATGCTTTTTCAATAATGATATATTGTAGCACTGTTCAGTTACATGACAAAATTAATTTCAATAATTTTATTCATGGCTATAGCTTGGTATTTATAAAATCCTTAAAGGTTCAAAGAGCCCTTTAACTTTTTCCATTATGTTTTACAAAAGAAAAATAAAATGCTATAATGATATTTTAGAAATGAGGGAATCTTTTTCTTTTTTTTTTTAAAGCTCTCTGGATATATCTCTTTTAAATGCAGTAAATCTATTTCAGTACAAGGTTGTCATACATAAAGCAACCTATGGATTCACAGAGCAGAACACATATTAATGTAAAGAATAAACAAGTAGCCCTGGCAGAATAGCTAGGCTAGTTAGAGCATTGTTCCAAAGCACAGAGGTTGTGGCTTGATCCCTGGTCAGAGTACATATAGGAGCAGATCGATGTGCTTGTTTCTCTTTCCCCCTTCTTTTCTCTCTAAAATAAATAAAATAAAATTTAAAAAAAGAACAAACAAGTAAAATGCCATTAAAACAAGTTCTATTTGTGATTGCAAAATCATTTTTATAGTAATCTTGTAATATCACCTGTACTTCTGTGACTCCTTTCCTACTTATATAACTGTAACCTAGTGGTTCAGTACTTGTTCTTAGAGGATATCCTTAGTGTCCATATTGTAATGTGATGGCATTTTTGCCTGTCTTTTTCTCTGTGAGAGGAGCAGGATTAATGTCATCTTAGTTGTTCTTCTAGCAGAGAGTACATGTTTGCTAAAAGAATGAATTTAATATTCCTTGAAGTAAATGGCAATATATTGAAATTCAAAAATCATTTTCTCTACAGAGAATTCTACTTAATAGTAATTATAACAATATCAGAACTACCGTACAAATTGAACTCACCTAACATGCTTAAAAAGTACTAAGTAAAACTTATGGACACAGAGGGTGTGATGATGTTTTTCTTTAAGAATTTGTTTCCTTTGATTTGAGAGGTGGGGGAAAGGTAAAGAGAAAGAGAGAGGGAAGCATCAACTTGCTGTTCCACTTAGTTGTTCCATTTAGTTGTGTACTTATTGATAGCTTCTGATATGTGTCCTGACTGGGGTTTGAACTGGTGACCCCTGTGCACCAGGATAATGCTTTATCCATTAAGCTACCTGGGCAGGGCCTGTGACATTTTTCCATGAAAATTTTTGTGAGGTATTCATACAGGAATTTTGTTGTAAAAATGTGAGGCCTTTCACTAGATCTGTTTACCACTGGAATGGTAATAGAAAGGTATTAAGAAGGTAATAGAAAATGTCCCAGGATATATCAGATATTGTACCCTTACTATAGTATTTCATTTAATCCTCATGGTGTCCATAACTTATACATGATTAGTCAGATATTTTAGACAAGCACATCTGTTTTGGATGGAGTTTATAGCAAAGTCAAATTTGAATCCAGGCCTGCCTATCTCAAAAAAAAAAAAAAAATCTACCTTCTTTTTATTACACTACATATTTCCTCAAAGTAAAAGAGACAATCAAGAAAAGGATAATCCCATTCTTTTGAGTAAGGCTGAAAACTTCAAATAACATTGTTTGAGTTTTATTTTTGTGTGCTGACAGTAGATTAATTGAAGTACTTTCCCTTTCAGCTAAAATGCTAATTTTCAAGTTTTTTTCATATTACTGCAGGTAAAACGCATTTTGTGCTAGCTTAGTAGTTTTAAGTAATGAATTACATTATTAATATATGTATATTCTCACAGCACTAAGACACTAAAGATTATATGCAAATATCTAGAATTGATATTTTAAATTTTATTTTATTTATTTATTTACAGGGACAGAGAGAGAGGGATAGATAGGGACAGACAGACAGGAAAGGAGAGAGGTGAGAAGCATCAATCATTAGTTTTTCATTGCCATTGCGACACCATAGTTGTTCATTGATTGCTTCCTCACACGTGCCTTGACCGCGGGCCTTCAGCAGACTGAGCCAACCCTTGCTGGAACCAGCGACCTTGGGTGCAAGTTGGTGAGTTTTTTGCTCAAGCCAGATGGGCCAGCGCTCAAGCTGGCGACCTCAGGGTCTCGAACCTGGGTTTTCCACATCTCAGTCCGACGCTCCATCCACTGCGCCACCGCCTGGTCAGGCTAGAATTGATATTTTTAAAAATAAGGATTAATCTATTAGCTAATGTTTGTGGAAGTAAAGGAAACGAAAGAAAGAAATGAGAATGCTTGTTATTCCAGGGAGGGCCATGCTTCCCAAGTTCAGCTAATCAAATCCAGCCTTCCACAGACCAGAGACCTAGGGACCTTCTCAGGTCAAACAAGCGGCCATGCTCCCTCCCAAAGAAGAGTGATTTCGATGAGGTCAGGGGCTCACCAGGGTTCATGCTGGGAAATCCAGGTGTGCGGCTGCTTCGAGGTTAATGGAGGGCCTTGCCCTGTAAGTAGAAAGCATAAGTGTTAGTGTCAGTGTTAGACTTCATCTTGCTGAGCACAGCCTCCAGGGCACCTGCTCCCACTGCACCAGTTCTCTCCTTGTGACCTGACACTAGCAACCTCAGCTCCAAGAAATGGGCTCTACAATCAGAGACTAAAACCGGCAGATAGGATAGGGCCTGTTTCACATGGTTTCACCAAACTATATACCATGCTCAGGGGGACTTTGGGATCTATGACAAGAGGCTGGTGTGGGGACTGGGATGCAGGGGAGGGGCGGGGGAAGATGTATTGAAAAAGCCCCTGGATATTGTGCCAGTGCTTCCAGAGGCCAGGTGACTAACCAACTAATTCAAGGGACTAATTCAAGGACTACAGAAGGCATTGTTGGGGCAGCTCTCTTGCCATTTAAGAAGGTAGGCCCAGCAAAGCCAGTTCTTCAAGTTTTCATGATAAGCTAGAATTTTTTTAAAATTTAAGATCCATTGGTTTTTAAATATTTGCAACTAAGTTAAAGTTTTAACATAGTGTCAGAGTCAAAGAAAATAATCCCCTGGCAAATTGTCATCAGTTTTCAAGCTTTGGTATAGTGTTGGCCATTTGAAACTCTGGAGGGAAATGATCTACCTCATTTCATTTTTCTTTTGTTTTTTTCGTATTTCTTCCGAAATTAGAAGCAGGGAGGCAGTCAGACAGACTCACGCATGCGCCTGACCAGGATCCACCCAGCATGCCCACTAGTGGGCAATGCTCTGCCCATCTGGGGCTGTATTCTCTGTTGCAGCCAGAGCTGTTCTAGCACCTGAGGTGAATGCCATGGAGACATCCTCAGCACCTGGGCCAATTTCGCTCCAGTGGAGCCTTGGTTGCGGGGGTAGGGAAGAGAGAAACAGAGAGAAAGGAGACGGGGAAGGGTGGAGAAGCAGATGGGCGCTTCTCGTGAGTGCCCTGACCAGGAATCGAACCCAGGACTTCCACACGCCGGGCCGATGCTCTACCGCTGAGCCAACCAGTTAGGGCTGATCTACCTCATTACTTCGAAGGGATATGGATTTCAATGGTCAGGGGAGGGTCCCAAGTATCAGATTGTTCTGATGTGAATTCAAGGTTGATGCCTACTCACTCAATTCTAGTTGCTAACCGGCCATATCACAAGGCTTCCCTGGCTGCCTTTTCTCCTCCATTCTCCTTATGTAACTTTTTCTACAGAGCCGTGACATTAACAAACTCCCTCTATTTGTATTTCTCCAACTTAAATGTGCATCAGTACCACTCAGGAGCTTATTAAAATACATATTACTAAATTCCACTGCAAGAGATTTTGATTCAGTAGGTAGGTTCTAGAACTTGCTCTTAACACCCACCTTAGTTTACTTTAACACAGATGGCCTGGAGAACACACTTTAGAAACACTGACTCATCAGTGCCAGCTGATGGCTGGCACATTTGTTATTGCAGCCCTGGTGTCCTGCCTAAGTTATAGATCTGGAAGTACAACTGCCTACTGGAAATATTCACCTCATTTACCTAAATATCTCAAAATTATTGTCTAAATCCAAAGTTATTTCAATATTGCTTGCATAATGACGTCTCACTTAATGAGGAATCACACTTATGATGGTGAACCCATAAGATTGTAACAGAGCTGACAAATTTCTATCAACTGTGATGTAGCCATTGTAACATAATAGTGCAATGCATTACTTGAGTGTTTGTGGTGATGCTGGTGTAAATAAACTTACTGTACTACTGATCGTATAAGAGTAGAGGACATACTATTAAGAACAGTACATAATACTTGATAATAATAAGTGACTGTGTTACTTGTGGATGTATTAACTATAGCACACTTTTGTTGTTACTTTAGACTGTACTTTTTCTACTTATAAGAACAAGTTTGCTGTAGGCTCTGGCCAGTTGGCTCAATGGTAGAGCATTAGCCCAGCATGTGGATGTCCTGGGTTCTATTCCTGGTCAGGGCACACAGGAGAAGCAACCACCTGCTTCTCCAACCCCCTCTCCTTTCTCTCTCTCCCTCTTCTTCTCCCACAGTCATGACTCTACTGATTTGAGCATGGTGGCCCTCCACTCTAAGGATGGCTTCATGGCCTGCCTCAGGACCTAAAAGTAGCTTGGTTGCCAAGCAATGAAACAATGAACCCAGATGGGCAGAGCATTGCCCGGTAGGGGACTTGCTGGGTGGATCCCAGTCAGGTTGCATGGGGATGTCTGTCTCTCTGCTTCCCTGTCTCTCACTTAATTAAACATACATACACACAAAACAAACAAACAAACAAAAAAGAAGTTTGCTGTAAAATAGTATGCTGTATTACTGCAGCATCAGCCTCAATATCTTGTGTTCTCTGCATCTCTTGATCAAATCATTTCCTCTTGTGCTTGTTTTAATCTAAGCTTTGTGTAGTAACATGTTGTACAGGCTTGTAGGCTAGAAGCAATGGGCTATTCATCTAGAGTTGTGTAAGTGCACTCTGATGGCTGCACAATGATAAAATTGCCTAAAGATGCATCTCAGAATATACTTTTATCAATGGGCACATGACTGCATTATTTTATTTTATTTTATTTTTTTAGTGAGAGGAGGGGAGGCGGAGACAGACTCCTGCATGCACCCCCACCAGGATCCACCCGGCAAGCCCACTAGGGGGTGATGTTCTGCCCATCTGTGGCCATTGTTCAATTGCTCAACAACAGAGCCAATTTTTTAGTGCCTGAGGAGAAGGCCATGAAACCATCCTCAATGCTGGAGGCCAACTTGCTTGAGCCAATCGAGTCATGGCTGCAGGAGGGGAAGAGAGAAAGAGAAAGAAAAGGAGAAGGGGAAGAGAAGCAGATGGTTGCTTCTCCTGTGTGCCCTGACTAGGAATCAAACCTGGGACTTCCACATGCAAGACTGACACTTTACCACTGAGCCAACCAGCCAGGGCCAAGGCTGGATTTTTTCAGAACCTGCATAAAACCTTACATTCTTTATTTCATTGGAATGCATCATCATCAACTTAGTTGCTCAAGGCAGAAATCTGCATTTGCACCTTTGATGGGTAGGCTCTAGCATTCAGGGTACAAGGGGCGTGGGGAACCAGCATGCCCACCAAATAGCTGCTTTCCTATTCAAGCTTTGCAATGGCTGCTCAGTTACTCTAACTTGGCTGAGTGTAATCCAGTTCTTCTGGGACAGACCAATAACAGCCATTTTATTTATTAAGGTTTACTCTGTGCTGAGCTCTAACTTTTTTCATGAGTATTAATTCAATCTTTTCTTAAAGCCACTGAATTTCCTGTCTAGCTTTTGGCATCTTAGTACCCCTGAAGCTAGATCTGCTGGAACCTCTGCTTCAAAATAGGTAATGTCATCTTTCCCACAATGATACTACCCACCTAACTACAGACACCAGAGTTTAGGGGCCCTGCCATTGTTTTCTACTCATGATTCCAGGGATTATAATAACATTATTAGGAGGAACAAAAAACCCAAACAAACAAAAGACAAATAATTTTTTTCATTAAGTAAATTATTTCTCGTATGTATTTTTAACCTATATTAGAGAAATAACACTATATTGGAGGAACAACCCAATAGCCAAATTATTATATTTAGACAGGGGATACTTTTCTACTTATAGATAGAGTAGGTTGAGTAGTATCCTCCTCCTCAATTCAGGTTTACAAAAACCTCAGAATGTGATCTTATTTGAAAATAAGGTCTCTAGCCTGACCAGGTGGTGGTACAGTAGATAGAGTGTTGGCCTGGGACACCAAGGACCCAGGCTCAAAACCCCAAGGTTGCTGTCGCTGGCTTGAGAGCAGGTTCATCTGACTTGAGCTTGAGGTCATCAGCTTGTGCATGGGATTGTAGACATGATTGCATGATTACTGGCTTGAGCACAAAGGCTGCCGGCTTGAACAAGGGATCACTGGCGTGGTTGGAGCCTCCGAGTCAAGAGCACATGTGAGAAAGCAATCAATGAACAACAATGGCGCTGGAACTATGAGTTGATGCTTATCCTTTCTATCCCTTCCTGTTTGTCCCTGTCTGCCCGCCACCACCCCCTTCCATCTTTCTCTATCTTAAAAAAAGGGGGGTCTTTGTAGTATAATTAGTTAAGGATCTTGAAATGAAATCATCCTGGATTTGAAGTGGTTCCCAAATCCAATGAGTAGTGTTTTCCTAAGAGAAAGCCGATGGAAACTTGAACACAGAGGCACAGAAGAGAAGACTACAGAAAGATGAAGGCGCAGACTGGAGTAATACCTCTATAAGCCAAGGAACACCAAGAAGCACAAGAAGCTTAAAGAGGCAAGGAAGCATTCTTCTCTAGAGCCTTCAGAGGGTGTATGGTCTTACTGGCACCTTGATTTCCAGACTTCTAGTGCAAAGAATTGTGAGAAAATAAATTTCTGTTGTTCTATGCCACCACTTTTGGTCATTTGTCATGGAAGCCTAGGAAACTAATATAGTGAAGAGAGGAGATATTTGCTGACTTGTGGATAGGAGAATATGTAGATTGTGCCACATATAAATTAGTCTACAGCAGGGGTCCTCAAACTTTTTACACAGGGGGCCAGTTCATTGTCCCTCAGACCGTTGGAGGGCCAGACTATAAAAAAACTATGAACAATTCCCTATGCCCACTGCACATATCTTATTTTAAAGTAAAAGAACAAAAGAGGAATGAATACAATATTTAAAATAAAGAACAAGTAAATTTAAATTTTTTTTATTTTTATTCATTTTAGAGAGGAGACACAGAGTGAGAGTTAGAGAGAGAGAGAGAGAGAGACAAAGAGAGAAAGGGGGGAGGAGTTGGAAGCATCAACTCCCATATGTGCCTTGACTAGACCAGTGCAGGGTTTTGAACTGGCAACCTCAGTGTTCCCAGGTTGACGCTTTATCCACTGCGCCACCACAGGTCAGGCAAGAACAAGTAAATTTAAATCAACAAACTGACCAGTATTTCAACGGGAACTATGGGTGCGGATGCATCCTGTGCTCCTCTCACTGACCACCAATGAAAGATGTACCCGTTCCAGAAGTGCATTGGGGCCGGATAAATGCCCTCAGGGGGCTGCATGCGACCCACGGGCCATAGTTTGGGGACCCCTGGTCTACAGTATTATGAAGTTAAGCGTCATAATACCTAACATATAACTGTTCATTATGAGAAGATAACGCTATCTGTGGGACTCATTTTTATTTTTTAAATGACATCCTAAAACTCAGAAGAGTATGCTATCTTGGCTGAGCAGCTGCGATGAAGGAAGAGAGAAAACCAGACACTGAAGAAAGGCAGGCTAAGCCCCTTCCTCATCTCTTCATATGCACTGGGCGATGTGGTGGAGTGGGGAGAATGCCTCTGATTTCTGAGTATTAATTTTATATCCTGCCACCTTGATGAATTCATTTATTAGGTCCAGTAGGTTTTTGACTGAGACTTTAGGGTTTTCTATATACAATATTATATCATCTGCAAATAATGACAGTTTTACATCTTCTTTTCCAATTTGGATGCCTTTTATTTCTTCTTCTTGTCTGATTGCTGTGCCTAAGACTTCCAGAACTATGTTGAATAAGAGTGGTGAAAGGGGATACCCCTGCCTGGTTCCTGATCTTAAGGGGATTGCTTTTAATTTTTGCCCATTTAGTATGATGTTTGCTGTGGGTTTATTGTAGATGGCCTTTATCATGTTAAGGAATGTTCCCTCTATTCCCACTTTACTGAGAGTTTTGATCATGAATGGGTGCTGGATTTTATCAAATGCTTTTTCTGCATTTATTGAAATTATCATGTGATTTTTGTCCTTTCTTTTGTTTATGTGATGAATCACATTGATTGATTTGCGAATATTGAACCAGCCTTGCCTCTCCAGAATAAATCCCACTTGATCATGGTGTATGATTTTTTTCATATATTGCTGGATCCAGGTGGCTAATATTTTGTTGAGAATTTTAGCATCTAAATTCATCAGGGATATTGGCCTATAATTTTCTTTCTTTGTGTTGTCTTTGCCTGATTTAGGGATCAGAATTATGCTCGCCTCATAAAAGGAGTTTGGAAGTCTTCCTTCCTGAGAAGTGGCTTTTTGACAGAACTATTGCATTGACACAGAGACTTCAGGAGAGGTCCATGTATGAGTCACAGTGGATGCTGGCCACAAAGGAGGTGACAGCTATGACAGCTGTCACTGCTATGACAGCTAGCTCACCCTCTGTTAGCATGACTCCTTTGCTTTAAAACACTGTACATAAATATTCCTTTGCCCAGCGATTGTAGGTAAAATGAAGACTCGGTGAATCAGTCCTTTGGTAAAAGAAACTCTGGGATGTGCAGAATATAAGCAGGGCAGAGCTGAAATGAACAATAATGATGATAAAAAGAGCATTTATGGAAAACTTAATATGTGCCAGAATGAATGTTAAGAGTGTAGCATTATTTAATCACTTTACAACCTGTGAAGTAGGTGCTGATGCTGTACAGAGAGGTTGATTTGCTTAATATCACGTTGCTACCCAGTGGCACAATGAGGACTCCAGACCACCATCTCTAGTATTCCTAGCAGTAGACATGTGATGACCATCTTTTTCAAGCAAAATTCAGGACATGTAGCCTTAAATATGCTAGTGTCCATTGGGCACAATAGGAGTGGACATTTGCAATAAGGACTGTTGAGGAAAATCCTGGTAATAGAGTCACTGGCCTTTAAATACCAGAAAAATACTGTGGATCATGTTCAAATTGCTATTCTTGTCTCTTTGGCACTAAGGAAGTCATGCTGTTTATATCTGGAGTGTACAACTAGCATCATCCTGATTGGCCTATTGGAAGGTAAAAATAGTTTTGCTGGAGTCCATCAAATCACTGATAAAAGTGTATCTGGATCGACTTTGTATAGATTATTGACTTCCAGTTATAGTTTCCTTTTGCTTTGGAAGGGTCACTTAGACAAGATACATTTTGGTCGTAATAAAAAATTTTACCAATTTTTGAAATGTATATTGAGCTTGTCTTTTTTTTTTTTAACAGTATAACTGCACTATTAATTTACTGAGGTATGTGAGATGAGCAGAAAAACATTGTCTTATGTAGTTATTTCTACTTTTTATACTCTTGGGTCAGATTTTCTAAAGGAATTATGTATTAACAAGACACATTTTAAATCTGCCTGCAGGGTTGACCTTGAATGTGGAGGTGGAGTAGGCAGATGTTGGGGTAGAATGAGTGGGAGTTGCTTACCTAAATTATTTCTACCATTGCCCTGACACTGTGTCTAAAATTGTAGCTAATTTGCTGAATTTCTTTATAGAAAAGAAATAAAACTTTTAAAATTAAAATATATATTGTGGACCGTAAATGGCAAAAAGCCTTTGTAGATTTGAGGCTTAGCAAAAGGCTAAGTTCTCCCCCCTCCACCTCCATATTGGCTATGATGCTGAGTATTTGCACCCACTTCACTTGCTTGCTTGAGTTTCTGGAAGCAATTTACATGCCCTTCCTCTTACTCTTTGTTTGATTCAGATGTTGGTTGATTTTGCTTATGTATGATGGGGGATTCCTGTTTATGCCTAGGGAGAGTTACTATTTTTGCCTCAGATGTGTAACTTTGTATCAAGGACTTCCTTGATTTGCATATGGCTATATAATAAAGCAAACTGGGGCTATGGGGCACTCGGATATTGCCATCAGCATTGAAGAGGCCTCCCATTCCAATCCTTTTTTCTTAATTAATCTGTTTTCTTAATTCTGCACCATTCTCACTCAAGACCCAGAATTACGAGCTGCGCTGGTCTGCAGCAAATATAGATGGGGTAAGTGGGAGAGCTGAAGCTCTGACATCTTGGTTTATTACTGGGCTTCTATCTATTCCATTTTTATTTATTTGTTAACTTATTTTTATAATATTTTTAAACACTGCTGGCCAACACTGGAGAAATGGTTAATTTCTGTGAGTAAGCAATCACCATCTGTGTGCGTGGCCAATAGATTCTGGTCCTAAGGAAAGTTTTCATAGAATAGTAAGTTTTGATAGGAAGGAGCAATGGCCTTTATTGAGCATCTATTATGTACCTGACACTATATAGGTACCTGCCATGCATTAACACATTTAAAAGTCCTCACAGGTCTGTCCTGTAATGACTGAGATGGAAGTAGACTGTAGAATATGGAAACAGTAGTCTAAATCCTGAGTAGGATCTGTTCTTAAACAGGCCAAATGATCTACTTTGGACCCCTAAATCCACATGCAGATCTAACATCTCACACATTCAGAGGTGAAGGAAGGCGGATGGATTTAGGGATTCTTTATTGTAATTTTATAGTAGTAATTGCTTAGGGTTGTAGCTCCTAAGTGGCAGAACCAAAATTCACATCAAGGTTTTCTGACTGTAAAACCCACATCCCTTTCCTGGTACCTGGGGAGGAAGAATAAGGTAAGAGCTTAAAACATGGGCTGGCATACTACATTACCTGGCTGCTGATCTTCAGTCCATCACTCTGGTTAGTCATGACAACTTGCAGAAACTACTCAGTCTCTGTGTGTCTCTTTCCTCAAATGTAAACATGGAACTACTATATTTACTCATGTATAAAACGCACTCCCCCCTCAAAAAATTTGGGGTCTAAAAACTGGGTGCATCTTATACAGTGGTTGTAGATATTTTTTACTTTCATTTCCTGCTTTTTTGTGCTTGTTTTTGCACTCATTGTTGAAGACAGTGATTCGTCATCAGATACAGATGAGGACAAGCTAATGAATGGGAGTTTTGACAGTAATGAAGAGTTGTATAAATTTTATGATGAATAAATAAAACTTGAGTTCAATAACTTTATGTAATACTTTTTTTTTTTAAATTTCAGACCCTACAATTCAGGTGCGTCTTATACATGGGATCATCTTATACATGGGGAAATACGGTAATACTAATAGCATCTATCTCAGATCTGTTGCAGAGATGAAATGTTTTAATAGATGGAATGGGCTTGGTATACAATGAGCCTTCAAAATGTTGACCTTTCATCACTGCATATGATTGTGACAAAGATCAAATGTGGAGGCTGTCCTGCCTGGTCCTTAGACAGGGCTAGCGCGTAGACCCTGGCTGGCCACTGAAGCACAGCCTTCTTGATCAGTGGTAAGAAGGGAACACTAATATTGGAGAAAAATGTGCCCATTTCAATATTTTGCCTTGAAGTGCCCCTGAAGAACTATGTATGCTCTTTAAACCCTGAGAGCTCTCAAGTAAGAGCAAATAGTGAGCATCAGTTAAGCTTATTCTTACAATTATTATTAAAGGAAGCAAGACCATATGTAAAG
This sequence comes from Rhynchonycteris naso, assembly GCA_037038555.1. NCBI lineage: Eukaryota > Metazoa > Chordata > Mammalia > Chiroptera > Emballonuridae > Rhynchonycteris > Rhynchonycteris naso. The sequence continues at coordinate 137,931,786 of CM072996.1, forward strand.
AAGACAGGGATCCAAAGGTAGGGCAACAAGTTCCATGTAACTGAAGCTAAACATTTTAGTTCTGGTTAACTGAATTCATCCTAAACACCCATGTAATTCAATTGATCATTGAGTAAAATGAGTTCTATCTCTCAAGTAGACAGAAGAGAAGCTGCTCAATAACTTTTACTCCAACTAGCTTTTGAAATATGTGTTTTAATGACATTCTTTCAATGATAGGAAAAGTGTCTTCTGGATTTTGGTGGGGAGGAAGAAGGAGGATAATAAGCCACAGAGCTCATTATTATGCTGCATTATTTATGAAGCTTTAATATTTTTTAGTTTCAATCGATTGAAGACTCCTTGTTTTAAATGCAGATACAAAGAACAGATAGCACATGAAACCCATGTTAAGCAGTAATTCTTTGTAAAATAGTCCTAATCATAATTATAAAAGCACAGTAGACTCTAATGATTACTCTGTAGGATTAATCTACTATTTATTGAGCTATTACTATAACTCATTACATTGGATGTTGAGGATTAAATGGTGAGAATGACTTAGTCTCTGCTCTCAAAGAGTTTATAGCTCAGTAGGGTAGAAATAGACATTGCAATAAACTACAGCAAGATGTAAGAAGTGTCATAGATAAATAAATGTACAAAGTGCTAGCCTAGGAAATAACTCTTTGAGAAAACTTTTGAAAGCTTTATTAAAGAGGTTTACTAAGGTAAGAGTTTCATCAGATGATCAATCAGCAACTGACTACAATGGAGAAAAATGTGGTCGTTCTTAGAAAATAGAAAAGATGTCAAACTCTTGAGGAGTATGGCAGTGAACACCCAGTTATGCCTGGGTCAATGAGCTACACTGCAGGAGTTAGCAATGGCTTTCTCTAATCCACTGTAAAACCTGCTGACCTCTCTCAGCTCTCCCTATGGATACCAAGCCCATTTCTGAGTCATGCTGCCAGTCCAGGAGAAGGGCTAGTTTTCTCATAAGTTTGCTATCATAGGCATAAATGAATTATCCTATTTTCCATTTGATACATAAGTTAGTGATCACTTTCTTTGGCAGAGACCTCCAGTATGCTGACTCCCTGTTCATAACGCATTATAAGTAACTGATAAATTGAGGTAGCAGCTGTTATTGAGTGTGGAAGGAAACAAAGGCCAAGGTATATAAGATGGAAAAGAGATTACATTAAGAAGAAGAGAATTGGTCAAATGTGGTCAAAGTGTCCCCCTGAGCTGCAGATGAATCATTTAAGCATACAGCATGATAGGCTCCTGAGAACTTCAGGCTGCAGAAAAGTTAAAAATTGCACATATGTGTATGTGTGTGCCTATTACATACTTATATATGTAGTTATATATATTTATATATGTATATGCACATGTAAGAACAAATATATATATATTCATTTTTGTGTGAATGTATATTATAAATATGCATATTTGTTTCAGACTCCACAGACTGGAAAGTGTTAGACTTCTCATACTCCTCACAGGCTCTATCTCTTCCTACCCCCGCCCCTCCACAGCACCAACAGCCTAAAGCAGAAAGGATGCTTTGTGACCAGAGGCTGCATCAGAAAGTTTGCAGCTCTCAGAGGACATTCCATCTCGGAACCTCACCGGGTCCCTGCAGGATGGTGGGTTTTCGGAATCGGTGGATTCCCTCAGGAAGACAGGACCGCTGCTGACACGTAGGGCTCCAGCCGGCCGCCCCCCCCCCCCCCCGGTTCCCTAGTTGTCCCCCACTCGCGTCTGCGGGCTCCGCAGTAGCGGGCCAGGCCCGAGAAGCTCTCCGCGGCGCGCACGGCCCCGCGGGCTGGAGTGGGCCGGCGGCACAGGCGGGAGACAGGGAGGGAAGAGCGCGGGAGGGCGGGGGCGGCGGGAGGCCATGCCTCCAGCTGCGAAGGCTGCCGCACAGCTGGAGCCCCGGCGGTCACCTGCGCGGCGCCGTAGCCCTCGCGCTCCCGCTGCCCGGCCCGCGGCCGGCGGACTTTGCGGAGGGCGCCCGGCGTAGGCGGCGGCGGCTGTGGGCCGAGCCGGTATTTATAGCTCGGTGACAGCAGCGGCGGCGGAGACACTGCCTCTCGGTCTCGCCGCGCTTCCCAGCGAGGTTGCGGGTGCGGCAGAGGGCTGTGCTCGACCGTGTCCCCGGTGTGCGGGCGCCCCGAGCCCGCGCGGCCCCATCGGGTGAGTACGCGGCCCGGCGCCGGGTGCGCCTCTCCGCCGCGCGGTCCGACCGCAGCCCGCTGCCGCCACGTCCCTGCCCGCGAATGCGGAAGCGGCGGCCGCTCGGCCTGAATCCCCCGGTGCCTCTCCTCCCCCTTTCCCGGACCGCGGGCCGGGAGGCAGGGTAACGTGTCTGGGAGGCAACAGACGTGCTGGCCCTTGAGGGAGAGCGCAGAGGAGACTCCTAGGGGGAAGGCTCTTGGTAGGTATCCCTCAACTCCTGAGCTCCAGGCGGGTAAGGGACGTCTCCAAAGCAGACCTTGAACTTTCCTCGATTCACTAGTTACGAGGGTAAGAATTGAGTAGAAGCCCTATCAGTGATTAATTAAATTAACAGGTTGCAATAATGGGTGTTCTCATTAAAAACAACAGCAACAGCACTTGAGTGTTTCGGTGTTTACTAACTTGATCATCACTAAATAAAGCTATTTGTTGATTTACATTTTCAAAAATACCACAGGCCCCCAAGTGTGTTTGACCCATGCGGTAACACTTTGGCTGCCAATTTTCATTCTACCAGATGTGGAACAGTAAACTGAGCGTGTGTGTGTGTGTGTGTGTGTGTGTGTGTGTGTGTGTGAGAGAGAGAGAGAGAGAGAGAGAGAGAGAGATGGTAGTAGTAAACATCACGTGCTTATTTGGGTATTTATGTGTGTATATAAGTCTCATGAATAAAAGAATTTCTTGAGTAAAATAATGTTGAATAAATGTAATGATAAAAGATGAATTGTCTGAAACCCAGAGAAAGACTTCTAGGAAGATTCCAGGGTTTTGTTTTGTCTTCAGAAAAAAAGTTCTTCCTACTTATGGAATATGAAGAATAGTAGAATCCCTGTAAACACTGTTTTTCATTATTGTAAAGTATTGAGCTTTTACTGTGAGCTTTCTAACTCAAATTATGAATTTTGACATTTTACACAGGTATTTACTTTCCACCTCCATCCTGCCTACATCTGGTCCCTGTGATCAGAAACAAGTACTTGTCTGTTTTATTTAATTTGCTTCTTTAAACTGCCAGTCATTTAAAAAATAATTTTAGATACAAACGAATTCTATTTCATTCATTAACTCTTACCTTTGTTGGAGTTGTGCTTAGTTTATCATAAATGTGTCATTGAAAAGGAGATCTAAACATTTGAAAAGAACTCATTACTGATTATTTTTCAACTTAATAATGTGAACAGTCTCCTAAATATTTTGCCATTTTAATGAAAATTTGGCAGTGTCTTTGTTAGAGTCCCAGGTCTATGTTGCTTTCAGGTTCTCTGTTTTTAAAATCTTGCATTGGTTCAGTGTTTTGTTATTCCAAGGACTGTAAAATGAGAACGAGGGAATAAAATCACATCAAGTTTGAAAAAATGTGAACAGAAAGTCTAGGAAGTGATTTATGGATGTAATCTTTCAAATTAGCTAGGGTACCACAAATACCATCCTGTCTGTATCTGTGCAAAGCCACTTATGGTGGTTTCATTGATTAACTTAAAAGGTTGCTTTTTTATTTTAAAAGGCTGTGTGGTCTCTTGTATTGGAATAAAAGTAGGAAGTTCTGACTCTACTGTTATTATTGATATTTGTATTTTTTAAAAGCTGCATGAATCACTTGTATTATGTAAAATGTTATGTGCCATCTCCTCATACCTACCTTTTCATCTAACAATTCAGTATTTTAAGTCCTCTTCTTACTGTAGGGCTGGTCCCCGGAAATCTGTTTGGTTTTTCTACCTTCTGCTGTTTCTTCTTTTAAATACTTAAACATCCCATTATCCAGAGTCTATTCTTTCTGAAATGGACTCTTCAGTATTTTTGTTTTTTTCTCACCCAAAGCTGGTCTGAGATGCAACCATCCATACATTTATGATTTATTTTATTCATCCACTAGCAAATAATAATTGAGTGCCTAGGAGGTGTAAGTCATCACCTAATACTTATTGCATCCTTCCCAATGGAACTTTATTTTGTATTCTATACTTCTCTCAGTGCAGGGAGCAAGTAGTATTAAGATTATTGGCCTTGGGTTATATAGAGATATTGCTGCCTGTTTTTGCCAGTTGATAGCTGTCTGACCTCGGACAGGTTATAACCTTTCTGAATCTCTATTTCTTCACTCATAAACACAAAGGGTTGGTATAAGAACTAATTGAGACACTATGTGAAAAGTGCTTCCCAAGAGCCCAAAACATAAAAAGCACTCACAAATGTTATTATTATGTTGTTTATATCTGCTTAAAGGATGTTCATCTCACAAAGTGCATCCCCTGTTTCAGGGACTAGCAATTCTATTCTGGGTTTTGCCAGGTCATGTCCACATCCAGTCTCTCAGTTCATCTTGTTAGCTCCTCCTTTCAAATGTATCCAGGAATGGAGTCATTTCCAACCATCAGGCAGAGTGGCTCTTCTGACATTAAGTCAGATTGTGTCACTCTCCTGCTCTCCCATCTCACAAAGGAGGAGAGCCCATGTGCATAGTGTGGCCTCCAGGCCTGATCATGATTGTCTGCTACCTCCCAGGCCTCATCCCCTTCCACTCCCTGCACCCACGTCCTATCCAGTCATACCTGCCCCTTGCTGCTCCTTATGTGCACTAACCATGCATCAGCACAGGCCTTTGTGATTGTTTGTTTCCTCTGTCTGGATCACTTTTTCCCCAGATGTCTGCCTCCCTCCTTCCCTCCTTTCACATCTCTATTCAAATGTCACCTTATAATAAGGCCTTCTTCAACTTCTCTTACTATTAATACTCTCTATTAACTTTCTCCTGCTTATTTTCTCCATCAACTGATAACTTTATAAAATACATAGTATTTAAATTTTCTCTTAATGTCTGTTTCTCACATGAGACTATAACATGTAAGGCAACGGGAACTGTCTGTTAGTAACCCTCACACATAGGCCTGTACCTGGCACAAATAGGCAGTCTTCATATATTGAACAAACTAATGATGGATGTTATTCAGAAGTTAACAGATCTGGACTCCACCACTTTCTCTCTATGATTTTGGACAGGTAGCCTTAAGCTTTCAGAGCCTCAGTTTCCATATTTGTAAAATAAGGATAATAATAGTCATTCTTTCTAGGGTTGTGTTAATTCTTTAACACTGAGAATAGTATATACAATCACCCAATAAATGTAATATATAGTTGATATTATTTTGATGCTCATTTTTATGGAAATGACCAAAATTCACTTGTGTTTTAACAGTGGTCTTCAGGGTAGGACATAGCTGGAAGGGACGAGATGCTTTCCAGATGAAATCTCCTTTGGTCTTGCTACAACTCTATGAAGAAAGTACTTTTATTAAGATTTTACTGGTGAAGAAGTAGAATCTCAGAGAGGCTAGACATTTGCCCAAGGTCACAGAGTTAGTGAGTAGCAGAGTCAGGCAGAATTGGACCATATTCCTCCCACCACATTAGGTGACTGTCTGCAAAACAGATGTTCCTAATTCCCTTGAATCATTCTAATGCATTCTAATGGTGTGATTTTGCCATTAAGAACACTAAGAGATAAAATGTGATATAATGTACGCTATTATTTACCTTTTAAGGAAATAATATTAAATAATTTAAAAGCTCCATTTTCCCTGTAATATGTGATTTTAAAAGTGATTATATAGTAGGAATTAAATGAAATGATTTTAAGAGTGTTCTGTTATCTGCAAAGAAGTACACCTATATTGGGAGAAAGCTTCAACTAGGTAATTGGGGGAAATAGCCTTTAATGTTGTCTAGTACTAACATAGCCAAGAACTGTCTAAAACACAGCTGTATGCGTCACAAAGTATGTACCATAAAAAGTGAAGTACCGGAGGTCTTTTTAAACATTACTTTTTTAAGAAATTGAATTCAAGATTCTGAAATAATGTTCACACTTTTGGCAGAGTGCAGGCACAGAGTATAGCCCTTTAGTAAGAGCCAGGAGGGCTTACAGGTGAATTTTCAGTCATAAATCCCAAAAGAGCTTCAAGAAATTTGGAAAGATTTTAATTTTATCCTATAATAGAGCTCCACAGTGATAATGCTCTGTTCTTGTTATCTGGTTATTATTATCCAATGCTAAGACACTACATTAGCACGATGGTGCTTTGGGTATGGTTACTTGACTAGTAATAATGTGTCTCTTATATAGCAGGTTTCGTTAGTCCATGAGGGACTTTTCCATACACATCCTTAAATATTTTTAATCTAAATGATATACTCCATCTTGATCATACTTGTCATTGTGCAAAAAAAAAGGAAAAAAACCCACAAAAACTTTTGCCTGATCCAGGGTCTCTGTTTCGAAACGTGACATTCATACTCCTGAAGACTTTGAATATTTTCATATGTTTGTAAAGACTCTAGTAAGGAAGGAAGGCCTTGTACTTTGGTTCAATGAAACAAATTATTACAATAATTGTTAGGGCATTGATGTTGCCTTCATCTGGTATCTGATCATTTTTTACTTACACTGTTGGAGTTGTCTCTAAATTAGCCTCCCCACTTTCATCGTGCCACATACCAACTGATCATTTTCCAAGTTGACAGAATCTTCCCCAGACCCGGTTCCACTTAATTGTATCACTCTTCTGCTCTGAAGGTTTGTTCCCCTATTCTCTATTAAGTAAATGTGAAACAACACTTTCCTATCATCTTCCTTCCGGTGGCCCCAAATTATTCTTTACTCTCATAAGATACCCCCAAGCACTCTCTATTCCAGCCACACAGAACTATTGATACATCTCTCTACCTGTCCCTGACACTCTTTCTCCTGTGCTTTTGTTCAAAGTATCTTCTCAACCTCAGTGTTCGTACCTCTTGACCATTTTTCTTTGAATTCCTCTCCATTCTTAGCCTGTAGTACTAGGTGAACTGCTGGCTTGTAGAAAGATATGTGGCATTTCTAAGATCAGATATAAATATTAGAACCTTTAGAATTGGAAACCATATCTGAAGGGCTATGGATTACCAAATAGTATATCAAGTTTGAGCTTGTAATTACCAATATCTTTGTCACTACTGTTATGTGAAAAAAGCAGAGGGCACCAAGGTATTCCTAGAGGCATGTTTCTAATAATATCATTACTTACAAAAGGGAATTCAATGTTGGGGATTGGTCTAGTTCTTAGAGATGCAGTGTTTTCTATAAACATTGCTGTGAAATCACAGAGTGAACGTCAGTGATACATTATCAAAGGACGGTCAGACCAGCTCAACTACTTAACACTGATGCTCAAAGAAGATAAAAAATTTGAGCAATCCTGTCAGTCACATGGTTCTAGTTCTTTCTGGCCATGATGCCATGGTCATTTTGAATAGCAATAGAAAGTTCATTCATCCTAGAAGTACTGTGAATCTTATATCGACAGTTTTATTATTAAGAATTTTTAAACCAGTATGTAAAGGGCAAGATTTGGGAATTTATGTCTTGATGTGAGTAAGGCACAGCATAGAGTGTTGAAACCAGGCGGCGTGAGTTTGAATCTCAGCTCTGGCACAGATCCGTTTTGTTCTTTGGTACAAGTTACTGAACTCTTAAATTTTGGTTTCAACAATTGTAAAATAAGAGTCTTTTCTTTCTTGGGCTGCTAAGAAATTTAAATGAGATGTTGGTCAAGCTCATCAGCATAATGCCTGGTATATGGTAAGTACTCAATAAAAGTCAGCCTCAGTAATAGTGATGATAATGCAGAGCCTGGTGTTAAAGTGAGATGGTATTGGGTGGGGACACGTCACTGCTGTTACTGGCATCAGTGCCTCTTTGGGCTCCCCTGCTCTTCTCTGCCCTTAGTGGAAGCTAATGGCAGGTTTCTCTGCCTCCTTCTCATCTCATCTATACAAGGAGGGGCTTCTCCTTTGCGTTGCACCACTCAGCTCATCCGGTAGATGTTTATGGGTAGCCTACTATGGGCTAGACCAGAGGTCCTCAAACTACGGCCCCCACGCACTGAATGTGGCCCCCTAAGGCCATTTATCCGGCCCCTGCCGCACTTCTGGAAGGGGCACCTCTTTCATTGGTGGTCAGTGAGAGGAGCACAGGATGCATCCACACCCACAGTTCCCATTGAAATACTGGTCAGTTTGTTGATTTAAATTTACTTGTTCTTTATTTTAAATATTGTATTTGTTCCCGTTTTGTTTTTTTTACTTTAAGATATGTGCAGTGTGCATAGGGATTTGTTCATAGTGTTTTTTTATAGTCCGGTCCTCCAATGGTCTGAGGGACAGTGAACTGGCCCCCTGTGTATAAAGTTTGGGGACCCCTGTGCTAGACCCTCTGCTGTGTCCTGGAAGTAAACAGCCCCCTCCCTGAGGCCTTGATGATCTAGTGAGGAAGATGAACACTTTTACAGATCACTTCTTTATGCTAAGCTAAGAGCCAAGATAAAAGCACATTTAATTGAGAGCTCTTCTATGGTTGCAGAATTGAATTTAAAAAAATAAAAAGGGTTTGCTGACTATGTTCATGGTGACGCATAGTCAGTTTGAACAACCTCAGTCCTGGATTATTAACATTAGAGTCACTGGGTGATTGTGTTGACTATAAAGATGTTGTATGTAAGCCATAGCAGTGAATGAAGTTTTAGAGTTCTGGATATCAGATACCCGGGGAACTAGAAAACAGGACTGAGATGACTAGGCAAACTTTTGGCAACCTTATATATGAAATCCGGAAGTGGGAATCAGCAGAGGTTTTATTTAAGTTATTCAGGTTTTGAAATTTGGGATCCCCCATTCCCAGTTCCCAGAAGACATCACTCCAGCTTTGGAGTACAAGGCATGAATAAATATCAGCCATGTTTTGCATAAAATAAAAAGAGCAAAAGATCAATAATAGGGCCCTGTTCATTTGACTGGTATCTAAGGCACTGAACCTATTAGTGAATATTAAGAATAAACTGTAAATGTGATGGGAAATATCTTATTGGAAGAAACACTTCTAGCTTTGAGGTATATTAGAAAAACCAAGGGCTAAGAATGGATTTGGATTCAAATACTGGCTCTTCCACTTCCTCGATATCTGAGCCATTGTTTTCTCACTTGTAACATGGGCATGATAGTAGCATTCATAGCATCATGGTAGGCATTACAATCTGTACTAGTGCAAAACTATAGCTCAATACGATAGTTCTTGCTCTTGAAACCATATGAATACCAGAGAGAAACAGCTATCTCCAACATTTTTGTTTAGAATGTTCTAATTTAACTTGGGCCATGTCGACGTTACATAGCACCCAAAGCAACATTCTGAAGTTAAAAACAACAAATAAGTATATGCCAACCCTCCACAAAACACTTATTTATTTATTTATAGGGACACAGAGAGAGTCATAGAGAGGGATAGACAGGGACAGACAGACAGGAACGGAGAGAGATGAGAAGCATCAATCATCAGTTTTTCGTTGACATTGCGACACCATAGTTGTTCTTGATTGCTTTCTCACACGTGCCTTGACCGCGGGCCTTCAGCAGACCGAGCAACCCCTTGCTGGAGCCAGCGACCTTGGGTCCAAGCTGGCAAGCTTTGCTCAAGTCAGATGGGCCCACACGCTCAAGCTGGCGACTTTGGGGTCTCGAAACTGGGTCTTCCACATCCCAGTCTGACGCTCTGTCCACTGCGGCACCGCCTGGTCAGGCAAAACCACTTATTTAAACAAGGATCAAAGTCATATGTATTCAGTCAGCGTTCTATATTCTGCTGCCTTGCTTGTGTGTAGGTATGAGGAGGGGAGGTGTTGGTGCAACTGCAATAAATTTCCTCACTGGTGAGAGAAGCAACAGAGAATCCTCTTAAATGATTAATCTGTACAGTTCTGATGGCATGTAGGAATCACTTTTGCTTCAAGACTATTGGCTTTGAGCCTGACCAGATGGTGGCACAGTGGATAGAGCCTCGGACTGGGATGCGGAGGACCCAGGTTCGAGACTTTGAGGTCGTCAGCTTGAGCGCTGGCCCATTTGGCTTGAGTAAAAAACTCACCAGCTTGAACCCAAGGTCGCTGGCTCCAGCAAAGGGTTGCTCGGTCTGCTGAATGTCTGCGGACAAGGCACATGTGAGAAAGCAGTCAATGAACAACTAAGGTGTTGCAACGAGAAACTGATGATTGATACCTCTCATCTCTCTCTGTTCCTGTCTGTCTGTCCCTATCTATCCCTCTCTCTGACTCTCTCTCTGTCACTGTAAAAAAAAAAAAAAGACTGTTGGCGTTGAGGTGATTGCTGTGTATTCTCTTGTGGGGTCATCTCTGGACTTTTCCAAAGATGTTGCATGGAATTGGGTTGACAGTTGACTCATTTTGGCATCCTTGCATATTGGATGTCATGAAAACACATGATGTTCACTGTTGTTCTTCATTGCTTTCTCTGCTTATTTTTTGGTGTGAGAACCACACAGGTCTGTATTGCTGTACTGTGAGATGAACCACACATAAAAATAAAAAAGGAAAGAAAGAAACTTGTGATAGTTACTATTCCTAAGTGTCTGAGCCGCAGCTCCTGGAAACAGTTGATATTTCAGAGTATTCACACGGATCACAAAGGACTTGAATTACTTAAAAGGTTTATAAACCCAAGGCACGGTGACTGTTTTGCTGAATTTTATTGTCAGTCCTTTTGTGTGTTTATGTGGTCTTTCTAAAGTACTTAGTTTTTCATTAACTTAAATTGTGGTTTAATTGACATTCATCAGCCTAGAATATTGGATTGGGATTTGGGAGCCTTAGAGCCTATTCTCAGATCTTCCATTTACTTAGAGTTACTTTAGGCTTGTGGCTTGATCTTTGTATTTTTAGCCATATATGTATTTATGTACAAATGAATTATATATATTTTTTCTCCTGTGCTATAGAAATATGTATTACAAAGTTAATATAATCATCTCTAGAGGAGAATGTATCTCCAGAAGGCATTTAAGGGATGATAACCCTGGTGCTGGGCCCTGGGTCTGCCCTGTCAGGCTGGGAAAACCCCTGGAGCTGGTTTGGCTGCTGGCAGAGTCTGGAGATCAGGACCTGGGCTCTGACCTCAGAGGCTCAAATCAGAACTCTCCTGCTGGATGACTTTGGGCAAGTTATATAATCTGTGAGAGCATCAGTTCCCTGCTTGGAAATGAAGCGATGACAGTATTTCAGAGGGTTGTTATGACAAAAATAAAATAAGAATGCGTGCAGACACCCGACATCAAACCTGGATGTCAATTATTGTAGACTTTGCAAGAGTCCCTCTTTTCTCTTCCAGTTCTAAATAAATTGAGAAAGAAGAAAAAAAGAATTCGCAGATGGTGGTGAAACTGCCTTTATTATTATTTTGATCTTAGATTTATTCAACTTTATTATTATTTTTTTTAAAAAAGAGAGCTATAACTTAGTCTGAGCAGCAAACAGGCTCACCATAACTGAGCCCAGAGTTAGACTTAGTCAAGTTGCAGCCGTGATGGAGCTCAGCAGGCTTAATGTGTTCTTTTTTTTTTAAATTATTTTTTCTTTTTTTTTTTTTATTCATTTTAGAAAGGAGACACAGAGAGAGAGGGAGAGAGAGAGAAAGGGGGAGGAGCTGGAAGCATCAAGTCCCATATGTGCCTTGACCAGACCAGTGCAGGGTTTTGAACTGGCGACTTCAGTGTTCCCAGGTCGACGCTTTATCCACTGCGCCACCACAGGTCAGGCTTAATGTGTTCTTTATGTGCAGGCTGGCTCCCAGAGGAGAAAGAAAGGAGCTGAGTGAGAGTTTGGAGGTAGGGTCTGGACTGTAGCATTTTCAGAAAGCTTCTGTATTTCCATATCCAGGTTAGGACCCATGGCTGCAGGCATGCTATCTGTTTTGCATAGCCTCTGTGCCTTTGCATATGCCTAGACTGAGCATCCTTGCCTTTGTCAGTTGGGGAGAAAAAATCGTCCTGATTTTCCAGTCTTGAACTTGGGTATCTATTTTTCTGTAAAATCTCCTTTTTCCTCATTCCTTCCTATAATTGGCATTGCCCAGTCCCTCCTGGGTGTAACTATTCTACCATACACTTAGCTGTTCTATAAACTTTACTGTGTTGAAATTGAAAACTAGACTGTGAACATTTTTATAAACTCCATATACACACGTACATTTTTCAGTGTTTAAAGAAGGATCTGAGAGTATGCCCACCAACCTATTCAGGGGTCTTAACTCTGAAGAGAGGGTGTCGGGCAGAGGAATATGTGCTCAGTTAACTTCTACATTGCTTTAATTTTTAAATGAGCCTGGATTATAATTGTAACAAAAATAATCTACAGAAAAGTATTGCCTTGTGTTTTCCTTGCTCTGCATTTCTTCCTGAGGTGGCTGCCACGTGTCATCTCAGTCACTATCGCAGTTTTAGACTGTGATCTGCCCTCTCATGTCTGTCCCTGCCAGTCCCCCTGCTCTTCCGTTCTCCTTTCCTAAATCTATCAGCCATCATAGGTGTTATTAGATAATGGGGAAGGGACACTATTTACCGTACGTCCCTCAATCTCAGACTTGTCATGGTGGTGTAAGTAGGAACAGGTATCATCTTTTCTGAATAAATCTTTATTGAGCTATTATACATCTGAACAGAGAATAGGAAGAGGGAGACTTTGGTTTTTGCTCTAACCCTGTGTATCTTTTTTCATACAGGTACGCTACGGAACTGAAGTTTTGAAGGATGGGTAAAGACTTTCGTTATTATTTCCAGCACCCCTGGTCTCGCATGATTGTGGCTTACTTGGTGATCTTCTTTAACTTCTTAATATTTGCGGAGGACCCAGTTTCTCATAGCCAAACAGAAGCCAATGTTATTGTTGTTGGAAACTGTTTTTCATTTGTAACAAATAAATACCCTAGAGGAGTTGGCTGGAGGATCCTGAAGGTGCTTCTATGGCTACTCGCCATTCTCACTGGACTAATAGCTGGCAAATTTCTGTTTCACCAGCGTTTGTTTGGTAAGTACCGATGGACTATAAAGTTGATAATCATTCCATTTCTATTCTCCAGAATAGAGCTTTGTTATTTCTAACTGCAAAGTTTAAGATGCATTTTAGTTTGCCTTCCAGCCTTAATTTGTTATACACTATTGTAGCTAGATTCTTCAACTATTCTCTGTTTAATGTTTATTTTCCTATGACCTAAGGAAAATTAGCATGAGGTAAAATTAATACCAGACTTCATTTCAAAAAATGGCTTTAGAGAAAAATGAGTGTATATGTAATCTTATTTAGGGAATAGGTGAAAATAACCCTTTCCTCATAAATAGTACATAAGCGTGATATTATAAATAGATCAAAATTGGCTTTAGGATGTTTATTTTGAGCTTACTCAACCACACAGAACAGTATATTAGTAAGAAACTCCTTGGTAGTAATCAACAGAAAAAAAAGAGACTATATTAGTTTAAGATAAAAGGATACCTTACTGTAAGGATTTTGGGATCTTGCACAGAGACCAAGAATAGACTCACTTTAATTATTGGGATTAATGGAACCAGGGGCTTGAATTTTATCAGGATAAAATTTAATGCAAGCATATGCATTGTTCTTATTGGCTTGGAAGTGATAAATGTTTCCACTTTTGTTCCCAAATAATTAGCACTTACACATAATTCATTTTTAAAAGTCATATTTAAACCTTTAATAATTTGTAGATGTAAGCTTGTGGTAGGGGACGGTGATAATGGTATATATATGTTGAGAGAAGGGGATTGTTAATTATAAGCACAGAAATTCTTGTTATAGAATTGAAATGGTTTAGAAAATAATCAGAATCATCAGTTATTTTTTTTGTAATTCTCTCAAGAAATGCCAGATAGAAATATTGAATAAGATGCACTACCCCTGTCATTGCCCCTTTTAATTAATTTATGAGTCTTCCCCATTTATTTTATGATGGAAAGTCTCTCCTAATAGACTCCAAAAAAGACAACACAATATCTCCAATTTTAAGCATGCATGAAAAGAATGAATGATTTTGTGAGCACATGATTTAATCCACTTTATTGGTTATAACTTTTATTTTTTAATGTGACATAGATATTATAATTTTGTGTCTATTTTAGTCAACAACATGAAACTCTCTGATTATTTATAATTTGTAGTACGAATTGTCTCAAATAAAAATGGTGACTCTTGCAAATTGGAAATTGCACGTTGCTAGAAACACAAATGAATAAGTGCATTTTAAATACCTCTCTTCCCCCTTCACTTTATGGTTGGAATAATATGAGAGCATTGGTGTTTTTACATATTACTGCTAAATTTTTATGATTTCAGACTGGTCACCAATCCCAAATTTCCCAAATGTTGAAAATAATTAGGATGATATGTGAAATCGGAATTAATACATACTAGAAAAATTTCTTTAGATTTAATACTGAGTCTCGTTGAAGTAACTATTAGGATTTTATGAAAATTGGATTCCATTAGAATGTCAGTTTATGTTCTTCCAATGCTTCTCTTTTCCATACATTTGGTACATCCCATTAAAAATAAAGAAGCAGATGTTTAAGTAATGCATCCTAGCCTTTGGAGGATTATACATTAGAGATAACTATGAATAGAGAAATCCAAAATTATTATGCTGATGATGTGACTTATATACATAAGTGAATTTAATTTTTTGAGCTTGTTCAAGAAATAATTTTTATTCCACAAAGTAATTGAAATGATTTACAACACCACACATGCATAATACACAGAAATCAGGGAGAAGTAAATATGCTTTGATTCCATGAGATTTGTTATTTTGTTGGTTTTGAGCTTTCTCGGAGCCTAGACAAAAATGAAAAACGTGAAACATTACATAACTTTGAATATCAGAAGTGATGAAAATTACATTTCACATGGGAATTTTTTTTTTTGCACTAAATTCTGAGATTTCCTTGCCATAACTCCTGGTAAAAAATTCCTTTGTTCTTTGCTTTGTACAGGAGACACTGAATGGTGAAGTGGGAAATGCTGAAATGGATTTCATATTGTTGTGTCTTAATGCAAACTTTCCCCAAATTTAGAGAATGCTTTTTGAACATAAAAGTAATCTGTGATGTCTTTAGTCCCTGAAAGTAATTCTATGAAGGGCAAAGTGATAAAGGTCCAAAGACTGTTTTCTGATTGGATAACTTTATCCCAAGGATGAATCTTAGCACATCAGGATTGTGACAAATGTATTTCTCCAACAAACTGCTCCTACTATTTGCTGCCCTCCCTTTTTCTAACATGTACAGAGAGCCTCTATTAATTGCATTCTTTTAAAACACAGAAAGAGAGAAGGCCAACTCAGAAAGAGTTAACAGGTATAGTATGTGATAGTGATTCTGAACCACTTAATATTAGATAGTTCCTTTTCCAAAACACATACATTTGTGTATATAGTTATTTATATAATAATGTCTGGTTTTCTAGTCATTTGTAAGCCTCACAAAAGCAAGAATTAGGTTGTATTGCTTATCATTTAATCCTAATGCCTAAAATAAAGCCAGAAACATAGTAGTACTTGATGAATCTCAATGAAGAAATATTAATGTTCCTTTGTTTTTTTTCATGTTGCCTTTGCCAAAGTTGCCTTTTTATTGTAAGTTATAGAAGGGTATTCAATTGTTCTTCATAAAATATGAGACCTAGTTTCTGCTCTAAAAGAATTTAAAATCTGGTGAGAGGGACAAATTACATATACATGAAAAATTAATTACTTTGATAAAACCAGGAAGTATATATCAAGTATGAAATGAATATTATAGACTGTGAGACTGTGGGAATCAAGAAGGGAAATCATGGTGGTCCAGGAAGGCAAAAGAAAGCTTCACTGCCAACGTGGTATTTAAGTTGGGTCTGAAGCATGAATGTGATTAATAAAATAGTCAGATATATAATGCAAATAGTTTATTACAAATATTAAGTCATGGAATAAATGGTGTGAGCAAAAGAGTTGAGAACAATTTAGCTTTTTTTTGACTGAGGAAAAACTGGAAAAGTCATGCTTATTTTGACTAGAGTGACAGGTTGGTGTTACAGAAGAGCAGGAAATGCAGTAGAAAGATAGGTTGACTCTAAAGTCTGGTCTTCCCATGCCAGTCTCATACTTAGAACTTTCTCACTTCCAGTTGGGTATTTGAATCAAAGAATTTATTTGAACAAGATGGAAGAGGATGACAAGATTAATTTTGAAGCAGAATCTAGTGTGAATTGGCGAGGTAGAGATTAGGGGAGCAGAAAGGAAGTATAAGAGTATTTTTGGAGCCTCTAGCAGTCTTTCAGGTTTGAGATTGTTTACGTTGTATAGAATGGGATGGGACAGCCGGCAGTGGGGGTGGGGTGGGGGAGAGAGGTGGAAACTGCTGAACTTCAACAGCTGATGGGATATGAGGAGTTGAGAATAAAGATGCGATTATAGGTAATTAGGAAGACTTGGCTGGTGATTAAGGGAGTGATTATGTTCTTAAGAAAAGAGAAAGTCATTAAGAGAATCCAGGGAGGATAATGAGTTCAGGAAATGATGGGTTCAGGTAATGAGAATGTAGGCGATAGCCCATTTACCTGGACTAGTGCTCAGAACAGCACAGTGTGGGTTTGCTGGACTTAATCCAGGCCCCATTTCTTATCCCAACCTTGAGACTAGATGTATTTCAGAATTCAGTGCATGTGCCTACATTTAGGAGCTCACCATTTGGGGCTGAGAAAAGACTCCATCATCAAACACATTCATATGTATATATTCACCTGAAGTGGTATAAATAAATCCTATAACAGCCTCAGATCTGTTCAGGTAAGGTTTTGCTACCAACGAATCAGTTACAAAGATCAGAGTCTTCGGGGTTTCAGAATTACAGAAACTGGATAATAAACCTGTGCTTGACTATATATAAGCCACCTTTCATATACGGTAAAACCTTTGGTTCCCCCAAGATACCAGCTGCATAAAAATCACGATTCCTTTTCAGAAATCTGTCATTTAAAAAAAGAATGCTTTGATTGATAACCTGGCATCTATGAAATATACATGTTGAAAATGTATTAGTCTAGTTATGTTTATATATATTATGCAAAATATTAAGGCATTTGCTATTTTCTGTGTACTTATGTTTGCTTTAACTTTAAATAAGAAGCTCTGAATAAAGCATTCTCAATACATCCAGACATTTGAGAAGACGAATTCTTGGATTTTTTCTATTGTTTTAACGAAAGGCTGTTTTCCATAAAATATCAAGTACCTCAACAATGTTTTGTCATTTAATGAGTTTAATAAAGCAAAATGTTCGTTTGTTTTTTTATCATCTTAGCTTGCGCCTAGTTTGAAATTTGTTTCTTTGTGTTTGAGCTCCAGACATGATTTTATCACTTCTTTAAAAAAATTTTTTAAATTCATTTTAGAGAAGTGGGAGGGGAATTGTGGAGAAAGAGAGAAGAGAGAGAGACAGAAGCGGGGAGGAATAAGAAGCACCCATTCCCATATGTGCTAGGCAAACCTGGGGTTTTGAACTGGAACTGGCGTTCTCAGTGTTCCAGGTCAACGCTTTATCCACTGCACCACCACAGATCAGGCTATTTTATCATTTCAAAATAGAAAACGTCAGACTTTCCAGAAAGTGTGGGCCACATAGTCATGGGGATATGGGAACATAAAAACACAAAGAAACAGATTAAGTCATAATTTAGGAAGGAAAACCATTTAATACAATGATATGAGTATGCTATGACCCCTTTTGTGTTAATTTGAGATCTCAGTAGCTGAATAGTATAAATGAGCTTCAAGTTTATCCTGATAGTAGATTTTAAAAAAATGTGTATTGCTACTCAGTGTGGTTGTCAACAATTGATTATTTAAAAAATTATACAATTGAGGTGATAAGGATTTTATTTTGGAGAAGTTATTTGAAGAAATGCTATATATAAAGCCAACTGCTACTTAGAATATCTATAGTTTTAAGTCATCTCAAAATATAGCATTTGATATTCATGATACCTCTTATTTAAATGTTCATCACCATCTTCATTCTCAATCAATGAGTGCCAGAATCTTTTTCTTTTTAACACTTGAGTTGTCAACTCACAATTCATTTTTGTAGAGTAAGATAATTTTAGAATCGAAGTGACAATAGAATTCAAATTTAGGCAAATACATTATTCCAGTGCTTGGAGTGGCCTTTAACATAGAGAAAGAAAGCAAAGGTTTTGATATGAGAGGTCAGGAGAGGTAAGTTGGGAAATGATTGATGTTTGGCATTAAAATAATCCCCAAGGAACACCCTCTTCACAGGGAAATTTGATGTCTATGAGTTATTGAATTTACAAAAGACTCTTCCTGTTCTCACATTCTCTTCCATAGAGAAGGAAAAGAAGGTTAGGCTGGAGGTCACAAGTACACAGCCATTTCCTCCCACACCTGCCTATGAGGGGCCTTCATCCATTTGCAGTGCAGTCCATTGCACACCCGTTCGCACTAAGGGACAGTCAGCTGCAGCTGTCAGTGATAGGATCATCTAGGTGCTCTAGTTCTAGCAGGACAGTGGATACACATACCGTCAGAGGATACCTCAGGGGCTTGATAAAACCAACTCAGGTTAGAGCAGTGTAATTAAGCAGTTATTAACCAGGTACCTTTCTAGCTTGTTTTTACTATACTTGATAAAGATGCATCATTCAGGGGCCAAATCACCCTCCCTTCCCAGGTGCAGTCATTGCCTCCACTCCTCTTCTCATTTCCCACCAATGGTAGGTAATAGTACAAATTTCTTTCTTTTTCTTAAGAGTTTTTTTAATTGATTTTAGAGAGAGGGGAGAGGAAGAGAATGGGTATGTGCCTTGATTAGGCAAGCCCAGAGTTTTTGAACTGGTGGTCCCAGCATTCCAGGTCGATGCTTTCTCCACTGCGCCACCACACGTCCCGAAATTTCTCATGAAAGTGACTGTCAAGTGGAATTGCAGTGGGCATATTTCACTGCTGAGTGACATATAACTAGCCAGGGTGGAACTTGGCAGCTGGTGAACAACATAGAGTAAAACTGGAAGTGACGAGTGCTTGATTACCATATTTTCCCATGTATAAGACGCATTTTTAAAAGAAAAATTTGGGGTCCAAAATTGGGTGTGTCTTACACAGTGGTTGTAGGTTTTTTTACTTGCATTTTCTGCTTTTTTGTGCTTGTTTTTGCGCTCATTGTTGAAAACAGTGATTCATAGTCACAAGCTAATGGATGGGACAAGCTAATGGATGGGAGTTTTGACAGTGATGAGGAGTTGTATGAATTTTATGATGAATAAAACTTGAGTTCAGTAACTTTATGTAATACATCTTTTTTTTTTTTTAAATTTCGGGCCCCAAAATTAGGTGCGTCTTATACATGGGATCGTCTTATACATGGGGAAATGTAGTACTTGGCTCTTTAACACCACCTTGATATATATTCTGTTTTTTTCTGTTGTTCAGATGATAAGATAAATAGTCCTGGGTGGCAGGGGAGTGCGATTTGAGAAGATACTGACAGAAGTTTTCCTTGGTTTGTTTTATTTTCTTTCATTAAGTCCTATAACTAGATTTGGTTCGTAAAGATGTTTTCATTGGATTAAGGTTTTATGGTACTTGAGAGGTGATGAACTAGCAAGGATGTTAACCGTTGGCCTCATTGGGAGATCGAGGTCCAAAAGATGAATGCTGGTTGATGGGAGGACATGGGGGTGTTGTGATGTGGAAGCTGTGTGGTGTGTGGGGTTCTGGAGAGAAGGGGAAACAAAGGCTGTTAGGAGACCCAGGAATTCCCAGGCATCAGGCTGGACTAAGGGGCATGTGGCCTCTCCAAAGACAAATTCATTGCTTTCCAGGGGTGTATTTGAAGCTGTGTGCTTGGTTTTGAATACTGGTGGTGGTTGAAGCAGTTCTGTTGGTTTTGATTTTGATTTGTATTTTTATCATGGTCCTGACCCAGACTTATTGTTGATGGGTCAACAGAACTGTGCAGATTGATTTTGCCTGACTCCAAGGTCACAAAAATAGTAGCCAGCAGTAAAATTGGAACATAAGCAGAACCCTCCTGATTCCCAGACAGGTGTCTTTTCAGGCATCCCAGATGGTGGACTGGCAGCCAGCGAACTTGTCTGCCTCAGGGCTGGGTCCTGCCAGGCCACTCCCTACAGCTTTGCTCCACTTTGTAGGTGTTCGGTGTTCGGAGAGCTTTTTCAGCACCTCACTCTGCCTGGCCAGCCCTCTGACATGCACAGTTCCAGAACAAAGCCTGTCACTGCTGCTGCCCCAGGTCTCCACTCAATACTTTCTGCCCTTGCAGCCGTCAGTAACCTCACATTCTGTGTTGGGCTTTACTTCTCTTTATTGAAGAGGAATGTGATTACACATCAGGATTTCCTTGGGCTAGTCCATGCTTGTTCTCATACTTTGTATGTCTTTGAGGACATGCCCATTGTCATGGATAGACCAGCTAAGAGAAGACAAGCAAACATACACATAAACCCAAGGGTGTGAGCTTGAACTTATCTTTCAGTGGCCCAAGGAAGTTAGTGTTCATATCATAAATATTTACACTTCATATTTTTCTGCTGTCTCAACATTCCCACAGACAGGCCGTGTGCACTCTGCCCAGGTGACCAGTTTACTAACGTGATAAATTTCCCCTTCTTATACCCCCAACCCCACCACTGTGCCCTAGTGATGTTCAGATACACCAATGAAACTCCTTGCCCCTTTGGCTTGTGTACTCTTGGCCGCCAAAAAGGCACTTGTCCTGACACTCTTGGCTCCCCAACAGCCTTGTTGAGCCCTCTCCCTTGGCCTTTGTGTCCCCTGCCCCTAATGTGGCACACTCCTGGCATGCAGGGACTCTGTTTCTCTAGGACTTGTGAGTACAATAAATGTTGTTTTTCTGCTGTGTCCTCTTTTGTGGCCACACTTGACTGACCATCTCAGGAAAGAATATAAAACAATATTTCTTGTTCTTTCCAATTTATTTCTCTTTGAACTGTACCTGTCTTACCATCGTCACTGACAAACATCAAGTATCTATCATTTGCATAGAGCAGTGCTAGGTGCCATGAGACTGTCTTCCAGGGGATTGCAGTGAGCTGAGGAGAGTAGACACTGACATGTGACAGTATAGCTCTAATACAACTGCATTGCCAGTAGATAGTTTTTGCCACCTCAGAGAGATGGATTGTCAGTTTTGAATGGGACAAGAAGTCATTTCTGACAGAAATGGTCAAATAAGGCTTCACAGTAGAAGTAGGATTTCATAGGAACCATAGCATCTCAGGGTCCATGGAGTTGGTGAGAGCTTCCTTGTTACATTTTCAGCCAGCCTCTGAGCATTTCTAATAATAGTGAACTCAACCACCCCTAAGAAGTGTGTGTCTGATCCCTGTTTCTATAATAGTTCTTGGGTCTGAATCTGAGCTGTGCCTTGTGCTTCCAGTAGTCCTGTGGGAGAGGAGAGGGCTTTCCAAGCTGGAGGAACGGCAAGCACGAAGTCTTAGGGGAGGAAAACACAGCTGGTTTTGGGGTAGAGTTTGAATGGGCCACTTTTCTTGTATCAGCTGGTTTGGGTCCAGCAGAGACCGGAAAGGGAAATTGCAAGGCAAATTATGGATGGGCATAAATTTCAGGAAATGGGAAGTCATGGAGCATATCTCTCCCTTTAAAATTTTAAGGTACAAAAGTGGTACAAGATTGTTGTTAAAAGAAACCACAAAATATATGAAATCAAAGAAGGAAATTAAACATGTTTGATCACAAGGAAGGCATTCATAATAGAAAGATGAATGCAGGATGACTGGCCTTCAGACAAGGAGTTGTGCCGCAGAGATAGGGTACACCTGACCTCCAGTGACGGAGTGGAGTGTCTGTTTAGAAGTGGCAATGAGGATGGAGTGGAAGGGAAGGAAGGAAGCAGGGGTGTAAAGGAAGAAGACCTGATAGCTCAAGCACACTGTTTTTTGTTTTTAAATAGCATCTTCACTTTAGGAAGTTATGTTCCCTGTGTCTATTTCCATTTTAATAAATATAAGGCATATTAATCAGTTTCTAAAGTTGGAACCTTAAGTTATCAGTAGATCATCTTCTAAGTTTGCTGAAAGAAATCAATGTTTCATTCTGGTTATTTGCAGTACTAGAAGAGACTAAGACAAAGCAGATTTACCTTCACAGCTAAATAAATCCATTATGCTCTGAAGATATTGATGCTGCTGAATTTCTTTTGTGAAGCTTAGTGTTTGCCTGGACTTGCTTATTCTTTTGGGTTATACTCCTTGATTTGTCACAATGCACTTGCAAAGTGTGGCAGCCTTAATAATGCAACCTTAATATATTTTGTTCATGCAGTCAACCCTGATGGAGCATTTTCTAGGCTCTGGAATGCAGCAGTGAACAACACGAAGTCCCTGCCCTGTTTGAACTTCCATTCTAGTGGGAAAAGACAGACAATAAAGAAGTCATTATATATGAACTCAGGGCTGTAGATGCTGTGGGGACAAATGAAGCTGGAGGACTCCAGGGTTGGACTCTGGGAAATCGCTGGAATCTCATCTCAGATAGAAGACATTTGAGCAAATACCTGCAGGAGGTGAAGGAACAACCCCAGGAGCTCTCCGGGGGGAAGCTACCCGAGGAGAACAGCTCATGTCAGGGCCCCAGGCAGGTGCACATTTTGAGTGTTATGAATAGCTGAGAGGTCAATGGCTGGAGCTGAAGAACAGGAAAGAGAAGTGGGGTTGAGATGGGGTGGCAGGGTCACAGGCATTTCACTGGAAAAAGTCCCTTTCCCTTAAAATAAAAGGAAAACA
Source organism: Rhynchonycteris naso (assembly GCA_037038555.1). Lineage (NCBI taxonomy): Eukaryota > Metazoa > Chordata > Mammalia > Chiroptera > Emballonuridae > Rhynchonycteris > Rhynchonycteris naso. Next base: position 137,954,744 of record CM072996.1, read on the forward strand.
CTAATATATAAATACATCTACAACTTTAAGAAGTTAGTTGCTAACACAGATAATACTGTATTAAAACTGGTGCATTAGCAGAACCTTTGAGCCGCCCTGCTTCTTAGCTTTCTCTGTGCTAATAATTAATGATTTTCATTCAGGAGTTTCTTTATTCTTCTGAACTCTCCTTTAGGCTGCTTTAAGGGGTGCCCACCCTACCTCCATCCCTCCAGTGGGACACAGAAGTGAAGAAGCTGCTCCTTTTTTTGTTTTTAAATGGTAGATGAGTTATTGAGTGCTGTTGAAGAGTGTTTCTGCTCCATGCCTGCCCCCAGCCCTACCAGCAGAGCCAATCCTGTGATGGTATTTTCAGCAGTGGAGGGGAAGAAGCTGGATCCAAAGGCAGCCGTTGTGGGGCAGTCCTAATTGTTTGTTTTTAAAGTTCTGACTCTTGGATGCCTTTCTTTTTCTAGGATGGAATAGATGTTCTGTCTGTATGAGGCAGGAAGGTTGTAGAGATAGGGCTCAAAGCGCTTCTCAGCTTTCCCCCCAATATAACCCTAGCCATGAGTTTGTTAGTTTAGCTAACTGAAAAATTACCCTATTTATTTATTTCTGGGTTGCTCTCCTGCTTCTGTTTAGAGCCTAAACAGACTACTGGACTCGATGCCCTCCACTGGATTTTGTAAGAACAAGTGCTTAATGATCCATGTTTAAATCAGAACACAGAATTTAACAGCTGAATTCTAGATGGCAGATCGAATTGAATATGAAAGAAGAATATTTTACTCTTTCTTTATTTTCCAGAAAACTATCAGCATTAGATGGAGGAAGAAACACAAAAAGGTTAATAAAAGATACCATTATACATTCATTCAAGATTTATTTCTGGAGTGCCTGTTATATGGGAGGGCCAGTTCCAGGAACTGGGGTTACAACAGTGAATAATAATAAAGAACAATAAAACATTCAGGGTTATTTTTCTCATTTGTCAAACACTCAGGTGGGGAGAATATAAATAACTGTTCATTCATGTAGTTCATACATTTCTGTCTCATCCATCCCTGAAACATGGTGATATTGGACTTCTGGTGTTGAGATTAGTTCTGGCCAGTTAGATGTGAGCAAGGGTAAAGTGTGGCAGTTCTAAGTCAGAGCGTATGATTGTACATGTAGGACCCCCCCAGCTTCCCCCCCCTCACTTCCTCAGCAATCAGCTATTTCTCCAATAGTTGCTGCTCTGTTTGAGTCCCAGAGTGAAGGCAGTGTGCAATAGAGCCCTAAGCTGACCTTCAGTGGACATGTAGTATGACAAAGGAATAAACCTTTTCTTATTAAGAATTTGGAATTGTTTGTTATTGTGACATAACCTAACCTATCCTGACTGATACAAAAATTTAAAAATAAATTCAACTTAAAGAGAGGATAATCTAAATAACGATGTATTCTATAAAGAAAACAAGACATGGAGCTCTGACACTAAATTTGTGGGGTGCGATGTAGTCTCCTCTGAATAAGGTGGTCAGATTAGCTTTGTTTGAGGAAGTTAGATTGGAACTAAAACCTGAGTGGTGAGAAGGAGCTAGGCAAGTGAAAATGTGGAAGTAGTACCTGCAAATTCAAGAAATAGCAAGTGAAAAAAATCCAGGGGTGGCAAAAACATTTGGTACACTTGAGAAACCTCAGTATTCGTGGAACCTAAAGAGGGAGGAGGAGAAGGAACAGGTAGGTAGGAGTTAAAGGTAGAGGACTTCGTAAGTCATAGTAAAGAAGTTTTATTCTGTTTTAAGACTGAGGCATCTTAGGGTTTGGAGCAGAGGAATGACATGATCTAATTCAGGGTTTTACAGTGAATTTTGGACTGCTTTGAAAAGAATGGCTGTATGGGAGAAAGAATGAAATTAGGAAGACTAACCTCTAATTCAGGGTCCCCAAACTTTTTATACAGGGGGACAGTTCACTGTCCCTCAGATCGTTGGAGGGCTGGACTATAAAACAACTATGAACAAATCCCTATGCACACTGCACATATCTTATTTTAAAGTAAGAAAACAAAACGGGAACAAATACAATATTTAAAATAAAGAACAAGTAAATTTAAATCAACAAACTGACCAGTATTTCAATGGAAACTATGGGTGCGGATTCATCCTGTGCTCCTCTCACTGACCACCAATGAAAGAGGTGCCCCTTCTGGAAGTGCGGTGAGGGCCAGATAAATGGCCTCAGGGGGCCGCATGTGGCCTGCAGGCCTTAGTTTGGGGACCCCTGCTCTAACTGGTAATTAGGAAATTTATTTGTTTATGTGAAAGAACATGGTGTTTGATTCGGGGTGGTGGCAGTGGAGATGGACAGAAGTGGATGGAATTAGCGTGCACTTTGGAGATTGATCCCACAGAATAGAATAATGAATTGGATGTGGGCAATAAGTTTAAGATTTGAGGATAGATTTTTTTTTTGTGTGTGTGTGTGCTTGCGTGTGCAACTGGGTGGATTATGTTGCTATTTAATAAGGTAAGGAGATTGGGGGAAGAAAAGATACAAGGATGAAAAGTTAAACTTCTGTTTTAGACACATGAAATCCTATGTGCCTGTCTGTATACTCACTTATTCAGTATGAATTTGGTACATATGGGAATACAGTTTTAGTAATTTGAAGTAATGTGTATCAGACTAATCAACCCGTAGATAAAAATTATAACATCTTACCCCTCTTTCCCCCTCAACTAAAGGCAACTATTTTAAGGCATTGGGGAATAACCAGAAGAAGGCAGAATCAGGAGGGGATTCAGCCTTGAGAAAAAAGAGCCATTATGATGAGATCCATGTGTATAGATCTTTGACCCCGACAGTACTCCCCAGTGCATGAAGCATGGGGGCATCTCTGACTTCAGTAGAAAGACACAGTTCTCTTGATTTGTGGACTCAGAGTATGTAGTTCAAGGAGGGCACAGCAATTGGAAAGTAATGAGAGAAATCCTGAAAAGGGCCAACCCTTGATAGCCAGAGTTTAATAAAATGGACAGAAGGTGAAATATTCTAAATAGCTGTATATCTATTTAAGATATTGAACTCATTATCAAAAAGTTCTCCACAGTGCCTGACCTGTGGTGGCGCAGTGGATAAAGCGTCGACCTGGGAACACTGAGGTCGCCAGTTCAAAACCCTGCACTGGTCTGGTCAAGGCACATATGGGAGTTGATGCTTCTAGTTCCTCTCCCCTTTCTCTCTCTCTCTCTCGCTCTGTGTCTCCTCTCTAAAATGAATAAATAAAAAGAAAAAAAAAAGTTCTCCACAGCAAAATTTCCTGGCTTAAAGTGGGTCCATTTCTAGTGGTCTTAAGGACTTGGTGTTATCACCTACGTAATAGGGAATCAGGATTTATTTATTTTAATTTATTTAATACTTATCTAGTTCTTATTATGTACTTGACCCTATTCTAAGCACTTTATGAATAATTTATTTGTCAGACATGCACATGGTGGAAGGAGGACATGAAGAGATGAAGGACAGTTTCAGGAATGATCATTTCCTATAATATATGCAATACGCTCAGAAGATCTGAAAGTTTCTGGCTGTTTTCTGCCCACTAGGGACAGAAATTTATGGGCACACTAAAACATGCTTTCAAATGTGTACTCTGTTGTGATGAACAATTAATCAGTGTCTTACTCTCATTTTATATCTGAATGCAGAATGGAGTGCAATTTACAATTGGTAAAACCTAGAGCGGAGGCCATTTGGATTGTTTTCTGCTCCCTGTCCTCGCTCATCCTTTTCTACCTTTTTAACTCATGTTGTCTGTTTCCTTGCATTTCTACATGTCAAATCTTATCTGTTCTTCAGAATTTATTTCAAATGTTACCCTCTGATTTTTCTTGATATATTACATATTGCAGGGGTTTAATAAACAGTTCTTGAATGTCTTCCATGAGTAGATGAATGAACAGACACAGGTGTCTATTATGTTAGATTATGCAAAGAAGCCACCTCCTTTCTGATGTGTCATCCCCACTGATATCATGATTTTACTGCTGGAAATTAACTGAGTAAAATGCCTGTCTAGTTTGCTGTCTTCACAACAGTGACTGGTATTTAGTACAATTATGTAAGCTATTACAGAGCAATTTTGCAACACTTGAGAATGGATTGACTTGTTACCGATTTGATTTGATAATTGATGTATACCAACAAGAAGTTAATGTTTTATAAAAGAGTAATTGGATACATTCCTTTATGCATTTATGAGGAATCTTTGTTTCTGGTGTCTAGAGCACAGTGCTAGGCCCTAATGGGTCTCCAGAAATTCATCCAGGTATGACTCTGATAGGAACCCTCCCGCCCCACACATATAAGTTGATGAGCTTTGTGGGTCCTATCTTAATTCCTTTATTTCTTCATCAGTATATTTGTTAATTATTAAATATATAATCTTAATCTTAAATGATAACACTGGGGAACAAAATTTTTGTTGCATCCACAAAAACACTTGTTCTTTTTACCTAATTCGAGTGTGCTGATCTCAAATCTGACATTAGTTTTTCTCTGTCAGCTACAGTTTTTTTGCAATTCAAGATTTTAGGTTTCATCTTATTGTAAAATTGTCAACATTTAGTTTAACATGATGAAGTGGAATGTCTTCTTGGTCATCATCTTTGTGAAAATATAATAATTTATATAATGCAGTAAATACACTAATACACTAAAAGATATGATTGCATCAGAATTTGTCTACAATTTCAAAATAGAATATATTAAAACAGGGGTCCCCAAACTATGGCCCACAGGCCGCATGCGGCCCCCTGAGGCCATTTATCCGGCCTCCGCCGCACTTCCGGAAGGGGCACCTCTTTAATTGGTGGTCAGTGAGAGGAGCACAGGATGCATCCGCACCCATAGTTTCCATTGAAATACTGGTCAGTTTGTTGATTTAGATTTACTTGTTTTTTATTTTAAATATTGTATTTGTTCCCGTTTTGTTTTTTTACTTTAAAATAAGATATGTGCAGTGTGCATAGGGATTTGTTCATAGTTGTTTTATAGTCCGGCCCTCCAACGGTCTAAGGGACAGTGAACTGTCCCTCTGTGTAAAATGTTTGGGGACCCCTGTATTAAAACAATCATAAAATTTGCACAAAACTTAAATTCTATTCAGGCAATAATTTGCTTTTGTAGCTCTTGCGTTTGTGTACTTGTTGAGGACAATCTCGTTTGATGCTCCAGCAGTAATCTGCCATTATATTTCTATCCAGTCGCCCCTGATAACGCTCTTCCATCATCTTCAGATCTTGATGAAAGCATTCTCCCTGCTAATCACTAACAGCTCCAAGATTTTTGGGAAACTTATCGAGGTTACTGTTTAGGAAGTGAATTTTAACACTCATGTTACATCCAATGTTGCAGAAAGTCAACAGCATCCTTTGAACCAGAAGTTCATAGTTTTCTGCTTTTTTGTTGCCAAGGAAGTTCTTTTTAACTGCTACAAAAGACTGCCATACTGCTTTCTCCTCCCTATTCATCTTCCTGGCAAATTCTTTATCACAAATGAGGATTCGAATTTGAGGTCCATTGAATACACTTGCTTTTATCTTCTCAAAAGACAATGCAGGAAAAGCAGAAATAATATGTTGAAAGCATTCACTTTTTCTATTCAAAGCCTGAACAAACTGCTTCCTTAAGCCATGTTTGATGTGAATTGGGGATAAATGATCCTGTCTCGATGAACTACAGGTTCATTCACAATATTTTGCATCCCTACTTCCAGAGCTTCAGGTTTCGACCACTCCTTCTGTGTCCAGTGTTTCTCCCAAGCTCGGCTGTCCCACAAACACAAAAAGCAAGGATACTTCGTGAAACCTCTCTGTTGTCCTAGCAGGAAATTTATCATTTTAAGATCCACACAAATGATCCATTTATGCTCCTCATACTTCAGAAAGTCGAGAACAATTTTTATGTTATTATAATCTTCTAGTAGATGAGTTGAATAATCAATTGGAACCGCTGCATAAACATTACTGTTGTGTAGGAGAACACATTTCAGACTCCATTTAGAGCTGTCAAGAAATAGCTGCCATTCTGTTGGACTGTAAATGGTAACGTCTAGCTGGCTGAGAAGACTACTGATGTCATGACAATAAAAAAAGTGTTTGTCTTTGGAAATAAAGTGCACAAAAATTTGTTCATACTTCCTGAAATGGGATACTTTAGTTGACCAGTGCAGTACATTCTTTTCTTGAAGCCTGGAGGTTAATAATGCAGCTGCTTCCTTTGATAGGCCCAAATCTCTTACTAAGTCATTCAATTCGGGTTGGGTAAACTGCTGAGGGGTTAATGACTGCTTGGCATCAGAAGAAGACCCTCCAGATTCTACAACCATTTCCTCATGCATATTATCAAAATACACTTGATCACCATGTTCACTTTCTTTGTCCTTAGAAGAAATCAAACCATTGAAAACTGGAACTGGGAGTGTCTCAGAGTGTGGGATAGGTCATATTGCTGAAGGAATATTAGGATATGCGATCATATGCTGTTTTTTCTTGCCGCTGCCCTTTGTATGGATCAGATAGAAGTAACAGTCACTGCTGTGTTCCTTAGGTTCACACCAAACCATGGGAATACCAAAAGGTATTCCTTTGCATTTTCCTTTTGTCCAGTCACAAAGCATTTCCTCACAATTATGACACACAATATGAGGAGCCCAGTTCTTGTCTTGATTGCCAAGGGGAACTTGAAAATAGGCAATATATGTACATGTCACAAAAGATGAAATATTGCGCCTTTGATGTTGACGTGCGTTAACAGCCACATATGGAACAGAAGGTATCAGGACTATTCTTACATTTATACCTACTTGAAGAAGCCATGGTTCAATCTTAAAACAAAATAAGGTGTTTTTATCAGATAATTTTTTACATTTAAAAACAACTACAATTATGTAAAAGTGATGTTTGTAAAACATTTATTGCCTTGTGGTTATGTTCAATCCAAGAGTCGTTGCTCTTTAACTCCAATTTAAAAACCAATGCATGCCATTAACTGTAACAAAAATAAATTAAAATTGCATAAAAACTAGAGCATGCACCAAAAAACAGATTTCAGATTTGAAATCAGCGATGCATAATTATATAGAAAAAGTTCTAAAACCTCATGCAACAGAAAAAGAAATTGTTCTCCAGTGGAACAATTTCCCTAAGTCAACAGTTAATGATGCAAAGGAGGGCAGCAATCTCTGCAGCTTTATGGGGTGAGTTGTGACTAAGGCATTTCAAAGCTCTCTATCTTTAGAACCACCTGCTACCTGCCTCAAACCACAGGCTCATCATTTTCTAGTTTTGGCTTATATCCTGTAGTAATGAGGGACTGTTTTGAGAACAGTATTGGCACAGACCATCATTATGAACACAAATGCTATTCTAAAAATAAATGAAGAAATCGTCTGTACCTCTGACCATAGAAGACCTATGACTAAGGTCTTGCTTCTTTCTGTTTGGCCCCTGTGGAACTCAGTGACAGAGCAGGTATTGAGAAGTAGGAATATTTATTTTTGCAAGATACTTTTACTTAGGCATTATATTTTTAAACTTTTACCTGAAAATTCCAAATAATTTTCATTACAGAGCTTTTGTGTGTGTATTAGTGTTACCAGAGAATCAGCTTACTCAAGAATAGAAAATCAGAAGTTGTTTCATGACATATTATATTGGAAGACATTGAGCATGATTTGTTGATAATCCCCCAGTTGCAAAGGTCATTTTGAATGTTTCCATCTTCCAGAAGCCATTTGAGATAATAATGTGTTTCACTACTGTACCATCAATTAGTCCTGCTTCATGGTGCAAAGAAATTGTGTCATGAAATAAAATTTAGCCAGTTTTTAAATTCTTAATATCCTTAAAAAGCATTATGCAATTTCCATAACAGCCACAGATTGCAGCCTAGTTTTCTTCTGTTGACTCCTTTTATTTTTATTTTTTATTTTTGACAAAAAGAGAAAGAAAAGAAGTGATGACACAAATGAAGTATCTTATACAATTTTTTGAAATAGAAGATTATAATGTCAGAGTCTAAAATGTAGCGGCAATAGTAAAATGATGTAGGGAGACCAGCAGAGAATTGCATCAATGATGCCATGGGCAACAAAACTGTAAGAAGTGAGTGCTCAGTAGAGCTGAACACTTTAAGGAAGCCAGAAAGATGTTGCAAAGAGTCATTAAATGTCGTGGTGATAGTTCAAACAAAGACAATAGTTTGTAATAAAAACTGCTTCCATTTCATTCTTTTTATGGAGTGAGTGATAATGCTTTATAGATTTGAATTCTCAAAGTGTTATGCCACAGTTTAGAAAAATGAAAGAAAATCTTATTTTTATTCTTTTTATTAAGCTTAGTACAGTAGCAGCAGGCACATTTAACAAGAGCTCTACAGCGTAAGGATTACTTTAGAAATTGTTTGCCTGAGATTCTACTTTGCTCAAAACCTTTTAGTATATGGGAGTGTATTTACATTTCACAAATATATCTGAAATTCTGTTAACTCAATTACATGATAAAGGAATCAAGCTCATTATCTAACATATCAGATGTTTATAGCTCTAATGAAGTTCTTAAAAATTATTTTTAATGCCAAAATGTAGTAAAAATATTGAATCTATTATGATTTTTTGAATGTCTCTGGGTTTAGTAACCCATGACATTTATTTCTGTTTTTGGTTTAGAGAATAATTATGTAAAAGAAATCTTAGTGTTTTATTGGTTTGTTAATTATGTTGTGGCCAATAATATCCTTTCTGCCTTGGTAGTGTAGCTGGTCATGGTAACATGAGGTTAGGTAGATGGGTCAGCATGGACCAAATGTCAAAGTTCTTGACTTCTTAGTCTTTCAAATGGCAAATTCCACGGGTGAGAAATAGCATCCAATCTCAGGGCTCAGTTCTGGTGCTTTCTTCTCTCACAGCCTTAGACCCACCGGTTTACTGCCTTGGTAGTTTTAAAGTGCTTTTAATCAGAGTTTTAAAAATACTTTCCGATTTTTCTGTTTGTTCTCAGTGGAAGATTTGGTTGAGAGAAATTAGTGTGCAATCGCAGGAAGCTGTTCTTTTTTCTTTTCTTTTTCCTTTTTCTTTTTTTTTCTTCCTTTTTTTTTTTTTCTTTCTTAATGAGTGAGAGAGACAGACAGATAGGAAGGGAGATGAGAAGTATCAATTCATAGTTGTGGCACCTTAGTTAGTTGTTTATTGATTGCTTTCTTAATGTGCCCTGATCAGGGGTGTTCCAAGCCAGAGACTTTGCTCAAACCAGTGATCTTGGGCTTCAAACCAGTGACCTTTGGGCTCAAGCCGGTGACCATGGGGTCATGTCCATGATCCCACTCTCAAGCCAGAAACCCTGCACTTCCCTGCACTCAAGCCGGTTAGCCCATACTCAAGCTGGTGATCTTGGGGTCTCGCACCTGGGTCCTTAGTGTCCCAGGCCAATGCTCTATCCATAGCACCACCGCCTGGTCAGGCATGGTTTGTTGTCCTTGTATTTAATTATACAGAAGAGATATTCCTTCTTCATTCACCAACATATGTATTGGAGCTTCACAGAAATATATAACCTTTTAAAATTCATTTGAGTTTATTATCCTTGCAAGAGAAAAATCATTAAATTAAATATGTTGGGGACCTAAATGAAGCTTTGTGAGATACAAGAGCTAGCCCCGAGAGAAAGAAGAAAATAGAAACTTCCACGAGGAAGCTGTGCACTACAGTGGCTAAGTTGTGAGTTCAAGGTTTCTTCCTAATGAAAGACGGCTTTTATAGCATCATGTACAAGGCATATACATGGTATCACAGTTCTTAGTGTGGAGTAAAGCTTGGGGCATTGCTCCAGCACAAAGAATGAATCAGATGGGGGATCAGAAAGGTTCAAGCCACAGTATGCAACATCAGATATGATTCTGAAAACTGCAAGTAACCTGGGATCCATTTGATGATCAATGAAGAGAATACTGTAGGAAACAGTTTACTTTTTTTAGATTTTTTATTCATTGATTTTTAGAGAAATAAGAGGGGCGGGGAGAAACAGGAAGCATGAACTCCTAGTAGTTACTTCCTGTATGTGCCTTGACTGGGCAAGCCCAGGGTTTCGAACTGGGGAACTCAGTATTCCAGGTTGACGCTTTATCTACTGCGCCACCACAGGCCAGGCTGTAGACAAGTTTAAATTGAAAGTCAAATGGGCTGTAAACTATTGTGTTTGCTTGCCATGACTATTGGTCAAAACCCAAAGCTTATGCTGAGGCAGTACAACAACATTTTTTGTTAATTCTGTGTTATTAAAAAAATAAAAGAAACTTGCTCACTTTCATTTTACTCTTTTCAAGTTTCTTTTTCTTTACTGTTTCTACCCATTTTTACAGTATTTTTCCTATTATTTTTTATTTCTTTTCTTTTATATTCATTTCTTGTTTCATTCTGAGAATTTGTTTCTTACCTTTTATTGACAACAGTTTAAGTTTTCGCTATTTTAGTTTCTTGCATTCTCTTTATTCTTCCTTAAAGTTATTTGCATATACTTGTTTTCTGTTTCATTTCTTTTTATTCTCCTAACCATCTTTTGCTCATTTATTATTACAGCCAGGGAGTTATAATTGCTTTTATTGTAGCTAGTTTGCTTTTCATCTGAACAGAGAACTCCATCAATCTTTTTTTTTTCTTTTCTTTTTCTGTTGTCTGTGTTGTGTGCCCATCACCCAAAGTCGGATCATTTTCCATCATTGTATATTTTCCCCTCTTTACATCCCCCTTCTATCCCCCCTGTTTTTTTGCTCACTATCCATCAGTCTTCTATTTTGACTTTTTTCCTTTTATTTCTCTATTTTGTTCTTGTTTTTTTCTTTCTAGCTTTTTCCACTTTGGTAGTCTCTCTTTGAACTAGTACAAATGAACTCTTAATAACACTGTAGGAGGGAATAAAAATGGTGAAGACAAGAGATCATTCTGCTTTTCCATCACCATAAATAGGAAAGAATTATGGAACTTAAATTTGTCTCTTCAAGGGGGAGAAGTAAAAAAAGATGTAAACCATAAAAAAATAAAATATACGATAAGGTCTCTATTAAAAAAAAGATGAAAGCCAATTAAATCCTGGAAAATAGCCTTATCTATAAATCTGTCTGTTTTTCTCACTCTTTGCTCCTCTTTTTGTTTTTAATTCGTGCAGGTTCTTGGATAGTTGATCCTGCATTCTTAGTGTTCTTTTTAACTTGACTTGTTTTTCAGTTTAAGTGCTTTGTCAGGACTTGGCACACAAGAAATGCTCTGTATATATCAGCTTAGTTCATTTGAGCCACTATGTAATGTACTGGCGTCTTCGCCATCTCAATGTGCACTCCAGCCCTCACTTCTCAAAGGGTAACAGTGATACCAAAGTGGGCCCGGTGGGATGGAGTGAAGCCAGGATGACCAAATCCCCCTGAGGATGCAAGTGGGAATTACATTTTCTCGCTAGTAAATAGCATTTGATATTTGATACGTTTTCTCTTCTAGTTTCTTAAGTAATAAGAGATCCCCAAGGGGACTGTACTAGTTAATACAAACTGTACTAATTCTCCCCTGTAAAGAACAAGTTAGCCTGTCATTTAGTAGATATGTTGCCTCAAATTATTATAAATGATGTTTTAAAAGAGTGTAATGCAAGTAATTTCTTTGCAGCATTAAAAAAATTAAAGAAAAAAAATTAGCACTTTTTTTTTTCTAAAACCAGGACAAGAGATGGAAAAGTATGATGGTAATGTGTGGGTGCTTGACGTGTCTGTGTGTATATATGTGTGTATGTGATGTGTATATGTGTATGTGTGGTATGTGTGTGTGTGTATGTATGTATGTAAAAGGATTCAGAGAGTCTGGTAAGGCAATAAGATAAGCAGAAAGATTCGATCCTAAGCTGTGCTAGGAAGTGTGTTTTTTAGGAAATGCAGAAGCTGCATGTCTCCTGTTATTGATAGTCTGGGTACTCAGAACCCTCGATCAAATTTACAAGTTCTTCTGAAATACTTGGAGGGCCACATCTGAGCTTGAGATGATGTTATTGCTTTATGTTCTCAGTAGCTCAGGCAGTTGTTCAGCTTGCCTCATGTTCTTATTTTCATTCTAAAAGTCATGCGGGATCATGTCCAATAGAGTTTCTTTTTAAATTTCATTTCCTAATCTCTTTATTATTTTCTTTACTGCCCCCTGTGAGAGCAACTTTGGTAGAATTGATCATCTAGCTTAATAGTCAAAGAATCTAATTTGGGACAGGGCCTAGAACACAAGCATGTCGAGCTGCTGTATTTATTGTTGGAAGGAAGAGTGGCAAAATCTGCACTATTCCCGGGTTTGGCGAACAGCTATCGAGGGAAGAAAAAGCCGAGGTCATTTTGCCTTGTCTTTACAACACACTCTTCTCTCCTTCCCTTTATATATTGCTTATTTTTTTTAGAATGATATGGGCCCACAAGTCCTGTCCACTGTGTAGCTAGAACTCGCTGCATTTAGTCTCATTTGGTAAACTTACTATTGATAATTTGAACAGCTTAAACTTTTAGACTCTTCTAACTTGAATACCTTGTGGATGTCATTTTGATTGATTTAGCCCCTGTGGGTATAATAATCATTATTTCAGATTTCCTCACCCTCTCCATGCAAGATGTCATCTTCTGGGGGTTATGGTAGAAGAGTGTGCCTTTTATGATCTGCGTGGTGTCCAGTGCCTCATCTTGTCTCCACGGCGTTGTCCCTAATTCAGGTTATTATTCATCTTGCTGGCACTTACGGTAAGGATTAGCAGCTGACAAAACTCATGATTTCCCTTTTCTGAGATTGTTCAGGTATGGCAATATTCCCTGGCTGATTTGGCTGTCTGGGTCTCTGACAGGTTCATTTGTTGGCTCCTCCCCCAAATGTCCCACCACTTCTTTGCTGTGGCTGGCCTCAGACCAGCATCACATTCTCAACTCAGTTTCCTCTGGCGTTGTTTTCTCATCTCTCAGATCATTCCGGACATTAAGCTTGTCTCTAAGATGTGGTTTTCAAGGGTACTCAGCTCATTAATACCTAGTGGCCAGATGGCAGACTCATTGCCTCGGCCTGGAAGCAGCATACACTAGTTCTGCTGGTATTCTATTGGTGAGAAAATTGGGATCCTTTTTTAATGAAATATAATTGAAATGCAATCTAATGTTAATTTCAGGTGTATGACAAAATGAATTGACACTGTAAACTCTGCAAAGTGATCGTTGCAGTAAGTCGAGCCACCATCCATCAACATAAAAAGTTACAAAAAATATTTTCTTGTGAATTTTTAAGATTTACTTTTCTAGGACTTAATTTATTTTATATCTGGAAGTTTGCATTCTTGATAACTGTCACTCATTTTACCTATCCTCCAACATCCCTCCCCTCTGGCACCATTAGTCTGTTCTCTGTATCTGTGAGTTCTGTTTTTCTTTGTTATTTGGTTTTTACAACTTTAGATTCCACATATACATGAAATTATATGGTATTTGTCTTTCTCTGTTTGACTTATTTTAGATAGCATAATACCCTCTAGATCTATCCATGTTGTTGCAAATGTCAAGGGTACTTTTTTTCTTAAGCGAGAGAGGGGGAGATAGTGAGATAGACTCCTGCATTTGCCTTGATGGGATCCACCTGGCAACCCCTATCTAGTGCTGATGCTAGAATCAATCAAACTATTTTTAGTGCCTGATGTGGACTCTCAGACCAACTGAGCTATCTTCAGTGCTAGGGGGCCAGTGCTTGAATCAATTGAGCCATAGGCTGTTGGAGGAAAAGAGGGAGAGAAGGGATAGAGAGAGGGGAGAAAAGCAGATGGTCACTTCTCTTGTGGTCCCTGGCTGGGAATTGACCCGGTATGTCCAAATGCTGGGCTGACACTTTATCCACTGAGCCAGTGGTTGACAAACTCATTAGTTAACAGAGCCAAATATCAACAGTACAACGATTGAAATTTCTTTTGAGAGCCAAAATTTTTAAACTTAAACTATATAGGTAGGTACATTTCTTATTGAGGTAGCGCCCGCACGTGGTATTTTGTGGAAGTGCCACACTCAAGGGGCCAAAGAGCCACATATGGCTCGCGAGCCGCAGTAGGCCTACCAGGGTAATGAGCCAACGGCCAAGACCAAGAGTTCTTTTGTTTTATGGCTGAGTATTACATACTACATCTTCTTTACACATTCATCCATTGATGGACATTTAGGTTATTTCCATATCTTGGCTAATGTAAATAATGTTGTAGTAAACATAGGGGTGCATTTGTCTTTCCAAATTAGTGATTTTATTTTCCTTGAATAAATACCCAGAAGTGTAATTGTTGAATTATATGGTACAGGTAGTTCTATTTTTAATTTGGAAGAATATTGGAATCTTAAGATCCACGTCTTAATCTTTTATCACTTATTTGCTCAGTACCCTTAGGCAATTTATAGAACTTTTAGATTAAACTGGAAATGATAATATCTCAAAGACATGTTAAAAAGATTAAATTATACAACTTCAGATGTCTTTTGAGCCTTTGACCTGCCCTGTCTATCATGCAAAGCCCTTCCTCTTACCTTTCCTGAGCCCCTGACCTCTTCCTGCTCTCACAGACACACAGGATAATTTTCATTAAGGTACACTACATTTTTTTCAACACTGTGCTTAGCATAGTGCCTGGTATTTTATTTTCTTTTTTCGAATAAATATGAAGTAGAAAATTATACTTAATCTTACTATAGAGAAAAAACTATTATTAGTATTTGGCATATCCTTTTCCTCATTATCTTTCTCTTTGAAATTATTTTATAAAAGTGAAATTCAATTAGGTATTTAATTTATTTGGCATACATTGTTCTTTGTCAATAAACATATTTTCATCATTTTTAATGCATAGTATGCACTCAGTTTTAGTGTATGTCTAATGTTTCATGGGTGTGTCAAAAATAAATAATTTTCTTGAGTTTTGAATTTTTCTATTTCTTTTTTATAAAAAAGTTCAAATATTTATGTACATACATTTTTAAAAAAAGAATCTATGCTCATTTGCTCAGTTATTTCTTTAGGAAAAATTTCTAGCATTGGAATTTTTTAGTCAAAGAATAAGCAAAGTTTTTCTTGCTATTTATTGCCAATTTGTCATAAGAACTTTGTTTTTTTTAACTTGAGGAAATATCCATTTATTATAAAGCAGCCATAGTCTTTGATCCATTAATTTGGAGAATCTATCCTTTAAAAATAGAAGTGGCTTTATTTAAAAATATATGTAATTTTTATGGGTCTTTATTTAGAGTTTCAAACCTAATTCCAGTGTGTGTATGGGGGAGGTTTTCCCACACCAAGAAGCAATTCCTCAGACACCAGTAAGGTGTCCTACTATGCAACTCAATTCTGACACTGTCTACCCAGAGACAGTGTCAGATTCCACAGGTTAAAGCTTCAATTCTGCAAGACTGCACTCCTATTTTCTTCAGAAGCCAGTTGTAAATTCAGGCTTCTGACCTTCTAACTCTAGATCATAGGTTCCCATAGAGCCCTCCTTAGCTTCAATTAATTGGCTAGAGCAGGTCACACAACCCAGAGAAACATTTTACTTACTAGATGACTGGTTTATTATAAAAGGACACAATGCAGAAACAGCCAGCTGAAGAGATGTATAGGACAAGGCCTGGGGAAATGGGGCACCATTGTCTCCATACCTACGTGTACTCACTAGCTTGTAAGGTCTCCAAACCCAGTTCTTCTGGCTTTCTATAGAGGCTTCCTTACATAGATGTTGGGCAGATGAAATATATTATGCTCACTTTGTTAAAGATGGCGCTGCCCATGTGGAAATCCATTGATATTAACGTGTGTTGGGGGACAGGCTGTGGGCAGGCAGGGTTGTTATAGCCTAAGGCTTAGTTTTTTTTAATGTTTTTTTTCCTTTTATTCATTATAGAAAGGACACACACACACACACACACACACACACAGAGAGAGAGAGAGAGAGAGAGAGAGAGAGAGAGAGAGAGAGAGAGAGAAAGAGAGAAAGGGGGGAGGAGCTGGAAGCATCAACTCCCATATGTGCCTTGACCAGACCAGTGCAGGGTTTTGAACTGGCGACCTCAGTGTTCCCAGGTCGACGCTTTATCCACTGCGCCACCACAGAGGTCAGACCTAAGGCTTAGTTTTAAGAGTAAGCTTTTCCCCACACCCTTGACTGATTGGATGATGTGGGGTGGTGCACTCTCATGAGGAATCCTCCCATTAGGCCTCAGATAAGTGGCTTTGTATCAGAGACTTTCTTATTTGTAGATTGGTTTAAAGGTTTGGATTTCTACACTATAAAGTGGGGCAGACAGGGAGCTTGCTCTCTCTCGGTTCCTGAGGTTAGCATTAGAGAGGAGAGCAGAGAAAGGCCACGTGGAGGAGGCCAGGAGAAGCAGCCAAGATGGTGGAGTGCTGAAAGAGAAGCGAGTTTGTGCAGACTTTGTTCTGGAGAAGGAGATGGGGAAGAGAGGTGAATAAGTCTGGTGAGCTAGAAACCTTTGATTCTAGGAAACTCAGATAAGTCAGTAGCTTTGTGAGCACTGAATGAGAGGGTGTTGGAGCCCAGTGTGTGTTTTTACTTGCCCACTGGGTACAAGCTAGGATTAAAGCTGATGGCTCACCAGTTCTTGGCTCCGTTGTTTCATTACTGACTGTCCAAATCTAATGCGAACCTGCACTGGTCAAGCGGCTGTGATAATGGCCGCGGCTACTGGCTTTACAATAGACATGGTCCATTCTATCATTGGTGAGTGGTGATGAAACTCAGCTTTCAGAAGTGGGGGTTCAGGGGCTGTGAGACTGAGAGTTCCAAACTTCTCATCACTTGGTTGGCTCCTCTGGCAGCCATCCCCCTTCCTTAAGTGGTGTTCAGAGGTTACCTTATTAGCACAGCAAAAGACACCTCTATGTCTTCCTCATTTAGTAAGTTCTCAAGGTTTTAGGAGCTCTGTTCTAGAAACAGGGAGAAAGACCAGGTATATATTTCTTATTATAAATTACAGTACTGCAGGCTTGTAGTAGCAAGTTGCTGAAATCAATGTGAATGACCAAAAATAATAAAAAGGTTGAATAAAATGTAGAGCATTGTTGGGCAGATAAAATATATTATGCTCACTTTGTTAAAGATGGCGCTGCCCACATGGAAGTTCGTTGATATTAATGTGTGTTCTGGAACAGGCTGTGGGCAGGCCAGGTCGTTATAGCCTAAGGCTTGGTTTAAGAGTAAGCTCTTCCCCACACCCTTGACTGATTGGATGATGTAGGGTGGTGCACTTTCCTGAGGAATCCCATTAAGCCTCAGATGGGTGGCTTTGTATCAGAGACTTTCTTGTGTGTATAATTGGATTAAAGGTTTGGATTATTTATGCTATAAAGTGGGCAGACCGGTAGCTAGCTCTCTCTCTTGGTTCCTGAGTTCCTGAGGTTAGTATTAGAAAGGAGAGCAGAGTAAGGCCACGTGGAGGAGAGGAGGCAGCCAAGATGGCAGAGTGCTGAGGAAGAAGCCAGTTTGTTAAGAGTTTGTGCAAGAGGAGATGGGAAACAGAGGTGAATAAGTCTGGTGAGCTAGAAACCTTTGATTCTAGGAAACTCGGATAAGTCAGTAGCTTTGTGAGCACTGAATGTGTGGGTTTTGGAGCCCAGTGTGTGTTTTTGCTTGCCCGCTGGGTGCAAGCTAGAATTAAAGCTGATGGCTCACCAGTTTTTGGCTCCTGTGTTTCATTACCGACTGTTCGAATCCAATGCGAACCTGCATTGGCCGAGCGGCTGTGATAGTGACCGTGACTACTGGCTTTACAAGCATCCATGCTACAGATTATGTAGCCATTAAGAATATCTTTAGTATTGATCTATGGTGATGTCCATGATGCTAAGTGAGAAGTATAAATTGCAGAATAATGTGATGATTATAGTTTTGTAAAACCAAAAAACAAAACACACACACTGTATGTCCTATAGTCGCTGCCGTCATCTTTGTCAGTCAGGTGCAGGTTCTCATTAGATTCGGACAGACGGTAAAGAAACTGCGGAGCCAAAAACTGGTGGACCATTTCTTTATTCTAGCCTCACACCCAGCTGGCGAGAAAAAACACACAGGGCACCAAAACCCACTCACATATTCTCTGGTTCCACAAACAGGAGAACCTTTCCTGGTTTTTCCTAGAATTAAAGGCCCCCACCAGTCTCAGTCAGCTCTGGTTCCCCATCTGTCAACATGGCTTCTTACTCTGCAAACTGGCTTCTCTCTCCTTCCCTTCCATCTTAGCTTCTTCTTTTTCCTTCTTCTTCACAAACTTTTCTTGGCATGAAAACCCCTCCTCCAGTAAACATTAGCATAACAAAGCCCCTTCCCAAGCAGGAAGGTAATTAGCAGTTTCACAGATCACATATCTGGGCAGCGGCCATTTTTAACAATAAAAAGTGAGCAAATGTAAAAAATCACATTTTACAAACTCATTTGCCCAACACACACACACACACACACACACACACACATACACACACACAATCACACTATGTATACTTGTATATTTTATTTGACCGTATTCGAGTTGTGAAAGGATACACTCAGATTTTTGAAACTGTGTCCTAAGCAGTGTGTGTCTTTCTATTGCTTCATATGGTACAATTAAGAAATGTTACTTTTGAAAAAAAAATAGTAACAAATATTGAAAAAACTATCACAGCTCTAGCAAACTACTCTAACTTTTCTGAAAACTGCTTTCTAAACTTGGGAGCTTCCAACAGTCCCAGAGGAATTCCAGGGCTTCGAAGGTGTTCCCTGAAGTCAGGATGTCTTTTATAGTTAATTGTATGGTTTTTTTTTTTTTTTTTTTTTTTTTACACAAAGTACTAGCTAAACTATTGGTATTTCAGCAGTTATTGGTGCTCTCAGATGATTGATGTGCTCAGAGGTAAACATTTTCAGAAAGGCTGCTAAAAATATAGTCAGCTCACATTCTGGCCTGGTTCATTCCAAACAATGTACTTTTCAGAAGAGGAAATAGAAGATGAAAGAGCAAAAGTGTATCAGTTGTTCTCAGAAGTAATCTAGTATTTCCAAAAGAAAAGAGAAAGACAAATTTTCTAGCATCTTAAGGTATAGATTCAAACATGGACAGAAACTACAGGGCGCAGCTAAATGTGCACTTCCAGTAACTGACTAGAGGTGTGGGGATTTTGATTGAAGTTTTGCCTTTTTAAGGGATAAGTACTTTATATTTAGAAAGGTAAAAATGGTTATTGCTCATGAATAAGATCTTGCTAATTGAAAGCCCCTGACCAGAGGTGATAGCACAGTGACTTAAGTATAGCAGGTGATCAGTTTATAAGTGTATGCCAGGAATATTTTGGAAATACTGGAAGGAGTGCCTAGGAAGCTGTGCTTATACTTGATTAGCCAAGAAACAAAATATATTTGAGTTAAATTATAAATGCTAATCAGAAATGCTAATCATACATACTAGCTTTTGAATAACTTTGTCAAACATTACTAGATCAGGGATAGGAACAGTTTATCATGTTAATATTACTTTAATATAGGTATATTTTAGATGCACATTATAATTTTATCCAGAGTATATGCTGAAAATTTTCTCTTGTAAGGGTCTGAGAATTTAAACTTGACTATAGTTTCAATGTGTCACAAATAAGTGATAACTGGTCAATGAATAAGGCCGATTTGATTTATATCTTCTAAACCTTTATAAACCAAAACAATTTGAAGGTTTTCTTTTTTTTTGATCAATGAAATTGAATGCTGATACAAAAGTGAAAATTTTTCTTGGTGGTTATTGATGGCCACCATGTATTTCAGTATATAATTCTGTGCTATAAGTAAGTTACATATAAGTATGTAATTCTTGCTCCCTGTTGGTGAGGTCAGCTGGAGTGCCATATCATTCTGAAGCAGACTTTTACAGGCTGTCCTGGTGCAGGTCCCAAAGAAGTAAATAACAAGTTTGCTAGTGGGTAAGGCAAGTGTGTGTAGCTTACATGCAGAGACATGCAGTTCCGGCCTCCTCCTCATTCTGGGTGGCTTCTCATGTGGGCCGTGGCTTCTCCATAGAGAGTTTTGGTTTGATGTGGTCACCTTGTACCCACTTGCTCTACTTTTATGGAGAGCTCCTGACTCCTCTCTGCAGATTTCATCAGTGTGCATTTTATCAGTGCGCACACTTTAAAACATTCATTTATTCAAGTTTATCTAATGCAGCTGTTAATTTGTTTCTGCTGCATTGGGGGTAATCTATCCCCAGGCCTTTCTGTGTTCTTGTGAATAATTGAGAGTGTGCTGGTCCTCAGCCGCATCGCTACAGAAGCTGCTGCTCAGAGGCTCCCTCGCTGGAGCGAGATTGAAAGTGATTCCAGCTGGCTAGGAACAGAATACCTGGAGGCTGTAACAGACCCTTAGGAAGGAAATCTGTTTCTACCAAGACAGAAGAATGATTCATATGTAAGGAATATAAATAAAAGCTTCCTTCAAGTCATTGGGATGTCTCTAATATTTTTCCAGTAACATTATTGTACATATCTTATTTCACTAACTTTTAGTGAACTTTAGTTTTGTTGTTTATCAAATGAAGTAATAGTACCTGCCCTCAATTCTACAATTTTGTGAGGATTAAATAGCTAGGGTGAGATGAAAGCTCCTATAAATTAGAAATTTGCTCATCACTCTAAGGCATTGTTTTCTTTCTTAGTGTTATTTTCTTTCTTAGTGTTTTATTTCCCCCCTTTTTCTTATTACTTTTCATAACTTCTTAAATTATACACTATTACTTGGATACATCATATAACCAACCATGTGAAATGGTTAGAGCGCATTTTAAAAATTGGATTTCTCACTAACTTAATCTTTACCTCTTTCATTTTCCCTGTTCTGAAAGAAAATCAGCCTGTCAGTTACTCATGTCCAATTACAAGATTATCTTGTAGAATTAAGTAGGTGAGTCATTGCAGAACCTTGGGAAGCATGAGTAATTGCTGACGAATGCCAGATCCTTCTGGCTGTGCAGGTCCTAAAGAAAAAGTTATGTTGCTCAGTTTCCGTTAGGGGTCCTTGCAACCTGTTCAGCTTGCAGGGGTCCCTGAAGACTGCCCCACAGACAGTGCTTTTCTTGAGCCATTTTCCAATGAGACAGAGCCGTGTGACCTCGTGCTGCTACACTTTCTCAAAGTGATTGTATTTCACTGCTCTCATAAACACATCTTGTAAATGAAACAAGGTTGTCTTTTAAACTTGTGTTCCTACTTGACAAGCAAAATAAAACCCAGCCTCCTTTCGGGACCTTTTGGCCTAATGAGAAGTCAACCCTTTTCATTTTTGTTAAGAATGCTTTTGTATCAACTTCCTATTCTTCATGTAGAGTACAATGTGTTAGGAAGAAAGAGAATCTGGATGGATAAAGAAGCCATTTATACTTTTGCAATCTGGGATTAAGAAAGTTTTAACTAGCAGAACTGGTTAAATAGAGAATTCTAAGACCTATATGATGGACATACTTGTTAAATCCACTTTTAAAAACATTTTGATTTATTGATTTTAGAGAGAGAAAGAGGGGGGAGGAGTGGAAAGCACCAACTTGTAGTAGATGCTTCTCCTATGTGCCTTGACCGGGCAAGCCTGGGGTTTTGAAATGGTGACCTCAGCATTCCAGGTTGACACTTTATCCACTGTACTGAAATAGGCCAAGCAAAAATCTACTTTTTAATGCTCTTTTTTTAATGTATGACATGTGCTAAACATCTTATGTATATGAGCGCTGGCAACTTTTGTTCTGTTATAATGTCCCACATATTTTATGTTTTGCTATGTTAGTAACACAGATACTAAATAAGGCCAGGATTTATTTTATTTTATATCTATAGGGTATTCATCAGTCCAAAGAGTTTAGAGATGAAAGGACTTTAAATCAAGTATTTTCATATGGTTTATAACAAGAAAACATTTGTGCATTTCTTTGTGTTAGTGATAAGCATCAGAAAACATCTGTTTGAATTATTGCTTGTACATATTATGTGACTTAAGAAATATAGGCAGATCATTTAGCCCATTAATCAGAAATTAAGTTTGTTGCTAAGGAAAATACCGTATGTTAGATTCTCTAGATCAGTAGTTCTCAAACTTTTTGAAGTCGGGGTACATTTAAAATCCTACAAATAATTGTAGGCACACTATATACAAATTTCTGAGAAATATGTTATAATAATTAAGTCAAATATTAAAGAAAAAATATAAACTTCAAGCATGCTTTTATGGTAAACTAAATACGACAAAATTAAATTCATTCTGACATTAAAAAACATTTTTATGTTACATTTTTTGAGTTATGCTTTTTAGAATTCATAAAAAGAGAGGGGTTAAAAAATGACAAAAAGTTATATTTTTATATATATAGATACATTCTTAGTAAGATTTAGTAAATTTGGCAGGTCCTGGTGCGAATGTGTTAAGTTTTTCATCCTTGTGTTTATGAGAAACATGAGCCTAATGTGTCCTAGCGATTTCTTCAATGTTTGGGCATATATTTGAAAGGCAAACTCTCATTTCCTCATTAATACATTGAAGAATTCCTCTCTTTCTACTCTTAATTGTGTTGAGGGTAGAAAATCCTAATTCACATAAATAGGATGTTGAATATTGTAGTAAAATGTTCAAAGCTTTTTTAGATATTGCCACATATTCTTCTTTTATAAAAATTCAAAAGGTTTCAAGAGACCATTCCTTGTGTTTAATCATCAATCCAAAATCCCACCATACATATCATCTTCACTTTACACCAAACAAAGGATAGAAGAAACTTGCCTCCAATCTTTCTGGGGAACATGGGGGTAGTGTAAACAATCCAGCACCACAGCTTAACAGCCTTTTACAACCTAATTAGGCAAGTGATGTGGGGGGTGGGCAGACTCTCAGCTTACAGCCAATTCCCCACACCTCTGTCCCCCAAAAATCTAAACTCCAAAATTCCTGTTGGTTTTTTGGTCCCCAACGGTCACATATTTCTCTGGAATACCATAGGGCACACCAGGAAATCTTCTAGAGCATACTAGTGTGCCCTGGCTCACACTTTGAGAACCTCTGCTCTAGATATTTACTGTCCAACACAACAGCCATGAGCTACATGGTATTGAGCTGTTGAGCCCTTGAAATGAAGCTAGTGTGATTGAGATGTGCTGCATGTGCAAAATGCACACCAGAATGACTACAAAAAATATGTAAAATATTTTACTAATAATTTATATTTATAACATCTTTAAATATTTTGGATATATTGCTTAAATAAAATATATTATTAAAATCAATTTCACTTTTCCTTTACTTTTTAAATATGATTACTAGCACATGTAAAATTGCATCTGAGACTCACTGTGTTTCTGTTGCAAATACTGCTCAAAAGGTCTTGCTATTAGATGTGTTATGTCCCTTTATCAAGTTAACCTCCCTTAACCCTGATTTGGAGAGCAATTTAAAGAGGTTTGTACTTATGATAGCATTAATTTTCATTGTCTCATGTCTAAATTTCACTAGAATTACTTCAAGAGTTTGCTCACCTCAGCGGTTTCATTTATAAAAATTGATTTGAAATTCACATTGCTTCAGTGAGTGGTATAGTTTACCTGTGTGTATGTATAAGGGAGGCTATTCTTTCTAGACAGATGGCACCGTCTTGTGAAATATACTGAATATAGCAGGTTAGATTTCAACTGTAGGTTTTAAGATGGGATAGGCAAATAGTTTATTTCAGATGTTTGGGGGAAAACTCAGACTAGCTTTACAGATGTTTACTTCTCTATATCATCTTTGTTCATAACCGGAGCTCATATCAACTCTGGGACTTTTTTTTTTTTTTTTAGTTATACAATGCTAAGGTTCAGACAAGGTTATATGAACGTTATGATTCAGAGTGCTTTTTTTCGTGTGTTTGTGACAGAGACAGAGAGAGAGAGAGAGGGACAGATAGGGACAGATAGACAGGAAGGTAGAGATGAGAAGCATCAATTCTTCATTGTGGCACCTTAGTTGCTCATTGATTGCTTTCTCATATGTGCTTGACCAGGTAGCTCCATCAGAGCAAGTGACCCCTTGCTCAATCCAGTGACCTTGGGCTCAAGCCTGCGACCTTGCACTTTAAGCCAGTGACCTTTGGACCATGAGGTCATGTCTATAATCCCATGCTCAAGCTGGTGACCCTGTGCTCAAGCTGGTGAACCCGTTCTCAAGCCAGATGAGCCTCAAGCTGGTGACCTCAGGGTTTCAAACCTGAGTCCTCTGTGCCGCAGTGCGATGCTCTATTTACTGTGCCACCGCCTGGTCAGGCTGGAGTGCTTTTTAAAATTACAAAGCTCTTGTTCATGTTTTGGACTACTTTTTTCTTCCCCAGATTCCTAAATGAGATTTTTGTCTTTCATTATAATCTAATTCATTATAGTAAGCTTTGTTAGGTAAATGAGGAAGAAAATATATACACAGTAATATTACATTTTTTTAAGTGAGCAGAGGGGAGATAGACTCCCACTTGCACCTTGACTGGGATCCACTCAGCAACCCCTGTCTTGGGTTGATGCTCGCAACTGAGCTATTTTTAGTGCCTGAGGCTAATGTGCAAACCAGTTAAGCTGCTGGCAGTGGGAGGGAAAGAGGGAGAGAAAGAGGAGAGAAAGGGGGAGAGAAGCAGATGGTTGCTTCTTCTGTGTTCCCTGACTAGGAATTGAACCTAGGATGTCCATATGCCAGGCTGATGCTCTACCCACTGAGACAAACTGCTGGGGCCTTACATTTTCTTAAGAACTGATTTTAGTTATTTCTTAGACATGCATTTGAATGGGCCTGATTCGTATGTATTTCTTGGTTTTTATGTTACTTCTTGATGCTTTATATGTACATATAAAGATGAATTATTCAGTCATCATATTTCATATTCAAAGCCTGCCAAATGACTGAGATATTTATACTGAGAACAGAATAGATGTTTCATGATTTTGAATTGCATTATACAAGTCCAGCAATAATTAAGCTATTCAACATCCAGCCAATTGGTAAACAAGGTTCTCCGAAGCATTTATTGCCTTATTAGGTTTATGTAAGAAAGTAGTTGTAAGAGTGATTATAAGGAAATGGATCAAGTGGGTTTCCCTTTCATGTGGAGACCCTGGCAGCCTGTTTCTAAAATTGGGCTTGTTTTATATTTATTACCTTCTTTAGGACCCAACAATAATCTGTAAAATCATTCTCATTATGAAAACAACACAAATAAGACAAGATGAAAACAAAACAAAGAGCTAAGCAACCAAATCTGTCCTAAGGAAGGAAACACAGGAATGGCCTACTCTGTTAGCAAGAGGGACCAAAACTTACCTATATTGACAGCAAAGAGCTGAAATAGTTATTTCATTCTCATGAAAATATGACTGTTGATTGCTTATTAATAAAAAGAACTTATAAGTTTCTATGGGCTTTTAGATCCCTTAATATTAGACTTAATATTAGACTTTTAGATCCCTATTTAATATTACATAGTACTACTGTAATTTATTACATAAATATCTCAGTGGGATGAAAAGTTCATTTAAACCCACTTTCCCAAAAAGTTAATTTTTCAATTTATAATATTGGTTTTAGTGATAACTATTGTTCACTTCTTTCGAGCATTTCCAGAAACATATGCTTGTTTCATGGTCTCCAACAAAGCCATCTGTTAATAAGAGATCTTGACCCAAAGTCCTCTTTGATAGACAGCTATTTGTAGAAAGTATCCATTTAAATGGAATCATCCAAATAACCCTCTCAACCATCTCCTACATATCTTGCTCCACGCTTACTGTTTTCCTATCCCATCCCGTTTGTGAAAGCTGGGCAGTGAGCCAAAAAACACCTCATGGATTAGTAGCAATCACGGTCACTTGAGAGCAGGGTGGCCACATGGCCTCTTTTGGCATGAACAATTTAGCTTTGTGTGTGCTGGTCCTAGTCAAGGCAGGCTCTGTGAGGACACTGTTTGAGATCAAGGTGCCCCATGCCCGTGTAGGCTTGCTGTCAACACGTGAGTGCTTCAAAGAGAACAGGATGAAGCTTTCCTCCTTGCTGTTCTTTTGTTCTTGATAGACAGTTAAGGGCTTTGCCAGTCTTAAACGAGAGTTTGAATGCCTGCACCTGCTGTTGGTCTCCCAAGGCAGGCCTCAGGACTGATCATTGGGACAAAGCTAGAATTTAGTACTCAAGAGATTTCCTAGGAGAAAATGATTCTTGGTGTCTTGTAAACAACTATTTCCTAGGGCAGGGGTCCCCAAACGTTTTACACAGTGAGCCAGTTCACTGTCCCTCAGACTGTTGGACCATACAGTACTCCATACACTGACCACCAATGAAAGAGGTGCCCCTTCCGGAAGTGCGGCGGGGGCTGGATAAATGACCTCAGGTGGCTGCAATTTGGCCCGCGGGCCGTAGTTTGGGGACCTCTCCTAGGGACAGTAATGACTAATGCAGGCTAAGCATAAAGAACATACTGTTCTTCATGCTATTTCCTGCGATGTACACAAAACTGATTAAAGCAAATCATTGCAGTTTGTGGAAATAGCATCTTAAAAAGTAAGCAGTTGGAAGGCAACCATTGGTGGCAAATACAGCGACTTTTACAAGAAACCAAGCCAAGTGTTCTTTAAAAATCTGCATCCCAGAATTTGCTTAGAGTTTGATCTGCCTTGTGACCACGCCTCTCAGAGAGTGCAAAGATGGGGTCTCAGAACAGGGGCCCCCACCATGGGAGAGACAAACACTGACTCCAGCAGCTCTCATGCGCTGCTTCTCACTTCAAGGCCTGGAGGGCAGGAAGGGGCAGACGTTCACTTATTTAGGATGAGATGGATGATTGGGGAAGCTTCAGTACTCAGGAAAAGACCACTCTATTTAAGGACAGCAGTGATGAGGAGGCAGATTCCATGGGCTGGGTTTGGAATTAAAGCCCAAACAGGCACTTCTCTCAAGAAAACATACAGCTATGTGAAAAGATGCTCAAACTCAATAGTTATTAGAGAAATGCAAATCAAAACTGCAATGAGGAACCACCCCAACCTGGTAGAATGGCTACCATCAACAAGACAAGTAACAATAAGTCTTGGAGAGGTTGTAGAGAAAAAGTAATCCTCATTCACTGCTGGTGGGAATGTAAACTGGTACAGACACTGAGGAAAACAGCATGAAAGTTCCCCCAAATATTAAGACTGGAGTTACCATATGATCCAGCAGTCCATGTTTTGGGTATCTACCCCAAAACTTGAAAACATTTATTTGCAAAGATATATATATATCTTTGGGATGCATATATATATATAT
Source organism: Rhynchonycteris naso (assembly GCA_037038555.1). Lineage (NCBI taxonomy): Eukaryota > Metazoa > Chordata > Mammalia > Chiroptera > Emballonuridae > Rhynchonycteris > Rhynchonycteris naso. The sequence goes on from CM072996.1 coordinate 137,982,118, forward strand.
ATGCATCCTATGTTCATTGCAGCATTACTCATGGTGGCTAAGGCATGGAAACAACCAAAGTGTCCTTTCATAGATGATTTTACACACACACACACACACACACACACACACCCCGAATACTACTCGGCCACAGGAAAAGTGAAATACTGCATTTGTGACAACATGGATGGATCTTAAGAACATCATGCTAAGTGATGTAAGTTAGAAGTCAAGAACCATGATTTTACTCACATGTGAGATATAAAACTGAAAAGAACAAACGAACAACAAAGAAAAACAAACAAAAACTCATAGACTCAACAGTATGATGGTTACCAGAGGGAAAGAGAGGTTGGATAGTAAAGGGTAGTAGAGCTCAAGTATGGTGATGGCAGGAGATCTGACTTAGCCACACTGCAATATACAAGTGATATAGAATTGGACACTTGAAACCTATGTTTTACTAACCAATGTCACCCCAATAAATTTAATTAAAAATAATTAAAAATCTCACAAAGTAAAAAGATAATGACCAGTGTTAATGTAAATATTTTAAATATAAAAAAAATAAAATGAATTATTTGTTTGGAAAGAGAATGTAAATTGTACTACTGGATGTACTACTGGAGACCATTCGCTTTTTATTGCAGTCACATCAAGGATTATGGGTTTCTTCTCTGCTATGCCTTGCAGGCTATGGTCCCTAAGATAGCTCTGTGTGTCTTTGTATACCTGATGCCAGAGGTCTACTTGGGCAAGTCTTTGGAAGAGGAGTAAAGAAAAAGATATCCTATAGTATAACACAAAAGCCTAGATACAGAAAAGCTAAGTTTAAATATTGGTTCTGACACTTAATAGATAGGTAACCTTGAATAACTTCCTTAATTTTTCTGAGAATCACCAGTTTCATATCTGCCAAAGAGGCATTATACCCTACCTCATAGTGTTATTTTGAGGATCAAATAAAATATAAAACATTCCACATTGTACCTGGCATGCTGTAAAAGCTCAGTAAATGCTAAATTACTATTATATATTAGATTCTATATTGTATAAAAAATACTTTCTTATATACAGTTTATTGATTAGCTATGTCATCCAGTGTCCATACAACTGTTTTATAATTGCATGGTATTTGTTACTAGGAGTTTGCAAATGCATGGCTGTTATGGTTTTACTCTAAACTCTAAACTCATGATTACTGATAATGAATGGAGAGAAGGGAAGTGATATTTGTTAAGTACTTACTGTGTACTTTTGTATACATCACCTTAGTTTAATACTTGGTATTACAACTTAATAAGGTAGGTACTATATCTTTTATTTAATAATGAACAAATGGAGGATCAAAGAGTTTAAGTCGACCAAGCTCATGTAGATAATTAATGGTAAAGCTCATATAGTTATGTTTAAAGGAAGAATTTGTGCTTTTCGATGTTTTATTTTTTACTAACTTAAATTTGGAAGAGATCCTATAACTACTTTGCTGAAATTTTGAAAAAAAGCAATGCATAGATTCACTTTGCATTTTACTCTTAGAACAATGGGTAAAACTTTTACCTCCCAGGCAACCATTGGATGATGGCTGCTTTGGGAAGGGAGCATGACTGTGGATGAGGCAACTCCTTTCAGAAAAGGGCCCTTCTTGGATGGGACTGAGAGCTGCCAGCTGCCAGCTGAGAGCTGACAACCTTCCCAGCAGCCTGTGGAAGGAGGATCTGGGAGACACAGCCCGGCTTCCGTGACATTCAGAAAAAGGATCAAAGTAACATTTAATGTAGGAGAGAGTATATACTTATTTTTAGTGTTCTGTTTTTGAAGCAGTTATAAAAGAAGCTGTTTGAAGCTTACTTTTTGGTGTTTTTCTTTCAAATGATAACAGTTCCCTTTGTACCTTCTATACTGGGTTGACTGTTTCCACATTTTAGTCTAGAGTCTAACACCACTGTTGACATACAAGTACCTTTTCTCTCTTAGTTCAAATAAAGATCATTTTAGTACTGCCATTCTAGATAAGTTTAAGAAAAAAGTATTGTCTCTGTATTTTCAATCAGGTTTTACTCCTGGTGGAAAGGACTTTATCTATTAATACTATTGCAGAAGGCATTGATTCACTTGAGTTCAGATAGGCATCATGTTATATATAGTATAAAATTTCATTTGACATTATTTAACCTAAAGAGGAAGTCTGGGTCGGAAGACAGTGCTTTATTTTTGTTTCTCCCTTATAAATTCCTGGACAGTTTCCCCAGAGAGGTGACCATGGACAGTCTCTCTTCTCTTCACGGACCATCCTTCTTCACACCCAGGAGCTTCTTACTTTACAGAAGGGTATGCGTTAATCATATTTGATGTCTATTTCTTTTATATTTCATGTTTTCTTAATATGACCCCTCTTCTTTCTTTACCATTTATTGAGTGCATACTGTTAACCGAAGACACACCACAAAGACTCTAGGACCAGGAGTACAAGTAGAAGGAAAAATTTATTACAGACAAAAGAAAAAGAGTTTAGTACACTCGCGAGCGGGCGCTAGGCAAGTATGCTGCCAGGCGCGCCATACAGTGTTTTCTCAGCATTTTTATACTTTACTTTTTAGGGAAGGGCGGGGGGCAGGGGATTTAGGTATTTGCCTTGAGCAAGCGGTGTCTTGTAAGGTGGGTTTGAGCAATGTCCTTATCTGTTTACAGCAGGGTGCAGTTTATCTAGTTCCTGTCTGTTTACAGCAGGGTGCAGTTTATCTAGTTCCTGTCTCACAAGCCCTAAAGGTCATATGGAATTTTTCCTAGTTCTTGTTTTTCCCTTACAATACCATATGTTAGGTACTCTTCTAAGTACTTGGAATATGCCAGTGAACAAGACACTGAGCTTACAGAAAATCTTACATTTATATTCTTGAACCCATTTCCATTCTTAAGCCCATCTCTGAATGTTTCCTATGGGAAATACTTATTGAATCTTCAAGCTTTCTATCTGCTTTCTAAAAGTATATTCACATCCTCTCATTCTAACAATTTTATCACAAAAGAGCTACTTTAATGCCAATGACTGTCTTAATTGTTTTCCCCATTGTTTAAGAGTAGCCTGCATTTAGTGTTTCATCTCTCTTAGTTCTCCTTCATTCCTGAACCTCTTGTAATCCAGCATTTTACTTTAAAAGTTTGCAAAATGTCCCCTGGGAAAATATAGTTACACATTTATCTCTTTTGACTTTCAGTGCTCCCACCCTGCCTTTCTCTGGGACCATTGGAGTAGCCTTCTTTCTAACTGGCTTCTATAGCAATGATATTCCATGTTGGGAGGTACCCAGACCAACTCCAGTTTAATGATTCCCCAGAGGATTTCCCGGCCAAGCATATGTTAGTACTCAATGGATGTGATTTATTATGGTGAGAGGATAAAAAGCAAAAACAACAAAAGAAAAAAAGTACCCTAGGGAAAGCAGGCACAGTTTCCCAGGGGAGGCACAGAGAATACACTTAATTCCCTGGCAAGGAGTTATGACAACATGTATGAAATGCTGCTAACTAGAGAAGTTCATTAGAGATTTGATACCCACAGTTTTTAATTTAATTTAATTTTTTAACTGATTTAAATCTATTGTGTTTACATAGAATCAAAGAGTCCCACTGAATACATCCCCCCCTTTCCCGTGTTCCCCTCAACATTCCCCTTGCCCCCTCCTCCCAACGCCCTAGCCCCTTTCTTCCAGGATTTACTTTTCTGCTCTCTATAATGCTGTGTTATGTATATAAAATCTCACCAATCTCTTTCCCTTCTCTGATCCCATCCTCTCATCCCCTTTCCCTCTATCTGCCTACGCTCTGGTCCCTTTGATCCTGACTCTGCCTTTATGCGTTCCTCAGTTCACATTGTTTATTGGATTCCTCAGATGAGTGAGGTCATATGATATTTTTCTTTCTCTGCCTGGCTTATTTCACTTAACATGATAGTTTCTGGGTCCATGCATGTTGTCGAAAAAGGTATATTGCTTTCTTTTTCATAGCCCCATAGTATTCCATAGTATTTATGTACCACAGCCTTTTATTTTCTTTTTCTTTTTATTAATTTTAATGGGGTGACACCAATAAATCAGGGTATATATATACAGCGAAAACATCTCCAGGTTATCTTATCATTCAATTATGTTGCATATCCATCACCCAAAGTCAAATTGTCCTCTGTCACCTTCTATCTGGTTTTCCCTGTGCCCCTCTGCTCCTCCCTATCCCACCCTCTCCTCCCTCCCCCGACCCCGTAACCACCACTCTCTTGTCCATGTCTCATAGTCTCACTTTTATGTCCCACCTATGTATGGAATCATGCTGTTCTCAGTTTTTTTCTGATTTACTTATTTCACTCCGTATAATGTTATCAAGGTCCATCCATTTTGTTGTAAATGATCCGATGTCATCATTTCTTATGGCTGATAGTATTCCATGGTATATATGTACCAAAGCTTTTTAATCCACTCATCCTCTGACGGACACTTGGGCTGTTTCCAGATCTTCGCTATTGTGAACAATGCTGCCACGAACATGGGGGCACATTTCTTCTTTTCCAACAGTGCTATGGTGTTCTTAGGGTATATTCCTATAAGTGGGATAGCTGGGTCAAAAGGCAGTTCGATTTTTAATTTTTTGAGGAATCTCCATACTGTTTTCCACAGTGGCTGCACCAGTCTGCATTCCCACCAGCAGTGCAGAAGGATTCCCTTTTCTCCACATCCTCGCCAGCACTTATTCTGTGTTGTTTTGCTGATGAGTGCCATTCTGACTGGTGTGAGGTGATATCTCATTGTGGTTTTAATTTGCATTTCTCTAATGATTAGTGATGTTGAGCATTTTTTCATATGCCTATTGGCCATCTGTATGTCCTCTTTGGAGATATTTCTATTCAGTTCTTTTGCTCATTTTTTGATTGCATTGTTTGTCTTCCTGGTGTTGAGTTTTATAAGTTCTTTATAAATTTTGGTTATTAACCCCTGATCAGACGTGCTGTCGGATATGTTCTCTCATTGTGTGGTTTGTCTTTTTATTCTGTTCTTATTGTCTTTAGCTGTGCAAAAACTTTTTAGTTTGATATAGTCCCATTTGTTTATCTTGCTTTTTATTTCATTTGCCCATGGAGATAAATTGGCAAATATATTGCTGCTACAGATATCACAGAGCTTGCTGCCTATGTTTTCTTCAAAGATGCTTATGGTTTCACGACTTATGTTTAAGTCTTTTATCCATTTTGAGTTTGTTTTTGTGAATGGTGTAAGTTGATGGTCTAGTTTCATTTTTTTGCAGGTAGATGTCCAATTTTCCCAACACCATTTGTTAAAGAGGCTGTCTTTACTCCATTGTATGTTCTTTCCTCCTTTGTCAAATATCAGTTGTCCATAAAGCTGTGGGTTTATTTCTGGGTCCTCTGTTCTGTTCCATTGATCTATGTGCCTGTTCTTATGCCAGTACCAGGCTGTCTTGGGTATAATGGCCTTGTAGTAAACCTTGATATCCGGAAGAGTGATACCTCCTGCTTTGTTTTTTCTTTTTAAGATTGCTGAGGCTATTCGTGTTCTTTTTTGGTTCCATATAAATTTTTGGAATATGTGTTCTATATCTTTGAAGTATGTCATTGGTATTTTAATTGGTATTGCATTGAATTTATAAATTGCTTTGGGTAATATAGACATTTTAATGATGTTTATTCTTCCTAGCCATGAGCACGGTATATGCTTCCACTAATTTGCATCTTCCTTGATTTCTTTTATCAATGTTTTATAATTTTCTGAGTACAAGTCCTTAACCTGCTTGGTTAAATTTATTCCTAGGTACTTTTTTTTATTTTTTATTTATTCATTTTAGAGAGGAGAGAGAGAGAGAGAGAGAGAGAGAGAGATAGAGAGAAAGAGAGAGAGAGAGAGAGAGAAGGAGAATGGGGGGAGGAACAGTAAGCATCAACTCCCATATGTGCCTTGACCAGACAAGTGCAGGGTTTTGAACCGGCAACCTCAGCATTCCAGGTCGAAGCTTTATCCACTGCGCCACAACAGGTCAGGCTGGTAGTTTATTTTTTTGGTTGCAATAGTGAAGGGGATTGTTTCCTTAATTTCTTTTGCTTACAGTTCATTGTTGGTATATAGAAATGCCTCTGATTTCTGAGTATTAATTTTATATCCCGCCACCTTGCTGAATTCATTTATCAGGTCCAGTAGTTTTTTGACTGAGACTTTAGGGTTTTCTTTATACAATATCATATCATCTGCAAATAAAGACAGTTTTACACCTTTTCTAATTTGGATGCCTTTTATTTCTTTTTCTTGTCTGATTGCTGTAGCTAGGACTTCCAGAACTATGTTGATTAAAAGTGGTGAAAGGGGGCTTCCCTGCTTGGTTCCTGTTCTTAAAGGGATTGCTTTTAAGTTTTGTCCATTTAGTATGATGTTTGCTGTGGGTTTGTCATAGATGGCCTTAATCATGTTAAGGAATGTTCCCTGTATTCCCACTTTACTGAGAGTTTTGAGCATGAATGGGTGCTGGATTTTATCAAATGCCTTTTCTGCATGTATTAAAATTATCATGTGATTTTTGTCCTTCAATTTGTTTATGTGATGAATCACATTGATTGATTTGTGAATATTGAATCAACCTTGCCTCTCCAGAATAAATCTCACTTGATCATGGTGTATGATTTTTTTTTATATATTGCTGGATCCGGTTGGCTAATATTTTGTTGAGAATTTTAGCGTCTAAATTCATCAGGGATATAGTGCTACAATTTTCTTTCTTTGTGTTGTCTTTGTCTGGTTTTGGGATCAGAATTATGCTCGCCTCATAAAAGGAGTTTGGAAGTCTTCCTTCCTCTTGAATTTTTTGAAATAGCTTGAGGAGGATAGGAGTTAGTTCTTCTTTGAATTTTTGGTAGAATTCACTTGTGAAGCCATCAGGCCCAGGAGTTTTCTTTTTTGGGAGTTTTTTGATAACTGTTTTGATCTCATTTGTTGTACTTGGTCTGTTTAGGTGTTCTGATTCTTCCAGATTGATTTTGGAAAGATTATATGATTCAAGAAATTTGTCCATTTCACCTAGGTTGTCTAATTTTTTTGGCGTAGAGTTCTTCATAGTATTTGCTTACAATGCTTTGTATTTCTGTTGTGTCAGTTGTTATTTCTCCACTGTCATTTCTAATTTTATTTATTTGGGTACTCTCTCTTTTTTTCTTGGTGAGTCTAGTTAAAGGTTCATCAATCTTGTTTACCTATTTAAAGAACCGGCCTCTGGTTTTATTGATCCTCTGTATTGTTTCCTTAGCCTCTATGTCATTTATTTCTGCTCTGATCTTTATTATTTCCTTCCTTCTACTGGTCCTGGGCTTCATTTGCTGTTGTTTTTCTAGTTCTTTTCGATGCAGGGTCAGGTTGCTTATTTGAGCTTTTTCTAGCTTCTTTTGGTATGCCTGTAGTGCAATGAACTTCCCTCTCAGTACTGCTTTTACTGTGTCCCATAAATTTTGAATTGATGTATGCTCATTATTATTCATTTCTAGAAACTTTTTTATTTCTTTGATCTCATTGTTAATCTATTTGTTGTTTAATAACATGCTATTTAGTTTCCAAGTGTTTGAGTATTTTTCAGTTTTTCTTTTGTGGTTAATTTCTAGTTTCATGGCATTGTGATCAGAGAACATGCTTGATATGATTTCAATCTTCTTAAATTTATTGAGACCATTTTTGTGTCCTAACATGTGTTCTATCCTCGAAAACTTACCATGAGCGCTTGAGAAGAATGTATATTCTACTGCTTTAGGGTGAAAAGTTTTGAAGATATCTATTAAATCAAGTTGATCTAGTGTCTCCTTTAAGTCTGCTGTTTCTTTATTAATTTTCTTTCTTGAGGAGCTATCCAGTGTTGTTAGTGGGGTATTGAAATCCCCTACTATTATAGTATTGCTGTTAATCTCACCCTTTATATCCATCAAATTTGCTTTATGTATATCCGGGTTCCTATATTTGGTGCGTAGATATTTATAATAGTTATATCTTTCTGTTGAATTGTTCCCTTTATCATTATGTAGTGTCCTTCTTTATCTCTTACTATAGCCTTTGTTTTAAAGTCCATTTTGTCAGATATAAGTATTGCTACCCTGGCTTTTCTTTCATTTCCATTTGCATGAAATATATTTTTCCATCCTTTTTCCTTTAGTCTATGTGCATCCTTTGTTTTAAGGTGTATCTCTTGTAGACAGCATATGTATGGGTCCTGTTTCTTTATTCACGCAGCTACCTTATGTCTTTTGATTGGATCATTTAATTCATTTACATTTAAGGTTATTATTGATATGTAGTGGTTTATTGCCATTTTATTCTTTAAAGCCTTATTCTTATTTTGCTATATTCTTTCGTCCCTTTGAACTGTTCACAACAGGCCACTTAGTATCTCTTGCAGAATTGGTTTGGTTTTATTGAATTCCTTGAGGCTTTCTTTGTCTGGGAAGCTCTTTATATCTCTTTCATTTTTCAAGGTTAGCCTAGCTGGATAGAGTAGTCTTGGTTGTAGGTTCTTGTTCTGCATTACTTTGAATATATCTTGCCATTCCCTTCTGACTTCGAGTGTTTCTGTTGAGAAGTCCGATGTCATCCTTATGGGGGCTCCTTTGTAGGTGATAGCCTTTCTTTCTCTAGCAGCTTTTAAAATTTTCTCTTTATCCCTTAGCTTTGGTATTTTAACTATGATGTGTCTTGGTGTAGATTTTTTTTGGTTTCTCTTTAATGGAATTTTGTGTGCTTCTTGAACGTGTGGAATGTTTCCCAGCCTTAATTTAGGGAAGTTTTCTGCTATGGTTTCATTGAACAAATTTTCCATTTCCTGTCCTCTTTCCTCTTCTTCAGGCACCCCTATGATGCGAATGTTGTTTCTCTTCATGTTGTCATAGAGCTCCCTTAGAGTTTCCTCACATTTTTTTAGTCTCTTTTCCTTTTTCTTCTCTGCTTCTGTGCCTTTGTTTATTGTGTCCTCTAACTCGCTTATTCGATCCTCAGCGTCATTCATCCTGCTTTTTATTCCTTCCATTGTGGTATTCAGTTCTGATACTGTATTTGTCATTTCTGTCTGATTCTTTTTTATTATTTTAATTTCGTTTTTTTATACTGGTTATCTATTTAGGTGTTCATAATGACTATCCATTGTTGCTCTAATTTCTTTGAACATCCTAACTATCATTATTCTAAATTCTGCTTCTGGTAATTTGGTTATGTCTGGTGCATTCAGGTCCTTCTCTGGGGATTTCTCTTAATTCATTTGGTTTGCATTTCTGTGCCTGCCCATTTTGTCTGTGTATAAGCAGGTTGTGGCCACTGGAGTCCAGTAGGTGTTGCCTTTGTGTTCTCTAGGTGTAGTCTGTCTGCAGGCCCGTCGACCCCTCTGCCGCTGCCTAGGGCGGTTGGGTTTGGGTGTTGCCAGCGCCGCCCACTGCGGCTGTTTTTGTGATTTCTGCCTCTTCTCCGTGGGAGGGTCTGTCACTCAAGCCACAAACCTCAGAACCAAGGGTAGAGGTGAGCACCTTTGCTCAGCTGTGGACCCAGCCTGCGGACCCAGCACCTGTGGTCAGAACCTGCTCGGCACAGTTTCGCGGGTTGGACGGGGCTTCTGACGTGCTCTCAGCTGTAAACCTTTGCCCGTCTGGAGCTTTAGCCCCACCCTTGAGGCCAGGGCCCTCCTGCACAGGGTCGCAAACCAAGGTTTATTGGGCCAGGCGTGGCTGCTGGCGTGCCCTCAGCTGCGAACTTCTGCTCCTCCCGGGCTCTGCCTCGCACCCGCGTTCAAAGCCAACTCGCTCACGCAGGATGTTAAACCGCAGTTTCTTCGGCCAATTGGGCCTGCTAGTGTGAGCTCAGCCACGAGCCTCTGCCCATCTCTGGTCCTAGCCCCATCCCCGCGGTCAGGGCCGGCTTGTGCAGGGTCGCAGAGCAGATCTGCTTGTTCCTGGCCTCCTGCTTTTCCCCTGCAGGTGGGGTACAGGCGGGCCCACAGCTGCCAGACCGCTTTTGCACGTCCCCTCCGCTCCTACTGGGCTAGACCGAGCTCACACCGGCTGGGCCTCTCCCCCCACCAACAGAACCACGTTTCGTGTCCTGCCGCCATCATCCCTCCAGCAAGCCCTCAGCAGAGTAGGAAGGGACCTCACAGATCAGATCCTAATACCCCATACTGTAGACCTGGGAGCTCCCTCCATCTAAGCAGCTCTGCTCTAATTGCTGCGGGAGAGCTTGTTTGGCTGGTGTTCTGTCTCCCTTTGCTGGTATTGCTAGTTCCAGGGGAAATATTCGTTTTTGATTAGGGAAGTAACTTAGCCCATGGGTTAGGGTGGCTGTCCCTCTGAGTGTTTGTCCCTGTGCCTTCAGTCCACACTCTCTTCCCGCTGTTCTGGTCCACTCCCCTGTCACCGTTCCCCGGAGCCCTGGGTGCGTGTTTGTGAGAGAGGTTTTCTGCGCTGTCCCTTTAAAAAGAATCTTGGGTCTGACAAAATTGTCTCTTTGTCACAAACAGTATCCTCACTTGTTTCACAGCTCAATACTGTCCAAACGCCACATCTAGGCTCTGCGACTGCAGGCTGGGGCTTTGTTCTTGGGACCCAGGTCTCTCCCTCTCCGCCAAACTCTCCTCCTGCCACACGGGTCTCTCCGGGCTGCTGTTCGCTCCGAAGAGCTTGGCAGCCCTCTTCGTGTTTTTGCTATTCCTACCAGTCTCAATGTGGCTTCTTCTGTGTTCCTTGGTTGAAGTGTCCACTTAGTTTATTTCAAAGTTGGTTTATCTAAATGATGATTCTTAAAATTGAGTTATAAACCACTTTGGTTTTGGGAGTTGGAAGTTGGTACGTCCGCCTACTCCATTGCCATCTTGCTCCTGTACCACAGCTTTTTAATCCACTCGTCCACTGATGGACACTTGGGCTGTTTTGGAACCCATGGTTTTTATTAGAGGCTGATCACACAGGCACTTTCTACCAGACACTTACCTAGATTCCAGACTTCCAAAAGGAAAACGGTTGTTCAGAGTAAGCCTTATTATTTATACAAACAGTTCAGGAACAGTAAGATAGCCTTATTAGTTATAGAATGATGGGCACCCTTTCAAAACCCAAATTCCTACATGCCAGCCATGGGCCAACTCTGCAGGCCTTTCTAAGGATAGCAGTTCAAGCCAGCTGTGTTAACTCTCTTCAGCATACTCCTCCTAAAGGGTAGCTCTGATAGTCAGTCATGAATCAAACATTTATTGAACATTAACTATGCAATGGGCACTGTGTTAGGTACTGGAGATACAGTGGTGAACTAAATAGGCAGAAATCCCTGTCTGTGTTGCTTTTGATCTAATGCTTAGTTTATATTCAAGGCCTTTCATAATATGGCCACAAACTTATCCTCGCATTCATACTTCTCACTATTTGTCAAGCACTGGATATTTTATTTCATTTCATTTTATTTTAAAAGATCTTACTGGTTTTATTCAACAATTCATGAATCTGGCAGCACCCAGTTCAGCAAATAGAAAGGAATTCTTAAGCACTGGGTGTTTTCCTCTCTTTTTCCCCTATTTATTTATACTTATAATATTTAATATTAATTGAGGTGCTACTCTGTGGGATAGTATACTAGGCATTAGAGATGCAAAGGGGAGTGGGAAATACTCCTTACCCTTAGGGACTCTCAGCCTAGTGGTAGAGACAGTGTCTCCTCGACAGGGCCTCATCTCTAACCCACTCCCTTTTCCCATCTCTGGTTGAAATCCTATTTATTTTTCAGAGGTCAGGAAAAATGTTACTGCCTCCATTTTTATTTCCTCTGGTCTTCTTATTACTTTTATATGGCAGTTCTCATATTGTTCATCGTTTGTAATTATGTGGTTGTCTTCAACTTCTTTGAGTCTCCCATTCTGCTGACATCCAGGAAGCAGAATTTGGGTTCAGATTATAATCCCTAGTATGGTGTAGGTACCCACATGCTTTGATGCACCAATAAAATTATAACAGCTACTGGATAGCGGGGAACAAACCCTCTTACAAATCCTTTTTGAATTCTGCCTGACTCGGGCCTCTGCTGGATGCTGTGGCTGCTGCAATGAGACCATGTGATCTCGCCTTGCTGCAGTTTGTTGGGCTACAAATGTGATGTAATCTAAGGCTGGAGAACTCGTTCGCTGAACCACAGTTTATCAACTTGTCAGATTCTCTAATGAGTTTGCAGGAAGGTTGAAAATTTCAGTTTGTAGTAGATGTTTGCCTTGTGATGTAATGCTTTTGACTCATCAACTGTGTCTGTGTGTGCATAAGGAGAGGAAGCTACTAAAAATAAATTGGATACTCAGAAGGTAGCTTTGGTTCTGGTTGCTTCCTGGTTCAACTTTCTATACGACTGAACTTTGCTTTAGTTTATTTCTTAATGAGATTGCTTCTCAGATTATTAAATAAATCCTCCTTCACTTAAATCAGGGGTGCTCAATAGGTCGATCGCGATCTACTGGTCGATCGCGAAGGAAGTGTGAGTAGATCGCATGACATTAAAATACATTTGTCTTTTGATTGGCATACAGGGTAGCCAATCTGACGTCTGAACTTATTTATTTATTTATTTATTTTTATTTTATTCATTTTAGAGAGGAGACACAGAGAGAGAGAGAGAGAGAGAGAAAGGGGGGAGGAGCTGGAAGCACCAACTCCCATATGTGCCTTGACCATACCAGTGCAGGGTTTTGAACTGGCGACCTCAGTGTTCCCAGGTCGACGCTTTATCCAGTGCACCACCACAGATCAGGCATGACGTCTGAACTTTTGACACCCGATGCATGCACATTAAACCGCACTAACTTGTTCAGTTACATTGCTGCGTAGTTAGCCTTCAATTTATTAAACTAAATACAACAAAGGGTATAAAAATGAGTGCAGTAGCTGGTCCGAGTAAGAAGCTTAAAACCTACCACTTTCATACAGAACGGGAGGGGATTTTTTTCACTGTGTCATATTCTAAGTGCGTTTGCCTCATCTGTCTGTGTGCCATTGCTATTCCAAAGAAGGGAAATGTGGAGCGGCTTTTTCGGACTGTTCATAAAAACCATGACATTGACTTTCCTCCGAAAAGAGAGCTGAGAAGGAGAAAGGTGAAAGAAGAATACACAATATTAAATAGTAATAATAGTAACTTAAATAATGATAATATAGAAGAAATAAATTTATGTTTTACATTTTTATTGTAGGTAGATCATTTTGACTTGGACATCTTATATGTAGCTCACAAGCTGAAAAAGTGTGGGCACCCCTGACTTAAATATTCCTTTGTAACCTCAAATGCTTTGACCAAAACACTGTTAGGATCAATTATTTCTCAGTCCATGTCTTCCTCAGCCTCTCACTGTATTTTTTAATTCTTTTTTTTTTTTTAAATTTATTCATTTTAGAGAGGAGACACAGAGTGAGAGAGAGAGAGAGAGAGAGAGAGTGAGAGAGAGAGAGAGAGAGAAAGAGAGAAAGGGGTAGGAGCTGGAAGCATCAACTCCCATATGTGCCTTGACCAGACCAGTGCAGGGTTTTGAACTGGCGACCTCAGTGTTCCCAGGTCGACGCTTTATCCACTGCGCCACCACAGGTCAGGCACCTCTCACTGTATTTTTAAACTGCTGCCGGGAAATGCATTCTCAAAATGGTGTTTTCATTGGCTTTAAGATACTGACAATTCCAATTCTTCTCTCACCTGACAGCTTCTGTGCTTGCCTTTCATTTTAGCCTTCATCTGTGGGCAGTCCCACAGGGTTTGTTTGCTCTTGGCCTTCACTTCCTTTGTCCATGCTTTCTCTCATTGTTCTTATCTATTCCCTCTCATCTCCTATGTAGGTGACTATTAAATCTATTTTACACAAAACACACACACACACACACACACACACACACACACACATACACACAATTTATAGCTTTGACTTCTCCCCTAAATTCTGTTTGCTTATTGGCATTTTATTGCTTAACAAGTCAAAACAGAATTCTTTATTATTCCCTCCAGATGAGTTTATAGAGCTACTTGATTATTTTTAAAGTACTTTTTCATCTTGATCTAATGAATCTGAGTCCTTATGACTTTTTAATTTTCTGTTAATGGTGTTATTTTTATCTTGGTAATATAGCTGTAATGTCTTTATACCCTTCTGGGTATTTTCAGTGTTCAGCTAGGCTTTCAGGATATATTATGACTAATAATGATTAATAATAGACCCCACCTGAGTAATGATTAGTAATAGTAGATCTTACTCTAACTCACATTTCTAGACATGGCCTAAATCTGCCTATGGGATGAGGGACTATTGTCATCTCACCTGTAATCCTTTTTAGGTATCTAGGATGCAGGAAAATAGTGACTCCAGAGTCCCAGAAGTGAGTTGATCTTCTTGACCTAATAGAGTGTCCCCTAAAAGGTTTTCTGTGGGTGAGAGCGCCATGTGACATTGGTGTTGAATAACTTACTTCACAATGTCCAGCACAGTGGTTAGTTGTACTCTTTAACAGACTGCTTCTCTTACATAACGCTTTTCTTGAAATTCAACTCCTGAATTGATTTGCTAGCATTTGCAATAGAACCAGAGTGTCTGAGGAGATCTACAGAAAGTAGGATTGGCTTTAGGACAAAGGTGGCCTTAGAAGTCGTTGGAAAAGTGACCTATTTGATTGATTTGAGAACTTCCAGATTCTTACTCCAGCCAGAGAAGACAGCTGTCATTTTCTGCTTGGGATGGAGCAGCTGTCAGTCAGTGGACGTCTCTATAAGTGACTTGCTAACCAAGCATTATGGCGAGCTCAAAAAGATCTTGAGAATGAAGCCCCTGCCCTCACATGAGATTCTTTCAGACTATGGATAATTCAATACAAATCCTAATTTTGCCACACGAGAAGAGTGGATGATTATGATGTTTTGTTTAGACTCATATTGCTTGAAGTCTGGTCCTCAATATGTTTAATTAAGGAACCTAAAATATTTCCTTTAGTTCCATTGAAGTTATCCTAGCAGCAATGAGCTTTGTAAGGAAAAAACTAAAGATTGGATTACAATTTACTGACTATCATTACTGATGGGTCTTCTGTCTAGCCCAGGGGTTGGGAACCTTTTTGGCTGAGAGAGCCATGAACACCACATATTTTAAAATGTAATTCTGTGAGAGCCATACAATATGTTTAATACTAAATACAAGTAAATGTGTGAATTTTATGTAAGACCAACACTTTTAAAGTATAATAAGTATCTGAATTCTTTTTAATAATGTTGTTATGCTGTTGCTAACCAGTGATGAATAAAGTACTTCTTACCATTAATGCGACTTCTGGTGCTGCATGGTTTTGCTGATGGCTTTATAGTCTGGTTGATATGTGGTGAGGTTAAGCTTCATGCAGGCGTTGAGACTTCCATCCATTAAACATGATTGTAAGTTGGTCTTAATGTTCTTTAGATGTGAGAAAGACTGCTCACAGGCATATGTAGAGTCAAACACTGTCAGTCAGTACAGCAATACTCACACACTGCAGTGTGTGGTATGTGATGGGAAATGCGTTCCAAGTTTTGACAATCAGCTGGTCCATGGGTTGAAGTTTTTTCATTTCTCCCCACTTGTGTTTGCTCACCAACTCTGCTTGCTGTTGAGCAAGTCTTTCCAAATCTTCATTCAGTGACTTGAACTTATTCACCCACATGTCTGAGTCCTTCCGGTCAGCAGCTTGTAGCTCAAAATCTCTGACAGAGACACCAGGGATGTAAGTCAGGTCGGCGCTATCCACTGCACACTTGTGTGGATGGGTGATGAACTTAAAAAGACGAGTGTGCTCACGAAATTCTCCAAAGCGCACTTTGAATGACTGCAGGAGATTAGATGTGAAGCGCGTTAGCTGCTGGAGATCAAGATGTTGAGCAGGGTCACTTGCTGTGCATGCATCTTTAAACTCTCCCAGTTTTACAAAGTATAGTAAACGACCGGTTTCAATGTCTGTGGTGAAGAGTTCCAGCTTGTTTTCAAATTCAAACACTGCTTGTTGAAGGGATAAGACTGTATTTCCAATGTGTTGCATTTTCACATTGAGCTGGTTCAGATGTTCAGTCATGTCCACAAGATAGTAGAACTTCAGGAGCCACTCAGTGTTAGCTAACTCAGGATGCTTGACATTTTTCATTTCAAGAAAAGTCTGAATTTTGCTCAGACAAGCCGCGAAACAGCTGAGCACCTTCCCTCTTGACAACCAACGCACATTGCTGTGCAGAAGCAGATCAGGATAATTATTCCCAACTTCATCCAGCAATGTTTTAAACTGGAGATCATTTAAAGCTCAGGCAACAATAAAGTTGACCACCCAAATGACCAGTGACATCACCTCACCAAGCTGCTTGCCACACATCTGAGCACAAAGCACCTTTCGATGTAGGATGCAGTGAAAACTTAGGATGAGTCTCTTTTCATGTTCACAAAGAAGTGCTATGAATCCTTTGGTTTTCCCCACCATGCATGGAGCACCATCAGTACACATAGAAATAAGTTCATCCATCAGTAGATATTTTTCTTTAGCGAACTCAGTGAAAGACTGGAATAAATCCTCCCCTTTTGTTGTCTCTTTCATAGGCCAAACAGCAAGACTTTCCTCACATAGTGTGCCACCGACAGCATACCTTGCAATCATGCTGAACTGGGATAAATGGCTTACATCTGTTGACTCATCCAAAGTGAGAGAAAAGAATGGTGCTGCATTTATGTCCTTCACTTGTGTTGCCTCAATTTGATTTGCCATCATGATGGTACGATCATGAACAGTTCTTGCCAACAGAGGCATGTCCTTTATTCATTTGATTATCTTGTCTTTATCCAAAAAGTCGTCAAAAAGTTCATTGGCAACATCAAGCATGAATGTTTTGGCATACTCCCCATCTGTGAATGGCTTTCTGTTTCTCACAAAACTAGCCGAATTCCAGTCACCTTGTTGGGTCCAAACACGGAGTTGCTGCTGACTAGCTTGCACTTTGCACAGTAGCTCTGGACATGCTTTCTTCCTGCTGTCCCCTGCTGGATATTTCGATGCAAATGTCGTATGGCGTGTGTCGAACTGCCACTTTATATTTGACTGTTTCATTGATGCAATTTTATCATTGCATATTAGACACACTGCAGAACCTGCTCTCTCCACAAAGGTGAATTCCTCGTCCATTCCTGCTGAAAAGTACGATACTCCTCATCTCTTTTTCTTTTAGCCATCTTCATCAAAAGAGTTTCTGCAATTAGTTAGCTGACTACTTGATTAAAAGGAGGGAAGTTTACTTCCTGACCTCACAAGAACCTGTGTACGTTAAGCATTATCCAATAAAAATTTGGTGTTGTCCCGGCGGGCAGCGGTGATTGGCTTCAGCCACCTGCAACCATGAACATGAGCGGTAGGAAATGAATGTATTGTATGTAATACATGAGAATGTTTTATATTTTTAACGTTATTATTTTTTTCTTAAAGATTTGTCTGCAAGTCAGATGTAGCCATCAAAAGAGGCATAGGTTCCCAACTGCTGGTCTAGCCCATTGTGGCAATTTTTGTTCATAATTTGTGAAAGATTTGGAACTGTCTCTGGACAAATGAACACACAGTGTAATGTACAGATTACACATTATAGAATGGCACAATTATTTTCAGTATATGCTATGGCTTTTCTCACATGCAATGTAGTAGAACATTGGTAGTCCAGATATGCATTTCAAAGTAGCAATACTGAGCAGCCTCATTTCTTGACCATTCTGACAAAACAGGAATTTGCCACATTGTGAATTCGGCATATTGAAATCATATGAAAAATTGTACTTTGTTTTCTTTTCTTCTTTTAAAGATTTTATTTATTCATTTTAGAGAAGGGGGGAGACAGAAAGGAAAGGAAAGAGAAAGAAAGTGGGAGGGAGCAAAGAAGGGAGGGGCAGGAAGCGTCAACTCCTATATCTGCCTTGACCAGGCAAGCCTAGGGTTTTGAACTGGTGACCTCAGCATTCCAGGTTGATGCTTTACCCATTGTTTTTTTAAAAAGCCAATTTAATTAATAGAAGGCCTTGGAGATTCATTTCAGGTGTGTTTCCCCCACATTTTAATTCTTTTTGAAGTGAGAATGTACAAAATCTCTACCTGTCTGCACAGTGCAAGGTACTTTACATACATTCTCCTTTACTGTCCTATCTTGACTTGGCAGAATCATTGGTCCTCAGTGGTATATTAGAAATAAAATGAGATTCAGAGGCAGTCAGAGGTGTATTTTTCCTTAAATACATCTGTGACGATGTATAAACTACTTTTCTTTTCTCTGAAGATATTTGTCATAGGATTCATACATACTTATTTAGTTCTCACATGTCTATTAATGCAAAGCTGGTAAAAACTGGTAGCCTTCAGTAACTGTTTATATAATACTTCTTTCCTGTTGAACTGATTGATAAGAATGGTGAGTTTTTATTTTCAAATTTGAAACCCATCTGCAGTGTTCTCAGTCGATTCTTAGAATGTCTGATTCTTTTTATTTTATTTTCTTTCTTTTTTTTTTTTTAAGTGAGAAGTGGGGAGGCAGAGAGACAGACTCCTGCATGCGCCCTTGCTGGGATCCACCCAGCAAGCCCCCCGTGGTGTGATGCTATGCCTATTTAGGGCCATTGCTTCGTTGCCTGACAACCGAGCTATTTTAGTGCTTGAGTTGAGGTCATGGAGCCATCCTCAGCATCCAGGGCCAAATTGCCGCAACTGAGCCATGGCTGCAGGAGGGAATGGGAGAGCTAGAGAGAGAGAGAGAAGTGAGAGGGGGAGGGGTGGAGAAGTAGATGATGGCTTTTCCTCTGTGCCCTGACTAGGAATCAAACCTGGAACATCCACACCCTGGGCCGATGCTTTATCACTGAACCAGCTGGCCAGGGCCCTGATACTCTTCTAACTACAATAAAAATCTACTGGTGCGATTAGACAGCTGGAGTTTGCTCCAGCACATTACATTTAAATAGTGTTCTTAGATACATTGTTTTTGGTGTATTTGTTTGTTTACTCTTTCCTTAAGATCTTAGAGATCTACTGAAACTGTTCCTACTAGAGCAGCAGCCCCACACAGAGATAGATTAAGAAGTTGGAGTACTGAGCACAACTCTTTTGGGAAGTCATCTCTGTTAACTTATTAAGGAATTAAAAAGAGAAATCCATTAGATCCTTTATTATACTTGATACTCTCAGGTTTTAAATTATTTTATATTGCTAATTCTTTCTCTTTTTTTTCCTCTAGTTATTTTTACAAGTAACACATGCATAGTATAGAACATTTGTAAACTACACAACCAAATGAAAGTGACAGAGATAGAAATATATAGACAGAGATAGAAATATATGTAGAGAGATAGAGATAGAAATATATATGTAGAGAAAACTATGAAATTAAAATCACTTGCCATTCTACCACTCTTAACTAACCAGA
The DNA here is from genome assembly GCA_037038555.1 of Rhynchonycteris naso. Classification (NCBI taxonomy): domain Eukaryota; kingdom Metazoa; phylum Chordata; class Mammalia; order Chiroptera; family Emballonuridae; genus Rhynchonycteris; species Rhynchonycteris naso. Next base: position 138,001,578 of record CM072996.1, read on the forward strand.
ATATAATTTTGTTTCTGGATTATCCCATTTCATTAAGTATATGATAATACAATAATTTTTAAAGACTGTGTGGTTTCCCATCATATAAGATGATAATAATGTCATATTATAGAGAGAAATGGTCATGTTAAGATTTTCTAACTTTGATAAGATGATTGATTACCCAACCAACATAAGTTTATAAATCTATCAAAAATTCTTTTTGATCAAGTATGTATTGTATTGATGAATTTATATCTTAAGACAGAGATAGTCCTGAGTGCTTATTACTCTATTAGAAAAAAAATGTTTAAGAGATCATGAAGTTGGAGCTAGACATGCCCTTGAGTATATAGGAAACTGAGGATGGGATGGGATGTGGACTAGGACATAACTGCAGACATTGGGTGGATATCCAGGAAGGTACTTTATGGTACACAGGAAGACAGGGAACCAGTTGTCTGTTTTATCAAGACAGAGAACCAGACACAGAGGGAGGTGAGCAAGGGACCCAGTTACTGTACCTAGAAGATCAATGGGACTTGGTTTCAGGAAAAAGGCAGAAGCCTAGTTGTTAAAACGTTGCCAAAGGATCAGTTATCAAAGTTGGATTAATAGCAAGGTTGACTTGATACCTAGTGCTCTATATTGAGCTAAAGTTCTCTTCTCATGAGGATGCTGTTGGTTCAAAGCCTGAGATAAGGCTGAACATCCAGGAGAGATTAAGTGGCTCTTACTGTGGAGAGAGGAGGCGTGGGGGAAGGAGGGTATTGGAACCAGACAGACCACAGTGGTATCACCCAAAGGTGACTATCAATGTTTTAGCAGTTAGATAGCTATATGGTGACTCAGGGGAGCCAGTCCTAGATTTAGTGCTATTTAACACTTCCATTAAATTGATAAATTAGAGAACAAGCCATTAATTACTCAAATGACATTAAGTAAAAATACTAGCTTGCACTTTGGGAAATAAAATTTCAACTTGAAAAATGGGGTAAATGATTAAAACCCAACAGTAGCTTAGCAAATACAAATGCATATTAGTACCTTTAAATAGAAAAACAAATGCTACCAATAAATTATTTCCACTAAATTACAGACTAAAGGATTGAAGACCATTATTTCGTAGTTGACCTTTTCTGGAAAACTCATGAGATATTGATGGAATATTTAAACTGTGACATTAATAACTGAATTCTTGCCAGTTTTAAGGTCCCCTGAAATTTATTTGATTTTGTAGAGTTCAGTTACATTTAGAACAAGAATAAAATATTTATCAGACCTCTCTTGATGATACTTGGCAGATAATTTTCAGAATAAGTATTGTATTTTTTTTTTGGCTACAAGTCAAGGGAAGTAGATACCATGAAATTATGAAAAAAAAAATCCTGTTTCTCTAGAGCTGGATGAGTAAAGGTCACTAAGCACTACTAATTACTGGTTCTTCTGGTGCTTTAATGAGAACTTTTCTAAGAAATTGAGTGTTGAGGAGTTGAGGTCAATTGAGGACAAAAGGGAGTTATTGAATATAGAACAGAGGAAAATAAAAATTAGCTGAGAAAAAAATCAGAATGAGTTATCACACTTTTTTTTTTTAATGGGAATATTGGTACAGCAGAACAATTACAGTTTATTATAAATTGTTATAATAGTTGAAAAACATAATCCAGTGAAGTTGGCTGGGTTCTTTATAGATAAAGACAAGAGGAAGAGGTTAATGATCAAGGAACATTGATAGCTTGAGATGTGGACTTTTGGGGGGCCTTGACATTAGAGAAAATTGAAAAATGTCTGATATAACTGCTCTTTAAAAAAAGTTTCTGCCAGTGAGCTCTTTTTTCTTGGAGATTTTTCCACCCAACCAACACGTTTTATCTGGCAGCTCAGCCCAGCCTGGACATTTGCACGCCTAGCCATGGTTATCTGGTTATCTGACCTCTTGGAACAGGAATCCTGTCCTTTCTAGTTTTCCTCCCACTGAGAGTGGTTGAGCAAGTGTTTAATTCTGCCTCAATGACTCCTTTATGTACTCAAATACCATCATTCTGATGTCTTAACTTTTTCTTCTACAAAATGCAACAAAGCCCAATTCTTTAACTTTCGTCACTATCATATTTAATGATAATGAATTCACAGAGTATTGTGTTCTGTCTAAGTGAATGACTAAATGGTCACTTGGCCAGGTAGTATAATTTAGAAAAAGAAGCATTTTGATTTTTCTAAGATCAGTTTGCCTGGACTTTGGCATCTTCACAGATGAAAAAGAATAGTTTTTTGAAAATCTTTTCCAAATCATAAGATAAACTAGATTCCTTAAGCTGTTAACTAAAAGAAAATTTATTTCCTCAAACAACTTTTTACTTTTAAAATGTCTTAGGATATTAGTGTTTTAAATGGTACTTTCATCTTCCGAATGGGAATTTCTTAGCGTACCCTGAATTACTTGCAACTATCTCATAACAACAGTTGGGAAACTGTCCCTTTCATATGTGAGTAAAACACGAATTGAAATTAGTGGGGAAAATTCATAATTAGACTGATAAGGTATTGTTTTGTTTCTAAATCCAGATGGTGGCCCTGGCTAGATAGCTTGTTTGGTTAGAACATCGTCTGGAAGCACATAGGTTGCCGGTTTGATCCCCAGTCAGGGCCCACACAGGAACCGCTTGGTGTTCCTGTCTCTGTCTCCCTCTCTCTGCCTCTCTAGAAAAACCCAAATGGTGGAGTGGACCATTTGAGTCAGACGGATCTGCTGATGTAGAGTTGATTTTTGAGTTGCCACTGAGTCTTCCTGATGAGTAGAAAATCATTACATTTCAGCTCAGTCTGCATATACTAAACTATGCTTTAGGCCTGAAAATTACATGAGGGTAGTAGACAGCCTACAGTATAAATGTAAAAATCAATTGTGATATCACTAGTTCTAGAGTCCATACTATGCCCTTTGACAGGGAAGTCTTTCCTCATGGGTCCCTGCCAGCTCGTCTCTATCAGGTGATCATTTGTCGCCCCCAGATGAGTGCCTTAGCTTCCAACTATCTGATCCTCTACGCATCTGAAGAAGAAAAAAGATTATACAACTAATAGTCTCTGTACCCCAGAAAAATAACTCCTTTATATCATTATGCCAACCAGTGCAGTCTCTTGTTGTCCTGGTATCTGCATTCCAAAATAGCATTTGCTTCAACATTTGCATGTCAGAAGGTCTGTTTTTGAGAGTGTGTGTGTGTGTGTGTGTGTGTATGTTTACTCAAAATTTCTGGTTCCCTTTGTTATAAAACAGAGATATCTTTGAAATAGCGGCTTCAGTTGTAAGGCTTCAGATGAGTTTCTTTGTACTCCACCTAGAATACTTGAAGGTTCCCTGTTCCTTCTTTTATCTCCAATAGGTTCCCATTTGAGCTTTTGAGGCACATGATGGGAGGGTTGGTGGGCAATCCTGATGGGGACCGGGCAATAGAAGATAAGATTCCTCCTCTTCCTGCAGACCCCATGCATCAATACTTTCTTCCAGTACATTTCTCCTATTATTGTACATTAACTGTTGATTAAGTCACATTTTTCATTCTATTTTATTTGTATGTGTGTGCATAAAGGATAATGTCAGAAGGTATTTCTGGGCTCTTTGATCTGTAACTTAAGTTTGTTAGGACTAACCTGAAGTGTTCATATTAGAGAAGGATGAAACTAATATGTATGCTCACTTAGCTTAGAGAAGTTACTCATGCCTGGAGCAAGAACATTTTCCATGAACTCCTCCTGGTCCTGGTTCTGGCATATTCTTATACTTTATAGAGAAAGGAGTAAACTCAGCCTTCAGCCTGTTGACTATCTTATTTTTCATTGCCTCCATGTTATCCTATGATCCCATGCTCCCAAATCCCCAAAAGTCTTTCCATTGCTTTTGTTTAGATTTGGTGACTGAATATAGTTACAAGCACATATTTTCTTAGAATTGTCAAACATGCAATACCTTTGCTGTTTACTTTTTGTGTGTGTGTATTACAGAGACAGAGAGAGGAACAGATAGGGCAAGACAGACAGGAAGGGAAATGAGAAGCCTCAATTCTTTGTTGTGACACCTTAGTTGTACATTGATTGCTTTCTCATATGTGCCTTGACTGGGGGGCTCCAGCAGATTGAATGACCCATTACTCAAGCCAGCAACCTTGGGCTTAAGCCAGTGAGCTTGGGCTTCAAGCCAGCAACCTTTGGGCTCAAGCCAGTGACCATGGGGTCATGTCTATGATCCTACGCTCAAGCCAGCGACCCTGTGCTCAAGCTGATGAGCCTGCACTCAAACTGGATGACCCCATGTTCAAGCAGGCAGCCTTGGGCTCTCAAACCTGGGTCATCTGCATCCCAGTCCAGTGCTCTCTCCACTGCACCACTGCCTGGTCAGGATGCTGTTTACTTCTTCTTTATTTCTGTTTTGGTTACAATGATTCTGTTCACTTTTATCAAATATATTTACCAGCATCCTACACATTTCATTGTGTTTTGCCATGAATAGTTTTCTGTACTCAAACATTATTTTCTCAATAGCATACTTCATTTTCACTTCTATTTTACTTTTTTAATTTTTATACATATTCAAAGTTGTGTGATACCTATTAGATGAACTGCATTTTTAACCCTTTGAGTAGTGAGTTTTTTCATGCTCACTGACCCCCAGGAGTGAGTTTTTTTTTCCTTCACAAAATGAAATTAGTTTCAGTTACTCTGGATGGTCAAGAGGCATGAGGACATACATGAATGTTCATACTACTCATAGAGTTAAACAATGATGGTAGAATGGAAGCTCCATGAATGCAGAGGTTTTATCTGTATTTTCAGCACTGACAAGAGTACCCAGTACATGGTGGACACTCAATAAATATTTGTTCAATGAAAGAAAAAATGAAATATGATCCTTTTCCCTGTCTTGATTAATATTATCCTTAAGGCACTGATGTTTTAATTGGTGCTTTCCATGTGTTTTTCATTTAACACATGGCCTTTAATCTACTTGAGGTCCTCCAAGAAAATTAGCCTCATTACTTATATTTACATTTATTTCAACCAAAAATAAATGTCACTGTTCAAGCATCTACCTATCATGTTATCCTACCATGATTTTGGATGACTTTAAAAATCAGAGTCCTCCTCCAAGGAAGACTGTCATCAGTGAGATTATTCACAGAAGTTGCCTTAGCCTTTGAAACATTTCAAGGAAAACATTCAAAAAAATGTTCTGAGCAACTGGAAATGTTTTGAGAGATAGAATACTTTATATAAGCCCCAAAGTCAGTGGTTCTTGACCTCATTGGGGCCACCAATCCTTTTGAAAATTTGATCTCTATCAAACATCTGACCCTTCAAATGCACATACCAACATATCACACATGGCATTTACTGTTATATGTTTATAGGACTCTGAAAGCTCATTTGTGAACTTTCTGTGGGTTCTTGGACTCTGGATAGGAAACGTGACTTTGAAGTCATACCTACTGAACTCTAAATTCTTGAGCTCAGTTTCCAGATCTGATTCATCCTCTACTACAGGGGAGTGTCTTATATTTAATAAATATTAAGTGAAACAATGTATAGTAATGAAAAAGGCACATTTTTAAATAATATTTTAAATTTCTGTTCATATTTTCACATAGGTTAATAAAATTTGTATTAGGTATCTGTCCTGGCACGTTGTGATATAGAGGACCTAATTATACCCGAGAGGTAAGGGGAAGGGAGCTAGCAGAGAGGGACTTTTACTTTTAAGAAGGCTGGCTGGGATGAGCTGAATGGCATTTGCAGAGGAACTGGACACAGGATAAGGAGCAGCAGCAATTAGAGGTAATTCTAAATGTGTGCACCTGTCACTGTTTAAACCTAACCAACATCCAGTTCTCAAAGTTTATGAGTCATTTCAATTTTTGCTACTGTATGACAAGTTGCCATTACAGCTCACACTATTTTAGGTCTAGAAAATCAATATAAATTGAATTTGTGCACAGATTCCCACAATACACTTTAATAAGAGTATAGAGATAGTCTTGACGTCTCCTTTGAATTAAGCACTTTGTTCACTTCCATCTTGGCAAAAGAAAAACAATTATTCTTACTTGTTTACAGAATGACAGTTGAGCAGCAGCAGTATTACAAGGGACCAAATATTAAATATATCTTGTCAGATAGAATAAAAGGAATCACGGGTTGTCATTTATATTGATGCTTTTCAACAGATTTAATTCTCTCATGTGCTTTTGGGATGTTAGATATAAATATTGGATGTGAAAGGCAGAAATGCTTTATCCTTTCCATATTTTCTCTGGTGTATCCTGTGGTAGATGCAGGATCTCAAGGGAAGGCTTTGGTTAAATTCACTCAATTAAGTGCAAGCCCTGGTCCTACAGCCTTGTGTATAACCGCCATGTGGGGAGTGGGGACGTGAAGAGGGTTAGAGAGAGGGCAGGTGAGGAGGGCTTGGTGCCAGCAGCATTATCTATGGAGAACAACACGGAGTTCATAAGCTTGCTTCGATTCTGCTTTGGTTTTGTTCCTTTTGTTCTCCGTCAGTACTTATTTATTCCCTTCGTATGCCTGCAGTTCTTCTAAGAGTCTCAGTGCTGATGAATGCCCTCTTCATTCTTCCTCTAAATTGTGATCCCATTTTATTCTTCTTTATTCTTGCTCCACATATGATACAGTGACTGAAATGAGCTAGTGCATTTTACAAGTTAATGTGGAGTGCCTACTATGTGCCAAGCACTGTACTGGGCATTCAGTGGAGAAACAAAAGGGTACAGTCCACAGTCCCTTGGAACTTTAGGCCCCTGGATGAATGCATGAGAGGGAGGGTAGGGGAGAAAGATGTGGGGAACAATGGGTGACCTTCACAGTCTCCGACTGATATATCTGCGGATGTGAGAATGCCATGATTGATGGAATTGGGCAGTAACAGTGGCTCCTCTGTATTCCCCTCTCTCTCATTCATGAAGCCAATTCAGTTTTGGATTGATGAGTTGTCCAAAAAGCCATTTGGGTGTAGGGACATTTTTGGGTCCAAAGGAAGCTGGAAGCTTTAAAAGGTAGGGATTGGATCATACTTGGCTATGCTCATAATGTAACAGTTATGAATCAATCTGTAATAGTTGCATAATTTCAGCCCCTTCCCCCCAGAAAATTTAATTAAAACTAATTATGGATCTACATATCAGAGAGTCTAGTATCTCCTCCTTGGGATGTCTTTCTCCTCTTAATCTTCCCAAGAAGCTCAGTAGCTTAGACTCTAACAAGATGGTTCGGTTGATGTCTACCCTTAAGGGAAAAACACTGCTGTTTGAACAGTGTTACTGTCATTTCTTTACTTAGACACCCGGTTAGTATTAAATGACAGTCCATTCCAGGCCTACAGACATCCCTGTTCTTCCCTCCAGGTCCAGGTGCTACCCATAGTCTTCTGAGGGATTTCTGCCCACCCCTCAGTGATATCTACCAAAGGTGCTCCACACTTAGAGTCCCTTTTAGTTAATAGTCTCAGGACCAAACATTGTCCCTGAGGGTTTAAGCACTGTGTCCAATGGCTGAAAATAGAAGACAGACCAAAATCAATGCTCTTCTATGGATGCTGGATATCTTGTTTTGAGCCTATAGTTCATCCGCTGTAGCTCTCCTGTCTCAAGATAACTTTTGTTTCTAGAGCTTCCCTCCTCTGCCATTTGACCTTGTCTAGTATACCCGATAAATCTTCTTAACTTAAAATCTTTGTGCTCATTATTGCAAGTTGATCTATACACTCTTCACTGATCAGCTCTTTGTACCCAAACACTCTTGCTCAGTTTCACAGGGTTTATTGGACCTTAGTCCCAGGATAGTGGTTGTTTACTAACCCTAGCATTGCCTGATTTAGAGGACTGCTCAGGTAAAGCCTAGGAGAGCAGAAAAGTTTTGCTTCCATTGTTAATGAAGGAATGAAGACAGGAAGGGAGGAAAGGAATAAAGAAGAAACTAAAGAAGGAGAAAAGGAAGAAAGGAAGGTAAGTATGAAGGAAGAAAAAGAATAAAGGGAGGAATTAAAGAAGGAAGGAAAGGAGGGATGGAAGGAGGAAGGGAGGGAAATGAATGGAAAAAGAGAAAGAAAAGAGAAAAGCAAAAAGCAAAAAGGGGGGAAAGTCCAATAGTGATTATTGAGCATACAGAGTCTTTATATAGAGGACAAGGTGAAGGTAGGAAAGACTTTCTTTTTTTGGTGGGAGGATATGACCACATTTCACTGTCACTGCTGCAGACTTGACCATTCCTTCCACTCCCCACCTTCCCCACCAACCTTACTATAACAACTCTCCTATTTGATCTAGAAAAAGAACTGCTCTGGATAAGTAGTGGCAGGAAGATGGTGAGGACTAAGAAAAAAGGGGAGGAGAAACTCACAGCCTCTAACTCATTCTTCTCTCTTCTCTCCCCAGCTATATTTTGGGGCAACCTGATAATGCTGGTCTCTTTGGCCATCAGAAGAGGGAAAGCATGGAGGGGAAAGGTACAGGGGAACTTGAATAGAGAGAGGAAGGATTTCCCTCTTCCAACTGTTTGCTCTCCATGTTCAAATATTTTCAGTGACCTCATGCCAACTGTGCTAATCTCTTTGTTTTCTTAAAACATATTTCTTAAAATTTTAACGTAAAACAGAGCATTGTGTAGAATTTAGAAAATGTAGGAAGGTTCAAAGAAGAAAAATTATCTTGGGATCCCACCATCTAGATATCATTATTGCTAATATTTTGACATGTTTTCTTAGGAATATATATTTATAAAATATGAACTTACACTGTTTTTTCAATATTTATCATAAGTCTATGACCTTTAGGTAATTAAATATCATTTATAGATACATCTTAATGGCTGCATGATTTTACCACCTTAATGCATCATGATATTTGGGTGATCATTTAGTATGTTCATAGAATGCTGCCTTTATTTTACTATTTACATCACCCTGATGTGAATATCTTGGTCCATAAATCTTTTCACATTGTCAGAAAGACAAAGTGTCATTGCCTTAACTGCTGCTAGAATTTGCAACTGCTAGGTCCTCGTGGTGCTCTCTCTTCAGCTCTGGGACTGAAAAAACCTGAAGTTATCTCTTACATCTTTCCTAATCCAGCTTTCCTAATCACAGGACTCATCTATCCTCTGGTTAAAGGAGTTAAGCCATTAGCCAGGTAGACATACTGGACAGTGCCTCTGGCTCTTTGATTTCTTATTGGCCTGAACTAGATGTAGGTTGTTTCTCTGATTTACAATCTCAGTGTTCGAGCCTACCCCCTTCTGCTGTTCCTCCCAGGGTTCCATTCTTTCCTGCTGCAGTTAGATCTATACTGGGGTCACAGCCTCCTAGAGCATACTCAGATTGCCTAACACCATTTATTTAAGACCTTCCGTGCCCAGTTGATTCTGATGAGTTGCATGAAGAGCTCAAATCTGATTTGTTGATAGAGAAATAATAATAATAACAAGAATAACTCATCTTGACTGCATGTTGTATGTTAGATAGTTGAGTAGTTTGTGTGAATTACTTTGTAATTCCAACAAGTCCTGTAACATGTTTACTATCATTGCCCTTATTTGGCATATGAAGAACCAGTGACAGAAAACAGTACATAGCTGGCTGTAGGTCACCTTGATGGGCAGCCGCTAAACCTTAGTTGTCTCCTGAGTCCTCACCCTTACTCATCATGCACATCATAAACATATGTTTTTACCTTCATTTAAAATATGGAAGGTTTGTAATTCTTACTTCAATTTTCAAACCAATTGCTTTATTTCTAAGTTTAGGTTTTTTATTTTATACTTTTGTAACAGAATCAGAGAGAAAGACAGAGAGAGAGAGACAGACAGGGACAGAGAAACAGGAAGAGAGAGAGATGAGAAGCATCAATTCTTCATTGTGGCTGCTTAGTCTCCTTAGTTGTTCATTGATTGCTTTCTCATATGTGCCTTGGCCGGGGGGCTACAGCAGAGTGAGTGACTCCTTGCTCAAGCCAGCGACCTTCGGCTCAATTTAGCAACCTTGGGCTTCAAGCCAGCAACCTTTGGGCTTAAGCCAGCGACTATGGGGTCATGTCTATGATCCCACACTCAAGCCAGTGACCCCAAGCTCAAACTGGTGAACTCGTGCTCAAGCCGGTGATCTCAGGGTTTCAAACCTCAGTCTTCTGTGTCCCAGTCTGACAATCTATCTACTGCGCCACTGCCTGGTCAGGCTCTAAGTTCAGGTTTTTAAAAAGATTTTTATCAGGGAAAAGCAAAAAAATTTATGAGGATTCACAAACTCATAGAATGTTGGAGTTGAAGTGAGTGATCTCAGTGATACCTTGCCCCGTCATCCAGTTTTATAGACTTAGCTTGTCGTGTTAACATTGGCTGGTTGAGGCTGATTGGGACTACTGTTCCGTTGGCTAGATTCTGTCCTGAGCTCTATTCCGGGTGCCTGGTCTGTGGCACTGAGTCATCCTGGCCAGTTTGTTCTTCTCTAGTGGGGAGGAAAATCCTTCAGTTTCTATTTATGCTCCACTAGCACCCGCTTATCATCAAGGACACCACCTGCGATAGAACATAATTGTCAGACACACTCACATTATTTGACAAAAATATCGCCTGCATGCTGCTCTCGGACTCCCTACAGGGGCTGGCTGCTATGAGGGACTGAGGGACATAATTCTGTCTTCGCTTGGAACACTTACTTTTTTTTTTATAATTAGTGACAGTGCCCTTTTTGTCTATGTTGGCTCCATCTGGTGTAGAGTGATTAAAGTTGATGGTTATTTTTGTTATCGGCAATCATATTTTTTGTTCCATTTTTAGAACATCTCTTGCAGGAATTTTGAATTCTTCTTTGACTGCTCTTTTTGAATTTACCACATTCTTACAGAGATTAATGGTCAAATGTTGCAATGCCAGCCTCACCTGAGAATTAGTCACAGCCTAAACAAAAGTTTATTTCCCTATGCTAATCGTTTTGGACAGCTTTGCATAACTGAGCAGTTAATTACTTAGAAGTTAACTCTACTTTTCTTTTTCTTTCGAAATTGATTTTATTAGGGTAACACTGGTTAATGTAATGATACAGGTTAAGCTTTGCTTTGAAATTCCTTTTCTTTCTTTTCTCCTCCTCACCCCTCCTATCCCTTCCCCACCCTTTTCCTCCCCTCTCATACCTCTTGTCCCTCTCTCTGTCCTGTCCCTCCCTCCCAACTTTAAATTTACTTTGATGCTTGCTTGTTACAATGTCTCAAGTGTATCTTGTTGCCCTTGAGCCTCCTGAGCACTGGGAATTATCATGCATTCTACTGAGTTCCACAGCTCTCTGTCGTAACCAACACTCAAAACCACCCTCATGTTGTCACCATGCTTCTGAAAATGCTGTCTTCAATCTTGGTTGACCGTCTACACACTGAATCCTCTTTCCTGTCTTCATTCTCTTTAAGCTCTGTATGAGCTGATACTGTTAACTATACTCACCTGGAGATTTTCCTACTGATTTCCATGATGCACATTATCTGCTGTATCTCTTTGCTCCTTTTGATCTTTTTTTTTTTTTTTTACTGGTTCTCCAACATCCCGTTTCCTATAGGTGAGTGAACCTCACGAGGTAGCTGTTTCTGTAGTTCAAAGACTCTGGTGTCTACAGCCCTTCTCTTCTCTCCATTCCCATTTTCTTTACTCACTTTAGCTCTCTCTTTTGGTGACTTTACTTAAGAATTTACTTACTCATTAGCTCTAGGTTGAGGCAGACAGGTTGATATCTCTAGGTCCAACATCACTCAATTTTTCCATCTCTCCTAGGACCCCTTCATGCTGATATTTTTCTGGAACTCCGGATTTAATTGACGAGTCTCTCTCCCGTGCACCCCCACACCAGCATCAGTCTCTGCATTCTCTGCTTTTCTCTTCCTGCCATTATCAATTCCCATTTGACTGAGCTTGAAACTCAAAAGTCCTTCTCTGGCTTTTCTCTCTCTCTCTCTTATAGTCAACAGGCCAGTGGTGGGATTCACATAATCTAACAACTGGTTCTCTGCCCTAATGACTGTTTTAAGTATAAAAAAAAGATATACCAAAAGGTAGTTTATTATTTCCTGCATTTAGTACTTAAATAAGAACAATAAAAGAGGTACACAAAACTAGATTATAAGAGTTTTAAAATATTAATGAAAAAATATTTAAAAATACCTGACAGAAAACAAACTGTTACTTAAGGTATTGCCATATTGCTTCTTGATTGGCACCCTCACTTGCAATATTTTTCACCTATGGATGGAATGAACATTACTGCAGGCACTTAGAATATGCTGTTGCATAGATGAATGTTAAAAAAAGAGTAAGAAATGTAAATTTTTAATTTTTTTTTAATTCAGTGAAAGGAGGAGAGGCAGAGACAGACTCCTCCTGCATGTGCCCTGACCGGGATCCACCCAGCAAGCCGAATAGGGGGTGATTCTCTGCCCATCTAGGGCTCTTGAAGTGTTGCTTAGCAACCGAGCTCTTCTTAGTGTGCCTTGAGGTGGAAGCCATGGAGCCATCTTCAGCGCCTGGGGTCAACTGGCTCCAATAGAGGGAAAGAGGGAGAGAGAGAGAGAGAGAGAGAGAGAGAAGCGAGAAGGGGAGGGGTGGAGAAGCACATAGGCACTTCCTGTATGCCCTGACTGGGAATTGAACCCAGGACATCTACATGCCAGGCCAACGCTCTATTGCTGAGTCAACTGGCCGGGGCCAGGAATGTAAATTTGTGATTTCCACATAGGGCAACTGACCAGGTGCCCCCCTTAGAGAGAACCCTGATTACAAGTGCCATTTTAACAACCGGTTTGCTGAACTCAACAAAAAGTTAGGTATCGGTTCTGCTGAACTTGTGTGAACTGGCTGAATCCCACCGCTATCACAGGCTATCATTTGCCAGATTTTATAGATTTTTATCCCTTAAATATCTTTGCTCCTCCCACCCCTACCTTTTCACTCTTGTTGCCATTGTATCAGTTCACACCTAGAATGCTGTTTAATATATCAGTAGCATTTTAAAGCTCATTCTTTATAATGTGGATAACTATTACAAATTTATCTTCTAAAGCAAAATTCAGAGAGTGCCTCTTCTCTCCTTGGAAACTTAAATGTTTATTGTATTCTAAGTTAAAAATTAATACCTAGCCAGATATTTGAAGTCTTCCACAATCTGACCCTATTCTGCCTTTCTGCTTCTCGCTCCTGTGGTCCACTCCCTGCAGCTCACACTTCAGGGACTTTATTGCTCTTTGTTTGTCCTTGATCTGTATTGTGCTTTCCACCACTATGCTTTTACTCTTGTCCTCCATGACAAGTCTTGGTTTTAGTCATAAAAGACCTGACCATGTTTCCAACTTTTATTGAATAATGCCTTTATTGATTCTCTTAAAATTTAATCTTTCCTCATCAGAATCTTACAGAATTTTCTGTATTTTTTTTCTGTGACACATTGCTTACTGAGCCCTCATTTGTGCTTTTAGTTTAATTATACTCAGTGATTTAAATGTCTGTATGATTGTGTAAGACAAAAGCATTGCCATAAAGTGATCAGTTTGGTGAATTTATGTTAGTATGGCATCTCTTATTTTTTATTATGTTCTGGCTGTTTTGAAAATGGTTTGAGATTGTCTTAGTTAGGCCCTGTTGGTTTGTTAACCTTATCTTTGCATCATTTCTGGGAATCTCTTCATTGTGACTTCAAACAGCCTAGGTATTTGGCATGAGTATAAAAGTTGGAGCATGTGCTGGTTAGTGTCTAGATGTTTGTATTTTGTCTTTTTGTAGAATGTTTGGTTGGTTTCATCACTGATTTTATTTTTGTGTGTGTGACAGAGACAGAGAGAGACACAGAAAGAGGGAGTTAGGGACAGACAGAAAGGGAGAGAGATGAGAAGCATCAATTCTTCCTTGCGGTTCCTTAGTTATTCATCGATTGCCTTCTCATATATGCTTTGACTGGGGGCTTGTAGCACAGCGTGTGACCCCTTGCTCAAGCCAGTGACCTTGGGCTCAAGCCAGTGACCTTGGGCTTCAAGCCAGCAACCATGGAGTCATGTCTATGATCCCATGCTCAAGCCAGTGGTCCCTTGCTCAAGCTGGTAAGCCCTCACTCAAGCCAGCAAACTTGGGGTTTCAAACCTGGGTCCTCTGCATCCCAGTCAGCATTCTATCCATTGTGCCACCACTGGTCAGGCTCATTATTGATGTTTTAAAGTCCTTTAGAAGGTCCAATAAGAAGCACCCTGTCTTTCTCCAGGTTATAAATTAATTAAGAAATAAGACAGAAATAGAGCTTATGATGACCAAAATATTACCTCTCTTCTGGAAGACTATGTACTGAGAATGCGGTTGTATCTCCAGGCAAGGGGACCTTTTCATACTAAACCCCCAAATTAAGTAGGTTTCCTCAGTTGCAGAGAGTACCACACTGACATGCCTCCCCTGCAGAAACAGAGAAGAATGTGGGGTGATCAGGAGATATATGTTCTCTAGAGAAAAGGTGATAAGCTCCACATACCAGTTTTCTTCTTTCAAAATGATCAATAAGGTAAGTCACTTCTCCCTAGAAGTGGAGAGAGGTTAAGAGTGATATAGCTGGTAGATCATTCTCTATCTCAAGGAAACAACCTGGACTGGGGAATAGCCATTCCTTTTAATGATGTTAATTCTCTGTGATAATCTGATTATTAAAAAAAGAATTTTATGATTAGTTATAATGGATTTACCTCAGTAAATATTCGTTACCACCAACACATCATAGGTGATTACTTCCTCCAGGCACTGAAAAATTACTATTTCCAAGACTCTGCAAGAGGCCAATTCAAATGAGATTATAGTTGGAAAGATTTTCCTACTCAGAAAGATCTTCCTACTAATCTCTCTGGTTTGCATACTTGATTATATAAAAGTTTATAAGATAAGTTTTCAGCCATAATTTCAAATTAATGTACTAAAAATATTCCATTTTATTTTGTGTAGTCATGTAACTTCATTGAGGACAGACTGTTCTTTGAATTGAAAGTATTGAGAAATAGAACAATATTCTAATCACATATTTTTATGCCCTCATATACAGAAATAGAAATACCAGTAAAATTCAACAGTGATCAAGTTATAGAGGGATAGGGTTATGATGGGTGGGACAGCATCATGGTCAGAAAGCAATTTTTGCTACATAAATATTAAATTACAGCCATTAAAGGATTAGGATAATGATTATATAATTAATCTTTAACATAGCATTTATACCACTTGAAAGATCATCACACAATACGAGTGGCTGTTAAATAAGAACTAAATAAAATAATGGAGTCAGTAGAAGTAGAATTTCAAACAAAAATAGTACTGTGAATTCTATTGGGTTGTATATCTCTTTTCTAAGTGCAATTTGTTGGCTATTCAGAATGTGGAACGGCTCCTTATTTGTGTTGCTTGTTTATTCTTTCTAGTTCTGAGACAAAGTATAAAGCTCAGTAGGTTAAAACTTGGAAGCGATATCACCTACATGCTTAAAAGACAAAAGAAACCTAACACCTAAATTATAAAGCATTGTTATTCATTGAGTTTGCATCGACACTGATCTTCTAGAATAACTCCTCTATCTATTATTTTATTGTTCATCCAAGCTTCAAAACTCTGACAAGGCTAGAAAACTATGGTAAAACTATGACATGTTATGTGAATTCTAGTAGAGATCAAAAGAAAATATCATTAGTGACATTTACTACACAAAGGTTGCCCTTTGAAATTATATAATTATTTCCAGGTTTTCATGCTATGAAGGCTATTTTTACCAAGGTTCTTTTGCTCTGTCATCATAATGTCAAACATTTTATTAAGGTAAAGTGACCACTGGCACTATGAATATTATACTTTTATTTCTACTTTGTGGTCTCAGTCCTTTCCTCATAAAATCATGTGTAATGTTAGATTTTGTTATTTCCAGGCTTCAGCATCTCAAGTGGCTCCTATTAGCTTTCAGAATAATTATGGAGCCTAGAGTGATTTATCGCCATGTAACAAATTATCCCCGAACTCAGAGGCTTGAAACGGTAATAAACATTTGTAATCTCACACAGTTGCTCTGGGTGAGGAATTTTGGGAGTAACTTGGCCAGTTCCACCTTGGGAACTTCTCTCATGAAGTTGCTGTCAGTACATTGGCCAGGGCTCTGTCTTGTGAAGACTGGCAAGTTCTCTTCCAAGATGGCTCTCTCAAAGGGATGGGAGTTGGTGCTAGCTCTTGGCTGGAGCTCTCAGTTCCTTACCAATTGAGTTGCAGGTTTTTAACAAAAAAAATTAGTAAATCTATCAATTAAATGAATTGAGAAATTAGCAAGTTTGCAAGTACAAGACACAGTATGAAAGAGTTAGAGGACTTGTGGAAAGCTATTATTGAAAACCAAGTTTTGGAGAGAAGAAAAGAGCCAGAGAGCGACTTGAATGCATGGTACAGATAATAGGAATATTGGAGATGTGGGTGATATTGCAGAAATTTGGTGTCAGGCACAGTTTTTCCTTCTCAATATTAATAGTTGTGGCAGGACAAGAACTTCCTGTTCCCTCCTATAGTCAGGGAGCTAGTGTCTAAAGCTTTTGATTGATAAGGATTGCTTGAAACCATGCACCAACCTACAGGGGATTAGTCTGGACCATGGGACCTTTACTTTTTGTTGAGTCAATATGATGCCTGACATTAAGTGAAAACCCACTTTAAAAGTGTAAGTATCATTGTTTTTCAAAACTTGTATCACTCTATTGATGATGATGTAAAATTTTAGATATATGATTATATTAATTTTTAACAATAGGGAGCTATACTTTCTATTCTATTGCCTATTTCAAGATACAAAATTGTGAAAATAACGATTTGTACCATTTTTGAAAATAAAATAATTTATTAACTTTTACTTTTTTGATGGATTTTGACCTTAAAAGTGCTATTTAATATGATTTCACTTAGTACATATTTTGAAAATAAACAACAAATTGATTTCATATATATACATACATTTTTATATACATGCATAAATTAAGTATGCTGCTAAATCACACCTATAAGATGTAATGTTAACCTAATATTATTTTCATTCAATGGCTGGTTTCTCCTTAAAAGGAAAAGTAACAGGTAATAATTTCCTTTTGGAATTATGCTTTTTCTCCTGTGCAATAATGAGCAATTTAAGTCAATCCCAATTTTCATTAGTCTAATGAGAAGATCTATATTATAATAAAATATTATATTTGGACTTTCTCAATAAAACAAGATTTATTATAGTTTTTATGAGTAGAATAATTTAAATTGATCCATGTTCCTAAAAATGAATATCAATAGGTACACTTCTGAAATAGACATTAAACTCTAGATCTAAAAATACTATCATTCTTGCTGAGTTTCTAACTATTGTCTTCTTTTCTTTCTAAAAAACTTCTTTTGAATTGCATATTGTAATACATATTTTTAGTATCAAATGGAATTATATTTCAATTCTCAATATTGGATTTCTGTCAAACTCAGTGAATTACAGACATTTTCTGTTTAAGCTCTTATTTTTAATAAGGAATGATAACCATCTGTTCAATGTTTTTAAATTCTCTTTGTACACTGAAATAACAAGATTTGATCTGAATATTAATGGAATGGTGCCCGTAGGGCACAAAAGTGTTTTGACCTTATATAAGCCCATATTTGTCTAACTAGAATGTTCTTTCTCTTTAATGATATTCTGGTGTGTTTTGTTAGATAATTTTCTTTGTTGATGTCCCATCTATTGAGTAATTCTCTTAATTCAGTTACTTTTATTCTGTTACCATTGTTTTCAATTATTGCTTTTAAAAAATTAGATTATGTTCTTATAAACTAGAAATTTACACAAATCAGTCATGAAAGACCTTATATACTTATTTTAGTCTGATTGGAGGTAAAATACAGTTAATTTTCAAGTGTTCTGATCCAATTGTATTTGATTAAAAAAATGTTCTTTTTTGAGACACAGAGAGACAGACAGACAGACAAGGACAGACTGAAAGGAAGAAAGAGAGATGAGAAGTATCAACTCATAGTTGTAGCACCTTAGTTGTTCATTGATTGCTTTCTCATATGTGCCTTGACCAGGGGGCTCCAGCCAAGCCAGTGACCCCTTGCTCAAGCCAGAGACTTTGGGCTCAAGTCAGTGACCATGAGTCATGTTGATGATCCCATGCCCAAGCTGGTGACACCAAGCTCAAGCTGGATGAGCCTGTGTTCAAGTCTGTGATCTCAGGGTTTTGACCTGGGTCCTCAGCGTCCCAGGTCGATGCTCTATCCACTGCATCACCACCTGCTCAGATTGATGCAGTTTTATTTTTTATTCTTTTATTCTTGACATAAGAAATAGAACTTATATTTATTGTCAAGTATTATAATATTTAGAATATTGAATATTAACTTGACCTTTAAAGAATTATATCAGTGTGTTACTTTGGGTTCATTTTATTTATTAAAGTCATATCATATGACAGATAAACATAAGAAGAAAGTTTTTTTTTTCCTATGGATGATTTCTTTTTTCTTCTTTAACTAAAGGTCTTTTGAATAGTAGACTTTAAGCTAATCTCTCACTGACAAAACAAATGCTACAATCCTAGAGATGGACTGGGTCATAAAAATCCTGTAATCTGTTTAAATTATGCCTGGCAAGTGGCTGTTCCTCCTTGCCTGCATCAGAGAGAATTTACAACCCCCGGTGGATTCCATCCTGTAACTTTTCCGACTATCACTCCTCCAATATAGGAAGCCTTTAATAATGAAGATGACCTCCCAGAGGAGCTCCTCTCTGACCTGCATTTTAGGGCCCACAGGAAAGTGGAGCAATTGTAGTGATGGGGAAAGAAGAGTATCTCAGCAGAGAGTTCAGTACCAATGTAGGAAAACTGCAATCTGTTGACTGTCGATGGAACTAGAGTGAAGAGTAGGGAGTGATGAGAGGGGAAAGGTAAACCTCTGTCTTCTATAACAGATGAACTCATCATACAGTGTTATTGTGCTTTTATATTTTTAGTCTTGTTAAAAGTTTATGACATCGTAGTGGTCCTAAACTTACTGTATTTCCAGGAAAGAGTCTGAAGTTATAGGTCATGTCAGTTGATTTTAACCAGTTTTTGTCACATTTAACGTCTGTGCCCACCAGGCCTGACCTCCAACTCATATATAGGTTTGTGCTTCTGATTGTTTTAAGATTTATATTCCGTGACCTTGACCATAGTGAAGGTGATAGTTCATGCAGTCCAAGACAGATTTTATTAATAACATAAACATACACTCAGATTTATAGGCATGTCCATGATTAAAATAGAAGTCATTTATGACCTTGTCAGACATGTAACTCTCTTAATAATGTCTTTTACTCTGTTGAGCTATAAGGACAATTTTCACTTAGTGATTTCCCAAAACTCCTCCAAAAGAAATTGTTATATAATCCTGAATTCTGTGACCTATGGGGAAAGTAATATATAGTCTATTGTCCAAACCAGCATATTAAGGAAAAGAAAGGGCACTATTGATAATTATGCCAGGACAACAGTTAGAAGCCACCACTGTCTCAAGCAAACCAAATGTATGGTCATACTATAGGGCAGAGACAGTACTTTTTCCTGAGACATCCTCAGGTATTTTTGAGGTTCTTAGTTTGATGTGATTTGATTCAACATTTGAGTCACACCATTTCTGGCTTGAAATATGGCAGCATTTTTACTGTGTGCTTCAAGTGAATTTCAAGCTCTGTTAACCTGCCATTTTGTGCTAATGACTCTAATGACTGAAATTAGTGCCAGACAATGAGCTTGGCGATGACAACATAGATGGTTCTGTTTTTACTAAATGCACTATTTCAGCTGGTGTATAGTTAATTCACTCCGTTTTATTTGCAAAGCAATTTTAAACCAGCAGCATTATTATTTGACTTTTAAAGTACACCCATTAGTGATTTTTTGACATATGTATATGTTAAGAAAATTCACATTTAAATTTTCAAGGAACTCTAATTGCTAGTCTTCACAGTTCTTCAAGTAAGTGTGTTTTTGAAGGTGAGGGGACTCCCAGCAAAGGGAACTTTGAACAAAGAGAGCCCATGAGTCTAAAATAAGGTCACATTTTTAGTAAATAAGCACATGATGGATGACTTCAAACACTTTCCTGCCTCGCTCACAGTTCCATCTCCAGCACCTAGAACCATGGCTGGCAAGTAATGAGCACACATTAAATATTTGTGCATAGAATGAATAGTATTCTTTACAGTTTGCTCTATGATATCTAAGGCATGTGTTTTTTATTTTCAAACATTTTATGCTTAATATCTATTTATACTGTTCCTGTCAGTACATTGTGTGGAGACTTCCCTGCACTTTCCATAGTTTCTTTTGTATTTCTTGTTTGTTTTTCTGAAGTGAAAAGCAGAGAGGCAGAGAGACAGACTCCCGCATGTGCCTGACTGGGGATCCACCCATCATGCCCACCAGGGGGCGATGCTCTGCCCATCTGGGGCTATGCTCCATTGCAACCAGAGCCATTCCAGTGCCTGAGGCAGATGGAGGCCATAGAGCCATCCTCAGCACCCGGGCCAACTTTGCTCCAATGGAGCCTTGGCTGTGGGAGGAGAAGAGTGAGACAGAGAGAAAGGAGAAGGGAAGGTTGAAGAAGCAGATGGTCACTTCTCCGGTGTGCCCTGACCAGAACTTGAACCTGGGACATTCACATGTGGGGCCAATGCTCTACCACTGAGCAAACTGGCCAGGGCCTTCCATAGTTTTTGATTCAACTAATCAAATCAGGTTGTAATTTGCAGTGCTAGTTTTTTTGTTTGTTTGTTTCAGTAGAAAGTTTTCCACATTCTTCTTTCAGTTACAATTCACATTCACCTTGACTTTTAGATTTGCCCTTTGCTTTTCTTATGCAAGCCAAGAAACCAGATGATGTAACCAAATCTTTTTTTTTCACTCTATTTAAAGTTTTAGCTAGGTTAATGTTTCTGTTAGCCTGGTTTCCAAATGAAATCTAAAGTGCTGTTTTAATAAAAGTGAGGTACAAGGGAAGATCTAGCAGTTAAATCTTAAAAGATTATTTCTTTTTATGCTCAATAACCTACAAAGGAGCCACTGTCTGTCCCTAGAGAGACAATTTTCAGACAGAAATATATGTATATGTGTGTTCATAACTTTGCCTTATCATGAATAAAAAGAGAATATTTTCTCTAGTGAGAAATTCTATTATAAGAATTTTAGTTTCTATATGTCTATCATCTCCTTTATCATCATTTAGATGCACTTTCTCAGGAATAAAGACAAGTAAAATAGATAAGCTTTATCTTAAGGGAAACTAGGGTGACCAGTATTTGTTTACTTACTTTTTGCTTTCATTGTTTTCCATTGTCCCAACTTTCAGGGTACAGATGCCCTCATCTCATTCCTCTACTGTTCATCTCAAGCATTTTTCTGAACTAATTTTGGGATTAGTAATTTTCATTTTAGTGTTCGTCTTAATACAGTTTCTTTCTTGAAATATTTGTATTTTAACATTCTTTCTGAGTTAGCATTTATCTTTGTAAATGACATTTCAGGTCTCAGGGGGGCAATTATATTTTTCTGGGAGCCACACCATGCTCTGTAACACACACACACACACACACACAGACACACACACGTACATGCCTGTATGGCGTATGTGTATTTTAGCTAAGAGTAAGGCTAAGTCATTGATCACTTATGATAGAGGCTTTAGTTTTCCTTCAAGTTTTCATGCACTTTCAATAATTGGGTCCTCATGTAAGTGAGGTCTGCCTTGGTTTTATTGTCTGGCTAGTATTGGGAATGGGTCTATGAAAGCAAAAAGGAATTAAATGGAATTTATGCAATGTCTTTACCATTTGTCTTAAGTAGTTTCAGATAAATAAACCAAAATCATATTTGTGAAATTATAGCAGGTAGGTACTCTAGTTCATCTTGTTTTCATGCCGACGTAATGCACAGTCTCTGTATTTTAGATTCTTATGTTGGTGTTATTTGCTTCAGGATAATATACTTGTTTTGAACTTTATCTGTGATCAGTTGTTTACAAAAGAGCAAAAAGGACATTATACACTGCTTTCACTAATAAGTTAGTCTTATGGCAAAGACTTTAGAATGTAGTGAGGTAATACACTTGGTCCTAGCCAGAAGGCTGAGTCATGATGTAGTGAGATAACAGAGATTCACTAAAGCAAAGCAAAGATGAATAAATTTTGAGTTATGATGTATACTGATTTCTAACAATATTTATATTGCAGGTCAGTTGCTCCGGTTAAAAATGTTTCGAGAAGATCATGGGTCATGGATGACAATGTTCTTCAGCACAATTCTCTTTCTCTTCATATTTTCTCACATATACAACACGATTCTTCTAATGGATGGGAACATGGGGTAGGTTATATTTCTTCTTTCTACTGTGGTGAGTGTTATGTTTGAAACTCAGGAATTCAAAGACAATTTTTTAGCTTGTAGCAGCCTAAATGTCCTTTACAAATATTCTACCCTAAATAGGGGTAACGTATGCATTTCCTGACTTAAGACATTTAGAGTATTTTCTCCAAGAAGCTTTTTACAATACTTCTATTGTGTTCCTTCTTTTTTAGGATTTCTCTGTGGGGATGGTTTGAGGGCAGTTACTAATTTCATAACAGTGACAGCGTGTATGAGAATCAGCAAACCTTATTGACTTGTTTACACTCATATCATTAGTAAAGCTTAGCTAAGGAGATCTCCAGATTTGCAATTTCATTGCTCTATTATATTGGGCTAAATAAAAGTGATACCATTGGCAGTTTTTTTGTTTTTGTTTTTTTTTTAAACTCTCAATTGCTTCAACAGTGAGAACTTTGTTATAAATGGGTCATTTTAAAAGTGTGCCACCCTGTATTAAATCCAGGGTTGTGATCTATACTTATCAAATCACTAATCACATCACCATGGCATGAAGAAGTGCTACCAAGTAGATTGTAGATTATTTTTAACTTTCTCCGGTTCTTGGTTTGTTCTTGGTGAGTTTTAAGGACAGAATATCAGGAGAATTGCTTGGTCTGTAGCATTAAGAATTAGACTAGTGATGAGAATAAGCCACTTCATATCTCTGTGGTGCACTGAAATAGTTCATAAGGAAGTTTCTGATCTATTCTCTAATAGATTGGAAAGCTGGGTGATAGTGTTTTCTTCTACATGTAGGTGAGGCAGAAGCATTGGCCAATTCTGAAGTGCAGTAGCTTTGATGTTATGTATGCATCTTAGCTGCTACTGTGCAGTGCTCAGAGGGATAGCTCAATACAATTTTTGCTTTTTCCCTCACCTTTAAAGAAGATGAATAGTAAAGGGGAAACAGGTATTTCACAGGCCTTATATGTTAGTCCATACCAACAAGTGGCGAATTAAAAAATGTGACTTTAGATAAAATATTCATGCTTTGGGGAATTATTAAAATGCTTTGTCTATATTTATTTATTATTATTTTTAAAATTTTTTCTGAAGTGAGAAGCAGTGAGGTAGAGAGACAGACTCCAGCATATGCCGGACAGGGATCTATCTGGCATGCTCATTAGGGGGCGACGCTCTGCCCATCTGGGGCGTTGCTCTGTTGCAACAGGAGCCATTCTAGCACCTGAGGTGGAGGCCATGGAGCCGTCCTCAGTGCCCGAGCAAACTTTTCTCCAATGGAGCTTTGGCTGCAGGAGGGGAAGAGAGAGATAGAGAGAAAGGAAAGGGGGAAGGATGTAAAAGCAGATGGATGCTTCTCCTGTGTGCCCTGACTGGGAATTGAACCCGGGACTTTCACACGCTGTGCCGATGCTCTACCACTGAGCCAACCAGCCAGGGCTTATAATTATTTCTTGAGCTTTAAAAGATGTCATTTATACTGGGTCTGTTTTTAAATGGTGGAGATATAAACTCTACTGCATAGCTAGTCAGAATAACCTTAGCCTTAGAGCTGTCCCTGTGATAATGGGATGGGTATGGTGCTCTTGGGGTGACCTAACATAGTCAAAGGTCTGAGAGGTGTACTGCACTCTCAACACTGCAACCAGAAGGTGAAGGGACCTATGTTAAACTTACATTTTTTATAGCTGTTGCTGGAAATAGTATATTAAATAGTATGTAAAATATATCCTTTGTTTAAAAGTTGACTTTCATCTAACTCTATTTTATTTTTTTAAATGTGGGGCTAAAAAACTACCAGAACTGCTTGTTCTGGGGAGAAAAGCAGATTTAACAATAATGAACTAAATGCAATAACAGTCCCTGGCACATTGCAAAGCACTTTATCGCTAATAATGAATCTAAACTTGATGTGGACTACCAGTCACTGAGCATTCAGTACCAGACAAGAATTGTTTCAGTTAAACCTCATGATGATTCTATGCAATACATATTTTTATTACCTCCATTTTACAGATCAAGAAACGGAGGACCAGAAAGGTTTTGTCACTTGTCTGAGGTTACATTAGAATTAAATTTCTATTTTAAACAATAATAAAAGAGTTGAGGGATTAAGTCATGAATACTAGTTATACAACCTGCTCTTCTGCTAGCGGATCAGATGGGTGGTTGACTCTGCTGCTCAATCACCTTTGCCTAGTAGCCTTTTTTTACATTTTATCACTCAGTGTGAATTTGAAAATGGAAAGAAGTAGGAGGTATGTGCAGGAAATGAGAGAAGAGCTAGTCAAGAATTTATGTGTATTGATCTTACCTAAAGGCAAAAGTGATTCTCTTTTATTCTCAGACTAATTACAGTATCCCATCTTCTTATGTGACTCTTCATCTCTTCACCAATAAGCTTTATCCTGTTGGAAAAGGACCATTTACTGAAAGGACATTTTAATGGTGCCACTATAAAAAAATTCAAAGCAAGGGACAAATGATTTAATTCTATAAATAAAAAAATTAGGTCTCCATTTATGAAAGACATATTACCAACTTTTATGAAACATGCCGGTGGAACTAGTGAATTCTTTAAGGTACAATGTAAACTTGGAGGAAAATCAGTTCTTAGAGCAAATGGATACAGCTGTGCTTAGAGGTTCTCCAGGAGATTCCAGCAGGCCTTGCCTCATTATTTGTACCACAGGGAATGATGGGAAATGTTCCTGTGCACCAGAGGGTGTGGAAAGGACAGTAGGCACACAGCTATCACAATTGGCCGGTTTTACATCACAGGATTGCTGGTGGTACAGGGGAGTGCAGGATTCTTGACAATGAATCTGATTTGTACTGGGAGTTCCAATGTACCCTGGTCTGTGGATCTCGCTAGGAATATTGGTCTGGAGCTATTCTGAAAAGGGTTTCAAGAGTGTTCTATGATGGCTAGACTGGTGGTCGTGTAGTTTAGAACTCCTTTTCAAGCTGGAAACCTTCAGGCTTACAATGTGTGGGTTTAGGATTTCAAAGGGGAAGAAAGGGAGTTTCCTAGAATGATTTGCCTTCCTTCTCAGCCCCCACTTTTAGAGGTTAAACAAAAGTTCTAAGTTTATCTGAGCAGAACCTTGAGAGTTTTAGGCAGAACTCACTTGGTAAGAGTCAAGTTGCCTACTCCTGGTTTTCCAGTACACCGAATTTCCTGAGCATGCTCTCTCTTCTGGATTTAGCCATCTTTGGGAGCCAAGCTGTCAGGCAGTCAGGTGGAGGAGGAAAGAGGCCAGTTAGCAGGCTGGGTGAGAAGGGACCAGGGCTCAGACAATCCATAATTCTACTCTCTGGGTGGGGGAGGTCTCTTCTCATCTTTGTTCCTCTTTCCATCTCTCTATACTTCACACCACTGAAATGCTGCTATCATGACTTCTTTTATTCTTTAAGCACCAAGACCAAAATAAATTTATTTTTCTATAAATGTTTGAGTTGTAGGTGAGGAGTCTGCAGAGAAGGCTCTGATTTGTGAGCAGAGTTTTACGTTTAGACATTTTATAAGCAACTCATTTTTATAAGGGGACAGACTAGGCCATCTGAAGCATCTCCTAGTACAAAGTCTTTAGAAGTGCTAGAAAAGATGATGCAACCAAGTAGACTCTTCTTAAATGCATAGTGAGTTTATTACCCATAGGTAAGGGAAAATACGATGACAGAAATGAAGAATTATAAAACCAGGGCCGTGAGCCTATGAAGTGACACTTCGAGACAGTGACTCAGGAACTTGTGTTTTAACTCTCATGTCAGGCCTAGGCATAAAGATTTGGTCTCATGTTAAGTGAGAAATTGAAACAGAAGCCCCTGCATTAGATGGTTCTGAAAAGTGCTACAGAAAAGGGTGGATTAGAAAATATATAGCCATTAGCACAGGTTGCATCTCGAAATCTCACCTGATTTATACTGGACTCTGTGAAAAACCATAATCTTCCATGGAGCTCAGAACCACGGGTGTGGATTTTTGGTTTTGATATACATTTCCCTTTTTATTTTAGAATTCCTCAAGCCCCACAGAAAACCCCTGGACATTCTTTTCTTCCAGTTTCAGGTTTCTACTGTTCTCTGGATCCCCCTCTCCCCAATAACTCTCAGAATTCCTATGGGTTATTACTTAGAGCAATTTAGTTCCCTTTCATATTAACTTCTGTCCATTGTGATTTATCAGGGGCTTTTCCTTTCATCAGCAAAACCTTATTCATGCATTTTCCAATCAGCAGCACCAGGACTCTGAGATAAACGTGGCTGCCTTCTCAGAATGCGAGGGGGCTGCTGCCGCAGCAGTTTGCTTTTGCGTGGTTCTTAAAATAACAATTCTCCGTTATCTTTTGGTTCAGTTGATGTTTAATTAGCTGTCTCTTGGGAGCGAAGCAGGAAGATGCTCAAAGAAAAAGGGAAAAAGCAATCAACTGAGTTAACATTAGGGTTATCTAGTCATCACAGTTCAGCTGCTATGCTGCATGGTTGACACACAGGGCATAAGCCTCCAGAGAGGGAGACATTGACAGGAAAGAAACATGAAATCATGTTCTTCCACAGTATAGGGTTTTTTAAAAACATGATTCTAAATCAGTGGTTCTTAACCTGGGTTCTATCGAACCCTAGGGGTTCGATGAGTCGGTCTCAGGGGTTCGGAGAAGCCTCTGCCCTGGAGGCCAGAATGAAGTAATACGGTAATTTGTTGTGAGTTCATGCACTTTGTTGGTTTTGTTCTTTGAGCAAGGTGATGTTTATGCACGGCTCATTTTGTGTACCAGTAAAAAAACATATACCTATGTCTTGAATTTGGAAAAGAAAATCATATTTTATTTATCACTAAAGAAGGGTTCGGTGAATGCGCATATGAAACTGGTGGGTTCAATACCTCAAAAAAGGTTAAGAAACACTGTTCTAAATGAATCTTCCCCTAATTGTTTTTGATTTTCTCTGTGTTCAAGTAGGCATCCTAAAGCCAATCTATTTAGAAATTTGGTAGAAAGAGAGTTGTACTTCAAATAAAGATTGAAGATTGATTTTCCAGAAACTGACGCTTTAAAACCCTTCTTGATGTCGTCCTTCTGAAGAACTTCTTAGTCATGGAATTTTTCTAGCAACTGTAGTGTAAATCCCTAGTTTAGAAAGGGTTTCTGGGTGTTTTCAAGAATTCCAGTTCCCCACGGGATGGCCCATGTATTATTATGTGTGAGGAACGAACGGTGAGAAAGTGAAGCCTGTACACCGTGGTTCACAAAAACAATTCCGCAAAAAGCCACTTGATGGCAGCAAAAGGCAGTTTTCAGGCACTGATTGCCTCAATGTATTGTCACCCGCAGGCTTTCTCTTCTGAAAGTCCCCTCCTGAATTTCTGGAAAGTGATATTGAAATAGTCGTGTTCCTAGCTGTTATTATAACTGGTAAGCTCTACGTGAAGCACTTATTATTTTGTGATGTGCTTGGCCCTTTTTTATGCTCTCATACAATTTTAAATAATAGTATATATAACCACGGTTGTGCACACATATACTACTGTATATTTGTAGACTTATTCCAGAATTACAAGGATAAATAGTGTTTCACAGTGAAAAGACCAGACACTTGACTGACTTTTAAAAATTCCTCCATGAAGTGGAATTTCCAAAGACTGCATAGTATTTTAGGAAGCGGATGTTTTCTAGTGTTAATGATCCCACCCCACAAAGGAGTTTTATTTTTACTGATGCAAAGCCATTCCAGAGAAATTTTACAAATATTAATTAATATATCAATATATGTTAAGTGTTATGGGAACACAATTTGAGAAATAAGACAAAGTAATTCAGGCAATTTTGAAAAATGTATTATTAGTATTTATAATCAGGACCTGAAAAAAAATGAAGGTAAAAATTAGGTGATAAGTATGGTGAAAATGGAATAGATTCTGTCTCTCTTCTGTTATTGTTCTGATAAGTCTTTGTAAGAGCCTGTGTGGAATGCTCATTAAATGTCTGAGTATGGTGAGGACGCTCAGCAAGTGGAATATGGGTTGGTGACCAGAGGGACTATTTGAAATGGACACAACTAAAATCTAAAGTGCATGGCTTCTAGGGACAGAAGGGACAGCAAAAGCAAGCAAGGAACAGCATAGACTTGTCTGTTGGCTGGATGAAATTCTTCAAGATCTAATGCTTTTTTAAAGTCCATGTACACAGCTGACCTAGGCCTTAGCCTCCTATACTCTTATCTTCATCTTTAAAAGAATGACTTATACTAGGAATCCCCAAAATTTTTACATAGGGGGCCAGCTCACTGTCCCTCATACTGTTCGAGAGCCAGACTATAAAAAAAAAACTATGAACAAATCCCTATGCACACTGCACATATCTTATTTTAAAGTAAAAAAACAAAATGGGAACAAATACAATATTTAAAATAAAGAACAAGTAAATTTAAATCAACAAACTGACCAGTATTTCAATGGGAACTATGGGTGCGGATGCATCCTGTGCTCCTCTCACTGACCACCAATGAAAGAGGTGCCCCTTCCGGAAGTGCAGAGGGGCCAGGTAAATGGCCTCAGGAGGCCGCAGTTTGGGGACCCCTGACTTATATGCTGGCCCATCACTGTGTCCACATATTATATCAGGAAAGACTCTGATTTATAGCTTCAGTTTTTGTTGCCAGAGATATAGGTTTTAGCACATTAGTTTTTCCCAAAGCTGACATCAATTCTTTATTGTGGTTCCTTAGTTGGCCATTGATTGATTTTTCATATGTGCCTTGACTGGGGGACTATAGCAGACCGAGTGACCCCTTGCTCGAGCCAGGGACCTTGGGCTCAAGCTGGTGAGCCTTGCTCAAACCCGATGAGCCTGCACTCAAGCTGGCGACCTCAGGGTCTCGAACCTGGGTCCTCTGCGTCCCAGTTCAATGCTCTATCCACTGCGCCACCTCCTGGTCAGACTGAATTATTCTTTAATGGACAGATTCAGGGTGAAATTTTACTCCAGGCAGTCCTGTTTTCTTTACTAAGGTCACTCTTTTTTAAACGTTCACTACTGCTTTCAGATTCCTTACTCAAACTTTTCCTCTTTCTAGTCACAACTGATCTAAAAGTTGGAGCTCTGGAACATATTTTTACTGCTAAGAACTGTGATGTTCACATGCTATTGTTCTTCAAGTATGAAGTCAGTCGACCTGCTACCATTGTTTACTCTGATAAATTCCATCTAAGGAAGAAATGTGTGTTTGGGTCTTTGTTTTCAAAGGTGCCAAGTTTATTTTGGGAAATGGCAAGAAAAAAATTAAAATAGTCTTTAATAAGATTAAACTATACAATTTTGATACGACCTCCACTGACAAAATTATTGACATACAAATCTATCTCTTTAAATTGTAGATGTTTTCTCTAAATCTATGTGCTCTAGTTGACCAATGTTACCCTGTTAAAATTGTCTAAATAAAACTATAAAAAAATTGTAGTAAATAAAAAATGGCATGGTATTTTCAAAGCAGTGGGAATATAGGGATGGGTAAATGCTGGAGGCTCTGGGAAGGGTTTAGGAGCTGGAGTGGGGAGAGAGTTTAGCTATAAGTATTTATGAACCTTGAAAGTACTTGAGTCAATAGCTGAAAAGCTTGATTCATTGCTGATACCTAGGCTGAATGCAAATTCTGCTGGAGTGTTGCTTTAAATAATTTGATGGCTTCACTCTTAATTAAGCTAAACATTGATTTGCTTATATGATTAATTCACAGTAATAATACAATTAATTACTAAGGCTGGGAGAAAGGGGCAGAGCTGGTTACTGAGAATGGGCTGTTATGAAGAAAAACCAGCAATTATGGTCGAGTCAGGTCAAGAGGCTGACCCAGTGTGGGCCTGGAGGGGGAGCTGGAGGCTTGTTGAGAAAGAAAGGGAGAAGTGGAGGGAGAGGGAGAGGCTTATTTACCCAGAGGTAGTGTAGAAATAGGGCACAATTTGCTGCTTTTAATATTATTGGTTCCACGTGGTTGGGTTGTAAAAACCCAAAGGTAAAATAGCACAGCATATCTAAATTATCACAGGTTTATTGTTAATGTCTGAGTTGATGAAGTTTTACAACATTAAAGAAAAACAGTCAATGTTGCATCCTTATTACTCGGGGAGAGTACATTATCTAATCAGAATCCAGGCTGATTCGGCACACTTAAGAGGTGTTCTGTACATAGTTACTTATTTCCACTCTCATTAGATAGTTTGCCAGCTTTCACAAAGGAAAAGTTCTGATCCAGGAAATGGAATAGCTGGATTTTAGCCCCCTCTTAGCTACTCACTGGCAAAAAGAACTCAGAAAAGTTAGAGCTTTCTCAGTTTTAAGACATGGGTTGTTGTTATAGGGTTGCTATTAATATTCTGTCATCATCATCAATCTTAAGGAAACGCATGTTTCTACGAGAAACAAACTAAACTTCTGATTTCTAAAAAATCTTGGTTACTATTAGCTTTGCTTTGTATGGAAGGTCAGGTAATGTGGCGCAGGAGAAACAGCATGGCCTTTTGTCCTGACACCCTTGAGATGTGTGGCCCTAGGTAAACTTCACTTTCTGAGCCTTATTTCCTCCTGTGTAAAAGGGGGGCATTAGTACCCCCTTAGGGCTGTTGTGACAACCAAAGAAGACAATGTATACAAAGATAATATATGCAAAACAATTGTTGCCCACCATATAATGAGCTCCCAATAAATGTTAGTTGCTATTATAATAATAAAAAGCACGTAGTTTAGTTCCTCAAGTACTTTAGCCTTCAATAAATATTAGTTTTTATAATAATAACAACAATGAGTATTTTGGACAATATAATAAAATTATGTAATTTATGTCAATAATATTACAACTATACAACTATAATAATTATTAGCAATTTCATGGAAAATGCCTAACTGAATACCTAGCACCAGTAGGTCTTTGGTAAATATTAATTTCCTGAGTCATAATTCATAATACTGTACACAACTTAAATATACTCAGATTATGGAGCCGATTAACCTATGGAATGCACAGCACCTTGTTTGAATGCTGGTAGAGCACATCTTTATGGATGGACATAAACTTCCTTATTTTATCAGTGAAAAGTAAATACAGAAAGTAGTATATTTCATTAGGATTCAGAAGAGGATATCAAACATATATTAAGTCACTATATGATTGTTTTCTAATTTTGACCTTTCTGAAAAGAGAGGAAAAATTCAAGGGAATTATGGGTGATGTCAAGGGAATTAATGATGTAGTGGTCATGTGTGTGCATGTACGTGTGTGTGCATGTGTGTATCCATTTTTCTGGAGACTTAATAATAATGAATATCTTTAAGTTCCATCTCAATTTATTTTTCCCAATGATGAACACACAAGAAATAATTACCTGGTAGACATGCATATGATAGCCCAAGGCTTAAGGTTTACCTGAAGTTATATAGTTTAGGTTAATAAGAGACAATGCAGCTGTTGACATTTCTGTGACAAGTTATCCTATTTGTCATCTATTCAACCCATAGTATTCTTGAGGGCTTGATGAAAACCAGTAACCAGAGTTCTATTAATAAGATAGTTCATCATTCACTTAGTCCCCTGGTAAGGTAACATCAATTGCAGTCCACGTGTACACACGACTCTGGCTGCTCGGTTAGGAATCGCTGCAGCCTCATTAACTCCTTTGCACAAGGTCAGGAGAATGATGCCTTTTGCCTGGTAGAGGCAAAGTGCACCTGCCTGTGCTCTCCTCAAGGAGAGAATCCCCTTGGAACTGGTTGACTTCTCTCTAGTTCAGTTTCTTTAGGCTGCCAGGCGACTCTGACACTCAACGTTTCTTCCTTATTTTTTCTAGAGAAGCAAATATGCATAACATGCATAATTAAATTAGTGTCATAAGACATGAAAAAGCATAATAATAATTGCAATATTAAAATTACTTAGAAATGGGACATTCAAAGACCAATCCTGATTTAAGTAACAACCCTTATCTAATTAAAAAAATACTAATTTAGATCCTTTAAATAAAAGATTAATGAAAGTTAAAAAAAGTTGGAAAGAAAGGGGGTATTGGGTTTTGACTTACATTTTGTAGTCTACATAGTTTAATTCTCTTGCCCTAAAATACATATTTTAAAAGATTAGAAGGATGATTCCCAGGTATTTCGCAAAGTATAACATGTTCAGCATCCACTGTAGGAATAGGAAACAATAGATATTTCACATATAAAATGCTTATTTTCTTGTAGCAATATATATATATATATATATATATATATATATTGCTTCAAGATTGCCCATATACTATCTATATATGTAAATTGTATTATCTTTAAGACATTATAAAATATATATGTAATAGTATGAATTATTCAGTATAATTTATTAGGGAATTTGGTGTGCTAGTTAAATCTGGGCATCCAAAATAAAGTAATGGTAACTACACCGAGATAAGAATTTGCAGCAGTATGTATATACTGAACTTTACAGAGGCATCTTAATTGAATATGTGGATATACATAAGAATGATAAGTAAGCAGGATTTCATAGATCTTAAATAAACAACAGATATAATACTTCTGTTGAGATCATGTCTGGTAGATACAGGATTCAGCAGAAAGGGAAGAGCTAAGCTAGAGATTTCATTCAGCTTCTTAAACAATTTAAGAGTCTGGAGGAGTCAGACTTGGTTATTACTTCACTACATCATCTAAAGGTGAGTCAGTTCAGGGTTACTTTATGAAAATTCAATGACCTAAACTAGTAAAGAAGCTAGATTGGGCACCCATTTGGTGAATTGCTTATAGAGAATTTACTTATTACATAGACCCTTCAGGCTTTTGGAGGGTTTCTAATTAAAATTTACAATAGGCATTTTTCCTTATCTTTCATAGGAACAAGGTCTCAGAGCAAGACATACTGGATACTGTTGATCTTACTGAACTCTGCCTCACTGATTAGAAAACATTTTCTGAACCCTGGCCAGTTGGCTCAGTGGATAGAGTGTTAGCCCAGTATGTGGATGTCCTGGGTTTGATCCCCGGTCAGGGCACAGATAAGAAGTGACCATCTGCTTCTCTTCCCTTTCTTTCTCTCTTTCCGTCTTGCAGCCAGTGGCTCGGCTGGTCTGAGCATCGACCCTGGGTGCTGAGTATAGCTCCGTTGGTCCAAACTTTGGCCCCAAACGGGAGTTGCCAGGTGGATCCCTGTCAGGGCACACACAGGAGTCTGTCTCTCTATCTTCCCTCCTCTACTTAAAAACAACAACAACAAAAACATTTTCTGTGTATCTACTTTGGACACCAATTACCAGTTATAATTTAAAGACTGATATCTTTGAGATCAAATAAGTAATGAGAGCTGGTTCAGGAAGCAAGTCATGGACATGCTCATCATAGCCAGGCAATGAGTGATGGCAGGTTACAGTGACAAGGTATGCATGTAAAACTAGGAGATGTAAGCCAAAGTTGGCAACAAGAGATTACCTGTCATGCTTAAAGACTAAATTTATAGATTGTTTAAGAATCAGCAACAGGTAGAGCTAAAGTCAGAAGTTTTGGAAAATTTAATTGACACTATGGACCTTTTTACCCAGCCTGCTAAATTTTATGTACAAGATGCGGGAGTTTATGGACTCCAGGTTTAGAGCCACTGAAGTGGGTCTCTCAGAATTAGGACACGAAACAGGAGCCTCCAGTGATAAGATCTTAAAACTAAAATATATCAGTCAGGATAGGTTATAGTGTGCCTCAGTAACAAACCAATCCAAAAATTTCAGTGGCTTCAGGTCACCAAGTTTATTTTTTGCTCACGCTACATTTTCACCATGAGTCAGCTGGCGGGTTCTAATTCAAGGCACCCCTCTCCCTGGGATTAAGGCTGAAATAGCAGCTATAACATGGAAGGTTCCTAGTTGGTCGTAGGGGGTCTCAGGGAAGTAATTCATCGTTCTGCCTGGAAATGACACATCTTTGATTAGAACTAATTATGTGGGTCCACTCAGGCACTAAGTAGCTGGGAAATGAAATCATGCCATGGACCCAGAAGGGGGAGAACAGAAATGTGTCAGGAACAACACTACTGACCACCCATGGGACCACTTACGCCTCAACTAGAAAGTGTAGGTGTGCTTTCTGATAAATTACGTCTCCTTCCCTCCTTGCTGTATTACGTGCCCTTAACATCCTTCTCCACAGTGTCTTTCTTCCTATGAAGGGGATATATAAGATGATTTTCTAAAAGAAGAAATCATCATAACTATGATTTGACATAAAAGGCATGGACAAATTTTATATTAAAATCTCATTCTTATCCAATTGTACAGTGGATAGGAAAAAGGAAAAGTATCAAGGTCAGTTAGACCCTGGACTGATTGGTGGCGGAAATGCTTCGGTTCAGTCCTTGTCTACAGCTGGTATACATTCTGATTTGGTTGAATACATTTGTTCTGATTGGTACTCTCATGCCATGTCTGTTCTAAACACTTTGAATATCATTCTCAGAAGAAATAAATGAGTTAAATTAGTGAATTGAGGAGAAAAGTTACAGGTCATCAGGACCTTATGAAGATATGGATAAAACATGTAATAAGTCAGAGAAATTATTTTACCTTCTGATGTCTACAAAATTGAGATGAGTCAAGAACATAGCTAGAATTTGACCAGTTAAACTAGAGGAGTCAACTGAGGCTGAACTTATGCATGCCTTCTGGTTTCCTTGGTAACAGGGCTCCCTTCCCATGCTAGTAATATTATAGTGTTAGTGAAATAATAATTGGAGGTAGAGAAATATGTTTTCACATCAACACTTGCTTCTGAGAAAGCTAGGAGAGGAATTTGCTACAGGCAATGAATGAGGTCATGAGAAAAGAAGAATTTGCATTTAGAAGGAAAACAAATTAAATTGAATCTGAGCTTGAAAGTTTCTGGGCATAGCCCTGCACACAGCAATGTTTCTTCCCTGAGTTTGGTTGAAGCCAGTTTACAGTAAATCATGTGGTTGCATATCTACATGATCTCTTCTGTTATAGCCTAGAAAAGCACTAGCCTGGGAAATTGTGACCTGTGTAAATGGGCTTCGATTGGAGCCCTCTGCTGTGTAGATTGTTTGCCTGTTCCTCCAGGTACCCAGGAAGTTCTCATTTGCCCAGGACTCAAGCAGGCTTGCCCATAATTTCCTGTGAGTTTAGTTTATTTTGTTTTTCATGTTGTCCTTGAGCGTTCTTTGTCCTTGCCAAATATATCTTTTCAAACTGTTACAGGGTCTGAGATTTTTCTGCTTTTATTAAATATATGTCAAATGTGCACCACTGCTTGGAAGATTAAGAGACTGGGAAGAGTCAGTAATGAGCATTTCTCTCTTTCAATTCTACTTTTTCTTCTCTGAACCTTCCTCATTAGAAAAAGAAGAGGATAAGGAGTGCTCCCTCCATTCTGCTCTCTGTAACTCCCTAAACAAGTCTCAGTTAATAAAAACAAAAACAAAAGAAGAGGATAGAACTAAGAAAAAAATAGCACATAGTATTATCAAAAAATAAGACAACTTTATAATTTATTATTCAAACCAGGACACAGGAAAATAAGAGGGAATGTTAATTATAACACAGGAGAAAAGGCATAAATTATGATGTCCAAAGCTAATTGAAACATATTGTTACCTTACCTACAATCAAGAGAGAGATATGAAGGAAAGATGGTCATCTGGGAATGTTCTAGAAGAAAATCTTGGCTTTGATGTGCACTGGGTATTCCTGGACATTTGTAACTGATTTGTAGCGAAATTCTAATAATGATCATGATCTCTTTTTTCTTTTCCAGGAATAGCCTCTATCAGGTTAGAATGTAGTCAAGAATTATATAAAAATGTATAATTAAAAAAAATAAAGCCACAGGATTCCATATATATAGTGAAGGGCCTTAGTGATTGGTGGTCAAGGTTAAGGACTGACACAATTTGATTCCATTTTCTTCACCTGTATAGCTAATGGCTATAGTTTAGGAAAAATAAAATCAGTTTTATTTTGCCTAACGCAAACCTATTAAGCCCCATTTTCTTGCCTCAGATCCCAGTACGCGTAAAGAAGAGTTCCTGTAATGTGAGAAAATGACTGGCACTTGTGTGTAGTGGGCAGCCTCTGAGATGGTCCCAGGGATCCCCACCTCCTGGTACTCAAGTCTTGTGCTCCCCTCCCCTTGACTGTAGTTTAAACCTAGGGGCTGGCTTCTAATCAATAGAATAGAATGAAAGTGATGCGATGTTAATTTCAAGTGTAGTCTTCAGCCTTGCTTGCCCCTTATGTCTCTCTCACACTGTCTCGGACACCTTACCTGGAAGCAAGCTGCAACATTGGCAGTTATGTTACAGAGAGGCCCCTATGGCAAGGGACTATCTCTAAACAATAGCCAACAGGAACCTGAGGCCACATGAGTGAGCTTGCAAGATCCTCTCCAAATCAAGCCTTGAGAAGACTAACCTCAGTGGATATGGTGATGGTCACCTGAGTTAAGAAGACCCAGTTGCATAGCCCTAGGATTCCTGACTCATAGAAACAATGAAATAATACATGGTTGTTGTTTCAAACTGCTACATTTTGGAATAATTTGTTCCCCAGCAGGAGATAACTTATACAATGTGTTTAAATAGTGGGTTATATGAGATGAAAATATTGAGAAAGAAAACACACACACCCAGAATGTCCACACAACCCATATGTATGCTGAGTATGCCAAGCAGCAATTTTTCCTCTGCTGTCCTCCATTCCTGGCACTAATTTTATTTTCTGCTTCATGTTTTTCTGGATGTCTTCTTTCCTGTTGATGTGATGAGACTTTAAAGCAGTCCCACAGAATATTAGCAAATAATTAACAGATAATCTCAGGCATGGAGACCATGTATTATATTGGACAGTAGATATTTGGCAGAAGCGCTCCTGATCCTCCCTTTGAAAACGAGAGCGAACATTGCCTTGTGAATGTCCCCAAAGAGGACTCTAACGTAGAGAATGGAATCCTCGATGACATTCCTAATAATTTCCACACAGTAAATAGAACAATGAATTTCACTGAGTCGTTTTGTTTCTAATCTGTCAGTATGATTTCTATTTCCAGGCTTCAGGGCTAAACTAATTGTAGGTATGACAGCCAAGTGAAACCCACCAGTTTCCAAGGAGAACGTCTTGCGTCTTGGGCTTTTTCAGCAACATCGAGCATCACAGTAAAGGCGTCTGTCAGGTTTCTTTGGCAGGTTGTCTGTTAAGGATGGTTTCAAGTTCTGTTGTGATCAAGGGAAAAGCAGTGGGCAGGTAACATCTTAATTTTTATTTTTTCAGTTACATAATTTTTTGATTTTTTTTTAAAATTAAAACCTATTTATTATTATTACAATTTCTTACCAAAAAGGTAAATATTTTGCTTGAGAAACCTGCTGAAGGAAGGTTAAATTAAGTCCAGGTGACTTCTCATACTATTTGGACTGGGTGGTGGGTAGCTAAAACTTTGTAGGGTATTTTTTTCTTTTTAGTGCAGTACAAATTTTTAGAGTCATCAGATTATAGGTGCCATCTACCACTTTAATTTAGGAATAATCGTATAATGCTCTTTCAAGTTAGGCATGAAAAAGTACCTATATTTAAAACCATTTTCAGACTTGGCAGGTTTTACTGCAGCCTGCACACGGACAAATAATTCTTACTAAAATCACTTAGCACTTCCTCATGAGCTTTGTGTGACATGCTGATTTATATGTATATCCTTTTAGTAGGAAATGAGTTTGAATTTTACTTCAGGAAGTAAAAATTATGTTGCAAGCAGGAATATAAAAAGACGCTAAACCCTTTGCAGAAAGTAGTGTCACAGCCTCCCTCATCAAACAAAGCATGGCAGAACCGTAGAAATAGCCTTTTACTTTGTGGAATGAAGCAGGTTCCTGTAATGAACAGAATGTTTGTAGTGATAGATGTCCATGCTGATTCATCTTCCTTCTACAGATTAATTTAAAATCACACCCCTGCTCTTATGTAAAAGCTGTGGAGGTTCCTGGCGTTTCCTTTGAGCGTCTTCTGTTCTGTCATCCAGCCTGTTGCTGATTTTTTTCTCATACTCATGAAGAGGCTTTAGCACTGGTCTCAGTCTTGTTTTTTTGCTGCAAATTATTGTCATCATGGTGTGTCCAGAATCCATCTGGTCACCTATGAGCTCCTCGTCAAACCATTCAATGGTGTTTCTCAGCCTTATTTTACTTGGTCTCTCCCTCCTGCACCTGGCACTCACCAGTCCCACCATTGTGAAATGCTCTATTTCCTTGGGTTCTATTTGCATACATTCTTTTATCTCTCTGCTTTCTAAGCTTTCTTTAGGATCCCATTACTCAGGGTTCCAATTTGATTTTCTTACTCTCTCTAGCCTCTTTGTATGAGCACCTTTTCTGACTTGATTGACAGTCTTACACTAGTGATTCAAAAATATTTCTGTTTAGTGTCAATCTTTTTCTTCTGAGTTGCATATCATGCTAACTACTGTAAATCTTCATTTGAATATCTCAATGATATTCAACCTCAATAAATCCAAAAGTGAAATCATCTCAGCCCCCTCTCCCCAAACCAGTTACTAAGGCCAGACACATTGTTCATTCTCTCTGCCCTCCCTTCTCTCGTTCATGCAGTAAACCACAGAGTCTACCTGCTAAGTATCTTGCAGATCTTTCTACTTAGGTCTGCCCTCCCTGCTCCTGCCCTATTATTTCTTCCTTGGGTCACTAAAACAGCTGCCCTTCCCATTCCACACTGTGGTGATTCCTCTAAAGGCACAGATATCCTTGCTTACAACTTGTCAGTGGATTTGCATTGTTTTTATAATAAAGTCCAAACTCTTCTTATGGCTCCTACGGATTGAAATAATACGGTCCCAGCTTACCTTGTTATTCTGCTTTTTCGTTACTTTTGCCCAAAGACAGCATCCCATCATTCTAGACTTGTGATAATCTTCCTGTGTTCTCTTGTAGTTTATTCTTGTGGAGAAATATAATTTTGTTATAAATAAAAACATCAGGGATACTCTGCATTTCTCCATGTATTTCTTGCTCTTCTTAAAAACAGGGAAAGCATACATAGAGGAACAAATGCAGTAAGACTTTGGCATTGGATCATGGACAGCCCATGCAGGCTTAGGGCATTTGGAGAGATAGCGGCTATAATTGGGCTGCTATAAGCAAGAATGTGGAAGTTTCAGTCTTGGCTCTGTTTGTTAGATGTTAAATTTTAGGCAATTTGTTAATGTCTTCGAGCCTCAGTTAATATAGAGTTAAAAAGCAATACCTTTCACACTTGCTTTGAGGAGCATTTTAGATGATGGATAGGAGTGTCCATGCAGTGTAAAGTGATGTTCCCTTTCAGTGTTGGTGCTACTTGTTAATTTTCTTTTCTCTAAAAGTGAGCTGCAGAACACCTTAAAAAGTGGTTCCTACTTTGGAATGTGTTTAGTGGAGAAATATGAAACCAGACTGGCTGTCCTTGACAATGGCATGTACTACAGGACTGATATTCTTACTGCTGCATTCAAAGCTTCTCAGGCAACCTTGGATTCTTGGGTTGGGATTAGTTTCCACAATGGTTTAATTCCTACTGTGATACATTTTAGATGTTCACTGTTTAAAGGAAGTGGCAGGTGAACTTCATTGACTATCCTAAATCAAGATTGTTGCCTGTTTTTATATGCCAAATTTTAGTGGCTTTCTTATTTTTAAGGTAGTGAAGTTTGCTTGAGTATTGCGATAGCTGCGAAGCTAAAAAAGAACAGTTTGCATATTTTTTTGCCATTTTAGCTATATAAACAAGAATTCTTACATGTTATACCAGAACTGCATATGACTCAGTTTTCCCACCAGAACCATTCCATTTGTTCAGAAAGAGCAGCAGGGCTTATTTTAGTTGAATGAAGTAACTTCTTCTATACCCTTCAGTTATTTGACTTTAAGCCATAATTGGGAAGCAAAGTTTCCTGCCTTTGTCATGCTCTGGAAAGGGCTATGACATTTCACTGTCTTTTTTCATCAATCTCAGTGTCAAGAAAGATCCTGGTTGTAGATCTTTAGTTGACCCAATATTAGATACTTTAAGTAAACTGCAGCATTTTAAAATTTAATTCAGAAAACTTTTCATTTTTTAGTAGACTATCATGATTATTGTTTTTAAAAATGAAAGAATATAGCCTGACCAGGAGGTAGCACAGTGGGTAGAATGTCAGACTGGGATGCAGAGGATCCAGGTTCGAAACTTGAGGTCGCTGGCTTGAGCATGGGCTCACCAGCTTGAGCGCAGAGTCACTGGCTTGAGTGTGGGATCATAGGCATGAGCCCATGGTTGCTGGCTTGAGCCCAAGGTCGCTGGCTTGAGCAAAGGGTAACTTGCTCTTATGTAGTCCCTGGCCAAGGCACATATGAGAAAGCAATCAATGAACAACTAAGGTGCCACAATGAAGACTTGATGTTTCCCATCTCTCTCCCTGCCTGCCTGTCTGTCCCTATCTGTCCCTCTCTCTGTCTCTCTTACTAAATAAAAATAAAATGAA
Source organism: Rhynchonycteris naso (assembly GCA_037038555.1). Taxonomy (NCBI): domain Eukaryota; kingdom Metazoa; phylum Chordata; class Mammalia; order Chiroptera; family Emballonuridae; genus Rhynchonycteris; species Rhynchonycteris naso. Next base: position 138,042,571 of record CM072996.1, read on the forward strand.
AGAATATGTAGCTGAATTATTCTTTGGAAAGTATGGTTAGTGGCAGATTTGCTCTCTTTCTGACTTCTTGATATAGCTTCAAAGAGTGCCTAATGATTAAATATACATTAGACTAACAGATACCTGAGAGTGGCAGAATGCACTTCAGAATTTCTGTTCTTATTTCCCATTGTTTCCTTAATCAGATAACTAAGATAAACAAAGTTTGTGATCTATCCCTATATTACCTATTTTGTTCCAGATGGACATTTTTGTTGTCTTTTATTCCAGGTATTATGTATCCAGTATAACCTCCTAAACTTTGTTACAACATGGAAATAGATATTTTTTTTTTACTAATAAAGCATATGCAATGAAGTCTTCTGTCTTGATGTCCTTTCCTTCCCCAGCTTTGTTGAGTTATAATTGACAAAAACGGGCTCTTTCTTTCTCTCTCTGCCGGCACTTTCTTCTATTGGGCATGTCTCTCTGCTTTCTCTCTCCTAAACTCCAAGGGCCTCCCTTTGCCTCTGGAACTTGTGTCCTGAGCCCTGAGCCCACATAGCCCAGCTGGCTCACTTGTTCTACCTCTTTGACTTTCTATATAAACTTTTGCTTGTATTTGAGTCCTGACTGAGTTCTTTCTTAGCTGGAACTCAAGTACCAAGTCCAATCATTGGTAACATTCTGATGCCATTTTGCTGCCAACAGCTGGACTAATAATAAAATTGATGCAAGACCAGATTACAGGAGAAAGAACAATTTAACATGTGCACTTGGGAGATAATAAATGATGCTCCAAGAAGGATGAACCAGCCAGATTTTTATACTTTTTAGACAAATAATAAATTTGTGAAGAATTGCCAAAACAAAGACACAAATTGAGTGATCATGAGTAAAGAATTTAAACAAAATTTAGGCTTGTATAGTAAATCAGTTAAGGAGTAACAAGGGTTTTTTTTAATGTGACTTTTTCAGTGCTGGATTTTTTAACTATAATGATAAGGATGTCTGTCTTAGTCCCCTTGCAGCAATGAGGCCACCTTTCACAAGTGAGATTTATTTCCTGCATTAACAAAGGCAAGGGAAGGTCAGCTTGCCCTTCTTACACCAGCTGCATGCCCAGTAACTTTAATTCGAAATAGTAATATGCCATTGTGGGATATTTGGGGCAGCCTTCCCTGGGATCCAACAACAGCATAAGAAGGGAACTACTCGTTTAAATTTCTAGAAAGTCCAGACTGGAAGCTAGCTTTAAACATTACTGGATGCAAGGGTTCAAGTACCATCATTATTATGTCTCTTATTATCTTTTGGCTCTACTACTTTCTCCTAGTAGCTTAATTCTTAGAGGATCTTTGACCACACTGTGCAGGGATAGATTCACATAGTTCAGATTCTCATTAGATGTCTCTTAATGACATCTAATAGATGTCATTATTGTCTCTGTCAGAATGAGAAAAAGCTTCTCCCTCTCTCTCTTATTCTCTCCCTCTCTCTCTCCAAGAGCAGAAGTTGGCCACTTTGCGGATGCATCTGTTCTAGATTAATCACTATTTTAAAGGGACTGTGTGCTTTGACTAGCCAGCCATGAATCTTGTATTCACCTTTATGAAGAAGAAAATCAGAACCATGTGATTGCCTGTGGCTACCCTGTTGAAGTCAGTTCATGAAAGTAAAATGTGCTAGGAGGAACAGAAAGTAATAGACGTTTACTATGGGCCTTTGGAGATATTTCCCTGAAGCATTGTTTTTTTTTATTTGTCTTTTGTTTTAATTTCTTTTTATTTTATTCATTTTAGAGAGGAGACACACACACATACACACACACACACACACACACACACACACACACACACACACAGAGGGAAAGAGAGAGAGAAAGAGAGAAAGGGGGGAGGAGCTGGAAGCATCAACTCCCATATGTGCCTCGACCAGACCAGTGCAGGGTTTTGAACCGGCGACCTCAGTGTTCCCAGGTCGATGCTTTATCCACTGTGCCACCACAGGTCAGGCCCTGAAGCATTGTTTTTAACGAAGAGGAGAAGATAGTAACAAGGCAACAAGAACAGTGTAGAACTTGAAGCATTTAAAGAAATAGAGAGTAAAGCCTGGAGTGATAGAGTTAGTCACTAAATATTAGTGAGGGTAAATATGTTCATATCGGTATTATAATAATTTTTATTAAAAGCCACAAAAGTTGACAAAAATTGTATATGTTTAAGGTGTACAATGTGATGATTAGGTATATGTAAACATTATGAAATGATGATCATAGCCAAGCTAATTGGCATATCGATAATTTCCCATAGTTTCCTTATTTTTGTGTGGTAAGAACATTTACTATTGACTCCTTTAGCAAATTTCAAGTATATAATACTGTATCAATAACTATAGTCCACCTAAAAATGAGTTCATGCAATATTTGTCTTTCTGTGGCTGGTTTATTTTGCTTACTGTCCTCAAGGTTCATCCATGTTGTCACATATGACAGGATTTCCTTCTTTTTTAAGGCTTAATGATACTGTATTCCACTGAGTGTGTACGTGTATGTATGTATCTCACATTTCCTTTATTCATTCATGCTTTGATGGACACTTAGATAATGATATCCTTTCCTTTGGGCATATACCCAGACACAAGATTGCTGGATTATATGGTAGTTGTATTTTTAATTTTTTTCAGAACCTTCATACTATTTTTCATAGTGGCTGTATCAATTTACATTCCCACCAGCAGTGCACAAGGGTTCCCTCTTCTCCATATCCTTGCTGACACTTGTTACCTCTTACCTTTCTGATGGCAGCCGTTCTAACAGGTGTGAGGTGATAGCGCATCGTGATTTTGATTTGCATTTTCCTGATGATTAAGTGATGTTGAACTTTTAAAAAATATATCTGTTGACGATTTATGTGTCTTCATTTGAGATTTGTAGCCTTAATACCATTGATGTGTCTATAAATAATATGCAATGCTAATGAATAATTTAGCCTTCTGAGTGTTAGTCATTATTTAGGAAAATTTAAGGGGCAGTCTAAAGCTCATTGAGCATGTGCCTGCAAATACTTGACAGCCAATGGATTTGTCGCTGCCTCCCCGTGCTCTGCCTCAAACAGCCACGTGGCTGCCTCGTAACTCATCTTTCATGTGACCTTGTTTTTAGCCTGGCTGTTGTCTTCACATTGTCACTGCAAAATCCTGAACGAGGCTGTGTCTTCAGTTGTGTTGTTTCTTTTATTAGTCTGAAAATCCTACTTTTATTTTTTGTTGGATCAAACAATATGGTCAGGGAGACAAGTTGTATTTTCTAGGGGAAAAATAAAAACGAAATTAGTTGCCTGTGTCCTTGACTCGACATATTTGTTGTTGCTTTGGCATCAGACAAACTCTGCCTCAGGTCTTGCCTCTGCCACTTTTCTAACTCTCTTGTCTTAGGCCATGAGAACTGTAAATAAAACTTACTGAGATGTTACTATTTGCCAGGTACTATGTTACATGATTTACGTGTATCATTTTATTTCATGCTCGTGACAGTCTTAGGAGGGGAGAACACTAACAGAGGTTAAATACTCTGCCCTTGGTCATGCCGCTGATAGCACATAGGACCTAGTCACAAATGCAGGCTTTCAGACTCCAAAAAACTTGTGGTGTTAGCCAGATTACATTTTCCCAGCTATAAAGTAAAAATTGTAGTAATTACTTCATAGGGTTAGTTTGGTGATTAATAGCATGTGTGAAAATTGCACCTTTTTCTCTCTAAAATCAGTCTTCATACACCAAGCGTTAGCAGACTCTCGGGGTACATTGCATTCTCTAGTAAACAAAGATGATTTTTGCCAGAAATCCAGTGCCTTTGTGGTAGTGATTGATTATTTTATACTGGGGAAAAATAAAGCAGAAAGCTTTATGGTTTTAGTATGACACGAAGGGGCACATGTTAAAAAGATTACCAGCCAGAAGACTGTCAGCAGCCTATAATGCTGCCCCTCTGGGTTCTGGACCTGGCCCCGGCCGCTCAGCCCATCAGTGGCTGGATGATGGCAGAGAGCTGAGGAGGGTAGTTAAGGAACCAGCACGAAGAAGAATCTCCACAGACTAGGGTGATGGGTTGATAGTAGCAAGAGTAAAATTAGAAACAACTTTAAATCCTATACTTGGATTAAAAAGTCCACAAGAAAAATATGGGTGTTCCTGTTAACAGAAGTTTGTTTAATAAAGCTCTTAATAAAGCCTTAGCTGCCTGGGGTCGAATGGGAATCCGTAGCGTGTCATGACTGATGAAAGAGCGAGCGCCATGTCAGGAAGCATGACAAACGCGGAAGTGAGTGGTGCTCTGCAGTCTCAGACCGTGTCTGGCACGTGTGACCAGGTCTTGTCCACGGGTTCAACGGTTCACTGGCCATTTCCTTGCATTTGGAGGCCAGACCACACTCATAAAGGCTTTTCTGACTGTCTTATTTAAGGAACTGTTTAATATGGGTTTTAGCCTGGGGAATGTTATCACCGCCTTCAAATATGTAAAGAGCTGTCATGTACAATTGGGAGCAGACTTAATCTGTGTAGTGCCAGAGGACAGAGCGGGAAAGATGAATAGATCGCAGTTAGAGAGAGTCAGATTGAGTTTACTATAAGCGAGAGGTTTTTAACTACCCAAGCCATTTGGAATTAAAGTGATTGTTTGGTTGGTATGACAATGAGTTCTCTGCCAGTTAAAGTGTTCAAGCAGCTACTAGCTAAACTACCTATTAGACAGAAAGAATATAGAAAAGATTTCTAATTTGGGTGATTAGTTCAACCTGATGATGTCTATTGTCTCTCCTAAATCCAAAATTCTTTAATATGGTTATAAAAAAAGACCCATGAATGTTTGCAGTGGAGCAAATTATTGCCTCATGCAATTAAATGAAAAATAAAATGGGTTCTATTACAGAAATTACATTTTAAAGATATATTAACTTTTTATTGTAGAAGTAAATAAAATTTTCTCTTTATAAGTAGGAATGTGACTGAAGAATACAGTATTGGAAGTTAGATTATCAGAGGGGTCTAGCATGAGGGTGACTCCGTATATAGGGAAGAGGTGAGCAATTGAATGTTTAATCGCATCAGTTCTAATGTCTCCATCTCCACAAAAGCGAGGTGTCTGGTAGGCCCACTGAATCTACACACTGACATCATATCTTGCCCCTTGTTTGGCAGGTGCAGGAAAAGACGGCTCCAACAAAGAAACCCGCGCATGTTTGTTTCCTAGCCGTTTTTCTTCTAAAAAGTAATGCTGTAGATCAACTTGAATTTTGTATTCCTGTAGTTATTTATTTTTAGATGTTTTTATTTGTATTAGGGTCCTATCTGTGTGTTTTATTACCCAAATTTTACATTTTACAAATTGCCTAATTTGATCAAGTTTTTATAAATTAAACTATCTAAGAAGACCAATGATGAAGTCTCTTTTAAAATTGATAGTGAACTTATTATTATTTAATTTTTATACATTACCATAATTATTTCATCTATCTCCCTACATATACGTGACAAGTTTTTGAGCCGACAAATTAATATTTTTGCTTTTGCTCATACTGAGAAAAGGTCTCATTGTTTTAAAAATCATTCTTAAAAATCATTTTGTCTCTGCCTCTTTTTTTCATGAAAAAAATCACAGCCCAAATCACTCAGTCATAATCTTTTCTGGCAGTAACCTGGGAACAAAATGTGCTTTCTTTTACTTCTCCTGTGATATTGCCAATCAGAAAACAGAGAGTATTTATGTGTTATATACTTTGGTTAGGAGCTCAGCGATCAGGGACTTGAGTCACATGACTTTCCTGGAAAAAGTCCTTTGACCCCATTTCCCCAGGTTAAGGATTTCCTTAATCTGTGTCTTCTCAAACAGATTAACAAATCTTATTTAAAAATTTTTACTACAAAGTTGAAAATAACTATGTCATTGAAAGAGCTGCATATTGAACCACTCCAAAACTCAGTGGCCTTAATAAAAGAGCCGTTTTATTTGCTCATGAATCCGTGGGTCAGAAATTCAGGCTGCAGTTGGCTGGGTATGCTTATGCTTGTCTCGTGCAGCGTAGTGTAACACACTTTAGGATGACCTTACTCACATGTTCATCTCTTGGTTCCTGCTGTTGGCTGGACTACAGTCCTCAGAAGACTTGTTCACATGGCGGCAGCATTTCAAAAGTCACAAGAGAGAGAGTTCCTAGCAGCACAAGCACAAGCCCAATGCACAAACAATTTTTAAGCCTCTGCCTGTGCCCCATTTGATTACATCGCACTGGACAAAGCAAGTCACACATTGGTGAGAAAGAGGATCATGCAGGGTCCTGGATAAATGGAGGTGTGATAAATTGTGTGATTACTACAGTCATCTCTTGTGTTTGTGTGTACATTTAATTTTTTTCTTTGATGCATTTAGTTATTGTTTTTGGTCAACATAGAATGAGCATAGACTCTAAGTACTGTAAAAAGTGTGTAGTGGACAGGAGAGAAATAAACATTGAGAGCTTGGGAGCTCATGGTGCCAAGATCATCACGTGTTATCTCACTTAGTTTTGTGGACTCAAGTGAAAACATTGAGATGTAGAGAAGGCAAATAACTTGTCCAAGGTCACAGTTAGCAAGTCATACTCCAGTTTCATGAGCAGATATCCATAACGGTACATATTATGGATAGTTACTGTTTCATAAACTATTTGTATGTGTTGGTTCACAATGCATAACAAAATTATAGTAATCTATGGCTTTTATCAAAAGCAAGCCAATCTGTTACCTCATCTGGCCTCCTAGGAACATGTGAAACAAGAATGCACATACCCTGGGGTATTAAATATATCTCACTCTTTTCGCGCTCCAGGTTTATCTAAAAGGGTACCTACTTGGCTGCAGTATTGCAGTGACATAGTGTTTGAATCAGGTGATGAGCACCTGACCTTTTCCACTGCTGTTAATCTCTTTTTATCAGTATCTACTAGCACCTCCTTGTGACTTAGAACATAAATTTTCCTTGTTGATAGACCCTTTTAGAAACCAATAAGCAGCAAAAGAGGGGCTGAAACAGTCTAGACACAGTGCTGTGGGTTTGAGCCGAAGCATTTGTTACGCAGACTTTGTGTCTAAACGAGGGAAGGAGGATGCATTCTGTCACAATCTATTATCATTTCTTTTTTAATCTCATTTTTCTTCAATCTTGCAAAATGGAATATTTCTTTTAAAATCAGCTCACATACTGAAATGTCTTCTTTTAGCTGCAAAATTGAACCCTCCCATTAAATGTTGGAGGGAAAGAGACTTTTAAGGAAAATGTCAACTAATAGGATAATTTCCAATGGAAGTTTCTTTTTGTAGTTGTTGAAGTAAGTTCCTGCTCAATAACTTTATCTGAAGCTTCCCCCTCTGAGATTATTTTCCTCATACTTATGCAACATGAATGAAGATTGCAAATTAATAAGCTGGGAATCATTTGATAGAAAACAATAGGAAGAAAATGTCCATAAATTTCTACAAATCTCTGTATGCGAAGAACTCAAATAGAAACTTGAAATTCTCAAGAGTGCTTTATAGATTCATTAGGGATCTCTTTAAAGCCTTCATCTTCTGTGATCACGATGTAAAGTGTGGGGCTGGAAAGTTATTTTAAAGTCATTTTGTTGCAAGGAAAACAGCGGGATTCTGCCAGAGCCCAGATGTTAGTAAAATTGCAATGAAACATTGAAAATAACAAGGCCAGAGATTTATATTCATATGAAAGTAATATTTGGACAAAAAGGTGGGTGGTATTATTTTTCTAAAATACGGCATATTCCAAAGACACACTGAAAAAGAAAATGGCATGGTATGATTTAATAATTATCCTCAATTAAAAATATTATAATGAAGAGTATACTTCTTAGATATGAACTATATTTTTATTTTTAAAAGTGCTTGTAAAATATAATTGTGGTGTGATTATTTCTAACTGATTTTATTTCCAAATACTGTTTATAGGGATACACTTTTGGAAGGTAAGCTTAAGCAACAATTAACTTTTAATAGGTGCAAGATACATTAATAAAAAATAATTAAGATGTTAGTAAACAAATGATACTAACTGAAAATGAAGGTGGTTTAAAGAAAGTGATTTTAAAACTAATCTAAGATTAACTGAATGTAAAATCCCAAGTTTTCCAAGTTATCCTGCTTAGGCACGTTGGGCCACTTCTCCAACTGCTGACACAATAGGCTGCTGTGGAGACAACAAACCACCAGAGGGCACTCCAAAACTGACTCATCAAACTGAAGGTTTTATAATACGTAGATTCGATAATATTTTATTAATTTATTAATATAACATTTTATTAATTTAATAATAAAATATTATAATCCAATTACACCCGAATTCCAACTCACTGCTCCATTCTGTCTTGTTTTAATTTGGCAGTCACTAATTTTATTGTAAAAGTGCGTCTTTGAATGAACATTTATTTTAATGAGTTCTGAGATGTAATACACTAAGAAAAATTACATTTGACTAAAGTGGAGAGAATGACAATAATGTTATTCTTTTCTTACTTTTTATATGTTTCAATTGCTTGATTTTTTTCACTTAATGTTAATTGTCAATGTTAAAGTGGTAGATGTTAAAAGTAACATTGGTTCATTATATATATTTTTGAGAATACATAAAAGTATAAAGAAAAAATAAAATTCATCTATAATTAATGTACTCAGAAGTAATTACAATTAACTTTTTTGTCTAGATACATTTAAGTTATTTTCTGTTTGTCTTCTTTTTGAATGCGGTATATGGCTGGATATACAATTGGAAATAACTGTTATTTTCCTTCACCCTTTGCACATATTATTCTCTTGTCCTGTTGCATCTGATGTAGCTGAAGTTTTACTTTTTTTTTTTTTTTTTTACAGAGACAGAGTCAGAGAGAGGGACAGACAGGGACAGACAGGAATGGAGAGATGAGAAGCATCAATCATCAGTTTTTCGTTGCGCATTGTGACACCTTAGTTGTTCATTGATTGCTTCTTCATAGGTGCCTTGACCGCAGGCTTTCAGCAGACCGAGCAACCCCTTGCTGGAGCCAGAGACCTTGGGTCCAAGCTGGTGAGCTTTTGCTTAAACCAGATGAGCCCGCACTCAAGCGACCTGGGGGTCTCAAACCTGGGTCCTCCACATCCCAGTCCGGCGCCTATTCACTGCGCCACCACCTGGTCAGGTTGATGTTGCTGAAGTCTTTATCATTTTTAATCTAGATAATGACGTTGTCCTCTATTACTGCTTTTAATGTCTCTTTGTGTTTGAAGTTCTGCATTTCAGTATAATATGTCCAAATGTGGATCTCTTTTCATTTATCTTGCTTAGAATTTTTTGAGGGATTCCCAGATTTTAAAATTAATATGTTTTTTCTTCAATTCTGGAAAATTCTCAATCATATGTCTTTAGATAGTACCCCCTCCTTTATGTAATATCCTCTCTGGAATTTCAGGAAGACATATACTGGACCATCTCACATTATTTTTCCTTTCCTCTTAATCACTGCTTCTTAGTCTATACTTTTCTATCTCTGTGTCATATTATATGTTATTCACAGATATTTCCCAGTCCACTAATTCTCTCCCTAAACTCTCAAGTGAACTTCTGATTAATCTACCAATTTTAAATTTTAGACTATATTTTATTTATATAAATTTTATTTTATTTTTTCAAATCAGCCATTTCCTTCTTCTATACTGTTATGGATCTAATTGTGTTCCCCCCAAATTCATGTTTAAGTCCTAATCTCCAGTATTTCTAGTGTGACTAACTATATTTTGAGATAGGGCTTTTATTTTTCTTTTCTTTAAATTGATTTGAGAGAGAGAGAAAGGAAGAGAGAGTAAGTGTCCTGACTGGGGTTTGGACCAGCAACCATGAGGACAATTCTCTAACCAACTGAGCCATCCAGCCAAGGTGGAGATAGCGCTTTTGAAGAGATAAGGTGAAATAAGGTCGGATGGGTGGTCCTTAATCCAATATGTTTGGTGCCTTTATAAAGAGAGGGAATAAAGATACCAGATAAGCCCTGACTGGTTGGCTCAGCAGTAGAGTGTCGGCCTGGCATTTGGAAGTCCCAGGTTCGATTCCCAGCCAGGGCACACAGAAGAAGTACCCATCTGCTTCTTCTTCCCCTCCCACAGCAAAGGTTCCATTGAAGAAAAGTTGGCCTGGGCACTGAGGATGGCTCTGTGGCTTCTGCCTCAGGTGCTAGAATGGCTCTAGTTGCAATGAAACAAAGCCCCTGATGGGCAGAGCATCACCCCCTGGTGGGCAGGTATGGTGGATCCCAGTTGGATGCATGCGGGATTCTGTCTCTCTGCCTCCCCACTTCTCACTTCAGAAAAAAATAAAAAAAGACACCAGACAAAGACCAGACACAGAGGCATAACCATGTGAACACATAGCAAGAAGATGGCCATCTGCAGGGCTAAGAAGAAAGGCCTCAGAAGAAATCAAACCTCAAACTTGAACTTCTAGACCTCAGAACTATTAGGAAAGAAATTTCGGTTGCTTAAGCCACCCAGTCTGTGGTATTTGTTATGCCCAATTTAGCAAACTAATGGACATATTAAGATATTTTCTTTTGATTGTGATTTCTATTCATTTTAAAATCTTTTATTAGTGTAAATATATTTTGATCTATTTTCTAGTTCTTTTCATTGTCTTGCCCACCGGGTGTTTTCATTGCCTTGTATAGCCTGTGCATTATGTTGTGAACTTATCTCTCAACAAGGCTTTTAGTTTCTTTTTCCCCCTTAAAAATTTCCTTATTTTATTTTTAGGATTCTAAATAGAAACTTCATAAAGAGGATTTATAATAACTGTGCCTGTGTTTGAGTAGTTTTCTTTGGAAGTTACAGTGGCGAAATTTTGTGGGTTTTTAAAAAAAATTATTTTATCACAGTAAGAACACAACATGACATCTAAATTCTTGCAATTTTTAATACGTTATTGTTGACTACAGGTATAATGTTGTACAGCAGATCTCTGGAGCTCATTCATTTTGCTTAACTGCAACTACATGCTCATTGATTTACATCTTCCTAGCCGACAGCCACCATTTCTATGAATTTGACTATTTTAAATATCTCCTGTAAGTGGAATCATGCAATTTTTCCGTGTTGGGATTATTTCACTTAGCATAATCCTCAAGGTTCATCCTATTGTAGCATATTGTGGAGTTTCCTTCTTTTTAAAGGCTGAATAGTATTCCATTCTGTATATATAGCAGATTTCTTTCAGTTCATCCACTGTTGGACATTTAAGGTTGTTTCTACATCTTGGACACTGTGATTAGTGCTGCAGTGATCACAGAGCACTGATGCTTCTTCAAGATCCTGGTTTTTATTCTTTGAGACAAATACCGAGAAGTGGGATTGCTTGATCGTGTGGTAGTTCTATTTTTTAATTTTTTTTTTTTTTTTTTTTTTTTTTTACAGGGACAGAGAGAGTCAGAGAGAGGGACAAATAGGGACAGATAGGAACGGAGAGAGGTGAGAAGCATCAATCCTTAGTTTTTCGTTGCCGTTGCGACACCTTAGTTGTTCATTGATTGCTCTCTCACATGTGCCTTGACCGGGGGCCTTCAGCAGACCGAGCCACCCCTTGCTGGAGCCAGCGACCTTGGGTCCAAGCTGGCGAGCTTTCGCTCAAGCCAGATGAGTCTGCGCTCAAGCTGGCGAGCTCGGGGTCTCGAACCTACGTCTTCCGCATCCCAGTCCGACGCTCTATCCACTGCGCCACTGCCTGGTCAGGCCTATTTTTTAATTTTTTGAGGAAACTCGATCTTGCACTAATCTGCATTCCCGTTCTGCAGGATGCCTTTTCACTCTGCTTGTCTCTTGTGCTGTGCATAAGCTTTCAAGTTTGAAGTAGTTTTATTTTGTTGTTGCCTATGCTTTTGCCGTCATAGCCATGAAATCACTGCCAAGACCAATGTCATGAAGATTTCCCGCTATGTTTTCTTCTAGGAGTTTTACAGTTGCAGGTCTAACACTTAGGTCTTTAGTCCATTTTGAGTGTATTTTTGTGTAAGGTATAAGATAAAGGTCTATTTTCATTCTTTTTCATGTGGATATCTAGTTTTCCCAACACCATTTATTGAATTGACTGTCTTTTCCCCATTGTGTATTCTTGGCACCCTTGTCAAAGATTACTTGACTGTATATACAAGATTTATTTCTGGGCTTTCTCTTCTGTTTCATTGGTTCATATGTCTTGTCTTTGTGCCAGTACCATACTGTTCCCTCCCCAGCAACTAACCTGTGCTGGACCTGTCAGAACTTCAGAGCAGGTAAGACAGATGCTAATTTTTAAAATATCCTTGAAGAAGTTGGGGCAGTGGATGCGTGGAGTTTTCATCCACTCATTCTACCTGAACTGGGGTGTGGGGAGGATCTGTGGTGTCTGTCATCTCTAGCTGTCACCTCCTTTCAGGCTGCTAGACTGTGCTGTACCACACTGGAACCTCGAGACTGATATGATGGATGCCAGCTGGCTGGCTGGTCCCAGAGAATTTGGGTCACTGGACACACAGATCCGCTCTCTATTTCCTCAGGGGGAGGCTGCGATCTGGGATCATTTTGTCTGCTAACTCTGTGCTGAGCAAAGGATGGGATCTATGGCATCTGTCAGCCCAAGCTGCCATCTTTGTTCTCCTCTGGGAGGCTCATTTGTGCCAGACAAGTCAGATTTCAAAGGTTAAGACAAAAGCCATTTCTCTAGGGAGCCCCATCAGAAAACTTGGGATGCTAGATGAATGACCCAATTCATTTCCTTCCCTGGGTGCAGCTGGAGGTAGGGAGTGTTTTCCTGATCACGTGGCACTACATCAGAGACAGGAACTGTGGTAGGGTCATTCCAAATTTCCCTACTGGCTTCACTGAGTCTGGTTTCACATTCTCCTGAAGTGCAGGAGCCTTTCAGTTTGTTTCTGAATTTCTCACAAAGGGAATTTTTCTGTTATTGCTGAATGAGTATATTTGTGGGGGCAAAAGGATTCAGGGTTTTCAACCCTGTCATTTTGCTGATGTCACCTCCCTGTTCTCTTTTTCCTTTTTATCTTTCCTTTTTTTTAAAAGTGAGAGGAAGATAAGACAGAGAGACAGATTCCCACATGCACACGACCCGGATCCACCCATCAAGTTGCCTACCTCGTGATTCTCTGTCCATCTTGGGCTGTGGTTTGGCAACTAAGCTGTAGTGTCCAATGGCAGAGGCTCCACAGAGCCATCCTCAGCACCCAGGCCAATATCCTCAAACCAATTAAGCCATGGCTGTGGAACAGGAAGAGAGAGAGAGGGAAAGAAGGATGAAGGGGAGGGATGGAGAAGCAGATGGTCACTTCTGTGTGCCCTCACTAGGAATTGAACCTGGGACATTCACATGCCAGGCGATGCTCTACTCCTGAGCCAAATGGCCAGGGTTACCTCTCTGTTTTCTAGTTACTTCATTTCTTGGAAATTTCGTGTTCACTAAGCCAGTTTAAAAAATAATAATCCCCATGGACAAAAATTGAATCTCATTTTAATTTATCTTAGGTACTAGTGAATTAGAACTTTTTTATATGATATGAGATGCATTTCTTAAAGTTCAAGTCAATGTTCATATTCCTCTTTTTGAAAAAATATGAGTGTATTTATCAGCCTATATATATCCTGCTCTGATGATTCAGTGATATCCATTTCTGAGCTCTGTCATATCTGCAAGTTATGTCTTTCTTGGCCTCCTGCAGGAAGTTAAATATTAATATTCATTTCTATATTTGGCAGAAAAACATATGAGGGTTTGAAGATGGGGTGGGACATTATTTTCAACTCTATTTAATACCTGCAGTTAATCATGGAAAGCCACTCATTTTAATTTGTCAGCTTATTACCATATTCTAGTATTGCAACAACAGAAATAACACACTCTGTTTTTGATTGGAATTGTTTTAGAATCTAGGCCAGGCCTTAGGACAGACATTAGTGTTATGGAAAACATGAAAATGTGAAGCACTGAATAGAAAGACTTCAGTTAAATATCCTCCTATAAGAGAATAAAATAAGATACTGTGTGGAAATAGGTCTTCACAGAAAGGGACCATAGACTCACCTATAGATTAGAAAGTAATATATATATATTTGATGCATATATTAGATGCCTGGCAGCATCTGCGGAAGTGGGGTGTAGATATGTGTGATCTTTAGCCGTTGGGACGGAAGTACTTCTTACTATAGAACAATGTGAGCTTTCAGCTTTAGCTTATCTGATACATTCTTAACATTGTAATGTCTGTGAAATTTGGCAGTGTCTTAAATTATTTCTATATTAATACAGTAGTGTTTCACTTTTTTTCTTCTCCAGGAAAGCTGTTGTTAAATTGCTGCAAATTGGGATGTAAGCATTTAGACTTGAGAAGAATTTTGATGATAGTGTATTAAGAAAATTCTAGAAAGAATCACACCAACTATTATTACACAGTGGTTTCAATGGGAATTGCATGGGGAATAGGTTGGCAGGTCAATTAGTGATTCCTCTGAATGAAAATTGGTATTTTTCAAAACTATTATAAGTATGTATTTCTGTGTTTTCTAAACATAACAGATAAATGAGAAACCATTGCTTTTTTAAATTAAAAATTTAAATTTATTGTGTTAACATGAATTCAAGTGTCCCACTCAATATAACACCCTCACCCCTAACCACGTGCTCCCATTACACCCCCTTTGCCCCCCCCCTCCCTTTAATCCCCTCCCACCTTCCCTCTGGGATTTGCTGTCCTGTTATCTGTATCTATGTGTTATATATATGTAATTTCACTAATCCCTTCACCTTCTCTGATCCCATCCCTTCCTCCCCCTTCCCTTTGACAGCTGTCCCTCTGCTTCCTGTAACTCTGCCTCTGCCTCTATTCCATTCCTCAGTTCACTTTGTTCATTAGATTTCACATATAAGTGAGATAATATGATATTTTTTCTTTTTCTGCCTGGCTCATTTCACTTAACATAATAATCTCCAGGTCCATTCATGCCATCCTAAAAAGTAAGATTTTCTTCTTTTTCACAGCTGTGTAGTATTCCATTATGTATATGTACCACTGTTTTTTTATCCATTCACTCACTGACGGACACTTGGGCTGTTTCCAGATCTTGGCTATTGTAAACAATGCTGCAATAAACATGGGGGTGCATATCTTCTTTTGAATCAGTGTTTTGGGATTCTTAGAATATATTCCTAAAAGTGGGATTGCTGGGTCAAAAGGCAGTTACATTTTTAATTTTTTGAGGAAACACCATACTGTTTTCCACAATGGCTACACAAGTCTACATTTCCACCAGCAGTGCAGAAGGGTTTCCTTTTCTCCACACCCTCGCCAGCAATTATTGTGTGTTGATTTGTTAATGAGCGCCATTCTAATAGGTGTGAGGTGGTATCTCATTGTGGAGAAACCACTGCTTTTTAATTGTTAGCAACTTTTTCTTCTTGTGAATTTTTAAGCTGAGGATGGGAAACAGATATCACCTAAAAATGCAACTCTAGTTCATAGATAGTGATGAGGTGGGAGCAGTGATTTGAGAGGATTCTAAGACTGTCTCCATGTTCAATGGGGTGTTTACTGACCCTTCTGCAAGCACTAGAATAGCACATGTTACATCCAATGTTTTATCATTTGGTCCTCATAAATATATTAAAAATAGATTTAAAAATGGGCACAACTTTATTCCTCCCAACTTTATTTTCATATTTCTGAGACAGGCTTTCAGAATTTGTTGCTCTTGGGTGTATGTTTCTATTATTCATTGCTTCCTAGTCCCTGCTCTTGATTCAGACATTCCTGGAATGGGAATTAGGTTGCCAGGCAGTTTTGCTGAAATGCTTTCCTGATAACTCATTTGTATTTGAAATTTAGTTCTGGTTTCATAGTGTACGATGTGGACTCTGTCTACTACTACATTTTTTAAAACTGCAATATTATTTTCTTTCCTGCAGTTTATTCTACCCATGGCTGGCTTCCCTATCCTTTTTCAAAGACTGGTTGATATTTGTGAAAGTATCTTAACATTTGGGTATTGGGAATTTCTGCTATGACTTCCATGATTCCAATCAGATAGATGATCTCTTTTAACTCAAAAATATTTATTTTTCTGGACAAGTCTCCTCTCTGTTAGGGAATTCTTAGCTCTTGAGTCTTCAAAAATGTCAAAGATCTTTTGAGGGAATTCAACTCTGTAGAACTTGTTTCTCTATTCCCCAAATAGTGATAATAGCAATTATTATTATTAACCCTTTGAGTAGTATGAATGTTCATGTATGTCCTCATGCCCCCTCACCATCCAGAGTATGGTTGTACATGTATGATGGCAACATTAAAAAAAGCAAATGTATGTTCTTTTTGTTTCCATAAATCGGTTATCAAACAAACATGATTTTAAGTTAATAAAACTGTAACTGGAACTAACTTTAGTTTTTGAAAAGAAAGAAACAACTCACTCCCAGGAGTCAGTGAACATAAAAAAAAACCTCACTACTCAATTAACAATATTATTAATTTATTATATAAATACATTAAAACATTAATATTAATAATGTTATTAAGTAATAATGACTCTTGTTATTATTTTGGTTTCTGCCTAAGATTTTATGCTAATACAACAATATGGAATAATTAACTTTCATTTAGAAGCTTAGATCTTAAAATGGCTTATTTTTAGAATCAGTGACATGTCCTTACTCCTGAAGAAACTGATTTTCATTTCTGTGTAATTCCTGCCTACCTTCAATGCAGGATATTTGAGTGAGACCAGGACTATTATGCACTTGCTCTCAAATAGCATGTTAGGCTCTACCTCCAAAATGGGAAACACATCCTGTACTAAGATTTGAATGAGTACATAAATCAAAGTCAACATTTCCTAATGGGAATGATGACGTACCTTAGGAAATATTAATTATAAGACACTTGATTTAAGAGAAAAACTTGTTAAAGGCATTCTTGGAATGGAGGAGTTTAGAGCAATGGACCTTCCACCCTCAGTCTCGAACTTCAGGGTTCCTGGCGGCTGGGAATCTGCTGCTGCTCTACACCCCCATGCCCCCAGGAGAAGGGCAGACAGACCCAGGTATCCAGGGTCAAGCGAATCTTAGGTCTTTTTTCTTGTAGTCTCAGAAATTGGACTTTAAACCATTTTAGTATCCCAAAATGACTTACAACGCTATTATAAGCTATTTTACTATCCTCCGCAGTTTTAGGAGATGAAACTTAGCATTGCTGGCTTTTAATATGACAAGGAGAGAACATTTGGAAAATGGTCTTTATTTGAATGTTTTTAGACCTCATACATGTACAAGTTTTTGTAGAGTTTCTAATATCGTAGTGAATTCCTTGGAAGTGTATACATTAATAGGATTTGTGTGCATCTTTAAATCATTAAAATTAACTAGGAATTAATGTGCTGGAACTTTGATGCTAAGATCTCGAATCATCTTTCTTGTCTGCATTAGCTCGTTATTTTTTCAGATTTTCTCTGTGAGGTAGTCATTAAGTATTATTCCTATTTTACAAAAGAGGTACAAACGAAGCAGAGAGAGAGAAGGGACTTGCTTCAAGTCCCAGAGCAAGTTAATAGGAGAAAAGCAATAAAGGAGTTGTCTCTTGACTTGAAAGATTTTCAGCCTTTTTCCAAATTATATTCTACTCTAAGGTGCTACATTGTTCATGAAAATTAGCCTATTACTACATACCCAGTGCTTCAGGAAATGAAAATGGACCTTGGAGAAATTTAATGAAGTACCTCTTTCTCGCTATTATACTTTGATTAGGTTTCCGGGCATGTTTGTGTGATGGAAGGGTCCTTACTGCACAAGACTAGGTATTTCCTTTAGTTCTGTCATGTGAGGCACACTGAAGGAGAGCATCAGAAATAGTAGCCAGGGAGAACATGGTGACTGTGAGTGCGGCTGATATTAGTGGTGCTTTTCTTACTCATGGGGAACCTTGCAAGGCGAGATTTTTCTATTAACCAATGTGCATCCTTCAAATTCACTGAATCATAAAGTCAAGGGACTGTTAGTGTTTTTAGGGGCCTTAGGATTTTATGGGTCTAACTTCCACAAAATATAAGCTTTTGTTGCAAAATATGCTTGATGAGTCATTGCACAATCTCTGCCTGAGCACTTTGGGAGAAGGAACTCTATCTCTTTCCAAGAAATTGTTCTACTGAGGGATGAGTGTAACAACCAGTGCACAGCTAGCTACAGAGACCTATGTATAATATTTATATATAAAATTTTATTTCATATATTATGGAAAATATATGATAATATCTTTGACCTCGAGAACTTTGGCCAAGTTAATTTCTGAACCTCAACGTCTGCACCTGGATAACGAGCATTTGACTTGCTTTGAGCATTAAATGAGTTAGGTATAAAGCATTTAGGAGAGAACCTGCTACATAGTAAGGGCTCAGTGAATATCAGCTTTAATTATTATCTGTGTGCAAGATGAGAGAGAGAGAGAGAGAGAGAGGGAGAGAGAGAGAGAAGGAGAGAGACATTACAGATCATTCTGCATTTCTGTTCTCCATTCCATTGCTGGAGATCAGCCCATTTCATTTCTCATTTCAGTTAGTATTGGACCCTCCACACTGGTCTCCCTGTTTTCACTCTCAGTCCTTTCAATCACTTTCCCACATTGAAGCAAAAGAGAACTTAATAAAATGCAAGTCTGAGCATGATAATCAGTATCTCAAAATTCATTGCTCTTCATTTACTTCAGTATGAGCTAGTTTACATGACTGACAATGACCACGGTGATCCGCCCGACTGCTTCTTCAGGCTTATTTGTACTTCACCCGTCTTCTGACTTAATTCCAAACTCTGCAGCATGGGCAGTGTGCCAGCAATCGATGCCTCTGCAGGTCCGCAGGCTCCAGGTCTGGCCTGTGTCCCCATTCCACTTCCTACCTGAGCCGGGGCACACTTCCCATCATCGGACCCTGTTTTCCTGCCTTGCTCAGACTGTTTAATTAATCTGTCATGGTTCCATTTATATACCTCCCCCAGGAAGTCATTGATGGTCCCTTAGGTCTCTCAAAGACTTTTATTTTTACCTGCCCACCCATTACCATATTTGATTACAGTAACCTTTCTGCCCCTTTCCATCTCTGAACTCAGGAGCCTGGAGATCAGGGACTGTATCCTGTTCACTGGTCTTTCCCCAGTCTTCAGTTCTTGGCACATGGTAGATACCATATTTCCCCATGTATAAGATGCTCCCATGTATAAGATGTACCTTAATTTTGGAGCCCAAAATTTGGAAAAAAAATGTATTACATAAAGTTATTGAACTAAAGTTTTATTCATCATAAAATTCATACAACTCCTCAACAAGTGCTAAAAAGCGGGAAATGCAAGTAAAAAAATCTACAACCACTTTATAAGACGCACCCAGTGTGTCTTATACATGGGAAATATGGTACTCAGTAAATAATGAGTAAATAACAATGTTTGGTGAGTAAATAACAGTAGACAACAGTGTGGAATAACTGTTAAATAATTGCTTCAGACAAAGAGGGTGGTACAAGTTACAGAGAGAAGAGCTCCTGTCTGACTCTATAGGCAGAGAAAGGATCAGAGTGTTGGCACTTGAGTCTTTTTCTTGATCTTTCTGGAGTAAAAGCATTCAAATAAAACTCCAGGCAGCAGGTAGTTAAAGTGTAGCCTTTGTGTCAGGATGTACTTCCAACTCAGCTACTTCCTAGCTGTTAGATGTTATACAGCTATAAAATGGGTATTCTATATTATGACTGTATTATGTACCCCAGCTCAATGAAATGAATCCTTAGCTCTTTAGAGGGACAGATTAAGCAAATGTCAGCTGTTTTCCTATGCCCAGTGATTAGGAGCACATTTATTCCTGGTATGTGCACTAGACCCTTGTGTTAGGGCGCAAGATCTTGGGTGAAGAGCCCGTGAGAAGATGGAAGGGATGAAAGTGCTGAGGAGAAAATGGAAGGGGACTGGAAAAAATTAATCACTATGTATGTATCTCAGGGAACAGATATGGAATTGTGTATATGAAATTCTTTAAGAATTACCAATAATTGAGAAATTATTTTTTTAAAACTGTAGTTTTATCATGAGAATGTTTTCATGACAATGAAATTATTAATGTAGAATATTTAGATTTTCTTAATCCTGATAAACCAGGGACCAAAGTTGAGACTACTGGGAGGCCTTTGAGTGTCTTCTGGATGGGCTAACTGTTTGAAATAAAAAAATGCAAAAGTTCATGAATATATTTTTCTTTCTCCGAGGAGAGAGACCATTGTATTATCAAAGGTCTCATGGTTTACCCAACGCTTTCTCCAATCTGAGGCAGGTAATGAGGAGCAACTCTGAGGAATAGAGTTGTGTTTATTAATAATAGACCTGCCTCAAAATATATATATATATATTTAGTGTGCACGAGACAGAGAGACAGGAAGGGAGAGAGAGGAAGGAGAGAGATGAGAAGCATCACTCGTATTTGTGTCACTTTAATTGTTCATTGATTGCTTCTCATGCATGCTTTGATCAGTGGGCTCCAGTCAAGCCAGTGACCTTGGGTTTCAAGCCAGTGACCTTTGTACTGAAGCCAGCAACCTTGGGATCATTTCAATGCTGCGCTCAAGCCAGCCACCCTGCGCTCAATCTAGTGACCTTGGGGTTTTGAACTTGGGACCTCAGTGTCCCGTGTTGACACTCTCTCCATTGTGTTACCACCAATCAGGTGGTCAAAATATTTATTTACAATGGACTATCATGATTCAGTAAGACTTTATATAAATTTATCATCCTGTATTCCTATTTCTTATTATAACAATTACAACAAAATACTTAATAGATCAATTTACACTTAGCATTTAATGATGTGAAAAAATTCTTTTCAAGACTAACTTTTATATAGTTATTAAGCTTTGCTATTTTGGAGGACCAGAGATTGAGGAAGCAAAATAAACAAACATATAAATAATAGCAAAACACCAGTAATGTCCAGGATTTTGGACACAATAACTACATAGTCTAGACATGTCCTGTTTTTCTTTCTTTTTCATCTAGCATTGAAATTTCAAGCTACTTTTTCTTTTTGATGAATTGAAAGTCTTCTAATTATTCCTTTATTGTAGAGAATATGTGTGCTTATGGGGAACCACATTTTGCTTATATTATTTACACTTGATGTTTGATAGAAAATGACTTTCATTGTGATGAGGCAGAAGAGAAGGGGAGGAGTTGGAATGGGTTGAAGGAGAAAATGGACTTTTGATGAGTGTCTTCAGTGTGCCAGGCCCATCATGGGTATATCACATGTTATCTCACTGAGTACATACAGCAAGCGTTGTATGTTAGATGTACACGTGCAACTTTATTATAGGAGAGAAAATTGAGACTTCAGAAATGAAGGGATTTGCTGAATGAAGGTCACAAGCTTTACAAAGTTGGTCTTTGAACTCAACTTTGACTCTGAAGCCTGTATAATTATTCTCAACCCCCTCCCCTGATAAATACCTTTTACAAAACCTTGTATCATCTCAAGGCTTTTTTAAAATTAGTTTTATTAATTTTTTTACAGGGACAGAGAGAGAGTCAGAGAGAGGGATAGATAGAGACAGACAGACAGGAACGGAGAGAGGTGAGAAGCCTCAATCATTAGTTTTTCGTTGCCGTTGTGACATCTTAGTTGTTCATTGATTGCTTTCTCACATGTACCTTGACTGCGGGCCTTCAGCAGACCGAGCCACCCCTTGCTGGAGCCAGCGAACTTGGGTCCAAGCTGACGAGCTTTTGCTCAAGCCAGATGGGCTCACACTCAAGCTGGCCAGTGTGGGTTTCAAACCTGGGTCTTCTGCATCCCAGTCCGACGCTCTATCCACTGTACCACTGCCTGGTCAGTCCTGAAGGCTTTTTTAGATGCCTTAGTAGTTGCATGGGAGCTGAAATTACTGTTACTAGATATATTAGAAATATTTACCCATACTCTTTGAAGATCTAGAATAACCCTTGAAGATGAAAGCATTACCAGTAGTTAGCTGCCTTCTCATTAACTAGTACTAATTAGTGATCTGGACTTTGTATGCCTGCAGAATACTGAATGATCAGAAGTAACAGGCTATAAGAAAATACTCTTAACAACTCATTGCTAGTAGGATAAGAAGCCAGATAATAAAATTAACAACCTGTGTGATCTTTACAGGTTATCTCTGAAAACTCTTTCTCTTGTAGCTCTTTCTCTAAATAAGCACTATATTCTCTAGAAAACTTTCCCAATTCTGATTAGAGTCAAAAGATAGCTTATAAGACTTTTGTCTCAGTCCCTAAGGTTATTACTAGGGTGATACTCTGTATACAGTTTTATGTCTATTTTCTCTTAAAGTTGATGTATCCATTTCACCAGAACATTAATTTTCTTCAGTAAGCATTATTTTAAATGGTTTAAAAATAGCATTGTACCTGACCTGTGGTGGCGCAGTGGATAAAGCCTCGACCTGGGAACGCTGAGGTCGCCAGTTCAAAACCCTGCACTGGTCTGGTCAAGGCACATATGGGAGTTGATGCTTCCAGCTCCTCCTCCCTTTCTCTCTCTCTCTCTCTCTCTCTCTCTCTCTCTCTCTCTCTCTCTCTCTGTGTGTGTGTGTGTGTGTGTCTTCTCTAAAAATGAATTAAAAAAATTAAAAAATAGCATTGCAATGGCTCTCTATGGGGTATCATTTCTGTAAGGATCATCCTTCCATCTGTCCCGTTTTCCAATGTCTATATGGTCACTGTAGGAACAACCATGTTCTTATTTAACCATATCCCACTGGTTATATTTGGTTGGAACAGAGGTGAGCACTTGGCCAAACTTAGCTAATTGGAGTGCTTCCCCAGAAAAATGTTAAACTTGGGAGCTCCTTGGTAGCTGAAGCCCTGGGGGTTCCAGTGGCTGCATTTGCTGTTCTCAGTGAGAGGGAATCAAACTGACAATGCAGAGACACAGAGGGGCCCCTGCCCGGGACTGTGAAACTCCATTTCAGGCTTCCTGGGGCTCTAATTTTAACCTTTCATTGGATGCCTACCAAGTAAATTCTCTTTATGTTGAAGCTGGTTTGATTTGGGTTTCTGTGGCTTTCTAAAGCATGTTCTGATGAATACACAAACCTTGGGAAGGTATAGAGGAAAAAGCAGGCTCAGAGAAAGGAAGGAAGCTGGACGATGGTAGAAGTGTGATGGAACCCGGATATATACTGCCCACAAAAATTAGGGGGTCGGGGAACATGCCAATACTCCAGTACTTTCAGCATTTTGTATAGTGCATTTTCACCATTTGCTTTTCTGATGTTCTTGTTTAATAAAAAAAAAATCAAATGCTGCTTTTATTTTTGTTTACATTTGTTTTGAAATATTCCCTAATTTTTGTGAGTAGTATATTTGACTCCAAAGCCTGCGAGCTTAACCGTTAAGAATTATAACTCCTGGAACAGAGGTTTTCTGGGACTTCTTCTTTATGTTTTTTTTTTAAAAGATCATTGCAAGAACAGAAGAAATGATGCATAAGCACCTGTGTGTTTTAGTGTTAAACTTTTCTGTTCTTTGTTTAAGATGACTGGTTTCTTCTTTTTTTGCCTTCTCAGTTGCTCTCATTCCCCTCAAGTTTTAGGAATAAGAACATCTACATGGAGCCTGTGAGATTATTATCAAAATCCTCCTCCTCATCACTGACATTAATATTTACAGAGTGACCGACATGGATATGGCATGAGTTAGGCAGCCGATGTATATTACTTCATTCAATTTATTTACTGTAAAGTTTTGCAGGTACTTCTACTGCTATTCTCCTTATTGATGCCATGGTTAAAATTGTTCTTTCTATTTCAAATGTGAAAGAACTGAGCCTTAGAAAGATACATTTTCCAAGGTTGTGTACATAGTAAGTGGTAGAGCCCAGGTTTGAATCCATTTGCTCCCAAAGCCCATGGTCACACCCACTCTAATATTAGTACTTATGACAGATTCTGTGATAGGCATGGTTCTCTCAACTGTACGGGGCAAGACAGGGCAACTGCAAGTAGGCTATAAGGTTTAGTTTTCTGGCCAGTGTTTAAAAGGTTATAGAATTGAGTAGGTAAGGTAAAATCCACAGCAAAAATCTATCTCAGCTGGAGCAATACACAGATCATTTTGCAGGTGGGAAGGTGTTTTTTGCCTCCAAGCATGGGACTTCAGTTACTGCTTGGGAGTTATAGAGACAAGGTCATCCAGACATTGCCAGAGGGAAAGACAAGGACTGGATAGGTTATCAGGGCTATAGCCAAGAATGCAGGGGTCATTGCAAATCTCTAGATTCAGCCAAAGAATTGAAATGCATTAGAAAACAAAGGTAAAGTCTGGTTGGAGAAACTGATCACAATAGGGTTGAATAGGAAAATTGCAGGAGAGTGTCTGTGGGTGCCCAGGGTTTTGCAGGTGTATCAGCATGTAGATATGCTGTATTAGTCAGGGTTCTCCAAAGAGACAATTCCAGTGTGATCTGGGATCTATCATCTATCTGTCACCGATTTATGAAAAAATATATAAATCACACATAAAAACATACAATATATGAGAAAATATAGCTATATAGAGAATAAAAGGTTTATTATAAGGAATTGGCTCATGTGAGAAATCCCATGACCTACTGTCTACTGTCTGTAAGCTAGAGCCCAGGAATGCTGCTGGTATAAATTCTAGTCCTAGCCCAATGGCCTGAGAACCAGGAGAGCTGATGGCCCAAGCCCCAGTCCAATGGCAGGAGGACACTGCTATACTAGTTGAGCAGTCAGGCTAAGAGAGCACATTTTGCTTTCTTTCACGGTTCTATTCTATATTAGGCCCACCACCTATGGTGCTTGACCCAGTTCACCAATTCAAATGCTGAAGACAGACTTGCAGACATATCCAGAGATGATGTTTAATCTGGGCACCCCATGATCCTGTCAGTTTGACACATACAATTAACAATCACATATGCTAAGCACCAGCCATTAGAAAGACTTATTTCAGAGAGTATTGGCTAATGGGCAAGACCAATGATTTGGAGATTAGTTGACATCTACTTAACTGCTTGCTTGCTGAATGGCCTTTAGCAAATTGCAAATTATTTCACCACTCTCATCCTAGATTCTGTTATCTGCAAAATGAGGATAACAATATCTGTCTTAGAGAGTGGTAATCAGGACTGAATTAACTAGTAATTTATATGTCATGGGATACTGTTTTGAAATATTAAGATAAAAATTCTCTGTCTTGGAGAAAGAAGGATAGTAGAGGGGAAATATATCAGTTAGAGTTCTCTACCAAAACAGATTCAGAGGAGATGGAAAGACTGATTCTCTCTCTCTCTCTCTCTCTCTCTCTCCTTCTCTCTCTCTCTCTCTCTCTCTCTCTCTATATATATATATATATATATATAGTCAGTCAAGGAACTGGCTCATGATTGTGGGAGCTGGCAGGTGTGAGTGGGCAGGCAGGCTGAGAACTCTTGGGCAGAAGGTGATGCTGCTGTTATGAATTTGAATGTCTTCTTCTTCAGGAAAAAACCCTCAATTTTGCTTTTAAGGCCTTTGGACAGATTCAACCAGGCTCACAAACATTACTGAGACAATCTCCTTTACTTGAAGTAAACTGATTGTAGATGTTTGCCACATCTACAGAATATCTTTATAGCAATACCTAGATTACTGTTTGAGTAACTATATACTATAGCTTAGCCATGTTGACCCATAAAGATAACCATCACTTTATGACAGCCCCTGAGAAAGGGTTTATAACCCAACAAGCTTTGCAGAGGATTTGAGCAAAAGAACATTAGTCACTTCAGACTCACTTGGGGACCTTGGAGAAGGGAAGTTCTGTGTGTTGCTCATTGTGCGAAGCCTGGGAGGTGGCAGCCATGGTCAGAAGCCCTTTCAGCCTCACAGCATAGGAGTAACTGGTTCAGGTAGATAGACCAAGGCCCTGGTTGGCAAACTGCGGCTCTCGAGTCACATGCGGCTCTTTGGCCTCTTGAGTGTGGCTCTTACAAAATACAATGTGCGGGCGCTACCTCGATAAGGAATGTACTTACATATACATTTTAAGTTTAAAAAACTTTGGCTCTCAAAAGAAATTTCAATCGTTGTACTGTTGACATTTGGCTCTGTTTGCCGACTAATGAGTTTGCCGACCACTGGACCAAGGCAACCTTATAGATGTCCAGTGGGGACTCTGTGGTGTAGAGAAGAGCAGAATCATTTCCCCCCTTGCCATTGAGATTGGTTTGGACATGTTCTCTCAGCGGGCCTGAGGAGATCACAGGGTTGAGATGGGAAGTATGAGGGATGAGAAGATGAGAAAGATGGACAGAAGGTCATACAGCTGGGCCCTTAAGGAACTTTTCTCACGACAAACGTGAAGTTTCTCCTTCTAGGCCAGATATGAACTAGAGGCAGAAATTTCTATTACAGAGAAAATAAAGTGATATTTTGCACACTTGGCTATGTAGACTGGAGCAGTGTTTAACCACCACACTTGGTACAGCACCTTTGATGTACTGAGCAATCAGTGAAACAATAGTGACATTAGAAGGAATAGTAATAGCAGTGACTACTCGTGAGACAGACATGGCGACACTGGAGATGGTGATGAGGTAGTAATAGTACTGGTACATTGACCTCCAGTCTCAGGCTTGGCTCAGAGACCATGTCTAGAAGTTTGTACCCACAGTGGTGATATTGAAAAATGGCAGTGACACTACAGCTCATCTTGGCCTCTGGGGCATACCAGAGTTTTGTGTGGGAATTTTTCAAATAGACATTCTGCCCTTAGTCCCTGCACATCCCCTTGCAATGTTCTAATGAACTTCTGATACTGATGAAACTGTGCTATTTCTCTCTGCTGTGTGAATGTCAGCAGAAAGTTGAGAGATTCTCAGATGGCCCTTCTTATTTTGCAGTTGAGACAACTGGCATTAAGCACTCAGAATAAAGTAACTGCTGAGATTGAATTTGGGTTCTCTGATAGCGATGGGATATTTACCATAGTTCCTTACATCTCCTCAAGAGAAACGCATGGACAGGCACCTCATGTAGAGGACATATCAGTTTATGCGTACTAGGAAATCAAAATAATAGTCTAGAAATATATATATTTTAGAAGGATATATATATATTTTCTTAAGCCTGACTTCCTGAAACTTAAATCTAAAAAATGAATTGTTCATACTGATGTCTCCAGTTGATTAATAGTATCTTTTAGGAAGTCCTGGATATTTAACAAGGGAAACATTGTAGGACATTACTTTTCGGGAAGGGTGGATGACAGAGTGGTGACTATAAACTGCATTCCCTGTAATCCAACGAGTGACTCACAAATAGTCACACCTGCTCCAGCATTTCTGTTTCGTTCCACAGAATACAATACTGATATTTCAATGTCCTGGGAAAATATATTCCGGGTGGAGTGATCCTTATTTCTCATTTTCTTAGGAAAATTGGTAAAAGTAACTGTAACATAATATTTTCAAAAGTTTTTTAGAGCAGGAGCCTCAGAAAATAGTTGGGAGCACTGATCTGTGGCCACTGACACCGGTCTCCTATATAGATTCACTTTCAGGAGGACACAGCCGAGAGCTGGATAATAGAATGGAGGATGACAAGTCTTAGGCTCAAAGTGAACACAGTCGATCGCCTCCTGGTGCTTAAGTGTCTTCTGTAGCATCTGTTCTAAGACGCCTTCACGTCTTTGCTCACATGTCACCTGCCCACTGACGCCTGCTCTGCCTCATTTCAGTTGCTATTTAAATTGTATCCCAATTCAACTCCAGCACTCCAAAAACCAATTATTCTAATTAATATTTTCCTTAGCATTATTTGTCAGCTAACGTATAATATAATTTATTTATGTAATGTGTTATGGGTTGAATTATGCCCCCCATCAGGTATTGCAGTCCTACTTGCCAGTAGGATTAGGACGTCGGAATGTGACTTTACTTGGAGATAGGGTCTTTGTAGAGGTAATCAGGTTAGATGAGATCATGAGGGTGGGCATAATCCATATGACCGATATCCTTATAAAAAGGGGAAACAAGACACAGAAAAAGACACACATAGTGGCAATACAATATGAAGAGACACAGGGAGAAGATGGCCATATATAGAATGAGCCCCTGGAATGGTGGGACACATAAATATTTAAACCAACGAGTTGTGGTATTTATTATGGCAGCCCTAGGAAGCTAATGTAATATGCTTATTGTTTAGGGTATGTTTTATTCCGCTTGAATCATAAGCTCCAGGGAAGCAGAGATTTTTGTATTATTTTATTTATTGATAGATCCCAAGTATCTGGAGCAGTGCCTAGCACATAGGAGTTGCTCTATAAATATTTGTTTAAAACATGAATGAATGAATGGGCTTACATACCAGTGATATCAAGGAGTTTGCTACCTGTATCAGGTAGGTATTTTGATCTTCTTTTCAAAGAAGAGAAAACAGAAACCTGAGATCAGGATGCTCAGAATCATCACAGAATTTAAACCTAGGTTTTCCAAATTCTGCCTTCAAGTGAGGACAGTATTTGAACTCCAGTGGGTCTGAGATTTTAGCACACATCAGAATCCTGGAATCCTGGAGGACCAGTGAAGATCCAGTCATGCTGATTCAGAAGGTCTGGGCTGGGGCCTGAGAATTTCTTGCAAATTTGCAGGTGTCACCAGTGCTGCTATTTCTGCGACGGCACTTTGAAAACCACTACACTATAGTATAGCCAACTTCCTAACATTTCGTGTGATCAAAAGCTCTGTTTTCCTACTCAGCTCCATGGCTTGTGTAGTTTCCCTAGAGGTAGCAATGAAAATGGACACTTGCATTTTTGTTTCTTGTTTACTAGTATTTTTTTCTTTAATGATGTGCTTTCATGTGGAGCCTTTTCTTTCTTTCCTCATTTTCTTTGTTCTCCTTATTCTGATCTTTCTTTAGAAACTCTGCTGTATTGTGTTTTCTTCCCGTGGTCTGTGAAATACTGTGGTAAGTATGTTAAAATAATATAACTTAATTTTTAAAGGTAAATTACCTTGCCTCTAGCTTGAGTGCAGAACAAAGGCTGCCATAATTCCTCTTATTAACTTCACTTTGGAGGTTTTATTTGTTGAGGGGCATCTGAAAAACCTTAGAAACTCCGTTCAGACACAACAAATTGGGTGACTGCAGTAATAATGCATAAATCAGGGATCTGAGATTTCAGACACAGATGATGAAGTTTCCATAGGAAAAAACTCTTTTCCTCTGGCTGTGATTTACTCTTGTTACAAGTGAGAGGATCTGTGCAGGGACAGTGCATCACCTAAAAGAGGAGAAGCTGGACTTCCACAAAGACTTAAAAGGCTCAAGTCAGGAAAAAATGCCTGTATTAAATCACTCATTATTGTATCCATATTGATGTCAGACATCATTTAATTTAAAAAGAACAAAACCAAGGAAGGCCTTGGTTAATTGATGCTTCAAATAATATATTTCTCTTGTGTCATGATCAAGTGGCCAAGGATTAAGTTTTAATGTATAATAAACTCAAATCAAGTTTCTTAGTATTTCCCAGATGTAAAATTTTTGTATTGTGTAGTTCTGATATTTTTAAATACATACATTTCTCTCATAAACATGGTAAAGCTTTTTTTCAGTAGATTTGTCTATTTGTGTTGAAATGACAATTAGTGCCACTAGAGAGCACTGTGGCTAAACATTTGTACCAAAGCTATCTGTATAGGAGCTCTAACTTGCCCACATTTAGTTGTACAGAAAGTCTTGGATTACCCATATGTACCGATCCAAATTTTATTTCAAAATTACTTCTTTGGAACTCAGTATGCATTTTTCTCATAGAAGCAATAAAATAAGTACTGGTGTGATCCTCAGTAAATCCCCCATTGTTTGTTAAATAATATATAACTAAGGTTTACTTGCTACCTAAAAGTAAGTAATAATAAAAACAACAACAAAAAGGCCCCAATTAAATTACAATTTATTTATATGAAATGGAATTTTAAAAAATCTGAAATATTTTGACAAGTTTAAATACAGATACCTACTAGCTTGGAAATACATACTACAAAATTGTAATCCTATTTATTCAAAAGCAACAATAAAAGAAAAGTATTCAGCAGTGAACTCTTAATCTGAACTGGAATGATAGCATTCAGCCCCTTCCTCCCAACCCCCTTCTCTTGGTGGCAGGTTGGGTTGGTTGACTGGGTTCCTCCTCTTGGAGCCCACTAAGCTGTTTTGGTTTCTGATGACCACTACCTCCAGACATCTCTGCTTCGCTACCTGGTGGGGTTCAGTAGTATTTCATGCCTCTTTATCTTTAAAGGCAGCCAGATGTCAAGCCAGCCCCAGCCACTGGGTGGAGCCATTTCCTCCTAGTCCCAAACTATCAAGGGTAGTTTCTTTTAGCCTCATTCTGCCCAGATCAAGAATTGGAAATTCACTCAGCTCACTTCCCAGGAAGGAACAGGACCAGGACCGTGCTCACGGCCACAGCACAATTCCTTTTTACCCCTCTGTTCTAGAAATGGTTCCCTTCTTTTCCTTCCCTCTTTACATCTCTTTCCTCTAATTTAATGATTGTTTTTGGGATATCCAATTCTTTTTTCTCTAGAGCTTTTATTACCTTAGTCTGCATTTCAAAGAGAATTTTAAACTAGATAGGGAACAAAATTTGATTGACAGTTAACTTCTCCCCACCCTTCTTCCCTTTCCTCTCTAGCTTGAGTTGAAAATCAGGTTTCTTTCTGCTCAGAGCTGATGGGGATGAAAGGGGAGGTGAATGGTATGCAAAATGTCTGAAGGTATGTGGATCCAGCACCTTCCTCTCTGGATGGTGAGCACCAGAAACCTCCCTTATAATTTAAGTTGTATCCATATCACCTGAAAGGCTTGTCAAACATGCAGATTCCCAGAGATGTGGAGTGAGACCCTGGAAAATGCATTTTCCATAAGCATGGTTCTGATTATTCAGGCCACACGTTACTAAATGATGCAATAGGCCCTCCTTTCTCAAGCCTCCTTTCAGACCAATTTTAGAGTGTATCTTTTATTAATGGGTGCTTGTTTTAAGGTAGCAAATGGGTTACTATCTCCAAGGAGACAGGGGAAGTGTTCAGTTGGTGTGCTTGCTGAGGTTATGGAAAAATTATGTTTAGTAATGACAGGCATTGACCTGATCTGCCCCTTTAGGACTACAGGGCTAGTATTTTCACCTACACTTTTCACAACAGGAGAAAGCATTATTCATGAAAACTTCTCTGTGTGTGGTTTTTTAGATAATAAATAATTGAAAGTAAAAGTTGGCATCAGTATGCCATGTCAAGCCTTTTCTTTTCTTTCTTTTTTTTAAGGGTAATGAGGAGACAGATGGTATTTTTCCTATAGATGCCAAAAAGAAAAAAAAAAGAGAAATTAAAAAAACCCTCCCAAATCTTGTATAATTTCCAAAAGCAGTATATCTTGGATCCTACTGGTGGTCCCCTCATAGCCTATGGAGAATAGATTTATATATTTTAAATGTTTGTTATCATTAGATTGGTTAGATAGAGGGCTTTTGGTTGAAACTAGAGCTTTCTAAATAAACAGAAAGTAATCGTGTAAGAAGTGATATTCCAATGTATCCAGATGACAAGTAATGGATACATTTCAAATATGCTAGCTTTAAATGGATACTAGGGTCTGTACAATGCCCTGGATACACACTTCAAAATATATCATTTTAGGGTATAGCTTTTCATGCATCAAAGTAAAATTATTACTGAAACAGAATGAGGACAACAGTTTTAGCAAGATAAAATAAGTTTTCCAGGATGTGTTCTGGCTAACAAATGATGGCAAAAAAAAAAAAATTTATATTTCTGATGCGTCATTTTAAAATAGATCATTGAAATGACAGAGCTTTGATTTTTTTCAATGTTCTTTTTAAACATCTGACAAGAGGTTCTGACTACATAAGTCACATACTAATTAGTAATTAACCACTGTTATTTAATTAGACTATCTAGTTGGTGCAGCACGCATTAATCGCTCACAGTTTGGTGCACGCTGGCTGCTCCTGATGACTAGGCTACCCTACTGGGGTGCGTTTCATGCCGTGTGATGCAGCTGGGCCCTGACTCAACCTTTTCCTACCTTTGTCTTGAATTTAGAAAAGAAATATAAAAGTGTGTGTGAAATTGCACTAACCCTAGTGAGTCAACTAAACTTCTGAAATGGTTACAAAAGGTAAAAAATAAATCTGTCTGACTGAATAAAAAAGGACTTTCATTTAAGAGAGTCATTATATTTTCCATCTTTGTTCCTAAGCTTTGGGTTTTCTTTCAATCATTTGAAAACCATGTGTGTGCTTAAGGAAAGGTAAAAATCGTATCTTTGACCTACTGAATTTTCAGGAACTATAAGCATGCAATAAAAATTCAAACTTTTCAACAGTTTTCTAAAGCTTTTAGAGAACAGAATATATTCGGTGAAACATGTCTGAAAGAGTTTTAATTAGAAATGGTCACAGTAATGTAGAAGCTGTTATTTTAATAAGTATGTTACCTTTCTAAGATTATGAAACTGACCCTTTGTACTTTTTATTCTATTAGTTGTTAGGTGAATGGAGACTTTTCCTATTATGAATTCCTTAAACTTCATAATGTGTCCTAAACAACACTTCTAGGATCTTATCAATATTTTATCCAGAAAGTGCTCTTGATAATTAACTCTCCACTCTTGTCGCTGCACCTACCCATAAGTAGACTTCATCTCAGTCAGTGGCTATTAACTCTGGGCAGAGGTCAAACAAGGGGTTGATTTATATATCCAAATTGCCTGGGAAGCTTTTTGCTTGTTCAATTGTACATACTTTTTGTATGAAAGACTTTTGTTTGGAGTTAGTTGGGCTTTAGGAAGGAGCACAGCCATGTTTTGAATGCATTTGAAGCAAGCACAGCTGTGTGAGCAGACTCATTATTTCCCCAGCCTGTGAAACATGTAAAAGCCTGAGGCAAAGATCCTCTCAGGCAAATCTGTACCGTACTTACACTTTCTGGAATGACCGTGCACAGAAAGTTCCCTCTGCCCGAGATCCATTGTATTTCCCAAGCATGCTCACCTGGAGGATTCTGGAGAGGCAGTGCTTGAGGCTGAGCCTCCAAGAGGTATTGGCTCATTCAAGTTTGGACAGTGAGTAAGCAATGGGTTTAGGATCTGGACTCAGATCTTTTGCTACCTGGTCTGGGGTTCTCTTCATTATACTTTCACTCTCCTTCACCTCTGCCACCCCTTCTTCCTCCTTCTCATCTTTTTCTTTCTGTTCCTTCTTCTCCTGGATAAATGTATTTTAGACAAAGAAATTTAAGTTTATTACGTCATTATTTTAAGTTTTCTATCATTTTATTTTCATAAACAATTTCTGGTTAATTTTTATTTTTTTAAAATGTCAGGTTCATCAGACAGAGTCGTAGGTATAGATTATAAACCAGCCAGATGATGCATGGTGTGTTGCATAAACATGTGAAAAGTCTTTCCTTTACATTCCTCATCATCACAAGATGAAATTACACCTCTGTAAAGTTTTGTCAGTATTTCAAAACAGACTCTCTTGAACATGAATAGTGAATTCCCTTAAACTTCCCTGATTTTTCTCATTCCATGTATGCTAATCCCCAGCTTCAGTAAAAAGCCTCTGTGAACAGAATGAAGGTTTTGGTTGTTGACGCAGTGTGATAGAATCTGGTTGGTGATAATACTCAGCAAATAGAAGTTATTCCTCCCACTACCTGTCTGGACCATAGGGAATCTTTTCATCAGTAATGGCATTTCCTTAGACATTTCTAATTATTAACTATACATATTAAAAGTAAATTAAGAATTTCTTTTTTTTAGAGAGAGAAAATTGAGGAATTCTAAGTTTTGTGATCAAGCTAATGATCAGGTCTATGATACCTTTGATAAGAGAAGCAAATAGCTTAACTCTTTCTGTGAAAATAGTAAGGTTCTATATAGCAGTCTTCAGATGTTGTGATCCATGAGTCACTGTTTACTCAGAGTTATTTTATGTCTTCTGTATTACATGGAGCCCAACCTGATAAGAATCAGCATTCTGGCCCTGGACGGTTGGCTCAGTGGTAGAGTATCGGCCTGCAGTGTGGATGTCTGGGGTTCGATTTCCCCTCCCCTTCTCTCTCTCTCCCTCTCTCTTTCCCCTTGCAACCATGGCTCAATTGGTTTCAGTGAGTTGACCCTGGGCACTGAGGATAGCTCCTTGGCCTCCACTTCAGATGCTAAAAATAACTTGGAGAGCAAGACCTCCAAGTGGATCCTGGTGGGGGTGCATGCCGGAGTCTGTCTCTGTGTCTCCTTCCCTTTCACTTAAAATAAAAAAGAATCAGCACTCTAAAAGTACACATGGATGTTATACCTCATACCATCCACTTTCTATATATTTTCCATGGTCAATGATCAACTGTTAAGGATTTATACAGTGGTAGCATGGCATAGAACTCAAGAGCACATCTTGAACTCAAGACTCCTGACCTCTGATCTATCACTGGCTACCATCTAGCTTTGTGATGCTGAGACATCATCTACTCCCAATATCGAGAGAATTGACCTAACATTATCATTCATCCCTTTCAACCTTCAAGTTTTATGTGAATATTTAAGCAAATATGCTTAAAACCCTGGGCATACCCCAAGGCTATGAATGCTGATTTAAACCTGAGACTAGGGTGTTTTCATTTAAACTCCAGAAATTTTACAAACATTCTGGCATTCCCAATAGTCAGGGTATTTTATGAATATTTTAAGGAGCTGACAGTTTGCCAAGATCAGCTAGCGGTTAGAACTCAACTCACAATCTCTACTCCATTGGGAGGCTGCCGAAAACAGAATGGAAGCTGCGGCACATGGAGATTACAAAACCCAAAATTGTTCTTCAATTACACATCAGTTTGTTAAACAGTAAGCGCATGCCTTGATTTCTAATGCTCGCTGAGTTTGGTGATAGAAACTACAAGACTTGTCAAAACCAGGTGTTTATTTCTTTCTACTTGTCTGAACTCAAGGTAGAATTTACCAGCTTGTTTGTTAAAAATAGGAACAGGAGGAAACTCGTGCATTTAACTGTTATTCTTACCCCTTGCACAATTTAACTGGCATGCCAGCTTTAGATTGGAGATTTGTATATTGTCATGTCAACGGGCCAAAGATGACGTATGTGTATTAGCCTGACATGACCCCTTTGTGGTTCACTTCTTTAGAACTGGCTAGGATAGTTAGCTGGCACCAAATTCAAATTTTTGCATGTCCAATTGCTTTAAATGTAGCCCAAATTAGCATATTTTTTCAGCCATTTGGAGCCTGCCTACTTTATACACTCCTCAAAACTGTACCCAACATCTACAGACCATAGATAAGACAGACTTCAGCTGTGAAAGACCCCACATCCTCCTGCCTTTTGCAGCTCTCTGTCTCTTGATACTGAGTGACATCAGCTAGACACATAAGGCCTCTTTCTGTTTCTCCTTTTGCCCCAGGAGATCCCTTGCCCTTTTCTCCTTCTGAGTGGTGCCCACCTTCTCTAGAAGGTCTGTGTGGGACTTCTTAGTGCCACCTACTAGAGCTCGTTGTGTGTTACTGCCTCTTCCTTGGTTAGCTGTCGGATCCCCGAACTTACCACATGTGTCTGGTATCTATGAGTAATCTTAAAAAATAATAAGCCAATATGTTTTCTTCTGACTAGGCACAAAGAGAATGAATCTATAAATGATGTGTTAATGATTGTTGTTTATTTGTGATATGAAATAGTTTTTGGTTGCTCTTTTTATGTGAATATTAAAGGTAGTATGATATCATGGAACAGCAAATGCATTAGAGTCAGAGGTCTTGAGTTTTATTCTTAGTTATTTAATACTGTGTGACCATGGACAGGTCACTTAGCCTCTCTGAGGTTCAATTTCAGAGCTATAAAATAAGGATGGTACTACTGATAATTCTTTTTATTGGCCTCACTATAATATAGAGTATAAAAAATGTTATGGACATGAACAGCAGTGTGGTGATTGCCAGGGGGTGGGGTGGAGGAGGGCGTGGAGGGATAAATAGTGATGGATAAAGACTTGACTTGGGGGGCGTGAACACACAGTGCAGTGTGCAGAGATGTGTTGTGGAGTTCAGAACCTGAAACCCGAGTGATGATGTTAACTAATATCCCCCTAATAAATTCAAATAAAGGACTCAGTTGGTAAACCCTAAAGCACAGTGTAATTAAGAGGGAGGATTTCATTTTCACATCCTGGCTTTACCTAACAGGTGATCTAGGGGAACTTCTCTGAACCATATTTAAAAGCTATAAATTTAAATTAAAAAAATTTAAAATTACAGTTGACATTCTATATTATATTAATTTCAGGTATACAGCATAATGGTAGGACACTTATATAGCTTTCAAGGTGATCCTCCGATAAGACTAGTACTCATCTGACACCAACCCTATTATCACATTATTATTGACGAGATTCCCTATGCTGTACTTGACATCTTTGTGACTATTTTGTAACTGCCAATTTTGAACCTCATGTTCTTTATCATTATTAGATAAGGGTAACAATAGCACTTCCTTCATAAGGTTACTCTGAGGATCAGAAGGATTCTTTCTTAAGTGTTTCTAGTGCACAGACATAGACATGTTATTGTATATGTGTTGAGATGGTAAAATGAAGTACAAATATCATATGAGTCAGCTACAGATGTCATGAGAAATATGAGCATCTGACAGAAGCAAGATATTTAGGAGTAGGCGATACGCAGTTGGGACTTTGGGGAGTAATTCTGCCTTTATGTGAAAAACAATTCTTGAAATGTGACTAGTATAAAATATTGGAAGGGAATAACCCTCAAGAATAAAAGTGCCCTCAACTGCTCAAAGCATTAATCATATATTCCCTTCTCAAGATTCACATATGTATAGTCTTCACATATGTTATATTCAGACCGCAAAAATATTACTCAAGTACAGAGATGGATAAAAAAACAAACAAACAAGGAATCTTCTAGTTTTCATTTTCAAACAGTGAATTACATCAAGGTCTGACAACTAATAAAAATCTACAACTAGAGGAAGCAGATTAATTATAATTATCTTTCATCTGAGAATATCCCACACTATTATCTTTTATACATATACATAGAACCCTCGGCTTATTACCGTGTTGACATAGGACATTTCGAGTTTACGATGCTATAAGGCCACTCGCCGAGGTCAGGCAGGTTCACATTGGATTTGGGCAGACAGTAGAGAAATTGTGAAGCCAGAAAGGGTCACTCTTCCCCTGGAACAACATGATCTCTCTTCCTTTTAAAACCTTTTGGTGCGAAAGCCCTTTCCCAACACACATTAATATAATCACATCCATTCCAAGCAAGAAGGGCAACTAATATTATCACCTGGGTGATGGGCTTTCACATGGGTAGCGCCATCTTTAACAAAGTGAGCATAATATATTTTATCTGCCCAAAAGCTTCCAATGCCCCTCCCCTCTGACAGCTGTCAGTCTGTTTTATGTCTCCATGTCTCTTGTTTCTATTTGGTTTTTCAGTTTACTTAGCTCACTAGATTCCACATATAAGAGAGATCATGTGGCATTTGTCTTTCCCTGAGTGGCTTACTTCACTTAGCACATTATTCCCCAGGTGCACTCATACTGTCAGAGAGGTAAGAGGGCCTTCTTTGTACAGCTAAGTAGCAGTGTCTTGTGTAAATGTACCACAGCGTTTTTATCCGCTCATCTACTGATGGGCCCTAGGGCTGTTTCCAGATATTGTCTATTGTAAATAATGTTGTACTAGACACAGGGGTGCATACATTTTTTTTCTAAAAATAAATTTTATTTTAATAATTAAATTTAAATGGGTGACCTTAACCAGTAAGAGTAGCTAGGTTTCAGGTAAATATTCCTATAACATCTGAACTATTGATTGTGTTGTGTACCCATCACCCAAAGACAAATTATTTTCATCACCTTATATTTGTCCCCCTTCACTACTTTCCCTCTAAACCCTCCCCACATCCCACTCCCCCCAATAACTACTTCACTTTTATCTATGTCCGTGTGTCTCATTTTATATCCAGTGGTGGGATTCAAATAATTTAACAACTGGTTGTCTTCCCTAATAATCATTTTAAGTATAAAAAATCAATATACCAAAAGGTAGTTTATTATTTCATGTATTTAATACTTAAATAAGAATGATAAAAGAGGTACACAAAACTAGATTATGTTATAAGAGTTTTAAAACATTAATGAAAATGTATTAAATAATGCCTGACAAAAGACAATACAACTGTTTAAGATATTTCCATATTGCTTCTTGATTGGAATTTTGGGCATAAAACAAAGCTGAAACAAATGACAGTTTGTCACCCCCTGGTTGTTTGGCACTTTTTCTCTTTATGTTATATGTTTGTTTACTGAAATAACAAATGTGAGGGAATTAAAATATAGTATTTCATCAAAGGTTTAATAAGTTTTATGAAATGAATAAATAAATATTACAAGCATAGTTCTGTCAAATTTTTTTCATCTATGGACAGAATGAACATTATTACTAGAGGTGCTTAGAATACTCAGTTGCAGAAATGAACGTTAAAAAAGAGTAAGGTATGTAAATTTGTGATTTTCACAAAACAAAGGCAGCCGCCCACTTTAGAGAAAACCCTGATTACAAGTGCCATTTTAACAACTGGTTTGCTGAACTCAACAAAAAATTAGGTATCCTTTCTATTGAACCAGTGCAAAGTGGCTGAATTCCACCACTGTTTATATCCCACCTATGTATGAAATCCTCCTATAGATTTTTCTGATTTACTTATTTCACTCAGTATAATGTTCTCAAGGTCCACCCATGTTGTCGTAAATAGCAATATTTAGCGTTTCAGATTTCTTTGGCTATATTTCCACAAGTGGATTTGAGTGGTCAAAAAATAGTTCCATTTTAATTTTGAGGAAACACCATACTCTTTTCTACAGTGGCTGTACAGTCTGCATTCTTACCAGCAATGCAGAAGGGTTTCCTTTTCTTCACATCCTCACCAGCACTTGTTTGTTGATTTATTGATGATAGCCACTCTGACATGTGGGAGGTGATATCTCACTGTGGTTTTGATTTGCATTTCTCTGATGATTAGCAATGTTGTGAAACTTTTCATGTGTCTATTGTGCATCTGTATACCCTCTTTGGAGAAGTGTCTATTCAAATCCTTTGCCTAATTTTTAATTGAATTGTTTGTTTTCTTAGTGTTGAGTTGTATAAGTTCTTTATATTGTTTGGGTATTAACCCCTTTTCAGATGTTTCATTGGCAAATATGTTCTCCCATTCAGTGGACTGCCTTTTTATTTTATTGTTTCTTTTGCTATGCAAAAACTTTCTAGTTTGGACTTCCAGTCCGCTTGCGAGCCCCCATTGGCTATTGCTACCTCCCGCCCGCTGGATAAGAAGTGCAGCCCCGTTTACTTGCATGTTCTCTCCCTCACATCCCCAGTTTTCTCTACTCATCCTCGCCTGCACTGCCTGACCCCTGAACCATCTTGTGAACTCCAGAAAGAGCCCCGCCCAAGTCATGTCACTGAGGCTGCCAGGTTGGGCCTTGCTCTCCCCTGCCCCGCAGAAGCTGGCTCTGCCCCCTGTTGCACCTGCACCAGCACCCCCTCCCACCCTCCCCTCCCCTCTGCCCAACTCCCGCCTCCAATGGCTCCCGACTCGGAGGGCTCCAATGCTATGCTTGCTGGGGGCTGGGCTGAGCTCCCAGCTCTGCTCGCTTTCTCTCCGCTCTGCTACTTCCCAGAGCTGTGACCGCGGAGCAGGCGTGGCACCTGCTCTTTCAGTCTCACATGACCTCAAAATTCTGTCTGTCCTCCCAAGTAACTGACGATGAACAGAGAAAAAGAGAAAATGTTTGTTCTTTAAGGACGTCTGGCTACATTGAATTTGAGAGTTTGCCTGATCAGCTGGTCAACAGATCCATCCAGCAAGGCTTCTTCTGCTTTAACACCCTCTATGTTGGGGAAACTGGAAATGGAAAGTCAACGCTGACTGATACATTGTTTAATACTAATTTTGAAGACTGTCCATCGCCACATTTTTACCCAAATGTTAGACTTAAAGCTCAGACTTATGAGCTCCAAGAAAGTAATGTTCGATTGAAATTGACTATTGTGAGTACAGTGGGATTTGCTGACCAAATAAACAATGAAGAGAGCTACCAGCCAATCATTGACTACCTAGATGCTCAGTTTGAGGCCTATCTCCAAGAAGAACTGAAAATTCACCGCTCCCTCTTCAATTACCATGACTCCCGCATCCACGCGTGCCTCTACTTCATCTCCCAGACGGGCCACTTGCTGAAGACGCTTGACCTGCTGACCATGAAGAGCCTGCACAGCAAGGTGAACATTATACCAGTGATTGCCAAAGCAGATACAATTTCTAAATGTGAACTGCAGAAGTTTAAGATCAAGCTCATGAGTGAGCTGGTCAACAGCGGCGTCCAGATATACCAGTTCCCAACGGACGACGACATCGTGGCTGAGATCAATGCTTCAATGAATGGTCACTTGCCCTTTGCTATTGTAGGAAGTAGGGATGAGGTGAAGGTTGGAAATAAGATGGTCAAAGGGCGGCAGTACGCGTGGGGTGTTGTCGAAGTGGAAAACGAAAGCCACTGTGACGTCATCAAGCTGAGGGAGATGCTCATCTCCACCAACACGGAGGACCTGCGGGAACAGACGCACAGCAGGCACTACGAACTGTACCGGCGCTGCAGGCTGGAGGAGATGGGCTTTACAGACGTGGGCCCTGACAACCGGCCACTCAGCCTTCAAGGGACCTATGAAGCCAAAAGACACGAATTCTATGAGGAACGCCTGAGGAAAGAAGAGGAGATGAAGCAGATGTTTGTGCAGCGCATGAAGGAGAAGGAAGCCGTGCTCAAAGAAGCAGAGAGGGAGCTACAGGCCAAGTTTGAGCACCTCAGGAGGGTTCACGATGAAGAGACAATGAAGCTTGAAGAGAAGAGAAGACTTTTGGAAGAAGAAATGGTGTCTTTCTCTAAAAGGAAAGCCTCCTCCGAGATCTACCAGATATGCCACATTTATGACAGTGGGCAGCAACCTGAACAAGGACAAGGAGCGTAAGCACTCCAATTTTATCTAAAACAAAGGTTCTAGATTACAGAAGGTCATCACAAGCAAAAGTTATTAAAATGCTAGAAGTCTGCTGTGATTTTCTTGCTGTTTTTATTTGCTGTTGCCCTTATTCTGTATGTGGCCAGTGACCACAGTTACTGCTATCTCTGGAAAACCACTTTTAAGTGTAAGGTCAAAGCCTAAGCCAGAGTGGGGAACCACTTCCACCCCCTGCTGCTCCTGTGCTGGGTTGTCATGGTTCTAGACCATTTCCCCTGCTGCTCACTCCCATCACTGCAGAGTGTCACACACACCACAGGGCAGCGTTGGCACCACAGGAAACACAGGGCATATCCACATTCCGCTGGCTGACTGCATTTATACTCTAATATGAGCCCTTTTTGTACATACGAAGGGTGAAATTTGGGGAACATGTTTTAAAATGTATTATGTACCTGAAACTCTGACTTCTCAATAATCTTCTAGAACTTTTTAATTTTTGATATCTAGTTGGTAATGTTATCCTAGGTGTTCATATCAAATTTTGTATGACACGGTGGCCTTTCATGCTTCTGCATGCCTTCTGTGGTTGATGTGTAGTATTCTGATGGAACAAAGTATGCTTAAAATTAAAGCATCCCGGTGTACAGACTGTATTCTAGTGACAAGTAGTTTTAAACACAGATGTTATCACAGTATTTGTATTAGGATGTTACATACCTGTTGCTTAGAACCCTGTCTTCCAGGGACAGAAATAATAAGATTGGCTAATCTTACTAAAATATTTCTTAAGAAAATAGCTATGAAAATCTGAATATTAAAGATATAAAAATTTAGATAATTCATCTCAAAAGGAATCATTGAATTCAGTGCCTTAGTATTTTCAGAACAATTAATTTCTTAATGGTTGTAGGTATATACATTTTTATTTTTTGTACTTAGCCTAAATAAAACTGATATTTTACTCTTGACAAACAACATATATCTGTATTTTTACT
Source organism: Rhynchonycteris naso (assembly GCA_037038555.1). Classification (NCBI taxonomy): domain Eukaryota; kingdom Metazoa; phylum Chordata; class Mammalia; order Chiroptera; family Emballonuridae; genus Rhynchonycteris; species Rhynchonycteris naso. The sequence continues at coordinate 138,084,816 of CM072996.1, forward strand.
AAAATGTGTTTAAATTACATTAACTTTTCATAAACTGTCATCTTAAACATTTTATCAAAGTTCATTTAATTTTGTTTGAATTATTTTAAAACAGATATATTACGAGTATTTTTCAGACAACAAAATGTTGAAAAATATGTTAGACTCTGAACAGTGTTTTATGTTTGTTTTTTATAGATTTGTGTAGGTTGCAAATAAAATCTTTTATTTTCTAGCACACAGAAAAAGACTTTCTAGTTTGATATAGTACCATATTTTTACACTTTCCTTTGTTTCCCTTGCTCGAGGAGATATATCAGTAAAAATATTGCTAGAAGAAATGTCTGAGATTTTACTGCCTATGTTTCCTTCTAGGATTTTTATGTTTATGCACTTACATTTAAGTCTATAATCTATTTTGAGTTTATTCTTGTGTATGGTTTAAGTTGGTGGTCTAGCTTCATTTGTTTGCATGTATCTGTCCAATTTTCCCAGCACCATTTATTCAAGAGACTATCTTTATCCTGTTGTATGTTCTTGCCTCTTTTGTCAAATTTTAATTGACCATAAAAGTGTAGGTTTATTTCTGGGCTTTCTATTTTGTTCCATTGATTTGCATGCCTGGTCTTATGCCAATACCATGCTATTTTGATTACTATGGCCTTGTCATATAGTTTGATATCAAGCAATGTGATACCTCCAATTTTGTTCTTCTTTCTCAAGATTGCTGAGGCTATTCAGGGTCATTTGTGGTTCTATATAAATTTTTGGAGTAATTGTTCTAGACCTGTGAAATATGCCATTGGTAAATTGAGTTGAATCTATACATTGCTTTAGATAGTATGGATATTTAAATGATGTTAATTCTTCCTGCCCATAAATGTAGTATATGTTTCTACTTATTTGTACCTTCTTCAACTTGTGCCATTCAATTTTTTTTTTCTATATCCTGTAACTTTCCAAGTATAGATTTTTTACCTCCTTGGTTAAATTTATTCCTAGGTACCTTATTTTTGTTGTTGTTGAGATAGTAAGTGGGATTGTTTTCTTAATTTCTCTCTCTGATAGTTTATTATTGGTGTATAAAAATGCCACCAATTTCTAAATATTAATTGTGTGTCCTGCTACTTTGCCAAATTCAAATTCCTTTGCCAATTCTATTAGATTTTTGGTGGAGTCTTTAGGGTTTTCTATATATCATGTCATCTGTAAATAATAGTTTTTCTTCTTCCTTTTCAGTTTGGATGTCTTTTATTTCTTCTTTTGGTCTGATTTGTAGCTAGGACTTCCAGTACTATGTTGAATAAGAGTGGTGAAAGTGGACATACCTGTTTTGTTCCTAATATTGAGGGAAACATTTTTAGTGTTTTGCCCATTGAGTATGATGTTTGTTGTAGATTTTTCTTATATGGGCTTTAATATGTTGAGTTGTGATCCCTCTATCTCTACTTTGATGAGAGCTTTTATCATAAATCAGTGCTGGATTTTATCAGATGCTTTTTCTGCTTCTATTGATATGACTGTGTGATTTTTATCCTTCATTTTATTTATGTGATGTATCACATTTTTTGACTTGCAAATACAGGACCAACCTTGCATTCCTAAAATACATTGCACTTGACGGTGGTTATGATTTTTTAAAATGTATTGCTGGATCTGGTTTGCTAATATATTTTTTAGGACTTTAACATCTATGTTCATCATAAATATTGACCTAAAATTACCTTTTTTGTAGTGTCTTTGTCTGGTTTTGGAATTAGGTTAATGCTTGCCTTAGAAAATGAGCTTGGAAGTCTTCCTTCCTACTGAATTTCTTAGAACAGTTTGAGGATAGGTATTATTTCCTCTTCAAATATTTGGTAAAATTTACTTCTGAAACCATTAGGTCCAGGTCTTTTGTTTGCTGGGAGATTTTTCATTTTTTATTGATTCACTTTCATAAGTTATAATTGGTTTATTCAGGTTTTCCGATTCTTCTTCATTAAGTTTTAGAAGGTTGTATGTTTCTAGAAATTTATTCATTTTGCCCATGTTTCCTGTGCAGAGCTGGGACTTACAAAACAGACCAAGGCAGTGGGAGTGGCATGAACCTGCAAAGGGTAGGAAGCTTCATACCTCTCCCTAGCCCTGCAGCTGCACTGCCAGAAACCCTCCTGGGAGGCTCCAACGGGGTTATGCCAAAGTTCTCTGCTCTGAGTTGCACCTCCGTTCCCCATTCCTTCCCTGAACTGAGTTTAGCAGGATAGGGCTCTTGGGATTTTAGAATGTGGATCAACACAGCTTTCCACTAGAGGACAGGCCTGTGGAGGGGAGTAAGCTGCATACCTCACCTTAGCTCTGAAGCCATGCCATAGGATGGCATTTATCTCAACTCATGTCTAAAATGACTTCTAGGCCTTGGCAAGGTTTGCTCAGTTGGTTAGTGTATCATCCTGATCCAGCAGTTCTGCGGGTTCAAACCCCAGTGTTGGCACATACACCCACATACAAGAATCAATCAATGAATGCATAAATAAGTGGGACAACAAATTGTTTCTCCATCCCCCCATTCATCTCTCTCTAAAAATCAGTAATCTTTTTAAAAACAGAGAAAAATAGATAGAAAAAATTGCAGGCATAAAGGAAATAAAAGTAAAGATTACAACATCTCTGCTAAAGCAAAGAATGAAATACATATGGCTTAAGGTTCCCAACTTAAAAGAAAGCTAGTCACAATCACAGAATACATAGTTAGAAGGAATAAGATCTAAGTAATTAGAATGAAGCTAATAGATACAGAGGACTGGCAAACACAATTCATTTTTTTATTATACTTCCACCATCTGAAATATCTTCAAATTATGGTTATAGAAATTTTTTTTGTTTCATAAATTTAAAATGTATACAACAAAAATGAACAGAAATCTTGAGGCAGGGGTTATTATGTTCATCTTTTACATCAAATGCTTTATCAATATTAGATATTATAAGATACAATCTATATATTTATAGCATAGTATAAATATAGTATAAACTGTAAGACATATACTATTTGCTATATTTGTCTCATGTGCCTTACTATATATTTTAACTATATATCTTTTTCATGGTCTGCCTCTCCTCCCCATAAAGTGAGCTCCATGTGGGCAGGAATTCTCATCTGTTTTCTTCACAGCTGTATCTTCAATGTCGAGTCAACTGTCTTCTTGCACATAATAGTCACTTTAGTAAATATTTATTAAATACACAAATGATGATAAAATAAAAAGTGGTCAGTACAATTGAATATCATATAATTAGTTACTATTCTTACCTTTTAACGTTACTTAAAACTTTGGGGTTTCAAGTACATGATAATTTGAGGAAACACTTTCAGTTAGGTATCAGCAGGCACATAATTCTACAAATTTCTGGCAACTTTGCTTCTTTGAAGCTTGGAAGCATCTGGATTTCCTGATTTGCTGTATCTGTGCTACAAAGCACTGACATCTGCCCATAGCTGGCATCAGAGAGATAGGAAGTACAAGAGTCATTTATAAGGAAATGTCATAAGATCAAGTCTCAGTCTATGGTTTTGCGTTTTAGGTGTCTAGTGGCTTCTGATATCGTGGCTAACATCTTAGAACTTCATTGCACTTGCTTACTGCAGTGGGACTCGAGGCAAAGTGGAAATGTGAACTTACTTTGATAGAGCCCCACAGTTTTCCAGGCAAGTTCTTGGTCATACGTATAGAACACTCAGCACAGTGTCTGCTGCACAGTGGAGTGCGGTATGTTTTAGTTTTTCGAGTTGTCTCCATAGTTCCCATCACCTTTCCCCTTGAGCAGTGAGCTAACAATTCTTTCTCATTCCCACTTTTATTCCCTTCCAATCTCTTCTTCACATCCATACCAGCATGATTTCTGGTCACACTAAATCTGACCATAGTTTACAAATCAGATAGTTTCTCTTTGATGGCAGGATAAAGACCAACATGTTAATGACCTACAAGCCCGCCTAGTTTGGCCCCTACTTGCCTCTAAAGCCCATCTCACTCTAAGCTCTCACTGGCCTCTGAGCTCTAAGCAAATTGCCCTTTTTTTCATTCCTTAAATGTGCCCTATTGCCCCCATCACAGGCTCTTGGCACATACAGTTTCCTCTGCACAGAACAGCCTCCTTCCTATCCCCCAATTCACTTACTGAACTCTTAACCTTTCTTTAGATCTCAGTTCAACCAATAGCTTCAATGAGGCATTTCTGACATCCCCAAGTAGGTCAAGTTCTTTCCCCTTGACCAGCAGACACAGTGTGGATGGAGGTTTGTGTAGTTGTGCAGTGCAGCAGCCTTGTCTCATCTGCAGGACTGAGCAGGGTCTTACCTGTAAATTATCAGGAGGATTGTTCAGTTAGGTCTATGTCCTCCTTAAATTATGAGCTCCTTCAGGTCAGATGGTAAGTCTTTTTGATCATTAAATCATAGTGCTGATTTAAACAGCAAGCGTGTGTTGGATGATGGAATGTGTTATCAATGTCACTATCATTCTCACTGACACCTTTCTTATGGTTCACCCCTGGAGACGGTCTTCTCTTACAACTAATTCCAACTAAACTAGTGCACTTGTGATCATAGCACTTATTTACAGAGGTGGGGAAAAGTAGGTATACAGTTGCAATACAAATAAATAATACAAGTACTGTGTTTCACATACTCACAACTGTGTACCTACTTTGCCCACCCCATAATATTATTCCACTTCCCTTGATCCTTAACACATAACCTGAACAGGTCTCACACGCATTTTTGAATTTGGCCTAGATCTCACCAACTGGAGGTCATTTCTGCTCTTTGAATCTCTTGAATGCCCCATACATTATATTAACTTGTCTATTTTCAATTTCCTCTACTTGATTTTAAATTGCTTAGAGAGAAGAGCTGGACGGCAGTTATTTTGAATATGTTACAGTACCAAAGACTATCCCTTAAATATAGATGCTTGAAGTATTATTTTAACTCGTAATTACTTTCTGATTCTACTACTTTATACAGTTCTTAAGACCTCTCCTCTAAACCTCTACTTTACCAGTATTATTTTCTTTGCTAACTGCCTTCAAGGGATCACACCTTTCCTTTTATTAACACTATAAACATAACAGTTTTTAAATAGAGCATATATAATTTTAAATATTTAAAAAAATATATATATTTAAATATATAGGAATGAAACAACTCTCATCCTCTCACAGGGTATTTCAGGTGTAGGCAGGGGGAGAGAGATGGTAACTTCAAGCTGTTCCTGTATGTACCCTGACTGGGGAATTGAACTGGCAACCTCCACGCTCCAGGATGGTGCTCCAACTATCCGAGCTATCTGGCCATGGCTTTAGATATGTTTTTTTAAATTAATTTTAATGAGGTGACATTAATAAGTCAGGGTACATATGTTCAAAAAAAACATCTCCAGGTTATCTTATCATTCAATTATGTTGCATACCCATCACCCAAAGTCAAATTGTCCTCTGTCACCTTCTGTCTGGTTTTCTTTGTGCCCCTTCCTTCCCCCTCTCTCTACCTCTCCTTCCTCCCCCTACCCTGTAACCACCACACTCTTGTCCATGTCTCATAGTGCCGTTTTTCTGTCCCACCTATGTATGAAATCATGCAGTTCTCAATTTATTTCCGTTTTACATATTTCACTCCGTATAATGTTATCAAGGTTTATCCATTTTGTTGTAAATGATCCGATGTCATCATTTCTTATGACCGAGTAGTATTGCATAGTACATATGTACCAAAGCTTTTTAATCTACTCGTCCTCTGATGGACACTTGGGCTGTTTCCAGATCTTTGCTATTGTGAACAACGCTGCCACGAACATGGGGGCGCATTTCTTCTTTTCGAACAGTGCTATGGTGTTCTTAGGGTATATTCCTATAAGTGGGATAGCTGGGTCAAAAGGCAGTTTGATTTTTAATTTTTTGAGGAATCTCCATACTGTTTTCCACAGTGGCTGCACCAGTCTGCATTCCCACCAGCAGTGCAGGAAGGTTCCCTTTTCTCCACATCCTCGCCAGCACTTATTATGTGTTGTTTTTCTGATGAGCGCCATTATCACTGGTATGAGGTGATATCTCATTGTGGTTTTAATTTGCATTTCTCTAATGATTAGTGATGTTGAGCATTTTCTCATATGCCTATTGGCCATCAGTATGTCCTCTTTGGAGAAATTTCTATTCATTTCTTTTGCCCATTTTTTGATTGGATTGTTTGTCTTCCTGGTGTTGAGTTTTAAAAGTACTTTATAAATTTTGGTTATTAACCCCATATCAGATGTGTTGTCAAATGTGCTCTCCCATGGTGTGGTTTGTCTTTTTATTCTGTTCTTATTGTCTTTAGCTGTGCAAAAACCTTTTAGTTTGATATAATCCCATTTGTTTATCCTGCTTTTTATTTCATTTGCCCGTGGAGATAAATCGGCAAATATATTGCTGCAACAGATGTCGGAGAGCTTACTGCCTATGTTTTCTTCTAAGATGCTTATGGTTTCACAGTTTACATTTAAGTCTTTTATCTATTTTGAGTTTATTTTTGTGAATTGTGTAAGTTGATGGTCTAGTTTCATTTTTTTGCAGGCAGATGTCCAATTTTCCCAACACCATTTGTTAAAGAGGCTGTCTTTACTCCATTGTATGCTCTTTTCTCCTTTGTCAAATATCAGTTTTCCATAAAGGTGTGGATTTATTTCTGGGTTCTCTGTTCTGTTCCATTGATCTATGTGCCTGTTCTTATGCCAGTACCAGGCTGTCTTGAGTACAGTGGCCTTGTAGTAAACCTTGATATCCGGAAGACTGATACCTCCTGCTTTATTTTTTCTATTTAAGATTGCTGAGGCTATTCGTGTTCTTTTTGGTTCCATATAAATTTTTAGAATATGTGTTCTATATCTTTGAAGTATGTCATTGGTATTTTAATTGGTATTGCACTGAATTTATAAATTGCTTTGGGTAATATAGCCATTTTAATGATGTTTATTCTTCCTAACCATGAGCACGGTATATGCTTCCACTTGTTTGTATCCTCCTTGATTTCGTTTATCAATGTTTTATAATTTTCTGAGTACAAGTTCTTAACCTCCTTAGTTAAATTTACTCCTAGGTACTTAATTTTTTTGGTTGCAATAGTGAAGGGGATTGTTTCCTTAATTTCTTTTGCTGACATTTCATTGTTGGTATATAAAAATGCCTCTAATTTCTGAGCATTAATTTTATAACCTGCCACCTTGCTGAATTTATTTATCAGGTCCAGTAGTTTTTTGACTGAGACTTTAGGGTTTTCTATATACAATATCATATCATCTGCAAATAATGACAGTTTTACTTCTTCTTTTCCAATGTGGATGCCTTTTATTTCTTCTTCTTTTCTGATTGCTGTAGCTAGGACTTCCAGAACTATGTTGAATAAGAGTGGTGAAAGGGGGCAACCCTACCTGGTTCTTGCTTTTAAGTTTTGCCCATTTAGTATGATGTTTCCTGTGAGTTTGTCATAGATGGCCTTTATCATGTTAAGGAATGTTCCCTGTATTCCCACTTTACTGAGTGTTTTGATCATGAATGGGTGCTGGATTTTATCAAATGCTTTTTCTGCATCTATTGAAATTATCATGTGATTTTTGTCCTTCCTTTTGTTTATGTGATGAATCACGTTATTGATTTGCGAATATTGAACCAGCCTTACCTCTCCAGAATAAATCCCACTTGATCATGGTGTATGATTTTTTTCATATATGCTGGATCCAGTTGGCTAATATTTTGTTGAGAATTTTAGTGTCTAAATTCATCATGGATATTGGCCTATAATTTTCTTTCTTTGTGTTGTCTTTGCCTGGTTTCGGGATCAGAATTATGCTCGCCTCATAAAAGGAGTTTGGAAGTCTTCCTTTCTCTTGAATTTTTTGAAATAGCTTGAGGAGGATAGGAGTTAGTTCTTCTTTGAATTTTTGGTAGAATTCATTTGTGAAGCCATCAGACCCAGGATATTCTTTTTTTGGAGTTTTTTTTTTTTTTTTTTTCTGAAAAGCAAATTCTTTATTTTTAAATGGGTTAATATTTTTAAAATTTTATTTTTCAATTAGTGTTTACATTTTGTATCAGTTTTAGTGTACAACATAGTAGTTACACAATCATATACTTTACAAGTAGTTCTCTGTAATATTTTCTGGCACCATACATAATTATTACAATTATTATTGACTATATTCCTTATGCTGTAGTTTATTTCCACATGACTATTTTGTAACTACCAGTTTGTATTTCTTAATCTCTTTGACATTTTCACCCATTCCTCCAAAACCCCTGCTTTCTGGCAACCACAGCAAGATTTCATACATAGGTGGGACATAAAAGTGAGACTATGAGACATGGACAAGAGTGTGGTGATTATGGGGTAGGGGAGGGAGGAGAGGGTAGGAGAGAGGGGAGGGAAGGGGCACAAAGAAAACCAGATAGAAGGTGACAGAGGACAATTTAACTTTGGGGGATGGGTATGCAACATAATTGAATGATAAGATAACCTGGAGATGTTTTCTTTGAACAAATGTACCCTGATTTATTAATGTCACCCCATTAAAATTAATAAAAGAAAAAAAATCGGAAAAAAAACGCAACTCATATATATGTTGGGAGTTTTTTGATAACTGTTTCGATTTCATTTGTTGTAATTGGTCTGTCTAGTTGTTTTGATTCTTCCAGATTGATTATTGGAAGATTATATGATTCAAGAAGTATTTCCATTTCACCCAGGTGCCTTATTTTTTGGCATAGAGTTCTTCATAGTATTTTCTTACAATACTTTGTATTTCTGTTGTGTCAGTTATTTCTCCACTCTCATTTCTAATTTTGTTTATTTGAGTCCTCTCTTTTTCTTGGTTAGTCTAGTTAAAGGTTCATTGATCTTGTTTACCTTTTCAAAGAACAAGCTCCTGGTTTCTTTGATCCTATGTATTGTTTCCTTAGCCTCTATGCCATTTATTTCTGTTCTGATATTTATTAATTCTTCCATCAACTAGTCCTGGGCTTTATTTGCTCTTGTTTTTCTAGTTCTTTTAGATGCAGGGTCAAGTTGCTTATTTGAGCTTTTTCTAGTTTCTCATGGTATGCCTGTAGTGCAATGAACTTCCCTCTCAGTACTGGTTTTTGCTGTGTCCTGTAAATTTTGAGTTGATGTATGCTCATTATGATTGGTTTCTAGAAACTTCTTTTATTTCTTCTTTGATCTCATTGTTAATCTATTTGTTGTTTAATAACATGCTATTTAGTTTCCAAGTGTTTGAGTATTTTTCAGTTTTTCTTTTGTGGTTAATTTCTAGTTTCATGGCATTGTGATCAGAGAAAATGCTTGATATGATTTCAATCTTCTTAAATTTGTTGAGACCATTTTTGTGTCCTGACATGTGGTCTATCTTAGAAAATGTACCATGAGCACTTGAGAAGAATGTATATTCTACTGCTTTAGGGTGAAAGGCTCAGAAGATATCTATTAAATCAAATTGATCAAGTGTATACTTTAAGTCTGCTGTTTCTTTATTAATTTTCTTTCTTGAGGATCTATCCAGTGATGTTACTGGGTATTGAAATCCCCTACTATGATAGTATTGCTGTTAATATCGCCCTTTATATCCATCAAAGTCTGCTTTATATATGTTGGCGCTCCTATGTTTGGTTCGTAGATATTTATAATGGTTATATCTTCCTGTTGAATTGTTCCCTTTATCATTATGTAATGTCCTTCTTTATCTCTTACTACAGCCTTTGTTTTAAAGTCCATTTTGTCAGATATAAGTATTGCTGCCCCGTGTTTTTTTTCATTTTCATTTGCATGAAATATTTTTTTCCATCCTTTTACCGTCAGTCTATGTGCATCTTTTGTTTGAAGGTGTGTCTCTTGTAGACAGGATATATATTGGTCCTGTTTCTTTATCCATTCAGCTGCCCTATGTCTTTTGATAGGATCATTTAATCCATTTACATTTAAGGTTATTATTGATATGTAGTTTTTTATTGCCATTTTATTCTTTAAAGCTGTATTCTTCTTTTGCTCTATTCTTTCCTCCCTTTGAACTGTTCACAACAGGCCCCTTAGTATCTCCTGCAGAATTGGTTTGGTTTTAATGAATTCCCTGAGGTTTTCTTTGTTTGGGAAGCTCTTTATTTCTCCTTCAATTTTAAATGTTAGCCTTGCTGGATAGAGTAGTCTTGGTTGTAGGTTCTTGTTCTGCATTACTTTGAATATATCTTGCCATTTCCTTCTGACTTCGAGTGTTTCTGTCGAGAAGTCAGATGTCATCCTTATGGGGGCTCCTTTGTAGGTGATAGCCTTTTTTTCTCTTTGGCTTTTAAAATTTTCTTTTTATCACTTAGCTTTTGTATTTTAACTATGATGTGTTTTGGTTTAGATTTTTTTTTTTGTTTCTCTTTAATGGAGTTCTCTGTGCTTCTTGCACGTGTGAAATGTTTTCCAGTCTTAATTTAGGGAAATTTTCATCTATGATTTGATTGAACAAAGTTTCTATTCTTTGGTCTTTCTCCGCTTCTTCGGGTACCCCTATGATGCTCATGTTATTTCTCTTCATGTTGTCACAGAGCTTCCTTAGAGTTTCCTCACATTTTTTGAGTCTCTTTTCTTTTTTCTGCTCTGCTTTTGTGCCTTTGTTTATTTTGTCCTCTAACTCGCTGATTTGATCCTCAGCTTCATCCATTCTGCTTTTAATTTCTTCCATTGTGTTCTTCAGTTCTGATACTGTATTTGTCATTTCTGTCTGATTACTTTTTATTATTTCCACTTCCTTTTTTATACTTGCTATCTCTTTATTTAAGTGTTCGTAATGACTATTCTTTATTGCTCTAAGCTCTTTGAACATCCTAACTATCATTATTTTAAACTCTGAATCAGGTAGTTTGGTTATATCTGATTCATCCAGGTCCTTCTCTGGGGACTTCTCTTGATTCATTTGGGTTGCATTTCTCTGCCATCCCATTTTATCTGTGTGTAAGAAGAGTTTGGCTACTGGAGTCCATTGGGTGTTGCCTCTGTGTTTCCTAGGTGTGGTCTGTCTACAGGTCCGCCACCCCCTCTGTTGCTGCCTAGGGCGAATGGGTGTGGGTGTTGCCAGCGACTGCCTTGGCTGCTGAGGTCTCTGCCTTGCCTCTGCTGTGTTCTCATGCCCGACTCTACAAGCCTCAGCCGGTCTCGGCCTTCGCCCCTCTCCCATGGGTGGTACCATGTACCATACTCGGGCCACAAGCCTGGTCGTCAAGGGCAAAGGTGAGCACTTTTGCTTAGCTGCGGGTCCCTGTCAGCCTGTTCCTCCAGCCCGGAGGGACTTCTGGTGCACGCTCAGCTGCTAGCCCATGCCAGAAGCCCTGTCCCCACCAACCTCGGCTCCTCGGCTCTGCCCCACCTCTGCGGGCAAAGCTGGTTTGGGCAGGGCTTCCAGTCCTGGAGGTCTAGTGCAGCCGGGCACCTACTTGCCCCTGTCCAGCAGTGGATCTCCACCCATTTTGGGCTCCCACTTTTCCCCCACAGGTGGGGTCACAGGCGAGCCTGCATCCGCCGGACCACTTTCGCATGTCCCCTTTGCCCCTGCTGGGCTAGACCTAGCTCACGACAGCCGGCTTGGGCTCTGTACCTGCCGGGGGAACCGTGCTTTCGCGTCCTGCGGCTGCCTGCCCTCCAGCAAGCCCTCAGAAGTTGGGTGGGGGCACTGCAGCTCAGACCCTAACACTCCAAACTGTAGTCCTGAAAGCTCCCTCCTTCTAAGCAACTCTGCTCCAATTGCTGCAGGAGAGCCTATTTGGCTGGTGTCCTGCTTCCCTTTGCTGGTTCCAGGGGAAATATTGTTTCAGATTTATGTTGTGACTCAGCCCAGGGTTTAGCGTGGTTGTCCCTCAAAGCTTTTCTCCCTGTGCCTTCCAGACCACAATCTCTACCCGCTGCTCCAGTCCTGTCCTCTCTTCCCATCCCCCAGAGTCCCGGGTGAGTGGTTGTGACAAAAGTATTCTTCACCGTACCTTTAAGAAGAATCCTGGGTCTGAGACAACTGTCTCTTTCTCACAATCAGTATCCTAACCTGTTTCCCAGCTAAATACTGTCCATACGCCTCTTCTAGGCTCTGGGGAGGCAGGCTGGGGATTTGTTCCTGGGACCCAGGTTCCTCCCTCTCTGCTAAACTCTCTTTCTGCCACTCTTTTCTCTCAGGGCTGCCTTTTGCTCTGGGGAGGTGGGCAGTCCTTTTCGCGTTTTCGCTTTTCCTACCAGTCTCAATGTGGCTTCTCCAGTGTTCCCTGGTTGAAGAGTCCTCTCAGTCCAGTTCAATGTTGGTTTATCCAGATGATGGTTCTTAAAATCAAGTTTTAATCCACTTTGGTTCTGGGAGTTGGAAGTTGGTACATCTGCTTACTTCATCGCCATCTTAGCAATGCTCTAGATATGTTTTTAATGTAGAAAATTGATTGATCAAGATATAAAAAGTCTTGCCTTGGCTGGATAGCTTGGTAGGTTAGAGCATCATCCCTAAACACAGATATTGCTGGTTTGATCCCTGTTCAGGGCACATATAGGAAAAGATCAATGTTCTTGTCTCTTTCTCCCTTCCTTTCTCACTAAGATCAATAAATAAAAAATTTTAAAAAGATATAGTCTTAAAAATAAAAAGAGAGTTAAGAGAAATAATATAATGCCTTATATGCAATGTGAGTACCACAGTGAAGTCATAAGAAGGTTATTCCACTTTTTAAATTCTAGACCTTGATTTGATTTTATTCAATATTTTGAGATGTGTGTCTATTTTAGCTAAGGTGTATACATTACATACTTCTGAAAGGAATTGTAACTAATTTCAATTGGAGGCAGCAAAAACCTAGCAGGAAATAGTAGGCAAAAGAGCCTCCTGGCAACACAATTGCAAAGGGAAACAGACTCAGCCTTGGCTGTTTAGCTGTCAGTTAGGGCATCATCCTGAAACACCAAGGTTGTGGGTTTGATCCCTGGTCAGAGCACAAATGGGAAGTGACAAAAGAATGCATAACTAAGTGGAATAACAAGTAAATGTGTCTCTCTCTTTCTCTCTCTCTCAAGTCAATTGATTTAAACAAATAAACAAATACACAAATAAAAACAACAACAACAAAACCTTCCCCCTGGTTTGAATTCAAGATAAATGTCTTAAGGATGGTCAAAGTCTTTTTCTCTCCTGAATTCATTCATAACTTAGTAAGGCCTTTCTCAGAGGCACAGTTTTAATTTTTTGTTTTTATTACCTTACTCAATACAGGGATGAAGCTTGGAAAAGCCAGAGAAATGGATTTTGATATTTAATTTTATTTATCACGCTAAAAATGCCGCAGGTTTTAAGCCAGCTTTTGGCTAGGGCTAGATCAAAATCATTTCCAATTTTAATTTTATGATTAGTTTTTGAAATGCTATTATTTTCCTATGTGATTAAGGAGAGAACGTATTGCTTTATATTGAAGCATATGGGCAGCTAAATTGATAAATTTTAGTAAAAAGCCAGAAGTTTGAATTAGCTCACAGAGTTCACTTACTCTTATAGGTGTACCATGTGATAACTTACAGTTAAGATCAGAATTTTTTTTTCAAACATTAATTTTGAATCTTCAAATGCAGGGACAAGTATTTACTGAAACCTCAACTTGCTGTGCCAACAGGCATAAAAGGAACCATGGCACTTTGAAACAGGTATACTAATTAGTACCCTGGCCTCATACCTGTCCATCAGGAACCTTTAATCAGCTGTAGTAAGCTGAAATTGAACAGAACCATATTCTAATAGAGTCTATAGGATTCTGAGTGGAAAATTTATACCTCTAGGTCAGTGGTTCTTAACCTTTTTGGGGTACCGAACTCACCAGTTTCATATGTGCATTCACCGAACCCTTCTTTAGTGATAAATAAAATATTTTTTTTTCCAAATACAAGACATAGGTATATGTTTTTTTACTGGTGCACAAAATGAGCCGTGCATGAACATCACCTTGCTCAAAGAACAAAACCAACAAAGTGCATGAACTCACAACAAATTACCGTATTACTTCATTCTGGCCTCCACGGCAGAGGCTTCTCCGAACCCCTGAGACCGACTCATCGAACCCCTAGGGTTCGATAGAACCCAGGTTAAGAACCACTGCTCTAGGTATCTAATGCCTCACGATATAGTGCAGAATTATTTCATACTGCTTTTTAAAGTACCATTATAGTTTTAACATTGTTTCTTTTAACACAGTTAAACTGTTCTTTCTCACAGTACTAGATCATCGGGGTTAGTTGTTTTTTTAAGGCACATTGGAATCAGAAAACACTACATTTATCAATGGTCCTGCTACTTTTTGGTTGGGTAAGACCAGGAATAAAGACACCTGTTAACATCTTTAAGGGTAAAATGCCTCTCCTATAAAATAGGGAATATCTCTCACAAAGACAGGACTTTTTTTTTTCTTTTTTTTGTGACAGACCAAGTCAGACAGAGGGACAGATAGGGACAGACAGACAGGAAGGGAGAGAGATAAGAAGCATCAATTCTTTGTTGCGGCACCTTAGTTTCTCAGTGATTGCTTTTTCACATGTGCCTTGACCAGGGTGCTGCAGCAGACCGAGTTACCCCTTGCTCAAGCTAGGGACCTTGGACTCAAGCTGGTGAGCCTTCCTCAAACCAGATGAGCCTGTGCTCAAGCTGGCAACCTTGGGGTCTCGAACCTGGATCTTCCATGTCCCAGTCTGACCCTTTATCCCCTACGCCACCACCTGATCAGGCAAGATAGGACTTTCTGAGTAGGTCAAACTACCTCACGTGTTCTACAGCTCTATGAAACTGGCCAGACATATTCAAATATTTTTAACAACATCATTTTTATGAGGTGATTTTTATGGGATCATCTGAGCTATCCAGAGATGTTTTATTTGGAACCAAGAAATGTGATTTGAGAATGGTTCTTTGGATAGTAAAGACTGTTTTCTGTTTGCTTGCTTGTTTGTTCAGTGTGTTGAGTATGTGTTTCCATAAGTCAGTTTGGATTTTTTATCCACTTCAAATTAAAGTTAAATTTTTATTAGGGACTCTTATTTTGACATAACCTTTAAAAACAATAATTTTAGGAAAAAAGAGGTATCTGTTGACATTGAATTGGAGTCAAGGGCAGTCAGCTCCCCTCATAGATATGTAGGTGCTGATAGAAACCACAGGGAAGGCACAAAGTACTCCAAAGGAACAGAAGTGGGTCAGATGCCATTCCATTAACCTCAGGTGCTGTCTCTCCCATCTTTTCCCCTCACACAACATGGACTTGCCCCTCAGAAAAGTGGCTTCTGGTGAATATTCTGAAGTTTTACAGAGACTGGTCTATCTCAAGGTTGCAAAGGCGTGGTCAAACTCATAGATTGTCTGCCAATACTCACAAACCATTCTGTGGTAATATGATATGGATACTGCATATTGTTAAATCTGTAGTTAATTTTAAGAAGCCCTGACACCATGGTGAAATCAATGCATAAATTTAGCTTTCTGATGTATATCATTCCTCAGAAATCGCATGAAAAATTAATTTACTTGTAAGTCAAAAGAAATGTACTTCCTTGGCTAAATGATATTGCTCTAAATCACTTCTCATTTTTATTTTAAATTTCATTTAAGTATTTATTTATTTATTTATTTTTATTAAGTGAGAGGCAGGGAGGCAGAGAGACAGACTCCTGCATGTGCCTTAACCAGGATCCACCTGACAACTCCTATCTGGGGCTGATTCTGTGCCCACCTGGGGCCACTGCTCCATTGCTTGGCAACCGAGTGCCTGAGGCAAGGCCATGGAGCCTTCCTCAGTGCCTGGAGCCAACTTGCTCAAACCATTTGAGTCACGCTATGAGAGAGGGGGAGAGAGTGAGGAAGAGAAGTAGGAAGGGTGGAAAAGCCAATGGTCACTTCTCCTATGTGCCCTGATTGGGAATTGAACCAGGACTTCTGCATGCTGGGCTGATGCTCCACCGCTGAGCCAACCAACCTGCGCCTAAATCATTTCCCATTTTTAAAATATAATTTCTTATCCAGACATGTTTATACACTAATATAGGAAACAAAAATTAGAAGGCCAGGGTATGTTGAAATTCTGGAAATTGGGTTTAAATTACAAAAATCACTATAGGGGAATCTCAGGGTGTTTTATTGTCTGTGAACTATATATTTCATCTCATGTCATATAATAAAGGCCTGTTTCTGTGCCCTTAGAAGTAGAAGGAGCTTAAGTTTGAATTTTAAATTATTGCAATACTTTCTAAGTCAGTATAGAAGAGAAAATTATCACAAAATGGTCAATAGGGTAAAACATTTACATGTTAACCTCATTTTGAGACAATGTCTTTAATTATTTAAATATTTGCATAAGAAAATTTATATTTCAACTTCTATAAAGCTTTGTCGATTATGTGAGTGATTCTATTTCCATTTTAGGTGATTTCTATAAGTATATAATTTTAGATCTCAGTGAATAAATTAAACTTTTGAGTAGTTTTAGATGAAAGCCTATACTTAAAGCCACTTGTTTTTACTCACCAATGTGCCACTAACAGACAACTACTCTTGTGCACATGTACACAGGTTTTAATTATGGGAAAAGTAGTTAGAATTCTTCATCCTAACAGAAATTTAATTTAAAATCAAAAAGGTAATTTCACTACAATCTACATTGCCTGCTTGATGAAATGAAGGCAGGATAAACTAATCAAGGGTTATTATGAGTCATAACTAAGAAATTATCTGTTCATTGAAGATCTTATTGTAAAACACTCTTCTTAATATATGGAACAACTTTATTATAGTTGCTTACACAGTGACAATCAACCCACAGATTAAACATACATTCTAGTATACAGAATGGGTTGTAGCTATAAAGATACTTATAATACTTAAAAAATTATATGTGAAACCATTAATTGGCTCATTTTAACTACTTGTCTTTTATAGACTGGTTGAAAAGTAAAATAGACATTTTGAAAAAATTCAGAGTTATTTTGCAAGTGCAAGTTAGATACCTAAACACCTTGGAGCTATTTTCCCCCAAGAGATTAAACAAGGTAATAAAAGACAATAAAAAAATATGACTGAAAATGTGATTTAACTTGAACAGAAATGCTATAAATATACTGGAAGTTTTTAATTTGGGCAAAATAAGATGAAAGATCAAATTATATGTAAATATTAAAAAGAAAAAAGTATATTCAATTATGGCTGAAATTTTAAAACTTCAATTCAACAAAGTATTTTAAGCTCATACTGCATATACACAAGGCTACAGCAGCTATTTTTGAGAAAGGGTATGGAATTTTAAGGCTAATTCTTCCTTTTCATTTAGATATTCAAGAAAGCATAAGATAAGGTCATCAATAGTAGGGGGTGGGTAAAGATTCTGAGAGGGTGACTTGATAGAATTGTTAGAAGCTTGATGAGATAAAAATGGGCATTCTAAGGACTGCTAGCTCTGCATTCCCTTTTGTCATCTGTGCTCAAGAATTTGAAGAGTGGCCAGTCAGTGCAGCTGCATGTTCTACTTGAGCCACAGTTAGCTGCTTAGGAGCAGAGTGGAGGAAGCAAAAGGTTGTATTTGACAAGAGCTGGGGTTAGCTGGGTAACATGACTTAGTGGAAAAGGCTAAAAGAGTTAATGAAGAAGTGATGAGGTTGATAAGCTATGGAATCCAGGTGAGTATTAGAAAAGTGTTTAAATAAAAAGATTAATGTTCTCAATAAAGTCACATAATAAATGGAGTAGAGGTAGTAGAGTATGTGAGATGGAAGAATAGGAGATGGTGGCCTAAGAATAGGATGCTTGAAGAGATTTAGGGGTGATATAGTTATAGGTGAGGACAAGATCAAGGTTATGATCATGGGTGTCTGGGAAGATCAAAGAACTGAAGAGCCAGGGTATAGCTGGGTCATCAACACACACACTGTAAAAGCCAAGGAGGGTGTGTTGGAAGAACATGGTTTGCCATACATTCCTAGAAGTCTTCAATGACTGAAAAAACGTGAATAACAAGGAAGGCTGGGAGATAGTAAAGTCTGATGGCATAGAATTCAAAGCTTAAACCCATTTTTTAAAAAACAAAACAAAAAAGACTTCCCTAACTACTAATATTTATAGTCTACCACATTAGTCTACTTTTCTTTATAGTACTTAATACTATAGTTCTTAATACTATAATTTATTTTTGTGTATGTTTTCTGAATCCTCTACCAAAGTGTAAATGTCAGTGGCAAGATGGCAATGGAGTATTCAGACATACCAACTTCCACCTCCCAGAATCTATGTGGATTACAACTTAATTTTAAGAACAATGATCTGGAAAAACCAACTTTAGACTAAACTAAGAGGACTCTTTAAGCAAGGGTCACTGAAGAAGCCACACTGGGACTGGTAGGAAAAGCAGAAATGTGGAGAGGGCTGCCTAGCTCTTGGGAGTGAGCAGCAGCCTGGAGAAACTCACATGGTGGGAAGTGAGTTTAGCAGAGAGGGGAGGGTCCTGGGCTCCAGGAACAAAGTCACAGCCTGCAGCCCCAGAGCCTAGAAGGGGTGTAGGGACAGTATTTAGCTGTGAAAAAGCCAGGATACTGTTTTTGAGAAAGAGACAGATTTCTCAGACCCAGGATTTGTCTTAAAGGGTCCCCGCAGAAAACCTCTTTCACAACCACTCACCTGGGGCTCCGGGGGACGGGGAGAGCTGAGAGTACCGGAGTAGCAGGAAGAGACTGTAACCTAGGAGGCACAGGGAAGAACACTTTGAGGGACAGCCACCCTAACCCCTGGGCTGAGGCACTCCCCAAATATGTCTAAAGTGAATATTTTTCATGAAACCAGGAATACCAGCAAAGCAAAGCAGGTCACCAACCAAACAGAAGCTCTCCTGCTGCAGTCAGAGCAAAGAATTACTTAGAAGCAGGGAGCCATCACAGATACAGTATTGGGTGCGGAGGTCTGAGCTGCATCACTTCCCCACCCACATACACTGTGAGTGCTTGCCGAAAGGGGGGCGGCAGCGTGTGGCAGAAGTGTGGTCCTGTCAGATTGCACGTGAGCATAATCCAAGTGTGGTCCTGTCAGATTGCACGTGAGTACAGTCCAACCTGCAGGGGTGGAAGCCTCCCACTGTGACTGAGGCCCAGTGTGAGCACAGTTCGGCCCAGTGGGGGTGGAGGCTGAGGGCGGCCGCAGCAGCGGAAGGGTCACACGATGGCAGTTCAACCCACAGCTGCGAGCCAGGTGAGCGAGAGCAGTTCCACCTACAGTCCTGCCCACACGGGCAAGGTGAAAGTCAGGGAACCAACTTAGACCTATGGCTGGGCGCAGGAGTGCAGCCACGCCTGTGGTGCTGAGGCTTGTGGTCGGCATGTGAGTACAGTACAACCTGTGGGGGTAGGATGAAGGCTGGGCGGGCCAGGGCTTATAGCTCCAGTACACAAGCACAGTGCTTGTAGCCTGGGCATGCGAACACAGTTCTGCCCATGGAGGCGAGGCAGTGACTGCCGCAGGGGGCCAATGTCAGCAATGCCTGTGCCCGAAAACCTGAGGTGGCGGCAGAGAGTGTGGTGGGCCTGCAGACAGACCATAACTAAGGAACACAGAGGCCACATCCAACAGACTCCTGTGGCCAAACCCTTCTTATTCACAGACAAAATGGGAAGGCAGAGAAATGCAACCCAAATGAATTAAGAGAAATCCCAAAAATAGATTTGAATGAGACAAAAATAAGCAAATTACCGGATGCAGAGTTTAAAATAATGATTGTTAGAATGCTTAAAGATCTTAGAGCAACAATGGATGGACAAAGTGAGCACATAAATAAAGAGATAGCAAGTATAAAAAAGGACATTGAAATAATAAAAAAGAATCAATCAGAAATGACAAATATAATATCAGAAATGAAGATTACACTGGAAGGGATTAAAAGCAGGATGGATGAAGCTGAGGACTGAATCAGCGAGTTAGAGGAAAAGATAAAAGCATGGAAGCAGAGCAGCAAAAAGGTAAGAGGCTCAAAATGTCTAAGGAAACTCTAAGAGAGCTCTGTGACAACATGAAGAGAAATAATATCCACATCATAGGGCTTCCTGAAGGAGAAGAGAAAGAACAAGGGATAGGGAATCAGATTGAAGACATCAGAGCTGAAAACTTCCCTAAATTGATGATGGAAAATGTCACATAAGTTTAAGAAGCACAGAGAGTTCCATTTAAAGATGAACCCCAAAAGGCCAATACCAAGACACATCATAATTAAAATACAAAAATGAAGAGATAAAGAAAGAATACTAAAAGCTGTAAGAGAAAAGCAGTCTATTACCTACAGAGGAGCCCCTATAAGGATGACATCTGACTTCTCAACAGAAACAGAGGCCAGAAGGGAATTGTAAGAAATATTCAAAGTAATGCAAAACAAGAGCTTACAACCAAGACTTCTCTATCCAGCAAGGTTACCATTTAAAATTCTAGGAGAAATAAAAAGCTTCCCAGACTTAAAAAACAAAAAAACAAAAACAAGCTCAAAGAATTTATTACAACCACATCAATGCTACAAGAAATGTTAAGGGGCCTGCTGTAATCAGAACAAAGGGGGGGAAATCTAGTAAAAGAAGAATGTAGATTTAAAGAATAAAACTACAATACACAACTACATATCAATTATAACCTTAAATGTAAATATATTAATTAATCAAAAGACATAGGGTAGCTGCATGGATAAGAAAATAGGATACATCATATGCTGTCTACAAGAGACACACCTCAAAACAAAAGATACACATAGACTGAAAGTAAAGAGATGGAAAAAATATTTCATGAAATGGAAATGAAAAAGAAAGCTGGCATAGCAATACTTACATCAGACAAAATAGACTGTAAGACAAAATAGACTTTAAAACAAAGGCTATAGTAAGGGATAAAGAAGGTCACCACATAATGATAAAGGGAACAATCCAACAGGAAGATATAACCTTTGTAAATATCCATGCACCTAATATAGGAGCACCTAAATACATAAAGCAGATTTTGATGGGCATAAAGGGCAAGATCAACAGCAATACCATAATAGTAGGGGATTTTAATACCACACTAACATCACTAGATAGATCCTCAAGAAAGAAAATTGGCCTGACCTGTGGTGGTGCAGTGGATAAAGCATCGACCTGGGAACACTGAGGTCGCTGGTTCAAAACCCTGCACTGGTCTGGTCAAGGCACATGTGGGAGTTGATGCTTCCAGCTCCTCCCCCCTTTCTCTCTCTCTCTCTCTCTCTCTCTCTCTCTCTCACTCTGTGTCTCTTCTCTCTAAAATGAATAAAATAAAAAATAAAAAATAAAAAAAGAAGAAAGAAAATTAACAAAGAAACAGCAGACTTAAAGGGCACACTAGATCAACTGGGTTTAACAGATATCTTCAGAACCTTTTACCCTAAAGCAGCAGAATATAAATTTTTTCAGGTGGTCATGGTACATTCCTAGAATAGACCACATGCTAGAACACAAAAAGAGTCTCAACAAATTTAAGAAGATTAAAATTATATCACGCATTTTCTCGGATCACAGTGGCATGAAACTAGAAATCAACTACAATAGAAAAACTGAAAAACACTCAAACACTTGGAAACTAAATAGCATCTTATTAAATAATGAATGGGTTAATAATGAGATCAAGAAAGAAATAAAAAATTTTCTTGAAACAAATAAAAACAAACATACAACTCAAAATTTATTGGACACAAAAAAAAGCAGTACTGAGAGGGAAGTTCATAGCACTACAGGCATATTAAGAAACTAGAAAAAGCTCACAAAAAAACCCCCAATTTAATCCAGCATCTAAAAGAACTAGAAAAAGAATAGCAAGTAAAACCCAGAGAAAGTAGAAGAAAGGAAATAATAAAGGTCAGAGTGGAAATAAATGACAAAGAGGCTAAAAATACAATACAGAGGATCAATGAAACCGAGATCTGGCTTTCTGAAAAGATAAACAAAATTGATGAAGCTTTACCCAGACTCACCTAGAAAAAAAGAGAGAGGACTTAAGAAAATAAAATTAAAAGTGGGGGAGGAGAAGTAACAACCGACACAGCAGAAATACAAAGAATTGTAAGAAAATATACTATGAAGAACTGTATGCCATAAAATTAGACAACCTAGGTGGAATGGACAAATTCCTCGAAAGATATAATCTTTCAAATATCAATATAGAAGAATCAGAAAACCTGAACAGATCGATTTTATCAAATGAGATTGAAACAGTTATCTAAAAACTCCCAACAGACAAAAGTCCTGGGACAGATGGCTTCACAGGCAAATTTTACCAAATATTCAAAGAGAACTAACTCCTGTGCTTCTCAAGCTATTTCAAAAAATTCAAGAGGAGGGAAGACTTCCAATCTCCTTTTATGAGGCAAGTATAATGCTGATTTCAAAACCAGGCTAAGACACTACAAGGAAAGAAAATTATAGACCAATATTCCTGATGAACTTAGATGCTAAAATTGTCAACAAAATAATAGCAAACCAGATCCAGCAATCCATGAAAAAAATCATACATCATAATCAGGTGGGATTTATTCTAGAAAGACAAGGCTGGTACAATATCTGCAAATAAATCAATGTGATTCAACACATAAAAGAAAGGATAAAAATCACATAATAATATCAATAGATGCAGAAAAAGAATTTGATCAAGTCCAGCACCCATCTATGATCAAAGTTCTCAGCAAAGTGGGAATACAGGGAACATTCCTTAACATGATAAAGGTCATCTGTGACAAACCCTCAGCCAACATCATACTAAATGGGCAAAAATTAAAAGCAATCCCCTTAAGATGAGGAACCAGGCAGGAGTGTCCCCTTTCACCACTCTTTTTTATTTTATTTTATTTTATTTTATTTTATTTTATTTTATTCATTTTAGAGAAGAGACACAGAGTGAGAGAGAGAGAGAAAGAGAGAAAGGGGGGAGGAGCTGGAAGCATCAACTCCCATATGTGCCTTGACCAGACCAGTGCAGGGATTTGAACTGGCGACCTCAGTGTTCCCAGGTCGACGCTTTATCCACTGCACCATCACAGGTCAGGCCCCACTACTCTTATTCAACATAGTTCTGGAAGTCCTAGCTACAGCAATCAGACAAGAAGAAGGGATAAAAGGCATACAAATTCGTAAAGAAGAAGTAAAACTGTCATTATTTGCAGATGATATGGTATATAGAAAACCCTAAATTCTCAGTAAAAGAACTACTGAACCTGATAAATGAAGTCAGCATGGTGGCAGGACATAAAATCAATATTCAGAAATTAGTAGCATTTTTATATACCAACAATGAACTGTCTGAAAGAGAAATTAAGAAAACAATCTTTTTCACTATTGCAACAACAAAAAAATAAAGTACCTAGGACTAAATTTAACCAAAGAGGTTAAAGACTTGTACTTGGGAAATTATAAAACATTGTTAGAGGAAATCAAGGAAGACACAAACAAGTTGAAGCATATACCGTGCTCATGGATAGGAAGAATAAACATCATTAAAATGTTTATATTACCCAAAGCAATCTATAAATTCAATGAAGTTTCTATTAAAATACCAATGACATACTTCAAAGATATAGAACAAATATTTCAAAAATTTATATGGAACCAAAAAATAACACGAATGGCCTCAGTAATCATGAAAAAGAAGAATAAAGTGGGGTCATACTTCCTGATATCAAGTTATACTACAAGGCCATTGTACTCAAACGGCTTGGTAGTGTCATAAGAACAGGCATACAGATCAGTGGAACAGAACAGAGAACCCAGAAATAAACCCACACCTATATGGACAATTGATATTTGACAAAGGCTGTAAGAGTATACAATGGAATAAAGGCAGTCTGTTTACAAGTGGTGTTGGGAAAATTGGACAGGTACTTGCAAAATAATGAAACTGGGTCACCAACTTACGTCATTTACAAAAGTAACTCAAAATGGGTAAAAGACTTAAATGTTAGTTGTGAAACCATAAACATCTTGGAAGAAAACATAGGCAGTAAACTCTCCATATCTGTAGTAGCAATATTTTTGCTGATTTATCTTCATGGGCAAGTGAAATAAAGGACAGGATGAACAAATGGTAATAGATTAAACTAAAAAGCTTTTGCACAGCAAAAGGCATCATTAACAAAATAGAAAGACAACCCACACAATGGGAGAATATATTTGTTCATCCTATATAACCAAAATTTATAAAGAACTTGTAAAACTCAACACCAGGAAGATAAAGAATTCAGTCAAAAAATGGGAAAAAATGTGAATATACACTTCTCCAAAGAGGACATACAGATGGACAATAGGCATATGAAAAAATGCTCAACATCACTAATCATTAGAGAAATGCAAATTAAAACCACAATGAGATATCACCTCACACCTGTGAAAATGGTGCTCATTAACAAAACAACACACAATAAGTGCTGACGAAGGTGAGGAGAAAAGGGAACCCTCCTGCACTGCTGGTGGGAATGCAGACTGGTGCAGCCACTGTGGAAAACAGTATGGAGATTCCTCAAAAAATTAAAAATGGAACTGCCCTTTGACCCAGCTATCCCACCTTTAGAAATATATCCTATGAATACCAAATCACTGATTCAAAAGAAGAAATGCACTCCCATGTTTATTGCAGCATTGTTTACAATAGCCCAAGATCTGGAAACAGCTCAAGTGTCCATCAGTGGACGAGTGGATTAAAAAGCTGTGGTATATATATATATATATATATATATACACACATACATACACATATATACACAATAGAATACTACGCAGTCATGAGGAAGAAGGAAATCTTACATTTCATGACAACATGGATGGACCTGGAAACTATTATGCTAAGTGAAATAAACCAGGCAGAAACAAAGAAATACCATATGACCTCACTCATATGAGGAATCCAATGAACAATGTGAACTGAACAACGGAACAGAGGCAGAGGCAGGGTCAAAGGGACCAGAGGGATAGCGGTTAGAGGGAAAGAAGAGAAAATGGGATCAGAGAAGGGAAAGAGATTGGTGAAATTATATATACATAACACAGCATTACAGAGAAGAGGACAGCAAATTCTGGATGGAAGGGGGAAGGCATTAGGGGGATGGAGCATGTCGGGGCAAAGGGAATAAGGGCGTGGGGGGAGATATATTTGGTGAGACATTTTGAATCTATTTAAACACAAATTAAAATAATAAGTTAAAAAATAATTAACTGCAGCACTTGGAAAAAAATTGTAAACCTCATGAGAGCAGGACCTTGTTGGGTCACTGCTATCTTCTGGGAGATAAGCATAGTAATAAGTTCATCTTAAACATTGCTGAATGAGCAAACATATGAATAAATAAATGAACTTATTTATTAGGCTTTCACCTTATGACATAAACTGTGTTAATTATTAATGAAAAGATAAAGATTTATGTTATTACCTTTCTTTATGAACTTTCACTCTATAGGGAAGTTTACTTAAAAAAATACAAACACTAGGAAATATATGAAAAGCACTCTTAAGTGTAATAGAAAATGTTCTAAATGATTGAAAGTCCAGTTGAGATAGTTCCCCTCCCTTAGCTCAAATGTCACTTCTTTTAGAATGCCTTCTCCACTCACCCCTAGACTAGATCATGTATCCTGTTATAACTTGTGTATATAACAGGATACAATTTGTACCTTCAATTCTTATCATAAACGTAGTAAACAATTATATAATTGACATTTACATGTATGTTTTCACTTCCAAAATGTAAGCTCCATGAGGACAGGAAGAAGCCTCTACCTTTTCCAATACTGTAACCCCCCTGCCCGCCAGCTGATTCAGTGTAACCTTACTATAGGACAAACAGCTTACTGACAGCAAAGTGTAAGAAATGTCATATAAGTGATAAAGACAGAGATTTCCTTAAGGTAGGAAGACAAAGCAAGCATGTGGTTGAGGTCTCCTGTTACACAACACTCTTTTAGCCAAAAAAATCTATACTTGCTTTATGACGAGCGTTTTCAGTTTCATATAAAAAGCAGTGGGTTAAGTAATTCATCCCTGTGTTATATACCTGGGCCTTATTTATGGAGTTGTTTTCTTTGAGAAAGTTTAGGAGAAGAAATTACTTAATTTATGTTTTGCTGATTCCATTTCTGGCCAAAACAAACTCATTCTTAGAATGCATTTATTCATGTTTCCTTTTCTAATGATCTCAGTGGGTGATTTATTTTTTGGCTTATTTTTCTCTACATTAATGAGAAGCCAAGTAGCTATAAATCCTGCGGATGATTGCTGTTACTTCAGCTACCAAGCAGTGAGGTGAAGGCAGATGACACAGGGGATCATATTAACAGGCAGCCAGAATGCATTAACTCTTCTGGTATATTTTCCAGCACAATGTAGCCAGAGGAGACACCTGCCATGCGTGCTAGTCCTTTCAGTGTCGCTGCTTGTTTAACAGAATAAGTCAACTTCCTAATGACTACTATGATGTTCTTTGATAAAGGTTGATGGGCTTTTTGTGGCTTTGTCTGTCCAAACATCTTGAAATCAAGCATGACTTTGTTTGCTTATGCTATGTTCCTTTCTAGGAAAACACACAAAGTTGAAAATACTCCCATCACTCTGATAGACAGTTGGTGAGACTATAACTTTGGTATGTCCTTTCTGGAGGGATTGGCCGTACCAAAATTTTAAATGTTCATACTAATTGACTTTGCAATATTACTTCCAGGAAATAGTGCTAAAGAAATCTTTTCACATTGTATAAAAATGTGCATATGAGGATTTTGTTGCAACCATTTGAAATACATAATAACTGGAAATAACCTAAATGCCCATCATTATGAGAGGTGTTAAATTCTGGTAGATTTACATATATATGGAAAATACCATGCAGCTTGCCAGAATGAAATAAAATATATGTATTGACTGAAAGACTTCCAACTTGTAGTAAGTAGAAATATCAAATCACCGGACAATATGTACAATAATACCCCATTCCCACAGCATGAGGATGTATGTTCCTGTGTGTACAATACAATAAAAAGACCTGTAAGTTTACACACCAAACAGTGGTGGCTGCCTCTAATGTAGGTTTTATAAACCTTGACTCAAGTAATTCTTTGTTATGGGGCTCTGTCCTGTGCATTGTAGCATGACCAGCAGCATCATTAGCTTTTAGCCACTAGATACTATTTGCACCCTACTCCTCCAGCTACGACTACCAAAAACATCTCCAGACATTGTTGTATGTTCTGTGGAGAACAACATCGCTTCTGATTGAAAGTACTGCTCTAGTGATTGGGGCAGAAGCAACAAACATTGGAGAGAGATTACATAGATAGATAGATAGAGTTATCATAAATGTAATGTAAGATTTCTTAAAACAAATATTTTTTATTGATGTTAATTTTTGAAATGAATTATCATTCTCATGGGCTATACTCAGAGTGGTATTATCTACATGCCCATCAGATGCTCAAGTTCCTTCCACAGTTTGCTAAGATTTTTTAAATAGTTTTATAAAATTTACCAAATTGCTGGTATGATAAAAAAATTCTACCTTAACTTGTACTGCAAGTATCTTAAGGAAATTTTATCTCCTAAAAAATAAGGATAATAAAATTATTTCATAGGGTTTCTATGTGATATATAATAATAGATACATTGAAGTAGCTAATCCCCCCATTTTGTTCTATAGCATATCAGCATCTTAAATTATTTATATAATTATTTATTTATATCTTAAATTATTAAAATACAAGGTTTGTTTTTTGAGGGCGTTTAAAATAGGTTCATGAAAGCAACGATTCTTTTCCCCAATATCTTTCCCTGCTGTCATTCTCTGCCCTAGTCCAATACCTAAAACAGTCTGAATAAAATGGGTGCTTAGAACATATGTGTGAAATGACTCTATGCATAACCACCTTACATGCAATACAAGTTAACCAATATTTCTAAACTAAAATACTAGTTATGGAGTGATGTACTGACTTAAATATAAAGTTACATACACAGCTACCTCTAATCAGAATAAGATGAGACTAAAATAATTAGCATGATTGTTTACTGATGAACAATAGCAGCTTACAAATTAGTTTAGTAATCATTTAAATCTATTAAATATGTATTACATTACAAAATTATCACATGCAATATGATATATACAGAGGTTAGCAAAAGTAGGTTTGAAGTTGTGAATACATTAAAGTTTATTCTTGTACTATTATTTAGTAATGATTGTATAATTTATTTGTATTACAATCGTAAACCTACTTTCACCCACTTGGTAAGGAATGATTTAAGATGGTATCTCTTTCTCTTCTTTCCTTGGTTAGCAATGTTAGTGAGAGAATCAGAATCAAAAAGAACTTTGAGGTCTATTATTATATGATGGCAGACTACTGCTGGAGCATCAAATGAGATTATCCTCAACAAGTACACAAACACAAAAGCTACAAATGCAAATTTTTACCTGAATAGAATTTAAATAAGTTTTGCACAAATTTTATGATTAAAATAAGTGTGTTAATATGTGTTATTTCAAAATTGTAGACAAATTCTGATGCAATCATATCTTTTAGTATTTACTGCATTATATATTATTATATTTTCACAAAGATGATGCCCAAGAAGACATTCTACTTCATTATGTTAAACTAAATGTTGACAATTTTACAATAAGATGAAAACCTAAAATCTTGAATTGCAAAAAAAAACTGTAGCTTACTGAGAAAAACTAATGTCAGATTTGAGATCAGCACACTTGAATTAGGTAAAAACAAGTGTTTTTGTGGATGCAGCAAAAATTTTGTTCCCCAGTGTTAATCATTAGTCAGTATAGCTATAAAAATTATACTTTTGAATATGAATGTATTTGAATATATGAATGTATATCATTTTCTACACATAGAATGATTAGATAGTTTACATTAGAAACTAGATTTCCAATTGAAACCAAAAGATGATGAGGTTGCTCCACCACTAACTCTACAGGGTTCACTTACTACATTTTAACTAAATGAGTGAATGATTTGATGCAAATAACTTACTTGACTTTTCTATGCTTTAGTTTTTTCTTCTATAGAGTAGAAATAATAACATTCAAATAGTTGTAAAATATTGACATGTGTTAAGGGCTGAGTTTTTATTGTTATTAACATCATCATCATTATCATTATCATCAAACAATGAGGCAGAAAGCAGTTGACACATATCATCTATTTCTGGTCGGCAAACTGTAGATCTTGAGCCGCATGCAGCTCTTTGACCCCTTAAGTGTGGCTCTTCCACAAAATACCATGTGAGGGCGCTACCTTGATAAGGAATATACCTACCTATATAGTTTTAAAAATTTGCCTCTCAAAGAAATTTCAGTTGTTGTACTGTTGATATTTGGCTCTGTTGACTAATGAGTTTGCCGACCACTGGTCTAGGGTATCTGACCACTGGAAGCAAGGGATGCCACTGTGTGGATTCATGCACTACTGATTTTCATGTAAGAAGTAATTAGATGAAGTCTAGATTTCTTAACTTTTCATAAATATTCATACTAGTCAGGCTTCTCCTTCTGCTAATATGGAAATAGGCTGAGTTTAAACCTTAGTGAAATTTAGGAAAATAAACTATATGGTTGAAGGAGAAATATGGAGAAATGAGTAAATGTTAAAATTGAATTATTCTCGTTGAAAGGAAGAAAATAAGATTGCAGAGAAAAATTCTCTCTTTTTGCTCTATTGGTTGGTGTTGAAAGGACTTCTCATGAGTTTAGGAACATGTAGCAATGAAATGCTGGGACAGTTTGTGAATTCAGATGTATTTTGGGAAAAACTTGCAGAAATGCATTGGAACATCTCCTTTTTTTGATTCTACTAATCTTGTATTAAAATTTTTTTCCCTTAAGAAAAAAAACATTTCTAGAGAAGATTTTTGAAGTTTAAATATGGTAACAGATAGTATTTCAAATCATCTGTCAATTGCATATGTGGTGGAAATGCAAATTTAGATTCATTACACAGCTACAATTATTGACAAAGAGTTTATGAAATTCAGGTACAGTCCAAGGAATATCCATCTGCTCATAGAACCACTTATATATCCCTGTGACAAATCAGATGGTCCAGGTCATGTGTTCTGCTCTTTAAAAGGTGACTCTGAGAGTAGTTACTCTTTAAGTTGTCCACACAGATCAGCGTGGGACTGCTGCGGACCAGAACGGTTGGTAATTGTCCAGGTCTTAAGTGAGGATGGTGCAGAATGAAGAAATAAACTCAGAGAGAAAAAGGAGGGATCAGGAGGTCTCTGCAATGCCTTTAGCTTGCAAGAGCTGAGCAAAGCCCCAGGTCTGCTTTATTATATAGTGCAGAGCCATATGCAAATAAGGAAGTCTCTGATACAAAGTCACACATTTCCAGAGCAACCCAAGAATTCTCCCAAGAGCAGAAAACCCTGCACCCTGAATAACTGAAATCAACCAACATCAGGATAAACTAAGGGTGAGAGGAAGGGCATGTAAATTGCCTCTAGCAACTTAAGCAAGCAAGTGAGGTGCGGGGATGGGACGAGTACAAATACTCAGCTTCAGAGCCAATATGAAGATGTGGGGAAGAGCTTAAACCTTTGGCTAAGGCTTAAACTGTGAGGGCTTTGCCTGCTTCCAGTCTTCTACATGGGACACGTATTCTTCACCTTCGTGTGGTAAAACATATTCACTGATTTGAGGCTATTGCAGGTGATCCCGTTATTCTATGGCTTGACACTTCTGGTCTTGTCATTAATTTCACTGCGATGGGAAGTACTGCCTTTCTCCTTGCTTTGGCTGTTTTGTAGACATCTACAGTGTTATTTTGTTTGAAACATGTCCATATGTCCAAAATAATATCATAGGCTTTTCTGATCTTGTCCTATTCTTGCTTTGGTACCCTGCCGTCACTTTTTCCCTCATATTTCCTTGTATATTTAGACTATGATTAAAAACCTGAGGATCCAGTGTGTGACCTTATCACATGCTGTTCTATGTGCTTTTGTTTTTCTTCCTAAGTTTTCCACATGTCACTGCTTATGTCACCTCCTCAAGGAGACATTTCCTGACCTTTACATAAGTGGTTCACACTGAAACCTTTCCACTCACTTCCATTATTTCTTACTTAACTACTGGCTTTATTTTTCATAGCATTTACCACAATTTATAATTATTTATTACATATTTTACTTGTTTTCTTCTCTGTTTCTCCTCTGTACTCATAAGGGTAGGCACAATATCTCCCTAGAACATACTCATATTCCCAGATTCTTGAGCTGGCAAATACATATTAAGTTATTTTCTTAGCCTTTTATTTGAAATGATATAAAACTTATAAGGAACTTGTAAAAATAGTATGAAAACTCCCATGTATTTAGATTCACTATTAACATTTTTGTCATATTTGCACTATTTTTATATGCATATTATTATTGTGTATTTACTCATACATACTTCAGTTGTATTTTCTAAAAGTGTCTCCTTTAAGGACTTTGTTTTTTGTCCTATAAAATAATTATAAAGATCAATACATTTAACATTGATATGATATTAATGGTTAATCTACAGTTCACATCCAAATGTTAACGACAGTTTCATTAATGTCTTGCATAGCAATTGTTTTACCAGTCCAAAGTACAATTGGGACCACACATTGCATTTATTTAACACACCCCTTTAGTATCCTTTAGTATCAGGCCATTCTTTAGCCTTTTATAATCTCAACATTTTCAAAGAAGATAGGTCAGTAATACAGTAGAATATTGGGGTTTATTTGATGTTTTCTTATGATATTGGATTTAGAGAGACAGACTCATGCATGCACCCTGACTGGGATCTACCTGGAAAGCTCACTAGGGGGCAATGCTCTACACATCTAGGCTGTTGTTCTATTGCTTAGCAACTGAGCTCCTCTTAGCACTTGAGGTGAGGCCATGGAGCCATCCTCAGCGCCCGTAGAGAGAGAAAGAGAGATAAATGAGAGGGGGAAGGGTGGAGAAGCAGAAGGTAGGTTCTCATGTGTGCCCTGACCGGAAATTGAACCTGGGACATCCACATGCTAGGCCAATGCTCTACCACTGAGTCAACTGTCCAGGACCTTAAAAATATTATTATATTTCTATCATTCCAATATCTAAACATAGTCATGGGGTAAATGAATGAATGAATCACTACGTGTTTAAGTTTAGTGTTATTTAGTTTTGAAAATTGATTCCTTCATTATCTCCATTTTATGTCCTATGTAGAGCCACTAACACATGAAATAGCTATGGAATGGTTTGGCAATCGTGGTGTGATTAAAATTCAAACATTTTCTAATGATTGTCCCTAGATTTGTGGGTAAATCTCTTAATCTCTTCAGCAGGAAGGAAAACATATTTTGACAGCAGTTTCTGGGTTTCTTTTTTCTTCTTCAAGGATCACTGAGTAGAATCTAATTAAAATGCTTTTAACACAACTCTCTTTGATTGATGATAGATAATGGCTTTGGCTCTGCCAAATGGATGTTACTAATACTGCTTTCAGCTTCAGGATTTTGGTGATTTTTCTTAGGACAGACTTAAAAAGCATTATTAGAGTTTGATGATTTCTTCAGTTTAATGCAAGTAAAGATGTACTGACCTTGTTTCTTTGATTCTTGTCTACCTTGTCAACAGCAAGGATCGTATATGTCATTATTGTATTATCTATTTATTATTCTCTGATGCTGTTAATTTCTTAGAACACTTTGTATATTTCTAAGTATTCAACAAAAGGAAGATGAGGAAAATGTGGATATGAACAGAGAGTGATGAAACTAGAGAGGTAAGGGTCTCTCTCCTTGGTTTTAATGGCCTTGCAGGTAAAGTAATATTGGGATTTCTATGTTACAGTATTGACATTATATATAAATAATATAAATAATAGTTGTAAAGTTAGGCCACATCAATTAAAATATATGTGTGATTTATTTATTTATTTATTTAGTATTTTATTTAGACAATTAAATTTAACAGGGTGATACTGGTCAACCAGAGTATATAGATTTAGAGGAAACATCTCCACATCATTTGGACAGTCAATTATGTGTATACCCATCACCCAAAGTCAAATCATCTTCTGTCACCCTATATTTTGTTTCTCTTTAAGTCCCTCCCTTTCCCCCATCCCCCTCCCTCTTCACCCTTCTCCCCCTGGTAACCACTGCACCCCTGTCTATGATATGTGTGATTTATAATGCAATTAAGCTATGATGATTGCTCCTAAAGTCGTTTTAGTAGGTATGCGTAGATTATCTTTTTAGACTTAAGAATATTGCTAAGTGAGCCACTTGTATCACATGTTAGTGATTGAAAACCACTGATACTAATAGAGTTACCCACCTAATAAATCAGTCTCAGATGAAATTAAAATTTAAAAATCAAAAGGAATGATTATTTTACATTTTGAAAAACCTGTACTCTGTAGGAAGGTAATACATTATGTACTCTAAAAGGGAGTATGCAAACAGAACAACTTGATAGGCATTTTGAGAAGTCTTCATGGTCTCAGTTTTCTCACATGTAAAAGCAAAGGAGTTGAGTCGATGAATGCTCATATATTCAGTGGTTATCATTTTATTAATTTAATGTTTAGTGTTTACTAAATGCTCAATGCAGGGCATTCAAGATGAATAAAATACTGTTCCTGCACTTAAACTTATGGTCTAGTGAGGGAAATAATAATAATCAAATAAGACACAATATTATATTTTAACAAGCAATATACATAGAATGGAGTGGTTAAAAAAATGTGAAGCAGGGAGACTCCTGGTTAGCACTGAGTACAGATGCTTTCTGTTCACTGTTGTTACCTGAATATAGACTGGGAACTGGAGTTTATTATTTCTTTCAAGTCCATAATCTTATTATTATACTCAATCTGGCTTGGATTTTAGATGACTTTTACCTCCTCTCGAGGCCTTGTAATTGGCTAAATAGGCTATGCTTGATAACAAATTATTGTGAGGTTCTGGGTGAGTGTCATTTGATTACAGATAAAAACAATTGGAATCACACTAGAAGGGAAAGGAGGGCGATTGGAGGGACGATTGAGAGTCTCTGAGTTTTCTTGATGTGTTTTCCTCCATAATGGGAGGACATGTCTCATTCTCTCTCACTGAGTGTTTCTGAGCCATTTGTTCTCTGAGGTTTACCTCTGTGCTGGCTATACAGGTTTTGGGTGCTAACAATACAGTAGAAGTTTCCAGATAATAGGAATCTTTAAAGTGCTCGGATAATATCATCTCACTTTGCAGTGAAAATAATCTTTCCCATCAAAATTGTTATATACATTACCTTTTAAAAAAATGGGTGTATTATGAAATATATCATATAAGAAGAATATAAAACATTTGTAAGTTTAAGGAATAATAATAGGGCAGCAACTCTTTACCCTTTACTCAATTTAAGCAAAAGAACCTTAGCTATATCCTGAAGCCCTCTCTGAGCTTCTCTCTGATCTTTGCCCCCACCCCCATCCCCCAGGCCAGTGGAAGCTTCTATAATGCATTAGGCATTTATAATCTTTTGCTTTCCTTCATATTTTATCACATATAAGGATATCTTAATTAACATATTATTTTTGCATTTCTGAAATTTGATATAAATAAAACCATACTTGTAATATTCAGGGTGGGGCAAAGTAGGTTTACAGTTGTAAATACATGAAACAGTTTATTCTTGTATTATTTATTGATTATTACATTATTTTCTATAGAAACAACTGTAAACCTACTTTTGTCACACACTGGATATTTCTTAGACTTGCTTTTTCTATTCAACTTTATATTTCTGAGAAGTATCAATGTTCTTGGTTATAACTAAAGTTTACTCATTTTCACTGCTCTATTATATTGAAGGATAATTTGTCCTTTTGTCCTTAGTAGAAATTTAAGTTGTTTGCAATTGTTTTTGCCACTTCAGACATTGCTGTTAGCAATATTCTTGTCTGTGTCTCTATGTGTATAGTACATAAACAGACAGTAAATGGTACTAGGATTCAAACTGAAAGTTGGTAGATAATGGGTACCTCCACTTGTTTAGATAACGCTGAATGATTTTCCAAATGGGCTATGCCAACTTATACTCCTGTCAGCTGCATCAGTTCTTTTTTTTTTTTTTTTTTTTAAAAACTTTTTATTTTATTCATTTTAGAGAGGAGACACAGTGAGAGAGAGAGAGAGAGAGAGAGAGAGAGAGAGAGAAAGACAGAGAGAGAGAAAGGGGGGAGGAGCTGGAAGCATCAACTCCCATATGTGCCTTGACCAGACCAGTGCAGGGTTTTGAACCGGCGACCTCAGTGTTCCCAGGTTGACGCTTTATCCACTGCGCCACCACAGGTCAGGCCATCAGTTCTTATTCATTAACATTTCATCAAACTTTAAAATTTTTGCCCATCCAGGAGGTGTAATATAATATCTCATTGTAGGTTTAATTTTAATTTCTTTGGTTATAGATGAGACTGAATATCTTTTCATATGCTTATGTGGAAATCATACTCACGTCTGTTGCCTTCTCTTTTTCCCCCATTATATTCTTTTACTTTTTCCTTATTAAATTTTTAGTTTTTCAAATACCTGTACTTTGGATGTTGCAGTTCTTTTTAGGTATATGTGTCATTAATTTTTTCCCCAAATTATTGGCCTTTTAGACTTTTTATTGTGAAACATTTCAAACATATACAGAAGTAGAAAGACTAGCACCCTGAACCCGGAATACCCATTGCCTGACTGAAACAATTTCATATCACTATATGAATATAGTACTTTCATTTCCTCTATATCTCTACCCACAATCCACTTCCCATCCCTCAAGCAAATCCCAGTTATATATTATAAAATTTAATTGCATCTTGTTTGTCACTTTATTGGTTATTCCTCTGATGAACAAAGGTTTCTAATTTTAATGTAGTTGATTTTAACAAAATGTTTGATCCACAAATTATGTGCTTATGTTTCTTGTTTAAGAAATTATGTAAACTGAGATCATGCCGATACTGTATTCTTGTTTTCTTCTAAATGTTTTAAGGTTTTGTTTTTCTTTCATATTTTAGTTTTATTCCACGTGAAGTAACTTTTTATGTTTTTATTTGTAGTGCGAAATATAGAGTCAATATTGTTTGTTTGCTTGTTTTGTTTTTAAATAAAGATAACCCTTTGTCTAGCCATGAGTTATACTAGTTAGGTACACCTGGGTGCTCCCCAACTGATCTCTAATGCTGTCTCTGGCATAGATCAATCTTACAAATTTGTGAGTGTTTGTTTCCATACTCATTTATCTCTGTATTTGATAATAAATATTAATAAGGTAGGTGTTCTTGACTATGCCCTTATTCAGGAATCTTGACTATTCTTAGACCTTTGTTTGCTAAATTTTAGAATTAGATTATCAAGTTCTATCAAAAACTCTTGGGATTTTGGTTGGCACTGCAATCTATGTATAGACAAATTTGTGGTATAGTTATGACTTTCATATTGAAGTTGTGTTACATGAATGTGTTGCACTTCCCCATTTATTTTGCATTCTTTATTCTGTATTTTAAGCAGATTTCTCCTCATTGAGGTCTTTCCTATCCAGCAGGAAATTATAACCTCTTTTCCTCCCCAACACTTTATTTTACTTCCATAGTACTTAGCCCCATAATACATATTGCTTCTCGTTGGTATAATATAAGTGAAGGCAGATTTTTATTTGTTTGATAACTTCCTAGAATATTGCCTCATATAACAGATACTCAATAAATTAATTTTTATAATCTTCTCCATAAATATCTTTTACATATTTTGATAGATCTATTTTTTGGTTCAGGGATGTGCTGGTAAATGTTTAACAATAGGATCTCTTGGGAAGGAAAGAAGGGTAATAATTTTTTGAGTTTGCTAATTTCCATGGTGTAAATTCTCCTACCATGGCCAATTGCAAGATACTAATATGAATGCAGAGTTGGGAAGAGATGTGGAGTAGCACACTATTATGAAGTACTCTCACCATACAGAAATAATGGATGTAAATAAACTCTAGAACATAAATAACTATAAAATATAATAATGTAATTAGGTATTTAATTGTAAGTTTCATATTTTAATTTTTAACAATATTTTTATTTAACAATTTGCTCGCACAATTCTTGAAAATTTAACAATGATCTCTTGCAAGCTGTACGAGCCAGTTCCATGCCACTGTCTAGGTTCTTTATATTTTGTGTGAGTGTTCTAAATATCTTTTATTGAATTTTTAAATTATAATTTCTAAAAAGTTCTTGCTGGTATATAGCAATGCAATTAGGTTTTATGTGATATCCTTATATCTGGTAAGCTGACTAAAATCTCACAATTTCAGTAATTTATATGTATACTTTGTTGGTTTCTTTGGAGAGAATCCTATTTGTAAATAATGACAGTTTATTTCTTCATTTCTACTCCTTATATATGTTATGTTTTATTCCTGTGTTATTGCATTCACATGAACCTCCAGGAAAATATTGAATTTTAGTGGTAATAGAAAGCTTTGTCTTGCTTTTGATTTTCAGTGAGTGCTTTAAGATTGTTATTTTTTGGTATCTTCATTGTTTGACAAAAGTTTTCTTTTATTCAGTAAGGCAAACATTTTCTTTTTTACATGAGTGAATGTTAAATATTATGATATAATTATTTTATATCTATTAAAATGATCAAGTACTATATAACAAAAAATATGCAACTTACCAGGAATATTTGTGACATACCTAATAGTGTTAAAAGAGAAAAAGCAGTGATTAACAGAATTATTCATGACAAGTAGGTATTTTTCTCTCATTTCCTTCTACAGGGTGTACTTTATTGTCTGGTTCATTATTTTGTAGAGGGTATTACTTTTTCAAAATTTTTGCTTTTTTGGAGTTTAGTAATTTTCACAACGCCTAGACTTTGTCTCTAATCCCTTACTTACATTACTGTAGACTATGCAACCCAAAGGGCTAAGCCATTAGGGAAAATCCCAAATTGATCAAAGTATATTATTTATTATATATATTGTGGATATGGTTGATTGATATTTTGTTTAGGATTTTTGCAGCTTTGTCCACAGGTGAAATGACTTCTGATTTTTCTTTTGCATCAATTTCTTGTCAGAATTTATTATCAAAGTTTGCTGACCAAATAAGTGAAAAGAGGTTCCTCCTCTCTTATTCTCTGGAAGATTGTGGATAAAGTTGGCTTTATTTTTTCCCCCTTTCAATGCCTTCTATTTCCCAATGAAGTTATCTGGGCTTGAACTTCTGTTGGGGAAATTTTTTAAATTGAGATTTAATTTCTTTAGAAATTATACAACTATTGAATTTTTCTTTGGTGTCAGTTTCATTGTATTATTTTAGAAATGTATTAACTCTATTTATATTTTCAAGTTAATTGTTAATTATAATTTCTAGTTAATGTTCTAATATTCTTTTATATTTTTAATATTAATAGATTTTATAATGATGTCACTTTCTGTTTCACTTTTTGTTTTCCCTCTTTTATTCTTGATTGGTCTTTCCAAAGGATTATCAACTCTATAGTCATTCTAAAGACTCAATTTTGAAAGTTTTGCTGAACTCTCTACTTTTTCAATTTCTACCTTTATGTTAATACTTCTCCCTTTTACACATTCTTTGCATTTATTTTACTGTAAGTTTAATAACTTTTTGAGATGGATATTTAGCTCATTAATATTCAGTTTTTTCTTTTTTTATGATATACATTAAAGGTTATTATACATATTCCTATACATTTCTACAAGAACTTTGCTGAATTGGGCAAATATTGACATATGCTATCACTTGCAAATCTTTTTTTTCCCCACTATTAGGGATCAAAACTGTTTTCATTGCACAAAATACAAGATAAAAATAGAAGTCATAGCTAAAGAAATAGCAAATATTTCAGAGAATGTTCAACTCCTAACAAGGTAGTGTGCTCATTAGCTGAGAAAACTTTAGTGTAATACCAATTGGCCAAGATAGTGTGATGTGTATTTGTCTATACTAGCTGTCAATGGCTGTGAAAATATTAACATTTAGAGCACAGGAAATATAAGCACACACTGTTCAGGGTATTTCTTTCAGGAAAAAGAAAACTATTTAGAAACAGTATTATAACAAACTAGCACTTCATAGGAGTGACATTTAATGCTATAATGTTTGCTATTGTATTTTGTACAGGTCTTAGAACATGCCTGATATTTGCATGGCTGATATTAGAAATATATGTGTATTAAGCAATGGGTCATTTCATTCAGGGTTTAATGGTTGTTAGAGTAAGGTGACCAGATTTTAAAATTGGTAAAGTGGGACACCATTGACGGGGGGGGGGGGGGGGCTGGTCCTTGATCAAAAATTTGGTCTATATGGAGCTTCCAGGTCGAGGCGGGGTCTCCCCGCCGAAAACCGTATATTCCTTTTCCGTTCTCCCGCCATTCCCTAGCTTTTCA
Organism: Rhynchonycteris naso; assembly: GCA_037038555.1. Taxonomy (NCBI): domain Eukaryota; kingdom Metazoa; phylum Chordata; class Mammalia; order Chiroptera; family Emballonuridae; genus Rhynchonycteris; species Rhynchonycteris naso. Next base: position 138,124,316 of record CM072996.1, read on the forward strand.
TGCTTTCTTTCCAAAAATTGGGACTTTTTTAAAACGCCGCAGGATGTGGGACAAATTGTTAAAAATTGGGACTGTCCCACCAAAAGTGGGACGTCTGGTCACCTTAGAGAGATTCTCTGGGTTAGTCCTTCTCTACCTGTTTATTTCCCTGCATGTGGTTAAGTGATGTGCAGGTAATAGTAGACAAGTTTATGTGTATTTGTGCATAAGCTAATAACAATTTTCATTATTTTCCAAGATCATTCATCTAAAATCACAAGTTGTCTACAAATCCATTTTTATCCACAAGACATATTCAGAGTATACTTTGAAGAATTAAATAAAAATAAATAATTATAGTTTAATAAGTTATTATGAGGAGTTCATAGAAGGAAAAGTGTATAAATACCTAATATTTTTTACATTTGAAAGGAGGCATCAAAACATTGTATTCAAAAATTATTTGATACATAATAAAATATTTAGAAACCATAAAGAAAAAGTATAGCAAAACTTGTTTTAAATACATCTAAACCATTTAAAAATAACATATCCTCCAAGGTTTGATCATTGTGTTCTTAAAATGAAAGGCTGGGTTAATGGTTTTTTAACTGGAAAGCAAGGCCAAAGGAACTAACTTTAGATTTTGGACCTTACAGATAACAACTTTCCCAGAGCAAATAATGGTCAGTGCTCAGTGACTAATAATGTTTCATTTTATTTGACACATTTTATAGATATACTAACTATTGTCAATACTTAATCAACCAAGGGGACGGAGGCACAGATAAGGCAAACCAATCAGTAATTCCTGGTTCTAACGCAGAATGAAGGGAAGGGAGGTGTGTGGTGGGAGGGAAGCGTGGTGGGGTCACTGGGAAGCCAGGACTACCAGAGGAGCAGAGCTACCAGATAGTGAGGAATCCAGACCACAGTGTTTGCTGGGTGGGACTTCTCACAAGGCAGAACTTCTAAGGCAGGTCAGACTTTAAGTGTAGCAGATGCTAGGTATGGTGTTGTTGATAGGTTCATGAATCTCTTTTCTGGTGCTCTCTCTGTTCTTTGTCTCTGTGTCTGTGTCTTTCTGAATGTGTTTCTGTTTCTCCTTTTAAAATCTTTTTAAAAATCTTATATTAATGAACAAGCATATTTAAGGCATTGTGCTTGCTAGGTACATGATCACAAGGAACTTTTAGACTGGTAAGAGATCTATTACTAATCTAGTTCTAAAGAGTAATTTCTTAAGCCATTTTTATCTGTCAATTCTGGTTTCACAATGAATGTTTTATATTCCCTTGAGTTAAGAATTTACATCAGTAAAGCCTGAAGATTTAATCTTACTGACAGCCCTGAGGACATTCAAGGGCAGTATCACCACTGTCCTAGAAAGTTGAGGACTGAGAGTGATGGCACATACTAAGGATATTTAGTTTGCAACTTCTTCTAAATGAAAATTTATTATTTCATTATTTCTGATGCTTCATTTATTATGAACCTTGGGATTTGAGATAACTGTAGACAACAATAATAATCCCCTTATGTGTTATAGACTGTGGAGTCATTCATTTTGAAGGATTCCCTAGCGTGTTGCAGACTGTGTATACAGTTCAGGGTGGCAGCGCAGAGATGGTGAAGGAAATGGACACGGGCATATACACGGATGCCCTTGATGTCCTGAGAGGACCTTGCAGTCCCAAAATATGATCAATTCTGTGCAATGTCAGAGGTGTTGCAAACCCTTCCCCACCTCACAGTACTCATGGCAATTTGATGCTGGTGGGAGGGCACTAACGATGATTACGATGATGATGATAGGTAATAGCCACATCTGTTCTGAGGAACAACAGGAGCCAAAGCTGTGCCATGCGTATATGCTAGAAATGTCAGACTGCCTTTCCTTTCTCAAGAATAAATGAATAATAAAATATTCTTGAGACCTAGAGGTATATAATTAAAAATAATTGTAGAACAAATCTCTGGCAGGACTAATGCTGTGAGAGGAAAATTGTGCATTATGTATACCTTCTCTAAATATTTCCCCTCCTGTCAAGTGGTAGATCAGGTCACCTTTAGAGACATCTACTTTAGATTTACTGTGGTTGAGTTGTTTGACACTGGAAATAACAGTCTCTTGATAAAAAAAGTTATGGTGCTGAAATTAGTATACTAACAGCTGTGCGCGTGAGGGCAGCGGTGCGGCCAAGGCGGGGCACTGTGAGGCATTCGTTTCTGAGTGGCCGTGTCGCACATGTTCCCTGTTTATTACTATAAAAACAAATGAGCTTGAGTATACTGCAGTCACTGTGGAAGGAGTCATGTAGACTTCACCATCATTCATTAGATCAGTGTGTTTGTAAAAACTTAAATTCAGTTGGCAACCCAGCATGATATGTTAATTAAAGGGGCTCACTGTCGCTGCTGTCAAGAGATCTATATGGGTTCAGATACCAGCTTTACCCCTAAGTCGATGGCAGTATTGGTACATTATTTCGTTTAAGTTTCAATATCCTCATCAAACACAACTGTGGTAATAGCAGTACCTATTGTTCATAGAGTTACGTAGTTTAAATGTGTGTAGCACATACTACAACTCAGTAAATATTGGCAATGCTGGTCAAGTTCTAGGAAGACACCTCAGTGAACAATTAATTTCTTCAAAATATTCTAGCTACTTTTAGCAACAGTTCTGTGGGACCTAATGATGTTTCTAGCATTTTTTAATTTAGATTTTTAAAAAATATTTTATTCATTTATTTTTAGAGTGGGGGGGCAGAGAGAGAGAGAGAGAGAGGGAGAGAAGGGAAGGAGCAGGAAGCATCAACTCCCATATGTGCCTTGACCAGACAAGCCCAGGATTTAGAACCAGCGACCTCAGCGTTTCAGGTTGACACTTTATCCACTGTGCCACCAGAGGTCAGGCATTTCTGGGATCTGTTAGGTAAAAATAAATTCATCGGGTTACTTCTCATTCTCCTTGAAGCAGCTTCAGTTCAGTTCAGGGTCCTAATCCAATGCCCTACAGCATTGAGTTAAAGCCCCATTCCTCCCCAGTCAGGCTTCTCCTGGCCGGCTTCCACACGAGGCTGTTTGTTTCTTTACTTGACCACCTAGGACCTAGGACTCTGACTTATTTCCCCAGTTTTCTAGGCTCCTTCTGATTCCTCCAGCAAAGGAGGGAGGAAAGGGGCAGGAAACATCATAATGGATTATAACTGTACTTGTCGGTCATGCTGGGACTCTCCAGGCAGCTGTGGGGCTTTGGTGGGCTTCTTGGACACCCCCTCCCCCCCGCGGTGCTGCTGAACATTCCTCCCCTGCAGCTCCCTTGACTTGGACAAAAAAATTCTTCTGGTTGTTTATGGTTCTATCCTTGCTCCCTGGTTGCTGCTGGTGTCCCCACCCCAACCAAAGCCTCTCTTGGGCAGAATCTAAGACAACTCCTTCTAGCCTTCTCACATGTGCTCTACATCTGACCCAGGGGTAACCATACCTTTTGGCTCAACACATTCTGTGATTGTGGCCTGTCCCCAGTACAGGGACCACTCTTGGTAAAGTTGTCAAATTAGGAAGCCAGCTAGAGTCTCCTTCTCTTCTGATTTCTCAGGAATAGATCAAATACAGCCTAATGTATCACCTTAGTTCTGGGAGACACGTAGGCATCTCTGACAGTGCTTTCCCTGGGCTTAAGGTTTAAGGACATCACTCCCTGCCCCCTAAAACCTCTCCTCTCATTCTCTCTGACCTCAGAGGTGGGTGACCAGGTCAGGGTTGCTTTGTCAGTCTGTTTAGTATTCTCTGACGCCAACTCGGTGTCCTGCAAATCAGTTCAATTTTGAAACTAACTGCCTGAGTTAGTGCCGACTCCACAGGTCCAGGGTCTCAGTCCCATGTGACTGCTATGTCCCATGCCAGCCACAAGTCCTGGGTCCCCATGCTGCCCGCACTTCTGTCCAACTTGGCATAAATTTGGGGTTTTCCACAACGCCCCTTCAGGTTCAGACATTTATTAGAATGACACAGAACTCAGGAAAGCACTATACGTACAGTGACTGTTTTATTATAAAGGTTACAAATGGACAGCCAGATAGAGTTATACTTAGGGCGGCAAGGTCTGGAGGGGCCCTGGGTGCAGAGCTTCTGTGCCCACTCTGGGCATGCCACCGACCCAACATGTCAGTATGTTCACCAACCGGGAAGACTTTCCAGCCTCACTGCTGAGAGATATTATCTAGGTTTTATTATATTGACATGATTGATGAACTCCATGGCCACAGGATTGGATTCCTCTCCCTTAAGTTTGGAGGGTTGGGCTGCGCTCCAATTCTCTAATCATGTGGTTGATTTTGGGGGCAATCAGTCTCTTCCGCCAGAAGCCATCTAGCTGCTCCCTCACCTCCCTTATGAGACACTTTACTACTATACACTCTGGTATGGTTCAAAGGGGCTTGTATGAAAAACCAAAGGCACTCCTATCACTTAGGAAATTCCAAGGGTTTTCTTGAAGCTCTGCTTAAAACCTGGGACTAAGACCAAATATACATTTTTTATTATACCAGCACCGTGGACCTTGGGAGTAGTTGGTACGTATTGTCTAAGGGTCATGGCTAAAAAGTGAGACAGGAAGAATCCCACTTAACATTCTGTGACCCAGTGACAGTGCAACAGAAGTATTTTGACATTATTTATGTAGAGCAAGAAAGGCCTTTAAATTTGGGTGAGGTAACTTTAAATATTCTTGGAATGACCCAAGTTAGGTAACTGTAACAGCAAGAAAACGATGCAGATCAAAGACCTTGTTGAAAAATTGCCTCTCTGATAACTAGAGACAGATTTTTAAATGTCTGCTGTAAACACCATGAAGGTCTTGCCTTTGGAGAACTACTTTGAATGGAAATCTCTCGGTACCAAAACCTGGAGAGTGATGACATATATTAAGAAAGATATTTTTCTATTTTGAAAGGTTTGTATGCAGAAAGAATCTACGTGCTTTTAAATCTTATTTGAGGATTGGAAAGGAATAAGATATCTAGTAATTTGTGATTTTCAAAAATGTGTCAGGGAACTAAAATGCTTTGAATTTGAAAAACACCTTGGGATCAAATTGCGATTTCTTGAAAGACCTGCTCTCTTCCATAATCTGGAAATCGATTTTCTTACAAATCTCCCCAAATATATGAACAGTCAGGTTTAAAATTCAACTAAACTGGGTCAAAGTGTTGGTTATAATAATTGTGAAAGCTGCATGGAGAGATTATCTTAAAAAACATATGGCATATTTCAAAAAAGATGTTTATAAATAAAATTAGAAAACTTTGGAATTCTATGCAAAATATATTTTAAATATTAAAAATACCTTGTCATTTGAGCACAATTTTCCTTTAGCTTTTAGGCTTATGAGTTAGGTTGTTAAATGAATGATATATATTTTTTATAGCTGGCAATGGGATTGTTGGTGTAGACTTACTCTTTTCTCCAAAAAAAAAAAAAAAAAAAAAAAAGAATGTCTATGCTCCAAATACCAGCATAGTATGTGGACATGCCATGGCTATAAGTCGCTAACCTTTATCAGAGAGTTACATGCATGTTACTCTATTTATTTGCAATGAGTAGACAGTTGGGTGATTCAAATTCAAACTGATAACATAGAAAACAACTTAGAATGAGGAAAGTATAAACCTGAGTTGCAAAAAATTCTATTTCTATTTTTAAAAACCCTGTAGAGTTAGCAGGGAACATTCTCTTCAAGTTAAGTAGAGACGGAACATTTAGGTTAGATAAAACTTTGTAGTAAGTAAAATTTTTGTATATTTCTACTGATTATTTTTATTTAGGATATTTTTCTTGAAAATGAATATACACTTTGGTGAACCATAAACATTTAGCTTTGGGGACCAGTTATCCAGCCATAGTCATGCTGTTATTCTTCATGTATGTCCCCTACCACACACCTAAAATCACTCTCATTGTAACCAAAATAATACCAAATCACTAGAGAAGACTTTAAACTATGGATACTTATGAAAAAAAATACTAGCGAATAAGAACTTGGGCTCAGAAGCCAGGACCCTAGATTCAAATCCTAGCCTGACCACCAACTAGCGGCGTGACATCAGGCAGGTTTGTTTCCCTCCCTGTGCCTCAATTTTCCTCATTTGTAAAGTGGTGACAGTAATAATAGCCACTTTCTGATAGAGTTATTATGAATATTAAATTAGTTAATACTTGTAAAGTGCTCAAAACAGTTTCTGAAACATACTGAGTGTGATATGAATGTCCTTTAAATAAGAAACACACACTTTCTCTTTAAGCAAAAGTTTATCCTACTGTACCTCTGTTCCTGTTCTTTCACTTAACATGTTATAATTACTTTCCATATCTTAAATATATTATGCAATTCAATTATTAAAAGCCTAGACCAAATTGTTATCTGTTTATAGCAAAATCATAATGATATAAATTGATTATACTTTAAGCTAATTTCCAGGTTTCAGTTTTTTTGAAACAAAATCATAATATGATTCTTATATCTAAATTCACAGAGTCATGATTTTAGGGTAAAAAGTGTGAAGTGGAATTATATGTCTGTATATACATTGGTAAGCGTTTTAAAATATATTAACAAATTGGTTTTTCTAATGTCCCAGTAATTTTCTTCCACAGGTCAGTGAACGGGGAGATTGCCTCCCTTTTTCAAACCTCTCCTTTCAAACCAGTTGTATATACCATGTTGAAAAAGATGTTCCAGACAAAGACTTTCTCATTGGTTGAATGAATATTATAGCTTATATTTTAGTCTCTTTTCTAGAGGTTAAGTGTTTTAGAGTCTCATATTTACTCAAACAGAGAGTTGGAGGAATTTTGTAATGTTAATAGCAGTTGTGGGTGTTAGAATAGAGCTTTAAAAAAGTGTGTGGCAACTTTAGCAGATGGCAGGGACTTGAGCTTGACTTTCTTTTTTTGTATTTTAACATAAATTATACTTAAAGAGTATCTGTGGAAAAGTGGGTGACATAGGGAGGAAAATGAACAATGGGTTTTCCATTCAGCCTGTTAACAACAAGAACAAATAACAGTAGGTGCCAAACGCTGTGCTAAGTGGTGTATATTTGTGTATTTTAAATCTATCTATCTGTCTATGCACAGGTATATAATATGTAACATCTATATGTGATAAAATACTTTTATAGACAGGCTATATTATTATCCCAATTTTGCAGATGAAGAAACTGAGGCATAGAGAGAAGTTTTGTAACTTGCCCATTTTCATAGTTGTAAGTGCTTGATCCTTGAACTAAACCCAGGCAGTCTGGCTTTTGAATCTGAGCTCAACACATACTGTCTTTCTAAATTCTTTGATCCAGGAATCAAAGGGAAAAAGCAAACCACATATTTTGGGTTAGGGGGTGCATTTCCATCCGAATGTGGAGATATAAAATGTTGCCCGCAACATCATTTCAAGAATTGAGAAATAGCAGCCTCATTTAAGTCATGTGAAGGTATAATGAGCCAAGTGTGAAGTAAGACTTGGGTTCCACTTAAGGCTGGCACAGGCCGCTGTGCAGAGCAGACGTGAGCCGGCTCCAATATGCAGGGCGGAGAAGTAGGAGCTACAACTCAGATCAGAGCGGATTGGCTGTCCTTGACTTATCCTTGACTTATCCTTGATTCTGGGAAAAAGCCAGAAAGCTCAACCCTATTTGTTTCTATGATTGTTTTTTTTGAAGGAAATTACTTTAAATGATAGCTGTCTTTCATTAACAGAACTTAAAAAGTTATATTTTACATTGGAGAGTTTAATCTAAGATGGCTGTGTTTTGTGAACTCTAGCTTGCATTAGAAAAGTAAGCTGTGCAGCTAAATTTTCATGTTGTTGAGAGTGTCTTCTGAATTAATTATTCATCCAACAAAACATTTCTTGGTCACCTACTATGTGCCAGTTATGATACAGCTAAATAAAACAGCTAAATAAAACTTAAATAAAACAGATTTATGTCCTACTCCTGTGATGGCAAACCTATGACATGCGTGTCAGCATTGACACGCGTAGCCATTTTCGATGACACGCGGCCACGTGCAGCCGCATACCAGAGAAGTATGGGGCCGCATGCCAAGAAGGACGTTTCATTCTCAGCTCCTCCATGGCCAGGTGCAGTATCCGAGGATAAAACATTTGCTGTAGTGTAGACACTCTGTGCTGGAGGTCTGTAGGCCAAAACAATAGAACTCCGGCATAGAGCGTCTAGTTCTGGGACTTCTGGTTAGGCCGTTTTTCTCGAAGTGACACACCACCCGAGTTATGCTCGTTTTTTTGGTGCATTTTGACACACCAAGCTCAAATATTGCCCATCACTGTCCTACTCTAAAGGAACTTCTAGAGGGAGGCCAATACCATACAAATACGCAAGATGGAGACAGACTGGGAATATGTGCTATGGGGGAATTACAGGAAATATCAAAACTGGAAGTAGATATGATAAAGCTCTAAAGAGAGTAAAAGTTTTCCCCCTTCAGCATCTAGTGACGGGTCATGTCACAGGGGTCCTGAGAGAAAACGGCCATAAAAATATCACTGCTATGATTGTTTGGGATAAGATGATAAGAAGCATATGGCCAGCTGATAGATTAGAAAACTGTTCTAAAAAATACGTCAGTTGCAACTGAAATTATTGAGGCAACCCAAACAAAATTGTTTGAGTATCTCAAAATCCAGGTTTTGGCCCTAATTCTGCCCCCGATGAGATACGTGATGGTGGGGAAAGCCATGTACCTCTCTGTTCCTCAGTGTACTTATCTAGAAATTGAAATACAATATATATGTCAGGACCAAATTGGATAACAAAGCCTGTGTGAAGCTGACTGGTTTTGTATTAAACGGTGTCTGTGTTTTAAGGAACGGTGACTGGATCTGGTCTCTCTAATGCTTATTCAGTCTTCAATTCACAGTGTCAGAGTTTCACCAGTTTTCCAATTTTATTTAACCAAGGTTATTCTATACAATAGTAAACTGTTACTGAAACATTTCTTTTATTCTAATGATGTTGATGAGAAGCCATTTGGGAGCAGCTGTGTTTCATTATTTATTATTATTCAATATTAAATTTGGAGAAAACCAACAACATAGAGATGTAAGAAATAAAGATGCTATTTTCTGGAATAATCATCGTACTTGTTATTGACATCAGATACTAGGCAATTTAACTTACTCAAAATAATATATTTGCTAAGAATCTCAGCAGCCTCTAGTCACAAATGAAAGCTCACTTATTCAACAAGAGATAGTCAAATCAGTATGACAAAATCTGAAGCCTATATTTTCTGGCTGAATGCGATCTTCCGTAATCACAGTAGAGAGCTATTTCACCAGGTGTTACCCAGGAAGGCATTGATAGGTGATATTACCTGGATCGGTTTTTCTCTGCTGTGAATACCAATGTAATTGTTTCCTGAGGTTTTTGTATTTTCCTGCAGCATCAGTTTTAAAATGAAGGAAGCTTTACATGTTATTTTCATTATACTTCTTTAACGTTGTTTCAAACTGTTAACAAATTCATATACTGAAAGAATAAAAGTTGTCATGGTAACTAAAAAAAAATACCCACACAGATACATTCATCCTGAAAGTGTTTCTTCTTAGGGAGGGAACTGGTTTCTTTAATGTACATATAATTATTGCAATTAACTGCGTTGTGGGTATGAAGCAAGTGTAATCTGAGCTCTGTAGTCTTGAGGATTCTGCTGTTAAACCTTCCCGTCAGCTTTCTTGGTTCACAGTATTGCCAAAGTGTTTTGAACATTCTTCTCTGTAAACGCTGCAGGCCAGAGAATCAACTGTATGAACCGAAGAGGGAAAGAATATATTTTAGTTTATTTAAAGGATCTGCAATTTAGAAATAAATATGAAGACTGGGTAAATTTATAGGAAAATAGCTATTGGCACCCATCTTGTCAATTTGTCAAAAATCAATTTAAAATAAAGAGAAAGTGTGTAGATAAATAACTGTGAAAAGAACAATGTATAGCTTTTCTTTCTTTTACTTTCAGAGTCCCATTGTTTCAAGGCCAGGAGCTTAGCTTTGAGACATTCCAACATTGGTGTGAGAAAATATATTGCAGTGGTTGAAAAATAAACTTACTTTTTCTTTTTGAAGTGGTCCTTATTTTTTTAAAAAAAGTATAAGTGGGTTATGCCACCCATTTTGTGAGTCATTTACAAAAGTTTGCACCATTACCTATTGCCACATTGAAGAAATAAGGCACAATTTTCATTTCGTCAGCAAGTCACTCTGTGACAGGCAAGTCCTACCCAAAGTGCACAGCAGCTTTCTTTGATGGATCGCAGGTCCCACACAAGAACCTGCAGTGTGCTCATTAGAATCACAGCAACAGGAAAAGCAGAATAAATTGCCACCAAATATTTGACTATGACATTTATATGTGTTTCTTCTTGACATGCCTATGGGCATGTCACTGTAAATTGTCCATGAGGATTGCAGTGACAGCTTTATGGACAAAAGTTAGAGATCCAGCCTCTTGCTTGGCTAAATGGTGAAAAACACAGTGAAATAGCTTACATGTAACTATAATTCTGTGATGACACATTGTCCGCATAGACTATCCCAAGTACTTTGGAAATTCGAAACCATGAATGAGAACGTATCACCCAGTGGTTTCCAGATGTGACAAATATGAAAGCTCCCAGCCCTAGAACCATTACACAGGCAACGGTAGTATCTACCCCTCAGGAATATTGTGAGGATTAACAAAAGCTCCTCACCCAGCGATGAGGATACATGAGAATCTTCATAGATATTTAAGATATTTAAACTCCTAGCATTTCCCCTTTTTCCTTTACTAAACAATAAGTACATATCAACAATAACAATTGCAGACATTCAGAAGGAGCGACTGAGGAGGCATTCATGGAGAGGTGGGACTTGATGTAGTCTTGGAAGAACTTGGAACGTAAGTTAAAGTTGAGGGAAATGTGGAGAGTAGTTAGGCAAGAGGACCTGCAAGAGCACAGGCTGAGCAGCAAGGATTTCCTGGTGTTCCTGAGGCTCAGTGGAGGGCAGCTAAGGTTGGAGGCTGATTGCTCAGGGCTTTGGCGCGAAGTGCACCAAAGGCGGTGGACGTCATCTTCTAGGTCTTGGTGAAGTGGGTGACTGATTTTACTTGCTAGAATCATTAGAAAAAAGTATAGCTAGAGAGGAGCAGGTTTCAGAGATAAGATGATTTAATTTTAGACATACGGGTATTTTAAGAGATGCGGGAGGCACAGAAGCATAGAAGTAAGGTTATGGCTGTATATATATCAAAGCTACAGTGTTGGTGAGTTTTCAAAGAGAGACAGAGGCAGGGAGATAGAGACTGAGAGACAGAAAGACACACACAATGACAGAGACAGAGAAAGGGGGAGCCGAGGAGGAGTTGAGAGGAGGAAGAAGGAGGAAGTTAAAGGTCTTAGCTTTTAACTGAGTTTGGCATATACTCCCATTTAGCAAATGGGAGGAAGCAAAACTGGTAAAAGTCAGAGTACAAGAATGGTCACTGAGAAAATAGGAGAGAATAGCAGAGAAGATTGCCATTTGTTGGGGGAGGATTGACTCTTGTTCATCTCCCACTAGATTCAGTTACTCTGTGGTGACTTTACAGGTTTTAATTCACTTTATTTTTCTATCAGCCTGATACAGTACTATCACTAAGTTCCAGAACAGAAAAGGAGGCATTGGTTATCAAATTAGGCTGTGTAATTTTTAATTGGCAAAGTTGGATTTGAACCAAGGATTATCTGACTTCAAGCTCTGCTTTTGTGATTACCTCCCCAAGGCTGGAGAGTTTAAAGAGGAAGGTTTAAAATGGTTCTGAGAAGATACACAAAAGAAGAAAAAATTAAACAAATCCATTGACTTTGGTAGTTAGATTTTTGGTGAAGTTCAAGACAGGAGTTTCAATTGAAAAGTTGAAAAGATTCCTTGCTGGGAATGAAGGAAGAGTTAATGGTTAGGAATCAGAGGCAGGAGGCATATGTCTCTGGGGAAACTGGACAGTGTCAGAGAGAAATATGAGGGGAGACCTGTAGTGTCTGGGGTCACGGGAGGTCGTTTGGGTAGCTTCGTAGCATGGGAAGAACTTTTAGGATAAGATGTGTAGGAGGAAGCTGCTGTAGCTTGGCTGGGCTGTGTTTTATGCTGAAGCAAAAAAAATTAACTCTTGAAGATACAAGAGTGAGAAAGGGGAAGGGTTGGTCTAGCACTGTCGTGAACCAGCGTGACAAATAATTTTGCAGGTCTTGGGTGGGAATGGTTGAGGATTAGAAAATAAACATGGAAAAGAAAAAGGATGGAATTGGGAGGACCCACTGCCAAACTGATAGTTTGCAAGACTGAGTCCTCACCCCCAAAATGCTTTATTTATAGGGCAGAGAGAAAAGCCATTAGCAAATCAAAGAGATCTCTGATACAAAGTCACATTTCTGAGGCAAACCAAGAAATCTCCCCAGTGCAGAAAACTCCCACCATCCATAACATCTTAACTTCACAAAACTAAGAGTAAAGAGAAAACTGCCTCCAGTCTCTTTGAGGGACGTGGGGGATAGGATGAGTAGAAACCATCACAGCTAACATGGAGGTGTGGGGAAAGGCATGTTAAATTGACTTTACCAACTTCAACAGTCAGTCAGAGGTTGTGGGAAAGAGCTTAGCCATTAGCAACTTAGGCAAGTGAGGTGGGGGATGTGCAGCAAGGACCTGTCGGATTACTGCCAGTCCCCACACCTCTTTGTCCCCCACAAATCTAAACTGCAACGACCCTGTCAGCTTGCAGTCTACCACATAGCACTTCCCAGTGAGAAGATTGCAAAGCAAGATACAGTGGCTGAGGTTCAAGGAGAGTGACTGAGGAAGAGATGTGTTTAATAGAAATATTTCTGAGTGAAAAATCTGTTTTCTGTGACATGACACTCCCTGTTATCCTACAAAATCCAAGATGTACTTGGTATGATTGGTTTTCTTTTTCTTGCAAGATTGATGTTGGTAAAGTACTGGTCACCTTATAAGAAAGTGGGCCCATCTTCAAGGACATTTCATTTCTCACAGCTGTTTTAGTTGCTCTATGATTAGAGTAGTTGAGTTGGTACATTTATGGGGGGTGGAGGGCGGGGAGCAGTAGAGAGCAATAGAAGGGAGGTATAGAAATGAGATTCGATATACTTAAAAAATAGGTTACATTATGAACAGGAAGAGTAACTCATCTTTTCCTCAGAAGCAGAAGAAAAGGGAAAAGCTTCGGAAAGACAGAGAGATATTTTAAAGTGAAGTGGTGGTTGTGCATAGGAGAATTTTGGAAGAGATAAGCTGTATTAGATATGTTTCATAGCATTTCTCTACCCTTTCTCTCTTGTAAGAGAAATTTCCATGTTTAGAGTCTTTCCCCACTGAAGGGGAAGACCTGGGAGCCAGGGTTTTAGCCAAGTGGTCCTAGTCAGTCCTAGACCACAGCCGATTGCAGTGTGAGAATCCCTGATCTGGGACAGCTAAGTCATAGTTAGTTAGTTACTTATAATCCATGGCCTGGCAAGAAAAGATGAGCTAAACTAATACGATTTTCCTTCTGGGGAAATTTATTTGATAAATGCTAAGACAAGGAACTGAAAGTGTTCACTGAAGTGAAAAGGATGTCCTGAAGTGTACCTGTAGCCGTAATGATGGAAAAGTCATGGTTCCAGGTCCAATCTCTTAAAGGACCTGAAGATATAATCATAGAAGTATCAATTGAACCATTTGTCTTTAAAGAGCATGAACTCTCGGCTCACAGAGAAGATGATACGGTGCACCTGCAGTGGGAGCCACATGGTGTATTTTCTCTGGAGCAGTCGGAACATCTAGCTGAGACTGGAAACAGCACCAGCCCCCCTCCTGCTGAAAGTGGCTGCTCAGAGCACTCGTAAAGAGTCACTGAGACTGAAAATCCTGTCCCCACGAATCTTTTATCATCTTTTCTTGTAAAACATTTGGAATGTATATTAGCATTTCTTCAGCACAGTTTTTTCTATTTTGAAGCAAGAAGAAGTATTTAGGATTCTGAAAGAATGCTGCCGAGCTATTAAATCCCTGATTGACAGTTGGTATTCGCTGTGCAACCTTGAATCTTTTATTAGCAATGCCAGTTGGCTTTTCAGAATACAGTCTTACCGCTCAGAGTAACCTCCAGTATACTTACCAGGTGGCAGAGTTTCTATGTGGTTCAACAGGATGCAGTTTTGTCAACCCTGGTTTTGTTTCTTTGCTCTGCACATTGTCCTTACTCCATTTCTCCCCTAGAAGATGTAACAAGCCAATTAACACTATATGCCGTTTTCTGATGAAATAAAGGATGCACGGCTCGGAGGGAGAGGAGTGGCCCAACGGGCTTGCTAGGTGCAGCCCACAGAGAGGCTGTAAATTTATTGGCTTGCTCCTTTTAAACATGGCATTAATCAGATGGAAGGAGGGAAATTTAAGACGATTTCTTAGAAAAAAATTCTTCTTGTTTTAAGGAGGTTATAAACATGTTTGAATGCGCAGGAGAATTTGCAGGTTTCTTAGGTCTCCTCAAAGGGATTACTGAGAAGCAGTTCTGGAGAAAGACTATGGCTTGCTGGGTCAGAAAAGGAAACCACAGAGCGCGAGGCGATTCTCTAAAAGGAGAGAGATGATGGCAACGTTCTGGAGTCAAGCCAAAATGAAGTCAGTCGCAGAGGAGAAGGGCTCTCTTTTAAGCCATCAGAACAATGAATCAGTTGAGGTTATTTTGACTTTGTTTTCAAAGAGCCGAAAGAGTATCTGCTTAGATATGGATACTTATTTTTAGTTTAACTTTAGCTATTTGCATAATATGTATGGTTTTAATTAAAAAGCAGTTTGGAAACTTATGGTAATTTATTATTTCGGTAAACTTCAGGGCTTGAGATTTAGACCAAAAACAAACCCACGATTCTGCCACTAACAGGTGCTAAAGTTATTTAAATTGCAGGGGTAGTTTATCAAGTGGCTTTTTGAAGAAGGAGTGTGCATGTTTTGTCAGTGTGCTGAGGAAGACTTCTTTGAAATGTTCAGCAGTTTCCTCAGTACAGTGACACTGGTGGTAAATTCTTGTCCAGTCCACTTTTTATAAGCATTTTCTCTTCTGAAAGATATGGTTACAATGTGATATGAAAAGCTACTGTTTCTCTCTTTGGTTTTGAGCAGTATGAAGAAGCGTATGCTTAATTTAGTGCTCATTACCTTAGTCCTTTTAGTTTACTTTTAATAAGATGACCTGAAAAGATACAGTTACTATGTAAGAATAATAAGAAACTGTAAACTCCATTAAGAGGTTTAGGTTATAATCAGCACTGTCTTCAGTGTCAAGAACATCTCCTGGATCATTAGATGTCTATCGACAGTTGTTAAAAATTGGGTGGTTTATAGATAAATATATATGCGATTGTAAGATTACATATTATTTTTAATTTGGAAAAAATAAATCCCCATCAAGTTATGATTTTTGTGTGTGTGTGTGTGTGTGTGACAGAGATATATAGAGAGAGGGACAGATAGGGACAGAGAAAAAGGAAGGGAGAGATGAGAAGCAACATTTTTTTGTTGCAGCTCATTAGTTGTTCATTGACTGCTTTCTCGTAAATGCCTGGATCGAGGGGCTCCAGGAGAGCAGTGACCCCTTGCTCAAGCCAGCGACCTTGGGCTCAAGCTGGTGAGCCTTGCTCAAACCAGATGAGCCCGTGCTCAAGCCATCGAGCTCGGGGTTTTGAACCTGGGTCCTCCGCGTCCCAGTCTGATGTTCTATCCACTGCGCCACCGCCTGGTCAGGCACAAATTTGATTTGGTAAAAATTCATGTAAAGCAGTAAGAGTAGAGGGCTTTGCTAAAAACACTGTGCTGAAGATGTCCTGATAGGCGAGGGCGGTGGGGGTGGGGTGGGTAAAGGAGCTCGTGTGAAAAAAAAAAGAGAGAGAAACAGTAGTTTTTCGTGGTGACCCCGTGAAAAAATCCAGTAAAGAAGAAATCTCACCTGTGTGCAGATGAACGCGTGTGGCTAAAACTCAGCAAAGTGGTGTGGGGTTGGTTTTATCCTTGTGATGTGGTCACTCTGCATGTTAATAATAGCGTTAGAAGGAGAACATTGCATGCAAATGACGTAAGCAGTAAGTAAGTTTTGAGAGCCAATTAGAGTCTTAGGAAAAGATCAGGTGAGAAGTCTGGCAGAGGGGAGGGCAGTAACCAAATGGGGTCATGGGTACTTGCCATAGCTACAGAAATGAACGACAGTGTGCTAATAATTCTCTGGAGCTGTTTGTGGAGTTGTTGAGTTTCCTGCTGACTTAGTGACTTAAACAAGCTATAAGTTCTGAGTTACCTGTGTCACCTGTTCTATTCTGAAGCCATTGCTTAATCAAAGACAACCTCAGGCCTCACAGAATGTGGACTTTATTTAGTGCAGGCACTTTGTAGAGTGGTGTGGGCGTCTAGCAGCGATGACAGCTGGTTGTCACAGCTAATTATTTTTTTGACTTCTACCAAAGAGTTTGAGCCCACCCTATGGGCTTGGAATAAGTAGAAAGGGGAATCATCATTAAAGTCTTTACTCTTTATGACGTTCTGTTTAGTTATGTAGCAGTTGACTCTGCTTGTGGCTTGTTTTATAAAGTACCTCAAATCCATTTTGGAATTTTCATGGCATAAATAACAAATTAAGAAATATATTTACAGTTGAGAAAAGAGTTATATCATTTTTTTTGAGTGAAATCTATTTTGTGGGAAATATGAGGGGGACTATACTAATTTTAAAAGATACAGATAAGTGAAGCAATGCTGGTCAGGGTTTTAGCAATTTGGTATCGGGTAAAAGGAAACCCTCACTAAAAGGCAGCAGCAAGTCAGTGATGCCCTGGCAGAAGAGAGGGGCAGATATGTAGGGGAGGAATATTCCAGGCTGAGGAAACTAAAGAATAAAAAGGCTTGAGGCAGAAGTATGGTTGGTGTGTTGTCAAGACTAAGGAGTGGACCAAATCAGGGCAAGATGGCAGGAGATGAAGTCAGAGAATTCACAAGGGGCAGACTGTGGAGGGCTTTTTTGGGCCTCTGGAAAACTTCCTGTACCCTGATTGAGGTAGGGACTCATTGGGTTGTTTTGAAGCAAAGGAGAGTTGTAATCTGACTTGAGTTTTAGAAAGGATAATTCTGGTTTCTATCATTGTTACAGTTAGGAATACATTTGGTAATAAGTAACAGAATACCTGACCAATGATGGTTTAAACCAAAGGGATTATTTTTCTTATTTTTGTTTTTGGTGCAAGAGATTTTTAGAATTGGCTCAATGTTTCCATGATGCCTTCATAGACACAGGCTTTTTTAAAATTTTATCTTTCTTTTCTACTATTCTCTACATCTTTGCTTTCCTCTTTGTGCTCTTTGATTCATGGTTATAGTATGGTTGCTGCAGCTCCAGACATCACATCTTTGTTCAAGGCACAAAGAAGGAAGGAAAGACAATGCTAGCCATCTCTACTTGGAAGCTTTACCACTGTGTAACAGGCTCTTTTTACCTGTAAGAAAGGATGAAAGATAAAATATTTGCTTTCTTAGCTCTATAGAAGAGGAAGAAAGAGGAGTTGGGGATGGATGCTGTGTCAGTCATCCTATAGTATCTGACAGCCATGATCTACTCTATCTGTGTTGCTTTATCACTTTACCAAGCTCTTTTGTGTACACCTCCCCATCCCATTCATCCTGTAATGATCCTCCAGGAGAAAGCAAGAAAGGGATGGTAAGCTCCATTTTAGAGATAAGAAAGACAAGGTCGGAGGGGAAGTGGACACTTCACAGGTATTTTAATGACAGGACAGAGGCTAGAACAGATGCCACTGACTCTCATATATTATTCCTGGCATCTAACTTTAGAATCATATGAAGAGTCTGGATTCTGTTCCCCGCAGATGCTTTACGCCTTGCTGCCAGCCTCTGCTTTCTCTGAGAGCTTGGAGACTGTGATTACTTGTGGCATATTTCTGGTTACTGAGGACCCGAGCTCCTCTGGGCAGTGCGGAAAGCCAAGCAGTAAGGGAAAGCATTGTGCTAGGGAGCAGAGAGGCAGAGGTGTCCTCCTGGCCTGTGACACAATAGAAGAGTTCCTGAAAATTCATGAACAAAATGGTTTTTTGTAGAAACATTAAAAATGCACTGGAAAAGCTCTCTCTGTAATGAAAGTATATGTTTTTTTAATTTTGTGAATTGCATAATTATTTTAAAAGATAACAATTGCCCTTTGTTTTTTGACTAAATCTGTGGTTTTATATATAAGATTCATTTAAAGCTGACTTTCCAAGTATTTGTGAGAGGCAGAAAAGCTGAGTTTCACACCAGATGGGCAGTTTTTTTTTTCTGGTCTCAGAGTGGATGCAGGTCCAAGAGGCTCGTGTTGCTGCTCAGATCCATCTTCTGTCCAGGTGTGCGTTCACCCCTCCCTTTCACAAGACTGATTTTGTTTTTGCCAAGAGACCTGGGGACCGAAATAATTAATGACCCAGGCTCTGTCTTGGCTATGAAAGGATACAGTGAGGGCCCAAGTTTAGGCATAAAGAATAAAAATGTAAAAAATTACCATGAATGGGTATTTTAATTTATTTATGATGCTGGAGCATAAATTATATTTATGGGTGTGAGATGTTACTATTTTTAGTACTATTTCTGTTTTATAGATAAAGAAACAAATTTAGAGGTAAATTACCTAAAGTTCAGTCAATAAGCAATCTAAAATTGAGATTTGGATCCAAGCATGTTCCACTTTTCCAGATACTTGCATCTTTCTGGAGTGTCCTGGACAATCTAAGAAACTCTGAGGAAAGTTAGGGAAGGTGATAAATGTTAGGGTCTCAGGGACTGAATTCTGAAATAGGTAATACTAGAGGTGTCCTATTAATGGGATCTGTTATGACCTGGATCAAGGTCAGTGTGAATGGTTCTCAAATTTCTCATGCTTAAGAATCATTTAAAGAGTCCCTTTTAAAGTGTGAAGTCCTGGGCTCCCACCCAGAGATTTTGGTTACGTAGGGGTGGGGCAGACTCTGAAAATCCCATTTTAGTAAGTATTCAGACAACTTTGATGCAGGTTTCCTGCAATGACATTACAAGAAATATTGCTCAACATTGAAATTCAATGGTCAGAACCGCAGCGGGCACTGAGGAGGCTTCCACATGAAGGAGTGGGTAGAAAGCAGACTGATGCACTGCTTGCGAATGAAGATAAACAGGTTTTCTGCAGTGGAGACTTCCCCCGTTTGTTCCAATTTGGCATTGAGGACTTAAAGAAAACATAGAAGCAGAGCAGCTCCTTTTCTAGGTAATACAGAAAAAAAAAAAAAAAAACAAAAAAAAACGAAATGGGAAACGTACAGCATGCTTTATTTTATTTCCTCCCTTTCTTGATTCTGTAATTTTTCATTTCCCTCACACAACCAGGCACCTAGAAGAGATTCTCAGAGAATGCGAAAAATACTGCTTCTGTCACGACAGACTTTACATCCGCACTGCTTTCTCTCTTTCATAGTCCTTAGTACAAAAGGTGACTTTTGTTTTTTGCCTCTTTATAGCAAGAATTACATTCCTGGGTTCTGAGTTATTACTTTTTTTGATCAAAACTCTTAGGATTTATTCTCCTAACAGCTTTCCTGTGACAGATCAGTGTTAGCTATAGTCACGCTGTACATCACATCCCTAGTACTTTTTAATCTTAAAACTGGAAGTTTGTACCTTGTGACTATCTGACCACCTTCCTCCAATTCTCCTTCCCTATACCCTTCACCCGTCACCTCTAGAAACCACAAGTCTCATCTCCTGATCACTTTTTTTTTTTAACGAATGTCTTTTTATTTTATTTTATTCATTTTAGAGAGGAGACACTGGGGGGGGGGAGCAGCTGGAAGCATCAACTCTCATATGTGCCTTGACCAGACCAGTGCAGGGTTTTGAACTGGTGACCTCAGTGTTCCCAGGTCGACGCTTTATCCACTGCGCCACCACAGGTCAGGCTGATCACTTTTTTTATGAGTTTGTTTTTTTGTTTTAGATTTCCTATGTAGGAGATATCATACATTGTTTGTCTTTCCCTGTCTGATTTATTTCACTTAGCAAAATGTCTTCAAGGTCCATTTTAATTGTTGCAAATGATAGGATTTACTTTTTTATGGTTAAAAAGATTCTATGGTGTGTGTGTGTGTGTGTGTGTGTGTGTGTGTGTGTGTGTGTGTGTATCCATTTATTCATTATCCTTCTGTTCATTGATGGATACTGAGGTTGTTTTCATATCTCATTTATTGTAAATAATTCTTATTTGAATATGGGGTGCAGAGATCTTTTATTTAGATAAATTCCCAGAAGTGGGATTGCTGGTTCACATGGTAGTTTTATTTTTAATATTTTGAGGACTCTCCATACTGTTTTTCATAGAGGCTGTAGTGATGTACAATCCCACCAGCTGTGCAAAGAATTCCCTTTTCTCCACATCTACACTTGTCTTTGCTATCTGTCGTTTTGATGAGGGTCCTTCTAACAGGAGGAAGGTGATACCCACTGTGGTTTTAGTTTGCATTTCTCTAATAACTAATGATGTTGAGCATCTTTTCATATACTTGTTGGCCTTTTGTATATCTTCTTTGAAGAAATATCTATTTAGGTGCTTTGGCCATCTTTAAATATTGGGTTATTTTGTTTTCTTTTGCTATTGAGTTGTATGAGTTCATTGTACATTTTGACTATAATTAAACCCTTATCAGATATACTGTTTGCAAATCATTTTTCCCACTTCTAGGTTGTCTTTTTTATTTGTTGATAGTTTCTTTTGCTGTTCAGAAGCTTAATAGTTTGATGTATTGTCGCATTTTCATTTTGTAAGTTGTACTTTAGGTGTCATACCAAAAAGTCATTACCAAGTTCTCTGTTAAGGAGTTCTATTCCTATTTCTTCTTCTAGGAGTTTCATGGGTTCAAGTCTTAGATTTAAGTCTTCAATCTATTTCAAATGAACTTTTGTGAGTGGTATAAGATGTGGTCCAGGTTTATTGTCTTACATGTAAATATCCAGTTATTCCAGCATCAGTTATTGAAAAGACTGTCCTTTCCCTATTGTATCTGGGCTCCTTTGTCAAATATTAGTTGACAGAATATACTTGGGTGTCATTTCTGGGCTCTCGATTCTGTTTCATTGATCTATTTGTTTTTATGCCAGTATTATATACTATTTTGATTATTATAGCTTTATAGTATAACTTAAAGTCAGAAGTATCATACCTTCTGCTTTGGTCTTTCATTTCAGATCTTTTGTGGTTCTGAGTGACTTGCCTCCCTGACCAGATCCGCCATATCCATGTTGAGTCCAAGTGTTCAGATCTCCTGCATGCCATTCAGACTGACACTGGGCTTAGGCTGAGCACAGGTTTTGCTTTAAATTTAATTTGTTTAAATTTCTCAGCCTGGCAACAAAAAGAAGAAAACAAAACAAAAATCCAAGGTTTAGTCCTGAATTTAAGTTTGTTCCTTTGTTCAACAACTGTTTATTGAGTGTCTATTGTCTGTTAGACATACGCCAGGTGCTAAACCGATATATAACTGATGATTAAAAAAATTGATTTAGAGAACCACATTGTCTTTGGGTTTCTGATGAAAACCTTTAAAATGTGTTTACCTATTCTATATTAAAAGCTTATTTAAATATATTAATGAATACATCATTTTTGAACACTTATTATGCCTATTGAATGGAAAATTTTATAAGTTCAGTGCTTGGAGAATGCTCTGTATTTCCAGAACCTATATAACTGTGTAGATTTTGGGGTTATGTAACAACAGAGTACTAAGAGCATAGACTTAGGAGTCAAACCAACCTTGGGTCACATGTTGCCTGGGCTTCCTACTAGGGTGAGCTCAGGCCAGTAATTTGTCTCCTCTAGGCTTCTTCTTTTACTTACTTTTTTATTTTAAATCTAGAGTGTGTCCGTAAAGTCATGGTGCACTTTTGACCGGTCACAGGAAAGCAACAAAAGATGATAGAAATGTGAAATCTGCACCAAATAAAAGGAAAACCCTCCCAGTTTCTGTAGGATAATGTGTCAGCATGTGCGCATGCGCAGATGATGACGTAACACCGTGTATATAGCAGAGCAGCCCACGGCCATGCCAGTCAAGATGTGGATGGTACAGAGGAAAGTTCAGTGTGTTCTGTGGCTCGCTAAATTCGAATCTGTGACCAAAGTGCAACGTGAATATCGGCGTGTTTATAATGAAGTGCTATCACGTAGGAATAACATTACTTGGTGGGATAAGCAGTTGAGGGAAACCAGCAGTTTGGTGGAGAAACCCCATTCTGGTAGGCCATCAGTCAGTGACGAGTCTGTAGAGGCTATACGGGATAGCTACCTAAGGAGTCCTAAAATATCTGTGCGTGCGTGTGCTCAACAATTACACCTAAGCAAGACTACAGTTCATAAGGTGTTAAAAAAACGTCTCTGTTCTACGGGGTACAAATTGCAGCTTTTGCACGCTATCAAACTGGTGGATAGACCCACATGATGCGCATTTGCTACAGATATGCTTCATGAGATTGACAATGATGCAAGATTTTTGCAGAAGATTGTGTTTAGCGATGAGGCGACCTTCCATATCTGTGGACATGTTCATTGCCATAACGTCCGAATATGGGCTGCTGAACATCCTCATGCCTACGTTGAGTACAAACGTAACACCCCTAAAGTGAACATGTGGTATGTGGCCTGATGCATGATAAGGTGATAGGCCCATTTTTTTTCACGGAGCAGTCTGTGATGACAAACACCTATCTTGACATGTTGGAATTGTATGCAGTGCCACAATTTCCAGAAGGTGTCATCTTTCAACAGGACGACAGTCTTCCATACTACGCCACCATTGTTCGTGAGTTTCTGGATAGAGCATTCCCCTGGTGGTAGATAGGCAGGAGTTCTGTCAAGCCACGGCCACCATAATCCCCAGATCTGATGCCCTTAGACTTTTACTTTTGGGGTTATGGGAAGCAACATGTGTACACTGAACGTATCAATGAAATTGATAACTTAAAACAGAGAATCACAGACGTTATTCACTCTGTTACACCAGATGTCCTTACCCGTGTGTGGCAAGAACTTCACTATTGTTTGGATATGTGTAGGGCAACAAATGGAGCCCACATCGAACTGCACTGAATAGGTATGAAACTGGGAGAGTTTTCCTTTTATTTTGCAGATTTCACATTTCTATCATCTTTTGTTGCTTTCCTGTGACTGGTCAAAAGTGTACCATGACTTTATGGACACACTGTATAACATATACCTTAAAGGATCTTTTTGAATTTAAATAACTAAGTATGTAAAAATTTTGGCATACATTTAATGCTTAATGACTTTGAATTTGTATTATTGTTAAGGTTTTTCAGCTGCCTTCAAGGAGCTTATAGTACAGCTGGTGACAAAGAACTGTCCTTCTGTAAGGCTGGAATGAAAGGCAGTGTGATAAGCACCGACCGGACAGTTGAAGCAGCCAGAAGTGCTGCTGGAGGTCAGAGCAGGGAGAGGTGTGGGAAGGAGCCACTGAGAACAGCCAGGTCTGGTACAGACAAAGCATGCACTGACCACATTTGCAAAGGAAGCTTCAGTGTGTGGTACTCGTGTCTGAGCTATACAAATCAAGAAATATCAGAAACTTAAGTGGCAGAAGAAATATTATCTTTATAAGGCAAAAATAAAGGATGTGTTATTATTTTCATCTAGTAACATGGTTCTTAATGTTTCTAGTCCGTGAGCTATATTGGGAAGGCAAAAAAAGATATAAGACAAAACTAGTGATAGGGATTTTGTTTTTTTTTAAATTTCTGTTGCCCTCACTTGCCTAACAGAGGGTTATAGGAAGTACGTGCTGATTAAACATCTGCTCATGAATGAATGTGTTTTTTCTGTTTTCTGGTTGAGTTTGCAAAGCTATAAACAAAACCTTTTTTTTTTTTTGTAAAAACAAAAACAAAAACTTACCTGGTATGGGAGGGCTGGTAACTTTTGAAGTGATAACAGTTACAGTATATCCAGGGTGATCACAAAACCTATCATTAAAAATGATACACCTTAATGCTGAGACGATGAGTGTCAGGTCAAACTGGGTTGCACAGTATAAACAGGCTTTTATGGGCAGCCTGACTACAGTTTTTATTTATTAAATAACTATTCTTAGTCATTTATTAGTTAATATTAGAAATAAATTCATAAGCTCACTCATGCAAACACTGTAAGAAAAGGTGTGTTTAAAATAAAAGGAAGAACTTAAAGTTAGTATTTATTGAATGCTTATTTGCTGGTCATTACCTCTCATTCATAAATATAAAGCAAGGTTAAATTGCTAGTAAGTAATAGGTATAAAGGAGGCTTTAATTTCAAATCTGTCTGACTTGGGACATTATCAGAATATACACAGACAGTTCTGGTCTAAAGCAGGAAGATGTTTAATAACTGCGCTTAAGTAAAAATTATGATTCTTAGAAAAATTCATAGTGTCAGAAACAGCGAGAGAATTTAAGAAAAGAGGTAGGTTGTGTTTTCCCTTGAAGGTTGGAGTCTCTCTTCCAGCAATCCTTAAGAGCATGAGAACATCTTTACTTTGAAGTAATTTAGAAAAAAATATTGGAAAGGTCTATGAATTGTTGTACATGAATACTGTACATTATTTTTCCTAGTGTGTGTCTTCTTCATGCCCAAGGTCCAGTCAATTTTCTCAGAAGTTTAGTGTTTTCAGTTTAACCTTGTCTTGTGCTTTTTTGCATGATGATAAACGCTGAGTTTTAAAATTGGTTCAGTCAGTAGTAACCTTGTCTATATGTAAGAGACTAGACCAGGGTTACATTGTGATTCCCATCATGGACCTGAGCTATGCTTTCCACTCAGGTTTTGGCTGAACCTGGGAACACCTGAGGGTCGACAGCAATGTCGCATGAGGAACAGAGGAACTGGTGGCCTTGAATTTAGGAGCTTACTGCTGGCTGGAGTCAGACCTCTGCGTGGCCTTGAGCAAGTGATTTCGTTTCTCTGAGCAGGGCTGGCCTTCTGGATGCATGGTGTGACCATGCAGTGACCTGTGGCCCGTTCTCAGAAGACCCTGCTCTTGGTTTAATTCTCCGCTGCCCCTAGTTGGAAATTTGTAATAGTTTTTGAACAAGGAGCCCCACATTTTCATTTTGCATTAGTTCTTGTGAATTTTGTGGTGGTTTTGGTTTCTAAGCCTTGGTTTACTTATTTGTAAAACAAGTATAGTAACGTTTTCTTCATCTTGGGGTATGTGAGATCCACCTAGGAAAGGATAGTCAAGTGGGAAGGCACAGTCATGCCTTGAGCTTAATCCAGACGGTTTAAGTCATTAAAAAGGAAGGTTGAACTTGACTCTCACATGGTGGTGACCTCTCACATTGTTGGGTTAGCTGGCTGTGGACATGTGCCATGCAGTGAGCAGTGGGGAAATCAAAGTGCTCTTTCAAATGAGACAATCTAAGAGACCTAGGAAGCACAGGTAGCCTTGTAGGAAACCATGGTCATGTGGTATGGTACTATTGGAGAGGGTTTCCCTTTACTTTGGCAAAGCTGGCCTGTGGTAGCACAGTGTTGGTGCCAGCATCTGTGCCAAAGCTTGCTGGACTGACATTGGCCCAGTGCCACCGGCAGTGCTGACCCTGGTAGTAAAGTTCCCTGTTAGGTTTGGAGGGACCTCAGGGAACCAGGCTGCAGATACACCCACCGCCACGACCGCCGTGAAAGGGAACTGACATCATGAAAGGGAGGGGAGGCAATGGCAGATGCAGGTGGCTCTTCAGGCTCCATGTAAAAAACAGATGTGAGAAATTTCCTGCTCTCTTTGAGAAATAATTTCAATGGATTTTGTAAGGGGCTGGAGGTACTTTAAAACTGGTGAGGGGACAACATCAGAGAGAGGTGAATGTTGATAAAATTAAGATCACTTTGTATTTCGAATTAGTGTGGTCCCTGACATATAAGCTACCTTAGCATGTGAGCCTCTTTTACTTCTGTTCATCACTGATGGGAACAGTGGAATTTCAGTTATATATAAGGTAATATAACATTCAAGCAAATCATAACTTGAACACCAAAGGCAAGAAAAAAACAGTCCTTAAAAATATTACTAATTTGTCCCTTCTGAATAAATTAATGGATTATTGCTCTGGTGTCAGAAAGGTTTTGATTTATTGTTTGCACCTCTCAGCTCAGGAAGTTGAAAGCTATTTAGTATGCAAGTGAGGTATTTTATTCATGATCCTACATTTATCCTGTAGATTTAAATATGGTTAACAATTCAGCCCATATCCCCAATTAGTCAATGCTGTTATATATTTCAGTAATCAGTATCCACAAAAATATGTTATTTTCTGATTATGCATGGATAAAAGTAGTTGTTCTCTTAGTAGCTGAACTTTGGTACTATAAATAAAGCCCGTTAGAGCAGCAATGGTAAAGGATTGATGGTGGATTCATTGTAGCAAGTTGTAAAGTGGTCAGCCCAGTGGAAGAGAAGAGCAGCAAAACCTAAATCCACCACACACATCCCGGAGCAGCGGCAATAAAGACAGGACTTAAACCATTTCTTTCACACTTTGTGCAATGTATTTTTTTTTAAGGATAAGTTAGGAAGCAAATTCTTTAATCTGCCATGCCTGCCACAGAGAAGAAATATGCCATTAAGCAGGTACTTTGCCCAGGTGTTCTTGCTCCTTCCAGCTGGCAACTACAGAATGTAGTACTGTCTTATACTCACTGGGAGATATTACAACAAGTTCCTGGAGTTAACAAATAGAAACTATCCAGGCATGCTCAGCAGGAACAAGGCTGTAATACTCTGACCCGCTGAGGGGAGTGGAAAGTGTTCATTAGAACAGGTGCTCAAATGAGGCACATTTATAATGCCCTCCCAACCTGTGTTTCTTTATTGGATGCTGCCCTGAAGTGAACTCTTCCACGGGTACAACGTGCTGTCAGCAGGTCAAGAACTCTCCTCTGAAGTTCTGTGGAATATAGAGAGCTTTGTTTTCATTTGATGTTTGTACCATTAAGAACTTTTACATGTTGATTTTCTTTTGAATGGTCTGGGCTCAATTTATTTGTGTAGAAAACCTAAACAATGGTTTGAACTTCATATTTTCTATGCCTTGAGTCACCAAACAGATATAATGTCACCCGTCAGCCCTGAGCTTGGTTAATTCACTGCACCGCTATGTTGATCTGAAGGGAATTACTCCTGGAAGATTTTGCTCTCATTTGAAATACCATCTGCTAAATTGCTAAATTATGTTCTAAACTTTTGATTAAATGAAAGCTTACTTTCTAAGAACAACTTAGAAGCATGAAGATAGTTTCGTGTTCAGTTTTGACCTTGAAGAAGATGCAGAATGTTCCTGTGTCATGATTTTGGCAGAGACCTTCAAACTAAGCAAATGACTCCAACAGCATAATTTTATTTCATTTGCTGAGAGTTCCAGGTTCCTGGTACAAATCTTATATTTTCTTCTTCATGGAAAATCTTTTCTTCTCAGACACAGCTTTAGAAATTCTCTGATACTAAAATATATTATTGTACTTATATTATACAAATTCAAAGAGAAACTTGAGGGAGAAAAAAAGGTAATACGTATTTCCTTGACATCTCCTACAAGCAAGTAACTCAAAAGAAATTCAAAATCAAGAGACAGAACTCGGAAAGGAAAATTACAGAAATTAAATAATCATAACTTCTGTGTTGATGATAAAAACTCAGAGAAAGGAAATGTTGCAATTATCCAAAAATGTTTAATTTTAATAAATGGAACACCATTTGTTTAAAGGACATTTTCATATTATTGGCACTTCTCCCTGCTTCAACCGAGGTTGCTCAGGGTCGTGCCTTTGAAGGAGAGAGATATGTTAACTATGATGGAAATATTTAAGATCCCACAGAATTATTGAATTGTTTCATAGCAATTAATAAAACCAGAGGAAATAACAAATTGGATATGCCGTCTGAGAATGAAGTCATGCAGCATGTGAAGCAGCTCTTCTGCATTCTAGGAAAAGCAGCTTTCCTCGGCTGGTGTTCCATTTTGACGCTGCTTGTGACACACTGCTGGCTCATCTGTGGTGGGTTGTTTGCAGCTAGTGACCTATTCTGCAGGTAGCTCAAGAGTGTATGCATGATTGGATGAACCACAGGGAAGGCATTTGGGACTCTATGTACAATATATTGGCTTTCATTTGTTTAAAATCCAGTGTTTAAAAATATATCAAGATCTTTTAAATAAGGCAGATCTTATGAACTTAATATAAAATTTTATGAGACTGAGGGGAAACATACTACAAAATTCTTTATCCTCAGGGAGGTACTTTTTAAAATGAATTCAAATTAAATGCAATAAAGGAATTTTTCCTCTAAGTAATTTATTGAAGTTTGGTAATTCTACACAAAGTACCATCTTAGAACCTTTAAAACTATACGAGAAAGACAAAAACACAAAGGTTTACTTTTTTTTAATGTGATGCATAAAAATGATTCCCCTTAGAAAAAGACTTTTCTAAAAGAGAATAGCTTTATGTTCTAAGCCAGGGTTCGTAAATTACGGACTGTGGACCAAACCCTGCTTGTTTTGGTTTGGTTTTTGGTTCATGAGCTAAGAATGATTTTTACGTGTTTTTTTTTAGTTAGCATTTATTGAATGCTTATTCCACACTCAGCATTACATGTCTTGACTCATTTAATCTTCACTATACACTAATGAGGTTGGCACTCTCACAATTTATCCTTATCAGTGAGGAAACTGAAACTAAGGCCCAGTCAGTAAGTGGCAGAGCCAGGATATGGACAGTTTGACTGCAGAGCCCTGGATTTTAATCAGCCTACTGCACTATCTCTGAAAACCTGAACTCACTCACATGCCAGACACACCCTATCTCTTGCTTCCTCTCTTATTCTCCAACAGCTCTCTGCAGAGATCTCTGGCTCCAGACAGAAGAAACCCTTTTCAATTCCCAGTATGTCACCTAATCTTTGTGGGTTGTGGGTTTTCACTGAGGGTTGTCCCTCTGACGGGAATGCTCTCCTCCCATCTCTGCCTTTCCAAGTCCTGCCTACCCTTCAAGAGCTGGTCATTCCTGGTAATAGCCAACGGGTAGATAAGATGCTCTTCATCATGCCAGAACTTTCAGCTATTGACTAAACAAGGAAGACATTTATGGAATCATTGGAGAAATGAAATGTTACTTTTTTTTCAATGGTTGAAAAAAATGAAAAAATCATATTTCATGACACGTGAAGAGTGCATGAAATTTTAATTTCAGTGTCCATAAACGAAGTGTTACTGGAACACAAACCTGCTTCTCACTTACGTGTCATCTGCTGTCTGTCGTCTGCTATGTGTGGCGGGTTTCGTGCTGCCGTGGTGAGTAGAGTTGCTGCTACAGACACCATCCAGCCTTCAAAACCGAAAATATTTACTCTCCCGCTCTTCACAGAAAATGTTTGCCAACTTCTGTTCTAAATTACTTAATTTCTGATTTTGATCTATGATTACCTAACGGAATAGTAAGTAGTTTTTAGAGTCAACTGGACTTTATGAAATAATTATTTGTGGAATAACATTATGAGCACTTAATCCAAACAGGTTTCATTGGCCAATTGTATTATTTTGCACTGGCATTTGCATGACATGTACTAGGTGCCCAGCAATTTTTTTAAAAAAGAAATCCATGAGTAAATTGACTGAGGAAGCTGGAAAATATCAGTACTTTAAGGCCAGTAGTCGCGGCCACCATCACAGCCACTTGGCCAATGCAGATTCACATTAGATTCGGATAGTCGGTAATGAAACAACAGAGCCAAAATCTGGTGAGCCTTCAGCTTTAATTCTAGCTTGCACCCGGTGGGCAAGTAAAAACACACATTGGGCTCCAAAACCCACTCATTCAGTGCTCACAAAACTACTGACTTATCCGAGTTTCCTAGAATCAAAGGTTTCTAGCTCACCAGACTTATTCACCTCTGTTCCCCATCTCCTTCTCCAGCACAAACTCTGCACAAACTGGCTTCTTCCTCAGCACTCCGCCATCTTGGCTGCTTTTCCTCTCCTCCACGTGGCCTTAATCTGCTCTCCTCTCTGATGCTAACCTCAGGAACCAAGAGAGAACAAGCTCCAGGTCTGCCCCACTTTATAGTGTAGAAATCCAAACCTTTAATCCAATCTACAAACAAGGAAGTCTCTGATACAAAGTCACTTATCTGAGGCATAATGGGAGGATTCCCCATAAGAATGCACCACCTTACATCATGCAATCAGTCAAGGGTGTGGGGAAAAGCTTACTCTTAAAACTTACACGTGGGCAGTGCCATCTTTAACAAGCTGAGCATAATATATTTTATCTGCCCAACAAGTACTAAACAGAATAATGTATCTTAGCCACATATTTCATTTTTCTGATTTAGTTTAAACTATAGTTTCAGAGACTTGTTTGATTTAGTAATATTAGTCATGTCCCTGAAGTAATTAATTGCCATAAATTTGAAAGTAATACGTTTGCAGAATCAGAAGCTATATTGGCATCTGATTTTACTCAGCTAAATGCAGTCCAGTTAGATGTGTGGTGTTCTGGTTTTTCCTGTTTCCAAATTCATTTTTTATGGTTCCTCTGTGTCATACAGCATTAAAAAATATATGCAAATCTCCACAATTATTCACAGCGAAAGACAAAAGCTTCTGTGATCTGTAATCATCCACTTATAAAGAAATTGATTTGTAGAGAGTCAATAATTAGATGGCCTTGTAATATAAATCTGAGATTTCCACTGTAGAAGGCTTTTATCTAGTAGACTCTTTCTTTTGGTTTCTAAGTCTGCGACTTTTGTGATTACTGATTATAATTATTTTTAAATTTAATCAATCTCTGGGGACTTTTTTTTGAGGCTGGAATAAGTCTAAAATGCAAAACTTCTGACTGAGTTAGTGTAAAGCCAGTAGCCACGGCCACCATCATAGCCACCTGGCCTGTGCAGGTTCTCATTTGACTCGGACAGATGGTAATGAAACAATGGAGCCAAGAACTGGTGGGCCATTACATTTAATCCTAGCTTGCACCGGCGGGCAAGAAATACATGCAGTGGGAAAGCACTTCCCTTTCCATTCAGGGCTCCCAAAGCCACTGACTTATCTGAGTTTTCTAGAATCAAAGGTTTCTCACTAGCTTTATTCACTTCTGTTCCCCATCTCCTTCTCTCTGTTCAAACTGTTTTCTCCTTCAGCACTCTGTCATTGTGGCTGCTTCTCCTCTCTTCCACGTGGCCTTTCTCTGTTCTCCTCCAGCATGGGATCCTCTGCCCCATTTTATAGTATAGAAATCAAAACCTTTAACCCAATCTACAAACAAGGAAGTCTCTGATACAGTCACTTATCTGAGGCATAATGGGATTCCTCATAAGAGTGCACCACCCACATCATGCAAAGTCAAGGGTGTTCAGAAAAGCGTAGTTTTGAAAAGATCTTAGTATTAAAAAGATGGGAAAAGCTTATTCTTAAAACTTAGCCTTAGGCTGTAATGACCCTGCTTGCTTACAACCTGTCCCCCACACCCAATGCAAACGATAAGTGAGCAAACATATATATCATATTTACAATCTTATTTGACCAACAGTTAGTAAACAAATAAATCTCTAAATCTCATCAAGCTCATCCTTTATAGGATGCTGTGTAAATTAGAAACGTGGTGTCTCACAGTTTCATTAATAATATCACATCAGCATGTTTTAATACTCCGCATATACAACACCTAGGTTTTAGAGCCAGAGCCCACATTACTGTGAGTGGGAGTCAGTTATATAACGCTTAATGTGAGAACATGTTAAAACCTGTTAGAACAGACAGGTATGCCAGAAAAACTTTCATGGGTACTTAATATTAAAATATTATTTAATTTCTTTTTATGAAATTTTAAGCTTTAAATATTTGAGATGTAAGATCATTTGCACAAAAAGAAGGGTAACTATTTGCTCATATGTAAAATAAATTGGATAATTCTCTTAGAATGATATTGATGCCATATTAATCTTTATTTACACTGTTTGATATAAAATCAAAATAAGACTGTGGACAGGTACTCAGTTGGTTAGAGCATTGTCCCTATACACTTAGGTTGTGGGTTCAACACCAGGTCACAGCATATCTAAGAATTAACCAATGAGTGCATAAATAAGTGGAACAATAAATCAACATTTCTCTTTCTCTCTCTCTTTTTCTTCTTCTCTTTCTCCCTTCCTATCTCTCTAAAATCAATAAATAAAAATATATCAAAATTACACCAACATTATTTATAAGCATGATGACTGTGGTAGTATAGAAAATCTGAGTTAAAATTAGGTAAGGATTTAACAATTAACATATTAAAGGGCATTTTAGTCATAGTTCAATATTTTTGACTAAGAATATGTGGACCTTAGTTGAAACTTATGACCACTTTAAATGACTGTTACTAATAGCACGGTTGCTGAGCTACGGAGCAATGGCCTCAAGTGGGCAGAGCATCGTCCAGTAGGGGGCTTACCAGATGGATCCCAGTTGGGGTGCATGCAGAAGTCTGTCACTCTGCCTGTCATTTCTTGCTTAAGAAAAATTAAATAAATAAATGGCATTTACTTATATGGATTTTAAAAGCACATATGAAGGATTGATAAATAAAATATAGTTGGGGAAATGAATTATATAAAAATACTTTCTCAGAAGTTAAGAAAAATCAGTAATAATTACAACTAAGAAATAATTATGTAACATGATTTTACACGTAAATTTTTAAATACATTAAAATATACCAATTTATGGATACAAATTAATGCATGCAACATGCAGGTATGATATGGTATAACAATATAATGAAATCTACCCCTAAATCAAGAATCAGAACGTTATCAGTAGTATCATCCAGGATCCCTTCAGAGCTAGCAAATATTTTGTTATTTATTTATTT
Organism: Rhynchonycteris naso; assembly: GCA_037038555.1. Lineage (NCBI taxonomy): Eukaryota > Metazoa > Chordata > Mammalia > Chiroptera > Emballonuridae > Rhynchonycteris > Rhynchonycteris naso. The sequence goes on from CM072996.1 coordinate 138,157,358, forward strand.
TATTTTATTTTTCCAAAGTGAGAATCAGGGAGTGGCAGACAGACAGACTCCCACATGAGGCCGACCAGGATTTGCCCAGCATGCCCATCAGGGGGCGATGCTTGGCCCATCTGGTGTGTTGCTCTGCTGCAACTGGAGCCATTCTAGCACCTGAGGCAGAGGCCATGGAACCATCCTCAGTGCCTAGGCCAACTTTGCTCCATGGAGCCTTGGCTGTGGGAGGGGAAGAGAGAAATAGAGAGAAAGGAGAGAGGGAAGGGTGGAGAAACAGATGGGCACTTCTCTTGTGTGCCCTAGCTGGGAATTGAACCTAGGACTTCCACATGCCAGGTCAATGCTCTACCGCTGTGCCAACTGGCCAGGGCCAAGCTAGCAATTATTTTTAATTTTGTTTTTATTATTTACTTGCCTTTATTTAAATTATTATATAGCATAAAACTAAAATATATTGCAAAATTTGGCTATCTTTGAACTTTGGTAATTTTTTATTTTCACCTTTGATATGGCATCTGGGTGTGCACTTCATCCATTTTCCCTGAAGTAAAATAACCCATTGCATGAACATACCAGAAGTTATTTACCATGGTCCTATCACTGGTCATTGGGACTATTCCCATGTCCCCCTCTATTATACTGTGCTACTATTAATAATAGTGTAAATATCTTCTGATACACATTTGCAAAAGTTTTTCTATACTGTGTAAATGAAGATGAGAATGGCAAGATCATAGTATCTAAATGTTCAACTTTACCATAGAATGACAAATTATTTTCAAAAACACTTGTACCAACTTACACCATCACTAGTGCTATTCTATTTGACCCACATTCTCACTAACCTTTGGTAATATCAAACATTAATTTATACCAATCTATTCAGTGTAAAATGGTCTCCTTTTGGTCTTAATTTTCATTTCTCTGATTAGTAGAGGGTGAACATCTCTTTTATATTTTTATTATGATTGCATGTTTCTTCTGTGAAATGCCCTTTGTTTTGTCATGTCTTTTGTCATTTTTCCTCTCTAGTGTTGTTTTTTTTATTGATTTATATTAAAACTCATTGTCCTAAATAAAATTACCCTTAAGTACAACATCAAACACAAACAAAATGTTTTGGAACCCAGCAGTGTTTCAGAACATGATGTAGATTCTGTAAAGCATTAATATTTTTAAATCTAAAATGGTCTCCAACAACAGAATGTCTATCTCTGCTTAAACACTGTATTTAAAAGTAGATGACAGATATATATGGTAGCTAGAAATAGGTTTTATGTGTTTTAATCCCAGAATTAAGAGTGGTCTTTCATCCTAAAAAGCATTTAGATTCTAATATATGTATTATTAGGAGAAGCTAAGTACTGAACATGACTCTCACACTTTTACATTAATTAATTATCATTTATATTAAACTTTGCACTTTGCAAAGTTTTTCTTTATTTATAGAATTTAGAAATTCGGCATGATAATGACTTACAGCATTGCTACTGTATCTATGATTTTTTTAAAAAAGCCTTTTACAGTAGTATATCATCATCCCATTGTCAGTGGTAACATAATAGCAATCAAAAAGATACTTCAACATTGTTATGCTAATTATTGTAATTATTTTAAATACAGTTTAAAAATCCAATTGTGCCCTCAAGTGCCATTTCAGCTGTAAGAGGAGAGTGTTATTTGAAGCACATGCTCTCCCTGTTAGGTGTCCTTCACTCTCCTTCCTCTGTATCAGGAAAGGTTACTGTCGGGGATAATTATTCACATCACCTACTTTCCTACCTGGTGACAGGGCAGGAATTCACAAGACCTGTCCTTTCAGTGCTCTTCCCTGGCTCTTGGGCCCCCATGCTAAGTCTAATTACTCGCTTACTTCGTGAGTTACAGGGGCATAACAAAGAGAATGTTGGAGTCCAGTGCTGAAGACATTCTTGTGCTCTTGCTTCCTGTACGAAAGAGCGCTCTACACTGCTGCTTTCAGCAGACATTTGAACCGGCACTCCCGAGGTGGAGGTGGAAGTTCACCCTAAATCTCGTTCCTGAAGAGTAAGGGAACTGTATTTGGGAGAACTTCTCAGAGATCTTTGCTAGTCTGTACCATCTCATAACGGCAGACTTCCTGAAAATTACACTCAGCTTAATGCTGTGAGGATTAAATATCAGTGTCTGATATACTACGTGTTTATCAAATGTTACCAGTGAAGAAAACAATGTTGATTCTGCATTGATATAAATTTACAAATTTGGCATATACCATATTTTGCTATTAATTCATAAGGCTGCCTTACTAACCCTTTATTTTTAACATAAGGGCATCTCTCATTTTATAGTTTTTTTGGGGGGACTACTTTTGTATTGATTTTATTTCCCATAATCTGCTGAAAATTAATTTGATGGGGACTTTATCTCATTTATTTACATAGTACCTAAGAAAGTGTTACAATTTTGGTTTTTTTTGAATTAGTAAATGACCCATGGTATATTTGCCACACAAATGCAAACTCAAGAAATGTACTTGCCTAGTAGGAATATAACATGTATTTGTTTGAACTTTAAAATAAAAATTATAATTATAAGGCCATTAGTATTTCAGGTTGGCTAGTGGTTCTGGGGCTGTGTTATAACCATTCTGTCTGGTTCACTATCACAAAGTTATTCCTGGGGACCTTGATATGAGTATACATTCAAGGTCATCTTCAACTCCCTCTTACAGGGGCTCAAGAGTCCATTCTCAACAACATGAAAAATAGATTGAGAAAGATATATTTAGGGGACAGCAAAATGATGCTTTCTCATCTACAAAAGACAGTTGTTAATAATAAATTTTTGCTCTTGTATGTTTAGCTCATTAAATCTGGACTACTTTTAAATTATACAATTTCTCTTCTTCCTGGAAGAGAGAAATGGTCTTCCTTATTCCCATGTCTAATTATCCCTGAATATAACAATTATAAAATGCTTAAACATACTGTTGCCTTTGCTCCCTTCTTTTCAAGAGAAGAGAAAGAGAAGAAATGAGGTGGGGCTCTTTGAACAATTTTAACTTCTTTCAAAATCACACTGTCTGGGAAAAGAGAGAGAATGGCAGAGATATTAAATTTTCCTAAAAGCCATTATGGTGTGTCCTAATTCTGGCTTGTCTTTTTCTTTTGCTCAATCTTTGTCAGGGTGAATTTAGCTAAAAGAATCTTTATTTCAGTGTTTTCTTTGGATTGTAAGACCACATCTCAAGTTATTCTGCATTATGGAGTTTTCAATCGTATAAATTGTTCTGCTTTACCTACCCTTCCTGCTATAAGTCATCTCAGCACAGTTCACTCCTGACTATCAGTGTTAACAAAGAAGAATGAACCTGAAAGCTAACAATAATGGGAAATGGAGCTAGTCTCTCTCGTGGCTTTTATTTCAGTAGGATATTGAGTGTTTAAAATGTTTTGGCTTTGGGGGTCCTGGATGTTGCTTCCAACTCTTGATTCCTGCTTACATCCTATTTTGGTCCTATTTTCCACTCCAGAGCTAGGTTTGCACTCCACGCTGGCTTTATCCTCAGATTCTATTCAGATCCAGACCTGCTTGACTTTCTCTGTTCCTGGCTCAAATCCCAAACAGAAATCTGTCTGAACAGATCAGAGATTCAGATGGGCAAAGGACATTTGTAAGAGTTCTGCAGTTTATTTGAGATTTTGGTGAATTCTTGCAATATCATGAAATAGTGAAGTCTAATTTTAAAAATAGTTTTTACTTTTGTCACTGTAATGCATGAACATTAGATGAGATCACACAATACTTATGACTTCTTGTTACAATAAGCAGGGTCAATTTCTGTGTTTTGTTTCCCAAGGACAACAACATTTATCCATTTTAATTAAATTAATATTCATTATTTATGATTATGATTTCATAGATAATCTTGCTTGCTGACATAGATTCTATTATAATTCTTTCATTTTTTGTCTTTGTCACACAGTAAGAACATGTAGTTCTAAATTATGCCTGATTATATTGCTAATTTTTCAAAAATATTTAGCTTATTCAGAATTTTAATTAGTGTATCCAATTGCTCTATAAAATACTTCTTTGCTTACAAATTGTTTTAGATTTTTTGGAGCAGAAAGTGTGTTGGACTTTTCTTGTATGTTCTTTTTTTTTTTTAAATGATCTTTTTATTATTTCTTTTTATTTATTTTAGAGAGGAGACATAGAGTGAGAAAGAGAGAGAAAGAGAGAGAGAGAGAGAGAAAGGGGGGAGGAGCTAGAAGCATCAACTCCCATATGTGCCTTGACCAGACAGACCAGTGCAGGGTTTTGAACTGGCGACCTCAGTATTCCCAGGTCGACGCTTTATCCACTGCGCCACCACAGGTCAGGCTCTTGTATGTTCTTTAAGAGCAAGATGTGAAACATAAAAGGTATCCAGTGTGCACCATAGTACATAAAACAGAATTTGCAATGTTTTCCTTTTCTATCCTTATTATTTTTAAATGGGTGAGCTTACAAATGCATAACATTTAAAGATATCCCTCTCTTCTGCTCTAATATACACTCATATTTACCAGAGGAGTGAATGATGTGTTTTGTTTGTATTTTAGGTGAGAGGAGGGGGGATAGTGAGACAGGCTCCTGTATGGACCCTGACGAGGACCCACCTGACAACCCTGTCAGGGACTGATGCTTAAGTACCGAGCCATTTTTAGTGCCTGAGGCTGATGTACTCCAACAGAGCTATTCTCAGTGCTTGAGCCATATTTGAACCAATTGACCCACTGGCTGTGGGAGAAGAAGAATAAGAGAAGGGAGAGATGGAGGGGAGAATAAGCAGATGGTCACGTCTTTTGTGTGCTCTGACTGGGAATTGAACCTGGGCCATTCGTACACCGGTCCAATGCTGTATCCACTGAACCACTGGCCAGGGCCTTATTTGCTTCTAAAGCACATTTAAGAAGCTCTGAAATTATAAAACAGCATGGCTCAAATGTCCTGATATTGGAACCCCTTTACTCCTTTAGTAATTATTGAGTACCCCAAAATTTTACTTTAGAAAATTCTGGAAAATGCAGATTATACAAGTATACCATTCCATTAACTGATAGAATGATGATGTTATCATGTATCACTTATGCTCTGGAAAACTCTCCTGTACACTTGATATAATCAGAGTAAAAAATTTCAAATAGTTTGGTTTTGTTATAAAAATAGTTTGTTGTTGCAGAACTAATAGGGTCTCAGTACCACCAGCCCCCAGACAACACTTCAGGAACTGCTGTATAAAACACAAATTGACAATAGCAAGAAATATTTGTGAAGCAGTTTGAAGTTTGCAAATGGTTGCACAAATGTTTTTTATTTTGACTTAATAACACTGTGAAATTCTGATTATGTTTTGTTCAGCAAACTTAAGTGATTGGTTCAAGGGAGCTCAACTGGAAAAATTAAACCCAACTTCCAATTGCAGAAACTGTGTTTTTTTTCATTATGTCATACTTTTCTCCAGTATCTTTGCAATCTAAAATTTCTCCTTGAAACCAGGTTAGTTAAGTCTAGTCCCAGAATATGAGACAGATTTGAGTCAGAACTGGCGTCTCCCATTTAACTTTCAAGTGATTCCATGATGTCTGATCTGGTCTTACGTGACATCTGGATGTGGACTTTGGTTCAGGGATAACCTGAAGGTTTGGGGCTCTTTGTTAGCTGGATCCCAGGGAGTTCTGGGATTGTACCCGTCAGAAACCGGTAATTCTGTCTCAGAATGTAGCTACGCTCTTTGGAAAAGTCTGATAGAGACAAAAGGCTTGTGACTGGGCTGCCCCACTCAGGGTGATTGGATACTTGGACAGATTTGCCAAGCCTTTTCCAGGCTGAGCTGTAGAGGCAGCTGACTACGCTAAAATGGCCAACAGCCAGTAGCAAAAAATACCAAGTGCTGTTTGCCTGAGAGCTGGCCCTGTGCATTTGTCTCTTTGGAGGGCTGCACTGTCCTGTACTGTCTTTAAGCTTTAACCTTCGGGCAAATCAAAATGACAGCACCATACACCCTGTAAATCAAAAGGGACAGGGTCAAAACCCACTCTTTTCCTCTGTTGCTGCTCAAAGCTTTGATTCTCCAAGTACTAAACATGAAGAAATATGTCACAGGTGTAACGGACACAGTATGTGCCGGAAAAGAAACTATATATAACACTGTGAATTTTTCTGTGAAATCAGTGAAAGGGAAGGATGAATTTATAGATGTGGTGTAAAAAGTTCTTTGACTATTTTCTTTGCTCTGCAATAAACTGATATAGTTTGGTAGAATAAAATGACTGCTTTCTTTTTTACCTACCTTATGAAAACAAAGCGAAACAAACAAAATCATAACCATCCCTACAAAGCTCTTTGACTGTGAAGAGAAAGTCCGTATTTTCTCACTTGGCATTTCGGTGCTTTGTGTTCTATGCCCAACTCAAAACCACCATTTCCACATGGTTTCCACTTTCCAGACATTTGCACGCACCTCCTTCCCATGGGGGGGCCTGTGCGCTGCCCACCCACAATTCCCACCTTTGCGTTTTTGCTCATATGACCTCTCAGCTTTGATTCCTTTGACTTCATTTTCTTCCTTTGTTGATTTTGACCCATTCTTTGAACCCTTCTTTACTGGGCCAGTGCGTGGCAATCTCTTCTTCCTCTACCCTACAGGGAAGGGCTCAGCAAACCTTTTTGGTAAAGACAGTCAATGTTTCAGAGGTTGGTCAACCATAAGGTCTCTGCTGCAACTACTTAATTCGGCTGTTTTAGCATGAAAGCAGTTTTGAACGACATTTAAATGAGTGTATCTGTGTTCCAATAAAACCATTTACAGGTGATTTATAATAATTATTTTTAAAGGGGCCATAGTTTACCAAGCCTTGTTCTAGAGAATTTATTGTGATTTTCAATCATTTATCATGTGATGTCTTCTTTTCTTAGTGTTTAATGTGTTTCTCCAGTACTTACCAACTAGACTATAAGCTCCATGGAGACAACCGTATCACCTTTTCCCCCCCTTTTAAAAGATTCTATTTATTGATTTTACAGAGAGAGAGGTGGGAGGAGTGAGAAGTATCAACTCATGTCAACTCATAGTTGCTTCACCTTAGTTGCTCATTTATTATTTCTTGTATGTGCCTTCACCAGGCAAGCCCGGGATTTCAAATCGGCAACCTCAGTATTCCAGGTTGACACTCTAGACCAAGCCACCTTATTATTATTAATATTCCATATATCTCTCCTGGTACTGTAAATGTATGTATTTAGATATCAGATGTTTGTGTTTGGCTTAAATACCCTTTAAAGACAAGAAAAACACTTGATTCCAATTTACTTTCATTCTGCTGCCCTTTTGCTTGCATACTAAATTCTTGACGTTGTGTTTATGTGTCAGTTCTTTGCTGAATCCAGGCATCAGCCCATGTTGAGCTGTGGTGTAGTGCTCTCTTTGTAAAGATGTATGTTGAAGATCAGGATAAATGCTTTAATGTGCATCCTATGAAAAGATTTTATGATTTATTTGCTGACGGAATGGTTATAATGGGACCTTTTGCTTAGCCTGCCAACACAGCACTCATTTCTTAGGATAACAGAGTACCATAGGTTGGCCTCCTGACAGAAAGCCTACTGAGTTTTACCATTTAATAAAATAGAGTACATAGTGTAATTTTTACAATGTCAAACTCCAAAGAACAATTTATAACAATAATGTTTCTATTTACAGTGTGTCACTAAGAAAGGGACAATAAAATGTCAAGTTTGACAATGTCCAGTGATTGATAGTAAGGTCGGCGGGGGAAACATTTCTGTTTTCAGCATTGCAGAATCAGTTGGCACAATAGAGGGCAGACATCAATCAACTTTGAATTCTTTTCAAAATTTAAGGCTTTGGAAACGACAGCAGTCTAGATATTATATTTATCCATGAGAAAATAAAGTATAAAAACAGAAACAAGTAAGATTTGCCTGTTTTCAGTTATTTTCTCTCTCTCTTGTTAGCCTGGAAAAAATCCTGATAAATGTAGTTGGGTCATCAGTTTTTATTCATGCAGTATTATACCATCTATTTGGATATGTGCTGTTTCTTCCAAATACTACACCCACATTTTCTGGTAACATAGATGAGGTCTGACAAGATTAATTATAAGCCATGGGATTTGTATGACTGGTGAGGGAGAAAGTATAGCCATCCCAGGTAACACAAGGAGACACTCTGCTTGGGTGTCTCATCTTGGAATATGAATGAGCATGATTTGCCGGTCGCAAAGAAGGTTGTGCTGATCACAGTGAAGAATCTGATGTCAGCTTCTTCTCTTTATAATCAAATAACTCAGAGTTAAATATAGCAATAAGTCATTCTTGTACCAGGATGTGGATATAAATGCTTAACTTTGTTTAGCCATTTATTGCATTCTAGATTTTTCATGTGTGGATAAAGTCATAGATAGGTGGTTGGTTTGCGAATATTTCTCCATTCTGCAGGTTGCCTTTTCACTCTGTTGTTTCTTTTCTTGCAGAGCTTTTGTGTTTGATGTAGTCTCCCTTGGCTGTTTTTCCTTTTTTGCCTGTGTTTTTGGTGTAAAATCCAAGAAATCATCACAATGAACCATGCCATAAAGATCTCCCCCTGTTTTATTCTAGGGCTTTTATAGTTTAAAGTCATTCATTTAAGTTTTATTCAGTTTTGAGTTGATTTTTCTGTGTGGTGTAAGAGAAGGGTCCAATTTCACTTTTTGCATGTGAATATCCAGTTTTCCCAACACCATTTGTGAAGAGACGGTTCTTTTCCCAACGTGTTATCTTAGAACCTTGTTGAGGATCAGTTGCCCATATATACATGGGGTTATTTATTTATTTATTTATCTTAAGTGAGAAGTGAGGAGGCAGAGACAGACTCCCACATGCACCCCGACTGAGATCCACTCATTAGCCCACTAGGGGGGCGGTGTTCTGTCTATCTGGGGCCACTGCTCCATTGCTCAGCAATTGAGCTATTCTAGCATCTGAGGCGAGGCCATGGAGCCGTCTTCAGTGCCCCCAGCCAACTTGCTCCAACCAAGCCATGGCTGCGGGAGGGGAAGAGAAAGATAGATAGAGGGAGAGAAGGGAGAGGAAGAGGGGTAGAGAAGAAGATGGTCATTTCTCCTGTATGCTCTAACCCCTAACCGGGAATTGAACCTAGGACGTCCATACGCTGTGTTGATGTTCTACCACTGAGCCAACCAGCTAAGGCTGGGATTATTTTTCTATTCTGTTCCATTTGTCTGTATAGCTATCTTTATCTTAGTACTCTAATATAAAGCTACCAGTTAGGATGACCATTATAAAAAAACTAAACAACAAAACAAAACAAAATAGCAGGCGTTGGTGAGGCTGTGAAGAGACTGAAATGCTTGTATGCTGTTGATGGAAACATAGACTAGTGTAGCCACTATGGAAAACAGTATGGAGGTTTCTCAGAGTTTTAAAAATAGAAATATTGTATGATCCAGCTAAAGAATTAAAATCAGGATCTGAAAAAGATATATATGTGCACGCTAATGCTCAGTGTAACATTATTTACAACAGCAAAGATATGAAAGTACTTTAAATGTCCAATGAGGAATGAACAGAGAAAATGAAAATGTGGTATACATATAATGGAATATTCAGCCTTAAAAGTAGAAATCCTATCATATATGGCAACATGAATGGACCTTGATGGCATTGTGCTAAGTGAAACAGCCAGTCACAGGAGGACAATTACTTTGCGATTTTATTTATATGAGATGTATAAGGGTAGTCCAACTCATAGAAGCAAAAAGTAGAACTGGTAATTGCTGGAGGAAATGGTAGTTGCTGCTCAATGGGTATTAGGTTTCAGTTATGCAGATGAAAAACTTCTAAGTCTGCTGTACAACATTGTTCTTATAGTCAATGATACTGTACTATACAATCAATATAATTGCTAGGAGGGTAGATCTTATATGCTTTTTTTTTTACCATAATAAAAAAAAAGAGAAATTACACTAACTCATTACTTTATCTTAGATGTTTCTAAGAGACAGAACCATCTGAGGAACAAAGAGGCAGAACATGTGAGAAAATTGTTCCTTCTTGAAAGAAGACATGGAGACTGGATGATCATTTAAGATTTCTTTAGCTATGGGTTTCTATGGTACAAGAATACCTCTGTTGGAAGAAGAATGAACTGGTTTGCATATCATTGTGCATGATTTAGGAATGCTGTCACTAGTATAGGGATGATATAGTAATGTTAATTTACTAATGGAGTATATTAATATACTAATGGTGGTATTTAAAGAGCTCATGGATAAAAAAAATATCCCAAGGAGAATGAAAAGCAAAGCATAAAATGATCTACTTTGGCTATGTCACTTATGATGTATCGTGGTCTTTGTTTGATACATGACTATAATAAAACATCGTCATTCAATTAGAGTAAGTTAACTCAAAAATTAATATTGTCTCATGCTTGATTCCATTTAAAGGGTTGGAGGAAGGGAAGAGGATTTTAAGCCATTCCCTATGCATTAGCTTCACTGACCAAATATAAATCATAGTAAGTCATGGACCTCTGCCCAGTCTGCTCTCTGTGGTGCATGTCAATGTCACACTTTAGAATGAGTGCCCTGGCTAGAAAGGCAAGCATTTGTAATTGGACAGGAGCGAGTGGAAAGAATTGGAGGTTAAAATCTCGCCCTTTGGAAATGTTTTGACACTTTACCTAGAAGCCTGCATTTATTAATAATAATAGCTCCTAAATTTTTATTTTGGCTGGTTTGCTGATTATATAGAAAGCTCCAGAAAGAGTAATGAAAGAACTGCATTAGTAAAAAGTATTAAAAAATTATCTTTGACATCTTTAGAACAAGGAGCAAGTCCAGATGGTTGATAAAAGTACATAAATCAATCGATAGAAACTTCCATTTTAATTTTCCCTTCATTCCAATATTTAATTTTCTCATTCCTGTTATAAAGATAGATACCAAGAATTTTATTATTACTAAGAAAATCAATCCTGTGAGCATGCATGTCGGTTTTTCCTCATGCATCATTTCTCTCTCCTCATCAATGAATGAATTAATTAGGGAACACATGCACACATGTGCATGTGTGTGGGTAGAGGGGGTACTCACTCAACTAAAGAGAAAGGGGGGAAAAGGAATTAAAATTTTAAAAGTTTCTACTGCGTGTCTGGGACTTTGTTAGATACTTTACCTAATTTATATACAACTAATAAATATTTATTATCTGAAAGTTTGTGACAGTGTTTCGTATCTATCCAGCATCATATTTTTACATCAGCTGTGTGATCTTAACTAGTTAATCACTGTCATGTGTTACTTAATGATGAGGATACATTCTGAGAACTGCTGTGCTACCATCAATGGCCATTTCACCGTTGTGCTAAGGCCACAGAGCGCACAGCCACGGACCAGAGGTTGAAAAACACTGGTGTGGTCTACTACACACCTAGGCTATAGCGTCTAGCCTGTTGCTTCTAGGCTGCTAACTTGTACAGCATGTTACCTTACCACCTACTGTTGGCAACAGTAACATAGTGATACATATTTGTGTATTTAAATCTAAAACAGAGGAGAGAAAGTAAAAACACAGCATGCGAGATGAAAGGCGGTATACGTGTGCAGGTCACTTAGCATAAGTGGGGCCCGCAGGACTGGACGTTGCGCGGGAGAGTCAGTGCGTGGCCGTGACGTCGGAGAGTCTGTGCGTGGCTGTGAAGGCCTGGGCATCAGTGCACACTGCTGTAGGCTTTATTAACACTGGACACTTAGGCTGCACCACATTTACAAAAACATGTTTCTTTCTCCACTTGTAAATTAACCTTAGCTTACTGTAACTTTTTCATTTTTATGAACTTTAAAAAATTTTAAACTTTTAGATTTACAATAACAGCTTGAAACAGACACATTTTACAGCTGTACAAAAATATTTTATTTATGACCTTATAAGGTCATTTTCTATTTTACTCTTTAAACTTTTTTGTTAAACACTAAGACACAAACACACACGTTAGGCTAGGCCTGCACAGGGCCAGGATCATCAAAATCACCCTCCCCCACCCCCACATCTTGTCGGAGGGGAAGGTCTTCAGGGACAGTGACCCGTGTGGAGCTGTCATCTCCTATGACACTTGCCTTCTTCTGGTATACCTCCTGCAGGACCTGCCTGAGGCTCTTCTTGAGCAGGTGTCACTCTTTTCAGAAATACGTCTGTGCTGGTTTGTTTCTTTTTTTCATCACAAATATGCTTATAAGTAGATGATGCACCAGGAACATTACTCTAATGTTGAAAATTAGAGTAATGTTCATTACAAAATAAAGGTTTTCATTCCTCTCTATTAATGAAAACCTTTCATTTTGGGTTCTATGGTTTCAACAGATTTAGGGAGCTTGTTGAAGTCAGCAAAGCTTCTGTCAAACCTTTATGGTGGACTTTCTTGGGGTTTCTTAATTTTGTTCTCCTGTAGTTTTCTTTTCCCACGTGTTCCTGTTCCAGTCCCAGTGCTTCTTTGCGCGTCAGTTCCTCAGGAGCCGCCTCCAGGAGCCGGTCACTGCCGCCCCGCCCACACCCAGGCTGCAGCTGTTTGCCGTCTCAACACATCTCTGTTGACTTTTGCAACTTCCTTATCCTTTCAAAGTTCTGGATGAACCTCTTGAGTGTCTTCATTCACATGCCATGTCACTCCTTGGTGACACCACTCCCAAGTCCACACTGTTCTAGTTGCAGTCGTTGACATAATCCTTCCAGAAAGGCATTAGTGTCTTCTGTGTCTTCCTCGGCTGCAGCCTAGCCTGGGCAAAGGTAATTCACCGGCAGTGGGCCTTAAAAACGGCTATAACTCCTTGATCCATTGGTCGGATCAAAGAGGTGGTGATTGGAGGGAGAAACTTCACTTTGATATTGAAATGAAAATTACCAATAAAAGCTAGATGTCTAGGAGCATTAGCAACAATAAGCAAAATCTTATAAGGTTTATTATTCTCCAGAGAGTACTTATCCATTTTGTTGGCATAGCGTTCAGGAGGACATCTTAGAAGAGGAGCTGGGTCATCCACGACTTCTTATTGCACCTGTCAGGCTCTGTGTGCTTGTTGATGTGCCCGGGGATCTCACTGTGCCAGATCACAAAGGGTTTCAGTTTGTAGCCTGTGACATTGCCCCCAAGCAAGACTGTCCTCAAAAGCCTTAGAACCTGGCATGGACTAGGCCTTCTTGTGAATGAAAGAACTTTCAGGCATCCATTTCTGGAACAGGGAGGTTTCATCCAGATTGTATATCTGCTCTGGCAACTGATGGCTATAATGTCACTTGTTTACTGAAATTTTTAGCTTCGTAATAATCTTATGGGACCACTTTCTCATGTGCAGCCCATCATTGACTGAAAACATCCTTATGAGGCAGTGACGATAGTTAGTTAGGATACTGTGTGGTTGATCAACACTTTTTTTTCTTGTGGGCACTTGGGTCATCACAAAAATATGTTACTCAGGTATTAAAGGGATTCAGTACATCACCACGATCTTCTGCTTCTGTCATGTGATGAGTTTAAATGAAAGAGCATTTGTCTGTGCTATGTGCGTACATGTTTTACATGCAACAAATGGTGCACAAGTACATACAAACATTTTATTGTGTCTGATACTGAAGCATTAACATTAAAAAATGGTGGTTTTTTTTAGCTTTTTGTGTATGGGCTCCCCCAAACAGATAATTTCTTGGCAAGAGCATTTAGAAAAAAGAGCAAGTTCATTCAGTGAGTAGGATTGAGGAGTCATTTTGCAGGAAGTCTGTGTGGAAGAGGGTTTTGGATGATGGGGGTGCATGGTGGTGCAGAGAGAAATGTGATGGGGCCATGTAGAAATGAGTTGGAAAGTAAAAGGAGAAATAGAAACTATTTCTTAGACGTAGAATTGTGTGAGCCAGTGAAGGCATGGGAAAGGGAAGAAAAAGTGAACCTTTAGGTTCAAAAGAAAGTTGAGAGACAGCAGTGATGGCGAAGAGAGATGTGAAGATTCAGTTAGTGGTCATCACTCACGTCCAGGTCGCCGTTACTTTCCCCTTGACTTACGGATGGCTTCCGTATCTTCACCAGTAGTCAAATTGGAATTACACCAAACTGGAAATAAAATAATGTAGAATAGGTCAAAATAAATGTTGCTGGAGCTTAGGGACAGTTCTCTTATGTATCCATAATGAATGTTGAAATAAGGGATATAGGATGTTCCTTCTGAGAGTCCATGTGTAATATATTAGAGCAGAGACAGTAGCATCAACTTTAGTGAAAAATCATCAGGGTCTAGTAACCTGGTTGAATAATAACGTATTTTAAAATACAATATGCATTGGTCAGTCTTGCAAACATAGAAAAAGGTGAGTTGAGTTCAGTCAGTCAACAAAATATGTATTGAATGCATACCAGGTACCAGACCTGAGATATGATAATAAAAAAGAAGACGATGTCTCTGACTCTTCAGAGGACTTACGATTACTGAGGTCAGGGTTGGCATGATACGGCCAAGTGTTGTCCAGGAGAGAGCCAGTGATACCGTTTTTCTGTTTTGCCCAGAGTATCTCTCCTATGAAGATAGAGGCAAAAAGCATTTCTGTAGGTTATTAATAAAGAATTGAATCATCTAACTAATGTCCCTTTATCTAAGTCCATGTAACCATATAAGTGTCTAATCGTCATTTGGATCCCCAGATGTGGCTGCCTGTTGGGAAAGAACACTCTAATCAATCAAATATGAGGACTTTTGTCCTTTTAGTGTGTGTGTATTGATATTTATATTTATATGTGATCATTAGTATTTCATGTTTTACATCAGGCTACTGTGAGTCCACCCCTAAGAATTACTTCTCAGATGCTACCCAAATCAGGTTTTTGATTCTTGAAAGCTGGGGACCAGATCCTCTGCTGTCATCTCTCTGTGTCTCTTGAGAAATAGCCAGTCGGGCTAGATGGTGACATCTAGATTCTCTGTTAGCTGCTCTTATTCTGTCCTAAAACTTCTAGAAGAAATAAGTCTTATTAAATTCTTTCAAATAATATTGAGAGTGAATCTGAGAGATAATATTTTTAAACCGGTGATAGAACAGTTAAGTTCTTCTCTTGTTTTCTCCTGGTGGTTTCCTTATGCTGTTCTTTGATTTCATCTTATCCCAGACAGTTCCTGCCTCGGGTATGGCTGGCAAAGGGCCAGCCCACTAGCTTATGATGTCTTTCTACTGATCAGGTAAGGAGAAGTCTCATGATGTGATCATTTGCTTTTGACATCTGGTTCTAGTCCATCTACTTAAAAGTCTGCTGTTATTATTTGGTTACTGGCAAAAGCAACCTCAGGCTACCTTTAAAAAAAAGTCAACCTAAATTTACTTCTACTATTTTGAAGAGATTTAAAATATAGCAGCAGCTAATTATCCTTTAACAAAATCTGTCTTTTCTTGGTATCAGCATATTTCTTTTCTTCTTATTTTTCAAATCTCTCAGCACAAAAATACTAAAATAGATTTCTGCCTGATGACTAATGATTCTTTTTTTTTAAAGTTGTTCTTTGCAGATTTCAGTAGTATTTTCCCTTAAATGGAATTATAGTTCAAGTAGACTTGGTTGAACAAAGTAGTATGAGCACTCTACGTATTTTTCATCCAAGTTGAAATACAGAAGTCCTATATTGAATACTTTTCCTTAGGATGCTGTATGTACATGGGTATGTGGTGGTTAGTTATTTTGGCATTACCAGGCTTGTAAAAACCACAATGTCACAATAGGAAATAAAAAACTTAAAAAAAAGTGTTTTCATCTTATTTTGCTGTCAAGCTACCAGTTCGACCCTGTTTCCAGATAAAATATGTGACCCTGACAAAATTTGAAATACTCTAATTGAATCCTGGATGGGCAGGAGAGTTGAGTGAAGTCCTGGCTTAAAACTCCATGAAACACATCCCTGGCCAGATAGCTTGGTTGTAGCATCAATCTGAAGCACAAGGTTACTGGTCTGATCCCCAGTCAGGACACATACAGAAAGAGATTGATGTTCCCCCCTCTCTCTCTCTTTCCCTTCCTCCCTCAAATCAATCAGTAAAGAATTACATAAAACAGAATTTCAAAATCTAGAGGTTAGGAGTCAAATGTCACATTTTATTGGTGAAGAAGACAATGAGAAAAAAAACCGTAATATTATTTTGCCATAGTATATGAAAGAATACTTTAGAAAAGCCCACCAAGGCTTGAATGGGCCTAGAAGCCATAGCAAGTTGGGAGCAGAGCAAGCCAGAGGGTAGTGCGGACATTAAGAATGATGGCCTGATACTGTGTTAATGAGAATTCTAGTTACAGATTGTCTAGGGACAAATGAACTTTAAAAAAGAAAGCTTTCATGAATTGCTTAGAACTGTTTTAAAAATTTGAACGATTCTTTTAAAGCAAAAAAAATCAAGCATATCTGGACTCCAAAGATTGACAAAGTTTAATTCCATTTATCTTCTATAATGGTCTAGACACTGTGCTAGCTATCTTTATAATTTGTGGTATAGTGAAAATAACACTGAAGCTAAAAACCAAATACATGGGTTATTTTATGCCCTATAAACATGCCAGATAGGCAGCACTAGCAGTGCAGTACCCACTAATATGTGGGAAAATAATATATAGTGACTGATAATGTTTCAATTAGGATTTATGCTTTCTATTTGTAGTTCTGGTCATTTTTTCCCCTCTGGGCAGTGCTAATGGAGAGTTTGATATACATATACATATACATACACATACATACACACACACATACATACACATACACATACATATACATGCATATACATATACGTATACTTATACATATACGTGCATGAAGAGATCAATACATTTCACTTAAAAATTTCTAATTGTCTCCTAGATATTGCACATATCAGTGCTTAGGTATTTCATATCATGAGAATATTCCATGCCAGATTCATTCTATATTTAGCTAAGGCTCCCTCATTGCCAAGTGATGAGGTGTTTCACACATGAAAATATAATGCTTGATGATTTTTTGCTTCTATTCTGCCCGTTCTCTTCTGTCTTCAACATTGCCTGAAGCAAAACTCCTTCTCTGCCTGTTCAGTATCCTTCACATTTATCTCGTTGTTCACCATCATTATAAAACTTCTAGATGGAAGCGTTTTTATTTCTTGAGTATTTATTTCTTGACTCATGATAGTTTGCCTTCTGGTCTCACCATTAATAAAAGCAGCCCCATAGGGTCATACAACATGACCTACTGAGCACCAGGTTTGTAGCTTCTTTGAAGGCTTCGTGCTGCTGCTTGTCCACACTGGAGCACTTGGTGCCATCATCATAGGTGCCACTCTTCACACCTGCTCTTCTGTGGCTATTCCTCTCAGGCTCTTTCTCTGACTGTCCTTCCTCTGTTCTTTAATGGTTCCTGAATGTGGATCCAAACGCTCCATTGCTGTAGCTTTAGTCATAGTTTGAGACTCACCACCTCTCAACAGGTCATTCCAAGGGACTTCCAACATTCTCTCAGATTATTGGGAAGAAAGCTCTTCACCAATTCTAGATCACTCTCCCGACTGGCTAGAGTAGTCACCCATTAAGACAAGCTTGATCCTGTATGTGATTGCTTAAAATACCCATTGCCCAATCATCTGAATAAAAATCCTATCTCTGGCACACAAGCCCCCCACCCCCAGAGACTGGTTTCCATTTTCCGTGCCTGTTTCACATCCCACCACCCTCCTCTCCCCACCACACAGGGTCTGGCTGCCCCTGGATTGCTGTTCCTGACCACACGTCTGCCAACCTTTCCTCTCCGTCTAGAAATCTCCAAGGCATTTAATCTCTTTGTGCTTTTGCCCATTGACACAATAAAGGAAATTGCCCTGTTCATTTTAAGGGGAGTTTGTAAGGGTGGGAGAAAAGAAGGCCCCTGTAACCACTGAATTTCCTTCCAGCATTGTGGTTCTTATTAGATCCCTCTGAGGTGGGCTTGGGGATTTGCAGAAGTTACTCAGAAAAGCAATAAAAATAATTAAAAGTTTAGAAAATTAGAACCAAGAAAAACAGGTAAAGAAACAATGATTTAGCCAAGAGAAGAAGAAGCCTGAGGGAAGGTATAAGAAAGAAAAATGATTTCCTGGAGGATAGACTCAAACCATCCTCCATTAATGTCAAGAAGAAATACAGCAAAGCATGTAGGATTTATGTTTGCTAGGAGAAACATTTCCCAGATAAGGGATTGGTAATCAAAAATAGTTTATTCATGAAACTCTCAAAATTTATTTATCAGCTGATCTAAAAAGATTTATTTTCTTCTGCCTAGCCAATTTAGGTATAAAGCAGCCTTAATGCAGAGAACAGAATTGGGTGATTTCTCATAGTCCTTTTTTTCCTCAGTAAATCAGTCTCTGTCTTTTTTTGCCATTATCAGTTTCTTTGAATGTTTCTTGTTCTGGTTTTCTGTTCCTTTGTTTTTCTATTTCTGTTACTCTGTTTTTTGTCCTTTTTGTTTCATCTCTTCTTCTTCCATCCCTCAATATTTCTGCCCCCATCCTTCTAGCCCAAATATGAGCAAAAGACTTTCAGAAATGGTCCCAAACACTGTTCTCCTTTTTATTGTTTATCTCAACTTTATTGTTGTCTTTTGGCTGACATTACAAACATTTTGAATTAAAGTAAAATTTTTATTTTTGTATTGAATGAGGACAGAAAAGTTTTTATGATACTTGCTTTAACATTATAGTCTGAGATCTTCTTCCTCCTATAATACACTTTTTCTTTTGTATTTTTCTGAAGTGAGAAGCAGGTAGACAGAAAGATTCCCACATATGCCCGACTGGGATCCACCTGGCATGCCAACCAGGGGGCGATGCTCTGCCCATCTGGGCTTTTGCTCTGTTGCAACCAGAGCCATTCTATTGCCTGAGGCAAAGGCCATGGAGCCATCCTAAGCACTTGGGCCAACTTTGCTCCAATGAAACCTTGGCTGTGAGAGAGGAAAAGAGAGATAGAAAGAAAAAAGAGGGGGAAGAGTGGAGAAGCAGATGGGTGCCCTCCTGTGTGTTCTGACCAGGAATCCAACCCGGGACATCCCACACACTGGGCTGATGCTCTACCATTGAGCGAACTGGCTAGGTTCTAATACACTTTTCTTAGCACAGCTCCATATATATATATATATATATATATATATATATATATATATATATATATGGATATATATATATATATTTTTTTTTTGAGAATAATTTTCTCTATAACTTATCTGTATAACTTGTAGATACATTTTATCAGAGAAATTTCTTTCTTAGCTGATATTAAAAGTCTAGTGAAGGGACATTAATCAATAGTTCTGCTCCAAGGAGCAAGGAAAGCCACCCAATGCCCTGCTTACTCCCTTTGAGTGCTATCTTTGCAGGTTTTATTTCTTTTTCTTTTCTTTTTAACGAGAGAGAGAGAGAAAGAGAAAGAGAGAGAGAGAAGGAGAGGGAGAGAGATGAGAAGCATCAACTCATGGTAGCGACACCTTAGTTGTTCATTGATTGCTTTCTCATATGTGCCTTGACTGGAGGGGGGGGGCTTCATCTGAGCCAGTGACCCCTTGCTCAAGCCAGTGAACATGGGGTTATATCTATGATCTCATGTATAAGCTGGCAACCCCACACTCAAGCTGGTGAACCCGCGCTCAAGCCAGTGACCTCGGGGTTTTGAACCTTGGTTCTCAGCATCCCAGGCTGATGCTCTGTCCAGTGCGCTACTGCCTGGTCAGGCTTTAGCAGGCTGTACAGGTTTCATTTCTAAACATATGGTTGTTTGCTATGGTATCTTTCTACTTATGTGTGTACTTCTCCCTTTCCTTTTGTTGCTGAAGAGAGTTGTCCTTTCTCTCATCAACATTGCCTCATATTTCTCCTCCATTGTATTTTTCTGTTCTTTTTATTTCTTTTGAAACATTTATTTATTGATTTGTTTGAGAGAGAGAGGGGTTGTGATTGGTTCTTCCACTTCTTTATGTATTCATTGATTGATTCTTGTGTGTTCCCTGACTGGGGATCAAACCTGCGACCTTGATATATCTGGACAATGCTCTAACAGAGCTACCTGATGAAGGCTTTTTATTCCTTCTTAATTTTCAGACTTTGGGGCAGATTTTATCTTATATTTTCCTGAGATTTTCTCTTCATGCATTCAGGCTACTCCTGCAACCTATCGCTTGGAATGCTGTTGGGTCCCGGCACCTGCCACTGGAATCACACAGCACTGAGCTGACTGATGTTAAAGCTTGTACGACTTGATTTTGAGAAAGTCATGGGACTGAATCGATATACCTATTTTTCTTTTCTCCTGAGCAGGTATAATATCTCATCCTTGACTTTTTTATCTGGTGTTTACTAGATTTTACACTTAAGCATTTCAGAAGATGACAGGTAATTTAATTTTGTTTCTTTTTTTTTTTCTTCACTAGCTCTCATGTCATAATTGAACAGATCATTCTAGTGTTCATTCTCACGAGCTCATTGTGACCCAACCAACCCCAGAACTAAAAGTTTACAACATAAACTCTGGGAAGAAGAGTGGAATTGGCACTTCTCTTGAAGAGGGAAAGAGAGGGAATCAAGTCAAGAGAAAGGAGAAGGTCACTGTACACGAGATGTCGAGTTGCTTGTTCATAAGTGACCACTACTTACTGCTATTTCAACAGGTGTTACTAAGTTGAAGCTGTCCTGGAAAACTTATTTGGAACTCAGTATAAATAAGTTGCTATAAGGCAAAAGTATTAGTTAGTATATGACCTGTAACAGCAAACTAGAGTCACTTAAATTACTGTTTTGGCTTCCCACCCACTCTCCTTTTTACCTTTATTACAATTTTAAAAAATTATTTTAAGCATATGTAATCAATTTAATAAAAATTATAGCATATAAATGTTTTCAATTAAGGAGCATTTAGGCCTGACCAGGTGGTGGTGCAGTGAATAGAGCGCCGGACTGAGATGCGGAGGACCCAGGTTTGAGACCCCGAGGTCGCCAGCTTGAGCACGGGCTCACTGGCTTGAGCAAAAAAAGGTCACCAGCTTGGACCCTAGGTCACTGGCTCGAGCAAGGGGTTACTCTGTCTGCTGAAGGCCCGCGGTCAAGGCACATGTGAGAAAGCTATCAATGAACAACTAAGATGTCACAACAAAAAACTGAAGATTGATGCTTCTCATCTCTCTCCATTCCTGTCTGTCTGTCCCTATCTATCCCTCTCTCTGACTCTCTCTCCCTATTAAAAAAAAAAAAAGGAGTATTTAGGTTCTCTATCAAAAATATTTATTGAGTTGTACCATTTGCCCCATGTTACTAAATTACCTTACTTATGAATTCATTTAAACCACACAGAGGCTCTGATTGATATTACTATTTCCATTTAAAATATATGAAAGCAGACACAGTTTTCATAGAGGGCGAATAACTTGCCTAAGGTCAAACATGACTCCAAGTGATAGAGCCCAAGTTTTTTTGAAATTGAACTCCAGTTTTCTTTCTCTTGTACCTTAGCTTTATGAATTGGTCTGTTGCTTTGAATGATAATTGAATGATAATTATGTGTTGTTATTTTAAATAACAATTACATGTCTAGGAAAATACATTTGAATGTGGGAAATTTCTTCTATAGGCTACATAATCCAAATGGATAATCGACACCAAATTAATAATTGACAAGTAATAGATATTGAGCATTTGCATGTAGAATAAAAGATAAATTCTAATTATAGTGTACATGGAATATTTACGGTGTGTGTGGAATCTCAGTTTTTGACATTGCTTAGTTTTTTTCATAGAAATGGGGACTTTGCCAGGTAAAATAGAGCTTGTACAGTGTTTTGTTTGTTACTCTTACATCTCTTATTTCTTTTTGTTACTTTACTACTTTTTATTTTCTTGTGGCAGAGACAGAGAGAGAGTCAGAGAGAGGGACAGATAGGGACAGACAAGAAGGGAGAGAGATGAGAAACATCAATTCTTCGTTGCAGCTCCTTAGTTGTTCATTGATTAATTTCTTATATGTGCTTAGACCAGGGGGCTACAGCAGAATGAGTGACCCCTTGCTCGAGCCAGTGACCTTGGGCTCAAGCTGGTGAGCCTTGCTCAAACCAGATGAGCCCATGCTCAAGCTAGCAACCTCAGGGTCTCGAACCTGGGTCCTCCACATCCCAGTCTGATGCTCTATCCACTGCGCCACTGCCTGGTCAAGCTTGTTACTTTACTATTAACATTGCATTAATAATCTAAGAGATCTTCCTTTAGATGAAAATCAGGATAATAAAACAACAATGGATTTTATTTATTATGTATTAGGGATGGTCAAGAAAAGTTAAGTAAACTTTCCTCCTCCTCTAGGGATGGTAAGCTGTAGGGTGAGGATTTGAACTTGATAGGCATGACTCCAGAGTTTAGACTATTCAAAGCTAAAATTTCTTTTCAAAAATTCAAGAAATAAAATAATTATTTAAAAATTTATTGATTTAAAAACATGAAATTTCAATACTCTGACCATTTTTTCAATTAACACCTCTCCTTTTAAGAAACATTAATATTCAAATTAAATTAAGTTTTATGAAAACAATCTTGTTTTCTTTGTGGACAGATGGCCAGAATTATATTCATGAAACATTATTTTCAACCTGGTCAATTGGTTCAGTGGTAGAGCATCACCCCAGCATGTAGATGACCCGGGTTTGATTTATAGTTGGGGCACACAGAAGAAGCGACCATCTGCTTATCTATCCCTCCCCCTGTTGTTTCTCTGTATCTATTCTATCTCTTTCTCTCTCTTTCCCCTTCCTACAGCCATGGCTTGATTGGAGTGAGTTGGCCCTGGGGGCTGAAGATGGCTCCATGGCCTCTGCCTCAGGTGCTAAGCAAAGCTTGGTTGGAGCACATGGTATGCTAGGCCTTCCCAAAGTTGCTCATGTCCTATAATGAACCAATTTAATAACAGCAAAAAGCTATTAGTGTCTGAGCTGGCTTTTAGGAGCTAAATATGCCCTTTCTGTATTTGTTCATTGGGCTCTATAAATTTGTTTGTTTTCCATTCTGACACTTTATAATAAAATAAATAAAATCTTCTCAACAGTTCAAAATAGACCAAACCTTCTTTTGCAGATATGTTGAGCTATGGTCAGCACACCAATCAAACAGAATTTAAAAGGGATAATTGATTTTATCTCTGATCCATTAATCACTTGTGTTGAGAAAAACATATGACTTAGGTAAGTTTCTATTTTAAAGAAAAATGGCGTCCTTCACTTCTCTACATCTTTCTTATGTCTATGCATAAAGGTAAGCAGGAATAAAATACTGCTAGCTGCTTTTAAGTGAGTGACTCAAACTTATAGTACTTTGTAGCAGATAAAAATTAAAATTAAGAGACTCACCTGTGGCCCTGGCCAGTTGGCTCAGCAGTAGAGCGTTGGCCTGGAGTGTGGAAGTCCTGGGTTTGATTCCCGGCCAGAGCACACAGGAGAAGCGCCCATCTGCTTCTGCACCGTTCCCACTCTCCTTTCTCTCTGTCTCTCTCCTCCCCTCCTGCAGCCAAGGCTCCATTGGAGTCGAGTTGGCTCCGGCACTGAGGATGGCTTCGTGGCCTCTGTCTCAGGCGCTAGAATGGCTCCAGTTGCAATGAAACAATGCCCCAGATGGGCAGAGCATCTCCCCCTAGTGGGTACACTGGGTGGATCCTGGTCGGGCTCATGTAGGAGTCTGTCTCTGTGCCTCCCTGCTTCTCACTTCAAAAAACTACAAAAAAAAAAAAAAAAAAAAAGGCCCACCTGCATTTAGAGCAGTATTTCAGCATGGGGGAATGGTGAAACCACAGGGGTGCTGCACTGAGACCTCAATGGGACCTTTCTCTGTACAGTTCTGAAAAAGTTGAGCAAGTACCTATATTAGGCTTGTGGGTGCCTGATTGTAGAAACCATCCCCATGTCCATTGCTGGTTTGCTCAGTAGCCTCTGTGCTGTTTTCCCCATCCAAGGAGGCTAATTATACTTAGCACTAACTTTAGTCTTTTGAGGTGAATAAAAAAAAGAATGTCCACTGAGCATTATGGATGTTGAAAAGTCACTGACCAAATATTAGAAGTGTAAGGGGTAGGGATGGGTAATCTATTGTTCCTCTATGTATTTAGGTGATAAAATAAGCATTACCATTTCCCATAAAAGTGCTACTACATATGGATTGTATGCTCTAGACACACTAGTTTGGGTTTTATAAAAAAGGAATCTGAACCAAGCCATACAGAAAATATCTCTCTAGTCTTAAGTCCAATTTACTGTAGATTTTTCTTTTTAAAACTGTATTCTGAATGTATTTTCAGAAAAAAGACCATAAATCATGTATTTTCTTTAGGAGCTGTATGCATGAACTATTTCAGGGCTGGAAAATATGTCACATATGTGTCCCCCATTCTTCCTTCTGAAAACATGGTCCATTATTGGTCCATAAAAGTCCTCCTCTTTTTTTAGTAAAGATAGAACCTCACAATTCTTCACAACACATTATTCCAAGCAGCTATAACCAATCCATCAGGTGGGGTGAAGTAAAGCCTCCATCATTCCCAATTAACTTTGACTTTCTTTTTTACAGCCAAGGAATCTAAAGTCCAAATATTATAAAACAATTTTTATTAAAGTCATGCAATTTTTTTACTTTTGTTATCATGTGAACTAAAATTCAGAGATACATATTCCCACACCAGTTTTACTCTGTGACACCAAGTTGTTTCTATAATTTTCAAGTCTGGGTGCATAGGTCCTATTTTTTATATTCTTTATGATTGATTGACTTATTCATTGATTAAATAACATTTGTTGAGCCACCACTATACCTGAGTTTGAATCTCTGCTGTCTCACCACTTATAAATTCAATAGAGAAAGCAACTAATGAACAAAAATAGCCATTATAGAAGATACAGTCTGCTCAGGTTCATTTCCCTTCGTTAGAAGCACAATTGTATCTCTCTCATTCCTTAAGCCTATGTTGCTTAATTATTGGTATGTCTCTGTGTCTCTTTACCAGTCTTCTGGAATTAAAACACCTATATTTCATTTTCTCTATTTCCTTTCTTCCTATATATGACCAAACTCATGCACTCTAATCTTTGCTTCTACTCAACCACTGAACTGTTCTTGCTGAGCTCAACAGTGATCTAAATGTTAGATTTAACACGTATTTCCAGTTCTTAATTTTTCATTTTACTTAAACATTTTATTCTGTCAGTAATTTTTTTAAAATATATTATAGTTCATTTCTTGATTTCTTTGTTATATTTCATCATAAAACTCTCTTCATGTTTCTCCTGTCTCTGGAGTAGCCATCTTCTTAAACAGTAGTGGTTTTTTTTTTTCTTTTTCCAGTTCCTTTGAGGTTGCCATTTTTTGGATTCTGACCTCAATTCCTTTTCCTTTTCTTTGTGGAATTTTACCCACTTGTATAATTATAAACTGCAAGCTCCACCTCTAACCTGACTGTTTTTACAACTTTCTATCCCTGCACAGACTAAAATATTTATGTCTTTTGGTTTACTGGGCATGTCTTTGGTGTTCTATAGGCATATCAATCTCAACTTTTTCAAACTAAATATACTTATTCTCTTCAAATCAGCTCATCTTCCTGTGTTTCCTAATTTGGTGAAAGACACCACCACCCACTCCGTTGCTGAGGCAGAAATAAAGTCATCAAGAGAGTTCAGTGAAATCCCTTGCTATATCTGTGTTGTAGATTTATTGGGGTATACAAATGATCAGTTTTCTTGTTTGTAAATTATTTTATAATTTATCTTGGTAAATCATGATATATCTATCTAGTTATCATCTCTAATTTTCTGCCACATTTTATCCTTATACACATCTTGTTTTCTTTGTTTAGAAACTATGTATAGAAAATATATTGGGAGGAAACTAGCAATTGTACTGAGTGATGGAATGTCAGATAACATTTGCTCCAATCTTTAATACTTTTCATATTTTAATAGTAAATTTGAAAAACTGTAATTAAATTTTCTTAAAAGAAAATACCAAAATATAGGGAACATATCCATGGATGACAGTAAAATTTTATATTTAAACTTATCTGCTTCTTAATGAGTAATGACCCAGATTTCTTTTTAATAGAATGCCAATAATTTAATTAACAAAAGTTTATTATGTGTGGATTAACCAGGAGAAAGTATTATGATTTAGAAAACAAAAACAAAAACTCAGCTTTAGAAGCTAGTGGAGGAAGAGAAGAAGGAAGAAGTGATAGTTGAGCTTTATTTTAAAACATAGGCGAGGGTTGAATCACAAAGAAGGTACAGGAGGGTATTCCAGGCATAGGGAACAGCATTGTGCAAAACCTCACAGACATAGAACAGCAAGGGGGACTCAGAGTGGTTGAAGATTGCTGTGTGTATGAGACAGATAGGAGTAAAAACATTGTGTGGCATGTTATTTTGTTGATCCTTCAATTTGGTAGGCATTGGTGAAAGGGAATAAATATGATTTTTCTTACCTCATTAAATACTCCGCAGTACCTGACTTTATAAAATGAGTATGCATAACATTTTCCTCTCACTTCTCTTTGCCAGGTATTAGTTTTTTTCACTTCTTTAAACTTTACTTCTTTATCACAGTTTATTTGTTTAATGCTCATTGGTAAGATCTTGTTATATACATTTTATTTGATTTTTCATAAGTAGTTTTATCTCCATCTATGGTTTTAAAACACAATTCATGCATTTCACTTTCTTTGCTCTTGGGTATCATTGGGGACAAAGCCACATTGTGAAGATACAGGAAGGAAAAACGGATGATTCAGTCAAATGGACAATAAATAATTCAAATTAGTCGAATTTATAGCTGTCCTGTTAGATATCTTCTGTTCTTAGTGTTGAGTGCTGCTGACTTGAAGAAGGATTGTTGGACAAAATAAAGCCTCTAAAAACATTATCAGACGAATGTAGAGTGGAAGGTGCTGTGCCCCTGAGTTTTCTTGCATTTTGCACTTATACTTTGACTGTAAAAACTAGGAAGGTTTACTGGGCTCAGACACCAGTATATGTCTGGGGGCCCTCTGAGGTCTGCTTTTCTTTCCGTTGTCAGCTCTCCTAGCGTGCCCTCACTCCAGCCACAGGAGTGGGATAAAAGCTAACCATGTATGTAACTGGAGGGCCTAGTTTTTAGCTCAGGAGTTGCTACCAACTTCCTTGTCCCTGCCTATGGACATTGTCTGAGTTAGTACTTTGGCGCTCGCATTTCTATTAAATCATTTCCCTGGATTTGATTATTTCAATTTTTTAATCAGCTGGGCAGCTCTAAATAGGCCTCAGTTATCTGCTGATCCTTAGCTTTGGGATGCCAGTTCAGGCTCTGATTGCTTGCTCCCCACTTGTGATTTCTGGTTGTTGAGACACAGATGTGGCAACCATTTTTAAGAGGTCCAGCGGTGTCCCCCTACCTACCTCCTGCCCTGTAAGCTACCAGGTCACAAGCAGTGAGTCACTTTAATTAAGAGGTTTATGAAGATATCTGAAAGTATATTATTGCATGAGTCAACTTAAAACTGTAATAAGTATGTGGTTTTCTATTAATAAATGGAGCATAAATTCATATAAAACTCAGTTTGATTTGATATCAATTTCTAGTTTTTTCTCATAATCTAAGAAAGAAGATTGTGTTTCTCTGAAAGGTGGCACTTCTGTCCCCTTCTCTTCAGAGTTAACAAGTATTTACCGCACGCCGACAGCATCAGGCAGCGTGTTAGATATTCCCCCTGTGTTTCTGTGATGCCCTGGAGCTGTCAGGACTCCGGAACGATGCTGATCTTCACCGAACTGGCTGGCCGTGATTTCATGTTATTGAACATTCTGCAGTGTTTCACGGGCCAATGGCCGCTAAGTGCCCTGTGTGAAAGGCTATGTATGTAACAGATAGTCTGATCAAGGGAAAGTCTATTTTTAATGAAAAAAAATAGGTCATTTAATAAAAGTACCCAGTCTAACCATGACTTCTGTATTCCGGAGGAATTAAAAGTGAGTGCCTTTAGGTATCAGAGGAATGGTTTCTAGGCTGGACTGAATGTGAGTGATTTATCTGGTAACATGAAGCTGTTCGCTTAAGAGCAGGAAGTTGATGCTTGACAGCAAAGTCACTCCAGTGTGAGAACTTCAGAAAGGAGCCAGAAGAGAAAGGGAGCTCACAGCCTGGTGTTGAAACAGCAAGACAAAACTCATTACAGATTAAAGTACAGGTGTGAGTTCATGGATATTGAATTAAAATTTCAGAAATACTCTGAAATCCCACAGTTTGAATGATAATATACTAAAGTTATGGCTAAATCAATACCAACCTCTCAATTAGACTATTTTTAAAAAATGTTTTTAAAATTTATTTATTTTAGAGAGGAGACACAGAGTGAGAGAGAGAGAGAGAGAAAGGGGGGAGGAGCTAGAAGCATCAACTCCCATATGTGCCTTGACCAGACCAGTGCAGAGTTTTGAACTGACGACCTCAGTGTTCCCAGGTCAACGCTTTATCCACTGCACCACCACAGGTCAGGCTCAATTAGACTATTAATGACAAGCATCATCTCTATTTTATGAGGCAATATTTTGTGTGCGTGCATGTATGTGTGTTAGAGAAAGCAGAGGCAATGTTACATAAATTCTATGTTAAATTCTAAAATTAAAATTGTAGGAATTTTAAAATGTTATAACAGATGATAATGAGAGTTGTTTTGGATGTAAAAACAAGTGAATATTTATTTGTAAATTGGGAGCATGGCTTGTGTCAACGTGGCTAGCCTACTGTAACCCAGATATTTAAGCAAACATCAATCCAGCTGTTATTGTGAAGGTATTTTGTAGATGTGATTAACATCTACAATTACTTGACTTTAGCTAAAGGAGCATACTCTCAATAATGTGAATGGACCTCACCCAATAAGTTGAAAGGGCTTAAGAGCAAAAACAGGTTTTCCGGAGAAAGAAGTTTACCCTGTAGATTGTTATATCAGCTCCAACCCAAGGAATTCCAGCCTGCCAGGATGCCCTACAGATGTGGGACTTGCTGGCCGCCACAATTGCATGAGCCAAATCCCTGAAAGAAATCCTTTTGTATGTGTGTGTCTGTAGCTATGTATTATCTATCTATCTATCTATCTATCTATCTATCTATCTATCTATCTATCTATCTATCTATCATCTATTCGTATCTCTATCTATCTGTCGATCTCTGTTTCTCTGGAGAACCCTGTCTGATACAGCTTCCTAAATGGAAAGCATATGAAAGATGTGAAGTAGATAATATTTAGGTAGATGTTGGGGTAAGAAAGTTAATGTTCCCATTTCAGTGAGCGAGTGAAAAAGTGAGCCTCGTGCAGGCTGTGCAGTGTGCTCCTTGCTGCCCTCACTGTTCCGGGCTTCCTGTCTCCTGGGGTATGCCGGGAGCAGCCCTGAGCTGTCCTGAGCTCCCTCTAGGACACCTGCGGCTTTCAGCCATCTTGGTCTTTGTTTATGTGTTTCCTCCTACTTCACACATGTTTTCCCTTCTCTGTCCTGTGAAGCCTGCTCTTCCCCCTGCCCCGTCCCCTTAACACCAGCGCTGGGCTCTCATTTCTGCCTCTCTACTCATGAAGAACATTTTCCACAAAGTGTTCTCTTGATGTATTTACATTATGGTAATGACCATGTCTTATTCATCTTTGTATTTCCAGCACCTACCACAGTTCCAGGCATACAAGAAGTGTTCAATCACATTGCTCAAAGAATGAATAAGTAGCTGATGGGCTCCTTTGAGTTTAGTTGCAGATGGCTGGGAAGTATTTTCATGTCTATTCTTTCAGTGCTGGGTATGCTCCTTGGACCTGAGTTCCCCAGAAAGAAATTTCCAGGCAAACAGAGCTGTAATTTCTACCCAAGGCCTATGCTTTCAGTACTTGTTGGGACTGATACACACATAAAGCTGATATAAGCTGATTGTGCAGAAATATCTGTCATCAGATGTTGGTAGCATCATAAATTCAGTACAACTTTATGCTAATTTATTCTAACCTTTCTAATTAAGGACCTGAAACTCTACCTACATTCATTAGCAAGGAGTCCAATTTATTTCCCTTCTGAAGTTTTACTCAACTGGTCAACCTTAAATTTGATGCCTTATCTATTCCAGTGTGGGGGTCACTGGGGTCTTTTTCAAATACCAGCCATGTAAGAAGCTGTGTCATCTGATTATTCTATTTAATAAGTGTCTTGCTGCCACATGGTTTTGCTATTGAAGTGTTCACCTGCATAACTACATAGACTCCTGTCCACTCAGCATCGGTGTCCTCCCTGGCCTAAAATCCCTGCGTGGGCTACGAGGAGTCCCCATCACAGAATGGCTGGGCTCAGAAGAACCCGCATCAGTTATATCAGGTGCCAGAAACAGCCCTCCCATGGATGCCCCTGAGTTGCTGCTTGACCACCCACTTTTCTCATGGTCTTTGTTGCGAGTGTCCTCATCATTCTTCTGTTTCACTGGGCCTTAGCCACACTGCAACAGGCCTCTGTGCCTTTCTGCTGAAGGAAGAGATTGACCCACTTTCTCCCTACTGAGCAGCTCTGCATGTCAGGGGTCTTGGAGAGCTTTGGGAGAGTCACAGGAGCTTAGTATACTCTTCCTATTCTCTTTCCCCAGTAACGTTCTTATTTTAACCCAGTGAGCTACTGGCAATTTGCCCAAGTGATTCTTCACAGAACCGAGGGAACAAGTGCTTTGAGGTGACTCTCTGCTCCACCCGCTGAACTCAGTGAAGCAGATGTAAATTGTTACGGGTAACTCACATGGCATTTGATTTAATCTCTACCTAAGCAAGCACCATGTATGTCAAAACGGCAGCCCTTCCTTTGATAAAGCTATACCATCATTTTCCGTGAGTAGACAAAGAAACATGGGTAGACAAAATAAGAAAGATGTTTAAAGCATAGTTTAAAGCATAGCCTTATGAAAGAAACTCAGATCATCTGAATTTCGAATGTGAATTGTCCACAGGCTTTATAATGGGCTGAATTACATTGTAGGTGTGCAATGCCCTTCACTACATCATTAATTTCAGCTTCATTTTTTATTATTGCTTTATATTCTTGTTCTAGTGAGGGCATTTCACTAATTGCACTGTTCCAGCACACACATGGGCTTGATACTTCGGGAACCATCTATTACCCCCCACCTGCCTTGGTGACACCCTCCAAGGCAAAGCTGTGTTGATCTTTTCTATCCCAGTGTTTCCCCGACAAAATGACAACTGTAGCTGCCATTCCTGAGTCCTTTTCTACAATAACATTGTACATATGTACTTGATGTTTTTATAAATCTTAAAAATGTAGACATATCAACATACCTGTGCAGAAGTACACAGAACACATATTTATAACGTATTATCATAAAGAATTATTATAAAATATTTATAAGTGAATCCCCATGTTATCTATGTTGTCACCCTTCAAGCGAAACAAAAGCGTACTGCCAGCACCCCGGATGCCCTCTGGTTGTCTTTTCTAATGGGAACCTCCCTGTTCCTCCAAAGTAACCCCCATTTCACTTGTACGCTCTTCCCTTTCTTGCTTTTCTTTACAGTTTTACCATTTGCAATACTTCCCTGATCACTGTGCTGTGTAGTCTTGCCTGTTTCTATACTTATAACTGTATAGTGTGTTCTCTTTTTTGTGTCTGGGCTTCATTTATGTGATAGTTCCTGAGCTCCATCTAGGCGTTGTATAGTAGTGGTGTTTTCATTTTCATTGTTGAGTAGCCTCCATTGTATGACTATGCCCTCCATTCTTTTGTTGATAGACATTCGGGCTGTTTCCAGTTTTAGGCTATTATAGATAATGATGCTATAAACATTCCTGCACATTTCTCTTGGTGCCTATGTGCACATCTGGGCCTAGAATGTTCTTGTGGGACAGTGTCTAATTATAAAATTCAGTTTTGTGACTAGAGCCATTCTTATGTACATTTTTGGCAATTTGTAAATATTTTTCTAGTAATTTGTTGGATTCATCTACATTTCTTAAAAGGCACCCTTATGATTTGCTGAATCTCTGCAGCATCTGTACCGATGCCCGTTTTTCATTTCTGACATTGGTTATTTTTGCCTTTTTGGTTTATATTTCAATTAGTCTTCCTAGAGGGTGATCAATTTTAAGTCTTTTCACAAGCTGTTAACAGAGAACTTACTGTAATGTTGTAATCTCACATTTTGTGTGAATTTGCCTGTTACTTTCTTACCATTTTGTCAATTATAACAAAATGACATTGAGAATAACATTATTCAAGGACCCGATTAAGAGAGAACCTTACTAATGACAAAAATTTTAACTTATCAGGAAGATATAAGATACCCTCAAAATACAGAAATTAAAATAAATTAATTCTTATTTATATAAATAAACCTAGGGTAAAATGATTTCATTTTATGTTATTTTTCTTTAAAGTCACAGAATCTATTGACTACTTTAAGTGAAGACTTCCTGTTTCTTGATATCTCACATTTTCTGTGAGAATCTAATACATTTTGCCTTAATTGAAATCAGTATAGTTACACCAGGTTTCTTTGTTGTTATTGTTTGCACACCTTTTCTTTTTTTACCTTGTTTACTATTTTTCTTATGCAGCCTTAGTTTTAGATTTGTTTTTATAGGAAACTAATAATTGAATTTTGAATTTACAGATCTGAAAAATATTTTTATCATAGCCTCTTACTTTTTCTCTGCTTTTTGCATAGTTTCCTCTGACTTCCTTGTTTTTTAGTTTTGAGCTTGTTGATTTCTTGTTGGAGACTTTCTTCGAATATATAATATCTGAAGTCTGTTCGTTCTTAATATTGGCCAATAAAAAATTGATTGGGAAGTCTATATATGAACAGATTTGTGACTGGTAAGATTTGGGGAAAGGGAGTTGTGTTTGGTGGGAGTTTGGCTGGTTCTCTGGGGGCCCCTCAATTGATAATGAAGATTGTGGGAAAAGTGGAGCTGGGAACTTTTGTCTTCAACCCAAGATAGTGTAATAATGTGGGTGTGCCAGTGACAGATCTCAGAATTGATGAAGGTGTCATAGGGTACAATAATAGAATTTTTAACAATGTCTTTCATGCCTCAGTACATTTGGACCTTGGCTTATACACTGACAACAGGGGTAGCTATAGCAGCAACTTTGGTGGACATCAGTAGGACAGGATAGCTTGGGAACCATCTTTGACATCATTGTCAACTGGAGAATAGCACTGTGGTAGCTAAAAGTTCTCACAGGACCAGTAAGTCTCTGAAACCTCATTGAATTATGGGGAAGAACCTTATGGGCCGGAAATACTCACAAGGAGAGTGGAAATGTGCCTTTATTTCCTTTTGTTCTTACTGTTGGCTGGTGTGGTGTAGCTTATGAAGTATGCTGTGAAAGCAGACTGTGGAATTCTTTATTGTTAAGTCAGATGAAGTTGTATAATTAATAAAATTGCAGAGCAAATTTATGGAGCAATAATGTGATATCACTTCTAACTTGAAAGGCATTTGATAATAAGTAGACATTGTTAGACTAAGGAGATGGCCATGAAGAGTTTAATTCTAGGGATGGCTGAGTGTGAAGGTGTGCGATATTTAGCATCCTGATAGTATTTAACACCTGGAAAGTGTTCAAATTCTATGTCTGCTATCCCAAATTATTCATGTTATTGGCTCACTCAATTCTAGGGATCTTCTCCCAACCTCCTCTGACCTCTCTCCAGCCCTCTATTCTCCACTAAGTGATGTTTGCTTAATTTGTTTTTTTCATTACCTTATATTGACTCTCTGTAGCAAACCTATAAAATCTTTAGTCTGTTAGAAATGCAGCCTCCACTACTCCAAGCTATACTTTAACTGTCTTTATTTGGTCTTTTGTCAACAATTTTTATTTCACAATCAGGTTCCCTGTGGACTGCCAACCTAAGATATGGGACCTCTTTTTTTATCTATAAAATGCACACATTCCCCCACTTTTTGCCACTCATTTGACACAATCCCACAGTGTGCCCCACATCTCACATTCTAACAAGTTTTTAATGAGAACATGTATTATACCTTTTTTTTTTAAAGGAGGAGAGTGCTATTCTGAACTGTAGCACATTTATATAATTTGTACATATAAACAATACACTAATATTTAAATAAAGGTCTCCCTGTTTTCTTGGGCAGTGGCATAACAAATGGGCACAATACATACATTGATACTTGTTGTTGGAGTGCCCTGAAAACCAGCCTCAGTCTCTCAGCCACACTGCTGATTCTTCTTGCAGCCAGTTCAGAGGCATTCCTTTCTCAAAAGAATTAAAGGATAGTTAAAACTGAATGAAACATTCAAAATATTCACATTTTTAGGGTCTAAAAACTTTTATTTTGGTGACTGGTTATAACTCTTGTCATTGCACCTAAGAGAAGCTATGTCAGGTGAGTTTAAGAACAAAAATGGCGGGCAATAATTAGATGATCTAGCATATAGGGAGATATCAGTAATTTTCCTAATTAGTAAATGACTAAGAAATAAGACAGATGCACAGCTAATATAAACTCACAAGCTGCAAGAGGGGTTCTTGAATGAAAAACAAAATAGACCTCTTTCCCCTTTTTATCACTGGAGTTTATAATTGAGAAATAGTGTTGGGTTGCTATGGGAGAGAATAGGAGGTCGTTGAATTCATATCTAAAAGAAGATGGAGAAAGAGGAGGAGAGGGAAAAGAATAATTATCATATCACAAAGCAATTATGCTTTGAATATGAATATTTTGTAGGAAATAGTCTCATCTCTCATTTTTTTTTTATTATTCACAGGGGATAAATTATAGTTTGTGCCAAAAGTTAATTATTTATTTATGCCCCATTGTTTTTATTCCATTATTTATTACCTATCTTGACCTTTAAACAGCCATGAACAATTAATTTCACTAACACATGCCAGTTAAAATTAAACTTGTTTTTTGTCCTACTTTGAGTAGCATCAAACTCTCCACAGAATCTGTATAAGTATTTTATGTCTAATTACTGTGGAAGAAAGCATCAATATGGATGATAAATTAATTAAGGTCATTCAGGCCCAGCTTGCAATTCGCTTTTACAATTCAGATATATTTTATTCAAATAGTTACAAATACATGGAATGCTATTTAACTTTAAAATATGATTAGGTTAGACATGAAATTAATATTAGGTAATTTGCGACTCTCTGGAATCCCTTGGGGATTTCTTTGGGTTCTCTTGGCAACAGGCTCAGGATTTTTAAATTTTGTGGTTTTTATTATTTTTTTCCAGTGCTTTAGTAAAGATACCTGAAGTGTCTTGGTAGTGTTTAATTCATCAGAAGTAGAAGATTGCTCCATTTTGAGCATTCAGTTAGATTGTTGATTCCTGGAGTGTTTGTGAGGTTGAGTGACAAAAGGAACTAAGAAAGAAACTTGGGGTATAACCACAGACTTTAAAATTAGGTTTGAGGCTACATTGTTTTATAACCTTGTAAACTTTAAATTTTTACTTTAAAGAACAAGAAACAAATGTAGTTTGGAAGTACCCATTTGCAGGGTTGTGAAATAGTTTTTTTTTTCACATTCATAAAATGAATGTGTTCTACCACATAGCTTTTGTATTGTTTGTGTGGCAAATTGGTGAAAAGTTATGTATTAATTTGTCATCTTATTTAAACTGATTTTTTAAAACATTAAGATTTAGCAGATACCAAAGAGGGAAAATGCCATGGAGTAGGTGGACGTTACAACTCCCACCTCCCAGAAACAAAGTGGATTACAGCTTAATTTAGGAATAATCATCTTAAAAAACCAATTTTGGACTAAACTAAGAGGAATCTATAACCAAGTATCACTGAAGGAACCACACTGAGCTGGTAGGAAAGGCAGAGGTGCCAAAAGGGCTTCCCCGTTCCCAGGAGCTAGAGGTGGCCCAGAGGGTCTCTCACAGCGATGTGGGTTGCCTGGAGAATTCTAGGTCCTCAGCCAAAGGACCTGAATTCCAGCTCGGAGCCCCAGAGACTAGAGGAGGAGTATGGACAGTAGTTAGCTGAAAGAAGATCTGGGTTACTGTTTGTGAGAGGAAGACAGAACTCTCAGACCCAGGTTCCATCTTAAAGGGATCACATAGAAAACCTCATTCACAGCCACTTACCTTGGGTTCTGGGAGTGAGGAGGGCTGAGAGGACTTGAGTTGTGAGAGGAAAGTGTAGTCTCATGGGCACAGGGAGAGACTTTGGGGGACAGCCACCCTTACCCCTATTCTGGGTCACTCTCCAAACATAAAGTGGCCACTTTTCCTGGGAAAACCAAGCCAGAACAGGGATGTAATTACCCTACCCACCCACCAGAGCCTCTCCTGCTCCAATCAGTGCAGAGAGACAGAAGCAGGGGGCACATAAGGGATGCAGGTTTTGAGTCTGAGGTCGGGGCTACACCCCCCCCCCAACCTGTTGAGTACCCTCAGGCGGCAGGAGGCTGGCAGAAAGACCACACTTCAGGAATAGAGAGGCCACACACACTGACCAGGAGTAAATAAAAGCCAGCCTAGAAGTGCATCTGATATTTACAATACCATCAGGACCCAGCAAAGGCAGCCACAAATTCTGGATCACCTGTAGCTTCAAGAAGGTTGCTAAGGGCCAACCAAAAGCAGTGATACCCAGTGGTCTATGCCAGGCTCTGGACAGGGAGGTCCAAGGCAGGCACATCCAGTGGCCAAATATGGATAGTACCAGTTCAGGATTTAACAACCCTAGTTAGAGTGGTATCTTAAGGAAAGGCTCCTCACACCTGACCCAGGTAATACATAGAAAATTCTGTCACAAACAGCAAAAAGAGCAATAGCAGCAGAGAAGTACCCCACAGCAGATTACAAACAGCTGAAGCCAACCCAAGAAGATCTAGAAACAACACAACAGAAAGCTGGAGGCAGAAAACATCAACCCTATACTCAGCTAGCTACAGAAACAACACATCCAAAGGAGCAGTCAATACAGAGACAAATGGGAAGACAGGGAAATGCAATTCAAATAATTCAATAAGAGAAGTCCCCAGAGAAAGAACTGAATGAGATGAAAGTACCCAAGGTAACAGATGCAGAGTTTAGAATAATGATTGTTAAGATGCTCAAGGATCTTAGAGCAAAACAGATGGACAAAATGAGCCCCTAAACAAAGAGATAGCAGGCATCAAAAAGGACAATGAAATCATAAAAAGGAATCAGACAGAAATGACAAACACAATATCAGAAATGAAGACTACACTAGAAGAAATTAAAAGCAGGTTGGATAAAGCAGAGGATCAAATCAATGATTTAGAGGTCAAGATAAGTGAAAGTACGGAAGCAGAACAGCAAAAAGAAAATAGGATCGAAAGTCTGAGAAAACTCTAAGAGAGTTTTGTGGCAACATGAAGAGAAACAACATCTGCATCTGAAGGAGAAGAGAAAGAACAAGGGATAGGGACCCTGATTGAAGAAATCATAGCTGAAAACTTCCCTAAATTGATGCAGGAAAAAGTCACACAAGTTCAAGAAGCACAGAGAATCCCATTAAAGAGGAACCCAAAGAGACCTATGCCAAGACACATTATAATTAAAATACCAAAGCTAAGAGATAAAGAAAGAATAATAAAAGCTGCAAGAGAAAAGCAGTCATTCACCTATAAGGGAGCCCTCATAAGGATGACATTCGACTTTTCAATAGAAACACTTGAGGCCAGAAGGGAATGGCAAGAAATACTTCAAGTAATGCAGAACAGGAGCCTACAATCAAGACTTCTTTATCCAGCAAGGCTATTGTTTAAAATTGAAGGAGAAATAAAAAGCTTTCCAGACAAATAAACAAACAAACAAACAAAACTCAAGGAATTCATTGCAGTCAAACCAATGCTGCAAGAAATGTTAAGCAGCTTGTTAAACAGAACAAAGGGAAAAGAAATCTAGTAAAAGAGGAATGTAGGTTTAAAGTATAAAATGGCAATAAAAAACTACATATTAGTAATAACCTTAAATGTAAATGGATTAACTGCTCTAATAAAAAGACATAGGGTAGCTTTATGGATAAGAAAACGGGACCTATACATATGCTATTTACAACAGAACTGCCTTCAAAGAAAAGATACACATAGAATGAAAGTGAAGGGATAGAAAAAAATATTTCATGAAAATGGAAATAAAACAACAACAACCTGGGGTAGCAGTACTTATATATGACAAAATAGACTTTAAAACAAAGGCTTGAGTAAGGGATAAAGAAGGTCACTACATAATGATAAAGGGAACAATCCAACAGGAAGATATAACTGTTATAAGTATCTATGCACCTAATATAGGAGCACCTAAATATACAAAGCAGATTTTGATGAACATAAAAGGTAAAATCAACAGAAATACTATAATAGTAGGGGATTTCAATACCCCAGTAGCATCACTGGATAGATCTTCAAGAAAGAAAATTAATAACAACAACAACAACAACAACAAAAAACAGTAGACTTAAAGGACACACTAGACCAACTGTATTTAATAGATATCTTCAGAACCTTTCACCCTAAAGTAGCAGAATATACTTTCTTTTCCAGTGTTCATGGTACATTTTCTAGGATAGACCACATGCTAGGACACAGAACGAGTCTCAACAAATTTAAGAAGATTGAAATCATATCAAGCATCTTCTCTGATGAGAATTGCATGAAACTAAAAATGAACTACAGTAGAAAAACTGAAAAACACTCACACTTGGGAACTAAACAGTATGTTATTAAGTAACAAATGGGTTAACAATAAGATCAAGGAAGAAATAAAAAATTTTCTTAAAACAAATGAAAATGAACATACAACAACTCAAAATTTTGGGGACACAGCAAAAGCAGTCCGGAGAGTTCATAGCATTTTAGGCCTACTTTAAGAAGCTATAAAAAGCTCAAATAAACAACTTAACTCTGCACTTAAAAGAACTAGATAAAGACCGGCAAATAAAACCCAGAAGAAGTAGAAGGAAGGAAATAATAAAGGTCAAAGCAGAAATAAATGACAGAGACTAAAAAAGCAATACAGAAGATCAATGAAACCAAAAGCTGGTTCTTTGACAAGGAAAACAAGATTGATGAACCTTTATCCAGACTCACCAAGAAAAAAAGAGAGAGGACTCAGATAAATAAAATTAGAAATGAGAGTGGAGAAGTAACAACTGACACAGCAGAAATGCAAAGGATTGTAATAAAATACTATGAAGAACTGTCTGCCAAAAATTAGACAACCTAGATGAAATGGACAAATTCTTTAAAACATATAATATTTCAAAAATTAATATGAAAGAATAAGAAAACAAACAGATTGATTAAAACAAATGAGATGGCAACAGTTATCAAAAAACTTCCAACAAACAAAAGTCCTGGGCCAGATGGCTTCACAGGCAAATTCTACCATATATTCAAAGAAGAACTAACTTATATTCTTCTCAAGCTTTTTCAGAAAATTCAAGAGGAGGGAAGACTTCCAAGCTCCGTTTATAAGGTGAGCATAATTCTGATTCCAAAACCAGGCAAAGACAATACAAAGAAAGAAAACTATAGGCCAATATCCCTATATGAATTTAGATGCTTAAATTCTCAACAAAATATTAGCAAACCGGATCCGGTACTACATGAAAAAAAATCATACATTATGATGAAGTGAGATTTATTTTGGGGAGGCAAGGCTGGTACAATATTCATAAATCAATCAATGTGATTCATCACATAAATAAAAGGAAGGAGAAAAACCACATGATAATATCAATAGATGCAGAAAAATCATTTGATAAAATCCAGCACCCATTTATGATAAAAACTCTCAGTAAAGTGGGAATACAGGGAATACCTCAACATGAAAAAGGCTAATTATGACAAACCCACAGCCAACATCATACTCAATGGGCAAAAATTAAAAGCAATCCCATTAAGATCAGGAACCAGGCAGGGGTACCCCCTTTCACCCTTTTATTCAACATAGTTCTGGAGGTCCTAGCCACACCAATAAGACAAGAATAAGAAATAAAATGCATCTAAATTGGAAAAGTAGTAAAACTATCATTATTTGCTGATGTTATGATAGTGTAAATAGAACTACTGAAGTCTCAGTCATAAAACTACTGGACCTGATAAATGAATTCGGCATGGTGGCAGAATTAAAATTAATACTCAGAAATTAGAGGTATTTATATACACCAACAATGAACTGTCTGAAAGAGAAATTAAGAAAACAATCACCTTCACTACTGCAACAACACAAACTAAAGTAACTAGGAGTAAATTTAACCAAGGAGGTTAAAGACTTGTACTCGAAAAATTATGAAACATTGATAAAAGAAAACAAGGAAGATACAAACGAGTGGAAGCGTATACCGTGTTCATGGATAGGAAGAATAAACATCATTAAAATGTTTATATTACCCAAAGCAATCTATAAACTCAATGCAATTCTTATTAAAATACCAATGACATATTTTAAAGATATAGAACAAATATTCCAAAAATTTATATGGAACCAAAAAAGAACACAAATAGCCTCAGCAATCTTGAAAAAGAAGAATAAAGTGGGTGGTATCACACTTCCTGATATCAAGTTATGCTACAAGTTCATTGTACTCAAAACAGTTTGTTACTGGCAAAAGTATAGGCATATAGATCAATGGAACAGAACAGAGAACCGAGAAATAAACCCACACCTTTATGGACAATTGATATTTGACAAAGTAGGTAAGAGCATGTCTTTACATGGAGTAAAGACAGTCTCTTTAACAAATGGTGTTGGGAAAATTGAACAGCTATTTGTAAAATAATGAAACTAGACCACCAAGTTACACCATTCACAAAAATATACTCAAAATGGATAAAAGACTTAAATGTAAGTCATGAAACCATAGCATCTTAGAAAAAAACATAGGCAGTAAGATATTGCTGATATCTTGCAGCAATATATTTGCTGATTTATCTCCATGGGCAAGTGGAATTAAGGACAGGATGAACAAATGTGACTATTTCAAACTAAAAAGCTTTTGCACAGCTAAAGACAATATGAATAAAATGAAAAGACAAACCACAGAATGGGAGAACATATTTGACAATATGTCTGATAATGCGTTAATAATCAAAATTTATAAAGAACTTGTAAAACTCAACACCAGGAAGATAAACAATCCAATAAAAAAATGGGCAAAAGAAGTGAATAGATACTTCTCCAAAGAGGACATACAGATGACTAATAGGCATATGAAGAAATGTTCAATATCACTAATTATTAGAGAAATGCAAATTAAAACCACAATGAAATATCACCTCACACCAGTCAGAATGGCGCTTGTTAACAAAACAACATATAATAAGTCTGACGAGGATGTGGAGAAAGGGGAACCCTCCTGCACTGCTGGTGGGAATGCAGACTGGTGCAGCCACTGTAGAAAACAGTATGGAGATTCCTCAAAAATTTAAAAATGGAACTGTTTTTTGACCCAGCCATTCCACTTTTAGAAATATATCCTACAAATACCAAATCACTGATTCAAAAGAAGAAATGCACCCCCATGTTTATAGCAGCATTGTTTACAATAGCCAAGATCTGGAAACAGCCCAAGTGTCCGTCAGTGGACAAGCGGATTAAAAAGCTGTGGTTCCTGACCAGGCGGTGGCACAGTAAATAGAGAGTTGGACTGGGATGCAGAAGACCCAGGTTCGAGACCCAGAGCTCGCCAGCTTGAGCGCGGGCTCATCTGGCTTGAGCAAAAGCTCGCCAGCTTGGACTCAAGGTCACTGGCTCCAGCAAGGGGTTGCTCGGTCTGCTGAAGGCCTGTGGTCAAGGCATATGGGAGGGAGCAATCAATGAACAACTAAGGTGTTGCGACAGCAATGAAAAACTAATTAATGATTGATGCTTCTCACCTCTCTTCGTTCCTGTCTGTCTGTCCCTATCTATCCCTCTCTCTCTCTCTCTGTCCCTGTTAAAAAAAAAAAAAAAAAGCTGTGGTACATATATATACACAATGGAATACTTCGCGGTCATGAGGAAGAAGGAAATCTTATCTTTCATGACAACATGGATGGACCTGAAAACTATTATGTTAAGTGAAATAAGCCAGGCAGAGAAAGAAAAATTTCATATGACCTCACTCATTTGAGGAATTCAATGAACAATGTGAACTGAGTGATGGGATAAAGGCAGAGGCGGGATCAAAGGGACCAGAGGAAAAGTGGACAGAGGGAAAGGGGATGAGAATATGGGTTCAGAGAAAGGAAAGAGATTGCTGAAATTATATATACACAACACAGCATTATAGAGAGCAGAAAAGCAAATCTTAGAGGAAAACGGTGAGGGCTTTGCAGGGAGGGGGGAAAGGGAGATGTTGAGGGGACCACAGGTGGGCAGATGTATTCAGTGCGACACTTGAATCTGTGTAAACACAATAAAGAAAAAGATTCAGTAGATACAATGCAGCAATTTTATAGTATTTTTTCATTATTAGTCAAATAACTTATCTTCAAATTAAATAAATATACATGTAATTGCAGATATCAAGGATGTGTTCTTCATTTTGGTTTGATTATATTCTGTCCTTTAGCTTTTTACTCTAGATGAGGTAATAGAAACGATACAATGATATTCTATTCTAACTTTGTTAGAACATCATAATTACTGGGCCCACAACTCAGCTTTGGTGTTGTCTTTTAGTTTATTTTATATTGCAAATCATTTTTTTTTGTCTTTTATCCTTTTATCTTTCTTTTAGTTTGGGCCTGGTATCAGATGATCTAAGTAATCTTCGTACATTAACCTATTCACTATTTAGTTAATTTAAATATTTATTGCATTCTTAAATCATACTTTACAATGGGCAAGGAATTTCACCTGTCTAGGTGAGTGAAACATTGTCTTAACCCTTGATGAACCAAGTCTTTTGGGAGAGAGGGGCATTATGAGAAAAATCATTAAAATACTGGAAAATTCACTTAACATAGAAATAAAGTGATATAGTAACACCAGGGAAGGGATTACTTTTAAGATTAATGGCAGGAGATTTCTCAGTGGCTAGGTTGAGTTAGTAATCTTAGGCCAGTAAGAGTGGATGGCATTTCAGACAAAGGGAGCATTGCACACAGAGATACTAAGGTGCATCATAGAATGGTGGGATGTTTAGTGAGACTGATTTCATGGTGAGGAGCAGGGCCGAAAACAGGAGACGAGTGTAAAAACGCAGATGGCTTACAGAGAGTAGAGGGTCTTTTTATCCATGCTTTATTCTATGTCAATGGAGCCACTATAATTATTTTAGAAGATGGAAGATGGGAGGCCAAAGATCCATTGTGTTTTTACATGCTTGTAATGAATAGTTGTTAGAAGCTCTAAATCATTTATTTCATGTAATCTTTAAGAAACTCTTGTGAAGGGAAGATATTTTTTAATTCCTACTTTACAGATAAGGGACTGGATGATCACTGAGTTGATCATTTACCCAAGATTAGAAAGGGGAGGTGGTTTGCAAACCCAGCACTTTCTGGTTCCAGGACTCCTGCTCTTTTTCCATGCCATCTGAAATCCTCAGAAGTCACCGTAGTGGCAATAGAGAGTCTATAATAAGGCAAAGACAGTCACAGGGAAATAGGAAGCTACTGTGTAATTCAAAACAGAGGTGATTATGAACAGAGTTAAGACACTGGTCGTGATGATGAAAGGAAAA
Source organism: Rhynchonycteris naso (assembly GCA_037038555.1). NCBI lineage: Eukaryota > Metazoa > Chordata > Mammalia > Chiroptera > Emballonuridae > Rhynchonycteris > Rhynchonycteris naso. Next base: position 138,201,147 of record CM072996.1, read on the forward strand.
CAGTGTAGTTGTGAGAGCCCTTCAGAAGTAACCTTAGCCTGACCAGGCAGTGGTGCATTGGATAGAGCATTGGACTGGGACGCAGAGGACCCAGGTTTAAAACCCCGACATCACCAGCTTGAGTGAGGGCTCATCTGGTTTGAGCACAGCTCACCAGCTTGAAATCAAGGTTGCTGGCTTGAGCAAGAGGTCACTCGGTCTGCTGTAGCCCTGGTCAAGGCACATATGAGAAATCAATCAATGAACAACCAAAGTGCCGCAATGAAGACTTAATGCTTCTCATCTCTCTCCCTTCTTGTCTGTGTGTCCCTATCTGTCCCTCTCTCTGTCTCTGTCTCTGTCTCTGTCTCTCTCTCTCTCTCTCTCTCTCTCACACACACACACACACACACACACACACACGTAACTTTAGTGATTAATCAAATGTTGAGAGTGAAGAAGAGGAAGGAATTGATATTATACTAAGGTTCCTGCATCTGATGGAAATTACCTTCACTGAATGGGTGGAAGCAAGGCAAAGGAATGAAAAGAATGAGAAGAATTGTTGTTTGGTGGATGTGTTCACAGTCAGGGCCACAGGAAAGCTCCATCAACAGTCTTTTTATTTATGTCTTTCTTTTAGAAATTAGGTTGGAAGAATGGCAAAAGTTGGGAAATTTGAGGTGGTATTTTATCTATAAGAAATATTAGGGCCAGATGCAATTTTAATCATCCCAGGCTACTTCTAACAATTGTCTGCAACATTTGACATTCCAGTGGACCTTGCTCCATAGCTTCATACCATCAGTCTCTCTGGGAGAGTCCATATGCATGTATTGAGCTCCCTCAAACCTCTGTAATCAAGAGCGAGGAATTTTGAGCAAAAATACTAAAATGTAGTTATTAGGATAATAGTTAACCAAGTGACTAGATGAAAAGCTATTGATCATTTCATTACAAACATAAAGCTATTAAGAAAAAGGTTAATATAATAAATCTAAGTTTAATTTTTGGAGTTTTATCAGTGACAAATTTTAACTCAATGTCATAAGAATGTTTAGAGTTTTTGTATTAGTTTCATTCTTTATCGCAGGTTTGTACTCATGTAAATCAACTTCTTATTCATGGTTTACTCATGTTTGAAGCCTCTAATTTTATGTTACCCAAACATAGCTGGGAGAGACAGCTGAGACATTATAAAATCTGCTGGCCACAGATGGGTCTTCAGTGAAGCATGAATCAATATTGGTTTGGTGATCTTTTTACTGCCTCCTGTTAAACTTTCAGAAACTCAACTACTAAACCACCTGGCATGGATTGCATCCACTTACATATAAGTAACTGGAGCTTTTTGTGCTAGTGATCAGGACTCTCACCTGTAAGCCTACTTCATCATTTTATGGTTTTATTGACTGTGTAGCCCATGTTAGAGTCTGTTTAGTTTTTGGCCGTTTAGCACATGGGTACTATAATCTTGGTAGCTCATTTTTGCAGTCTGAGATAATTATGAACCTTTCCAAGATCCTGTAATTTGAAATCTTTTCTTATTTGCTATGGATTTGACAGTAAAGCTTAAAAACGCAAGAAAAAAAAAATAAAACTGAAGTTGTTGCCTGAAAAGAAACTAATTTAGAATTTTTTAAAAAAATTTCAATGGTCAATATTTATGTTGAAGGCTGACAGAACTGCAAAACTTTTTAGATCTCTGCATAGTAGAAATATCCAGCTAAATTGTAAAACAAAAGAAAAGATGTATGAATAGTTAAAGGTAAAATAATTGGCTAAAACTCTGAATGAACTCAAACTTTAATGATGCCTCTTAGCAAATAAAATTTAATTCTGAATTACTTCCTAAAATCATTGGGTATAAAGCCTCACAACTTTACAAGTCCAATGTGATATTCAAACTGGTACAAATTGCTTATGGAAATGTATGCACGCCTTGCCCTTCACAACCTAAGCAAGAAATATCTGTTAAATGTTAATAGATATGCAAATCAGTGGACTAATAATTGAAATTTTTGGACAGGCCTGCATATTTGTAACTTTATATTTGTCCAAAGCAGCAAAATCAAGAATAACTACTAACTTTTCTATATCATTCTTCATTGTTAAATGTATTAGTTATTTCATTAACTGGCTATCTTCTGCATTGTTATCAGTAACCAGAGCCCACCACATGCCCACAGCCACAGAGGAAGGGCATTTCTTTATTTTCTGCTGGTACATCATTGTAGATGTATACAGAACAGCTATCCTGCAATCAAGGGGATACAAATGTAGGTGAAGACATAAAATGAACATGCAAAACAGTTTAAAAAACAGGTTTAATGTCTTCCTCTGTGGAACAGTTATTTGTGATTCAATCTCATTTTATTTTGCTTCTAGAGTTTACTATACATAGGTCTACCTGTGCCATTTAGAAATAAATATGAATAATTTGAGTCTTTTCATTAATTGACACATTAAGCAAATTATTAAAAAATTATTCATATGATAGAGAGAAAGAGAAACATCAACTTGCTCTTCTACTTATTTATATATTCTTTGGTTGATTATTGTATGTGCCCTGACCAGGATTGAACCTGCAACCTTGGCTTATCAAGATGATGCTCTAACCAACTGAGCTACCTGACCAGAGCCTAAGCAAATTTTGGTCACTTACTATATGCAGGCATTGCTCTGGGTGCTAGGAAATCAACACTGAAGAGAATAGCCAAAAGAACTTCTTGTCCTCCTGAAGCTTATTGTCTAGTTTTAAAAATTGTTTCCTCCCTTGGTTTTTAGTGGTATGGTCCTGTTTCTTGAAATCCTAGCAAGGCTCACTTTTTTCTTTGATAAGTAGAAAGAATAGAGCCTGTTCACCTTAATTTGGTCATTGAATGGGCTGAGTAAGGACTGGTTTACAGTTTCATGAGGGACCCATGTATCTTTAGTCTTCTCTAGCCCTCCAGGCTCTGTACAGTCTCTTGAGCCATTCATTCCATCTGGAGAATGGATTATAATAGTCTCTTCAGCTTGAGGAATTTGCCAAACCTCTGTTATGCTCTTCAGAGACTTTCTGATTAGTCTCTTGGCCCACCCCTGAACAAGTTTCTTATTTAGCAAATGGCTTGAAAGAAAAACCAGGTGTGTATCTTTCTCTCTTCTGGGCCCCTACTTTCTCACAAGGGTCTTGACTCTTTAAGTCTCTAATGTCTCTCCAATCCACCGAGACTGCTCTCTACCCAGGCAAAGTCCAGAATCAGCAGATGTCCCCCAGAAAATATAGCTAATCTTCTCATGATTCTATTCAATCTGACATCTTGGTTTTTCTAGTTCTCATTGCTTCACCAGCTTTCATATGCCTTTAAGTAGAGTTTTGAGGTCATTTGAATATTTTATTTAGATTTTTAAGATGTTTTTGTCTGGATCATTGATTTCTTGCAAGCTTATCCATCTCACCCCTATTTTTAGGTACTGAATTAAAAGAATGATGCCTTTGGTTATCCATGTCTATACAATAACTGAACGTACCCTGAAATTTCTACCCTGGCCCAAAGTATTCTAGTTTAGAATGAATTGGCAAAGTGGACAGGTAGAGATGTGACCTTGAGCACATTGTTCATAATAGGTGACATTGGAAGAGCTGGACAGTGACCAGAGCTAAGACTCTACTCCACCAAGTTCACCACCCAAGAACTGTTCAGCAGTAGTGGTACTAAAGAGAATAACGCCAAGCTGTCCAAGTTAATTTGGCAGCTTTCAAGTAAAAGCTGCTTAGATTAGTGAACTCAGTGGAAGTCTAAGACTGAGTGGTAGCTCTGGGGAGATGTAGCTTCTGGATGCTACTCTTGACTTCTTCTTATAATGAATTATCCTTAAAGGAAATAAATCATGTGTACTGATATACTGGCAAACAGAGTAGATAGCCTTTATAGGTTTTTTAAAAAAATCTCTCCACCAACACTTGTAGGAAGAAGGTATAGCATAATGGTTAAGTGCCTAGATTTGGAAGTCAGCCAGATTTATACTCATTCAGTTTTGTCCATTTACCAGATGCTTGACCTTGAAAAAGTTGCACAGTCTGTCTAAAACCTCAATTCTATATCTGTGAAATAGGAGTAATGCCCCATTTCATTGTTCTGATATGAAAGTTTATGGAGACACAGTAGATAAAGTGCTAATAAAGATCTCTGGCACATTGTAAGCGTGTACTTTATCGTAGTTATATATATATTTGTCTATAATGGAAAGCCATTGAATTAGAGACCCAGAATTTTGGAGTGAGACCTTAAGAGATTTATGTAGATCCTCCAAGGTAGGTGAATGAAGCATGTTGAAAAAGAGTTGTTTTTTTTAAAGTTTCTAAGTTTGTTCTTGTTGTTAAATAAATACTAATTATTTGTTTATTTTATGAATTACAAAATTATCTGAAATAACCCTAGGAAATAAATAACTGGACTGGAGATGGTTTATCTCTCAGTCACTTCAATGTGCTTCTTCATACATTTAGTAGATAAATAACAAAGACATCATTCTTTCTGTTGTTTTAAAGTTAATATAAGAAGAATCAAGGTCAACTAGTACTCTAAATTGTACAGGTATTATCATATAAGAAAAGAACAAATTTTAAAGGAAAAATATGAGTGGAAAAACTTAGTTACAGAGATACATACATACATATACATACATACATACATACATACATAGATCCTAACTACCATTCATTAATTATGTGATGTTTACTACCATTCATTAATTATGGGATGTTGATTAGGCAAGTTAAGTGACCCCTCTGAGTCCCACTTTTCTGAGAAATTGAAAAATGGGAAAAATAATACTTAGGATTTTCTTGACTATCAAATGAGAAAATGGAAATGTAATAGTTAGTTAATAGTAAGCATGGTCTTATTATTTGTAATTTAATGATGATGTACCTTTGATTTTCTCTTTGAGCTGTGAAGAATATGAATTGTTGTTATGTCAAGAAAATAAGAATTAGCTAAACAAAAGGAGTGATAAAATTAAATCATCTAGTTATTGTTATTTAAGTAACAATTTAAAATAAATATATTTGAATAAAATTTTCTTCATTATGTGGAAGATTTTCCCAAATCTTGACATTATTGTGAACATTTTTTAGGTAGTATATTTTAGCTACAGCCTCAGGCCTGCACCTTGTCAATAGTTCTGACTTGACAGAACTGAAGGAAAGTGAACTCCTCTCTTTCCTTTCAAGTTTCTCTAATTCAGGAATTGTTTCTGCTCTCCTCATGTTCGATTCAGCATGAAATGATGCCCTTGCTGAGTATTTCAGTTTGATTTTCCAAAAGCTGTTGTCAGTCTTGCAGCTCAGAATGGAATGCACATGGTAATTGGTATAGTCACCATCTTCAGGTCTAATTGGAACTGACCCAGACACCCTCTGAGCTCTTCCTAGCCTTTCAGATTTCTAAGCGTGTAGAGAAGACAATGCAGGAAGGTATTCTGAAAGGGGAAAAAGTCCCTTTGCGTGTTGCTGAACCAGGAAGCTTTGACTATATGGCTCTCTGAGTCTGGACAATATCTTGTGTGTTTGTTTCCACAGAACATATATCATTACAGACTATATGGGCATCCGAAATGAAAGTTTCATGAAATTAGCTGCAGTAGGGACCTGGATGGGGGACTTTGTCACAGCTTGGATGGTAAGAAATTTTAACTTCACCCATTTCACATATCAGATAGAAGACCTGTTTATTATGTTGAATAGACACCGCTTTTGATGATTTAGAGCAAAATAGTTACCTCTATTTTAAGTGGGACAAATTCATGAATATAGAAAAATCCAGAGATTATATACACTATCTGTTTACCTTAGGAAAAAAATACAATGGTAATATTGGTGGCTGTCCCTTGAAATGCACGCGCACGCACACACAGATACATACAAATTCATGAAATTAATAGAAAATTATTTCCTGGGAAGTCCTTAGTAATTTTGTAAAAATTTGTTTTTCTTTGACATGTGATATTTTCAGGAAAGGAATGTTTTCTAGCCTGTCTCAAAAAACCATATTAAGAACTTCTAAAATAGTTTTATATATTGTTTCCTCGTTGAACCTAACTAAATGGTAACTAAGAGTTCTGAGAGTTATATATTTGATCTCTTTTATTTATCATCAGTTTTATTATAAGTCTGCAACAAATAGTCAAATGATATCTCATGTTGAGCTTATCAGTCAAGAAAGTAGCTTCTGTTTATTAACCTTTGGGTTAATTTAATATAGTAGGTATCTAAAAGGCTCTAGGACCTATCAGTATATAGGTCCTAGACTGTATGGCTCACTGAGTTATGCTCTTTGGAGTGCAAAGAGCATAACTTTCATAAGAATGGGAGATTTTAACATTCAATAACACCCTTTGTAAGTGCAGTTAATCCTAATTAGCTTTATTCATCTATTCATTTGAAAATGAGACCTACCAAAGGAATGACGATACCCAACCTAAATAAGACTTGGATGGACAGATGTGTTCTTGAGACTACAGGTGCCTCAGCTTCCTGACCCTGCTCTGGATCCTCAGGAGCATGAGAATTCCTTCTTATCCAAGGTCTGGGGTCTAGAGCTGGAGTTTCCTTCCAACTGCCAGTGCTAGAATAGACTAAGACAATATGGTCCATTGCCTCCTGACTTCTGTCTGACACTGACCCTGAGAAAAGTCAAGAGAGAAACAACAGACCATTAAGACTTCGGAGTTTGCTTTGCAATTTGCAAACAAAAGTCAACCATTTAATACATAAATTCTTTTTTTTTCCCCCGTGATGACATTATTTGTTTGTGACCCTATTCCATCCTGCTCCTCCCCTGACTTTCCTTTAAGATAGTGTCTCCTAGGTCATATATGACTCTGCCTCTATTTACTGGTTATAGTTTTTATTTAGACTTTTTTCTTTTGGACCATAAGGTGACATCCAATTCTTAGAGAAGCCTGGGGAGGCACATGCATGGTGCAGCTTTGCCCAAAGACCTTAACTGTTCTTTGTTGGATTTATACTGTGCATTTTTCTGCCTTACTTGAGGAAAATGTAAATATTTTCATAGCTCAGCCTGTATTCTTTCTTCTCTAAGGTCTTGTTAACCTTCATAGTTTCTTCTAAATTTATTATTTAATGCCTTCTATTTCTACTAGCTAATATGAAAACTTTTTACCTCTCCGTATCCCAGAGATGAGCACTCTGAGCTGTACTGCCAATACCACAGAAGTAGGACTGGATTAAGAGTCAAGAAAATGATGTTTTAGGTTTAACTCAGAAATGCGATATTGAGTCGCTTAACCTTCTAGGGCCTCTCATCTTTTCCTTTCTCTAAACTGGGAAGAACCCAAAGTCCCTTTCTGCTTATGTTATATGAAATATTGACCTTTACAGATTAGACACAGGGCAGGGATGACAAAAGAAGCACAGTGCTCTCCTGATTTGCAAGTACAGTCACACAGGGAGGGTTCCCAGAACACATCAGTTTTGTTTCCTTTTCTGGTCACTGACTAGGTGGGAAGTTTCTGTACAAATATTTATATGTCTGTCTGCCTATGTGTGCATTGATAACATTTTCAAAAGAATAGTTTTCCTCATGAGAGGAGCTTAGGGTAGCTTTGACCTCATTTTTCTACAGAATTCTCATCATGAAATGAATATCAATGATGAAGGTGACTGCCATGGAGGAACAAGTAACTATTTACATTTCTAATAAATGTGTGCCTTTTAATGTATTTCTGAAATAGAGGATTATTTTTTTACAGACATAATTCATAGGTTTCCCATGGTTTTAAAAGGTACACAAGGACTGATATGATCCACCAGGCAGCAGTGTGCCAACCAATCTGACAAATCTCTTCAGCCCTCACAGCTGAGCATCAGGCTGTTAGGTTCCGTTTCCTAGGCAGTCCTGGCTCTTTCTGGCTCCGTGGTGCTCCTCATGTAGAGGACAAGGATATGTCAGTCAGGGTTAAAGTTCCTAATCTTTGTGAAATAGATTTTTAAGAATAATTAGTATAAAAAGAAATACAAAGGTCCCAGCCGGGGAGCTCAATTGGTTAGAGCATTGTCTTGGTACACCAAGGCTTCAGGTTCTATCTCCGGTCAGTGCACATACAAGAATGAACTAATGAATGAGTGCAGAAATAAGTGGAACAATCAGTCAAAGTCCCTCCACCCCCACCCCGTGTATGTGTGTATGTGTATGTGTTTCTCTCCCTCTCTAAATCAATGAATTAAAACTAAACCCCCAAAACATAAAGTGACACCTGGTGTAATTCATCATGGAGCTGACCCTTTATGTCAGAGAGTGCTGAGAAGAGCTGTCATGGAGGCATGCATGAATCAGAAACACAGGGTGTCTCATGCAACCCCACTGTCACATTTCCACAACTCTGCCTATGCTCTGTGCCATTAGGCAAGGAGCTGAGTGGGGCTGGCCGGTCCCATAACACTCCAGTGTTCCCACCCCTCCTTCACAAGACAAAGGTCACACAGCCTCTGCTCAGGTCTCAGGTGGCAGGGGATTCTGAGGACATCATGAGAGTACTCACTTCTGCTCCTCGTTTATTACCACCAGGAAAAATCATTTCCTGTTTATCTAGCCCTAACCGTCCCTTTCCCCAGCTCCTTCCTCTTCCTGCTTCAGTGGCTTTTCTCTTACAGCCATGATAGTGACAGGGACATCAGACTCTGGGTTCATGGTTGGGAGAGGGGGCATGCACGGGAGGGTACGAATCAGGTGAAGTTGAGCCATGACTAAAGAAAACAGTTCTCACAGTAAACGCTAAAATCATCACTGAGCTTCTTTCATCATAGAGCCTTGTTTGGCCTCGACATAGTTCTCCCAGGGTTATCTGAGAATGTGCCACTACCGCCATGAAGCTATTCATACACACACACAGCAAGTTAGTTGTTTGCCAATTGACCCTCCTTTATTTCAAGTTTTTATAGCCACCATTTGTTTGTTAAATTGTATGTGATTTTAATAGACTTTGTTTTTCTTCTTGAAACTCAGAGTTCCATTAGAGCCAGATAATCTTAGTTAGTACCTTCATGAGGAAATGCCTTTAGGTGGGTAAAACATAGCCTTTGTAGCTGGATTATAATAAGGAATAAAACTTTTAAATTTTCTTAATTATTTCTCTTATTGAAGCTATATCAGGAATATGAGTTTAGAACAATAGTCTTTAAAATTATATTTTACCATTCTATTTTAACTGCCTTTTATGTGTAAATGTTATACTGTGTCTTAAATGTTTGAGTGACAAATTTTGCCTTTTTATTTCTCATATATTTTTTTATTTCTTCAGAGAGATTTTATAATTCATATTTATAATATTATTATATTTGTTTCAAAAGACTATTTATTTAAGAAAGTTGAAAACCCCTCCTTAGTTGACTATAAATGCTTTTAAAAAAAGATTTTATTTGTTGATTATAGAGAGAGGAGAGGAAAGAGAGAAAGGCGGAGGAGGAGCGGGAATCATCAACTTGTAGTAGTTTCTTCTTGTACGTGCTTTGACCAGGCTATCCCAGGGTTTTGAACCAGTGACTTCAGGGTTCCAGGTCGACGCTCTATCCACTGTGCCTCCACAGATCAGGTGACTATAAATTCTTTGAGGGGAATTACAGTGCCAGTTATGTTCACAGTTGTATTTCTAGCATACAACATAGTACCAGGCATGCAGTAGGTACCCAGGAAATAGTTACTGAAAGAGTAGATAGATCATGAGAGAACATACGCTTTAACTTACATTTCTTTTATCCTCATTCCACTTTTGCCAATTGGACTTAGTGTTCTAAAATGAATGTGGCTCATACTAACATGGTGTAACCACGTGGGTATAAAAGGCATTCTTTGGTCAAAGAAAAGTTGAGCTTCTCAGATCCTACCAGAGTTCCTTGAATGGTCATTGTTGCTGTCAGGGCATAAGTTCTGTTCTTGGCTTGGAAGACAGAAGGAAGCTAGGCTGAGATATACCCCTTCAGCCATGGGGGCAGACAGTTGCTTCTGTGTAAGATGGAAATTGTTTAAACTTTGGCAGATGGAGGCAGGCAGAATTAAGAATGCTGTGTACTTGGGAATAATCTATACTCTTTCTGGGTTAGTATTTATTAACACATCTAGAACAGAACAGGGGAGGAAATATTTCTGCAGTGTTTGAGAATAAATTATTCCTTCTAGCTGAAATATAAAAAATATAAAATAAATTTTGTAATTATGTATACATGCTAACCTAAAATTAGGTGAGTTTTTTATATTGTTCCATGCTTAGTGCACACTTACTAAGGAAGGGGTGTGATTCTTTGTGTTACTTTTATTTTACCAATTAGTATTCATTTATTTAGTTCAAATTCTTCCATTATACACGGCATTAGTTTGTGGACTGCTCTCAAATGCTGTTTTCAATGAACAATAACCTGGAATGTAACTGACATCGTATCTAGCTTGTTATTCTTTCTAGAATTGAGCTTGACAATTTATATTATGATCAATGCCAGTTTTCTAATTATTTATCCTCCACTGACATTTTTAAATGACAGAATAAAAGGCATAAATAAATTGATTTGTATGCAAAATAAATTAGCAATAATGGCTTTACCGAACTTCCTAATAGAAAGGAATTTAAATTGCGAAGCAGGGAAGGAAGGATCAGAGTTGGCAAACTCATTGAATGAGTGTGATGATAAATGGAAGGGCACACCTCAGACATTTAACCACTGGGTCTGGACTCCAGAGCCCAGCATTACTTTGAGTTTTTCTCTTTTGCTTTCTTCATCAGCCTGTTCATTAGAGCTAGTTTATGACCTCAGTCTACTCTATGATTAGTTAACTCCATATTTGGTAAACTTGTAGTTACATTTCATTATTTTCTATAGTGAATGAGAAACTGGATCAAGAACTTAATTAGGTAATAGACTATCTTTCAATAAAGATACTATGTTAAGTGAGATTCCCTAGAAAAAGAACATGTCTCAGGTTTGGGGACACATGATTTATTGAGGAAGTGCTCTCCAAGGAACTTGTGAGGAGATGAGCACAGCAGGAGAGAGGAGGGGAAGGAGGCAAGCAGAGATGTGGTCATATGGCTTCAGGTAAAGTCTGCCATAGCCTGATCCACTGGGCTGGCATCATGTTCCTGGGGAATGGAGAACACCAGCAGGTGAAGAGGATCCGGGTGGGGCACCTCATTGGCTCCCACACAGACAAAATCAGAGACATAGATTTAATGGCATCCACAATGGCCAAAAATCATTGCCAGTTCATCTGGTCATTTGATTAACTCAAAGAGCATAATAGAGGCATTACTTTTTACATTACCTTTTTATTCTATAGAAAATATAGAACCAAATGTGGTCATTTTGCTTTAACATGTATAAATATTTTAACATCTGTATAAATATTTTATCAATGTGTTTCATATTACTTCAAAATAATAATTTTTCACTAAAAAATTAATAAGATGAGAGAGGCCAATGTCCTATTTTTAGATAGCATCAGAAGTGGTGATCAAGTCTTAATTTTCAGGACCCTTGGATTTGTAGAACAGTAACAGAATATGATGTGAAATTAAAAAAAAAAGGATTTCTGAGTAAAATATATTTTAATATAGCACAAGTATATTTAAGAATAGAATAAGATTTTGGCTCTGCTTACAACTGCCTAAGTTCAATATCTATAAAAAATTCTGTATGGTATAGGTATATTATATGTAATTTATATTCATTTATTAAAAATATATGGAATATATTATTCTAAGAGTAAGAAAGGCATTTAGGACAGTGGGTTGAACTACATTAAGATGTGAAAGACACTAAGAACATCTCTTCTGGAAAGACATTCTCATCTTTTCCATTCCCAACTCAGTTTTAGCTTCTTTTAATTTCATTATACACTATTTCTATTACTTGGTTTATATTTACTCAAAGAAGGTATCCTTTTGTCCACCCATATTTTATAATTTTCCTAACATTTCATACTTTTCAAAATACCATTTATCAATCATTTACCTGAGGTAACTTAAATAAAAGCCAGTAGACATTGATATTTTTTTTTCTTCTGAAAGCCAATAATGAAATGAGTGCTGGTTGTTAATATTAGCTTAGATTAGAACCTCGAAAAAGAAATTATATGCTTTTTTTGCAGTAATTTTACAAGTAAAGTATTCCTCTTTTACATTTTTAAACCTTTATTTAATGCCATTTTCTGTGGGCCCAGCATCAGTGTGTGTGTGTGTGTGTAAGTTTTCAATTACTTCCTAAAGTTTTTAGTGTTTTCAACTACTATAATATTCTGCCAAGCTAAATCATTTTCTTGGGAATATTTAACCATAGATCTTAATAAGACATGGACTGTAGACATTGAAGTGGGTTTGGTACATTTTTTTTTCTACCAGCGTATCAATAAAATTTGTTGAATGTTGTCTTTAGTTGTGAGAAGGGGAGTGCCTGCTTTTGCAGGTATTATTAAAAGTTAATCCATCACATCTCTGACAAACTGGTATATTTAAACTTTAGAAAACTTAGCTACTTATTGCTATTCCCTTCTGACAAATAAATATAGGTGGTTAAAAGCACCTTATATCTGGGACTGGGAAAAAGTAAAAGGATGCCTTTGTATTATACTATAATTAAGATGGATACTATAATTCCAGATTATTAAACTCTGTTTTGTTTATATGAGTTGCTATCCTTTAGCAGCTGTTTGCCCCAAGGATTTTTAGAACTAAATATTTTTATATTCACATATATAAAAATATATATACAGTGCATGTTGCATTTGTAGTTAAATGTTCTATAAACATCTAAAGAAATTATAGCAATGAAGTGCCTAGTATGTATGTTTTTTGTTGTTCTTGCTTAATAAAAGCTATTATACTATGTTTCAAGAGACTGAATTATTTGATTGACCAGAGGAAATATCTTAATGCATGGTTACGTAAAATCATGTTTGGCATGTGTTCCTCTGTTCACATATGCCTGAATGCCGACTGGGAAATAAAGAACATCCTTTTGCCCTGGCTGACAAAATATGTCGAGGTTTATTCCACACCTGGGCCTGGCTCCATTATCCTTCACTAGTATACCAAGCTGCTCAATGAAACATCGTAACTAGTGTTGTTAACATGATATTGTACAAGGAAACAAGTCAACTATGCAAAAAATAATAATTAAAGTTACTAGTTAAGGATAATATGAGGTCAATACTTTTGAAATTTCCAAAGGTATCAAATACAATAGAAGATTAGGTCCACCTCAGTAGTTTCTTTAAACAGGGTTTATAGAAAGTTAGAACACCACATGTGCAAACTTAAAAGTTTCAAGTTGTTCTTGACTATAAGAGGGTATCTGAGAAGTAATGTCTAAATTAGGAAGCCTGGAGAGAAGCCATCTATTTTCATTGGAAAGAACAGCACCTTTCATAAAGGTTTTAAAATATATCATAAAAGATACTGTGAACCTGTAGCTATTGAAGAAAATGAATGTTTTTCAAGATCTGAGTACGTTTTTCCTTGACTCGTGTTACAATTATTCCAATTTCTATTTGGCATTTTCAGTTTCAACTAGAGGTGACAGAATGAGTAGAAGATTCTTGATAAATCTAAGCGTAATTTTATTTTGCCTCAATAATAAATTAGCAAAATGAATCAGTTTTCTGCCTAACCAAATGCTTAATATCTAAACTCATTCCTTCATTGAATAAATATTTATTTATATGATGACCTTATAGATTATTGCACATATAATAAATAATTTACTTAATATATACTGAGCACCTACAGAATAATAAGAAATGTGTGAGGTAGTAAACATTAGAACATATTACATATGGCAAAAATGGAATGATAGTGTCACTGCATGTACAGTTAGCATTTTCTTATTGAAGAAATCTTGTTAAGGGCCTTCCCCAGCCAGCCCTTTACAATGTTGTCCTATAACATCTTTCGGTCTGTCCTATCTTCCCAACCTTCTTTCAATATCCTTAGTCATCAATTTGTGGTGAGGTTTTAATGAATAACAGTAGCTTTTTGTGTTAAACTTGCATAAATAATTAATACTGGAGCTGCAAATTTAAATGCCCCGAGGGCCAGAGCAATCTAGTAAAACTGTGAAACATCTGGTATGAGATAAAAGGCCATGAATGGGGGACCGAGGGAGCTGTGTTGAAACAGAGAACATATCCCCTACAAAGAGGCATCAAAATTCAGTTCAGTACAGAAATATCAGAAAGGTCAAGTAGGGAGTGACTTTAGCACAAATTCTGCCCACTGATCATATATTCTGTGTTTTATGAACCGGGGGAATTAAGCTGGAAACCGATGTGATGTGAATGTTCAAAGATCAGTGTGAGGAGTGGTCAGTGATCAGTGTGAGGGGTGCTCTGAAACATCTCTGTCACACTCTTAAACTTATCCTGTCTAAAGGGTTGCTTCTCCCAGTTTTGTGATGAACACTAAAGAAGCAGGGGAGATAAGAACTCCCTGCACTCTAATCACAGCTGATAAAAACAACTAGAGTTCTTGTACCACTTAGCACTCGCTCCTCCTGAACAGTTAAGGCTCAAGTGGGCAAAAAAAAAACCTGTTCATAATAACACTTTCTGAAGTGCTAACGAAATGCTTGTGATTGTGCTCAGGTTAGCCATTATCAGCATGGGTGCCGAGAGCCCTAGAGCTCATGCTGCATCTGTTGACTTACTGACTAGCTTTGTTTAATCATAAGGAAATGGTGTATGGATGGGGACTTAATGAATATTTGTTATGATAATCTTCGATGAATACAAATATTATTAAGGTGTCAGAATTTGTAAAGTTTTTAGGCAGTTTCCATATAGAAACAATGAACCAAGCTTATTGTTTAGTTGGTTTGCCCAATTACTTTTTACCTGAGTTTCATAAGGTGGTGTGGTTCCCAAATTTGTCTTTACATTGGAATTACCTGGGAAGATTCAGAGGTGCCTGATCCCTATGTCCCACTCCAGAGACAATGATTTAATGTCTGGATTATAGCATGGGTGTTAGAGTGTATAAAAGGTTCCCAGAGATTCTAATGTGAAGACATGCTTGGGACCATTTCTGTAAGGTGATTTCGGGGAGTTGGCATGGGGATGTTTTGACATGCTATGAGGTCATAACCATCTGATAGTAAGCTGAAAGGAAATCAAGGGGAGCAGTCTTTTGGTTCTGAGAGACTATACAACAGAGAAGCAGGCATGATGGCCATGATGGATGCGAGGTGGGCTGGCTTACTCACTGAGTCGCAGCATCCAAAGGCCTTCATATTGCCACAGGGTAATGCAAGCAAACAGTCAATAAATTTACCCAGCTCTAAGTCTAGAACTTGATTCGGGCTTTTTGTAGAGCAACTTTGTGACCTGCTTCTGACATACTCCACCAGCCTTGCTGAAGAGCTGACCAATATCCCTATGTCCAGGCTTTGGCTCAAATTATTCAAGAAGTTTGCCTCTGTAGATATCAGGGAAGGCATCCCACCCCCACCCTCCGCCTTTTTTCAAGCTCATAATACAGAAAACAATCATGCCATCATTTTGCCTGTTCTAATACAGTGTCATCTACATCAACTTCCTTCTGGTCACCCTCCCACCAGTAAGTGACCTATCCCCCAATGCTCCATGTGCTTTAATTTGATTCTTTACCTCTCATTTAATTTTAGTGAGTATAATTGCCATTCACCCAGAGGGTGGCTTACTTTTAGTAATTATTACTGAGAAAATATGGCTGCAGACTGCTGTGAGAGAAAAGATAAAGTGTGTGGAATTATTACTGTTAACACTGTTAATTAAAAATATTACAGTATTTTACAAATGAGAACATCTTAAAATATAGTTCATTATTTGCATTGTCTTAATAAAGACTTTTTACTAATTTTTATATCTTCTTATTTTCTCTATGCTGCCATTCCTACAGCTCAGCAAAAAATGAGCTAATGCCAAAATTGTATATTCAGTATTTTTTATAGTGAACTATTTAAGTCAGGTTTTTTTTTTATAAAACGAGTTCAGTTTTAAGTAGGTCACTCTGAGACTAAATATACCTGATGTTAGTGCTATGTCATTTGCCAGAATTTCCACTGCTTATAGAAAGTAGACATGAATTATGTAAGTTATGTTTAGTGCTGAAAATTTACAATGAAAAGTTTATATTCTTTAAGGAATACTTATATCTCATGTATGCTTCCAAAAGATGATAAGACAATCTTGAGTAGATAAACCGTGGTTCCTATTTACCAAAATAAGGGACTAAATAGTAGTGTTAAAAAATGTTGAATTTTAGGCCCTGGCTGGTAGGCTCATTGGTAGAGTGTTGGCCTGGCATGTGGAAGTCCAGGCTTCAATTCGCAGCCTGGGCACACAGGAGAAGCACCCATCTGCTTCTCCACCCTTCCCCCTCTCTTTTCTCTCTATCTCTCTCTTCTTCTCTCTCAGCCAAGGCTCCATTGGAGCAAAGTTGGCCCTGGCACTATGGACGGCTCCCTGGCCTCATCTCAGATGCTAGAAAGGCTCCTGTTGCAACGGAGCAACACCCCAGATGGGCAAAGCATCACCCCCTAGTGGGTTTGCCAGGTGTATCCCAGTTGGCCACATGCAGGAGTCTGTCTCTCTGCCTCCCTGCTTCTCACTTTCAGAAAAATACAGGAAAAAAATGCTGAATTTTAAAATGTAATCTTGACACAAAGTAGAGAATTTGAACTTTTAACCACATAACCACAAAAACCTTGGTCTCATAATTGGTCTCATAATTTTCTCTTCTGATAGGCTCTGAGTTCCAAGTAGTATTAGAGTTCCTCTACTAGTATTAGAGGCAAAAATAACACACTCAGTTAAGTACTTTTTTTGTCATATACTTTTAGTCATGCTTATTTTAGTAGCGTTTAAGTTGCAAATTTTGTTAAAATACTAATTTTCTATTTTCTAAAATGGATTGTATGAGAAAAACATGAAGGCAAAAGAGTTGGGGCCAAGCATGCCAATCAAGAGCAAACTTGGGAAGCAGAGGAGTAAAGATGACATTTTCCTAGTCATAGACAATTATCAGGCACTGCTCATCTGATTCTCCCACTGTGTTGATTCCACAACAGTTCATTGGTTTGTCTATAAAAGTAAAGCGTGGAGTCAATTAAGGTGTGACAACAAAGGAATTCAGTAGCAAACCCAGCGGAATCACTGGCAAGTGTAGATTTTAATTCAGAAGTTTTGAGAAAACGGCTGCACAAGAACAACAACTTTTGATGGAAAGTGAATCTTGACAGCAGCTCAGATCCCTGATACTTCAGTCCTGTTGATTTGTCAACATAAAGGTGAGATAGAGTCTTATGAGATTAAGCAAACTCCATGGCTAAAAATATAGTTTGACATTTCTTGAATGCACTTGACAAGACTCCACATAAAATTATATTGGTATTCTTTCCAGCTAAAAGAAGATTTTTAAGGGAATCTGAGTTCTTTTATTCACATTCAAATAAGTTTTTGGTTACCATAGCATCTTAAAAATATTAATAATTATATATTGTTGGGTGTTAGATGTTGGGTATAGGGCATTTTAGTACAGATTGCAAATAATAAACTTTAGAAATGTCATTGCATTGTAAAAATTAAGTTGCATTTGGGAAGTTTAAGAAAAATTAGCAAGGCCTGAAAAAGTCAGTTCACATGGACTCTATGCAGTTATTGACCGTGTTGTCAGTAGTTGTCGGTGTCCACCCTGCTCCTCGGCATTATTGCTGTGGTACAGCTGGCTGACAGCTTGTAGCTAATGTGCACATGAAGACGAAAGGTGGCCAGAGGGAACAGGGCTGCATCATAAAAGATGCCAATACTCTAAGTGACTGGGGTGCTGCATGGTGATGGCTAGCGTGGGTGACAGGAGGAATCAGCAGGGAAATTCTGTGATAATCGGGATGATTAGGACCGGGTGGGGGGGTAAATGGAAAATAGTTAATGGAGAGAGAATTGGAGGAAACTCTATAGGTCCTGGAGTAATATCTCAGCAGTGGCGCAGTGAGAGGCCATCGTTGTTTATCTCCAGATAGTGTAACCATGCTACGTGGAAGGCTGTTTACCTGGAGTGCTTCAAACAGTTGCTGGCTTCTCTTCAGATGCTCTGTCTGTCACTGCCTTAAATCCCTGCTGTCTTCCCTTCCTTCCCTTTGAGAAATATTATCTGCCAGCTTGTTGGACTCTACTCTTGTTCACTTTACTTTGAGGAACAACAACCAGCAATGTTCAAGCACATTAGTTACTCCTTAAAAACCTTAAAAAAAGAAAAAGCAAAAACTGCAGATGGTTTAATTTTCTAACACGAACGCAAAGGTGTGAATGGTTAATCAGGCTGACACAATTGCAAAGCTCTGCTTACCAAATGCCAGCCTCACTTTTTTATTGATTTTAATTTTAATGCGTTGACATGGATAAATCAGGGTACATATGTTCAGAGAAAACATCTTCAGGTTATTTTGACATTTGATTATAATGCATACCCATCACCCAAAGTCAAATTGTCTTCTGTCATCTTCTATCTGGTTTTATTTGTGCCCCTCCCTTTCCCCCCTCTCCCATCCTCTCCTCCCCCCATCCCCGGATAGCAAGCACACTCTTGTCCATGTCTCTGAGTCTCATTTTTATGTCCCATCTATGTATGGAATCATATATTCTTAGTTTTTTCTGATTTACTTATTTCACTCAGTATGATGTTATCAAGGTCCATCCATGTTGTTGTAAATGCTCCAATGTCATCGTTTCTTATGGCTGAGTAGTATTCCATAGTATATATGTACCAAAGCTTTTCAATCCACTCGTCCTCTCACTTGGGCTGTTTCCAGATCTTCGCTATTGTGAACAATGCTGCCACGAACATGGGGGCGCATTTCTTCTTTTTGAAGAGTGCTATGGTGTTCTTAGAAAGAATGCTATTTATTTTATTAAAAATTTGAATTGTGCATAATTTTTCAGGAATAGCACTATTGAATAAAATTGAATTTCATTAGACTGTGGAAGAAATTTCTCTGTCAGTGCCCTGATCCATACTGGTGATTTGAAAGAAGTTACTGTAGCTGCGATAGGAATCACAATAACATAAACTTTGTAAAGCCCAAGTGCCACAGTCTCTTCCAAATTTTTAAAACCTATTGATTTATTTAAATGTATTGGGTATATTTATTACTATTTCCATTTTACATTTGAAGGAACGGAGGCATTGTGTGCCAAATATTACACAGTTATTCAGTGATTATAATCAAGAGGTTTCATGAGCATTGGGCAATGGCATTATTTTGGATAGTAAATAACACCTCACTCATGTGACACCAAAAACAGACTTTTCCACAGTCAATATTTAACACATATACAACTTAATCACTGCAAGTTTGCAACAAATTACATTTTGATGAAAATGTATATAAAATTTATTGCATATGTCTCTATCTTCATAAATAAAAATGATACAGCTAACTTAACCATTTTTATTTACAGTGGAAAGAATGTTGAATTTGTGTAGAGCTGGGTTCCAATCTCAATCCTGTTACTCAGTAATATGACCTGGGCCTTGGTTTCCATATTAGTAAAGTGAGCTGATGTCTCTATCTATGTCCTTTAAATTGCTTAGCATGGAACTTGGGGTCATGGAGGGAGACTATTATAAGTGCCAGCTGTTGTTATTATTTTTAAATTTTTTTAAAAAAATTCTTATTCATTGATTTTAGAGAGAGGAGAGAGAGAGAGAGAGAAGCGGGGGGTGGGGTTGGGGGTAGAGCAGGAAGCATTAGCTCCTAGTAGTTGCTTCTCAATATGTGTCTTGACCAGGCAAGCCCAGGGTTCAAACTGGTAACCTCAACATTACCAGGGCAGTGCTTTGTCCCCTGTGCCACCACAGGTCAGGTACTGTTATTATTTTTATTGCTTTCATCTCCTTAAAAGGAAAGTGAGAATAATGTCCACTTTTTAGGGATTTGTGAATTACATCAATAGAATTGTATATGCCCTCATTTCTAAATGCATATGTGTGTGAGACATGACCTGGTGCAATTCTTTGTAGTTAACATTCAATAAGGATGAAGATTAAATGAATTGATGCAGGCAGAGTAGTGGGAAAATTCTTGGCATGAAGGTAGCACTTATTACATGCTAGCTATTGTTATTACTGTAGTATCATTTTATTTCCGTTATTCAGTTTGTTGTTTTCTTATATTTATTCCCTATTCTTATTGATTTATGGTTATAGTATATTAATGCATTTATTAATTTTTATTGAATGCTTAGTTGTCCCAGATGATGTATTAGATCCTGATCACCAAGACTCATAATTAAAGAAGCTGAGAATTATGTGGTGAGGGTGGTGGTGAAGTCAGCTATATGTGCTGGTATGAGGCCATCATGTTCCTATGGAACATCAGGGCAGATGAGTACAGTCAGCAACTGGATAAAGAAATTTAATTTGGTTCTAGATGGTCATTTGGGAATCATCAGAATTTGCCTATTGCTTGAAACCACCAGGGTGAGCTTAAAGAATAAGAAGAGGAGGATGCGGTAGTGGGGCTACAGAGAACATGGACATTCTAAAGAACTATACATAAGAATAACTGTGTGTAGACAAGCATTTGTGGTCCACTCTGGCCTTCAACTGCCCATTTACTTCTACAGCACTTTACATACTGACCTTCTTTAGGCCTTTATACACTGCTCACAAAAATTAGGGGATATTTCAAAATGAATATGAAGCGATAAGAAAAGAAACATTTGATTTTTTTTATTAGACAGGGACATCAGACAAGCAAATGACAAGTCAAAAAAAGTTGTTCAATTATGCAGATAAGATGCAAAACAAACTTTTATCTCATTGGAGAAAATGCACTCTACAACAGCCTGTAGTATCTGCATGTTCCCTGGTTCCCTAATTTTTGTGAGCAGTGAAGTTTGGGGTGGATGCTACTTCTTGGCCCTGCTCTCTTAAGATTCCTCTGAATGAAGCAATATGAGTTCTCTCCATGAGTGGTGCTGGGCACCCTGCCCCTGGGTGTATTTTTCCCCCTCCCCCAGAGCTAAATGGTGTTGATCAAAAAATCTCTGATTTTTTCTGATCAAATGCTTCCTCATTTGTCGCTCAACCTGTCTGTTAGCTCCTCATGATCTGACCTAATTATATCTGTTAACTGACTGACTGCATGGGCTACCCTGGTCCAGAACTTATGTTGTCGAAACCTCACTGCTTTAACAGGTTGCTGATATATCTTCTCCTTTTCTTCTCTCTTCTTGCCAGATGTATCTGTTTGCTCTTGCATTAGCAGTAAATGGAAGAATACATGAATGAGTTTATGTAGATCTCAGATTACATGAATACTGAGCATGTAGTGGCCCTTGAAAATGTCTCGTGTCATCTTGCTGTTGTTTTATAAAACTAGACTACTGTGAATTTAGTTGTGTGACCTTCTGCATGGTTATTACATACTTGCCTTCCTCAAAATTAATTATTCTTGCTGAACATAAAAAATATTCACGAAAATGCAAATCAAAACCATAATGAGCTATCACCTCACACCTGTTAAAATGGTGGATATTTGAAGGAAATGAAAACACTACAGTAAATCCTTAGCTTAATGTTGTCGAAGAGTTCTTTGAAATTGCAGCTTTAGGCAAATGACAGATTGCAAAATCAATTTTACCATGGGCTACTTGATATAAACAAAAGTTAAGCTCCTGTGGCATATTTCTGGTTATGAAAATACCACCAAACTTCTAAATAAAGACCTAGAACACTTATATTGAACATTGAAATAAATGTGAGCTATGCATACATTTAGGAAATACCAATTAAAGGAAGTAAGATCCAACCTGTTTATTCCATTTAGAGTTGAGGATGGCTGGAAGCCTATCTCAGCAGCTCAGGACACAAGGCAGGAACCCACCCTGGACAGGATGCCCCTCCTGGGCAGGGTGCACTCAGACCTACACCCATACACACTGGGACAGTTAGAAACGACAGTTTACCTCACATGCACATCTTTGGGATGTTGGAGGAAACCGGGTCGCCCAGAGAAAACCCACACAGATGTGGAGAGAATGTGCAAATTCTACACTGACAGTGGCCCCAGCCAGGAATCAGTTTCTTTTTTCTCATTAACATTATAATGAGACAACATTGAATGGAACAATATTATTTGAGGATCTGCTGTAATTCAAAAAGATATATGCAGCCTCATGTTTATTGCAGCATTATTTATAATAGTCAAGAAATGAAAACAACCTAAGTGTCCATCAGTGGATAAATGGATAAAAGCTGTTGTGATATCTAGTTACAAAGTGGACTTTTAGTCAGTTACAAAAGGAATGAAATCTTGCCATTTGTGACAGATGACTTGTATAGACCTTGAGGGCATTATGCTAAGTGACATAAATTAGGAAGAGAAAGACAAATATCATGTGATCTCTCTTACAGGAAGAGTTAAAAAAAAAAACAAAGCTCATAGAGAACTCCCAGAGGCAGCAGGTAGGAGGGTAAGAAAAATGGTTAAATTGTTATTTTGTTTATTTTTTGTTTTAGTTTAAATAAATTGAATGAAAAATTTAAAAATCAGTTTTTAAGCCAGTGGTTCTTAACCTTTTTTGAGGTACCAAACCCACCAGTTTCATATGCGCATTCACCGAACCTTTCTTTAGTGATAAATAAAATATGATTTTTTTCCCAAATTCAAGACATAGGTATATGTTTTTTTACTGGTGCACAAAATGAGCTGTGCATGAACATCACCTTGCTCAAAGAACAAAACCAACAAAATGCATGAACTCACAACAAATTACGTTATTACTTTATTCTGGCCTCCATGGCAGAGGCTTCTCCGAACCCCTGAGACCGACTCATCGAACCCCTAGGGTTCGATAGAACCCAGGTTAAGAACCACTGTTTTAAGCCAAATATTAACCAGCTTCTTCCAGGTGATTTTTGTAGCCTAGAAAAATCTTTGCTGATGTTTAGTATATTTTAACTGGTCAGCAGCATCAAATAAATGTGTACGGGTAATTCCTGTAACACTAGCCCATGGACCAAAGATATCTCCTGGCCAGCATTGGCCCTCTCGTCGGGCGCAATTACAAGTGTTTGGAGAGTCTTAAAGAAGGCTTTGCCATTTGAAGACATTAGCTGGAAAACTTTAAAGATGGCTTGCTAAAAAGCTTACGTGTTCTTTTTTGAAAGAAAGAGAACAATTTAGCAAATCCATAGTGTTTGTGTTTTAACAGAAGTCTAGACCAGCCACATTTAAGAAATAAAAGTTCTTCAGCACTGAGTATATAATTTTTAAATCACTCACCAATCTTCTTATACTAATAACTTCTGTCCTCAAGATGATTCCATGACATGACATTTAGGGACATGGAGTATAAAAGTGCTCTAAAATCAATTTTTTTATGATGAGCTCTACATTTCTCAATCTACATTTTGATCTTTCGCTAAATTTCCATTTCTGAAATGATATTTCTCTGAAGTTGCAATAAGATAATAGAATCAGTGTAAAACCAGTAGTCGAGGCCGCCATCACAGCAGCCCGACCCACGCCGGTTCGCATTAGATTCGAACAGTTGGCAATAAAACACTGGAGCCACGAACTGGTGAGCCATAAGCTTTAATTCTAGCTTGCACCCGGCGGGCAAGCAAAAACACACACTGGGCTCCAAAACCCACACATTCAGTGCTCACAAAGCTACTGACTTATCCGAGTTTCCTAGAATCAAAGGTTTCTAGCTCACCAGACTTATTCACCTCTGTTTCCCATCTCCTCCAGCACAAACTCTTAACAAACTGGCTTCTTCCTCAGCACTCTGCCATTTTGGCTACTTCTCCTCCACATGGCCTTAATCTGCTCTCCTCTCTAATACCAACCTCAGGAACTCAGGAACCAAGAGAGAGATCAAGCTACTGGTCTCTCCCACTTTATAGCATAGACTCAAAACCTTTAATCCAATTATACAAACAAGGAAGTCTCTGATACAAAGTCACCCATCTGAGGCATAATGGGATTCCTCCCTACATCACCACCCTAATCATCCAATCAGTCAAAGGTGTGGAGAAGGGCTTACTCTTAAACTAAGCCTTAGGTTATACTGACCCGGCCTGCCCACAGCCTGTTCCAGAACACACATTAATACCAACGAACTTCCATGTGGGCAGCGCCATCTTTAACAAAGTGAGCATACTATATTTTATCTGCCCAACAATCAGTCAGTAAATAAATTATTATCTTTGCATGCTTTTCCTTAGAAGCAATAATAGGGAAATGTGTGACATTGCTGAAAGCACTATGATGATTTTGGATCGTCACAAGTTTTATTTGTGAGAATTTATAGAATTTGAACATGAAAACAGAAAATTTGGCCTCATTTTACTTAAGCCAAAATGATGATTGAATAAAATAATTCACTGACTCCTCCCCAAGTGAAATGGTAAGCATCATCAAATCGTACTAATTTCAATACTGTTATTGGATTGCCATTGATTAGGCAGTGTTAAGAAATGGGAGTTCTAAAAGGTAACATTCTGTATAGCATTCAGATTACTTCGTTATGTTTTAGGAAAAACATAGCTAATCTTGTAATAGCATTTAGAAATATTGAAGGCACTTATTTTAATATGCAAAGCCAATTGGATTTTTTCTCAAGTATTTTACTTGTTTTCATTTTACATTGAGCCCTACATTGGAACAACCTCTTGTTTTCTTCCTTTCCAGATGAGAGGGCTCTCAATTTAATTGAATTGGCTCCCAGTGATCCTTGGGGCATGGGAAGAGCTGGGGGGAATTGGGCACAATGCCTTCTGCATCCCCAGTGGTCCTGAGATGAATGGACGTACAGTGGAATGAGAGAGACCTAAGAGACAGCACCACACGGTAGAAAGATAAACTAAAGCTATAGAGCTACACCGCTCTGAGGGCTGAAACAAAAACTCTGGTCAAAGACAACAGGCTAGAAATATTGGATAAGAGGTTTGAAATGGAAGAAACAAACTACGAAGATTCCTGAAGCTCTGGGGCATAATTAGAGGATTTCTAAACTAGCGGGCTAGAACCTTGGTCTTGGTAGAGAAGGCAAATGAAGCAGAAGGTATGAGCAGAGAGGTCCTGAATATGCTATGAGAATCACTTAACCATGCTCTGGATGGTATATTTTAACCATATGGTTATAACACCTTCAATTAAGTAAAACAAACAAACAAATAAACACCACCAGTGAATCTACAAAAAAATGAACATTTTAGGGTTGTTATTACTAGGAATTTTTGTGAGAATAAATGAAGTTTCACATTGTGTTTGAACCCGATATGCAGTGTCAACTTTAATCTCCTTAATAAGAACAGTCTCGGGGGAGAGCCAGCCTATGCTCTGGAAATGCCTGCCATTTGGCAAGTTCACCGTCTTTGTGGAGGTGAATTAATAAGACTCGTCTGTTTCTAAATGATCAAATAAAATTTTCTAAAATAAGCATGCTTTTCTACGTCAGTGGTCATGCTGCTACCAGTCTTGCAGTTAAAAGATTATATTTATTAGCACTGTAGTCAGATTCTTACGTTCACACAAATTTAAGTGTTCTGCAAAATCTTCCTTATTGGCTGAAGGTCAGAAGAGCAATGTCAGCACAGAATTCTCCCAGTACTCTCTCTCTCTGAAATCAGCCTCCCGCTCTGAATGTCTAAAGCTTTTTATCCAATATGGAAATCAAATATAACCAATCTGTCAAAATTCAAAGCCTTAAATTGTTTCCCTACTGGTATCGTATCTAGCCCACTGTAGTCACTTAATAAATATTTATTGAATGAGCACTCTTCTTATAGGGATTGCCACATCTCTTGGAGGATTTTTATATCTTTCTTTTACTTGAGTTTCTTAGAAGTTTGAGGTCCATACAATAGGGTAGCTCCTAGAGTATTTTTATCTGAAATTCTATGCAGTAAAAAGTGCTGTATCGTACTAGAGATTAATTTGTTGTATCCCATAATGCAGCTCTGTCTCATATTAAATCCCCGGGCCCAGAGACTTATACACTTTTTCAGATGCCTGAGCACACTCCTCTTGCTTCAATACATCAATAATGTAAGAAATGAAAAATACACTCTGAAATCAGATGATCAGGGTTCTGGTTTCAGCTCTGCCGCTTCCAATTGCGAGCAAGTTACGTAGCCCTCCTGAGACTTAGCTTCTTCCCCAGAAGAGTAAAGAAAATGATATGTACACATAGCAGCGCTAAGGTTTGAGTTACAAACTACAGGTCGTACTATGTCAAGTACGAGTGTGTACCTCAGTACCTAGTGTTGCATTCACCGGACCAAGAACAGACGTAGGAGAATTTCAGGACTTAAGAGGTTACTTTATTGGCCAAGTTAAACCTGCGCAGGGGTGAACTCTCTAGGTGTTCAGGAACACCTTATCCCCCCCCCCCCAGAGGGGCTGCAAACGAGAGTCGCACCTGCTGCTTACAGACTAAGGGTTTATATAGAGGCAGCAAGCAAGCCTCCTACAAAAGCAGATGTGTGTGGGGGGGAAGTTCTGGTTAGGCAAGGGGGAAGTCTTATACTGGTTTCTTTGTTCTGCTTTTACTCTATGAACATTTCCCTTTTCCTGATCCCTTCTTCTAAGCATTTAATGCTGGCAACCATCATATTTCTTTTGGGGCCCATCACCTAGCACAGTCAGAACTAAAAGAAAAATTATTTACTCTCCTCTTGAAAGTTCCAAGTCGTCCTTTTATTTCCTAAGTTGCTATATTCAGTTAGGCCAGGTAGAAATATTCTGTATCTGCAGCATTGATGGCTGCCTTGGAGAACCTATTGCTGGGACTATTTTTCTCCCAAAACATTATATTTGTACAAGAAGTTTGTGGGTGTTATTGAAGCAATGGAAAATAACAAAAAAGAACAAAAATCACTCATATGCTGACCACCATGAGAAAGCCATGGTTGACACTTATTTTCTTTTAAAATTGTATGCCTCTGTACATTATTATTATTGCCTGTTAATGTTAAATTCCAAATTACATAACTTTGCATAATAACACAAACACTTACTCGTTATTAAAATCTTTTCAATGACTATATTATGACTATGTGTGATCATAACCTAGTTCAAGTGACCATTCTTTCAATGTTAGCATTCAGGCTCTTTCTAGTGTTGTATTGTTTTAAATAACCATGCTTGTTGTGCATGAAGTTTTGTAAAATTTTCATGCTATTTTCTTCATAAAGATTACCAGTTAGAATTTTTGAACCAAAAATATGAGCTTAAAATGTTTTATTGTGATGAAATATAAATATTATAAAATTTACCATTTTCTTTTAGTTAAGTGAGAAAATACGAGGCAGAGAGACAGACTCTCACATGTGCCCCAACTGGGATCCACCCTACAAGCTCCCTATGAGGCGATGCTCTGCCCACCTGGGGTATTGCTACTTTTCTCAGCAACTGATCTATTTTTAGTGTCTGAGGCAGAGGCCATGGGAGCCATCCTCAGTGCCAGGGGTAAACACTTGAATCATCTGAGCCATGGTTGAAGAAGAGGGAAAAGGGGGAGGGGTGGAGAAGCAGATGGTTGCTTCTCCTGTGTGCCCTGACTGGAAATTGAACCCAGGACATCCACACATCATGGCCATGCTCTTCCACTGAGCCAACAAGCCAGGGATAAAATTTACATTTTTAGTCACTTTTAAATATACAGTTCAGTGACATTCATCATTTACAGTCTTGTGGAATCAACATCATTAATCTACACAACTGCCTCATAGTTCCAAATTGTAGTCTTTATATCCATTAAACAGTTCCTTATTTGTTCTTTCCCCAGACCCTGGCATGCACCATTCTACATCTGTCTCTGTGAATTTGACTACTCTGGGTTATTCATGTAGTAGAATCATACAATATTTGTCTTTTTGTAACTGGCTTTTTTCACTTGGCATAATGTTCTCAATGTTCGTGTATGTTATAAAATGTGCAAGAATTCTCTTCTTTTTTAAAGTCGAATAATATTCCATCGTATGTATATACTACATCTTGTTTATTCATTCATCCACTGATGGATATTTGGGTTGTTTCCATCTTTGGCTACTATTGTGAATAATGCAGCCAGAATATTGATATACAAACATCTCTTCAAGTCCCTGCTTTCAGTTCTTTCCCCAGAAATAAAATAGTTGAATCATACAGAAATTCTAATTTACCTTTTTCAAGAACCACCATACTGTTTTCTATAGGGTTCTACCACTTTACTTCCCCATGAACATGTGCAAGGGTTCCACTCTTGACAACATTTGGTATTTTCAAATTATTTTAAAGAAAATAGTAGTCATCCTATTGAATATGAGGTGATATTTCATTGTGGTTGTAATGCACATATTCTGTAATTGGTGATATTGAGAATCTTTTCATGTCCTTATTAGTTATCTATTTATCTGCTTTAAAGAAATGTCTAAAGTCTTCGACCATTTTTAGTCAGAGTGTTGTTTTCTGTTGTTGATTTTTTGGAGTCTTTTTAAAATATGTATTCTGTGTATTAACCTCTTATCAGACACATGATTTGTAAATATTTTCTCCTGTTCCATGGGTTGTCTTTTACTGTAGAGAGTATGATGGTGTTCCTTAATGAAGTTTAATTTAACTATCTGTTTTATTGCCTGCACTGTGTCACATCCAAGAAATCATTGCCATTGTTAGGAAGCTTTTCTCATTTTCCTATAAAAGTTTTACAGCTTTAGCTTTTATATAATTAACTCTTTGATTCATTTTGAGTTAGTTTTTTGTGTATGGCGTAAGGTGTAAGCGTCTAACTTCATTGTTTTGCCTATAGCTATCCAGTTTTCCCAATATCACTTGTTGAAAAAACTTGTCTCTATTCTGCTGAGTAGTCTTGCCACCCTTGTAGAAAAAATTTTGGTTACATATGTAAGACTTATTTCTGGACCCTCTATCCTATTGCATTGGTCTACATATTTCTCGTTATTTAGTCTATATGCCAGAGCCATACTGTCTTAATTACTACAGCTTTGTAGTAATTTTTAAAATGAGGAGTGTGAGAGCTGCAAGGTTTCTTCCAAGTTAAGTTTCTTAGCAATTTTTAGTATCGTAATAAAGTTGTTTTGCTCATTCAGTGGGCCAACATGGCACCTTCTCAAGAGGCTATCTCTGACTACCCTCTCTGATTCAGACTCCACCCAACTCTGATGTTCTCTATTCACAAACTGACGTCATAGTAGAGCATATCAGGAGATGGTGACTTAGAGAGGATGGTCAGAGGCAGTCTCTTGAGACAATAACATTTTTGCTGAGAGCAGAAGTATGAGAAGGATCCAGGAAGAGAGAAAGTAGTGGGAAGAGTATCCCGGGCAGTGGGAGCCCTGAGACTGCTGAGATAAGTGTCTTTAGAGAACTCAAGGAAGGCCTGTGTGGCTGGAGCATAGTTGGTGAACAGTGATGCTTGGGTGAGTGCAGTTGCATGGTAGGCAGTGACCATGTCAGGCAGACACCTGAATACTGTCTTCTAGTTATTTATGGAAAACTTTTCTTTATATTTAAATAGCACTAATGCTTAATTTTATTAATTATTAAAATGATGCATTTCATATTTATTTTAAATGTAAAAGAGATAGTTAATGTTTTTAAAAATTCAGAAAAGATGAAAGAGAAAACAGTTTTACCTACATCCATGACCCACGGGTAACTGCTTTTAACAGTTGGCTCATTTATTGTATGATTTTTTATGGAAATATTTTATCATATTATGTAACTGTGTTTATAATTTACAGAGCTTCATTTTTTGACATTATGATATCAGCATGTTATTGAATATACTTTGTATTATTTTTAAAGATTTCCAAATGTACCATCATATGGATATTCTTTAATAAAGGAATTAGAGAGCTATGGCCTATGGACCAAATTGTAAATAAAGTTTTATTGGAAGACAGCCACACTTGTTTGTTTACATATACTGTGTGGCTGCCTTTATGCTGCAGTGGCAGTGCTGAGAGGTTGAGACAGACTGTGCAGGATAAAAGTCCTAAAATATTTACTATCTAACCCTTTACAGAAAAGCTTTCCAATTTCTGCTCTGATATATTTAACTGTTTCTTCATTTTGTGTTTTAAGTAAGTAGTGTACATTTTTGTTTGTTTGTTTGTTGTTTTTTATTTGATATATAATTGACAGTGAAATTTTGCACATTTTTGGGGGGACAGAATTTTGAATACTCTATTACATTCATTCATTCATTCTTTTGTTCAACAAAAGTGTATTGAATACCTATTTTATACCTGGCACTGTGTTAGTTTCTCGAAATACACTTATAAATGAAGTACACATGGTTTTACAATATAGCCAGGAAAACAAATACATTAAAATGTGCTGAGCATTTTCATAAGCATCGTACAGAACTTATTTAATGAGATTGTCTCACATCAGAAAATCCTGGTTTAAACCAAGAAAACCAGGTGAGGCCTCTTTAAAAAAGTGGTGGCATCTGACGATGAAAGTCAATCATCAGGTTCACGAGTGGCATTGGCAGTAGAGAATGGAGTCTCAGGGAGAAGGAGCAGAATGTTTGAAGATCCAAAGAGGAAAATTCAGAGAAATATAAAGACCCCGAAGTTGCAAGGTTTTGGCTGAAGCAGCAAAGTGAGTGGGCAGGGGGACACATCCAGAGTAGTTTTCGGGCCAGGTTTTAAAAATTTTTTTAAAAACTGTTTTAATTTCTAAGAGTATAAGAAACTACTGAAAGCAGCTTCATGTACTAGTTTGACTGGAAAATGGAGAATATTTTGGAAAGAATGAGGAATCAAAGCAGAGATATCAGTTGGGAGTTCGTGGCAAGGAAGATGGAGTTTATACTAAGGCAGTTGTTGTGGAGACAGGAAGAATGGAACATATTTGAGAGAAATGTTGTAGGTTGATTGATGAGATTTTGCAATAACTAGTGATGGAAGTTGAGAATGGGGAGGAACCAAGGATAACCCCAAGTGTCTGGCTTGTGAAACTGGGTAGACTTCAGTGTCTTTCTATGACACAGAGCACTGTAAGAGGAGGAGTTTATTAAGAATGGGAATGGGGCCTGACCAGTGGTGGCGTAGTGGATAAAGTGTTGACCTGGAAACCCGAGGTTACTGGTTCGAAACCGTGGGCTTGCCTGGTCAAGGCATGTGTGGGAGTTGATGCCTCCTGCCCCTCCCCCTCCCTTTCTCCCTCTTTCCCTCCTCTGTAAAATGAATAAACAATAACTAAAATAAAAAGAATGGGAATGGAGTCTAAGACATTGAGTTTGAGATGGCTAAAAAATACATAGAAGGAGATGCCACTAAAGAGGTGAGATAGACCAGCCCAGGCTTGAGGGCCTAAAACAGGTGCAAGTACAGTGCTAGAGACATATATTCAGACATCTGTGGCCAACAAACGATTATAGACATCATTAGAGTTAGTGAGTTTACCTGAGCATAGAGTGTAGAGTGGGGTGAACATAATATCCTAGGATCAAGGCTCAAAGAATGCCATCATTTTTAGTCAGATGAAGGAGGTAGAACAGGAAAAAGTAGATCAATAAAGACTGACAACATAAATGGAAGGAAATCAGAAGAACGGTATAAATCAAAGGGAAGAGTGTTTTAAAGGGAAGAAGTAGCTAACAAAGACAGATGCTGCGGAGAAGTCATATGAGCAAAAATACTGGAAAAGTGCTTACTGATTTGATTGAAATGGGTGATCTTTAGTGTCATGTGTGAAGTTCATACAGCAGACCTGTGATGGAGAAACAATTCGGAGATAGTTGGGTTAAGTGGGAGGTGAAGATGGGGAAAAACAAGTGTACATGATTTAGTTAAATTGTGAAAGAAGAGAGATAAGTTAGAAGTTTATAGGAGAGATGGGGCTAAAGAAGGTTTTTTGGTTTGTTTGTTTTTAACAAAGAAGCTTAATCTCATACCCATTTTTAAATTTCTTCTCAAATATTATTACTAACACTGGGGAACAAAATTTTTGTTGCATACACAAAAACACTTGTTCTTACCTAATTCGAGTGCACTGATCTCAAATACGACATTCATTTTTCTCTGTAAGCTACAGTTTTTTTGCAATTCAAGATTTTAGGTTTTTATCTTACTGTAAAATTTTCAACATTTAGTTTAACATAATGAAGTAGAATGTTTTCTTGGGCATTATTTTTGTGAAAATATAATAATTTATATAATGCAGTTAATACACTAAAAGATATGATTGCATAAGAATTTGTCTACAGTTTTGAAATAGAACATATTAAAACACTTATTTTAATCATAAAATTTATGCAAAACTTATTTAAATTCTATTCAGGCAAAAATTTGCGTTTGTAGCTCTTGTGTTTGTGTACTTGTTGAGGACAATCTCAATTGATGCTCCAGCAGTAGTCTGCTCATCATTAACAGCTCCAAGATTTTCAGGAAACTTATCAAGGTGACTGTTCAGGAAGTGAATCTTAACGCTCATGTTACATCCAATGTCGCAAAAAGCCAACAGCATCTTTTGAACCAGAAGTTCATAGTTTTCTGCTTTTTTGTTGTCAAGGAACTTCTTTGTAACTGCCACAAAAGACTGCCATGCTGCTTTCTTCTCCTTATTCATTTTCCTGACAAATTCTTTGTCACATATAAGGGTTCGAATTTGAGGTCCACGAATATATCTGCTTTTATCTTCTTGAAAGACAAGGCAGGAAAAGCAGAAATAATATATTGAAAGCATTCACTTTCTCTACTCAAAGCCTGAACAAACTACTTCATTAAGCCAAGTTTGATGTGAAGTGGGGGAAAAATGATCCTGTCTCGATGACCTACAGGTTTATTCACAATATTTTGCATCCCTACTTCCAGAGCTTCACGTTTAGGCCACTCCTTCTGTGTCAGTATTTCTCCCAAGCTCGGCTGTCCCACAAACACAAAAAGCAGGGATAGTTCGTGAAAAATCTCTGTTGTCCTAGCAGGAAATTTACCATTTTAAGATCCACACAAATGATCCAGTTATGCTCCTCATACTTCAGAAAGTCGAGGACAATTTTTATGTCATTATAATATTCTTGCAGATGAGTTGAATAATCAATTAGAACCACTGCATAAACATTACTGTTGTATAGGAGAACACATTTCAGACTCCATTTAGAGTTGTCAAGAAATAGCAGCCATTCTGTTGTACTGTAGTGGTAACACTTAGCTGGCTGAGAAGACTACTGATATCATGACAATAAACAAAGTGTCTTTGGAAAAAAAGCGCACAAAAATTTGTTCACACTTCCTGAAATGGGATACGTTAGCTGACCAGTGAAATACATTCTTTTCTTGAAACCTGGAAGCTAATAAGTCTACTACTTCATTGATAGGCCCAAATCTCTTACCTAGTCATTCATTTCGGGTTGGCTAAACTGCTGAGGGGTTAATGACTGCTTGGCATCAGAAGAAGACCCTTCAGATTCTACAGCCATCTCCTCATGCATCTTATCAAAATACACTTGATCACCATGTTCACTTTCTTCTTCCTTAGAAGAAATAAAACCATTGAAAACTGGAAGCGGGAGTGTCTCAGAGTGTGGGATAGGTTGTATTGCTGAAGGAATATTAGGATATGCAATCATATGCCTTTTTTTCTTGCCCATGCACTTCATATGGATCAGACAGAAATAACAGTCACTGCTGTGGTTCTTAGGCTCATGCCAAACCATGGGAATACCAAAAGGCATTCCTTTGCATTTTTCTTTTGTTCAGTCACAAAGCATTTCAGCATTTCCTCACAATTATGACACACAATATAAGGAGCCCAATTCTTGTCTTGATTGCCAAGGGGAACTTGAAAATAGGCAATATATGCACCTGTCACAAATGATGAAATATTGTGCTTTTGACGTTGAAGTGTGTAACAGCCACATATATAACAGAAGGTGTCAGGACTATTCTTACATTTATACCTACTCGAAGAAGCCATGATTCAATCTTAAAACTAAAAAGGGTGTTTTTATCAGATAATAATTTTTTACATTTAAAATTAACTACGGTTATGTAAAAGTGATGTTTATAAAACATTAATTGCCTTGTTGTGGTTATGTTCAATCCAAGAGTTGTTGCCATTTAACTCCAATTTAAAAAGCAATGCATGCCATTAACTGTAACAAAAAGAAATTAAAATTGCATAAAAACTAGAGCACGCACCAAAAAAATGGATTTCGGATTTGGAATCAGCAATGCAGAAATATATAGAAAATGTTCTAAAACCTCTTGCAATAGAAAATGAAATGAAAATTAACACTGTTCCCCAGTGTTATCTTTCATCTGAGAATATTCACACACTATTATCTTGTATACATATACATGGGGTCCTCGGCTTATTACCGTGTCGACATAGGACATTTCGAGTTTACAATGCTATAAGGACACTCATTGAGGCCAGGCAGGTTCACTTTGGATTCAGGCAGATGGTAGAGAAACTGCAGAGCCAGAAAGGGTCACTTTTTCCTTGGAACAATGTGATCTTTTTTCCTTTTAAAACTTTTTGGTGCAAAAGCCCTCCCCCAACACACATTAATATAATCACATCCATCCCAAGCAAGAAGGGCAACTAATATTATCACCTGGATGATGGGTTTCCACGTGGGCAGCGCCATCTTTAAGAAAGTGAGCATAATATATTTTATCTGCCCAACAGCTTCCAATGCCCCTCCCCTCTGACAGCTGTCAGTCTGTTCCATGTCTCCATGTCTCTGTTTCTATTTAGTTTTTCAGTTTACTTTGCTCACTAGATTCCACATATAAGAGAGATCACGTGGCATTTGTCTTTCCCTGAGTGGCTTACTTCACTTAGCACATTATTCCCCAGGTGCACTCATACTGTCAGAGAGGTAAGAGGGCCTTCTTTGTACAGCTAAGTAGCAGTGTCTTGTGTAAATGTACCACAGCGTTTTTATCCGCTCATCTACTGATGGGCCCTAGGGCTGTTTCCAGATCTTGGCTATTATAAATAATGTTGCACTGAACACAGGTTGCATATATAATTTTTTAAAATTAATTTTATTTTAAAAATTAAATTTAAATGGGTGACATTAATCAGTAAGAGTAGCTAGGTTTCAGGTAAACATTCCTATAATGTCTGAACTGTTGATTGTGTTGTGTACCCATCACCCAAAGACAAATCATTTTCCATCACCTTATATTTGTCTCCCTTTTCTACTTTCCCCCACACCCCCCCACACCCCCCTCCCTCCAATAACCACCTCACTTTTATCTATGTCCATGTGTCTCATTTTATATCCAGTGGTGAGATTCAAACAATTTAACAACTGGTTGTCTGCCCTAATGACCATTTTAAGTATAAAAAATCAATACACCAAGAGGTAGCTTATCATTTCATGTATTTAATACTTAAATAAGAATGATAAAAGAGGTACACAAAACTAGATCACGTTATAAGAAAGAGTTTTAAAACATTAATTAAAACGTATTAAATAATACCTGACAAAAGACAATACAACTGTTATTTAAGATATTTCCATATTGATTGGAATTTTGGGCGTAAAACAAAACTGAAACAAATGACAGCTTGTCACCCCCTGGTTGTTTGGCACTTTTTTCTTTATGTTATATGTTTGTTTACGGAAGTAACAAATGTGAGGGAATTAAAATACAGTATTTCATCAAAGGTATAAGTTTTATGAAATGAATAAATAAATATTACAAGCATAGTTCCGTCAAATTTTTTCATCTATGGACAGAATAACATTACTACAGGTGCTTAGAATACTCTGTTGCAGGTGCTTTACCATGCAGTGGCGCAGTGGATGGATCGTAGGACTGGAATGCCAAAGACCCAGGTTCGAGACCCTGAGGTTGCCAGCTTGAGCTCGAGCTCATCTGGTTTGAGCAAAAGCTCACCAGCTTGAGTCCAAGGTCCCTGCCCGAGCAAGGGGTTTCTTGATCTGCTGAAGGCCCACGGTCAGGGCACATATGAGAAAGCAATCAATGAACAACTAAGGTGTCAAAATGAGAAACTGATGATTGATGCTTCTCATCTCTGTATTCTTTCTTCTCTGTCTGTCCCTATCTATCCCTCTCTCTGTCCCTGTAAAAAAAATAAAAATAAAAAAAGAATACTCTGTTGCAGAAATGAACATTAAAAAAGAGTAAGCTATGTAAAATTGTGATTTCCACAAAACAAAGGCAGCCACACACTTTAGAGAGAACCCTGATTACAAGTGCCATTTTAACAACTGGTTTGCTGAACTCAACAAAAAATTAGGTATCTGTTCTATTGAACCAGTGCAAACTGGCTAAATTCCACCACTGTTTATATCCCACCTGTGTGAAATCCTATAGTACATAGACTTTTCTGATTTACTTATTTCACTCAGTATAATGTTCTCAAGGTCCACCAATGTTGTTGTAAATGGAAATATTTAGTGTTTCATATTACTTTGGCTATATTTCCACAAGTGGATTTGAGTGGTCAAAAAATAGTTCCATTTTAATTTTGAGGAAACACCATACTCTTTTCTACAGTGGCTGTACAGTCTGCATTCTTACCAGCAATGCAGAAGGGTTCCCTTTTCTTCACATCCTCACCAGCACTTGTTTGTTGATTTACTGATGATCCCCACTCTGACATGTGTGAGGTGGTATCTCACTGTGGTTTTGATTTGCATTTCTCAGATGATTAGCAATGTTGTGAATCTTTTTATGTGTCTATTGTGCACCTGTATATCCTCTTTGGAGATGTGTCTATTCAAATCCTTTCCTAATTTTTAATTGAATTGTTTGTTTTCTTAGTGTTGAGTTGTATAAGTTCTTTATATTGTTTGGGTATTAACCCTTTTCAGTTGTTTCATTGGCAAATATGTACTCCCATTCAGTGGACTGCCTTTTCATTTTGTTGATGGTTTCTTTTGGTATGCAAAAACGTTCTAGTTTGGATATCCAGTCTGGTGCTAGACCCAGTTGGCTCCTACCGGCCCCCGCCCACTGGCTAAGGAGTATGGGCCCCATTTCCTTGCGTGTTTGCCATCACATCCCCAGTGTCCCCTACTCATCCTCACCTGCACTGCCCTGTCCCCTGAACCGTCCTGTGAACTCCAGAAAGAGCCCCGCCCGAGTCGCATCACTGAGGCAGCCAGGTTGGGCCCCCACACCCCTGGAGGCCGGCTCCACCCCCGGCTGCGCCTGCGCCAGCCCCCACCCCCGAATCCCCGCCTCCAAAGGCTCCCACTCCAAGGGCTCCTACGAGCTGAGCCGCTTGCTCTGGGCTGGGCTGAGATACCCGCTCTGCTCCCTTTCGTCCTGCCCAGCTCTGCTACTGTCCAGAACTGTGACCTCGGAGGAGGCGAGGCACCTGCTCTTTCAGTCTCACGTGGCATCTAAATTCTGTCTGTCCTCCCAAGTACCTGACGATGAACAGAGAAAAAGAGGAAATGTTTGTTCTTTAACGACGTCCGGCCACATTGGATTTGAGAGTTTGCCTGATCAGCTGGTCAACAGATCCATCCAGCAAGGTTTCTGCTTTAACACCCTCTATGTTGGGGAAACTGGAAATGGAAAGTCAACGCTGATTGATACATTGTTTAATACTAATTTTGAAGACTGTCGATCTCCACATGTTTACCCATCTCCACATTTTTACCCAAATGTCAGACTTGAAGCTCAGACTTATGAGCTCCAAGAAAGTAATGTTCTATTGAAATTGACTATTGTGAGTACAGTAGGATTTGCTGACCAAATAAACAATGGAGAGAGCTACCAGCCGATCGTTGACTACCTAGATGCTCAGTTTGAGGCCTATATCCAAGAAGAACTGAAAATTCACCGCTCCCTCTTCAATTACCATGACTCCCGCATCCACGCGTGCCTCTACTTCATCTCCCCTATGGGCCACTCGCTGAAGATGCTTGACCTGCTGACCATGAAGAGCCTGCACAGCAAGGTGAACATTATACCAGTGATTGCCAAAGCAGATACAATTTCTTAAACTGAACTGCAGAAGTTTAAGATCAAGCTCATGAGTGAGCTGGTCAACAGCAGTGTCCAGATATACCAGTTCCCAACGGACGACGACACCGTGACTGAGATCAATGCTTCAATGATGGTCACTTGCCCTTTGCTGTTGTAGGAAGTAGGGATGAGGTGAAGGTTGGAAATAAGATGGTCAAAGGGCGCCAGTACACGTGGGGTGTTGTCGAAGTGGAAAACGAAAGCCACTGTGACGTCATCAATCTGAGGGAGATGCTCATCTGCACCAACATGGAGCACCTGCGGGAACAGACGCACAGTAGGCACTACGAACTGTACCGGCGCTGCAGGCTGGAGGAGATGGGCTTTACAGACGTGGGCCCTGAC
The DNA here is from genome assembly GCA_037038555.1 of Rhynchonycteris naso. Classification (NCBI taxonomy): domain Eukaryota; kingdom Metazoa; phylum Chordata; class Mammalia; order Chiroptera; family Emballonuridae; genus Rhynchonycteris; species Rhynchonycteris naso. The sequence continues at coordinate 138,239,490 of CM072996.1, forward strand.
AACCGGCCACTCAGCCTTCAAGGGACCTATGAAGCCAAAAGACACGAATTCTATGAGGAACGCCTGAGGAAAGAAGAGATGAAGCAGATGTTTGTGCAGCACATGAAGGAGAAGGAAGCCATGCTCAAAGAAGCAGAGAGGGAGCTACAGGCCAAGTTTGAGCACCTCAGGAGGGTTCACATTGAAGAGACAATGAAACTTGAAGAGAAGAGAAAGATTTTGGAAGAAGAAATGGTGTCTTTCTCTAAAAAGAAAGCCACCTCCGAGATCTACCAGATATGCCACTTTTATGGCAGTTGGCAGCAACCTGAAGAAGGACAAGGAGCGTAAGCCCTCCAATTTTATCTAAAACAAAGGTTCTAGATCACAGAAGGTCATCACAAGCAAAATTATTAAAATACTAGAAGTCTGCTGTGATTTTCTTCTATTTTTATTTGCTATAGCCTTTATTCTGTATGTGGCCAGTGACCACAGTTACTGCTGTCTCTGGAAAACCATTTTAAGTGTAAGGTCAAAGCCTAAGCCAGAGTGGGGAACCACTTCCACTCCCTGCTGCTCCTGTGCTGGGCTGTCACAGGTCTAGACCATTGCCCCTGCTGCTCACTCCCATCACTGCAGAGTGTTACACACACCACAGGGAAGCGTTGGCACCAGAGGAAACACAGGGCATATTCACATTCCGCTGGCTGATTGCATTTATACTCTAAGATGAGCCTCTTTTGTACATACAAAGGGTGAAATTTAAGGAACATGGTTTAAAATGAATTATGTACCTGAAACTCTGACCTCTCAGTAATCCTTAGAACTTTTTTTTTTTTTTTTTTTACAGGGACAGAGAGAGAGAGAGAGAGTCAGAGTGGGAGTTAGATAGGGACAGTCAGATAGGAACCGAGAGAGATGAGAAGCATCAATGAGTAGTTTTTCATTGCCGTTGGGACACCATAGTTGTTCATTGATTGCTTTCTCACATGTGCCTTGACCGTGGGCCTTTAGCAGACCTAGCTACACCTTGCTGGGGACAACGACCTTGGGTCCAACTCCCTAGCTTTTTGCTCAAGCCAGATGGGCCCGCGCTTAAGCCAGATGCGCCCGCGCTGAAGCTGGCGAGTTCAGAGTCTCGAAGCTGGGTCTTCCGCATCCCAGTCTGAAACTCTTATCACTGTGCCACCACCTGGTAAGGCAATCCTTAGAACTTTTTAATTTTTTTAATTAATTTTAATGGGGTTATACCAATAACTCAGGGTACATATGTTCACAGAAAACATCTCCAGATTACCTTATCATTCAATTATGTTGCATACCCATCACCCAAAGTCAAATTGTCCTCTGTCACCTTCTATCTGGTTTTCTCTGTGCCCCTCCCCCCCTCCCTATCCCACCCTCTTCTCCCTCCCCTGCCCTGTAACCACCACACTCTTGTCCATATCACATAGTCTCACTTTTATGTCCCACTTATGTATGATATCATGCTGTTCTCAGTTTTTTTTCTGTTTTACTTATTTCACTCCATATAATGTTATCAAGGTCCATCCATTTTGTTGTAAATGATCTGATGTCATCATTTCTTATGGCTGAGCAGTATTCCATAATATATATGTACCAAAGCTTTTTAATCCACTCGTCCTCTGATGGACACTTGGACTGTTTCCAGATCTTCGCGATTGTGAACAACGCTGCCACGAACATAGGGGTGCATTTTTCCTTTTCGAACAGTGCTATGGTGTTCTTAGGGTATATTCCTATAAGTGGGATAGCTGGGTCAAAAGGCAGTTCGATTTTTAATTTTTTGAAGAATCTCCATACTGTTTTCCACAGTGGCTGCACCAGTCTGCATTCCCACCAGCAGTGCAGAAGGGTTCCCTTTTCTCCACATCCTTGCCAGCACTTGTTCTGTGTTGTTTTGCAGATGAGCGCCATTCTGACTGGTGTGAGGTGATATCTCATTGTGGTTTTAATTTGCATTTCTCTAATGATTAGTGATGTTGAGCATTTCTTCATATGCCTATTGGCCATCTGTATGTCCTCTTTGGAGAAATTTCTATCCATTTCTTTTGCCCATTTTTTGATTGGATTGTTTGTCTTCCTGGTGTTGAGTTTTATAAGTTCTTTATAAATTTTGGTTATTAACCCTGTATCAGGCATGCTGTCGAATATGTTCTCCATTGTGTGGTTTGTCTTTTTATTCTGTTCTTATTGTCTTTAGCTGTGCAAAAACTTTTTAGTTTGATATAGTCCCATTTGTTTATCTTGCCTTTTATTTCATTTGCCCGTGGAGATAAATCGGCAAATATATTGCTGCTACAGATGTCGAAGAGCTTACTGCCTATGTTTTCTTCTAAGATGCTTATGGTTTCATGGCTTACGTTTAAGTCTTTTATACATCTTGAGTTTGTTTTTGTGAATGATGTAAGTTGATGGTCTAGTTTAATTTTTTGCAGGTAGATGTCCAATTTTTCCAACACCATTTGTTGTAGAGGCTGTCTTTACTCCATTGTATGTTCTTTCCTCCTTTGTCAAATATCAGTTGTCCATAAAGGTGTGGGTTTATTTCTGGGTTCTCTGTTCTGTTCCATTGATCTATGTGCCTGTTCTTATGCCAGTACCAGGCTGTCTTGAGTATAATGGCCTTGTAGTAAACCTTGATATCCGGAAGAGTGATACTTCCTGCTTTATTTTTTCTTTTTAAGATTGCTGAGGCTATTCGTGTTCTTTTTGGTTCGATATAAATTCTTAGAATATGTGTTCTATATCTTTGAAGTATGTCATTGGTATTTTAATTGGTATTGCATTGAATTTATAAATTGCTTTGGGTAATATAAACATTTTAATGATGTTTATTCTTCCTAGCCATGAGCATGGTATATGCTTCCACTTGTTTGTATCTTCCTTGAGTATTTTATCAATGTTTTATAATTTTCCGAGTACAAGTCCTCAACCTCCTTGGTTAAATTTACTCCTAGGTACTTTATTATTTTTTGCTGCAATAGTGAAGGGGATTGTTTCCTTAATTTCTTTTGCTGACAGTTTTTTGTTGGTATATAGAAATGCCTCTGATTTCTGAGTATTAATTTTATATCCTGCCACCTTGCTGAATTCATTTGTCAGGTACAGTAATTTTTTGACTGAGAACTAAGGGTTTTCTATATCCAATATCATATCATCTGCAAATAATGACAGTTTTACTTCTTCTTTTCCAATGTGGATGCCTTTTATTTCTTCTTGTCTGATTGCTGTAGCTAGGATTTCTATAACTATGTTGAATAAGAGTGGTGAAAGGGGGCATCCCTGCCTGGCTCCTGATCTTAAGGGGATTGCTTTTAATTTTAACCCATTTAGTATGATATTTGCTGTGGGTTTGTCATAGATGGCCTTTATCATGTTAAGGATTGTTCCCTGTATTCCCACTTTACTGAGAGTTTTGAGCTTGAATGGGTGCTGGATTTTATCAAATGCCTTTTCTGCATCTATTGAAATTATCATGTGATTTTTGTTCTTCCTTTTGTTTATGTGCTGAATCACATTGATTGATTTGCGAATATTGAACCAGCCTTGCCTCTCCAGAATAAATCCCACTTGATCATGGTGTATGATTTTTTTCATATATTGCTGGATCCAGTTAACTAATATTTTGTTGAGAACTTTAGCATCTAAATTCATCAGGGATACAGGCCTATAATTTTCTTTCTTTGTGTTGTCTTTGCCCGATTTTGGGATCAGAATTATGCTCGCCTCATAAAAGGAGTTTGGAAGTCTTCCTTCCTCTTGAATTTTTTGAAATAGCTTGAGGAGGATAGGACTTAGTTCTTCTTTGAGTTTTTGGTACAATTCAGTTGTGAAGCCATCAGGCCAAGGACTTCTTTTGGGGGGGAGGTTTTTGATAACTGTTTCGATCTCATTTGTTGTAATTGGTCTATTTAAGAGTTCTGATTCTTCCAGATTGATTTTTGGAAGATTATATGATTCAAGAAATTTGTCCATTTCACCTAGGTTGTCTAATTTTTTGGCATAGAGTTCTTCTTAGTATTTTCTTACAATACTTTTTATTTCTGTTGTGTCAGTTGTTATTTCTCCACTCTCATTTCTAATTTTATTTATTTGGGTCCTCTTTTTTTTTTTTTTTGGTGAGTCTAGTTAATGGTTCATCTATCTTGTTTATCTTTTCAAAGAACCAGCTCCTGGTTTCATTGATCCTCTGTATTGTTTCCTTAGCCTCTATGTCATTTATTTCTGCTCTGATCCTTCCTTCTACTGGTCCTGGGCTTTATTTGCTGTTGTATTTCTAGTTCTTTTAGCTGCAGGGTCAGGTTGCCTATTTGAGCTTTTTCTAGCTTTTTTTGGTATGCCTGTAGTGCAATGAACTTCCCTCTCAGTATTTCTTTTGCTGTGTCCCATAAATTTTGAGTTGATGTATGCTCATTATCATTCGTTTCTAGAAACTTTTTTATTTCTTCTTTGATCTCTTTGTTAATCCATTCATTATTTAATAACATGCTATTAAGTTTCCAAGTGTTTTGAGTATTTTTCAGTTTTTCTTTTGTGGTTAATTTCTAGTTTCATGGCATTGTGATGAGAGAAAGTGCTTGATATGATTTCAATCTTCTTAAATTTATTGAGACCATTTTTGTGTCCTAACATGTGGTCTATCCTCGAAAATGTACCATGAGCACTCGAGAAGAATGTATATTCTACTGCTTTAGGGAGAAAAGTTCTGAAGATATCTATTAAATTGAGTTGATCTAGTATCCCTTAAGTCTGTTGTTTCTTTATTAATTTTCTTTCTTTTGGATCAACCCAGTGTTGTTAGTGGGGTATTGAAATCCCCTACTATTATAGTATTGCTGTCAATCTCGCCCTTTATATTCATCAAAGTCTTCTTTATGTATGTCGGGGCTCCTAAATTTGGTGCATAGATATTTATAATAGTTATATCTTCCAGTTGAATTGTTCCCTTTATCATTATGTAGTGTCCTTCTTTATCTCTTACTACAGTCTTTGTTTTAAAGTCCATTTTGTCCGATATAAATATTGCTACCCCAGCTTTTCTTTCATTTCCATTTGCATGAAATATTTTTTCCATCCTTTTACCTTCAGTTTATGTGCATCTTTTGTTTTAAGGTGTGTCTCTTGTAGACAGGATATATATTGGTCCTGTTTCTTTATCCACGCAGCTACCCTATGTCTTTTGATTGGATTATTTAATCCATTTACAATTAAGGTTATTATTGATATGTATTGTTTATTGCCATTTTATTCTTTAAAGCTGTATTCTTCTTTGGCTATATATTTTTTCCCCTTTGAACTGTTCACAACAGGCCCCTTAGTATCTCCTGCAGAATTGGTTTGGTTTTAATTTATTTTTTGAGGATTTCTTTTGTCTGGGAAGCTCTTTTTTCTCCTTCAATTTTAAACATTAGCCTTGCTGGATAGAGTAGTCTTGGTTATAGGTTCTTGTTCTGCATTACTTTGAATATATCTTGTCATTCTCTTCTGGGCTCAAGTGTTTCTGTTGAGAAGTCGGATGTCATCCTTATGGGGGCTCCTTTGTAGGTGATAGCCTTTTTTTCTCTAGCAGCTTTTAAAATTTTCTTTTTATCCTTTAGCTTTGGTATTTTAACTATTAAGTGTCTTGGTGTAGATTTTTTTTTTTTGTTTCTCTTTAATGGAATTCTGTGTGCTTCTTGGACGTGTGGAATGTTTCCCAGCCTTAATTTAGGAAAGTTTTCTGCTATGATTTGATTGAACAAAGTTTCTATTTTTCATTCTCTCTCCTCTTTTTCAGAACCTCTATGATATGAATGTTGTTTCTCTTCATGTTGTCACAGAGCTCCCTTAGAGTTTCCTCACATTTTTTTCGTCTCTTTTCTTTTTTCTGCTCTGCTTCTGTGCCTTTGTTTATTGTGTCCTCTAACTCCCTGATTTGATCCTCAGCGTGATTCATCCTGCTTTTAATTCCTTCCATTGTGGTCTTCAGTTCTGATACTGTATTTGTCATTTCTGTCTGATTCTTTTTTATTATTTCAATTTCCTTTTTTATACTTGTTATCTCTTTATTTAGGTGTTCATAGTGACTATCCATTGTTGCTCTAATTTTTTTGAGCATCCTAACTATCATTATTCTAATTTCTGCATCTGGTAATTTGGTTATATGTGGTTCATTCAGGTCCTTCTCTGGTGATTTCTCTTGATTCATTTGGTTTGCATTTCTCTGCCTGCCCATTTTGTCTGTGTATAAGAAGGTTGTGCCCACTGGAGTCCAGTAAGTGTTGCCTTTGTGTTCTCTAAGTGTGGACTGTCTGCAGGCCCGCCACCATCTGTGCCGCTGCCTAGGGTGGTTGGGTATGGACGTTGCCAGCGCCAGCCCACTGCGGCTATTACTGTGATTTTCCCCTCTCCTCCGCGTGAGGGTCTGTCACTCAAGCCACAAGCCTCAGCACCAAGGTTAGAGGTGAGCACCTTTGTTCAGCTGCGGACCCAGCATGTTTCCGGGCTTCCACCAAGCCACCGCGGTCAGAGCCTGCTCGCCACATCTTCTTGGGTTGGACGGGGCTGCTGATATGCTCTCAGCTGTGAGCCTTTTCCCGTGTGGAGCTTTAGCCCTGTCCTCAAGACCAGGGCCCGCCCGCGGAGGATCGCAAACCTTGGTTTATTGGGCCGGGCATGGCTGCTGGCTTGTGCTCAGTTGCAAACTTCCGCTGGTTCTGGGCTCTAGCTCCGCCCCCACATTCTGAGACAGCTCATGCACACAGGATGGCAAACCGCGGTGTCTCGGGCCTGTTGGAGCTGCTGATGTCAGCTCAGCTGCGAACCTCCGCCCTTCCCTGGTCCTAGCCCTGTCCCCGTGGTCAGGGCAAACCTGTGCTGGGTCGCAGAGCAGATCTCTGCCCGTTTCTGGCCTTCTGCTTTTCCCCCACAGGTGGGGCTACAGGCGGGCTAGCAGCTGACGGACCGCTTTCGCACATCCCTTCTACCCCTGCTGGGCTAGACCGAGTTTACACCGGCTGGGCATCTACCCTTGCAGACAGAACTGCATTTCAGTGTCCCGCCGCCACCGTTCCCTCCAGCAACCCTCAGCAGAGTGAGAAGCGGCCCCGAAGCTCAGACCCTACCACTTCATACTGTAGTCCTGGAAGCTCCCTCCATCTAAGCAGCTCTGCTCTAAGTGTCACAGGAGAGCTTGTTTGTCTGGTGTCCTGTCTCCCTTTGCTGGTATTGTTAGTTCCAGGGGAAATATTCGTTATTGATTAGGGAAGTGACTTTCCCAGGGGTTAGGGTGGCTGTCCCTCAGAGTGTTTCTCCCTGTGGCTTCCAGTTTACTCTCTCTTCCCGCTGCTCTGGTCCTCTCCTCTGACCCCGTTTCCTGGAGCCCCAGGTGAGTGGCTGTGAGAGAGGCTTTCTGCACTGTTTCTTTAAGAATCTTGGGTCTGTCTCTTTCTCACAGACAGTATCCTTACTTGTTTCACAGCTCAATACTATCCAAACGCCTCTTCTAGGCGCTGGGACTGGAGGCTGGGGCTTTGTTCCTGGGACTCAGGTCCCTCCCTCTCTGCCAAACTCTCCTCCCGCCACGCAGGTTTCTCCGGGCTGCTGTTCGCTCTGGGGAGCTGAGCAGCCCTCTTCGCATTTTCGCTATTCCTACCAGTCTCAGTGTGACTTCTTCTGTGTTCCTTGGTTGAAGAGTCCACTTAGTTTAGTTCAAAGTTGGTTTATCCAGATGATGGTTCTTAAAATTGAGTTATAATCCACTTTGGTTCTGGGAGTTGGAAGTTGGTACGTCTGCCTACTCTATCGCCATCTTGTTTCTCCTTCAGAACTTTTTAATTTTTGATATCCAGTTGGTAATGTGATTCTAGGTGTTCATATCAAATTTTGTATGACATGGTGGCCTTCCATGCTTCCGCATTACTTCTGTGGTTGATTTGTAGTATTCTGATAGAACAAAGAATGCTTAAAAGAATAAGCATCCAGGTGTACACACTCTATTCTTGTGCAAGTAGTTCTTGTGCAGGTGTTCTCACAGTATTTGTATTAGGTTGTGTTACATACCTGTTGCTTGGATCTCTGTCTTCCAGGACAGAAATAATAAGATTGGCTTATCTTACTAAAGATATTTCTTAAGAAAATACCTATGAACACCTGTATATTAAAGATATAAAAATTTAGACAATTCATCTCAAAAGGGATCATTGAATTCAGTGCCTTAGTATTCTCAGAACAATTAACTTCTTTTTTTTAAAAATTTTTTTTAAAGGTGAATCTTTTTATTTTATTTTATTCATTTTAGAGAGGAGACACAGAGTGAGAGAGAGAGAGAGAGAGAAAGAGAAAGAGAGAAAGGGGGGAGGAACTGGAAGCATCAACTCCCATATGTGCCTTGACCAGACCAGTACAGGGTTTTGAACTGGTGACCTCAGTGTTCCCAGGTCGACGCTTTATCCACTGTGCTACCACAGGTCAGGCGAACAATTAACTTCTCAATGGTTGTAGGTATATATACTTTTTTAATTTTTGTACTTAGCCTAAATAAAACTGACATTTTACTCTTGACAAATAAAATATATCAGCTTTTTTACTAAAATGTGTTTAAATTACATTAACTTTTTATAAACTGTCATCTTAAAGATTTTATCAAACTTCATTTAATTTTATGTTTGAATTATTTTAAAACAGGTATATTACGAGAATTTTTCAAACAACAAAATGTTTAACAGCCTATGTTAGACTCTGAACAGTGTTTTTTGTTTGTTTTTTATAAAGTTGTGTAAGTTGCAAATTAAATCTTTTATTTTCTAGCACAAAAAACACTTTCTAGTTTAATATAGTTTCATTTGTTTATATTTTCCTTTATTTCCCTTGCTTGAGGAGATATAGCAGTAAAAATATTGCTAGAAGAAATGTCTGAGATTTTACTGCCTGTGTTTCCTTCTAGGACTTTCATGGTTATGCACTTACATTTAAGTCTATAATCCATTTTGAGTTTATTCTTATGTATGGTTTAAGTTGGTGGCCTAGTTTCATTTGTTTGCATGTATCTGTCCAATTTTCTCAGCACCATTTATTCAAGAGACTATCTTTATCCTGTTGTATGTTCTTGCCTCTTTTGTCAAATTTTAATTGACCATAAAAGTGTGGGTTTATTTCTGTGGCTATTTTGTTCCATTGATTTGCATGCCTGGTCTTATGCCAATACTATGCTATTTTGATTACTATGGCCTTCTCATATAGTTTGATATCAAGTAGTGTGATGCCTCTAATTTTGTTCTTTTTTCTCAAGATTGCTGAGGCTATTCAAGGTCATTTGTGATTCTATATAAATTTTTGGAGTAATTGTTCTAGATATGTGAAATATGCCACTAGTAAATTGAGTTGAATCCATACATTGATTTGGATGGTATGGATATTTAAATAATGTTAATTCTTCCTACCCATAAATGTAGTATTTGTTTCTACTTATTTGTACCTTCTTCAATTTGTGCCATTCAATTTTTTTCTTTAGTATCCTATAATTTTCGAAGTATAGATTTTTTATGACCTTGGTTAAATTTATTTTTAGGTACCTTATTTTTGTTGTTGTTGAGATAGTAAGTGGAATTGTTTTCTTAATTTCTCTCTCTGATAGTTTATTATTGGTGTATAAAAATGCCATCAATTACTAAATATTAATTTTGTGTCCTGCTACTTTGCCAAATTCAAATTCCTTTGCCAATTCTATTAGATGTTTGGTGGAGTCTTTAGGGTTTTCTATATATCATGTCATCTGTAATTAATAGTTTTACTTCCTCCTTTCAGCTTGGATGTCTTTTATTTCTTCTTTTGGTCTGATTTGTGACTAGGACTTCCAGTACTATGTTGAATAAGAGTGGTGAAAGTGCACATCCCTGTCTTGTTCCTGATTTTAAGGGAAATATTTTTAGTGTTTTTCCCATTGAGTATATGTTTGTTGTAGGTTTTTCTTATACGGGCTTTAATATATTGAGTTATGATCCCTCTAGTCCCACTTTGATGAGAGCTTTTATCATAAAGAGGTGCTGGATTTTATCAGATGCTTTTTCTGCATCTATTGATATGATTGTGTGATTTTTATCCTTCATTTTATTTATGTGATGTATCACATTTTTTTGATTTGCTAATATTGTACCAACCTTGCATTCCTAAAATACATTGCACTTGATGGTGGTTATGATTTTTAAAAATGTATTGCTGGATCTGGTTTGCCAATATTTTCTTGAGGACTTTAGCATCCATGTTCATCAAAAATACTGGCCTATAGTTTTCTTTTTGTGTAGTGTCTTTGTCTGGTTTTGGAATTAGGTTAATGCTTGCCTTATAAAATGAGCTTGGAAGTATTCTTTCCTCCTGAATTTTTCAGAACAGTTTGAAGATAGGTATTACTTCTTCTTCAAATATTTGGTAAAATTCACTTGTGAAACTATTAGCTCAGGTCTTTTGTTTGCTGGGAGATTTTTCATTTTCTATTGATTCACTTTCATTAGTTGTAATTGGTTTATTCAGATTTTCTGATTCTTCTTCATTAAGTTTTAGAAGGTTGTATGTTTCTAGAAATTTATTCACTTTGCCCATGTTTCCTCTGCAGAACTGGGACTTACAAAACAGACCAAGGCTGTGGGAGTGGCACGAGCCTCCAGAGGAGAGGAAGCTTCACGCCTCTCCCCAGCCCTGGAGCTGCACTGCAGAACCCTGGTGGGAGGCTCCAATGGGGTTATGCCAAAGGTCTCTGCTCTGAGTTGCACCCCCATTCTCCATTCTTTCCCTGAACTGAGTTAGCAGGATAGGGCTCTCGTATTTTAGAATGTGGATCAAGGCAGCCCTCGATTGGGAGGGAGTATAGGCCTGTGGAGGGGAGTAAGCTGCATACCTCAACAAATTTTTCCACTTAAAAATTGTTTCTTTCTCCCCCCATGTATCTCTTTCTAAAAATCAGTAATCTTTTTAAAAAGAGAAAAATAGATAGAAAAAACTTGCAGGCATAAAGGAAATAAAAGTAAAGATTACAACATCTCTGCTAAATCAAGGAATGAAATACATATGGCTTAAGGTTTCCAACTTAAAAGAAAGCTAGTTATAATCACAGAATTCATAGTTAGAAAAAAATGATCTAAGTAATTAGGATAACGCTAATAGATACAGAGGACTGACAAACATAATTCATCTTTTTTTATTATACTTCCACCATCTGAAATTTCTGTGCCAATTATGGTTATAAAATTTTTTTTAATTTCATAAATTTAAAATGTATAAAACAATAATAAACAAATCCTGAGGCAGGGATGATTATGTTTATCTTTGACATCAAATACTTTATCAATATTAGATATTATAAGATACAAACTATATTATTTAGACCATAGTATAAATAGAGTATAAACTGTAAGATATATACTATTTGCTATATTTGTCTCATGTAACTTACTATATTTTTTAACTATATATCTCTTTCATGGTCTGCCTCTCCTCCTCATAAAGTGAGTGGGCAGAAATTTTCATCTGTTGTCTTCACTACTGTATCTTCAATGTCGAGTAAAGTGTCTTACACATAGTAGTCACTTTAGTAAATATTTATTAAATACACAAATGATGATAAAATAAAAATTAGTGAGTAGAATTGAATATTATCTGATTAATTACTATTCTTACCTTTTAAAGTTACTTAAAACTTTGAGGTTTCCAGTACATGATAATTGAAATTTGAGGATTCAGTTTCAGTTAGCTATCTACAGGCAGATAATTCTATAAATTTCTGGTATCTTTGCTTCTTTGAAGCTTGGAAGCATCTGGACTTCCTGATTTGCTATATCTATGCTACAAAGCACTGACATCTGCCCATAGTTGTATTGAGAGAGATAGAAAGTACAAGGGTCATTTATAAGGAAATGTCATAAGATCAAGTCTCAGTCAATGGTTTTGCCTTTTAGGTGTCTAGTGGCTTCTAATATCTTGGCTAACATCTTAGAACTTCATTGCACTTGCTTACTGCAGTGGGACTGGATGCAAAGTGGATTATTCATGTAGTAGAGTCATACAATATTTGTCTTTTTGTAACTGACTTATTTTACTTGGCATAATGTTCTCAATGTTCGTGTATGTTATAAAATGTACAAGAACTCCCTTCTTTTTTAAAGTCGAATAATACTCGCTTTTGACATTGAAGTGTGTAACAGCCACATATATAACAGAAGGTGTCAGGACTATTTTTACATTTACACCTACTCAAAGGAGCCATGATTCAATCTTAAAACAAAATAAAAGGGTGTTTTTATCAGATAATAATTTTTACATTTAAAAACAGCTACAATTATGTAAAAGTGATATTTGTAAAACATTAATTGCCTTGTGGTTATGTTCAATCCAAGAGTCATTGCCTTTCAACTCCAATTTAAAAAGCAATGCATGCCATTAACTGTAACAAAAAGAAATTAAAATTGCATAAAAACTAGAGCATGCACCTAAAAACAAATTTTCGATTAGGAATCAGTGATACAGACGTATATAGAAAATGTTCTAAAACCTCATGCAACAGAAAAAAAAATTGTTCCCCAGTGTTATTTGTTCTTTCACCATTGGCTTGAAAAATTGCTTGCATCACTTAGAGCTAACTGGAAAAGAATGTATTATTTGCAGTAGAATTTAAGTTTGGCTAATGCAGGGATATATATATATATATATATAATTTGCTTTTTGCTGTATGCTCAGCATATGGAACAGTGCTTGGCACATAGTAGGTGCTCAATAAATATTTATGAAATGAATGAATAAATAAATGACTGATACATATTTGGTAAATTGAGATGTATAAATGATACTGCTTTACTGTGAGTGTCTTTTAAACTAATAATCTCATGCCTTGAGATCCCCATTACACTGTGAACTCCTCAGCAAAAAGAGCTATGATTGGTTAATTCATGGATCCTTATTATCATGTCCAGAGTTTAGTAATTAATAGGCTCTCAAATGTATTTGTGCAAAATGACTACTTTTTCACCTTACATATGGAGGGAACGAAAGGAGTCCAAGTGACAACCTAGACTCCAAGGGACACTGCAAAGAGAGATTGTTTTATTTTTAAGCTTTAGTTTATTTAAACAACAGAAAGAAGTATTTTCCCTCTTTAACAATAATCCTGTAAGGGGATTGAAATGTTGTGGTCTTCACCTGACTGTGGCTGTTCATCCTCAGCATTATAAGGTGTCCCCAGTACTGTGGAGTTCCAGCTGATGATGAAGAGGATGCTATGTAATGGTCTCAAAACAGTTAAACTGTTGTCCTCAAATAATTTATAAAACACAGGAAGAGAATGACAAAGTTAGGATATAAACAATAGCAACTGAGGACTGGTCCTGAACATAGAAGACTAGCTAAGAAAGGAAATATGCTGGGCAAAATGTTATTGACTATCTACTTTCCTTTTCTTCTTTACACAAAGGATTTACTGTTACAACTCATTTAAGGCTCAATGCAAAATGAACTATCTCTTTGCAGAAAAGTCAGTCTACTCTTTCCACACACATAATCACAAACTGGCACTGTAATTGAAATATTTATTTATTTATAGCTTGTTTGTGTTCTGCATTTTCCTGTGGCTGTGCCTCTGTAGGTAGTGGGAAGTGCATTGCTGCAAATTTAATTAATGATGGTGAGCTGGGTATACTCAGGCTGAAAGCCCTCACATTTCTTCTGCCATGCCTGCTGAAAGTTATTAATAATTCAATCTTAACAATATGTAAAGTAAGTACTAATTAGGGTATAAATGGATTAAAATTTAAAGTTACAAATCATTCATTCAACTATAGTTTCTCAGTTTTAAAAGAGAATGTAATGATTGTCTTATTAATTTCAGTGATCACTGGATTGTTCTCTACAACTTTGCCAATGAACTGTCTAGAGTTGGCTTGGATGCCTCCAGTTATGGCGATCTGTTACTTTTGGAAAAGTCCATTTCTAGCTCCTGACAATTCTGACTTTTTTGGAAGTTTTTTCTTACAGTGATCTGAAATACTTCACTTGAACATTATATTTTTAATGTTCAACATACCTTTACAACATACATCATTTCTCACTTTATTTGACTTCAAGATACTTAAATATCCAGTCATTATTTTATCAATATTTTTCTTAAAATATGAATGCACTACAAAATTTATTACTCCTGCTATGGTCCTGACCAGCATAGAAAAGAGCTAGGCTATCACTCCTCACGCTAATTTAGCCCAAGATTACATTTGCTTTTAATAATCACATCAATTTATTGATCCATGTTGAATATACTGACAACTATACTTTTCACGTAAATTACAGCTAAGCCATGCCTCTCCCATTCTGTATCTGACTAATTTGTTTATAAACTAGAATGATAGGAAATTACATTTAATTTTATTTGATTTTAACTTGTAAGATCCAGACCATTTCTGTATTCTTTTAATATATGCTTTGATCATTTTCTCCCATCTAATTATTTTTGCAGGCTCCCTATTACCTACAGGTTTGAAACACCGAACTTAATCATTGCAATTCATCGATTGATATATTAGACCCTAGGATTCCCTCTAGGAGGGCATTGTTTCATTAATCAAACTGTTTGGATAAGGTCATTCAACTAATTACAAACCTGTAAATATCTCATTGTAGTGAAGAGCATGGGTTGAAAAGTCAGATCCTAGGGATGATTTCCAAACCTACCACATAAAAGAAATGTAATACTTAAATTATCCTTGATAATTTAGTCAACCCTTCAACATTATGGTTTTCTTACTTTTTTTAAAAAAGAATAGTCATGGCTGGTTTGCTCAGTGGATAGAGCATCAGCCTGGCGTATGGATGTCCTTGGGTCCATCCAGGTCAGGGCACACAAAAGAAACCACCATCTGTTTCTCTCCCCCTCCCACAGCCTGTGGCTTGATTGGTTCGAGTGTCAGCCCCAGGTGCTGAGGATAGCTCAGTTGGTCTGAGCGTGTCAGCTTAGACACTAAAAATAGCTCAGTTGATTCTGGCACTGGCCCCAGACTGGGGTTGCTGGATAGATCCTAGTCAGGGAACATGCAGGAGTCCATCTCACTATCTCCCCTCTTCTCGCTTAAAAAAATATAATAAAAGGAATAAATGTGTCTACCTCTCAGAGTCTGAGAAACACTTTAAATGGGATGGAGTATGTAAATTGATTAGCATAATGCCTGGCACTTGGTAAGTGTGCCGTTAATACTGGCCATCCTCATCATTATGTTATTTAGGAAAACACTAACTGTAATACCAAATGCCTTAAAGATTTTAGTGCTAGGTAACAGTCCAATGAGAGCTGTTCTGATTAGCATGTTGTGATTCAGGAACCAAAGCTCTTTTCCTCGGAGAACTCAGCCATTCCTTAAGATCTTTGTGTCTTCTTTATATCAGTAGAAGAATCTAAAAAGAGGGTGGGAGAGGCATACTTATTCCATAACTACTGTTGCCTAGATATGAAGGGAATCACATAAACTCACATTCCACTGGGAGAACTAATCATGTGACCTCACCTAGCTACAAAGAGGAGGACTCAGGAAATGTGGTCCCAAGCTGGGTGGCCACTTCCCAGCATTCCTTCAGTACTTGGTAAAAGAGAGCACATGGTTTGGGTGAACGGTCTGTTTTCTCTGCCACCATCACCACCATCACTGTTATGAATATTCCTTTATTAAACTGGATGCAGCACAGATTCCTCTCTTACCCAGTAAGATTCTGAAGGAACTATGACCAAAGAACTTCCTGATATTTCATCATATTCTTTCTACATAACAAAAGCTTTTGGGGCATCATGAAATTGTTACAGAAATCAAGGAAAGAACCTGATAGGTAATACAGACATATACCAAGGTGTGCATAGAGTGTCCTGAATTGCATCAAGGGGTTGAGGGTATCTCATAGCCTGCTTGTACCGACTGACTGGCAAAAGTATGAAGAGAGGGCCAGTAGCATGACAGCCCTACACACAAGAAGAACTCTGTATGATGTATAATTAAACAAACAAAAATAATCTTTAATCCAAATTGTTAATTTAAAGTAACTTTCTAAATATATTAGTAGACTTCCTTATCTTAGTATATTCTATTTTTAAAAATATATTTTAGGATATTAAAACACTCCTATGGACATCATTATGACCATTTATAGTTATCAATTGCTCTTATTTTATATATATATAATCATGAAAGATTTAGAATACTAAGATATATAGTTAAAGGAAAAGCAAAACATTGTCAATAATTTTTAGTTAGGGATAATAGTTTAAATTTTAGTGTATTTCTGGTATTTTTCCCAATTAAAGGCTATATTACATTATTTGGTAAGTATATAATTAGATCATTGTTCATTCCAGCATTCCCTATTATTGGATGCATGGCTATATAATTATTGTTGCAGGCTTAGCTTATTGCTCTTTTAATTTTGCATATTTACTTTGCATAGTTGTTAATTGAGAGTGCTTATATTTTTAGGTGACATGAAGCTGGGCATGATTAATTATAAAGCACTGAGCTATACTAAAGGCATACACTCAGCATGTGTTCGCCTCAACCCCGCTGCTCCAAACATTATCACTGTGTTGTCTGATGTAATGTTAACTGAACAGTCCTAAGGAGTGCTGTGCTGGACCTTCACTAAGGATCTGGGAGAACTTACTTTAAGAAACCAAGAGTAAGTTTTCTAGGTCTAGAGAACACACGGAATGGTTTTGCACAAATGAAAATGGGTTAAAAACTAGGATCAAAGGCAGGCCAGATAAAGGAAAAAGACATAAAGGATTAACATGAAACTGGGTAGTATGCTGAGAGAAGGAGAAGGGAAAGGTGGAGAAGGGCCCAAATGTTTGGTCTTGGTGCAAGCACATAGGAAGTGAGGGAGCTCATCACTAACAACCCCGTTTGACAGTATCCCCTCCTGTTCCATGTATTGGTTGGTTGCCTAGCTACTTGTTCATGTACAGGAAGTTCTCCCAGTTCTCCCCAAGCTCAAGGCCTAAAACACACCTCTGCAATAAATGGAATTCTTTTTTTTCTTAAGAGAGAAGCCAGGAGGCAGAGAGACAGACTCCTGCATGTACCCTAACTGGGATCCATCCAGCATGCTCTTCCCATCTGGGGCCATTGTTTTATCGCTTGGCAACCAAGCCAGACCATGGAACCATCCTCAGCACTGGGAGCCAACTTGCTCCAACTAAGCCATGGCTGTGGGATGGAGGTAAAGAGAGAGAGAGAAGAGGGAGGGGGAAGAGTGGAGAAGCAAATGGTCACTTTTGTGTTCCCTGACTGAGAATCAAACCCAGGACATCCATCCACATGCCAGTCAGTGCTCTACCAGTGAGCCAACCAGACAGGGCCAATAGGTGGAATTTTAAAAGTTCTCCCCCAAGATTTCTGACATGGTTATTCAAACCTTAATCCAGGTATTGCTTGAAGGAATTTTATAGATGGAACTAAGATTATTCATCATCCTAAAAATAGTGAATTTGTCTTGGATTATCTCAATGACCCAGTGTAATCACATGAACTCATAGAAGCAACCTTAAAAGGCAGATGGGTTATTTAGGAAGACTCAGCAGGAGAGATGAGCCAGAAGGGAAGGTCAGAAAAATTCAAAGCATGAGGACTTGGCCCACAGTTGTATGGGTAGAAGATGGGGGAAGAGGATCAAGGAAATCAGGTGGTCTCTAGAAGCTGACAATGACCCTCATACTTAAACCTACAAGAGGAAATTTCAGTCTTACAACTGAAGGGAACTGACTTCTCCAACAATCAGAATGAACTTAGAAACAGATTGCAGAAAACCAGTAGAGTTAGACTAGGCCTCATTTTCTGATTGCACAACTGTAAGCTAATAATTCGATGTTATTTTATGACACTAAATTTGTGTTAATTTGTCATATCCAATGATAGAAAACCAATACAGTCTTAATCATATATAAGCATAGCTTCCTGTCCCATGCACCTAAACTTTTGACCATACTCCTCACTTTGCCTAAAATGTGCTGTTTTTCTTGAAGTAGCCCCGACTATTACTCAGAAATAAGTGCATCACCTCTTTCAGGAAGCTTTCCTTGATATGATTTAGATGCTTTTACCCTCTACTGCCTCAGTAACCTGTGCATACCTCTACCACTGAAATTGTACACTAGTAATCATTGATTTACTTGGCTATGTTCATCTTAAAAAGCCTTCAGTAAGTTTTTTTTAATTTTTTTAAAATTTCTTTTTATTTATTTATTTTAGAGAGGAGACACAGAATGAGAGAGAGAGAGAGAGAAAGAGAGAGAAAGGGGGGAGGAGCTAGAAGCATCAACTCCCATATGTGCCTTGACCAGAGCAGGGTTTTGAACTGGCGACCTCAGTGTTTCCAGGTCAACCCTTTATCCACTGCGCCACCACAGGTCAGGCCCTTCAGTAAGTTTTTATAAGGATTTACATCTTGTCTGACTTCTCATCTTCAGTGACTTCTGTAGTATTCAGCACTAATAGCCATGCAAAACTTGACTGCTGAAATGACGGTTGAATGAACAGGGGTTCTCAGGCTACAGTCAATGAGATGAACCACAGTGTTCAATCATAAAAACAGGACAATAAATAATTTTGCCAATTTATAGAAAAGGTACAGTGATTAAAATTTTCTAATTTTAAGTTTAATCTTATAAATTGTTTTTCAGACATTTCACCACCTGCTTGTTTTCTTGGAAGAAGTAGTCCATAAAACCACAAGAGAAAAGTAAATTATTAACCATGTAAAACTTAGGAAAAGGCACTGGTGCTGTACAAAAGCATTTTTTCATGAACTTCTGTTCATAGTTGTGAATTAATATTATATGCATATAACTTAATACGGTATTTCTAGTTGGTCAAATACTTCACATGATACAAATATGGTAGCGTGTTTTGTATTACATTCCATCATGTGCTGTAAACGGCCCACTGACTTTCTTCCATGCTATTCCCTGAACCAGGTAGAGGGTCTCTGCTCTATGAAATCATGGATTTGGGGTTGCTTAATGATTTGCCTGCTTCTGTTTAACGTGGTGTACAACGACAGCAACGAAAATAATCTGGTTAATATATGAAATAAAGCAGTTCATTAGAACTCTTGCTCATTTTCAGATCTACCTGATCTATACATAATAGCTCTACTTTCTTACACTGTTATTATTAGTGCCTTTTCTCACATTCCACCTACTACCCATTTGACACAAAGCTGCACTTTAAAGCGGGCTGCCAGAATGTTCTGCAGCAACATGAGACAGAGCATGCAAATCCAAGAGAAGCTCCTAAGGGCATTTCAGCAGGCGGAAGGCAGAATGATCAGCAGATGATTTGACTGGAATCTCTGCCAACACTTCCACTTTTGTGCACATGGCCTTTGGGTGCTGTGCTAATGAGCTTTGGTTAGGTCTGTGACATCTGCTCTTACAGATAGCATGGAAAGCCCTCACCCTTCCTGCACCAACACTGACAACTGAGTCAAAGGACCCCTGTTGACCTGCCTTCCCGTAAACCTTATGCCTACATAAAAGTGATGAGAATATATTTATCCCCTTGGGACCTTAGGTTGGCAAACCAAGAAAGGGGAGTCCGGAGATTATTCTTCTCTCTATGTGTTTGTTTAATGGATAGCCATCTTGCACAGTCTCTCTGAGCTGTTAAATGCACAGGAAAAGATGGGAGATTCTGGAGGCATGCACATGTGAATTGCTTACTGCCAAACATCCCCATATGTTGTGTTACACTCGACCAGTTTGCCTATGGAACAGGATAGGTGAACACAAGAATGATTTACTCTCCTAAAAGCCTATTTTTGCAAGGAACAAATGTTAAAAAAAAGTCTAGTAGTATGCATAACTCTGCTCATTTAGACATAATTTTGACTAGCCACGTTGTGTATCTAGGAGGTCTTCATTTTACATACTCTAATAGAAGGGTTCTCTTAGCACTCTTCACATTATAATGATTCTGTGGAAGAAAACCAAAATAAGCAAAGGTTATAAATTTGTAAAAAAAATTTTTTAAAGAATAATAATGACACTACAAAAGCAAAGTCAGTTTCTTCTCCAATCTCCCAAAGCATTTTTACTCTGTGTGTGTGTGCTCAGCACTTTGGAAGCATATTGAAATTTCATTTCGTGAGAGTACAACTTGATCACGGTTCTTCAGTGGACAGAAGGAGTCACCCTCGCTTTAGGCATGCCTGACTTACTCCTTCACAGTGATTTGAGAAGTGCAAGAACCTGGGAGGGTATGTAAAACAATTATCCTAACCAACAGTGATTTCATGTTTAGGCATCCTTCTTATTTTATTCTCAAGGCACTCAGGTTTTCTAGTACATGTTAGTTTCTTGCACAAATGGACTCTCACTAGGGAGGTTTCTGAAAACTATTTATGTACACCTGCTTTTTAACTGTAGCCAGACTTCTGTATTTGCATATTTATTTTTCCCATATTGTGAATGAACAGATGTAAATAGGAAAAAAAACCAACGTCTTCATGACCTTTAATATTTCTTCTGTTCCTTTTATCTATATATTTGTCAGAGCAGAAATTTTATGTTTCTATATTATGATAGTATATTATTTTATTTTATATCCTATAAGAGAATAATTTTGGCTATGTAGGTTCTCATATTATACCCCTTAGAACTGATATTGTTCGCCTAATATTTATTTGTGTACTTAATCATTTATTAAATATTTGATAGTCCTTGGGAAGTAAGCGGCATATATTTTCAATGCTTGGCACTCAGTAATGTGTTTTGAATTAACACTATGTGCCAAATAAAGAAAGTGTGGGGGAATTTAAGTTGAATACGATGGAAACCCTAACCAGAAGGAACTCATAGTCTAATGAGAGAAATGGGTATGTTGCATTAGTGCTTGGTCTTGAGTCTTGGGTCATAAATAAAATTAAACAAAGAAGTGGGTGGGATGCAGAGGACCCAGGTTCAAGATCCCGAGGTCGCCAGCTTGAGTGTGGGCCCATCTGGCTTGAGCAAAAGCTTGCCAGCTTGGACCCAAGGTTGCTGGCTCAAGCAATGGATTGCTCGGTCTGCTGAAGGCCCGCGGTCAAGGCACATATGAGAAAGCAATCAATGAACAACTAAGATGTTGCAACAAAAACTGATGATTGATGCTTCTCATCTCTCTTTTTTCCTCTCTCTGACTCTCTCTCTGTCCCTGTAAAAAAAGAAAAAAGAAAGAAAAGAAAATGGTATTTCTTTCTACAGAATGAAAGGATTAGTTGTTATTGTAAAAAATATAGAAAGATTTGTGAAAATGGCTTAGATAAGTTAGACATACTAAAGGAATATTGGACTTGCTTCTGTACAATAGTATACTCTGGGAAATAAAGGTATTTACCTTAGGCTCATGTTATTATGAACATGAATTTTACTAACTTGTTTGCAGTGTACGAAAGGATATACCTGAAAAATAAAATTAAATACTGTCTAGCTACTCCTCCATAAAACAAATATATCTCTGTAACCTGCAATGCTTAAAGGTCTTATGTGTAAAAGGGAAAGAGAAAAGGTTCAGAAACGTAAACGGGAAAAGAAAAGCAGTAATGTATCACTATTCTTCAACACTTAGGGAAAGAACTTAGAAGCACTGTCAAAATTAACTTGTCTTCATCACTCTAAGGGGACGTAGAGGTTATTTTATACAAATTATATTGATTTTATCAATAAAAATCCAGAGTGTTAATAATTGCTGCTGAACTCTTGGAAACTGTGTGCTAAATTGATGAAATGGTTGAAAATGTGTGACATTCTGGGTTTACCTATTTTTAAGTAAATAGCAACCAAGCATGATTTTTGACAGAAGATTCAAAGGCCTCATGCCAAAAGCTGATTAAATTGCTTAATTAAGTGAGCAGAGATAACAAACAGGACCAGCTGTAGCCCAGGGACTGGGCCACGTCAGCTGTGTACACACAGTGTGATATATAGAAGAGCCCATTTTCGGACAGTAATAATGAAAATGATCACTCAAGGAGTTTAATAAAATGGGCAACCCACTTTCATGCTATCCTTACACTTTTAAAATATAGCATCCAAAATGCTAAGATTTTGGATAAAACAACTTTGGGTTTCGGGAGTGGTTCGTTTTACAGAAAATATTCTTGTTGATTTTCTTATACAAGTAAACCACGTAGATATAAGGCAAGAATAATGTCGCTTCAGATCATGGTTCTCTGTGAAGAGTGTGTAGCAGATCACTTGTACAACTTTGAAAAAATACCTAGTCCTGGATTCTACTCCAGTCAGGTGAGATCTGAAAACCCTGGGTGAGGCTCAGCAATTGGGTAATAGGAACTTTATCCAGGTCATTCTGATACTTGTTGCTGACTTTTTATCACTAAAGAAAGAGAAACCATTTATCTAGATTCTAGATAATAACTAGAAAAATATCTAAATAAATGAAGAAAATATATGGAGTAAGAAACAGATAATAAGTAATTATTTTAGTTTAATACCCCTCAGATTTACAAATCTTTGTTCACAATTCTGAAATCTAAAAAGCTTGGAAAAGAACACCGACACAAAACATTTTAAACCACCCACCCTCTCAGTGGCAAAACCTGCTCTGCCCCCATTCAGTTTTGTTAAAATCAGATCTGAAGTAACATGAGGCTCTTTGTCTGTTTATCTCATTATGTGTGAAAAATCATGTGTTTTGTTACAGAGCATTAGCATATTTTATGATGGAGGTGTACCTGATGAACTGTACACGTACAATATTGCTAATTACAATCTGAATAATTCTAATCCTAAAATGTATCTGGCCCCCAATAATTCAGGCTAAGAGATTGTAGAGCTGTAGTAATGGCTTCAGTTGACATATTTTTCTGTCTGTCCTGCATCAAACTGATTTGAGTGCATTCTTCTGCTTGATTCTAAACTCCTTGAGGGGAGGGACTCTGACATGCTAACCTTGTACAGTAATAACCTTACACACTGGATTATTTAAAATAGTATTTTCCCAGGTCTATATTAGTCAGGGTTCACAGAAAAAGAGAACACATAGTATATATCTATAGATGTATAAATCTATTTACCTATCTATCATCTATCTAGTCTATCTATCCATCATCCATTCATCCAGCCATCCAGCCAGCCATCTATCAACTTCTTCTTAGAATTGGCTTATGCTTTTATGGAGGCAGAGAAGGCCTATGATAATCTGTTTGCAAGTCGGATACCCAGGAAAGCTGAATCTAAAAGGCCGAGAATCAGAAGCACCTGTGTCCAAGAACAACAGAATATGGGGGTTGTGGTTCTAGGAAAAGGATCAGATTTGCCCTCCTCTGCCTTTTTGTTCTATTCAGGACCTCCACAGATTGGATGATGACCAGTGATCCTAGGCAGTCTCCTTCACTCAGTTCACCAATTCAAATGCTGATCTCTCCTGGAAACGCCCTCACAGACACACTCATAAATAATGGTTCACCAGCTATCTGGGATCCGTTAGTTCAGTCAGGTTGACAGATAAAATTAATCATTGCAGGGGTCCACAACAATCCTGTGAAGTACGCACAGCCTACTGTACCCAATATATTGATGAACAGCCTGAGGCAAGTCAAGGAATTATCACAGTGCTCAGGAGAGAGCCACAGAGTAGTGCTTGGCGTTTAGTAAACTGAGCATTGCTTTAAAGTGAGCTGGACTAGCAACTTAGGTTTTTTCCCTGTAAGTAAAGGAGTATGTGATGATCAAACAAACAAACCAAAAAAATAAAACCCCTTTGAAGCAGAAAATATTTAATAAGCATATTAAATATATAAACATTTTCCAAATCATAGAGGAGAGTAACGATGGGGGTGGGTTTGGGAGAAAAGGATGATTGCATGTCAGGCTCATTCCCTCTTCAGTGGTAGTGTCTTCACACACAGCAACCAAAGTCCTCAGCACTCCATCTGGGCCCCATGCTTCCTTCTCTGACTGCATTGTCTTTCAAGATATATTAGATACCCAGTGTTTTCACTATTTTCATAAAGGGATTGTCATTTTTCAAATGTAAGTGTAAGAAAATGAAGAGAATTAAGAATAAAATGGGGCCCTGGCCAGTTGGCTCAGCGACAAAGTGTTGGCCTGGCCTGTAGAAGTCCTGGGTTTGATTCCTGATCAGGGCACATGGGAGAAGTGCCCATATGCTTCTCCACACTTGTCCCTCTCCTTAATCTCTATCTCTTTCTTCCCCTCCTGCAGCCAAGGCTCCACTGGAGCAAAGATGGCCTGGGTGCTGAGTACGGCTCCATGGCCTCCACCTTAGGCACTAGAATGGCTCCAGCATCAATGGAGTTATGCCCCAGATGGGCAGAGCATTGCCCCGTGGTGGGCATCCTGGGTGGATCACAGTCGGGCACATGTGGGAGTCTGTCTGACAGCTTCCCTGCTCCTAACTTCTGAAAAATACAAAAATAAAAAAAGAACAAAATGGGACCCTGGTTGGTTGGTTCAATGAATAGAGCATCAGTCTGGTATGCTGATATCTCAGGTTTGGTTTCCAGTCAGGGCACATATGAAAAGTAACCACCTGCTTCTCTTCCCCTTCTTCTCACCCTTCTCTCTTTCCTTCCCGCATCCAGTGGGATTGAGCATTGGCCTGGGCATTGAGTGTAGCTTGGTTGATCTGAGTGTCAGCCTCAGGCACTGAGGATAGCTCAGTTGGTTATAGCATTGGCCCTAGATGAAGGTTGCCAGGTAGATCCCAGTGGGGCACAAGTAGGGGTCTATCTCACTATCTCCCCTCCTCTCACTTAAATAAAAGAATAAAATGGCCGAATGATGCTGTAGTACTAAATTGTTCTATGCAAGCCATGAAATTTCCCTGTGTCTGCTTCTCCAATTGTGAAAGCAGATTGTCAAACTTGTCCAATACCAAATAGCCATGAGCACACAATAACTGATGTTTCTAAGAGTGCTTTGAAAATTTTTGTGCATTTAATGCAAGTGAAGTATTGGCTGAATACATTGAGTGAATGAAATATGTTTCCAAAAAAATATTCTGAAAATACATAATAAATTATTTATTGTGTAACCAGAAAAATGACCTTCAGGTCTGACTGCCTGTCGCCAACAAAGGCCAAACTCGTGACACAGGTGCTGAAACGCGGTTCTGTCAACGGGGGCAGAGGCCCAGCTGGTGTGAGCTCGGTCTATCCCAGCAGGGGTGGAGGAAGCGTGTGAAACGGGTCCTGCAGCTGCGGGCCCGCCTGTAGCCCCACCTATGGGGGATAAGCGGGAGGCCAGGGCCGAGCAGAGATCTGTTCTGCAACCCTGGACCCTGCGCAAGCCAGCCCTGACCGCGGGAGCGGGACTAGGACCAGGGACAGATGGAGGCTCGCAGCTGAGTGCATGCCAGCAGCCCTGGCCGGCCCAAGAAACCAAGGTTTGCCATCCTGCTTGCTGAGTTGGCTCTGAATGCAGGAGCGGGGCTAGAGCACCGGATGAATGGAGGCTCGCAGCTTACTGCATGTCAGCAGCCCCGTCCAACCAGAGAAATTGTGGTGAGCAGGCTCTGACCGCAGGGGCTGGGCAGAAGCCCGGGAACAGGCTTGGTCTGCAGCTGAGCAAAGGTACTCACCTGTACCCTTGGTACTGAGGCTTGTGGCTTGAGTGCAGTGTGCAACCCAATGTGTGGGGGCGAGGCGAAGGCCCAGGCAGCCCGAGGCTTATAAAGCCGGGCGCCAGAACACAGCCCCTCCAGCGGAAAAGAGGCTGAAATCACAGCAACAGCCGCAGTGGGCCTGCGCTGGCAACGCCCATAACCAACCGCCCTAGGCAGCGGCAGAGGGGGTGGAGGGCCTGCAGACAGACCACACCTAGAGAACACAAAGGCAACATCCATTGGACTCCAGTGGCCACAGCCTTCTAATACACAAACAAAAAGGGCAGGCAGAGAAATGCAACCCAAATGAATCAAGAGAAATCCCCAGAGAAGGACCTGAATGAACCAGATATAACCAAATTACCAGATGCAGAATTTAAGTTAATGATAGTTAGGATGTTCAAAGAAATTAGAGCAACAATGGATAGTCATTATGAACACCTAAATAAAGAGATAACAAGTATAAAAAAGGAAATTAAAATAATAAAAAAGAATCAGACAGGAATGACAAATACATTATAGAACTGAAGACCACAATGGAAGAAATTAAAAACAGGATTGATGAGGCTGAGGGTCGAATCAGCGAGTTAGAGGACACAATAAACAAAGGCACAGAAGCATAGCAAAGAAAAGAAAAGAGACTCAAAAAATGTGAGGAAATTATAAGGGAGTTCTCTGATAACATGAAGAGAATAACATCCAAATCATAGGGGTTCCTGAAGAAGAGGAGAGAGAACAAGAAATAGAAACTTTGTTTAATCAGATCATAGCAGAAAACTTCCCTAAATTAAGGCTGGAAAACATTTCACACGTTCAAAAAGCACACAGAATTCCATTAAAGAGAAACCCAAAGATATCTACACAAGACACATCATAGTTAAAATACCAAAGCTAAGAGATAAAGAGAAAATTTTAAAAGCTGCTAGAGAAAAAAAGGCTATCATCTACAAAGGAGCCCCCATAAGGATGACATCGGACTTCTCAACAGAAACACTTGAGGCCAGAAGGGAATGGCAAGATATATTCAAAGTAATGCAAAACAAGAACCTACAACCAAGACTACTCTATCCAGCAAGGCTAATGTTTATAATTGAAGGAGAAATAAAGAGCTTCCCAGGAAAAGAAAGCCTGAAGGAATTCATAAAAACCAAACCAATTCTGCAAGAGATACTAAGGGGCCTGTTGTGAACAGTTTAAAGGTAGGAAAGAATAGAGCAAAAGAAGAATACAGCTTTAAAGAATAAAATGGCAATAAATAACCACATATCAATAATAACCTTAAATGTAAATGGATTAAATGATCCAATCAAAAGACATAGGGTAGCTGTGTGGATAAAGAAACAGGACCCATACATATGCTATCTACAAGAGACACACCTTAAAACAAAAGATGCTCATAGACTGAAGGTAAAAGGATGGAAAAATATTTCATGCAATTGGAAATGAAAAAAAAAGCCAGGGTAGCAATACTTATATCTGACAAAATGGACTTTAAAACAAAGGCTGTAGCCAGACCAGGTGGTGGCGCAGTGGATAGAGCGTCGGACTGGGTTGTGGAAGACCCAGGTTCGAGACCCCGAGCTTGCCAGCTTGAGTGCGGAGGCCCATCTGGTTTGAGCAAAAAAAAAAGCTCGTCGCTAAAGGCCCGTGGTCAAGGCACATGTGAGAAAGCAATTAATGAACAAACAACTAAGGTGTTGCGACGGGAACGAAAAACTAATGATTGATGCTTCTCACCTCTCTCCGTTTCTGTCTGTCTGTTCCTATCTATCCCTCTCTCTGCCTCTCTCTCTGTCCCTGTAAAAAAAACAAACAAAAAACAAAACAAGAGATAAAAAAGAGGCTGTAGTAAGAGATAAAGAAGGACACTACATAATGATAAAGGGAACAATTCAACAGGAAGATATAACTATTATAAACATCTAAGCACCAAATATAGGAGCCCCGACATACATAAAGCAGACTTTGATGAATATAAAGGGAGAGATTAACAGCAATACTATAATAGTAGGGGATTTCAATACCCCACTAACATCAAAGGATAGATACTCAAGAAAGAAAATTAAAAATAAAATAGCACACTTAAAGGATATACTAGATCAACTCGATTTAATAGATATCTTCAGAACTTGTTACCCTAAAGCAGTAGAATATACATTCTTCTCAAGCACTCATGGTACATTTTCTAGGATAGACCACATGTTAGGACACAAAAAAGGTCTCAATAAATTTAAGAAGATTGAAATCATATCAAGCATTTACTTTGATCACAATGCAATGAAACTAGAAATTAACCACAAAAGAAAAACTGAAAAATACTCGAACACTTGAAAACTTAATAGCATGTTATTAAATAATGAATGGATTAACAATGAGATTAAAGAAGAAATAAAAAAGTTTCTATAAATGAATGATAATGAGCATACATCAACTCAAACTTTATGGGACACTGCAAAAGCAGTACTGAGAGGGAAGTTCATTGCACTACAGGCATATCATAAGAAGCTAGAAAAAGCTCAGATAAGCAACCTGACCCTGCATCTAAAAAAACTAGAAAAACAACAGCAAATAAAGCCCAGGACCAGTAGAAGGAAGAAAATAATAAAGATCAGAGCAGAAATAAATAACATAGAGGCTAAGGAAACAATACAGAGGATCAATGAAACCGGGAGCTGGTTCTTTGAAAAGGTAAACAAGATGGATGAACCTTTAACTAGACTCACCAAGAACAAAGAGAGAGGAATCAAATAAATAAAATTAGAAATGAGAGTGGAGAAATAACAACTGACACAACAGAAATACAAAGTATTGAAAGAAAATACTATGAAGAACTCTATGCCAAAAAATTAGACAACCTAGGTGAAATGAACAAATTTCTTGAATCGTATAATCTTCCAAAAATCGATCTAGAAGAATCAGCACACCTAAGCAGACCAATTACAGCAAATGAGATTGAAATAGTTATCAAAAAATGCCCAAAAAAGAAAAGTGCTTGGCGTGATGGCTTCACAATTGAATTCTACCAAAAATTCAAAGAAGATCTAACTCCTATCCTCCTCAAGCTATTTCAAAAAATTCAAGAGGAAGGAAGACTTCCAAACTCCTTTTATGAGGCGAGCATAATTCTGATCCCAAAACCGGGCAAAGACAACACAAAGAAAGAAAATTATAGGCCTGTATCCTTGATGAATTTAGAAGCTAAAATTGTCAGCAAAATATTAGCCAACTGGATCTAGCAATATATGAAAAAAATCATTCACCATGATCAAGTGGGATTTATTCTGGAGAAGTAAGGCTGCTTCAATATATGCAAATCAATCAATGCGATTCATCACATAAACAAAAGGAAGGAAAAACATCACATGATAATTTCAATAGATGCAGAAAAGTCATTTGATAAAATCCAGCACCCATTCATGCTCAAAACTCTCAGTAAAGTGGGAATACAGGGAACATTCCTTATCATGGTAAAGGCCATCTACGGCAAACCCACAGCAAACATCATACTAAATGGACAAAAATTAAAAGCAATCCCTTTAAGATCAGGAACCAGGCAGGGGTGCCCCTTTCACCACTCTTATTCAACATAGTTCTGGAATTCCAAGCTACAGCAATCAGACAAGAAGAAGAAATAAAAGGCATCCAAATTGGAAAGAAAGAAGTAAAACTGTCATTATTTGCAGATGATATGATATTGTATAGAAAACCCTAAAGTCTCAGTCAAAAAATTACTGGACCTGATAAATGATTTCAGCAAGGTGGCAGGATATAAAATTAATACTCAGAAATCATAGGCATTTTTATATACTAACAATGTACTGTCAGCAAGAGAAATTAAGGAAACAATCCCCTTCACTATTGCAACCAAAAAAATAAAATACATAGGTGTCAGTTTAACCAAGGAGGTCAAGGACTTGTACTTAGAAAATTATAAAACATTGATAAAAGAAATCAAGGAAGATACAAACAACTGGAATCATATACCGTGCTCATGGTTAGGAAGAATAAACATCATTAAAATGTCTATATTACCCAAAGCAATTTATAAATTCAGTGCAATACCAATTAAAATTCCAATGACATACTTCAAAGATATAGAACACATATTCCAAAAATTTATACGGAACCAAAAGAGAATACGAATAGCCTCAGAAATCTTAAAAAGAAAAAATAAAGCAGGAGGTATCACTCTTCCGGATATCACGGTTTACTACAAGGCCATTTGTACTCAAGACAGCCTGGTACTGGCTTAAGAACAGGCACATAGATCAATGGAACAGAACAGAGGACCCAGAAATAAACCCACACCTTTATGGACAACTGATATTTGACAAAGGAGGAAAGAACTTACAATGGAATTAAGACAGCCTCTTTAACAAATGGTGTTGGGAAAATTAGACATCTACCTGCAAAAAAAAAAAGAACTAAACCATCAACTTACACCATTCACAAAAACAAACTCAAAATGGTTAAAAGACTTAAATGTAAGCCATGAAACCATAAGCATCTTAGAAGAAAACATAAGCAGTGAGCTCTCTGACATCTGTAGCAGCAATATATTTGCCTATTTATCTCCATGGGTAAATGAAATAAAAGGCAAGATAAACAAATGGGACTATATCAAACTAAATATTTTTGCACAGCTAAAGATAATAAGAACAGAATAAAGAGACAAACCACATAATGGGAGAACATATTGGACAACACGTCTGATAAAGGGTTAATAACCAAAATTTATAAAAAACTTATAAAACTCAACACTAGGAAAACAAACAATCCAATCAAAAAATGGGCAAATGAAATGAATAGAAATTTCTCCAGAGAGGACATACAGGTGGCCAATAGGCATATGAAAAAATGCTCAACATCACTAATCATTAGAGAAATGCAAATTAAAACCACAATGAGATATCACCTCACACCAGTCAGAATGGCACTCACCATCAAAACAACACAGAATAAGTGCTGGCGGGGTTGTGGAGAAAAGGGAACCCTCCTGCACTGCTGGTGGGAATGCAGACTGGTGCAGCCACTGTGGAAAACAGTATGGAGATTCCTCAGAAAATTAAAAATCGAACTGCCTTTTGACCCAGCTATCCCACTTTTAGGAATATACCCTAAGAACACCATAGCACTGTTCGGAAAGAATGCTCCCCAATGTTCATGGCAGCATTGTTCACAATCGCGAAGATCTG
The DNA here is from genome assembly GCA_037038555.1 of Rhynchonycteris naso. Classification (NCBI taxonomy): domain Eukaryota; kingdom Metazoa; phylum Chordata; class Mammalia; order Chiroptera; family Emballonuridae; genus Rhynchonycteris; species Rhynchonycteris naso. Next base: position 138,270,307 of record CM072996.1, read on the forward strand.
GAAACAGTCCAAGTGTCCATCAGAGGACTAGTGGATTAAAAAGCTTTGGTACATATATACTATGGAATACTACTCAGCCATAAGAAATGATGACATCGGGTCATTTACAACAAAATGGATGGACCTTGATAACATTATACAGAGCGAAATAAGAAATAAGTAAAACAGGATAATACTGAGTACAGCATGATTTCATACATAGGTGGGACATGAAAGTGAGACTATGAGACATGGACAAGAGTGTGGTGGTTACGGGGTGGGGGTTGGGAAGAGTTGGTGTGAGAGGAGGGAGGCGAGGGGCACAAAGAAAACCAGATAGAAGGTGACAGAGGACAATTTAACTTTGGATGATGGGTATGCCACATAATTGAATGATAAGGTAACCTGGAGATGTTTTCTTTGAACATATGTATCCTGATTTATTATTGTCACCCCATTAAAATTAATAAAAGAAAAATAAAGATGGGGGGCTCCTGTCTTCAAAACACCATCTTACGCTTTTGGTGCAGGCAGGTTTTTTGATAAAGTGGGCGAAGGAGGGTGAACGAATAAAAATGAAAGAAAGGAAGCAAAGGAAGGGGGTCGAGAGTTCTCTGCTTAGAAGGACCATGTGCAGACTAGTGTGCTCAGATAACTGATTGAAGGTCAACCCATCTCCCAGAGCTGGCCTATCTGAAGGTCAGAGTTTTCTTCTTTGGTTGTAACAGGAACTGAAACTAGCAAGTAACTTATAAACTCGTGTTTTTGTTCTATGTAGTAGGTTTGCACACATTTCCACAGTCAAGTTGCCCTCTTAACCTCGAGAAAGAATCAGAACTGCAAATCTCAGCATGGTGGGAGTAAGGAGAGGGCAGGGACTAAGATGCAGCTCCCGCTTATGCTTATTTTTCTTGCTCAGATGTTAACCCTTTGTGTGTGTCAGTTGGAGGAGAGCAGGCCATTTAACTGTAACGAGAACTTGACCAGAGGTGAAGGCACAGGACTGATTGTATACTCTTCATTTTTTACAGAATACATAACTGTAATCTTCAAACTAGTAATATCGTATCATGCTTATGAGAGCAACAAACTGGATTTAACATTTTACAGAAATTTTTTTATAAGCTTAGTTTTTAGTACATTTTATTTAATTCTATTTTACGGCTAGTCAAACTAATATCAGTAAATCAGTAATGTAAGATATTTAGTCCCAGTTACAGTTGTAGTAAAACATTGATATTACTAAAATTAGACACATAGTACGTTGGCTAAGCGCTTCAACTTCCAAGTCTGGCACTCCTGCATTTAGCCTGCATGCTGGCCCTGCCACACTGTGACCTCACACCACTCATCTAGCCTCTTCAAGCAGGATGTCACTGTTCTATAAAACTGGGAATGTTGCAACACCTAGATCATGGAGAAGAATGCATGTTAATTGGTTGTCAATAAACATGTGTTACACTCTCAAAGATATGAAGTAAAAATTCGATTAGCCTTTTCTCTGCATCAGGATTAATTAAAGGTAAGAATGAGGTGTGGGGAGGGGAGGCATTTCTCAAGTGCAACCAGCTTCTATACTTGTAGACTTAAAAACAAAACAGAGAGTCCATGGGGTACACTGGACTGTGCACCTTTGAACATTACTATCTTTATTCTTTCTAGAATTATTTTTTTCTGGGTGTTAATCATTCCTTTATAAAATTAATGATGAAAACTTGAATTATTTGTTAAAACACCAGGTTTTTTTAAGTGTTAATGTGAGAATGATAGATAAGGTGTGGAAAATTGAACTGTTCCTGGAATAGGGTGAACTAGTAAAACCAGGAGGAAGCAACAACAATAGCAACTACCACCTCCAAATACAAAACAGCTTGGCTATATTTATTTTTTTATCAAACAAATATAATAAAAAAGAGCAATCTTTTCAAAACCGTTGTCTTTTTGTATGAAATAAAGTATATCCTTAGATAATAAAAATAAAATGTGACGCAAATCAGATAAGTGAGAAACAGTGACTGGCCTAAGCATCTGTCAATCATTAGTGACTTAAGGCTCTTGCTTTTACATTTATTTGAGGGAAAGGAGACAGAACTGAAGGCCCAGACAATATATGTTGTCAAATCAGAAACAGTCAACATAAAAGCTGAGAACCCTGAAAAACTACATTCTCAATGTGAATATTGACTAAAAATAATTTGCTGAAGTAGGGAGGCACATTAGAAACTTGGTTGTCTTGTCATAGGCTCTAGAGAGAGGAGAAAATAAAATCTGCCCTGAGAAAATAACCATAAGCGATTCCTCAAGTGGGCAGATGGCCCAATTCTCACCACCTGCAGGTTTGCAAAAACTCCACACAGTAAGAATTTATTTTAGAGCGATTCCTGGTTAGACATTTCTTTAGATCTTTCACAGAACAAAGCATGACTTCCCTCTGGAGGAGCACATTAACAAATGACTTCTTAAAATACCTCCGCAAATAAAATGTCAATAAATGGCTAAAAAATTTAAAATGACTAAACATACAAGGAAAACAAGTATATGAGTAATAGAGCTAACAAAATTACACTCACACAGATTTCAATTTTTAGAATTATCTATATAGAACATAAAATAGTAATTTCAAATAATCAAATAACTAAAAAGGGAATTGAAAATAGAAGTCAGGAATGAAGGGGTGGGGTCATTTGGAAATGACCCAAACATAATTTTTATGAATAAAGTTATACAATGATTAAAATGAAAAATTCAATTGTTGTGTCAATGAACATGTTAGATAAAGGTAGATAATTAGTTAAGGATAAAATACATGTGAAATATGTTTCTCCAAAGTGGTGTACTAAGAAGTAGAAAATATCTAAAAGAAAGTAAGAGACATGAAGTGAGTTCTAATGTAGATTTAATCAAAGTTTCTAAAGCTAAAAGGAAGACAGGAGAGAAGCAAATTTTGGAAGGAAAAAGAATAGGTTAAAATTTTCTCTAATTGTTGAAATTCATGACTCATGTTTAGAATTCATATTATGCTCAAAACAGGAAAAAATTTCATACCTAGAAACATTAAAGTGAACACTAAAGGAAAAATAACTTTAGAAGTAATAAGAATTTTTAAGGAAATGCCAGACAATTACCTGTAAAACAATGACAATTGATTTCTACCTAGCAACTATGGAGGCCAAGCATATCTTCCATATGAGCATAAATTAATATAACAAATATAAAGAGAGAATTAAAATTTTGAAAACCTAATAAAATTGACAAATCTTTATGAGATTAATCAATATTAAAAGAAAAAAGGTACAAATTAGCCATATAACATACAAAATACCAATAGAATGGTATTTTGTATGTTATATGCTTCACTCTAGATAAACCTCAGAAAAATAATGTTGAGCAAAAAAAAGCAGATATACAAAATTATACTGTATTATTCTGTAAACTATTAATATACAAAATATATGTAGCCAAGCAATATTTTGTTATATTTATGGTTATATTCAGATGGAGTAAAGCCACAAATAAAAACATGAAAATGAAAAATATATATCCAAGATTTAGGACTGTGGTTACCTCTTGTAGTGGTAGACCGTGTAATTGGGGACAAGTACATAGAGGACTTCAAGACCTTTGATTTTATTGTATTTTTTAAGGCAGTGAGAACTTGCTTGTTGGGCATATAAATTTGTAACAAAGAGTTTTTAGGCTTGCTTTCTTGTATTGGGGCAGTGCCCTGTGTGCATAGTGTAGCTAAAGTGCTTGCCCTTAGGGCTGCAGATTGCAGATTGCCTTCCTGTTTGGGAGGGGCAATTGTTTGCTATCTGGGAGGGTTTTTTTCCCCCTAGCTGGTTTTGGCTAGAGAGTTGAGAGAGAGAGAGTGCTGAGTGGTTTGGGAACCCTGGGATTTCAGCCTGGCCTGTTTGGCTGGGGACTGCTGAGGCTAGTTGGGGGTCTAGGAGCCTGGAGGAAGACTTGGCAGAATGAGTCAGGGCTTTGGGAGCCCTGAGTGAGAGGGAAGTGGTCTTCCCTGCCTGCTTGCTTGTCAGTCATTAAGAGACTTTAATAAATGAAATGGCCCACCATTTTCTGGCTTCACATTTCCTTTATCGTCTGCTCAAATCCAATAAAAACCTGCATGGCCATGGCAATGACCCCTGGCCTTATAGTGCTCTACTATCTACTTTTATTATTTTTTATTATTTATGTATTGTTTATTTTCTGTATGTCCTTTGAGATATATATATATATATATATATATATATATATATATATATATACACACACTTTCAAAATAATTTTAATGAAAGCATCTTGAATAAATAGCTACATCTGAACATTTTGATTAAAGCATACTTACTCTGTTTAATTTTTAAAATATGCCCTAAAACCAATATTTTACTTGTGTTTGAAATGAAAATATTTGGTTTTATTTTCAGACAGTGAGTGCTGATAATTAGGAGTTTTTATTGCCAAGATACACACTTAGAATATTGGTTTTGTACTTCTAAGCTTGCTATTATCTCAGTCCATAGTGTTCTAATTATATGTCTTCAGGCAACAGTAGAACATAGAAATAATGCTTGCTTTCACTTATAAACCATGTTACTTGCTGGTTGCCTTACTTTATAATGTCTCAAATTCTGAAAATGAAACAAGGTGGTTATATCATATGGATGATTATCAAACTTTTCTTGGACTTACTATTTACTAACAGTAGTGTAAAGCCAGTAGCCGTGGCCACCATCACAGCCGCCTGGCCAAAGTAGGTTCGCATTTAATCCAGACAGATTGTAAAGAAACTGTGGAGCCAAATACTGAGGGACCATTTTTCTTTATTCCTAGCTTGCACCTGGCATGTGAGTAAATACACACAGCAGGAAAACACTTTCCTTTTCATTCAGGGCTCTGAAAGCCACTGACTCCTCCGAGTTTTTCTACAATCAAAGGCTTCCACCTCACTAGTTTTACCTCTGTTCCCCATCTCCTTCTGCGCAGACTAGCTTCTCCTTCAGCATTCCACCATTTTGGCTACATCCTCTTCTCCACATGACCTCCCTGCCCTGCTACAACATGGGCTCTTCCTCTGTATAAGAACGTTGTCACTCTCTCAAAAATGGCCTCCTAGCTCCTCCTTTTAACACTTTTCCACACAAACATCCCTCCCTAAACAAACGTTAGCATAACCACGCCCCTTCCAAAGCAAGAAGGCAATCAGCTGCCCCATTGGGCAGTGGCCATCTTTAATGAGGTGAGCATAAGTTAACTTATTAGCCCTAGAAGTAGGAATGTCAACCCAGTAGAACATCTTTTCACCCCACTGGCCTATAGCTTTGGATTTGTCAATTTGCTGAGTTGATGGAGTATGTTGATAAATTATTGTAATTACACAAAAGAAATGGTGGGCTACGTGGGGGCCTGGGCCTGGGAGGCTGAGCCAGCTTCTTTGGCTCTCTTGTCATGGCTAGCATGTATTGGGCATTTCATTTGGAAAACTGGAAATCTAAGATTCTTAAAATGAGACTGATTTTCCCTCTGAAGATATGTTTGCTCTTTCTGTTGTTCCAAGGGTTCCTTGCTGGATAATGGTTCTTAAAATTGCATTTCTAAAATATCCTTTATTTCTCCTCCTATTGTCCCTACATTCATGTATACAATCACAAAAATATGATGATATTATTGTATACTTTGTATGATTAAAGTGTCTAGTAACCATCACTTGTTTATGTGAACAAAACAGAAAACATATGTGTACTGAAAACTACTCATTATTTCAAGGCAAAACACAAAAAAGTGTTCAATCGTATAATAGTGGGTTACCATTATTTGATTATTTAGCCTCTCATAAGGAATAACATGTGCAAAGAAGGTGTACATATATTTCTGCTGGCTTCTTGCTCAGCAAAATCAGTAACAACTCTCACTTTTTCATTTATTCTAAATTTTAATTCAATGTGGTGGAAAGCAAATTGTACTGGGACACATTGTATTTCTTTTGCATTTGTTAACACACTATTAGAAACTCTGCAGACTTTGCTTGGGAAGATACTTTTTGATTGTGTATATTTCTGTATTCAGGTGAGTCATGTATATTTTTCAAAATGTTCTATATTCTGAGACATGCCCAATTTTCTTACTTAATAATAAAACAGTCTATGACTCATTGTAAATCAGCAGGGATCTGGCAATAAGGTGCAATACATCATGTAGGCAGTGCAGGCTATCATTGGAGATAATAAGCAGGTACATTAATATTCATGCTATATGACATCCTGGTTGTGCTTCTAAAAAGCTGTAGAATACATTCCAAGTTTTATGTTCACCAGTATATGTTTGCCAGTAATTTTCAGATAGGTCCAGTAACAATTCATTCAAGGCATCACTAGGTAATCTAGAAAACTTTCACCCATGGTTTCCATTTAATTAATTATACACTCAGCTAATGTTCCTGTGTGAATGCACGTAATCCTTTCTGGTTGGATCTCGGGTCTTTCTTTGTCTCAGCTGGACGTGCTGTTGTGTAAGACAGATTTTAGATGCACATCTGTGTATGTGGTATGTGCACGGTGGGAGTCAGGGGGTAGCAAAAGGTGACAAGACACATTGCCCTATACAGTACAGTACTTCCCTATTTCCCTATACAGTACAGTACATCTCTATTGCCCTATACAGTACAGTACTTCCCTATTGCCCTATACATTACAGTATTTCCCTATTACCCTATACAGTACAGCATTTCCCTATTGCCCTATGCAGTACAGTATTTCCCTATTGCCCTATACAGTACAGTACTTCCCTATTGCCCTATACTGTACAGCATTTCCCTATTGCCAGAGAGACACAATTTAGACTTTGTTTTTACACAGATGACCTAAGAGGGAAGAAGAGAAAATAATGCTATGCTACAATGTATGCAAACCAACAAAATTGGACCATCATATAAGGATTCATAGGCTTGGCACTATCCTACTTCCTCTCCTCTGTTATACAATAGGTTAAAACCACAAATAAGACGTATGAAAGTGTACTATGTTTTAATCTTTAAAATATGCGATTTAACCCTGACCAGATGGCTCAGTTGGTTAGAGCATTGTCCTGAAGCACAGAGGTTGCTGGTTCAAACTCTGGTCAGTGCACATACAAGAACAGAATGATGATCCTGTCTTTTTTTCTCTCTCTCTGCCTCTCTCTCTGAAATTAGTAAAATATGTGATTTACACGTGTCCTTATTTATTTAGTTCATTGATAAACAAATTTACAATAAAGCAGATTTATTATGCTAGTGGATCATGTGAATAAGCATGCATCTCAGGCTTAATAACACTCTTTTTTGAAATCATATTTGATTTTCTTATTTTTCCAGGAGTTGATAAAGACCATCTCTGCCTCTTTTAGAATTTTAATTGTTCATCTCCTGTGACTTTCTCCCTGTCCAGGGAGTGAAGGGGCGGGGTTAGGAGGAAAAGGAATGTACTCTGCCATCTCTGTACTATTATTCCTCCTGCCCCAGCTATTACGACCACCTCCGTCAGCACCGTCATCACCACTAACTGCTGGAGGAGCTTTCAATGGAGGACACAGGAAGAGTTACTGGGACTGTGCTCCTTCTGCTGGCCTTTCTCATATTCCTCTTGATTCCCTCTGGTTCATCATTTATTTATCCTTTATGCATCCATTCAGTAAATGTGTACTGAGAGCCTAGAACACACCAGGCACAATGCCAGATGATAGGAGTACAGTGAGAACAAAACGGACAAAATCCTGTAATCATGGAACTTACATTCTGGTGGTGGGTACATCTGCCGGATGAAGTCAGCCACTCACTTTAGATATTTTGAGTTTTGTAGTCACCCTCTGTGTTCAGAGTAGAGGTCTTAGAATTGGGATCGTTAAATTTCTCCACATTTTAAATTTGATTTGAGAGAGAGAGAGGAAGGGAGAGCGATAGAGAAAGAAACATAGATTTTTTCTTATATGCGCCCGGCCTGGAGTTCAAACCCAAAATCTTGGCACGTGAGGATGACACTCTAATAATCTGAGCTACCTGGCTTGGGCTAATTTTTCCATATTTTATATGAAGGATTTATATAACATCCCCTTTGTTTTTATAATATCAGGCTTTGATGCATAGAAGTAGAGTTTCAGGAACACACTGATGCTTCCTTGCCACAATCTTACAGGAATCTCTAAATTCATGTGCAGCTTTTGGCATTGCTGTTTGATGATGAGAGTTATGTTGTTTGCATCAGAAGATGCCAAGATTACATAAGAAAAAATTAAGATCTCAAGTAAGACATGAGAAAAAATCACAAAAAAACCCTCCAATTGTTATGCTGGAGTTGTGACTGCTCTACTGACATAGGATGGACTCCCATCCCAAATTTGTACAGATGTTTAGAATGAGGATGTCACATTTGTCCAAGGGGGTATGGAAAGGTTTATTTCTCACATAGTGAGTAGCCTGGGGAGAGCCTAGTGGCTCTCAAGCAGGACAAACATTAATCAAAACACTCATCATCACAGTATGGGACATAATTGAGTGAGCAAAATTAAAATTTTTAAAAAGATACAGACATAGAAGATGGAGAAAACCAGCATATGCATAATAATTTTTCTAAAGAATACAACTAAAATAACAAAAAGTAAAATAAATAAGAATCACAAAAAGATAATAAACAGATGATGTATCATAGAAATGTACCCTTGAAAACAATATATTATTAACGACCCCACCCCAATAAATTTTTTAAAAGACTTAATAGAATAAAGACTTAAATCTTTAAAAGGGAGAATTGTTTCTAGAAAAGTGACAGACAGCAATAGATATACTTAGTAAAATTATTACATTCAAAATAAGTAAATACTGTGGATATCTAAGAAAAATAAACTCACATGTAAAGATGGAAAAAATTCCATGTTTCAGTTTTCTCATATTTTTTCTTGATATCACTCAATAGTGTTAAGTGAAGCAATTCCCTTAGTTGTGAGTGGAAAAAGAATTCAGACTCAAAAATTTTACAATCAACCTAGTTCTTAGTCAAGTATACTGAAAATAAACAATTTGAATGTAGACTGCATTGTTCTCATGAACCTTCCTGAGATATACATTACAGAACAAAGTCCAGGCGTTGGAAGTAGTTGGAGAACTCTAGCGGGTATATTCAAAAAGATCACTGAGTCAATTTAATTGTAGGACCAAGGTTAAAAGAAATGCATGGCTTCTGGTTATAGACCAAATATAGAACTATTTCCAAACTCCAACAACATAGAAATTATATACAGTGTAAGAAAATATAACATTTTGACTTTTTCATCTTTTTCAGATGAGTGAACATGGTATCATTTAAGATGATAAATAAAATAGAGATATAAGATACTCAAAGAGTCAAAAGAGTTAATAGGAGAAATAATATATAAGTATAATAAGGTGGTAGATGGGAAGAAAACAGAGGGAGAAGAAGCAGAAATTAAATAATTGTGTCAATGTTCTTAGGAGGGAGTAAATAAAATATAAAGACATAGTAAATACATTCATTAAAGGAAGTTTAATTATAAAGGTAATTGTTAGAACAAAATAGAAACCTCTTATTTCAGAAATACATATAAAAAGGTATGGTAGAACATAAAAAGAAAAAACTATTTAAATAGCTTTATATGTTGTGATATAGGATGATGTTCAAGATACTTTGTTAAATAGAAAGAAGTTGCAAAATAGCATGCAAAATTATATATATATATATATATATATATATATATGCTTGTTCACTAATGTACTTAATGTATGCATGCTTTTTATTAATAGAGTGGCACTTGTTTTTTTACATGATATTTCACTAAATAACAGCTGTCTCAAGAAGTGTGCCATGTAGTCATTATTGCTGTTATGATATGACCTTATATCCCTAATAAACTTTTTTTTTTAATTTTATTTTTATTTTATTCATTTTAGAGAGGAGAAACAGAGAGAGAGAGAGAGAGAGAGAGAGAGAGAGAGAGAGAGAAAGAGAGAAAGGGGGAGGAGCTGGAAGCATCAACTCCCATATGTGCCTTGACCAGACCAGTGCAGGGTTTTGAACTGGCGACCTCAGTGTTCCCAGGTCGACGCTTTATCCACTGCGCCACCACAGGTCAGGCTCCCTAATAAACTATTTTACATTAATATCATATGTTTAACACAAAACTATATCAAATAATACTATGGGCATGGTATATGTTGTTCCTTCATGTGAGTAGCTTATAATCAGGCTATGAATAGATTGGAAAAATTGGAGAATGATACAGGATGGAAATTAATGCTCAGTTATGTTACACAAGTCCTCCGTGAAACTTTCATAGATTATTGTGACCCTCACTGGCTGGCCTCCATTCCCTTTGATTTTTACCACCTGCATTTTACTGTAGCATATTTTAACATTACACTATATCTTTATGATTTTCTAACAGTTCAATATGACAGTCTTGTCTCTAGGGCAGAAATGAAGATGACTGCCAAGTCCTTGAACTCTCAATCTAGTTTATTTAAGACAATAGTCGCATGATGCAAAATGGGTAAAAATTCCAGATGTAAACAATAACACATAAATAATTACTATGGCACCTAGTGATATGTGTTGTGTGCCCATAGAAAATGAATAAGAAATTGAAGTACAGAGAGATGAACTACTTTGCCCTAAATCAAAAAATAGTAAGAACAACAACAGAAAAGACAAGGGCTAGTTCCTGGGTAGGCTGGCTCCAGAACATCGCGACAGTGGCACACAGGATCTGCGACCCGCTCAGTTACTTAACCTCATTGACTTATCTTTCGGTAGTGGTGACAGATGGAGAAAAATGACTTACTTTATACAGTTACTGTGACAGGTATTAAGAAAAGCACAGCTAAGAGCTTTGTACGCCACGAGGCGCTATAGCAAATGTACTAAAATTCCACCCTTGCCATTGCTGCCACCACACCAGGTAGGCTCACCTCGTAGAGGAGCAAAGGTTTCACTTTGGTGCCTGTACAGATCAATCGTTTACTGACTTTTCAACCTCAGCATCCATGTTTTCGCTCAGGTTGAACAATGCCATGCCCTAACATAGCTCATATTCCACTGAGAAGGCCCCTGGCAGGGTGTAGTATGGAAAGGGCCATCATGATGTTAGGAGTTGTGTGCAAAGACCTGGCTAGTATAGAGGAAAGGCAGGGGAGGGTTGTGATACTCAAAGAGTTAAACAAACTTCTTCCAGTTAAACAAACAAAAGAAAGACCTGCAAGTTTCAATTCTAATAATCTGCCTGTGGGGGAAGCATCAAGTTCTCTGTTATATTTATGCTACAGGGCAACCTTTTGCATCGTTTTAGCTCTCCCTTCTCTGCATGTTTTCCCACAAAGACTGTACTTGACCAACACCAGAAATGAATTTGATTTCTCTAATGCAGAAGGTAATTGGATTTTCCTTCATTGAATGCATTCCTTTAATGACTGTCTCTGCTCCTGCCAATTTAGCAAGTAACCTGACATTGATCTGGCCATACGACTTAAAATAAACAGTTGGAAGCTTGCGGTGAACAAGACAGCTGTCTGCCATCAGAAAAGAATGTTTTTTGGCCTTAATTTGCCATTTTCCTGGGAAATTCTTTATCCTCAAATGTTATTTTTACAAAACATGCTGCTGAATTAATTGGTCATATAGCAACAGATTGCCTCCTTCTAGAAAATATAATAATTATTTCCCAGAAAGTGCCCTGGAGAAAACATTGCAAATTTAATAAAATTTACCCAATAATCATTCTGTTTCTTTAAAATATGTATTACTGTGCAGACTCTTTCTGGAACAAGGTAAATATTGCTGAACAGAATTAATTAAATCTTTTTAAAAAGCTGGCAAAACATGAAATATTTAAGTATTTATTTACTCAACCTTAAGGTTTTGTAAAAATAAAATTTGACACAAGATTGTTATTCAAGAAAGTAACAGAGGAGCAGTGAATAAAATTGCATCTGGAAAAATATAATTCTTTTCTCAAGGGGAGTTGTGATATAAAACTCTTTTATGCCCTAGGGTATTTGGGATTTAAATTTTTCTGATTTTTTGCATTTATTTATTCTTTCTGTAACAAAATAACTCACTTGATTTATGGTTGATTTTCATTCTATCATCTTCCCTTTGTTTACTTTTATAAATATCATGATTTTCTTGATTGATAAAGCAATTTATGAGTGAGAAAAAAATCTTGTTTTAATGTGTCATGAAGAAAATAGATGAGAAAACCATTTATAAACGTTTCCTTTTAAAATTAAATGTTTTTTCCCTTTTGAATTCTTAATGCTAATTGTATTCATACTTATAAAAGTAATTAACAGTTTAAAGAAATTGAGAGCTTATATTAAAACCACTTACTATGCTGAATCTCTTCAACAATGCAGCCACATCCCACAGCATTACTGCGGTTCCCAAATTAGAGCTAGCATAAAGCTGCAGTGTTACTCAGTGAAGGTCAATGAACTTGCTTTGATTCCCATCAACCAAGAGAGGCGTGAGAGTTCTAGTTCTAGAAATGATGTTGGGAAAGAATATAAAGAAAAATGACATCAAATATGTCCTAAAGACGGGGCTCTTTACCCACTCTTCTGATGGCATCTTAAGTGAACATGGCTTTAGCATGCCAGTGGAAGTTTCCAGAGACCTTTTCTGGGATGCTGTGTTGCACAAGATGGGTTTGCTTGAGAACTGATGCACCTTCTGCAGGAAGTCCAGTAGTATTGGAGGGGTCACTGATCCAGAGGACTCCCCACTGAATCACCATCTTGCATCACAGAGGATTAAATCTTACCCATTCCAGGTCAAGACATTGTTGGAAGTTACCCTTAACTGTCCAGTTACACTGCAACGTTAAGGCTATGAGGAGCAAAGAAAAATATACTTTAATAGATGATAAAATTTCTTGTTACTCTATTCAGTTTATTGCATTCCATATCAGTGTTCTTAATTTTGATTCTGTCTTTTTGTGCATGGGTTTGAGCATTGTTAAATAAAACCATAATTAATCAAATAATGTTTTCTTCTCTTGAATGGAAGGTAGATTTTCTGGGAAAAGAAAAACAGTGATGTGTTTGTGTGCTTATAGACATATGCAAATGTGTTTTCCTTTATTAGAAGAAAGAAGAAAATTTATTTTTCAGTTCCATCAGTTTTTAAATGATGCTTTTATTTCATCTATTTATGATACTTTAGACCAGGTGTCCCCAAACTTTTTACAGAGGGGGCCAGTTCACTTTCCCTCAGACCATTGGAGGGCCGGACTATAAAAAGAACTATAAACAAATCCCTATGCACACTGCACATATCTTATTTTAAAGTAAAAAACCAAAACGGGAACAAATACAATATTTAAAATAAAGAACAAGTAAATTTAAATAAAAAAAACTGACCAGTATTTCAATGGGAACTGTGGGTGCAGATGCATCCTGTGCTCCTCTCACTGACCACCAATGAAAGAGGTGCCCCTTCCGGAAGTGTGGCTGAGGCCGGATAAATGGCCTCAGGGGGCCACATGCAACCCGTGGGCCATAGTTTGGGGACCCCTGCTTTAGACATTTGCTGAAACTAGTAATATGGGATGTCAACAATGAGCAATTTACTTTGTTTATGCATTTTTAAAAGTAAGCATTTTCATTGTAGTTTTCTTTGCGTTTCTTCTTTGAGCAATGTTTTAGTCTTTTATAGAAAATATCCTTAGATATTGGAAAGGATACAAATATAAATCTTCAACCTCAAGGTTTGAAGGCTAGTGGAGAGAAAAAATGGACATAAGTGTAAAAGAGAAGGTGGAGAGAGATATGTAACATGAAAGGTTCAAGAACGATAGTTGGAAAGGACAATGAAGACCTTACAATGGTAATATTACTCATGCATGCCTCAGAAGATGGGAAGCATCTGTGTGCCTGAGGAAGTCAGAACATTTCTGAAAGAAGAAATAAAATAAAATTGCTAATTGCATGGAGGGAAAAGCATGCTAGGTAGTTAGAATACATGTGCCATAAAACGGGGCTCAGTACCACAGCTTACACATCACTGAAGAAAAATAGGGAGAGGAGGTTAGTAATATTTTTACTGGAAATAATTTAGATTTGGAGTTTCCAATTAGCTAAGTTAGAAAGAATATGGTACTTAATTTATTATGTGTTCGCCTGTGTTTTGTTTCTATAGACAGGTTACTGGTATGTTAATGATACTTCCTTTTATAAGATATCTTGATTTATGTTTAAGATACAATCTCAATATTTGACAGTTTGAATGAACTTAAATATGCTCATTTATTATGTAAAGAATGTGCACTATTAAAGTTTTTAACTGAAGGGAGCAATTCTTCGAATTTTTATCTTTCCATATGTTCTAATGTTAAAGTACATACATATTTTATTTTTAATAAAATGTAAATTATCTACATATAGGACCCTGAATGTAAATTTCTGCAAGTGCTAAATAAGTTTTTTTTTTCATTGCTTCAGGTCACGGATATGATGCTTCAGGACAAACCCTATCCTGACTGGGGAAAATCAGCGAGAGCTTTCTGGAAGAAAGGAAACGTTAGGATCATTTTATTCTGGTAAGAGGTTGTTTAATTTATTGATTTATGCCTTGCCTTATTCACTGAAGTACTTGAATTAGATGTATTGAATTCCATCTGGAGAGACATTATAAATGTATATTCTGCTCTATTAAAATTATTAAAACCAATCGTAATTATTTTATGTTTTAAATTTCTGCTTACATATTGTTGCATATACTCATTTATAAGCTATAAGTTTTGATTATATAGTGATACATAAAGTTTACCAGAGGCAAGCAGGTTTACGACTCATCAAAAACAAGGTGTAATTTTTATCAATGAAATGTTATATTAAAATGTCTTCAGTAAATGCTAAATTTCTAGTATGTTTAACATGAGATAATTTTCTTTGAAGAAGTTATATGGAGAAGAAACCACTTTGCAAATCACATCTGGCTCATTGGCATTGCTTCTTTATGTACTTTCCCATATCACCAGCCCTGTCTATTGCAGTTAAAAAACCATTTGTCTTATAGAACGTTGGTTTTGTGGCATCACCATTATTCAAGTATCTGTGCAAGGTTAGACAGAAAGGATAGAAGCGGAGAGCGCAGGCAGGGCGCCCTCACCGGGCTGTGCAACCGTCCTGGCACAGTTATGCAGCCTGATGTATGGAAAGTTATATCCACTAACATGCAGAAAAGTTGTAACTGACAATGCCTTCTGCCTGGTAAATTCTAGCCTATTCACCCGCCTTTTAAAATGACGGGTAAATCTGTTTATTTTTGGGTTTAATTTGGGGGGTTCATTTTTTAATGTATGAGCTAGAAAAATTGTAGTCACTATGTACCTGGAAAATTCACACTCTATGCTGTCTTTGTGCTTTTGCACTATCATTAACTGTTGCTAGATATATAGGGCATTTTAAATCCAATTTATAGGACATTTAAACCCAATACATAGCAGGTACACAAAAGTAGATTTTTCAATAATGTAAAAATGAACATGATTTTGTAGATGTTTATTCACACCTTGTGTCTATGAAACAAGTGTGACTTATTTTTATGATGCATTTAACCTTCATGTTTTTTCCTGCCTAAAAGTTCCTCATGTAGTTTGTCTAAATAATATATATCATAATAATTGTGGCAAATGTTTACTGAAGGTATGTTTTGCTACAAACACTATGCAAAGTACTTAAGATTTTATATATTTACTCATTTCATCCTGACAACCCTATAAGGTAGGTCCTATGATAACAAACATGGGTTTTTGAATCCAGAGCCCAGTTTTTAATCATTACCCAAACTGCCTCCAGAAGTGTAAGAGATACATAAATGTGCCACTGTCCCAATGATTATCGTTAATCTATTTTTAGATGATGGTGCTAGATAAGAATGTGAGATTCTGGAAAATTGTTCCACCCACAGAATTCTCGGCAGGGGTTTTAAGAATCATAAATGAAAAGAAGGTAACCTGACCAATTGGTGGCACAGTGGATAGAGCATCAGACTGGGATGCAGAGGACCCAGGTTCGAAGCCTATGGTCGCTGACTTGAGTAAGGAGTCACTTGCTCTGCTTTAGCATGTCGATCAAGGCACATATGAGAAAGCAATCAATGAACAACTAAGGAGCCGCAACAAAGAATTGATGCTTCTCATCTCTCTCCATTCCTGTCTGTCTGTTCCTATCTTTCTCTTTCTCTGTCTCTGTTACCAAAAAGAAAAAGGAGATACTATACTCTAGTATTAAAAGTATTTATGACCTATCCCATCAAAGAAAGACAAGCACCATGTGATTTCACTTATATGTGGAAACTATTGAACAAAATAAACTAGCAAACAAAATAGCAACAGACTCATTGATATGAGAACAGACTGAGAGCTGTCAGAAAAGAAGGAGATTGGGGGCTGGCTAAAAAGGTAAGAGTATTAAGCAAAGAAAAAAACTTGTATACACAGATAAAGTATGGGTTTTAAAGAGGTAAAAGAGGGTAAAGAGGGGATAAATGGTGATAGAATGATACTTGACTTGGAGAAGTGAACATACAATGCAATATATAGATAATGTATTATAGAATTATACACCTGAAACCTATATAATTATACTAAGCAATGTCACCCCAATAAATTCAATAAAAAATAAGCTAAAACAACATACACTTACTATGTTTGCAGACATTTTTTATCATTTAATGTATCTTCAAAGACAGCCCATCACTTATTGTTCAATGTGGCCAGTTACCAAGGTCACATGTATATTATTTGCAAAGGTGAGGCAAGCATAATCACCTGAAGGCCCCCATGGTTGTTATTATTGGGTACTCTTAATTGCAATTGCCATTTCTGAGGAAAGAGATTCCTACTTGATTTTTCTTGAACATCTTATTATATTTCCCCTTGAATGTTATTATTCTAGTCTATGTATTACCAATGTCTTTTTATACAAATGGGTTTATTTTTGACATATGTGATAACATAGTCCTAATGGGCTATCTAAAGCTTATTCTAAATGTTTATTAAAATAATTTAGTCACTGAAAGATAATAGTTTTGGAGAACAAACTAAAACACTTCTTACATTCATTGTATCTCTATAATTATTGATAGGAGATAATTATTAGAAATGATTTTTCCAAAGTAGTATTTCAAATTGTGGAAAGCATAAAGTAACTGTAGGAGAATTTAAATGTCACTTTAAAAATGCTTTTTTCTATTTTATTCATTTCTACACAGTTAGATTATCTCGACAACAGTATTCTTCCTTTTATAAAAGGAAAATCTGATACAAAAAGTTGAATATGGAAATTATGTGGGAAGCATAGAAGTCTTTCGTTTTGTTCATACTATTCAGATAAAAGGGCTTTAGCAATTATAAAGGTCATTTTTTTAGCTCTAGGAGATAACATACAGAAATCATTGAAAAGGTTCTAAATGAAATAGAAGATAGCATTTGCATACTATGTGCTATGTGTCAGCCACTCAAAAAGAGGTTTTCTTTTTGTTTTGTTCTAATTAAGGAATTAGTGTAAAAAATCTATGGTGGAGAGGGAATTCTACGAAGGAAAGCTCTCATTAGTTTGAATGTGAATATGTGCAGCAGTATAAACAGTACAACGTGCAGTTTTGTTCTAGTATACTTATCTCTTGCTTGCATGTAGCTGCTTTAACTCACAAGTGCCTGTCAAAAGCTGTTCTGTTCACAACTGTGTGGCTGAGTTCTTCCTTGATTCTTAGTGATAGATGTTGCTACACTGAAGGAAATGGTTTCTGTTCCTCTCTGTAATTGTGCAAAGATGAAGCTATAGCACATGGGCTCTTATTTCCAGTAGGGAGAGGAGAGTAAATTGTGGCTGAGTTTGAAAATCCTAAAAGGGAAAGGGGAGAATATTCACAGCCTTCCCTTCCAAAGCCCTTTTCTCAGACCTTCGCATGATTAGAAAGAATAAAGATTTAAGAATCTAAATTCCACATGAATGCCAGAAACTGTTCTATTTTTTAATAAACTACCAAAATCTATTTTCACTCACTTATATCCATAGTAAAAGAATGTATGCGTTAAAAAAATAAGTAATATGACATTTATCTTAGTTCCTATCTTTCTGCTTTATTTACTCTCTAGAGACACAATTTATATGCTTTTGATAGGAAGCATCTTGGGATGATATTTTCCAAAGGGTTAGCTTTTAAAAAGTCAAAGGTGGCACTCTTCTGTGGCTGGGGAGGAACTTGCAGAAGGGGTTGAAAGATGTGGGAATCATTAGGCTTCACAAATGCTCCAGTCTCTGCCTTCCAAACAAATGACAAAATTACACTTTCTTATTCGCTTTGACCACATGACTTGCTTTGACTCATTTACATGTGAGTGAAAATGGTATGTGTCATGTCTAGATAGAAGCCTTTAATCCTCAAGCAAACTTTGAAGGGAGTTCTTTTTCCTGGTAGCAATTGTGGAAGCTTATGTCTAACTGGAGCCCTTGTCATGCATTTTCCCTGAATGGCTAGAATAAACCAAGCATCCCTGACAACACAGAAGACATGTAGCGTGAGCAAGAAATGATTCTTTGCAAATATTAAGCCACTGAGATTTGGGGATTGCTTGAAATTGCGCCATAAACTGGCCTATTTTGATGTTTACAGAAGTTGATCCCTAGGAGTGGAGAACTGCCAGAACACAAAGTTGAAAAATAATTTTTTTAAGGGCTGGATGGCAAATGATAAGGGAATTGATGGTGGAGGCTAGAAAGATGGTAATGTTTGTGTTTTAGTGGTGAAGTATTTGCCAAAAATATGCGTGATCACTGAGATGCTCTAGGAGAAGTTGGCAAACAGAATGCTAACAGCTTGCTGTTGTGTGCATCTGTGTGCCTTGTCCACTTCTACTTCATTGTGATGCATAGAGATCATCTTTTATTTTTTTTTTGATAATATTTATTTTTATCAAAACTACTTTATCTTGTGCTATAATGATTTGGATAGGCATGTATTGATTATGATTGTTTTAATTTTTATCGGGGAAACAAATGTAGCTGCTGCTGTTTTTCCTGCTTTGATTACCATGGTTATTATTAAAGTCCAACAAAGTGAACCTAATTGTTTCACTTTGATCAGTCAAGAGCTAGTCATAAATTATTATTATCTTAATATACATGGTATGGAAGAGTAACATGATAATAATAAAATAATAATGAAAAATGTAATTAAAAAGGCCTAAGAATAAGAGGCAATGTCAATGAAAGGTGTTTTAGTAATAGCTCTACCAATATCAGGCTGTATGAGTACTTTAAGTTTCTATTTTATTTTAACACAAGGAGATGTGTTTTATTATTATGTGTGATCCTTTTCAGCTCTATAATGCTATATCTATTATAAGCATAAGATGCTGATGAAAGAGTAATTCTGTCTGCTTTACCCCAAAGGCAGAATATGAACTGCTATAGTCTGACTATCTTTTTCCCTCCAAAATTCAATTGTTGAAGTCCAGTACTTTATATGACGATACTAGGAGTCCAGGCCTTTGAGAGATACATAGAACATGAGGGTGGAGTCCTCATGAATGGAATTAGTGCCCTATAAAAAAGGGTTCAGAGAGATCCCTGGCCCTTTCCACAATGTGGGAACAAGTGACAGGCACTAGCTATAAACCAGGAAAAGTGCCCCCACCAAATGCAACCATGCTGTGTCTCAATCTTAGACTTCTCAGCCTCCAGAATTATGACAAATAAACTTCTGTTGTTTATAAGTTACCCTGTCTGTGGTATTTTATTGTATCAGCACAATGAACTAAGACATGGACCAATGAGTGTACATCACAATGAAGCAGATTTACATGTACCTTTGAAAGATCGCCCTAACAATGGGAGCCTGTCTGTGCTGAATGAGTCTGTCAGATGAAAGCTGATTCCCTATCAGTAAAAGTATTCCTGTAAAAGGCTGGATCATCTTTCAGGGATGCTACAGGAGTATTTTTATGTTAAATGAGAAAAAAAAATACAAATCACTCCTAAATTTTTGTCAAACTTGAAGATTCCATGACTCTACAGTTTTAACTACAAAAGTATTGCGCCTTTTCTGCTTTAAAATATTCTGCATTATATTAATTGTAATTTAATACACTCTGTATAAATCCTTCATCATTAACGAGCAAAATTTGTACACTAGACAATTTATGAGAGGTTCCAGGGGCAACTATAGTATGAAACGCTTTTTGCCTCACTTCCGAAATAATAAATTAGCCCATAGAGTTCCTCTGGGTAAATTTTGTTTTCTTGCCTTTAGTGTTCCTTCCATCTCAACACATGTCTTTAAGCAGTTGTATATCTTTAATTTGAAGCAGCTTCTGTGACTGAGAAAAAGCAGAACACTTTTAGTCCAAATCAGATAACTATACTATAGAATCAGTCACATTAACTTTGAACACTACACTGAGTTCACAGGGCCCAGTGTAAATCTGGCTCCTCCAAGCACAAAGATCCATGGATATACTTCTACCGGTTTTCTTGTTAGATTAAATTTGCTACTTCTGTATAAAAAGGTGATTCATATTGTATTACTGTGTTGTCACATTACTATGCTGTCATATTATTTGGGGATTTTCATTTAAAAAAGTAAATTCTATACTTATGCCTGAGAGATTTAATTCTCAGACATATATTTGTGCCTGAGCATTAACATAATCTAATGTCCTTCTAGATTTAATTTTGCTAAATTAAGAACAAGCCTTGTTTTTATTAACTTAAATTTAATTAAATACTTGAGTGGTGAGCACAGTATAAAATAGTGGTTTAGGAGCACAGATGCTTGAGCCATCTGTGTGACTTTCTGCACTGTCTTCACTACTTACTATCATGTATTGTTTTTACTAGTTTCTTTTAAGTGGTATGTTGATTGTTGTTATGCAGCACTAGGTGCTATCCATGGTGCTGAGAATTCAACTTTGAAAGTGAAAATAAGGAATCTGACCATATATGTATATATATGGTCATATGGTCATATATATATTGTCCAGTAAAGAATGTGAATGTGAAGAGAGGAGAAGAGAAAGAGGTAGCACCAATAATGAGTAGAGGTTATTCATTTCTAAATACAGGTGTCCCTCCAATCTTTGTTCTCACCTTCTGACTACGCTCAATATTTCTACTTCTTCCTCTCCCAATTATGGCTTGATTTATATGTACTGTGATCTGTTTCTAAGTGAGCTCAGGGAAAGTAAATGGTATAAGAAGGAATGTGAGTGGGTGTGAGTGAGATTAAAAAGTCTGCTAAAGAAAAACCCATAGAGTTCTTTTATTTGGGAGCAGGCAGTAAAGGCATCAACAAAGAAGACAGAGAAAGAGAAACAAAAAGAATAAAAGATATGAAAAGTGTGTGTTACAGATGCCAGGAGATGAGCATCTATTGAGACATACAATCTCAACAGTCAAATGCAGAAAAAACAGCTTATAAGATCAAAATGCATAGATTTAACTCTATGAGGACCATGAATAACGACTTTGGCAAGAATGGTTTTTCAGAATGTTACTGACAGAATCCAGACTTATACTCAGTCAAGGCATGAATAAGAGAGGAGGAGATAGGAACAGCGAGCATAGTCAAAAGATGAGAGAGCCGATTGAAGGGACAGCTATATTTAAAAATGAATATTCACTAGGAATAATTTAAATAGATTTACTGATTTGGCTACTTACTGATCTGTTTTCTTCAGAGCATGTCCTTTTATTTTATTTTTATTTTTATTTTATTATTATTTTTTTTAAGTTTTTTTTATTTTATTCATTTTAGAGAGGAGACACACACACAGAGAGAGAGAGAGAGAGAGAGAGACAGAGAGAGACAGAGAGAGAGAAAGGGGGGAGGAGCTAGAAGCATCAACTCCCATATGTGCCTTGACCAGACCAGTGCAGGGTTTTGAACTGGCGACCTCAGTGTTCCCAGGTCTACGCTTTATCTACTGCGCCACCACAGGTCAGGCATTATTTTTATTTTTTATTGAATTTGTTGGGGTGACACTGGTCAACAAAATTATATAGGATTCAGTTGCACAATTCCCTAACACATCATCTGTACACTGAATTGTGTGTCCACCACCCCAAGTCCAGTCTCTGTCCATCACCATTTATCCCCTCTATACCCTCCTCAGCCTCCCCTGCCCCCTGGTAATTACCAACTCTTGTTTGTGTCATGAGGTTTCTTTTTCTCTCTCTCTTTTCCTTTTTTAGCTCAATTCTTCCACCCTCATCACCCCACCTCCCCCTGAAAGCTATCAACCTTTTATATTAAGAAAAGGTACTCATTTAAAATTATTTGCTACTCAGGTATTGAATTAAATCCTTGTGTTTAATTCTGTATTAAAAACTGACTATGTATGCAATTCTTATTTATTAATAGAAAGATAAAGAATGAAGAGTTCATAAGGATTTAAGTTAAAATACCTTCAAAGGTTTAAAGAAGTGTATTAGAGTCAAAATGGCTATAAATTTATCTACATATTTCTGCCTATGTCATTTTACTTGAGAGCAGGAATAGCATCTTACTTAACTATGTTCCTAGGACTTAGTGAGGTACCTGACACACAGGAGGCATTAAATACATTCTTGTTGAATTAATTAATTTGTGAAGACTTTCAAATCTACCACACCATCTGATATTTTAGTAGATTTCTTCAGATAAAGTACTTTATTCAAAATGGTGAAAGGATAATTAAAAGTCTTTTGACTTTGTGATTAACTGATGTTTTATAAGGAGATTTATAATGCTTATAACTTATTTTTTCTGAAAAACTTTTTAAATGTTTATTTTCAGTACTTTAAAAGTCATCTTGGTGATG
This sequence comes from Rhynchonycteris naso, assembly GCA_037038555.1. Classification (NCBI taxonomy): domain Eukaryota; kingdom Metazoa; phylum Chordata; class Mammalia; order Chiroptera; family Emballonuridae; genus Rhynchonycteris; species Rhynchonycteris naso. Next base: position 138,293,134 of record CM072996.1, read on the forward strand.
ATTGCTCTACCCACCAATTCTGTGTTTTACCTATAACTAGAACATTTATTAAAACATTATTAAAACTGGGATTTATAACTGCAGTGATGCAGCATCACCCCCAAACTGACCCTGAAAGTTTCTATCTTAGGTTCTTTTCCTCATTTCTTAAAGATAAGTGAAATTTAAAGAAAAAGAATTAAGCTATTCTTAAATTGCTTAAATAGTATTACCCTATTATAGGCCTTCTAATTGCTAAAGGCTGAAACATTGAGCTCAAGAACGATCATTAGATTTACGAATCT